>CM039675.1:423113177-424363177 GCA_022496015.1 Hordeum marinum
TTCTTAACGCTTCCTGCTTAGCGATCTACAAGGGTATGTAGATCCACTCTCTCTCTCGTAGATGCTCATCACCATGGATAGATCTGCGTGTGCATAGGAAATTTTTTGTTTCCCATGCGACGTTCCCCAACACACTGAAGCAGAAGAGATATGCCATGTCATTCGTGAGAACCTCAAAGTAGCTCAGTCCCGACAGAAGAGTTATTATGATAACAAACATCGGAATGTTTCTTTGCAAGTGGATGATCTAGTCTATCTCAGAGTCTCTCCCATGAAGGGCACTCAGCGGTTGGGAATTAAAGGGAAGCTAGCTCCTCGTTTTGTTGGTCTTTTCAAAGTTGTTGGCAAGAGAGGTGGTCTTGCATGTCAACTAGAGCTTCCTCCAAATTTCGCGAATGTGCACGATGTCTTCCATGTTTCTCAGCTCCGGAAATGCTTCAAGACACTTGAGCGGACCATTGACCTCCAAGACATCGATCTCCAAGAAGATCTTTCTTATCGCGAGCACCCAGTTGCAATTCTTGAAGAAACTGAGCGTAAGACTCGCAACAAGTCTATCAAGTTCCTCAAGGTGAAGTGGTCTCATCATTCCGACAAAGAAGCTACTTGGGAACGCGAGGACCTTCTCCGTTCCGAATTTCCGGATTTCTTTCGTTCCTAGATCTCGGGTCGAGATCCTCTTGTAGTGTGGGAGAGTTGTGACAGCCCAAGTGTTGTCCCTACCTTATTTGGCATGTAACCCCAATGTATGAACCTTGTGTCATGAGCTATGTATGAATTGCACCTTGTCATTCTTGTGTTGTTTGCATTCATGCATCATATCATCCAAATTACCATTCATTGTGCATGCTTGCTATTCTCATGTGTCTTGGTTTGATGTTGGTGTGAAGTGATGTGGGTGTGCCTTTGTGTCATGTTGGTGTTGAGTGTGGTAGGAGTCATGTTTGCTACTCCTCTTCTTCTTCCCCTCTCTTTTCTCTTTCAACATCACCTTCCATCTCCCCCTCTCTTCATATTAATGTTATGAGCAGGTTTAACTTGTTGTTTTAATTGATTAAAAATGTTCAAGAGATAGTCCTGTTTATGTTGATAATTTAGGGTGTGATCCTTTTGAGGTTTGGGGTGTGGTTTTTTTTTAATTTATCAGGGGCTGTTTATCTCATAAGTAATAAAATTACTTGCCCTAAAAATCAACCTAACATTTTTATTAAATAGGGCTCTTTATTTCCTTCACCAAAATATTTTTGTTTTTTCTCTAAAACCTTTTATTTCACCCTGTTTTTTCTTTTCTTTTGGTAGCTGTGTTTTTTAAAAGGTAAAAACCCTTCTCTGTTTTCTGTTTGAGAGAGAGTGAGCAGAGTGGGTTGCCCCAGCGCGGCCCAGCAGCTCCCGCAGGCCCAGCAGGACAGACGGGCACCTGCTCCCGTCGTCTCTGTCGTTAGTCTTCAGAGAGAGAGAGCTGCGTCCGCTGTCGCCTTTCCATCGCCGTCGCCGTCAGCTCATGGGTATAAAGCCCCTCGGCGTGCGTGCCCTCCCCTCGCATAGGGTTCCTCTCTCTCCCTCCGCCGTCGCAGCCATCTTCTTCCCCTCCATCTCTCTCCCTCCTCTCTTCTTTCCCCTCCGGTAAGTCTCTATAGTTCAGAGTTCAGAGAGTGCAGCACCGTCGATCGCCGTCGTTCTCGCCACAGGAGCCTTGTCGTCCTCGTCGGAGATGTTGCGGGGTTCGAGGACCTCTCCCGCATCCCGTTCCCAGCGCTAGGGTGCGCGTGGGAGGCTTCCAGCATCTTCTTCTTCCTTAGTGCCGCCATGTTCCCGAAGTGGTCGTCATCGATCTTCTTCCCCCTCGTCGTCGCCGCGTCTCCGCCTCTCCTTCCTCTTCGTGCGTCAGGGTCGCCGTCGTCCTCCCCTAGGTGAGCAGCCGATGCGCAACCTCCTTACTTGTAGCTTGTGCCTCGCCGTCATGCTCGTGTCGCCGTCGGTCAGAAGAGCTCGTGATTGAGCGCGCCTCCGTTCCTCTCCTCGCAGGATGAGCAGAGGGATGGGTTCCCCGTAGTGCCCGAGAGCCCCATGTCCTTCCTATTGCTGCGCTAGAGCCGTAGCTTGCCGGCAACGCTCGCCGCCGTTGCTCTGTCACCGCTGTCGCCGTGGTTTTTCAGTTTCGTCAGTTAAGCCGTGAGTGTGTGTATTAGAGAGGCAGTGTCCCTCCTCTGTTAACGCTTCGGGCGATAGCAGAGTGGTGGGAGCCATGGGGAATGGACAGGAGGTCAGGGGTTCGACCCCGAACCCTCCCCTTTTCCTTTGTTTTTTTTCTCTGTCTTACTTCTTTGCAATGTGTATGCATGTATGTAGTGCCTCCAGCAGGTTTTATTTTGTTCTTCCCTGTACATGTGAGTGTGTGTAGACATGTGTAGTGTAGTGTGTGTGTATGCACCATGCCCACATCCATGCTTGTGTGTGTGTGTGTGCTTGACACATAGAGGGTGTGTATATATGTGCTTGTGAGTTGTACATGTGTGTATGTGTGTTTGTAGGCAGGATGTATGAGGTGTGTGTGTGCTTAGTGCATACATACACATGTGAGTGTGAGGGGGTTATGTGCATGTGTAGTTAGTGTATGTGTGTTGGCACGTATGTATGAGGGTGTGTATGTGTATATACATAAGTGTATATATGCATGTGTTTGTGTGTATGTGGTCTTTGTGTGTTTTTGGGTGTGTGTGTGGCAGGTTGCCCATATGTGGTGTATGTGCATGAGAGTTGTGAGTGTGTGTATGCTATGCATACATACACATGTGTGTGAGTACTATAGAGAGTGCATATGCATATGGTGCATGTGAGTGTGTGTGTGGGTGAACACTCCCCCCCCTTCTTGGGTGGTATGGTCTTGGTGTTTTGAGCTCATGTGCCTTGGGCATACTTAGAGCTTGGGTATGTTTTTAGTAGCGGTGTGAGTAGAGTGTTTGTTGGGGATATAACCCCATGATATGACCCGCCCTGGAGGCTCCGGGTCATGTTGCTGGCTCGTGAGCCGGCCCAAGGGTGAGCCGTAAGACTAGTGGCCGAGGAAGATAGGCGGCTCAAGGTGTGGGCCGTACGACGGCCCGGACGGAGAAGACCCGGACGTGTAAGCCGTCTCAAAGACAGCTTGGACAAGAAGATAAAGAGAGACTCGGACATACAGTAAGACTCGGTTAGCAATTGTAACGACTCGGTGGTCCTGACCTCCTATATAAAGGCAGACCCGGGACGACTTAGAGGACAGGTTATCGAGAACTAGGTCAAGCTTCTAGCTCCTTGTAATCGATACACAAGCAATACAAACACAAGCAGGACGTAGGCTATTACCTCGACTTGAGGGGCCGAACCTGGGTAAATCCGTGTCTTTCGTCCCGATCATCCCCTTTGATTCCACCCCGTTAGCGATGGCCTCGAATCCAAGTCTGTTCACCCGGACATCTACCGTGATAAATCCACGACAGTTGGCGCCCACCGTGGAGCTAGAGCTTGGTGGTGTTGAGTTCTCAAAGGGCTCTCTCCTAGGGCTCGAGGGATACGTGGTTGGAAGGATGAGCAAGAGTCGCCGCGGCGGCTCTACATCGATAATGCCGGTTGGGGGCTTGATGCTGATTCTGTGGAGTATGGATTCCGGGTTCCGTTTGGCAGGATCCAGGTTTTCATTGGAAAGGTTGATGGATCTACATCCGGGACGGATATCTGCACCAACATTGTCGAGCCGGCTCGGCGTCTCCAATCTGCGAGTGGTGTGCGGCCTGCCCGTGCCCATCCAGGTCAAAAGCATGTTCTCGTGGGCTTCACTCAAGGTATGGACCTAGAAGCGTCCGGGTCACAGGGAACTCTTGTTTGCTCAAAAGATGAGTCGTCTAGTGGGGAGACAGAGTCAGTGTATTGGCTCAGTAACGGCGGCCTTGGGGGCTACTACGACACCTATTCTGAGGTAGAGGGCTTTGAGTCGGATGCTCCGAGACCCCGGTTCATGCGGCGGTGTTCATGGCGGGATCGGCTCCAGCCGCCAGTGACACAGCTGCGGGAGCCGCCGCAGCGGGTGATAGCCCCCCGCCGCCGGCTCAGGTTCTAGTGGAATTGATGGATGAGCTTACAGCTCTCATGGCCACAGAAGTAACACCGGACAATAAAGCAGCACGGAATTTAGAGGTGGCACAGATCAAGGGCCGGATGGCAGAGGAACGACAAAGGATGGCTGAGCTGAAGATCCGGATGGAGGAAGAAGTGGAGCGTATCAAGGCAGATGCTTTCCATCTAGAGCTGGAACAAAGGTCAGCAGCCGTGGTGCACCGGAGAAGGCATTAATCCCGTCTGCCAGAACGTTACGAAGCAAGGAACTTGTTTAATCCCCCTGGTGCGGGGCGGGTTACGGGCACGCCGGAAAGCCGCCCGATGGAACGCCCGGCAACTCATCCACCCCAGCATAACCAAACCTCACCTAGAGTTTTTCCGACGCCGGCGGGTCACAACAAATCTCTTGCGGGGCATCTTTTTTAGCCCTCTTGGTCGCGACCTTCTTCCTGGATTTCTTTGGAGGGGCAACATATTCCTTCTTCCAGAAGTCTGAGTCGGCCTATAGGAATGACCCGGAGAATGAATAACAAATCAACAAAGTACAAGCAACATCTAAGAGACGGATGGGAAGAAATTAACTTACATCGGGAGCCGGATTATTGACGCAGAAAGGCGCCAGGCCGATGGCACTGCATGAGTCGGAGGCTTCGTGGACAAGGCTCCGGATGGTAGTGGTAATATCATCCTCTGTCAGTGTTGATTCGCCGAAGCACAACGAGCTATCATATTTGCCTTCATACTCGCACATAAGCCGACCTCTGCGGCTTAAAGGCATGATCCGCCAGGAAATCCAGCAGCGGATCAAATCCAATCCTATTAAACCGTTGGCCAGGAGCGCTTTGATCTTGGCGTGGAACGGCTCGTATCTGGCACGCACCGAGGCTAAGAGCTGGCTGGGAAGCTCTGTGTCTGTCCTAAGACGGGAGGGGCGGTAACCCGCCAATGAGTGTTCTTTCTCAGGAGAGGTCTCTTGGCAGTAGAACCACGTCTTATTCCAATCCTTTGGGTGACTTGGCATTGGAGTGGCAGGAAAGATGATGTCTCGGCGGCGTTGAATAGAGATGCCACCCAGCTCCAGACTCAGACCACCCTTCATTTCAGTTTGGCGGTTGGCATGGAAGAACTCTCGAAAGAACCCCACGGACGGCTTAGTTTGCAGATAAGCTTCGTAGAGAACTTGGAAATTGCAGATGTTTGAGATAGAGTTGGGTGCCAAGTCTTGAGGATGCAGCTTGTAGAAATGAAGAACATCCCGAAAAAACTTAGAGTCGGGCGGCGCGAACCCTCGCTCGATGTGATTAGTGAAGACCACTATCTCTCCTTTCTGGGGAGAAGGCCGGGTCTCTTTACCAGGAACCCGCCAATTGAGGACCTCTTCGGGAGGGAGAGTACCCGCTTTAGCATAACCTGCTAAGTACTCCTCCGTAACGCAAGAACCAACCCAGTTGCATGAGTTGGATGCACGAGACATATTGGCGGCTTAAATACTGTGCAAGGTAAAAGGCGTGATGAGTCAAAGCGCAAGCAAATATTTATGACGGCTTAAAGGTTTAAGGGTTCTACGGATAATGTGGAAAGACCCGGTTGATGAGAGCCGAAGAAGCTTAGCGACTCAACAGAGGAAAGGAAGATTGAAAATCGGCTAAGTCCTAAAAAACAGATTCCATAAACTACTACTATGGCTACGGATCTACAAAAGCAGAGAAAAAGGATTTTAATCCTGACCGAGCGATGAACAGCGGAAGGAAAGAACATGGAGCGGAGCCATTGCGGTCCGCGCATTACGCGCGGCCGGCCCGCGCGCGGCGGCGAGGCGAGAGCGCAATCTAAAGGCGCCAACGGCGTCGAGATATACTCGCGGTGGCGGTGCCGGAACCCGAGCGGCGGCGGCAGAGCCCCCGGTGAAACCCTACTACGGTGCTGCGCGATCTAAGAAGAAGGAGAACTCACCGGAGATGTCGCGGCGGCGGCGGAAGGTTTTTGGTACGAATCAGGGGGATGCAACGGCCTGGTCGGTGTAGATGCGAAGACGGCGCCGGACGACGAGGACGCTGGAGCGGCGGCGACAGGAAGAAGAAGAAGAGGCACAAGCGGGAGGATGAAAAGCTTCGACCTGCACGGGTCGTATTTAAAAAGGGAATAAGGAAGGCGTGAAAATCCAGGTGATGACACCGTTTGACCGAGGCGGACGCCTCGATTCTCGGGATGACAGTTAATGAGAGATTCGGTGGTACGTCGGCAGATCTCATGACGTCACGTCGGGTCATTTCCGGGCGACTCGCCAAAATCAGAAGAGAAGGATGAAGTGAGCAAGCTCAATTCAACCTGGGGCCTAATGTTGGGGATATAACCCCACGATATGACCCGCCCTGGAGGCTCCGGGTCATGTTGCTGGCTCGTGAGACGGCCCAAGGGTGAGCCGTAAGACTGGTGGTGGCGGCCACCCGGCTTGAGACGATTCCCATCCTAGATGAAGCACCCTTTGCAGAGGACGTGCGAAACGCCATTGGATATTTACAGACGGCCATGGCCCAGCAAGAGAGATATGCTCACAGCCGGAGCCGGGTTCACTCTACCCCCCTCCCCAGTCGAAGTTTCAGCCGGCGCTACGAGTCGCCGGCGTGTTCCAGCAGTCATCCACGTCGAGGACCACCGGAGGACAAGCAGGCGGCTCTAGACGCACAAGCCCTCATGGACCGGGCCAGGAACAGGCGAGAGGCGGAGATAGCGGCAACCCGTCCAGAGCTGGCGCTTTCCGTCTCAATGGGAGTAGTTAGTACCAGAGCCGTAGGGGTGCCATGTTTAACTCCGGCTCTGAGAAGTGAATGACTGTCGAAAGAGTTTAAGGGACCACGAAAAGTTCTGAATTACACAGCTGATCTACCCCTTGAGGCGTGGGTTGAGAGTTATGAGCTGGCCATGGAGATGATGGACGTCAGTGAGGCGGTATGTGCAAAATATTTCATCATTATGCTTGAGGGTCCGGCTCGCACATGGTTGAAAGGTCTGCCGCCTAAGACAATAAGTTCATGGGCGAAGCTGAGAGAGAAGTTTATTAAGAATTTTCAGGGGACCTGTAAGCAGCCTATGACCATTGTAGACTTGGACCATTGTGTTCAACAGGAGAATGAGTCGGCCCACCATTGGGTCCGGCGGGTGTCGACCATTATTCACTCTTCAGAGCAGATCACGGCGGCTCAAGCGGTGCTTATTATGGAGAAGAACTGTCATTTTGTTCCACTAAAACAGAAGCTCGGCCGGCTCAAGCGCACGTGTCAGGATATGGGAGAGCTCATGACGGCCCTGACAAAGTATGCCGACTCAGATAACACCAAGGATCCAGGCTCGGATGATGAGAAAGCCAATCAAGGGAAGAAGAAAAATCAAGGCAGGGGCTTTGTGAACAATGGGAATCAGAGTAAACGGAAGAACGCTGATGGCGGGTCAGAGCTAGTGGCGAACACCAACATAGAACAGAACCATCCCAAGGGGAACGGAAGATTCAGGTTGTTTCGCCAAAGGAACAGAGGTCCTTTCAATTTAGAAGAAGTGCTTAAGAAGCCTTGTCCAGAGCACGGGATGCCTGATAGGCCAGCGTTACATGCGTGGGGTGATTGCTTTATCATGCAGAGATTCAAAAACCAGCATTCCCAACCGCGCAATAACCAGGGTGGTGGCCCGCCTGGCGGCTCAGGGCACGGTGGATCAAGGGTTGGATTCGGCGCTGGCGGTTCAGGAGCCGGGCATCCGAGTCAGAATAACCAAGGGGGGCACCAGCAGCATCCTCGCAACAACAGCAATAACAACAATCAACATCAGCGCAATCAATCCGGGTTTCAGAGTAACCCAAAGCAGCTCAGTTCTGGACAGTATCACGTGTTCACGACCGGTCACAGTAAACGAGACGAGAAGTTGCGGAGGCGAGCGGTTAATGCAGTTGCTCCGGCTCTCCCGCGGTACTTACCATGGTCTGAGTATGACATAATGTGGAGCCGGGAGGATCACCCGCCGCGGGTAGATGACCCGGGCCGGCTGGCGTTAGTTGTGGCCCCTCAGGTGAATGGCTATATGGTGAACAAGGTGCTCATGGACGGAGGCAGCAGTATCAACACCCTTTATTATGACACTTTCCGGCGGATGAAATTGCTTGACAAAGACCTTACACCTTCCTCCACCGTCTTTCATGGTGTGGTCCAGGGTAAGTCGGCATACCCGGTGGGCCGGATTTCTTTGGAAGTGGCTTTTGGCGATGAGTATAATTACAGGGTGGAGTCCTTGTGGTTTGAGGTGGTTAAAATCAAAAGTCCCTATAATGCACTGTTTGGGAGGCCGGCTTATGCCAAATTTATGGCTAGGCCTTGCTATGTCTATTTACAACTCAAAATGCCCGGTTTAAATGGGACAATTACCGTTCACGGTAATCGGAAAACGGCTCTTGAGTGTGAGGAAGGAGATGCGGCGTATGTAGAGTCTAGTTGTGCCCAGGAGGAGCTGAAGTTCTATAAGGAGAACGTTGACCCGGAGGATATGACCCCGCTGAAGAAGCCTACTACGAAAGTCGAGCCGCCACTCAAGTTTTCAGCGGATGATACCAAGGCAGTAGATCTCAATCCGGGCGACTCATCCAAGCAGTTCATCACTGGGGCTCACATGGATCCCAAATAGGAAAGCGCGCTCATCAAATTCATCCGTGAGAATCGGGACATCTTTGCATGGAAGCCTTCTGACATGCCGGGTGTATCGAGAGAGTTCACTGAGCACAACCTTAATGTGGATCCGAAGTTTAAACCAATTAAACAGTTTCTACGACGGTTCAACAAAGAGAGACGTAAAGCTATTGGGGAGGAAGTTGCCCGGCTCTTGGCTGCAGGCTTTATAGTGGAAGTTTTTCACCCGGAGTGGTTGGCTAACACAGTGCTAGTGCTCAAAAAGAATGGCACCTAGCGTATGTGTATAGATTACACGGACCTTAACAAGGCTTGCCCGACTGACCCTTTTGCACTCCCTCGTATCGATTAGATTATTGATGCTACAGCCGGGTGTGAAAGTTTATGCTTCCTGGATGCACATTCAGGTTATCATCATATCAAGATGGCAATGAAAGATCAGGAGAAGACGGCATTTATTACACCCTTTGGGGCGTTCTGCTACGTCTCCATGCCTTTTGGGCTCAAGAGTGCCCAGGCGACTTACCAACGATGTGTGCAGAACTGCCTTCACAGTCAGATTGGCCGAAATGTTCATGCTTACGTAGACGACATCGTGGTTAAATCCAGAAAGAAAGAAACTCTCCTAGAGGATCTGAAGGAAACTTTTGACAATCTCCGGGTCTACAAGATGATGCTTAACCCGACGAAGTGTGTTTTTGGTGTTCGAGCAGGAAAGCTTTTGGGTTTCTTGGTCTCTGAGCGGGGCATCGAGGCTAACCCAGATAAAATTAAGGCTATCACTTCTTTAGGAGAGTCGGCATGCATTAATGACGTTCAGCGCCTTGCAGGACGGATTGCTGTATTGAGCCGGTTCATAAGCCGACTTGGGGAGAAGGCCATTCCCTTATACCAGATGATGAAGAAGACAGACAAGTTTAAGTGGAGCAAGGCAGCGGCTGAAGCACTTGAAGCTCTTAAAAAACAGTTGATTGAACCGCCGGTGTTAGCCGCCCCGGCTGAGAAAGAGCCGTTACTCCTTTATGTGGCGGCTAACAACAGAGCGGTCAGTATAGCAATTGTGGTTGAGCACAAGGAGGCAGGGAAGGAGTATCCTGTGCAAAGGCCGGTTTATTACATTAGTGAAGTTTTGGCAGAGTCTAAGCAGAGGTATCCGCATTGGCAGAAGCTGGTATACGGGGTTTTCATGGCTAACCGCAAGTTAAAACACTACTTTTTGGGGCACCAGATAACCGTGGTCAGTTCTGCCCCGTTGGGAGATATCATTCAGAATAGAGAAGCCATAGGGAGGATTGCCAAGTGGGCCTTAGAGCTGGGTCCTCCTAACATCAAATATGTCCCTCGTACAGTAATAAAGTCTCAAGCTTTGGTGGATTTCATAAATGATTGGACAGAATGTCAAGCTCCTGAAGAGAAGCCGGATAACACATATTGGACTATACACTTTGACGGGTCCAAACAGCTAGAGGGATCCGGTGCAGGGGTTGTTCTCACCTCCCCCAAGGGTGACAAGTTTTGTTATGTGCTCCGGTTAATGTTTCCTTGTACTAATAATGCGGCTGAGTATGAGGCACTGCTCCATGGTCTCAAAGTTTCTAAAGAGATGAACTTAAGCCGGGTCAGATGTTTAGGCGACTCAGATCTTGTGGCTCAGCAAGTTTCAGGTACTTGGGATTCCAAGGATCCACGGATGGCGGCTTATCGACAGGCGGTTGATATCATTGCCAGTCACTTCAAGGGGTACCAGGTGGATCATATTGATCGTCGCAGGAATGAGGCGGCTGATGCCTTGTCACGGTTAGGTTCTCAACGAAAGCCGGTACCACCTAATGTTTTTCTGGACGTATTGCATCATCCGACTGTCAAGATACCCTCTGAGGAGGATCTGACTATTCCTGACCCGGAGGCGGAATTGGTGGCGGCTCTGCATGCTATCCCAGACTGGACTATTCCTTATTTGGCGTATCTGACACGCGGCGAGTTGCCTCAGGAGGAGGATCTGGCCAGGAAGATCACCCGGCATTCTAAGTCTATGATGATTATCAATGGTGAGTTACATAAGTGTAGTGTGACGGGTGTCTTTCAGCGCTGCGTCTCACCAGAGGAGGACCGACAGATCTTGAGTGAAATCCATGCTGGCGACTGTGGACATCATGCCGGGTCAAAAAAATTAGTGGCCAAGGCTTTTTGACATGGATTTTTCTGGTTGACAGCTCACAAGGATGCAGAAGACTTAATCCGTAAGTGTGATGGCTGTCAGAAGTTTGGCCGGCGTGCTCACGTTCCGGCTCAAGAGTTGAGGATGATACCAATCACTTGGCCGTTTGCGGTCTGGGGGCTTGATATGGTAGGACCTTTCAAGAGATCCAAGGATAAGAAAACACACCTTCTAGTGGCGGTTGATAAATTTACTAAGTGGGTAGAGGCAGAGCTGGTCAGCAAATGTGACGTGGCTACAGCGGTTCAATTTATTAAGAAGCTGATCTATCGCTTTGGTTACCCGCACAGTATCATTACGGACAATGGAACAAATCTATCCAAAGGAGCTATGAAAATGTTCTGTGAGAAGGAGCATATCCGGCTTGATGTTTCAGCCGTGGCACATCCACAGTCTAATGGTCAGGCAAAGCGAGCCAATCAGGAAATTTTAAGAGGAGTCAAACCACGGCTCATGGTTCCTTTGAAGCGGACACCCGGATGTTGGTTTGAGGAGTTGCCTTCCGTCTTATGGAGCATCCGAACTACCCCTAATAGATCTACAGGTTTCACGCCTTTCTTCATGGTGTATGGTGCTGAGGCGGTTCTATCCAGCGATATCTGGCACGACTCACCAAGGGTCGCGGCTTATGTTGAGACGGACAATGAGGTAGCACGCCAAGATGCGTTGGACGCCTTGGATGAAGCACGAGAGTTAGCAGCAGCCAGGTCGGCAATTTATCAACAAGACCTGCGACGCTATCATAGCCGCAGGGTGAAGACCCAGACGTTCCAGGAAGGTGACCTGGTGCTCCGGCTGATTCAAGACCAATCTGGAATGCATAAGTTATCTCCACCATGGGAGGGGCCTTTTGTGATCAGCAGAAACCTCAACAATGGGTCATATTACCTCATTGATATCCGAGATGAGTCGGAAACCGCGGGTCAAGAGACGTTGCGGCCATGGAATATCGCACATCTGCGACCATACTTTACTTAGCAGGCGTTAAAAGCAGCTATCATTGTATATATCATGTTTACATGAGTAAAAGCTAGCATCCCCGCAAAGACTGGGGCCTCTGCTCTTATGTATGTCTTTGTGCAATCAAGATGAAATTTTTCCGGCTCAAAAATTTGAGTTGAAGTGGTTTGTTCGCCGTCAAAACGGCTGATCTATTATCAAACTGTTGCAAGGAGGCTTCTTGCCTTCGGGTATAGCTCACATCTCCCTTGCACAGCCGACATTATGCCCAATTAAGCACTGTTGCAAAGCGGCTTCTTGCCTCCGGGTATAGCTTACATATCCTTTGCACAGTCAACTATTATTAAACTGTTACAAGGAGGCTTCTTGCCTTCGGGTATAGCTTACATCTCCCTTGCACAGTTGGCTTTATGCCTAGTTTGGTTACATTAAGCGATGTTGTTGATGGAGGCTTCTTACCTTTGGTATAGCTTACATTACCCTAAGACAACAACATGTATACCAAATTACAGTTGTTTATCAACTGCGGCGATCGAAGGGGGCTTCTTACCGACGGGTTCGCTTATCTCACCCTAATGGCCGACTTTATGCCACTTCCGGTTACTTATTAACCACGGTTGTCGAAGGGGGCTTCTTACCGAAGGGTTCGCTTATCTCACCCTAACAACCGGCGTTTACGCCAAAACTCAGTTGCTTATCAATTGTAGCTGTTGAAAGAGGCTTCTTGCCTTCGGGTATAGCTTACATCTCCTTTCAACAGCCGGCTTTATGCCACTTCCGGTTACTTATTAACCGCGGTTGTCGAAGGGGGCTTCTTACCGACGGGTTCACTTATCTCACCCTAACAACCGGTGTTTATGCCAAAACTCAGTTGCTTATCAATTGTAGCTGTTGAAAGAGGCTTCTTGCCTTCGGGTATAGCTTACATCCCCTTTCAACAGCCGGCTTTATGCCGTCTCGGGCTAGTTATCAGCCGCGACTGTCGATGGAGGCTTCTTGCCTTGGGGTATAGCTTACATCTCCCATCGACAGCCGGCGTTCACGCATACAACATTTGCTGTTAAAAGGAGGCTTCTTACCGTCAGGTATAGCTTACATTACCCTTCATACAGCCGGCTTTAGGTTGCTTCCGGTTCATCAATAGCCGCAGTTGTCGATAGAGGCTTCTTACCATCAGGTATAGCTTACATTATCCTAAGACAACCGGCTCCTTAATGGATTCATTCAACAAGAGTCGGAGCCATGATGCTCCGGTTGACAAAATTCAAGTTGTCAAAGATATTATCCGGCTCTAATCTTCTGGAGAAGGAATGACGTCTTCAAAGACAAACACCCCTCATCAGAAAAGCTCAAGGTATATTTATGCAAAGGAGCGAGCAATCAATGGAGAGCCGGCAATACATAAAGTTGAAACAGAGAGATGAAAATATATACAACCGACAACGACAGGGTCATCCTTACTCTATTTCAAAAACTACTCTCAGAAGGAGCAAAAGGCATTGCCAAGTTTCAACCGCTCACTGCGGGTCATTACATGAGTCAGTACATGAGTCTGTGCTCAGAAAGATTAAAAGAACAAATTTCAGTTATTGGCCGGCTCATCCCGCTCCGGTTCTTCCGCTGGCTTTATCTGGAGATTTCCCAATTCCCAATTACAGTCAGCCAGAGCAGTGAAAGACCCTTCAAGGAAAGGGGACGCGTCAAGATCACAAGGGAAGAGGTCCTTACTGTGGCGGGTATCAGATCCTTCCACTCGTAGAGAGGCCCGCGGATCCTCTTCTCCTCTGCGTCGTAAGCCGCCTGATAGGTGTTCAAGTCAGCTTCATCCGCCAGAACAGAGGCCAGATAACGCGACTCTTTGACACACCGGATGTAATCTTCTTCGGTGAACTCTGAGCCGTCATCTTTTTTGGACGGATAACCATCCATCATTTCGGCCGGCGTTAGCTCGGGGGCGAAGGCCAGAGCCTGGCTCAATCCAGCGACGGCTCCTTGGCGGAAGGCGGACTTCTTCAGCTCCTCTATTTGCTTGGGCATTGTGGAGAAGAGTTCCAAGACACCTTTCAGAGCGGTGGGGATCTTCTCCTTATATTGAACCGTCTTAATCATGAAAATAGCGCCGCAATAAAGCTGTTCTGCAAAGGTGTAAATAGCCTTCAGGGGTAAAAGGCTATCTGAAACCAATTGCCGGCTTCTGGGGCCTGTATAGGTCAAACAAAGCAAGATGAGTCGCCATCACAACAGATAAATGAGACATGCTGGAAACATGAAGTGAGTAAAGAACTTACCAAAGAGAGTGGCTTCCATCTTGGTTATATGACGCTTTAGGCCTTGAAGCTCATCCGCCACGGCTATCAGCCGCTGGTCGGCGTCATCCGCTCGCTTGGTCAATGCAGCTTTCTCCAACTCAGTAGATTCCTTTAGAGAAGCAAGCTCCGCCTTAATATGGACCAGCTCTTTCGACAGCAGCCGGTACTTTTCGTCAGAGATGCTGCGGGCCTCTTGTTGAGCCGCTAGGTTTGCCTTCATATCAGACAATTGAGAGCCGGCTTCGTTTAAAGCTTCCTATAATACATCAAAATACAGGATAAGTCACCAAAATACAGGACGAGTGTTAAAAGCAAATTTATGCAAGTCTCAAACAGATTGCAAGCAATATATTTGACACTTGGGGGCTAATGTATATTTGATCTTTCAGCATGCAGCGCAATTCCGGCTCATCTTCTTCGAAGTTAAACCGGAACTTGGGGGCTACACTATGGCTCTTCAATTTACTTCTAATAGAAGATCCGACTCAACTTCATCAAGCTTGAGCCGGCCCTTGGGGGCTACGACTGGCGGTTTAAGTTATCTAAAGGAAGATCCGACTCAATTTTGGCAAATTAAGCCGACTCTAGGGGACAATGGCTATGAATTTTTTCTAACAGAAAGTTAAACAAAGACCCGGTTCAACGATTGAGTACATTAAACCGGCTCTTGGGGGCTAAGTAAGGATATGGTAAGAAGGAAAGGTACCTCGTATTTTGTCTTCATTAAAGAGACCAGCCAAAGTTCCAGATCCCGGCTGGTGGTAACCCGGTTTATATACCCGGCGTGGAGCTCCTCGGCTGTCATCTTCTCGTACGAAGAGTCAAAGTTCAGCTTGTTCGAGGCCTCGGCCGGCTCTGTATGCTTGGTCAACACATGAGACGGAGGAGTTTGATGACCAGACCCGGTGATAACAACATCTGGAGTTTCAGGGGTCTTGGCAGGAGTCGCCGGTTTTGAAGGAGCCCTTGGAGGGCTCTCCATGATGATATCGACAGCAGCCGGTTCTGTGGAGGCAGCTGGTGGATTTTCTTCTGCTTCAGCCTCCTCCGGTTGTTCGAGCTCCAGCTCTTGGATAACAGGGCCGGAGGAGGGCTTGTTGGTCTTGCGACGCTTGGCTTGAGCACTTCAAAATAGAAGGATCAACAGTTGAAGATGTTGCTATCATATTAAGAGCCGGATGTCCGGATATCATAGTAAGGAATGCTTACAGCGGATTGATCTTGGGCGGTGGTAGAATTGACGCCGAAGAGTCGATGGAGGAAGGTGATTTCTAAAAAGAATAAAATAGAAAGATGAAGAAAGTGTCAAGTTTACAAAGGAAAGTCAAAGGAAAAGTAGAGACATAAACCTCTTCGTTGCGTTTCTTTGGAGCCGGAGAATTTGGTAACCCGGACACGAGCTCGGTAGAGCTGGTGCTTCGAGTCTGTCGATGCTCGGCCTGCTGTTGCTTTTTCAAGAGAAAATCGGGAGCCAGGTAAGCAAGAGGGTGAGAAAAAGGAACTTTTCTGATAACCCGTCGCGGCTTTCGGGGAATGAAACATTCTGAGCCGGAAGAAACATAATTTACCTCAGGAGCATTGGCGCGGCTGGTTTCCACTTCATCCTGCGAGTAAAACAAGCATTAATAAAGCAGGAAGGTAAAAGATCAAACAAAGCAATTAAAGTATTACCTCTGAGCTGGATGATGGTGGCGGGTCACACAAATTCTCTTGCGGGGCATCTTTTTCAGCCCTCTTGGTCGCGACCTTCTTCCTGGATTTCTTTGGAGGGGCAACATATTCCTTCTTCCAGAAGTCTGAGTCGGCCTATAGGAATGACCCGGAGAATGAATAACAAATCAACAAAGTACAAGCAACATCTAAGAGACAGATGGGAAGAGATTAATTTACATCGGGAGCCGGATTATTGACGCAGAAAGGCGCCAGGCCGATGGCACTGCATGAGCCGGAGGCTTCGTGGACAAGGCTCCGGATGGTAGTGGTAATATCATCCTCTATCAATTTTGATTCGCTGAAGCACAACAAGCTGTCATATTTGCCTTCATACTCACACATAAGCCGACCTCTGCGGCTTAAAGGCATGATCCGCCAGGAAATCCAGTAGCGGATCAAATCCAATCCTATTAAACCGTTGGCCAGGAGCGCTTTGATCTTGGCGTGGAACGACTCGTATCTGGCACGCTCCAAGGCTGAGAGCCGGCCGGGAAGCTCTATGTCTGTCCTAAGACGGGAGGGGCGGTAACCCGCCAATGAGTGTTCTTTCTCAGGAGAGGTCTCTTGGCAGTAGAACCACGTCTTATTCCAATCCTTTGGGTGATTTGGCATTGGAGTGGCAGGAAAGATGATGTCTCGGCGGCGTTGAATAGAGATGCCGCCCAGCTCCAGACTCGGACCACCCTTCATTTCAGTTTGGCGGTTGGCATAGAAGAACTCTCGAAAGAACCCCATGGATGGCTTAGTTTGCAGATAAGCTTCGCAGAGAACTTGGAAATTGCAGATGTTTGAGACGGAGTTGGGTGCCAAGTCTTGAGGATGCAGCTTGTAGAAATGAAGAACATCCCAGAAAAACTTAGAGCCGGGCGGCGCGAACCCTCGCTCGATGTGATTAGTGAAGACCACTATCTCTCTTTTCTGGGTAGAAGGCCGGGTCTCTTTACCCGGAACCCACCAATTGAGGACCTCTTTGGGAGGGAGAGTACCCGCTTCAACATAACCTGCTAAGTACTCCTCCGTAACGCAAGAACCAACCCAGTTGCATGAGTTGGATGCACGAGACATATTGGCAGCTTAAATAATGTGCAAGGTAAAAGGCGTGATGAGTCAAAGCGCAAGCAAATATTTATGACGGCTTAAAGGTTTAAGGGTTCTACGGATAATGTGGAAAGACCCGGTTGATGAGAGCCGGAGAAGCTTAGCGACTCAACGGAGGAAAGGAAGATTGAAAATCGGCTAAGTCCTAAAAAACAGATTACGTAAACTACTACTATGGCTACGGATCTACAAAAGCAGAGAAAAAGGATTTTAATCCTGACCGAGCGATGAACAGCGGAAGGAAAGAACATGGAGCGGAGCCATCGCGGTCCGCGCATTATGCGCGGCCGGCCCGCGCGCGGCGGCGAGGCGAGAGCGCAATCTAAAGGCGCCAACGGCGTCGAGATATACTCGCGGTGGCGGTGCCGGACCCCGAGCGGCGGCGGCAGAGCCCCCGGTGAAACCCTACTATGGTGGTGGGCGATCTAAGAAGAAGGAGAACTCACTGGAGATGTCGCGGCGGCGGCGGAAGGTTTCTGGTACGAATCAGGGTGATGCAACGGCCCGGTCGGTGTAGATGTGAAGACGGCGCCGGACGACGAGGACGCTGGAGCGGCGGCGACAGGAAGAAGAAGAGGCACAAGCGGGAGGATGAAAAGCTTCGACCCGCACGGGTCGTATTTAAAAAGGGAATAAGGAAGGCGCGAAAATCCAGGTGATGACACCGTTTGACCGAGGCGGACGCCTCGATTCTCGGGATGACAGTTAATGAGAGATTCGATGGTACGTCAGCAGATCTCATGACGTCACGCCAGGTCATTTCCGGGCGACTCGCCAAAATCAGAAGAGAAGGATGAAGTGAGCAAGCTCAATTCAACCTGGGGCCTAATGTTGGGGATATAACCCCACGACATGACCCGCCCTGGAGGCTTCGGGTCAAGTTGCTGGCTCGTGAGCCGGCCCAAGGGTGAGCCGTAAGACTGGTGGCCCAGGAAGATAGGCGGCTCAAGGTGTGGGCCGTACGACGGCCCGGATGGAGAAGACCCGGGCGTGTAAGCCATCTCAAAGACAGCTTGGACAAGAAGATAGAGAGAGACTCGGACATAGAGTAAGACTCGGTTAGCAATTGTAACGACCCAGTGGTCCTGACCTCCTATATAAAGGCAGACCCGGGGTGACTTAGAGGACAGGTTATCGAGAACTAGGTCAAGCTTCTAGCTCCTTGTAATCGATACACAAGCAATACAAACACAAGCAGGACGTAGGCTATTACCTCGACTTGAGGGGCTGAACCTGGGTAAATCCGTGTCTTTCGTCCCGATCAACCCCTTTGAGTCCACCCCGTTAGCGATGGCCTCGAATCCAAGTCCGTTCACCCGGACATCTGTCGTGATAAATCCACGACAGTGTTTATGTGTGATAGGGGACTAGTGGGTTTTCCCACTTGACATACCCTTGTTGATATATGTTTGTCATGTAGGCCTTGTCATTTCATTTCCATTCTTATCTAAGTTGCTAACATGCTCATGCCACTTAATTGCATTTCCTATCGAGAGTAGTTATGCCATGATTAGAGTGGGTAGTTTGTTAATTGTTGTTGCCTCGTGGTTTCACGTGGGCATATGAGTATGACCCATGGTTTTGGGGTAGGAAGAGACAATGAACTCATTGGAACTCTCAGATTTCACTTTTGAGCTAGTTCATAAATCTGTCATTTTAGTTGAGATGCCATTTTGTCATTTTTGCATGATTTAATCCATGCTTGCTTTGGTATATGTGCCAACTAGGAAGTGCTAGTATTTTGTACTTAGTATGCCATGGTATTTTTGCTTAACATCAGAATCACCCATATAAGTGGGAAACAAGCTGTTAAGTTGCCTACTTGATGTTCTGTTTCAGCATGCTTAAAAACTGCCAAGTCTGAGAATCTGCTGTTATTTTTATGCCATGAAGAGTGGGTTGCATCTAGAGATATGTTTGGAATTTGCTCATGCTCACTGCTAGCTAATTGTAGTAGATATTGCCTTCTACCATCCTGTTAATTTTCATGCCAATAGTGCTCTCTAGCATATTTAACTACTGCTGTCAACTTGCTACTTTATAATCGCAAATTCCAAAAAACTAAAATTTTCACTAAGTCCCAGAAAACTGATTCATCATGTCAACTTGATAGCTTCTTGCTTATTGATGTGTGGCTCTTTTGCTGTTTGTGTAGTTGCATAAGTTGATTTATATGTTGATTAGATTCTGTCAATATCTTGTTTGTGGATGTAGGGTTCCTGTAGCTCAAGTTGTGATCTGTAGAACTTGCTATGTTGCTGTTTAGTGGCAGATTTGGTGTTTATTGTTTTGTGACTTGTGGGAGCTATACTTCATGGAATTGATTGATTATTGAGTATATTGTGATTGGTTTTTCATCACCTATCCAGTGGCTATCTTGGAATGCCAAGAATTAGCCCAGGTCTTGGTTGACTTGTGTTTTGCCTTCGTACCTTGTCGTGAGCGTATCGTGAGAACCGTAACTCCGTTTCTTGCGTTCCTTATATGCATTTCTATCGATTTTGCATGATGCATACATATTTGCCATGATAATTCATGTTTAAATAACTTAACATGAGGTTCTGTACAGATTCATTAATAAACAAACTTTGCATGTGAAACATGACTAGTTTTGGATTGCCATGTTTAATTATTCACAAATGAATCATGCATCATCTTGGTTGTGCATTGCACCTTGGTTGGAGGTTTATTGTTGTTGTTTATATTGGGTAGACGCGAGTGTTGATACTAAGTACGAGGACCCAGGAGAGTACCACTACGAGGATCCCGCTACTTGTTCCGCTGAAGAACCATCAGGCAAGATGATCGTACCCGGATCCCGATACTATTTTTGCTTGCTAGTTTCTCGCTCTTATCGTTACAATTGCGCTACCTACCACTTGATATCAGCCCCCATGTTGCCATGACAGCCTCTAACCTCCACATCCTAGCAAACCTTTGATTGGCTAAGATACCGCTGCTCAGCCCCTCTTATAGCATTGTTAGTTGCAGGTGCAGATTGTTCCATGTGATAACATGGATTTGGATATCACAATATTATCTGTTATTTAATTTAATGCACATATACATCTTGGTATTGGTGGAAGGCTTGGCCTTTTGCTAAGTGATTTGTTCCGCTGTTACCGCCATTAGTTCCTTGTTACCGGTGTTATGTTTTCCATATTTTGCGCTCCTAACATGCTCGGGGTTGTTATGGGAACCCCCTTGTTTATTCGGTTGAGATTAAAACTTGTCTTGCAAGACCCAACATTGGTACTACATTTGCTTAACAACTTAATAAATTTTGCATAGGGTCTTGCAAACCCAGGATAATTTAATCAACCCCCGGGCCAGTGCTCCTCATGAGTGTTGGTCCAAACTAGAGCATTGTGCGGGGCCAACCCAGGGAAACTTGGGAGATTTCTATCAGGCCACCGTACACTACCTTATCTGTCATGTTCTGAGAACGAGATACGCGGCTCTTATCGGGTTCGTCGACACGTCGGGTGGTCTTGCTGAATTTGTTTTACCTTTATCGAATGTCTTGCGTGTGGACTCCGACTTTCTTCGGGTTTTCTCGAGGGGTTGGAATTCCTTTGGAATTATCTATGATGACCGCAAGATCCGTGGTCGAGGCTATTCCCGCGGAGTGTGGTTAATTTTGTGATGGATTAGTTGCAGCACCCCTACAGGGTTAAATCTTTCGGAAAGTCGTGCCCGCGGTTATGTGGCAACTTGGATTTTGTTTAACACCCGGTTATAGTAAACTTAAAGTAAACTCTAATTAAAATGCACCAACTGTGTGAGTAACCGTGATCGTCTCTGCTCGTGAACATGATCCGAGAGAGAACACGGTGGGGTTATGATTGACGTAAGTAAGTGTTCAGGATCTCTTGCAGATCAAACTAGATTCGATCGTTCATCGTAGGCCACTCATATTTATTTTCATGTTGCGTAAGTTAGCCCCCATAAATGCTTAGTGTTGCTGCAAACTAAACACTTCCCCAACCCAACCTTTAAGCTTGAATAGTCTCGGTACCCGGGCACATGATAGTTGAGTCCTCTGTGGCTCACAGTTTACTACAACACTCCAGGTGCAGGTTCAGATGAGTTCGTGCAGGATGATCTCGTCCAGCTCCAGCGGAAATATGATGAGGGAAGAGGCAGGATGTACATGACGTATCCGGATGAGTAGAGGACCTGATCGTGATCTTTGGGATAGCTTGATAGTATCATTTGCTCCTGTTTTATCGTTTGACTTCATCCGTAATTGGACCCTGTGTTCAACTTGGTGATATGAATTTGAGTGACATTGTAAGTTAGCATGTGGCGAGTGTAAGCCAATCTTGTATACTCATCTCTTTCAATACTGTATGTTGTGATGATACTATTCTTACTAACGGCAAGATGCGCATCTATCCCTTGCGAGACCCTCGTGCCTTAAAACGGATAGGCGCGCATCTTGGACGTGACAAGTTTCCGCCAGTTGTGATGGCATCAATCTCTTGGAGCTTGTTGCACTGTTGCGCTACCCGATCAAGGAATTTCCCGTCACATACTTAGGCATGCCTCTAAGCTATTCTCGCCTGCAAAGAGTACATTACCAGCCAGTCTTCGATAAGCTACATCGCAACACTTCCGGATGGAATAAGCTCAACTTGCCCACGGCTGGGAGGTTGGCTCTTGTCACCTCGATCCTTTATGCACTTCCATGTAATGTCTTCACGATCAACATTCGCTCCATGCATGCATGTATGGTTCATGTTCTTCGTTTTCATGGAATATTTAACCCAAAAACTAACAATTGGACGTGCACTCTCACTTTGTAAACAATAACCCGAAGCTACCACTTTTCTTCTAGTTTTTTACCAAAGGAAAAGTAGTGGCCACACCCAGCTTTGGTGCACCCACACAGTGAACAGTAAATCCGAAAAAATAGAAGAAGAAAAATCCTAAAACTTGGTGGGTGTGATTATGAGCAAATGTTTTAGGAGCTTTGCAAAGTTTGGTCATCAAAAAACATTAAATGCATTCCATACAAAACGGAATACAAATGATGCTCTGCATCCATGTTATTGTTCACATGTTTTCAGCATAAAACTTTTTTTACAAAGCTCCTCGGATGTCATTTCGCCACCAAATTTTGCAAGCACCTAAAATATTTGGTCATACTCACATCCACAAAGTTACACATTTTTTTTGAAATATTTTACTAAGTTTTTTTATCGTGGGTGCAATGTGTGTGGGTGCAGAAACCCACTCGTTTTCCTAAAAGATACAAAGTGTGAAAAATGTTCGATCTGGGCCTTTTAAACTCGATTATGACATATCGGGCCCAACCAACGATGGAGCGGTTCCTCTGGCACTGGCGCGGCACCGATCCGGTGGATCTCAGACCTCAAGCCACAGGCTAGACGTGAGGGAAGGGGGGAGGGTGCACCCGGGGAGGGAGAGAAATTCCGACGACAAGATGGGGCGCACGGGGGTCACAGTCACCTGGCCCTCGCCGCAGAGTACTTGCGGTAGGAGGGAGGGAAGGAGCCCTTCCAACCAGAAACCATGAAGGAAGGGCTCGACTCCTGCCAGCGCAGGACACAGAGGCGGGTCATCGAGGGGACGGGGAGAGGGAGGCCATGCCTAGAGGCAATGCATTGTGCGGGAGCGCCGCAGTGGACGACAAGGCCGAAGTGGCCGCCGACAGAGAAGGCTCGGGAGCGGAGCGATGGAGAGGCGTTTACTCCAAGTGATTTTAACTCGTCGCTACAACTATATGTGCCGCGTATCAAGATCAATCCACCAATGATACTGAAGAAGAAGAATCTGCGTCGGACCAAGACCACCCTCGGTGACACCAAAAAGAGGAAGAATGCGGAGGACCAAGACCATCCCACCATCAACACCAAAGAAGAAGAAGAATGTGTGGCAGAAGAAGTTCAAGTCGCCAAATGTGCCTGGGTCAAGTTCATCCCATGAGATACACCACAAATGAAGAATGCACTCGGAGCTCCACTTGGAAGAACATGCAATGGATCAATGTGGTCTGTCGCTATTTGACACACCCGAAAAGCTTTTCCGACCGTTAGTGCAGTTTACTCATACATATATACAGATTATAGAAAGTCATTTCTAATATCTAGAGTACTAGCTATGGCCACAGGTAACTCTCCATCACAGCCCAGCACAGAAACATCTTGTAACAAGGCAACCCTTTTCTAGCAGCCAGTTTTTTTTTTTTTTGAAAAAAAACGAAACTTTATTCATTAGAGATAATTAGTACATCGTTTATGAGGATCGTTATAATTTCATTGAAAGGTTCCTCAAACCAATCAGAAGTCAAAGAAAATCTAGCTAATCTAGCAAGCTCATGAGCTACTTTGTTTGCTTTTCTATTACAATGTTCAAATCTAGTACTAACAAAATCACCCGCATAATGAAAACAATCGTCGAAAATTGCTGCCGCCGCGCCCGCTGACTGCCCTCCATCCTACATAGTGTCAATTACCTCTAGATTATCAGAGTTAATAATAAAGCGATTACATCCCGCCCTTTGCGTCAGTGTTAGACCAAATTTGAAAGCTTTTCTGGCAGCTAGTTCATGAGACAATACGACCTGTAACAAAGAAGAACACAACATGAGTGCCAAATAACGACATCTTTCTCAAGGCCAATGTTCTGTATCCATATAAACCGAGAGAGCAAACTACAAGCAGTATTTAATCCACATTCTTTGCAACGTGTCACACAACACAAAATTTGTACCCAGAGTCCTAGGGGTCGACAAACCTACAAGCACAAACATGAATCTCCTAGCCCAAAATAAATCCTAAAATTTACAAGTCTACACACAACCTAACATGGATGCTTTGGTAAAAAAACATGGATGAACTCTGTTCTCAAGAATTTACTTTTGCTGGACACCGGCCATTTACCAAAACCTCTTTTCTTTCTTAAACTGAAATATATTAAATCCTCTTGGATGCTTCAAAAAAAGTTTTACGATCAAATTAAGGACTTCAAGGGGCTGAATTAGAGAGCTCATTATGGGTAAGTTTAATGCGAGGAGACAGCTAAGAAGGAGGTTCGGAGGATGAAAATTGTCAAGTGTTATGAATCAACTAATGCATTGATCAAAAACAACTGGGATGCATACAAATGCTTGGAGAAATGAATTTGAAGCAGAGATAAGTATGCTTGAATCACAAGGCCACAAGGGCATGATAGGCAACACGTTGTGAACATAAAAAGACAGGACATGTTCATGCAAAGTGTGTCAAGTTCCTTGGAGGCCATGCCTTCATGTATTGGCCTTCATCTGCTCAATCAGGGGAGCTGAGATCCAAAGCACATGTGGATAATTTTTACAGCATTGAGAAGTTTAGTGCAGCATATGCTGGGTCAGCGCCATCCATGACAGATTCACAAATAAGACACAATTGAGTGAAAGTCGACTTGGGTTGCAAAGTACACTCACCTTTTCTAAGGACTCCAGACAGAACCAGGAAGCAGAGAATTAGGTTTTTTTTCTTGAACCTGGTAGAAAGATGGTCAGGTGCAAAATATGTAAAGGAGCGGGCCCCACGAAGAAAACATGCAATGAGCCAAAACTCGAACAAGAACTCTTATGATCTTATCTGATGTTGGTGAAAACCAACTTCAAATTAATGTGCTTAGTATTCAGTACTATTTTTATCTTATAGATCGTTTCAGATAGAACTTGTCAACTTGTATTTTGTGCTGAGAAATTGTATTTGGTGCACTTGTGTGTGAAGAATTATGGAGCTTTTATTGTCAACTTGAACTTGCATGTTTCAACACCGAAATATTTGGTGAACCTGATGCTCAACAGAACATGGAGTTTTTATTACCAAAGTGATGTTTTATTGCATAAACTTGTAGTTGTAGATATCTAGATGTTCCAACCTGAAGTCATGCTCAATTTATTGGTAAAATGTGTAGATGTCATGCTTCAAGTTTTTGGTAAAAACTGATACTTTTTGGACATGTCAGCATCATGGTCATCATGCTGAATATTTTGGTAACAGACTTGGCTACCTGAAAATAAAATCTACAGAAAAACACCGTATTATAGCGAATTATGGCAAGCTGCAGCACCTACATTTCAGATATGGAATAGGACTGGGCGGAGCAACCTGCAGTTCGCGGCCACTAAAACAGGGTAACAGGCAGGCACAACTTTTGACGGAACCTCGTCAGAGGGCGGGAAGCTCCCGCATTGCATTAAGAAGAAAAGAGTTGGTCCGGTTAATAAGGGAAACCGGACCCAAAAACCTTACATGGCATCGGTTAATTAAGGAAAACCGGCCAGGCAGGCACAACTGCAGCTCCTCCCCGTGACAGACTCGAACATTGGGAGGCAGCAAAGGCAGCTGGACCCCGTGATCTGTCATGAGCATGAGCTCCAGGTCAGCAGCTTGAGCAGGGGAGAAACTGCGCAGTTTGCCGCTGCGGACCGCAGGACGCGGGGAGCAGGCTGGGAGCTAACCGAGGAGAGAGCACATGCAGGGGCGCAAGTAGCGGGGGAGAAGCAGCCAGGCAGAGGCGGTTGTAGGCTGGGTGCAGAGTGCGCGTGGGAGAAGAGAATTGGGGTTTTCTGCTAGGGACTTGAGATAGCTAGATGTGTGGTAATGGTCCTATCTACAGGTATACAGAGCGAAATACGAGAGGCTATTGACCGGTATTAGTGTGGAATCGGGCATAACGACATACTAGAAGGACCAGGCGCGTTTTGTTGCAACGTTAGATTAAAAAAACCTAATCACTTTGTTTCAAAATACAATGTGCATTACTTTTTAAAATGTCAAACCTTTTAAGTTTGATTAAATTTATAGATAAATATATCAAAATCTATAATATCAAATTGTTGTGATTAGATTCATCGTTAAATGGATTTTCATATATTTTGTTTAATATTGTGGATGTTGATATTTTTGCTCTCAACTTGGTCAAAGCTGTAGAATTTGGCTTTCCAAAAAACTAATACCCCTTATATTTTAAAACTAATGAAATGTTTCATTTGATATGTGAGGGAGATGACATAGTGTGTTTTATTTTCATTTATATTTCGGTAATTTGATGTGCATTTCGTGGTATTCTATATTATATGATAACCAACCTTATATATGTGGGAACATTTCTACGTCGACGGTTGCATGGACGTGACTCACATGTTTTTATAGGCCAGGTGGTGTTGATTGATTTGAAAAACTATTGGTTCAGTCAAAATCATAAACCAAACCCATTAAGAAGCATAATGTATTTGTCTAAAGAATTGAATGAAAGAGTTTTGAGAAATTCTTGACCCGGCCAAAATCGGGTGACACAATTTTAATTGGAATCTTGGAGACCTCAATTGAATGTGGACTCTTTAAAAGTAAGGAGTATAGTGTTATAGATATAAATAAAATAATTAAATGAGAGAGCTTTCAGAAATTATTGATCAGGTCAAAATCAGGTGTCACAATGTCAATTGGAGACCTCGATTGAACGTGGGCTCTCCAATTCTAGAAAGATTAGTGTTATAGTATATTTCAAAGTATAGGGAAGTTGCGGTGGTATTTTTGATAAGTCATTTTTCTGCAGTGGTATTTTTTATCTCTAGAAATTCAAAGAGGAATAGATCAAATTAACCCTCAAGATAGTTAGATGGGACTAGGTTAAAAATAGGAGATGTGTACCTCTTGCAATAACTTCTCCAAGATCTGATACACTTACAGTCAAGTCTCCAATCCTTCGCTATTTTTTGAGCGTGTGAAACACCCCAACCTATGGAGTCAGCATAACACATTGGTTAGTGCTAGCATTTTAGTAATAAAATTAGGATCAATCAAGATATAAACTTACAGAAACATGAACTTCACTAAGGTCATTTTGATTGTCTGAAAGGCCCTTGCATATGTTCATCAACCTATTCTACAACTGATAATTGCAGAACAAACACAGAATCAAGAGCATGAAGTCACCCAGTGTCACGCAAATGTAATTTATTGTCACTTCATTTGAAACCTACAAATATCTAATGCACTCACCTCAACAGTATTAGAAATGGGTTCTCCATTGAAACACTCAATAATATCACCTTTTTCGATTCCAAATTTATCAGCAGCAGATCCTTTCAAGACCTAAGGTTCAATTGGCAATAATTAACCACTATACGCATGAGAAATTATAGTACATTCAGGAAGCCACTATATATACCTCTTGAACAACAAGACCATCATCAATGTTGCACATACGCCATATCTTGTCAACATGAGCAGGCTCTAGAAGCTTGATGGCCTCAAACGTCATTCCAAGTTGGGGCCGAGGGATGCGCCTATAACAAACCAAATAATCATTAACATATTTATAACATGGTATACACAAGCAAGTTATACTTTCTAAATGAGCCATCTTTAGCGGAATCCAACTTCTTTCTAGCATGTTACAAAAAAAAACAGTAGTAACCAATATGTCAATTCAAATAGAGTTTAAAGGGAATGATACATTAGTAAGAGTTGAAAAAGACTCAAAAAGGATCTTCCATGATGTTATGTTAAAATAAATTAACACAATTCAATACAAACTGGACGTGTATCACAACTGATCTCTATTAAATTCAGTATGCCCTTGAGCTGTAAACGATATTAAAGACATGTGGAGTATAATGGTAAGGTAATCATCTTCTTTCCTACCAGTGGTACGCATCGTAAATTGTTTTGCAGTCTCAACATGCCCAGACAGACCATCATTACAAACCACTCCCTCCATTCCCATAATATAAAAGCGCTTTTGACACTAGTGTAGTGTTAAAAATATATACATGAATTAACCATTGCAGCTATTTATTCAAACATAGTTTATGGTTATTATAAATTGCATGGGAGAAAAAATAGAGAGGCACACCCATATTTCTTCCATAAATCCACACAATTCAGCAAAACAGAAGAAGGCATGAAAGACCCCCTCGAGCTAATGTTGAACATTCCCACAATTTTTCCATCCAAGCTAATGACTAGCCCTCCGTTGTCATACTACAACATACAAAAATAGTCATAACATATCGCAATATACAAAATTAAACAATTATGCAATCTTGTGACAATCTCCCCATCGTCGTTATCATCATCTGCACAATCAAAGTACATGTAATGATACCGCTCATCAATATCTGGATTCTGATATGCAGCTCTACCATAAGTTATCCGTAGATCTAACATATTGTCTCTTCCTAGCCGAAGAACTTCTTCACCAACTGTCACTTCTTCACCGAAAGACGGCAACTGGATAGGCTGGTCAACTTTAACCCTCACAAAAGCAAGATCATAGTGTGGCTGGTAGTACAACAGCTGACCCTTTTCAATAGTACCATCTAGTAAATGAACACCGACCTAAAAACGTTGGAGAAAGAATCAGATTACATTCTAGATGTACATAAATGTTTTCAAGAAAACATATTTGTTGCTTCTTTGTGTTACTAGAGAAGTCCAATAGCAAAAGAAATGCAATTTCAAACTAACTATCTTACACCAAGTAATTATTAATGTGATATGGAATCAACTAAAATGAAAAAACACGCATAGAAGTTAAAAGACAAAACATTGGCTCACATCAGCATTGGAAGTATACTCCTCTCCGCCTAACCAGACATTGACAGGGGAATCCTTTGTGCGAATCAGATGTGCAGTTGTCAAAACAACGCAGGTTTTTCTCTCCTCGTCCCAATCAATCAATAAACCAGAGCACCTCTTTAGAGGCTTGCCACCTATATCCATCCATATGAATGCAAAATATACATCAAGTTGCAGGTCAATCAATCGATCTATCTGTTATATTATTGAAGTAGTAGAAAATGAATGGCGACGGTTAACTAGACATACACATCAGAAAAAAGAACAATCGGGATTAATAGTATATACATCAATTTGTGTGACGATCAATCAATCTATCAGTTATATTATTATTAAAGCAGTACAAAAGCAATGGCTAGTGTTAACTAATTAGACATACATAATAAAATAAAATAAACAGGGTTAATAGTGGCATACATAGTAAGAAAAGGAAGAGACGTTCAAGCAATATATTTAGACCGATACGGATTCAACATGCACATATCTAGGCAACTACAAGTAGCCAACTACAGAAGGAGATGAACTTGCACAGGTAAATAAATAAGTAGAGTTTTAAAGCAAATACAAAAATAACATATAGGATAGGGATAAGAATAGGGAGAAAGAGAAATTTACGCGCATGGGTATATAGGTACATATTTATTTGTATCCCCTCCATTTTTATTTACTCTGCATATTAGCTTTGACCTAAGTCAAAGTTTATAAAGTTTGACCAAGTTTATCAAAAACAATCTAAACTTTCAAAATAACAAATATATATGGTATGAAAATATATCGAATGATGATTTGGTATTGTGGGTGTTAGGAATTGTTTGTAAAAACTTGTTAAGAGTTTACAAAATTTGACTCGAGACAAAGCTAATATGCAAAGTAAATAAAAATGGACGGAGTATCTAACATTCAAAACAGAAGGAAATTAGCAGTGCTATATACCAACATTGCATGAATGCCGTAAATATATGCATTTATAAATAATTGAACAGAAGTACATCTCCACCGTTGAAATAAAATGACCAGTACACAAGTTAAAATAAAATGACCACATTTCTTCACGTAGGCTGAACATCTCCACTATTGATTTTTGGTGGGTTCAAATCTTCACATAGGTTAAAGCATTTAGATTTTTTTTTATGGTTTTAGATTATAGCTATACATATTACAAGTCATAAACCTTTCATGTGTCCTACCATAAAAGTTTTATGAGCATAAAAGAAGCAAACCAACCTATACACACACATATGCAAACCATGCATAGAACCAATCAATCAGTACCACAGGCACGTCCATATAATTAGTAGATCCACATACATGTGTACGCATACAAAGTCGCATATCAGAGATTTACAAAAAAAAGCCCACAAAAAAAAAGATAGTCACATAAATTCGACACCGGCAATCTATGCAATAGAAACTAGATCAGTTGGTTGGTTGAATGGATGAACCAGCCCATCACCATAGTTCAATTCTATTTATAGAGTAGAGGTCTCTCTTATAGTTATCTTTCAAAAAATGTATTCCTTATAAGGTGCAACAAAATTCCAATAAGAGGCATAAGAAAATCAGCAAATTTGTTTTTTCATATATGCTCCACACAAAATTTATTACAAGACTAACTTTTGGGATCAACTTATAAAAGACGGTCGGATTTATATATGAAATGCAACAACAAGATAAGATTTGGAACAAAACTAGATTTAATTAAATTAGTAAACGATTTCATGTTTGATAAGAAGTTTAAAAGAGGAGGAAATAGAAAGTAGAATAGTCAAATGATGTTTTAGCATCTTTCAGCAAACTATTACGATACTTAGATGAGCACGTGTGGATGGAACTAGACTCATGATATATGGAACTAACAAAAAATACAGTTGCGGTTTCCATGATATGGCCGGCCGATCATGGAAGACAAATAGAGAACACAAGGTTTATGCCCAACCCAACAATGCCCAGATTTTAGTACTAGTTGACAAATCGTCGGTCAGAAGATGGAATGTGGAAGGACTTGCCGGAACTTTAATACGTCCTAATAATCTTTTCTTAAGACCTAGGCGTCATTTTATTTTTTCTATTCAATTGACATATCAATTCTAATGTGGTGGTAAATTAAATTGCACACGGGGTAAGCAAAAATAATAATGGTCGCCCAGTTCATTGATGCATATTGTTTTGGACATTTACATGGTCTCCAACAGATATTTGATTTTCACATGTCAAACAAGTTGGATTTTCACATGTATATGTTGGTAGAAAATGCTTATTAAAATAACTACACCTATCTTTGTATTTTTATTTTGGTTTTCGTTTGGCAATCTCTTTCGCCTGGCCATGCTAATCAGAACCGTCAACATGTAACCAGTATCAAGCAACATCACACGATTTCTTTGAAGATACGTGTTTATAATCAGAGGTAGCACTATAACGCTATATAGTAGATCTATCCACGCATTTAGCCATCCAACTACTCCAGTTAATCTTGAACCCAGAGGGCAGCATATACGTACTACATACCAAGAGATGATGAAATCCCAACAAGAGATTTAGCGGCGGAGAGCGCGGCCTTGCTTCCAGACTCGCGCACGGGGAGAAGCGCCCGGGTGTGAAACCTGGTCGGGGGTTTGAAGTGCTCAAGCGTAGGAATCTTCACCGTAGGAGCTGCTACAAGAACATGATGTGCATCGCGCGATCACACACAATTAGTGATTGATTGATGGATTCTGGGGATGGGGAGAGGAACCGATCGGACCTGATTTTGCGGCATCCAGTTTGTCCTTTGCGATCTTGGCGCTGAGCCACCTGGGATCGATGAAGCAGCCGCGCCTCCCTCCGGGCATGGGAAGCAGCGCAGGCGACTCACTCTCTTCTTCCTCCCTCCCCGGATTCCTCTTCTTCGCCTGGACTTCCTCCGGACCGGCAGCCCTTTTGTTCTTGGATTTCTCCATGTCCGAGCTCATCTTCTTTCTCCACCTGGGCTCCCGACGGATCACCCTCTTCTCTTGCGTAAGGGTGGAAGCGGGCGGAACCTCTTGCGATCACGCCGCCGCCCCCCGCCCCTTCAGTCTCAACTTTGAAAGAAGCCGGGTTTTCCCCGCCGCTTGGACTCTCCGTGGACCGCCTGGCCGCTCCCCCGCCGCCCCTATCTGTCTGTGAACAATATATATTTTATGAAAAACTCTTACCTCCCACCCGCTGCGATCTATCCGCCGTTCGCTCGTCCGTTGATCTTGCCTCGATCAGAAATGACGAGACTTTGTCCGTGCCCAATGAAGCATCAACCTACTCGCGAACCGTTTCCTACTGAACCGTTGTTTCAGGAAAACGGTCCTGAAGCTGGGGCTTCTCACTTGTCCACGCCGCGCCTTCGCCTCGGCTCCGATGACCTCACCCGCCATCTGCCTGGTGTTGCGTAGCCCTCGTCGAAACTGTAGCCGTTGCCATGGTCGCCCCGATCTGCTCCACCTTGTTGCCGCCCTGAGGCCACGTTGACGCCCAGATCCGACGGGATCCGGCAGCCGCCGCACGGTCTCGTACCACGCTGCCATCCGACCTCCTCCCGGCCCCGTGGTGAGCTCCCGCAGTCGTCATGGCCTCCTGCACGAGCCAGGAGGAGGAGGAGCTCCTCTCGCATCACGCCCTCCAGTCGAATGGGCCGCATCGCCCGCCTCGGCCCAGCACCGCCTCGCGTGCTGGCCAGATCGCCTCACCTCCTGCGGACAGGGGGCCAGTCGCCCGTCGCCCCGCGCCGCCGCATCCCAGTCCGCTCGCTGCCCCGCCGCCGGCGGCCTGCCCGTGGAGAAATGGAAGGGGTTCGTCTCTAGCAGAATTCACAAGTAAGTTTCTGAAACATGACCTTTGTTGCAAAAATTTCTTCCGCAATAGTACCTATGTTGCGGAAAGACGAAGAAAATTTTCTATAACAAAGCGATTGTTTCTGGAACTCGGTCGTTTGTTTCAGGAATTAATGGGTTTAAAGTTTATTTTTTTGCAACAAAGCATTTGTTTCTACAACTCGATCGTCGTTTTAGAAATTATTGGATGCCCGGCCGAAGCCTCGCGCGCCGATCGGACGGTTGTACGCGTAGATCGAACGGTCGTCCAGATGGCGAATGTTTACTAAACATCCATTGATGGATGCTTAGCAGCCCCATATTTTATACCGCTGTGAAGATTTTTACTAGGGACAGCTTGATAGCGTTTTCATTCTGTCTGCCTGATGTCTTGGTATTTTAATAGGGTTGCGAACTAGTCGAACTCGGACGAGTTATATAATAGACTAAGCTCATAATTAACTTATACTTTAAATTCAAATGTGTTCAATTATAAATAAAACTAAAGGCCGAGCTATAAAAAAATGTTCGTGCTCAGCTTGTAATGACTCAAACTAGTTTCGAGCTAAATAACATGATTTTATTAACAATCTTGGCAATGTTTTGAACAGATAAATCATAACACAGCATATGAAACCACTATAGAATGATATTCTAATCAAAACGATGATATGATTATTTTCTAAGGTAGTCTGAATTATTCTCTCTTATCTGAAGACTATTTTTTTTACGAATCAACTGAACACTACTTAATAACAAAGGAAACGATATAAATCATCCGGCGGATCGCAGGTTGGCGTCTGCCCTTTTCTCTGCACGCCACGTGCCCCATGGCCATCATCGTGAGTTTTTGCAACTAGCCTCTTGTTGCACTCTCTTACCGCAACAACGACTCTGTTGCACGATCTGGATCCTTGAAATACGATAGTACAACGATGCGACACTTCTGCAACATAATCTCAGTTGCAAAAAAAAATCCACAACATAACCTCAGTTGCAAAAAATATCTGCAACAGGACCTGAGTTACAAAAAAAGTCTGCAAGAAGATCGCAGTTGCAGAAAAACTGCAACAAGAACTAAGTTGCAGAAGTGAAAGAAGCAGTTCGGTCGCTCGATCGGCAGATCTAATGGCTCGCGAGCCAGCAGATATTTTAAAAGAATTCGCCGGCTGACGCTAGCATGCCCCTAATAACAAGAGATCATGAATGACTAGTAAGAAAATAAACAAAAAGGTGCATGCACTCTTAAACTTTGGTAAAAAGAATAACGGTATTTAACACCGGATGACCACACACCATATAGTGGCCTCAATTTTCTCCGCGCCTAATTAAGCTTTCATGTGTTACTAGTAAATAAAATGGACAAAATCGTATACAAGACAGATGACCATATATCATCCTGATTATTTTCAACATATATTAGGATTAATTAACACATTTATATTATATCAATCTAAAATTGAGCGAGCTAGTGTTGGTTGAATATCAACTTGTTTCTTGATCGAGCTACGTAAAATGCTTATACTCGGTTCGTTTCTTTTTAAGTCGGCCTTCAAGTCAAGCCGAAATATGAGAAGGCGAGCCTTGCGTTTTTGTGTGCTCGGGTTGGCTAGGAAAGAAGTGCCTCGCCATTGAATCACTATCTTAAAATATAGTTTTTCATTATCAAACCTTATCACTCTTTGCTATGAAAAAAAAAACAAGCTCATGAAAAAATAACGTTTAACTCGCAAAAAGAAAACGAAAAAATAGGGTTTCCCCGTTTGTGCATCTCGGCCTCGACCGGGCTCGCGCCGCCCATGAAAGCAGAAAGTGTGCGATATTGTGAGGTACCGATAGAATCATTGTCGCTTATTTCCCTGTCAAGATTCGTGTGGCATTCTTCATTATAGAAACTGAATTATTTTGCTTCTGGAATACATCTGCAAATACGGTACGCGGGTCCCACCCAATTCAGCTTTTAGTCAGATGGTGCGGTGGCTTGCATTCATGTGCTGCCCATTCTTTCTCTTCTCTCTCCCAAACTAATTCATACATTTTATTTAATCTTTGTTAACTTAAAACGATCCATATCTCTTAAACCAAAATTTCAATTTCATTTTTTATATATACATAAAACCCTGCCGCAAATGCATGTAAAACAAAACCGATTTTGGATACATTTAAGTCGGCTCAAAAAATCATGAAACATATTTCACGAAAACACATCTAATTCCACATTTTTGAAATAATATATTTCACTCTTTTGAAATAAATTGTTAGTCAATTTCAAATAACCTGTTTCATAACTTGACATTTCAGTTTCATATTGTTTTCATTTTCAGAACCCACATTTCACTTTTCGCTATCTCTTTCACAAAAATCAATTCTATTTCAGTTCCACATTTTGGAAATAATATATTTCACTCTTTTAAAAAGAATTATAAAACATTTCAAATAATCAGTTTCAAAGTTAACATTTTAGTTTCATATTGTTTTCATTTGCAGAAGACACAATTCAATTTTCACTGGCTTCTTTCGCAAAAATCCATCTACTTCAATTCCATATTTTTGAAATGGCATATTCCACTGTTTTGAAATGAACTTTTACAAATTTAAAAACAATTAGTTTTACAAGTTGACATTTCTTTAACCCCTAAAGAATAGCTTTTCGTCGTCAAAACTAATCACTCTTTGCTATAATCTCTTTGTCTCGTCAAAAATTGTTTTCGCTTGCTTGTGCTTCTCGGCCGAACTCCGACCGCCGCCACCTTCACCCCTCCCTCCCGCGCACGCCCCCTCCTTCACTTGCGTGAGAATCCATCTAGAAATGTGATTTTCATCGTCGCCGCCTCCGTCACCACCTACCTCGAGAACCTTGCCGCCGAGCCCCAATTTCGTCGGGAACAGAATCGCCGGAACACCGTGAGACCGCAGATTACCCACACGCAAGCCCAAGCCGGCCACCGACGCCGGAATAGACGACACATTCTTTGTCTTCCCCAATTCCAATGTGCAGCCGTCACCCGGTCCATCTACTCTTCCGACGAGCTACAATGGCTCCTCTACGAACATGACTAAACTGAAAAGGAACTAAAATCTCCACTAAGCTCTTGAAGTTGGTTCAGGATGGGGAGAACTGAAGCTCTGTTCTTCTCCCTGGTCTCCTTCCACAGCTCGATGTGTCGAAGACAGATACCATGCAAGATTGGTGCATTCATATATCGGTGGTGCACTTACAAATATTCATGACATACTTGCCTTTCCTATCTATTTCACCGTAAGAAACCTGCATATGAAAAAGATGGTGGAACACGTACACTGAACCACATGAACAAGCCCAGTTGTTTAACTAGTACCACTGGATTTACAAGTTCTCATGAAACCTACACCGGCAGGAGATTTTAACCATCAACTCGTCTATCGCTCCGTAGATTTCTGTCGCTTAGAACATTTGTACCAGTACATATATATTTATCATCAGTTCAAGATTTTGGAAAAACAGCATAAATTGTGCAGTATAACTCAATAACAACTGACCATGTAAACAACATGTCAGCACTATAATGAATCTCTGAACACAACCTCACTATTACACATCTCTGATTCTCTGAAAATGTGCACAATGACACATAAAGTTCAGAAAAAACAGGCCAACACTAATGGGCGATCCGGCGATCAAGTTTTACTTGATGGCTCATAGATGGCTCATCCAAGCATAGTTACATCTATAGTCTAATTACACTCGTTGAGCTGCGTTCCACACGGCCACTGGAATTTTGAGTAGATTCTTCTGTCGTGGCGTCGCTGGTGGGATGAACTTGATCCTTGGTGTCTTCTTTTTCAGAAACGACAGAGAGTCGACCTTCGCGGCGGCGGCGGCGGCGGAACGAGGAGCAGCGAACCATGGGTGCTTCAGCGCGTCGGCTGCCGTCAGTCTCTCGTTGGGGTTGCACGTGAGGAGCCCTTGCAACACCTGGAATCCTTCCTCGGACAGCTTGTCTTTTGGGAACAAATACCGGAGCCGGCTGTGCTTGCACCCCGCCGGTAGCCGTCGCAGCGCCTCGGCGGTGAGCGGCAGCGACGTGAACCCTGGCCACGTCTTCTCGTCCGGCATCCCGAGCACACAGAAGATGCTCCACAGCTGCCTTATGTCATTCTTTGTCTCGTCTTCGTCGTCATCTTCGAGGTAGCCCTTGAACAGCGTCTTGCCGGTGAGCAGCTCGGCAAAGACGCAGCCGATGGACCACGTGTCCACGAGCGCGTCGTAGTCCTCCTTCCCCAGGATCATCTCGGGCGCCATATAGGACGCCGTGCCGGCCCGGTTGTACGGCGGCCAGTCGGCCATGGACATGGCCAGCCCGAGGTCGCAAATCTTGAGGAGCTCCCCGTTTTTCCCGACGAGGATATTGGCTGGCTTGATGTCGCGGTGGACGATGTGGCGGTCGTGCTCGTGCATCTTGTCCGCACCGGTCAGGAGCTTCCACATAAAGTCGCGTACCGTGGATTCCGGGAGCGGCGGGCCGCCGCGCCTGTCCCGCAAGAAAGACTGGAGGCTCGACGCCTCGACGTACTCCATGACGAGGCCGGCGGTGTCGCCGGTGGCCGGGTCGCACACCAGGCCCTCGAAGCCTACGACGTAGGGATTTCCGTCGCAGTCCTCGAGGAATCGTGCCTCCCGCTCAAGATCTTTGACGACGTCGGTGTCGTCGGGCGAAGAGAGGAACTTGACGGCCACGTTCTTCTTGCTGACACGGTGGCGCATCCTGTGGACGACGCCGAAGCCGCCTTTGCCTAGGCAGGCCACCTTCTCGTAGTCGTCGGTGCTCCCGATGGAAGCGCCGGCGCGGCTCCTCTTGCAGCACGACGGCGATTGTTGATGCTGAGCCGTCGCGTGGCCGTGGCCGGCGTCGAGGACGGCAGCAGGTCGCTTGCGGGCGGCCATGGCGCTAGCTCGACGAACGATCTGCTTTGGTGGCTGGCGAGGGTGGCGAGTTTCTATCCGCAAGCTTCTATCTGCCTTGCTGCCTGCGTTTTCTGTTCATTTCCGATTTGAATTCAGATTCTTCATTTTAATGAGTTTTCCTGAGCGCGTTGGTTCCCTTGCCGCCTTCGTTGGTCCAGCAGCGAGCCGTCGATCGAGCGCCATGGCCGTCCTCGACACACTGGCCACGCGACGACCACCCAATGACCAGAAACGCAGCACCAGGAGACGTGCGGCTCCGGCATCGTTGTCAAGGCCACCGGCAAGACCATCGCGGTCAAGTTCCTCCGGCTCCGCTGCACCACCGACGACACTAGGGAGCTCCTCCGGCGCGAGGCCGGCTGACAGGACTAACGATCATCAGTAGCACACGAAACGGATCACAAAATCCCGGATCATTTTGAGGGAACCAATATCGGATTGTTTGATTGAAGAATTCTGGAAATGTGGACTTGATGAATTCTTCTCTATCAAATAATTAAAAAACGATATTCGTATGCAAGCACAATAGGATTTTCTCTATCAAACATTCATCACAACAGAGGCAGACAAACAACCGAATATGCTGGGTTTTCATATGAACACGAAGTCATACACGGCCACCACGACAAGGACAAAACATCTCTGAGTGAGCACACATAGAGGCTTCCCCTGTTGCAGAACAAGATAAAACCATCCATCCTTACCATTCAGCCAGTTTCAATACACAAACTCAGCTACATTTTAAGGTCTGTGACTGATCACCATTAGGAAGGGAACTGAAAACAAGAGGAAATTGGAAAACCCTGTTGATGCAAACATTCTCCTGAAAATCTTTGCCTAGTGCCAATTGCCCATCTGTACATCAGTCCTTTCGCCTGCAGAGAATGCAAAAGAGATCAGATATCATGTCAACCTTTTTAAAATGAAAATTAGATATATTAAAAAGACATAAAAAACCTTGAAACCAGGTAAAATCCAAAGCACCACACATAAACAAATTATAATTAACAGAAAGAAACCTCATCCTTTATTCATGCTAGATTATTTACCATCTACCTACATATATTTAGAAAGAAAGTGAAGATATTTTTATACCAGATTTAGTGGATTGCTTGGGCCAGGGTGAGGGTCGGGGTTCGGCCTGTGGCGTTCTCCAGGGCAGGGGTGGGGGCTGTCGTGGTCCGTGGGGTAGCTGTCAGGGCAGACGCCTTCCTGTGTGCCGTAACCTTAGCCAAAGCTTCCTTTGTGATCTTGTCTGCGTGAATGGCCTCCTTTAAGTCCACTGGGTCTAACCTCTGTGTCACTTCCTCCTCATCCTCGTCGTTGAACCCGCGCTTCATTGCCATCTTAATCTTGTCCTTGGTTCGGAGCCGGTACATGTTGGGAAAGGAGCTGCAATGTCACGTAGAAATGTCTCAGCACAAGACAGCTGCAGACCTAAAGAACTGATACTTCAGAGACAAACGTAAATAAAATGCATATCTGATGAGTGATGACACAATACTAAGCTGCAACAACAACTATGTGCTTCTGGATCTGATTAGATAAACAGTAATGTAACACAAAATGCAAAGTATACACAAATTCCACGTCTAACCAGCAGTATTTACTGCTCTTTTAAACTTGGTTAAAAAAGCAGAATCAGGAAACAGCTGTTGCACTAATTACTGAAATTGAGTTAATTCGTCTTTCCATTGTCCTGTTGAACTGATGGTATAATGGAGTACAAAGAAGAAGCAGCAACTTATATGCTTCTGGATTTGATTAGATAAACAGCAGCGTAACACAAATCTGAATACAGCACAGTACTTGCAGATCGCACGCAGGATCTGAGCAGAAGTATTTAACAAGGTAACCTGTACTCAATTTGCATCGGAGAGGAACATAGATAAACAGTAATGTAAAAACAAAGAACTATTATAAGGATTTCTGAACTTTGAGTCTGGCAATGTTAAACACAGAACTGTTATAAACAAGGAACTTCCCTAAACAATCTGTCCAGAGAGAAAAGCAAGGAAGAAACACCAATCACTGGATCAGAGAACAGTCACTCTCGAATCATTCTGCAGCTGTTCCAACTCTAGATAGTTTCTCTAGGACCATACCTCAAAGTCACCAATCACCCCCATGGCATTTTCTATATCTACTGAAGAAATAATCAACCTCCAGATACAAGGGAGACACCTGGGTTTTGTAAACCAAACATCGGTTCAGAGTCCACTCGCACGCGCACACACACACGAAATTGGGGTCTACTCGATTTAGCAGGGAATTCAACAAACCTATTTGGTAATTTAGAAATTTACAGACTGACCCATCCAGAGGCTTGTCATAGAATTGATTGAATGATAAAAACTGAACTGGCATACATGGATAGTAAGTTAGTAACTCTAATCGATCTAACAACCACAAAGATTGGCACACTTCTCCATTCCTTGATCCATGCAATGTTCGTCGCTTCATGTGTAATATTCAGATAAACACATGCTGCACCCAAAAATCCCTGCCCGACCACAGCCATATCTTACCAGCTAAGAAGACAGGCCTATCAAGCATTGATACGGACCATCATAGGCGATTGAGCAACATGAACTTGGCATAATCTGGACGGAGTGTATCAGAGCTGGAAAAAGAAACCGGAAGGAACAACCTAGCGCAATCAATCCCCCGCATGCGTGCAGCAATAGCGGAAGCGCCAGGCAGCACAATCATCTCTCCCCCCTCTCGCCTCCCTCCCCCCCTGTCCTAGCGCAATCACTCTCCCGCATGCGTGCAGCAAAAGCGGAACCCGCCGCCGCGTCAGGCAGCCTCGCCCGCAGACCGCAGTCCCCGGAAAGCCCTAGGTCGGTTCCCCGCGCCTCGGCCGACCGCATCGTCGGACCCCTCGTCCAACGGCCCCGAAACGCAATGCAGGTAGGAGGAGGAGACGAGCAGATCATACCGAGTCATGTCGCCGGCGAGAAGCGAGGAGCGCGGAGATCGTCGGCCCGGTCGCCGCGGCGGCAGAAGACGGAGGCGCGGCAGGCGTCGCTTGCTTCGTCAGGAAGGATGCTTCGGGAGACACTCGCTTCGCTCTCTCCAGTTTTGTGCCACGGCCAGCCAAGCACGAATCTCAAAGCAGGCCCACCAGACCGGCTCGCGGTGCGCCGGTCACGTACGGTCTGGTCCGGTCGGGCCCGGGTCCGCACCGCACCCTTCCGGCTCCGGGTAAAAACCCTAGGCTAGCTCGCGCTCCAGGCCGGGGGCAGCGAAGTGGGGGAAAGAAGAGCCGATAAAGAAGAAGAGGATGACGACGACGGAGATGGCGACGGCGACGGCGACGGCGACGGCGAGGGAGCCGCGCGAGGCGTCCCGGCGGGAGGGCCGCGACTCGCACGGGAGGCGCCCGCACTCCTCGTCCAGGTCGCGCCGGGACGACCCCAGGTAAGTGCCCAAACCAATCCACCGCAGCCCCATCGTTTTATTGGATTCGCGATTTCCAATCGGCGCATCGTGCTCGCGGGGCAATGCGATTCGCGCCCGTGCTGATCCCATTCCGGAACTCATTCTCGGTAGCCCGAGGAGACGGAGAGACGACAGGAGGCACGAGTCCGACAGGAGCCACCACAGGCGTCGTGCCGAGGAGGGCGCCGATGACGAGAGGAGGAGCAGGCCCTTGCAGGACGCGCAGGGGCGGCGCGACGATCCTGATCCCGTGCGCGGGGAGGGGAAGCCGCCGCCGGGCGACGCCAAGGAGGACACTCCCGCGAGACACGAGAGGTCTCCCAGGGGAACCAAGCGGTTCTCCGAGACCAGGGAGGCCTGGCGGCCTAGATCTTCTTCCTTTCAGGTTCTCGTCTTCTATACACACATGTGCAGTGCAGAAAGGGATTGTTGTCAGTGGGTTATGTTCTTTGTTTTCGGTGCTTCAATAGCTGTTAACAGTGCACTTAATAGGCAGTTAGAGGATCGCGGCCTGAATGTTTACATGTGCTGGAGCAGTAACCGCCAATTCTTGTGCCGGTTCCGTTATGAAATGTGTATTTGTTATCCTATCTAGGAAGTGGTACAAACTAGCTAGAAGGCCAATTGGCTTTAAATACACCTCAATCAGCTCATTTTGTTCTATAATTGCTCACACATACTATTACTTTCTTACATGTTGGGTTTCAACCTTTTCAGTATGTAGTAATGTATTGTTGTCATATTCCAGTTCCAATGGTATAGTTTCTTCTCTAGGAGTCAAGTGTATAGATTTGTTTTCGACAGCCCATAATGCAAGATTTACACTATGTGTTTTATATTGTCATGTAGGTAAATAGTTTGTGTTAGTATTTTGCAAGAGAAATCCAAGACCAAATTTTTCATATGTGTTCACATATACTAACGGACAAGTTTTTGAAGGTTGGTCATGGATCCCATGGCACCTGTATATTTTTAGAGACAGAGGGAGTACTATTTTGCTCATTTTAGTGGCTTTCTGATTCAGCTTGGTTGAGCCTACATTGTAGTCTGTTTACACACGTTCTAGAGTCTAAATGTGCTCCCCTAATGTTTTTTTTTATCTAGATCAAATTGTGCTTGTTCATTTTATAGTTTAGAGTTTAACTGGTTCGGTGGTTTGTGTTAGTATTTCAGTGATCTACCATTGTGCAACTCATAGATGATGAGCAACGACTATGTGTTTACTTCTACATTAGTATTCATGTTCATGTTAATTGCTCGTACTGTTACGGAACTAGTTATGATGAGAGTGTTGGGTTGTTGCTAAAGAATATCTCTCTGTTGTCAGGTCATCATGTATAAGTGCTATATTTCTGGTGATTTAGTGGTAGTTCTCTTGTGACACATACCTTCAAATGTCCACTTATTAACAACACTAGGCTACTTGTACTTGTATGTACAGCATGATGAGCGTGAACGTGCTGGGCAAGGTGGTCGACGCTATGGTCGCCAAGGTAGTTGTGAGCTTCCTTATTAGTTCTTATTATTTTCAGCGGTAGTTTATCTTTCAATCCCTTTGCTTAGGGTATTTTTTGTTTTTGTTTTGAAGATTATGGAAGACAAAGGGATCGAAATGAACATCTCGATGATAGATATAAACACAGGCCTGAGGGACATGGTTTGCAGGAAAAGGTCGGGCAGGCTCAGCAACAGAGTGATATTGATTCTACATGGAAGCACGATGGGTTTTTCAAGTTGGAGGAAAACACTCAGGTTGCCAAAAGGAGGCCAGGATTTAAGGAGATGGGAATGCCACTGGAGGGGCAAGAATCAGCTCCTGCTGTTACAGAATCGAATTCAAGATCGCGTATACCTGATCAGCCTGGGCTAACCTCTGGAATGGGAGAAGAAAGGAGAAACTACCACTCACGGGAATTCATAAGGCCAGATGATCGAGGTACCAGGTGGGGAGTTTCTGATTACAGGGGCGCTGGTCAGAGAAATGGCTATGATCCAAGGGGGCGTTTTGCTGGCAGAGGGGGAAGGGGCAGAGACAGGTTTGACTACCAGTATGGTGGAAGAAGCAACATGCACGAGGATGCCGGTGATCATCAGACAGAGAAATGGAAGCATGACCTTTATGATGAGACGAACAGTACCCCAGCTCCGATGACTGAAGAAGAGCAGATTGCAAAAGTCGAAGCACTGTTGGCGCTGTAGTTACCATTTTTGTTGTTGCCTGGAGTTATTTGCGATGGGTAAATGATACGTATCTTTCCTCGTTGTTGTCTGGACTCTGAGTTGTTTGGGATTTCTCGATGGTCATGTATTTGGTCTCATTGTTATCGACTGTTAACTATATATATGGCACGCTGCTGGAATTTGGCGTCTTGTCTATGCATTTTCATTTAGATGGTGCTTTCTTCTCCGCTTTGAATTGATCAACTGAACTGCGTGCAGTTGTAAGTTAGCTTCATGTATGATCCATGGAATTCTTTGTTTGGATTGAAATTTTTGAGAACCAATCTTTTGTGCTTTCTTCTCCACTTTGAAGTGATCAAGTGAACTAAAATAGTATAGTACAATTGGAAATCTGCTCTGACTGAACCAATCTTTGTGAAGTTTTTTTTAGTGTTGCGCCTCAACTATGGATAGAAGGGAAAAAAAATTGTGTCTTGCGCCTCAAACTGAGAGGGCAACGCACCAAGTCATAACGCAACATTGTAACAACGTGCTTGGTTGGGAGAAATTAGTGGTAGGGAATGTGCATCTGAGGGATACCAGACATATAATCGATTGTTTGTTTGGGAGGCAAGGAGAAATGGAATTAAGGAGGTTTAAATTCTCATGTATCTCTTCTTGTCCCCACTGCTAATTCCCATCACATGCACCAACCATGGGATTGGGGCTACTATAAACCACCTCATTTAAACTCTCATTCCTTTTCCTCAAAGTAGCCAAAGACGCTAAGTAATAGACATCGAGGAAGGTTCGTTGCTAAACCCATCACATTTGCACTTACCACACATAGGGACCTCTGCGTTGATTGTTGATTGTGCCTAATAGGTTGTCGAGCGTTTGGGCTGCTCTGTGCTATGCTACTTCTAGTCCCACCACACCACAAGCCCCCCCCCCCCACCCCCCACACACAACCACCACCAATGAACCGGAGTTTTTGAAGACACCGCGTTCCGTCACTTTCAAATTCGCCACATCGGGAGTAGGATAATGGAAGAGGCGCTCTTTTTCACATGGCATTAGATGATGGGCCTCCACTTTGTTTGTGCCGACTAGACTGGCGATGTTGGGCCGCCCATTGTCGAAGACGATACATTACATTACTAAATCCACACCAAGGAGCATGATAATGAAAGAGGCGTTCTTTTTTGAATAGTTTGGATTGCTTACCACATGTGTCACGTGGTCCGAAGAGGCGCTCTTTCTAGAGGCGTTAGAGAAGGTGTGTCCGTCTTGATTCTGTCGAGTAGGCTAACGACGTTGGCTGCTTGTCGTTGAAGACGCTATGTTAAGCTATTCCTAAATTCATCACGCCGCACGCATAATAATCGAAAAGAGGTGCCCTTTCATAAGCGGTTGAAAGGAAATCTTTCTCTAATCATACCACAAACTGGAAGATAAATATTTTTTTCTCCATCGTACTATCTTAACCTCGACGCTAGTACTGCATATAGATCTTATCCTTAATTGGGAAAACCTAAATCCCACACTTAATTCCTGGTCCCCAAATTTAATCATCACCTGGTCCGTTTCATTTCCACAAGCAACTCCCACTCAAAACCCCCACAAACCCACACATTGCTTCGCCCCCTCCCTCCGCTTCCCCCCTCCCCTCCGCTCCCCCCATCCCGAACCCCAATGTCGTCGTCGTCCTCGTCGCCGCCGGCGCGCCGCTCTGTGTTCGACGCCGCCTACATCCGCGCGGAGTTCGACGCCGCCGGCATCTCCCCCTCCTTCATCCCTGCCATCTGGAAGTACGCCTCTCTAACTCCTAGAACCCTACGCGCACGCCGCCGCCCCATATCTCCGTCTCCCCCCCTTGTTTCGAGCGGTGGCGCTCACTCTGCGTGGGCGTGTTCAGGTACGTGCTGCAGAACCCTAGGTGCAGCGACCTTGACGGCGTCCCGTCGCTCTCGGCGGCCGCGTACGCTCTCCTGCGGAACAAGTTCCGGCCGACCACCTCGACCCTCACCGCCGCCGCCGAATCCAAGGACCGCACCACCACCAAGCTGCTCATCCGCCTCCAGGTGACTGCTTAGCTACCTGCGTCACATCAATTTTGGGGGACGGGGATGTAGGGTGCGACATTTTGGTCTTGTAAGCTTTTTAGGACCTGGTGACTGTCTAGGGCACATCTAGATGTGCTATAGTTATTGCACATCTATGTGACTTGATCAAACATAAAAAGAAACAGAAAATACCAGCATGAATCTTCACGTAAAATCAATGCCATATGGCTTAGATGTGCAATACCTAGGGCACATCTAGATGTACATTAGCAAAACTGTTTAATTTGGGGGATCTACATCGTTACACCCTTCCTGATTGTTTCCCTGCACATTTGCATGACATTGCATCATTATAGTTTTACTACTCAAGCATCCAATGGCGGAGCTTGAGCAAGAATTAAGAGGGGGCTAAATGAGTCTAACAGGGAGCTGAGGGGGCTAATTTAGGATATTGTGTCAATGGATAAACTTTTCTAAATTGGTAATGTTATATAGTTTCCCTTAACCTAATCCTACTCCCTAGATATGAGATTGACTGCTTTTGTTGTCTGCAGTCCTACCCTGGTTTTGGCCCTTTATATAGAGCTGGCCCTAACAAATTGATTCTAACAAATCTCATATCTAAGGAAATATCTTATCTATAATTGATTTAAGGCCCAGGCTAAGATGTATCATATCTCTTATTGGCTTAAGGTCCAAACTAAGTGATGTCTTACCTTTAATTGATTACCCCTGATCTAAATGCTACTATTCCTAACTTTAAGATAACTGTAATTATATCCCTTAACTGGAGCCAGCTAGGGCCGTCTAGTGTGTGGGTGGCCCATCCAGATGCCAATAATACTCTTGATCCAAAGCTTGGATGCTTCAAGTTGTGTTGGACTTATGACAGTGTGTGCTGTATTAGTTTTATAGTTTCCTAACAATCTGAATTTTACACGACCACATCTTAACTCTGTAATGCCACTCAGTACCATTTCATTTCATCACCACGGCCAATTTGACTTGATTTGGTTGCTTGCATGTAAATCATGTTTCCTTTTGTTATCGTTGTTGTCAGATACTTTTGCTCATTGCCATTTGGTGGCACAAATTATTTTAACTGTTAGCTTGTTTTAACTTCTAATATCAAAGGTATTGGACTAATCACTTTTAAAATTTTGTGGCTCTAGAATGGGGAATCTGTAGAAGCAGTGATCATGCGGTATGATTCACGACTGGGGAAGTATGATGGGAAGACACGCCCTGGAGGAGTGCGTTCAACCCTGTGTGTATCATCACAGGTAGATATATTTTCCTTTCATATTGAACGACCAGTGCTTTAGTAAGGACCTAAAGGCTTGTTTCTAATGGCGTAAGTTGTTTAGGTAGTGTTGCTTCTGTGGACCTGTTGGTAACCTTTTGTGCGGCAGCATACTACGATCATTGTTAAGCTTGCGACTGGTTAATTTTTATTCACTTTGCTCTATAATACAACACAGGTTGGGTGCAAGATGGGCTGTAGATTCTGTGCTACAGGAACAATGGGATTCAAAAGCAACCTTTCCTCTGGTGAAATTGTTGAGCAGATGGTCCATGCAACCCGTTATTCTCAAATTCGAAACATTGTTTTCATGGTAATTTTAATTCTTAACGTGTTTCGGGTTTCCTGATATTTCTTTTTGAAAGAAAATCATGCCCACTGGAGTTTTTTCATCATCCTAACCTGGTTCATTTGTGCTATTTGTTTTTTTTTCCGTGTGTACTTTGCATGTTGCATCCTTTTAAGTGTTGCCATTGTATATTTTTTGTTGTTTCATGACCGATGTTTGTAACTTTTATGATTTTATTGGCAAAATGTTGGCTGCTGTATGGGTTTGTTCTTGTACAAGGCTAGGCAGGATCACTGTGCTTCATGTTACATATACATTTGTTCATAGACATTAATGCATATTCAAATTATTATATGGAAAAACCATTTGTACTTGTATCGGCCAGTGCTTCCATTATCTTATCAATACAATGTGTCTTTATAGACAAACTACTGTGCCAATTGGGTTACTAGTGCTCTTTTTATTTGTGAGAAAATCGATAGATAATCTTATTGGATCTGATGTCTGGTAAACAGTATTCTCTAGATGACTTTCAATTTATGTACTTGCTCTGCCATATATGCAGGGAATGGGGGAGCCATTAAACAACTATACTGCTTTGGTTGAAGCAATCCAAGTGTTGACAGGATTTCCCTTTCAGATTTCACCCAAGAGAGTTACTGTATCTACTGTAAGCATACCTGCATAAGTAGCTCGTTTGCATGTTGAAATATCACTCTTGAAATGATTTTCCGATGACAATCTTATGTTAGTAGCTAACCTTATTGAATACTCCCTCCGTTCCAAAATTATTGTCTTGGATTCGTCTAGATATGGATGTATCTAGTCACGTTTTAGTATCTAGATGCATCCATGTTTAGAAAAATCTAAGACAAGAATTTTGGGACGGAGGGAGTACTTATTAAAGTGACTTTCTGAATGAGCTATTATTGCCTGCTGTTTTGTGATAAACCACACACTGGAAAATCGCGTCAAAGATATAATTGAAAACTGTGCAATGATCACCCATCAAATAGTGCAGTGGGCATTGGATATAGTAAGGATGTACTGTACTTATCTGCTGAGTGGTCATCTCCTATCTCAGTGTTGTAAATTATTTTGCTGTCCAAATAATAATGTTGTTGGTTACTTGGACTATAACTCTTAAGACAGGCATTTCCCTTTTTTACCCCACCTATTATTGAAGCCGCTTCTGGTCTAGACTCCGTAAATGGATAAACCTGTACTGCAGTATACCTTTATTCTTGTCCTTTTGTCTGGTGAAGACTTGTCGATGCTGATAGCTTGATATTAATTTGTGCTCTTGTGCTATCCATATTAACTTGATATTAATTTGTGCTCTTGTACCATCGTTGCTATTATGGCTTGTGTACCATATGGTTCATCATGGTGTAAGTATGCCCTGCTAATATTTAGTTGAACTATTGAGTTTTGTTTAGGATTATTGTAGCTGAAAATTGATCTTTGTTTAGGATTGGACTTGGAGCAACTGTTAGTAAATCTTAGTTTATATTGTAATATTATATGATGTACTGCAGGTTGGGATTATCCATTCGATCAACAAGTTCAACAATGATCTTCCAAATATAAATTTAGCCGTCTCATTGCATGCTCCTGACCAAGACATACGTTGTCATATAATGCCTGCAGCACGGGCCTTTCCTTTAGCAAAGCTAATGAATGCATTACAAGCCTATCAAAATGCGAGGTAAGATTCTACAAATGTCACGACTTTGTCAATGCCAAAGTTTTAGAATGAGTAGTTTAAGTATCAACGATCTTGCTTCCATGTTCCATTGCAGCAAGCAGACAATCTTCATTGAGTACATTATGCTTGATGGAGTGAACGATCAGGAGGAGCATGCCCACAAGCTTGGTAAACTACTTGAAAATTTTAAAGCGGTGAGATATGTTGTCTCTTGTTACTATGTCTTCTTTTCCAAAACTGTGTTGTCTCTTGTTACTATGTCTTCTTTTCCAAAACTGTTATGAACCATCTGATGTGAATGTGTACTTCAAATCAGTTTTTTTTTTCTTAGGCAGCTAGGACATAATGCCATGACCAGTTGAGCACAATGATTTTTTTTATTGCTTTGCAATTTTGCTTATTTCATCTTCATTGATGGTGGCATGTTGAAACCAATCATCACTCTGTTCTCCTAATCACTGACAGGTTGTTAACCTGATACCCTTCAATCCAATTGGATCAGCAAGCACTTTCAAGACAAGCAGTGACCAGAGCATTAAGAAGTTCCAGAAGGTCCTGAGAGGCATCTACAGCATCAGAACCACCGTTCGCCAGGAGATGGGTCAAGACATAGCCGGTGCTTGTGGGCAGTTGGTGGTTAGCCTGCCCGACGAAAGATCGGCAGGCGGGGCCACCCTTCTGTCAGACATCGAAGACCTCAGGATCTGACCTCTGTCCCGCCTGTTGCTCAATATATCATCGAAAAGTCGAATTATTACCAGTCAGTGTCATGACTTGATGTAGTATCTAGCACCATAGTTCCCAACCAAGCTTTAAATATAGACCTGATTTTGGCCATCGTGGTGTGTGTTCCCCTTCCAACTTGGGAACACAATTTTGCTGCTGTTTGCACAAATGCGGAAATGCCACAAACCTGGGTTTTGTGGACAGCAACTGGAAAATGTTGGCAGCTCTATCCAAACCTTGTGATGGACATATATATATAGCAGCGCTGGCCTCGCCTTCGAAGTTTGCCTCGTGTCGAAGTTAGATGTGTGTCTGCAAGTTCTCACCTGGGTCTCCTGCTACCATTTTTGATATTTGATCTAGGTGTCTTGGAGTTGATCTCTTTGCTGCTTGTTTATTTACTTGTGTCGGCGGGTTTGTTGCCTGGTTGCTCAGACATTGTGGTGCCACATGTGTGAGGTGGTCATGTGTGGAGCTGGCAATTGGTGAGGGGTCACATGTAGTGTAGTGGCAACTGCCAACTGGCAAGACATGGTGAAGCACAGCTCATCTGTGCAGCTCGTTTTCTTTTGCTCTTCTGAGTCTATTTGAAAATCTGGAGTTGTCTGAAAAATGATTTGGTGCAAGTTGATTTTCGTGTCACAAATTGGGTCATGTCACTGTGTACATACACAAGTGACGAAATTGATGATGTTAGTAAGAATATTTCGTTTTTTCAGTTTTTAAGATGTTTTATCTCTTAAATAAAAATCCAATTGAAAAACGAGAGCGACGTTTTGGCTCCTAGGTGCATATGCACCTATTATGAAAAATATGTAAAAAATAAATTTCAAAAAGTAAATAAATTTGGAGAAAAAATCTGGTGTGTATATTCGGACATTATATGCGCATGCACAAAGTTTCGATGAAAAAAAAATTGTGGCATGTACAAAAAAGACAAAAAAATGTCTCGTGAATAGTTATAATCAAGGAAAAAATCGTCTTTTTTACACAAGCAATAAAAAAAAATCTTTTTCACCGAAACTTTGTGCATGCGCATATAATGGCTGTGGGATTTTTCGTCGTAATTTTCAAAATTTTCAAAATGTGTATTTGCACAATGGGTGCATATGCACCTATGATCCAAAGCCAATTTCCGTTAAAAAACCGTTTTCATCATTAAATCCGTCACGAGATCTTCGAAACTAGATCACATATCAATATGTTTCGATGATTTTTTTTAGCTAAAACTTGTCATGTCTATTACACATAAATTGTCATCACGATTACATTGAAGTTGCCATGATATACTTCAACTATTTTTTTATGTTTAAGTAATTTTTAACATGTTATAAAAAAGGAAATTAAGAAATAAACTTGCCATGATGAATTACTAAAATTAGCCATGGTGCATGAAATAATTTTGGCATGATTCATAAGTAAAAGAAATTTGTTGAAAATGCATGGTCAGTGACTTAAATTTGCCATGAACCATAAACTAAAACTGTCATGGGGCGCGTTTGGTTGCCTGCATTAGGCCTAAGCAGGCTCGCGCGAGACGAAAACAGGCTGTTTGGTTCTCTGCATTCACTATTGGGCCTGCATAGCGCGAAGATTAAAGCATCCTGATGAATTACTAAAATTAGCCATGGTGCATGAAATAATTTTGGCATGATTCATAAGTAAAAGAAATTTGTTGTCAATCACTTCAAAAAATGCTTGGTCAATGACTTCAATTTCCCATGAACCATAAACTAAAATTGCCACGGGGCGCGTTTAGTTGCCTGCATTAGGCCTAAGCAGGCTCGCGCGGGACGAAAACTGGTTGTTTGGTTCTTTGCATTCACTATTGGGCCTGCATAGCGCGAAGATTAAAGCACCTCCAGGCCTGGCTCGAGAGCTACTGCCGAATCGACAGTTTCTCCGCACACAGGCGGAGCAAGGCCATGCGTGACTCTTGGTTGCATGCCTCTGGGAGCGCGGGAGACGAACGAGACATCCCATAACTCCTTCTCGCTCTCCCGTCACCGCTCACTATTGCATTCACATCATCCCCTCTCACTCCTCTCACCGCCCACTTGCTCTCATGTCTCATCTCCTCTGCTCCGATGAGTCACCCGCCGCCGCGCCGTCCGTTGACCCCCATCAGCCCGGCTAGAACTGCATCCACGAGCGGTGGGTTGCCGGCTTGGCAAACTCCGGGGTGGATCTGATGCGGGCTTTGCAGTCGCCATCTCCGCTATGCACCAAGCCGCCGTCATGTCCGGCTAATGCGGTCCCGGCCGCTCCTACTTCGTCGTCGATTCTGGACCTCGTGGTCCTGGGCTCGGTGGTACCGTCGTAGGGGGCGGCATCCTCGTCTTTGGTCAGAACCCCTGTTGGTGATGGGTTTTTTCCATCCCCATCCGAAGGTTTGTTCCATGGACGCTGACGACCTCCTCATCAACCGCGCCCCGTGGTCACGAGCATCGAGCCAAGGCCGACAACCGTCGACATTGATGGCTCCTCCTCCTCTTCATCGGCCATCCTCTTTCCACCGGGGTTTTCTCCCCGGCCGGCGTACGCTCCGGTAAGAACGAAACCCCATCTCTGTGGGTAGATGTGTAGATTAGGGTTTTCATAAGCATGCATTGTATTGGATTGGATTCGATTCCAAACGATTCGGTTCCAATCGAATCGATTCGATAGGATTCAATCCCCCTTCTGCTTGGTACTGTTCATGTTCTTATTGTGTGTTCCATTTGTTCATGCTCACTGCTCGATGTTCATGTTGACGATGCTTAGAGTTCTTGTTGTGCTTGATGTTCATGTTGTAGATGTGTTTGATGCTTAGGGTTCTTGCTTACTGCTTATTGCTTTAGTGCTTGATGTTCATGTTGATGATGCCTACGGTTCTTGTTGTGTTTGATGTTCATGTTGACGATGCTTAGGGTTCTTGGTGTGCTTGATATTCATGTTGTAGCTATGTTTGATGCTTAGGGTTCTTATTGTGTTCGCTACGTGCATGGAATTCATGTTAGGTAGGACCATTGTGTTTGCTACTTTAGGTAGGACCAATGTCAATGTTACTAATGGATGTCTTCTTACCTGACAAGGAGATGAAGACCGATTGGGATAGGGCCGAAGGAGGAGCACATGTCGTCGCCGGCGCCGAGGCCGCCATGGACTTCATCCCCACAAACCGCTAGCTGAAGGTGGTGAACCTGCCTCGCAGGGTTGCCTACACGAGGCAACCGCGTTCAAGGGGACGAGCTCCTCGGACCGGCCACGAGGAGAGGGCCCGAGAGCCTCTCCGCTTCTACGTGCAAATCAGGGACGGGCAGGACCTCGCCATGCTCATCATCCCTCCCAAGTTCGTGGAGGTGATGAAGGAGTGGCTGACGATGAAGCTCTCGCGTGTGGTGAGGCTCTCGACCAACAAGTGGTGCGAGTTCTGGGTTTAGGTCCAGAACTTCGAGGGTTGGATGGTCCTTGGCACAGGCTAGGACTACTTATGCCGACCCCACAAGATCATCCTCGGCGACCTCGTCGTGCTTTGCATCTCTGGCCTAGGCCACAAGGTGCAAGTCTACAACCACGACAGCTCCATCGGGTCGGTGTCATTGCTTTCGCCCTCTGATATTGACCCTCCGAACTTGTAGTAGTAGGTGGTGGTACGAGACAATGATGTGAACTTGTTCATATTTTGCTAGGGTTCAGCACCCTGTGTTGAAGCAAGGGGCATGGATGCCCTTGTTGTGTGAAAACTTACTTTTACTGCTGCTAGCTAGTGAGCAGTTTATATGCTTGTTTTGTGTTGTTTGTTGTTGTTTATCTGCTTCCTTTATTTGATGTTAGTGTTGTGTACAATGTTGTGGTAAGGCCACCACATTTGAATCCGATGAGCAGGACATAAACGTGTATGCAGCCAAACAGCTGTGGTTTGCATCTGCTCATCCCTTAAGCACAAATGCAGGCAACCAAACAGACGATCCTAAAGTGGCCTTTGATGCAATGGAGGCAACCAAACAACATGCAGATGTTGGTTTGTTGCCTATTTTTGCTCAAACTGGCTCTAGTGAGATGTAGCTGAAATGCAGGCACTATTCACTCTATGCAACCAAACGCGCACATGGTGAATTACTTAAATTTATCATGGTATATGCACTAAAATTTGCCATGGTTCATACTTTTTTTCCATGTTCAAAATATTATAATTGCCGTGGTCAAAATACTGAAATTGCCATGATCGAAAAACCCAATTTGCCATGATGAATTACTAAAAATCACCATGATCCTTGAATTAAATGTGTCGTGGTTAATTAATAAAATTTTCCATGGTCAATTAACTATAATTGTCGTGAAAAGTAGTTAAAATACAATGATAGCTTTAAATCTAAAAAAAAACTAGATGAAATATATCGTGGCAACTTTGGGGGTGTTTGGTTGGGCTTTTTCCAGCTGCAGTTGCGGCTTCCAGCTTCCGGTTTCGAAGCCAAAAGCTTCTATTTAGGGGCTTCCGGCTGTAGCTGTGACTTCCGGCTGCGGCTGTGACAAGGCCAAAAGCCGCAGCTGTAGCCAAAAGCCCCTAAATAGGAGCTTTTGGCTTTGAAAACCGGAAGTCGAAAGCCGCAGCTGCAGTTGGAAAAAACCCAACCAAACACCCCCTTTATTGTAACATTATGTCAACTTCACTGTAAATATCATGATAACTTTTGGCCCCCAAAAATGTCGTCGAAACATATCAGGAGGAGGTCTAATAATGATGAAAACGGATTTTAGTAGGATTTTTTATTTAAGAGATAGAACATTTTTAAATTAAAAAAACAAAAAGATTTCGCTGATGTCATATGTTTAATATGACAAGATGAATGGTTATGAAGATGTATGGACCATGTTGCCTTGTGATACATGCGCGTTTAGAAAAATCTAATGGTTCAGCCAAATTGATCGAATCGAATCGGGGCTTTTCAGGCTGACAAATAAGTCCGTCCTCTATATTAGTTCAACTATTCGGCATAGAATCTTCTTCAACTCCTTTTTCATGCCTCACAGGAGCAGGGTAGGATCGTTCTGTGTACGATCGTTCAGTAGTTGAGATTTACTCTCTTATGGACGATAAGAGTATATTCGACAGAAATAGGTTTACTGATCACCTGACAAATATAGTCGTTCTTTGCCTCTGGATTGTAACTCGTCAAAGAGAATGTTCGACATATATAGAAGATTCAAGACTTCTTGGTAAAAGTACTTGGTAAATACGCCAACAAATCCTAATGGAAAAGATAAGCGCCCTTTTCATTCGAGCCAAAAAGGAAGGAAGAGAACAAGATTCGGTGCGTTCGTCACGAAAGAAAAGAACAATCTGGAGCGTACGATGCTGGGATCGCGAGATCGTGCGGCCACGAGGCTCCGGATAGGCAGAACAGCCCCCTCCAACGGGTCCTCCTGCCTTTCGCACGGCTCACGCGAATCGATTACTAGTGGCGGAACGGGACTCGCTGGCATCTCTCTCTGACCCTCTCCACCCTTTTTGTTCCTCGCTCCTCCTCGGCGGCCGCCTCCCCGCAGCCCCTCCCCCAAGCCGCCGCCGCCGCCGCCGCCGCCGCCGCCGCCGCCGCCGCCGCCGCCGCCGCCGCCGCCGCCGCCGCCGCCATGGCCATGAAGGGACCCGGCCTCTTCACCGACATCGGCAAGAAGGCCAAGGGTACCTACCTCTCCCTCCTCGTCCTCCTCTGCACTTCATGCATCTCCTCTCTCTAATCTGTTCGGTCTTTCCCGGCCTGGCGTCTCCGTGATCTGCAGATCTGCTCACCAGGGACTACACCTACGACCAGAAGCTCTCCGTCTCCACCGTCAGCTCCTCCGGAGTGGTAAGGATCCCACCGACCCCGTCCCCGCTCCCGCGACTTGACTCGATTCGATGCTGGTGCTGTCGCATGTTTGCCGTCGGACCGTACGATCTAGTAATCCTCCCATGGTTCCTCGCTGACCATGAGTAGATTGTCAGGTTCCTGGGTCTTCTAGCACTCCTGTTTGCTCGGAATCTCCGCGGTTATTGCGTGTTGATGTTAGTGTTTTGAATGAATGCGGATGGGGGCCGTGCTTCGTACTCTTATTACGTGCTAGCTTCTTGATAGCGTCATGGGGGATGGGAGTATCGTTGTATCCTTGTACAGCAATGTGGCCACATGTTGGATGAGGTTGATTGGGGGAACCAGACCATCATAAGAGCCGAGGAATGCCTTCTGACTGACCATCGTGGTTAAGACGCCGCCGATGGCCCGCTTCGTTGCTGGCTCCTTTGTGGCAACGATCACGGACCTTTTCTTCAAATGGTTATGCAAGTGTCTTGTAGGGTTGGTCCTCGCCCTGCTGGCAGCCACTGGGTTTTGGAATTAATTAAGGCATGCGCTTAGTTTCAAAGACTGAATATGTGGTTATTGTACCTGCCAAACTGTCGATGGTGGAATTGTCTGACCAACACAAATACGGTTCTTGTTTGAAATTGTTAAGAGCGTTTACACTTCCCCTAAAAAAATCAAGAGCGTTGACACTTTGCATATAGACTTTCTGGAAATTTTCTTTTATGTTCCTGATGTATACAATTGCTTCTTGGGATGATGACTATGGTCAAAGGTTTCTTCTAGGATAAATACAGGCTGTTGCTACGGAATTTAAATGCTGGACTACTGCTGTAGAAGTTCTTTTCTATTGAATGAGTGTTTTGAACGCTTGTGTCATCATATCTCAGAATATACATCAACTGAATTAACTAATCAAAAGATTGTGATACATTTGTCTACTACATATAATATACGATAATTGAATTGAATTCCTCAGCAACTTAAGAGGTAATCTCTGAGAACTTGGATCTTTATAAGTGTATATGAGGATGTGTTTTAGTTTGATATACTGATAAAAAACTGTTGTATTATGTGTTCGTTTGTGCTAGGAATAGATTATTTTGATTCATTAGCATGTTCTTTCAAACGCATCAATGTTTTGAGAAAATGAAGTGTTTTGTTAAGACATACTGTTTGCCATGTCACACTTTCACAAATAACATGTGCATTATGGAACTTCAGTATTTTGGCGTCTCAATATTTCAGTAAGGCCATTCTGGTTATCACAATACTTCTGCATTTAGCTAGATCATTGAGCACAAACCATTTGTTTGACTGAAAATGTTCTAATAATATGATTTGCTTACCGTTTTCTTCCTAGTTTTTTTCTAGAATTAAGAATAACATGCAGATATGTGAGTCAGTGTCTTCAGTGTAAACCTACAGTCGACTTATCAGCAATAGTCTGTTCTCATGGTAGGCAATTATCCACTGCACAACCAACATTATTAAGTGAAAATGTAAATTAATTTTATCTTCACTTTCAGACTATGAACAAGATGTGTTTATGATATAGCCACCCTCTCTAGTTTGTTTGAGCTACAAAAAGAATTGTATTTGATTAATTTGCATTTGGAAATGCGCTGATTTTGTTGTATGGTTTATATTTCCCCGGCACTTCTCTACCATTGATATGAAATCATGTATTATATCTTTGACTGATGTACTAAAGTACAAGTTGAACCAAGTGCATATATCCTTTTTTGTTACCCTTTGCCTGATTCTTACTGACCCGTATAATTATGTAATTTGCAATACTGGCGCACTGTTTCTGTTATCTGAATTTATTTGCCTTTAATGAACTTGGAATTCATGTATATCGTTCAGGCCGTCACTTCCACAGCTGTGAAGAAAGGAGGGCTTTATTCTCTTGATGTAGCCTCAGCTTACAAGTATAAGACTACTCTTGTTGATGTTAAAGTGGATACAGAATCAAATGTAAGTGGTATTGAATGCTCAGATTTATGTTTTCCCTCTTTGAAGCCTTCTTTGTATTGTAACACATTTATATTGTATTTGGGTATTTGCAGATCTCTACTACCTTGACTGTTTTGGATGTCCTGCCATCCACAAAGCTTGTGACGTCTGTCAAGTTTCCTGATTACAATGCTGGAAAGGTAATTTCATTTGCTGTCAGTTGCTGGTTGTTGTAGTGGAAACAGTCTATAAGCTGAGTTCTTTCTTAACAGGTGGAGGTGCAATACTTCCATGACAATGCCACTTTTGCTGCCGCTGTTGGCATGAAGCCCTCTCCCGTGGTTGATTTTTCTGTGGTAGTCGGCCCTAAAGGACTTGCCTTCGGTGGGGAAGCTGGGTTTGACACTTCTTCGGGGAAGTTTACCAAGTACACTGCTGGTTTCAGTGTAACCAAGCCTGACTTCCATGCTTCAGCTATTCTGTAAGTCCATGCTTTGCTGTGATTTGCCATGGGTTGAGATTTGAACTAGCATTGATTGATAGATTACACCTACGTGTACAGGGCCGACAAAGGTGACACCATCAAAGTGTCAGGTGTGTATCACCTTGATGAGAAGCAGAAGGCTTCGGCCGTGGCTGAATTTACCCGTAAGCTCTCTACGAACGAGAACACGCTGACAGTTGGTGGCCTGTACACTGTCGACCCTCAGACAGCTGTGAAGGCAAGGCTTAACAACACTGGAAAGCTTGCTGCTCTTCTCCAGCACGAGGTTAAACCAAAGTCACTCTTGACAATATCCGGTGAATTCGACACCAAGGCCTTGGACAGAGCACCCAAGTTTGGTCTGTCACTCGCGCTCAAGCCCTGATGAGATCATACGTGGATGATGGTGGTTGAACATCGGATTCTTTGGTTATTTTTTGTGAAGCTATGGCCAATAATTTGTTCCGCAGACATGTTCTGTTAAATCTCTGGAGGTTTAGGTGCTCTCTGTGGGCAGGATCCGATAGGCCTTTACCTGGGATTTATCCAGGCGTTTACTTTTGATGATCATTGATAGATGTATGCAGCTTGTTTCTTTCTACTGTGAGTTCCGAGTAGCTTTGGCAGTAGTCTGTTACTTGAAGAAGCTACATTTGATTTTTCATGCGGTGTTGATTGATTTTACCGCTAGTTGAGATTTACTGCCTGTTCGGATGTCAATTCTTTTTTCTTTCGTTTTATATACTCCCTGCTTCAAAAATACTTGGCGTGGTTAAAATTTAAATTTAAACTAAAACTGCGACAAGTATTTTGGAGCGGGGGTTGAACTAAAACCATGACAAGTACTCTCTCCGTTTCTAAATATAAGTCTTTTTAGACATATTTTGAAGCATAGATTCACTCATTTTAATATGTAGTTCATATTATAATGTTTAAAAAGAGTTATATTTAGGAACAGAGGGAGTATTTTGAAATGCAGAGAATCATTCTTCTCGTGGAGTCTCTTTACTAATGTTTTTGGTATTTCTTTTCCTTATTTTTGAAGACATTAGTATCGGTGACAAGGATTATTTGACATGTGTAATATTCAATCTTTCATTTGGTCCACAGCCATGTTTCCGTTTGGATCTTTGATTTGGATATTTGTACTGCGATTTGCAGCACAGGTATAAATTATCATATAAATTCTCAAAATTTACCTCCGATACTTCTTAGTTCAACCAAATGAACTGTTTTTTTTTCCTAAGTGAGTTAAATTCTGAAAATTTAGTTCATTTAGTTAACTAATAAGTAGGGTCGGTGGGTACTCTGGAGGTTTCAAATTTGCATCCATATCTGAATATAAATCATACTTGTATGGGTGGATCGCGGCCACGGATTGTGTATGGCGCGCCCTAAACTTTGATATACAGCCATTCCATGGAGCCGTTAAAAAGGTTATCATCGTGTATATCGTGTCAGGAAAATGCAGAAAGTGTGTCACTATCACGTGGCTTGGATGCCACAAGTTCAAAGAAAGCATGTGACTTGGACGTTGGAACCACGCCTCACCACTCTCGCATGAGATTCTTATAATTATCTTGTGAGAACCACTTTGTATCTTGATGCTCACTTTTGTGTACCCCTGTGTATCTTTATAAGGAATTTTATATACAGCTTGGTATCTTTCCAAGGAATTTTATATACAGATGCGTATCTTTATAAGAAATTTTCTGTGCAACTGTGTATATTTATACGCAACCGTGTATCTTCATAAGAAATTTCATATGCACCCGTGGAACTTTATGAGAAATCAGGCGAGATTCATGTATACATTATGGGTCTCCGTCAACTTCACCGTGTGATCGCCACACGTTTGAATCATGGATGTCACTGTCCCAAGCAGCGAACTACTACGTAGTTGGATGGTCAGAGAAACAATGGTATCCGGCTCATCAGGGTTTAAGTTCTGGTGTTCGCATTCTGGATTTATTTTAATTTTTCCAACGATGCACACGTTCAATGAAGATGTTTCTGTCGACGATGAGGCTCCTATGACGACTTCATAAATCTCAATATGATATGCATTATTTCTGAATTATTTCAAGTCCTGATGTTCGTATTATTATTAGATTTAATTTAGAATATCCGGCGATGCACGTTCAATGGGAGGCGTTTCCGTCAACGACGAGGCTTCTACGGTAACTTCATAAATCTCAAGATGATATGCCGACCCTGTCTTCCAGAATTGCTTATAAGGATAGGACGTGCGTGTGTGTTCATCGAAATGTGTGTATGCAAAAATGTCTCACAAAGCATCTCCAACAAAGGATATAAAATAAGATAGTTGCACAAAAAACCGTTTTAGGGCATCTACAACCGGACCGAATAAATTTGGCCCCTCAAATGTCCACAGACGCGGCAGGACACTTCGTCATGTGATCGCCAGACACGTTTGAATCATGGCTGCCACCATTCCAAGATGTCTCACAAAGCATCTTCAAAGGATGCAAAATAGGGTAGCTGCACAAAAATACGTTTTTAGGTCGTCTACAGTTGGACTGAACAAATTTGGCCACTCAAACGTCCGCGGACACACCTGGACAGTTCACCACGTGATCATCAGACACGTTTGGGTCATGGATGTCACTATCCCAATATGTCTCACAAAGCATCTCCAACAAATGATGCAAAAATAGGGTAATTGCACAAAAAATGTTTTTAGGTCATCTACAACTGGACTGGACAAGGTGGTCCCTCAAACGTCCATAGACGCTCCCGTACACTTTGCCGTGTGATCGCTAGACACGTTTGAATCATGGATGTCACTATCCCCATAGGTCTCATAGAGGAGATTCAACAAAGGATGCAAAATAGGATAGCTGCACAAAATATCATTTTTATGGCATCTACAGCCCGACCAAACAAATTTGGCCTCTAAAACAATTGCGTACGTGCCCGAACACTTCACCCTATGACCGCGAGACATGTTTGAATCATGGATGTCACTATCCCAATATGTCTCACGGAGCATCTCCAACAAAGGATGCAAAATAGGATAGCTGCACAAGAAACCGTTTTTAGGGCATCTACAGCTGGACTGAATAAATTTGGCCCCTCAAACATCTGCGGATGTGCCCGGACACTTAATCATGTGATCGCCAGACACGTTTGAATCATGGATGTCACTATTCAAATATGTCTCACAAAACATCTCCAAAGAATGCAAAATAGGGTAGCTGCACAAAACACCGTTTTTAGGTTGTCTACAGTTGGACTGGACAAATTTGGCCCCTCAAACGTCCACGAACGCGCCCGGATACTTCACCATGTGATCACCAGACACGTTTGAATCATGTATGTCACTATCCCAATATGTCTCGCAAAGCATCTCCAACAAAGGATGCAAATAGGGTAACCGCACAAAATCCGTTTTTAGGTCATTTGTGGATCGAGAAGTGGCGTTTAGAGAGAGGGGGGGGGGGTGAATAGACACTTAACAAGATATATGAGCAATTTTTCTTTTCCTTGAAATCCAGGCAGATTTTGCACAAATTAAGTTAGAGATCAAGCAGTAGAAAGTAAACATAATGCATTTGCAAGAAACATAAATGATGGTAGAGTACGAAGATCAAGCACAATGAAGACACAAAGGTTTTTGGCATGCTTCCGACAGGTGGTGCTATCGTACGTCTACGTTGATGGAGACTCCAACTCACGGAGGGTAACGACTGAGTGAGTCCACGGAGGGCTCCACCCACGAAGGGTCCACGAAAAAACAACCTTGTCTTTTTCACCATGGCTCACACCCACGAAGGACTAGCTTCACTTGGGGTGGATCTTCACGAAGTAGGCGATCTCCTTGCCCTACAAACTTCTTAGTTCAACTTAAACCTGGGCATGGGCAGCCCGGCCCGATGACCCGGCCCGAGCCCAACCCAAAAAACCCGGGCTGGGCCGGGCCAGGCTTTGCATTCGGGCCAGCTTCGGGCTCGTAGTTTAGGCCCGGTGACAACTTCGGGTTGGGCTCGGGCTTATGAAAAATTCCATTTTACACGGAGGCCCAGCCCGGCCCGGCCCGAAATGCATGTTTTTAACCCATTCGGGCCGGGCTCGGGCTTGAAAACACGATTTTTTGGCTAGGCCAGGCTGGGCTCGGGCTTGGGAATTTCACTTCGAGCTTTGTAAAGCCCGGCCCGAAGCCTGGCCCGGCCCGGGGTATGCCCAGATGTAGTTCAACTCCACAAGATTCGGAGGCTCCCAAGTGACACCTAACCAATCTAGGAGACACCACTCTCCAAACGGTAATAGATGGTGTATGGATGGTGAACTCCTTGCTCTTGTGCTGCAAAAGGTAGTCTGCCCAACACTCAATCACTCTGTCACAGGACTTGGCTTGGTAGAAGCAGATGATTGGGTGTAAAGCAACTTGGGGAGGCCAGAAATCAAGAATCATATGGTAGGAATAGAATATCTTGATCTCAACAAATGAGTAGGTGGTTCTTTCTCAGAAAATGAATGGTGGAAGTGTTAGTTCATCCTGAGTGCTCTCTCCATGAGTGAGAGTGGGTGGTGGACTGGAGGGGGTATCTATTGCATCTCCAAAAATCTAACCGTTACAACATTATTGCCCAACTCGATGAAATTGAAGTGAATACTCGGTTGTACCGACTAGTGAAAAATGTCAGAACTTTTGGCTTTTCGGTGAGACTGAATGAAACATCTATGTAAGACTGATTCGGCTTTACCTCGAACAGATCCAATACTTCTTTGGCTTTGAAATATAAAACTCAGAAGTTCCAAAATTAGGTATTTCGATTCGAGAAGGTTGGTCAATGTTTTTCGGTTCTGTTGGGGAACGTTGTGTGGGAAACAAAAAATTTCCTACGAACACCCGAGATCTATTCTATGAAGATGAATAGCAACGAGAGGGAGAGTGTGTATACGTACCCTTATAGACCGTTAAGCGGAAACGTGTATCACGCGGTTGAAGTAGTCGTACTCTTCACGATCCAATCGCGATCCAATCCGATGAAGCGCCAAACGGACGACACCTCCGCGTTCAGCACATGTGTAGCTTGATGACGTCTCCTCCTTCTTGATCCAACAAGAAAGGGAGGATAAGTAGATGGAATCACAACCATAACACCGGCATGGTGGTGATGGTAGTGGCGCAGGTTTCCGCAGGGCTTTGCCAAGCACTACTAAAAACCGATCTGTAGAGGAACGGGGTAACAGGAGGGAGAGGGCTGCCACCAGGGGCATGGGATTGTTGTGTGCAGTCCTCCCCTCTCCTCAACTATATATAGGAGGCAAGGGCAGGGTTGGGCGCAACCCTTGGCCCCTCCTCCAAGGAGGGCCGATGGCTAGGGAGGAGTCCTCCCCTCACAAGGATCGAAGGAGTCCCCCTCCTCCAAGACACCTCAACGGTGCCTTGTCTCTTTGGGACTCTTGCCCTCAAGCCTCTTGTGCCTCTAGGGGATGGTGCCCGTGACCTAGGTTGGCCAGGGCGCCACCACTACAGCCCATGTGGGCCCACGGGGCAGGTGGAACCCCCGGTGGACCCCCTAGATGTTGGGGAACATTGCATGGAAAAAAAATCCTACGCACACGCAAGATCTACCCATGGAGATGTATATCTACAAGAGGGGGAGTGCATCTACATACCCTTGTAGATCGCAAAGCGAAAGTGTTTAGAAACACAATTGATGTAGTCGTACGTCCTCATGATCTAGTGCCGAACGGAAGACACCTCCGCGATAAGCACACGTGCAGCCCGATGACATATCCACCTCCTCGATCCAGCGAGCGAGGGCGTAATAGTAGATGATTTCTCCGGTAGCACGATGGTGTGGTGACGGTGGTGGTGAAGCAATCTCGGCAGGGCTTCGCCAAGCGCGGCCGCGAAATGATCGGAGGAAAAAGCAATCTAGAGAGAGAGGGAGGGCTCAACTCCCAGCTGATTCAAGCGGTTGTAGTACCCAGACATTCTGAGTATGTGCTCACTGACAAAACTATTCTCCTCCATCTTGCAGGCGAAGAACTTATCGGAGGTCTCATACCTCTCAATCCAGGCTTTTGCTTGAAATACTAACTTCAACTCCTGGAACATCTCATATGCTCCATGGAGTTCAAAATGCTTTTGAAGTCCCGATTCTAAGCCGTGCAACATGGAGCACTGAACTATTGAGTAGTCATCAACATGTGCCTGCAAGACGTTCACAACATCTGAAGATGACACTAGAGGGGATGGCGCACCAAGTGGTGCATCAAGGACATAAGCCTTTTGCGAAGCCGTGAGGATAATCCCCAGATTATGGACCCAGCTCACATAGTTACCTCCATCATCTTTCAACTTAGCTTTCTCTAGGAACACATTAAAATTCAGGGGAGCTACTGCGCGAGCCATTGATCTACAACATAATTTTGCAAAGAAAACTTTAGACTATGTTCATGATAATGAGCTCAATTAATCATATTACTAAAGAACTCCCACTAAAATCAACATCCCTCAGGTTGTCTAAGTGTCACATGATCCAAATCCACCAACCCAAGTCTGATCATCACGTGAGATGAGGTGGTTTTAATGGTGAACATCTCCATGTTGATCATATCTACTATATGACTCATGTTCGTCCTTTCGGCCTCCTGTGTTCCGAGGCCATGTCTGTACATGCTAGGCTCGTTAAGTTTAACCCAAGTATTCCGCATGTGTAAAATTGGCTTACACCCGATCATCATGAGGTGCTTCGAAACGATGAACCTTCGCAATGGTGCATACTTGGGGAGAACACAATTTTATCTTGAAATTTTAGTGAGGGATCATATTATAATGCTACCGTCGTCCTAAGCAAAACAAGATGCATAAAGGATAGACATCATATGAAAATCATATAAGTGACATGATATGGCTGTCATTGTCTTGTGCTTTTGATCTCATGTCCAAAGCGCCGACATGATCTCCACTGTCACCGGCATGACACCATGATCTTCATCATCATGATCTCCATCGTCGTGTCATCATGTGGTTGTCGCGCCGACTATTGCTTCTACAACTATTGCTAACTCATAGTGATAAAGTAAAGCAAATGTCACAAATAAATTAAAGACAACCCTATGGCTCATGCCGGTTGCCGTACTCATCGACATGCAAGGCGTGATAACTTATTACAAAACATGATCATCTCATACATCACATATATCAAATCACGCCTTGGCCATATCACATCACAACATGCCCTGCAAAAACAAGTTAGACGTCATCTACTTTGTTGTTGCAAGTTTTACGTGGCTGCTATGGGCAACTAATAAGAACCGTTCGTACCTACGCAAAGACACAACGACGATAATCAAGTTCCCTTTTAACCTTATACAAGGACCGCCTCTATCAAATCTTATTCAACCAAAGTGGGAGAGACAGACACCATCTAGCCACCTTTATGCAACCAAGTTACATGCCAGTCAGTGGAATCTGTCTCTTGTGCGAGGACAAGTAAGGTTGGTCCGGGCCGCTTCATCCCACAATACCACTGAATCAAAATAAGACTAAGGAGGTAAGCAATCTGAAGATCAACGCCCACAAACACTTTGTGTTCTACTCGTGCATATCATCTACGCATAGACCTAGCTCATGATGCCACTATTGGGGAACGTTGCATGGGAAACAAAAAATTTCCTACGCACACGCAAGATCTATACATGGAGATAAATAGCTACGAGAGGGGGAGTGCATCTACATACCCTTGTAGATAGCTAAGCAGAAGTGTTTAGAAACACGGTTGATGTAGCCGTACGTCTTCATGATCCAATCGCGACCCGTCCCGATCTAGCGTCGAATGGACGACACCTCCGCGTTCAGCACACGTGCATCTCGATGATGTCTCCGCCTCCTCGATCCAGGGAACAAGGGAAGATTAGTAGATGATTTATCCGATAGAACGATGGCATGGTGACGGTGGTGGTGAAGCGATCTCGACAGGGCTTCGCCAAGCGCCGCCAAAGCACAATCGGAGGAGAAAACAATCTAGAGAGAGAGGGAGGGATGCGTCATGGCTTGTGGTGCATCTGCCCTCCCTTTCCTCTCATATATATAGGGACAAGGGGGAGGGTGCGGCCACCCTAGGGTTACCCCTAGGGTTGGGGATGTGTCCTAGGGGGCTGCCTTGGCCCCCAAGGCAAGGGGGCGGCAGGCACCCCAGGGCCAGCCCTAGCCCTTGACCGCATGGATCCTTGGGGAGGCCGGGTGCCCAGACCACTAGGGGTTGGTGCGCCTCCATCTCAGCCCATGGGGCCCTCCGGGGCAGGTGGACCCTCCCGGTGGATCCCCAGAACCCCTTCCGACACTCCCAATGAAATCCAGTAAATCCCGAAACTATTCCCGAACCCGAATACCAACTTCCCATATATGAATCTTTACCTTCGGACCATTCGAGAGCTCCTTGTCATGTCCGAGATCTAATCTGGGACTCGGGACAACTTTTAGTCACCAACACACATAACTCATTATACCATATCATCATCAAACGTTAAGCGTGCGGATCCTATGGGCTCGAGAATCATGTAGATATGACCAAGACACCTCTCCGGAAAATAACCAATAGCGGGACCTGGGTGCCTATATTTTTTCCTACATATTCTACGAAGATCTTTATCGGTTGAACCACTATGTCAAGATTCAGTTCATCTCGTATGTAGTTCCCTTGTCCATCAATATATTACTTGCCCGAGATTCGATCATCGGTATTTCCATACCTAGTTCAATCTCGTTACTGGCAAGTCTCTTTACTCATTTCGTAATACAAGATCCAGTGACTAACTCCTTAGTCACATTGCTTCCAAGCTTCTTGTGATGTTGTATTACTGAGAGGGCCCAAAGATACGTCTCCGTCATACGGAGTGGCAAATTCCAATATCGATTCATGCCAACCCAACAAACACCCTAGGAGATACCTGTAGAGCACCTTTATGATCACCCACTTACGAGGTGATGTTTGATACACACAAGGCATTCCTCCAGTGTTAGGGAGTTGCATGATCTCATGGTATTAGGAACAAATACTTGACATAAAGAAAGCAGTAGCAACAAACTAAGTGATACGGTCAAATGTTATGCTTATGTTTGGGTCTTGTCCATGACATCATTCTCCCAATTACGTGACCCCGTTATCAAATGACAAATCATGTCTATGGTTAGGAAACCTTAACCATCTTTGATCAACGAGCTAGTCTAGTAGAGTCTCACTAGGGACATGGTGTTGTTTATGTATCCATACATGTATCTCAGTTTCCTATCTATACAATTCTAGCATGGATAATAATCGATTATCATGAACAAGTAAATATCATAATAACCATTTTATTATTGCCTTTAGAGAATATTTTCAATAGTATCCCACTTGCACTAGAGTCAATAATCTAGTTTACATCATAATCAATCTAACACTCATAGAGTTTTGGTGTTGATCATGTTTTGCTCGTGAGAGAGTTTTAGTCAACGGGTCCGCAACATTCAGATCCGTATGTACTTTGCAAATGTCTATGTCCTCATGCTTGATGTAATCGTGGATGAAATTGAAACGACGCTTTGTATGTCTGGTCTTCTTGTGAAACCTTGGCTCCTTGGCAAGGGCAATGGCACCAGTGTTGTCACAAAGGAGAGTGATCGGATCTAGTGCACTAGGCACAAGTCCTAGATCCATCATGAACCGCTTCATCTAGACTCGTTCCTGCGCTGCTTCCGAAGCAACTATATATTCTATCTCACATTTAGATCCTGCTAGCATGATTTTCTTGGAGCTACACTAGCCGACTGCTCCACCATTAAGAATAAATACATATCCGGTTTGAGACTTAGAGTCATCCGGGTCAGTGTCAAAGCTAGCATCGACGTAACCCTTTACGACGAGCTCTTGATCACCTCATAAATGATAAACATCTCCTTAATCCTCTTTAGGTACATAAGGATATTTTTGACCGCTGTCCAGTGTTCCACTCATGGATCACTTAGAAACCTTCCGACCATACTTATGGCAAGGTTCGCATCCACTCTTTTGCACAAGATTGCATACATGATAGAGCCAATGGATGAGGCATAGGGGATGAATCTCATCTTTTATCTATGTTCTACAGTAGCTGGGCATTGAGTCTTACTCAACTTCACACCTTGTAAGACATGCAAGAACCCTTTCTTAGACTGGTCCATTTTGAATTTCTTCAAAACCTTATTAAGGTATGTACTCTGTAAAAGTGCTATTAAGAGTCTAGATCTATCTCTATAGATTTTGATGCCTAATATGTAAGTAGCTTCTCCGAGGACTTTCATTGAAAAACTCTTATTCAAATATATCTTCACGTTTTCCAAAAGTTCTATATTGCTTCCAATCAACAATATGTCATCGACATATAATATTAGAAACACTATGGACCTCCCACTCACTTTCTTGTAAATACAAGCTTCTCCATAAACTTGTATGAACCCAAATGCTTTGATCACCTCATCAAGCGAAGATTCCAACTTCGAGATGCTTGCACCAGTCCATAAAAGGATCGTTGGAGCCTGCATACTTTGTCAACATTTTTAGGATCGACAAAACCTTTTGGTTGCATCATATACAACTCTTCCTTAAGGAAACCATTAAGGAACGCTATTTTGACATCCATCTACCAGATTTCATAATCGAAATATGTAGCTATTGCTAACATAATCCTGCCGGACTTAAGCATCGCTACATGTGACAAAGTCTCATTGTAATCAACTCCTTGAACTTGCGAAAACCCTTTTGCGACAAGTCGTGCTTTATAGACGGTGACATTACCGTTGGCGTCTGCCTTTTTCTTAAAGATCCATTTGTTCTAAATGGCCTTACGATCATCAGGTAAGTCCTCCAAAGTCCATACTTGGTTTTCATACGGATCCTATCTCAGATTTCATGGCCTCTAGCCATTTGTCGAATTCGGGCCCACCATCGCTTCTTCATAGCTCGCAGGGTCACCGTTGTCTAACAACATGACCTCCAAGACATGATTACCGTACCACTCAGGGATAGTATGTGTCCTTGTCGACCTATGAGGTTCAATAGTGACTTGATCTAAAGCTTCACGATCATCATCATTAGCTTCCTCTTCAACTTGTGTAGGTGTCACAGAAACATCTTTCTGTGTTGTGCTACTCTCGAATTGAAGTAACAGTTCCATAACCACATCAAGTTCTACCTTCCTCCCACTCGGTTCTTTCCAGAGAAACTCCTTCTCCAGAAAGGATCCATTCTTGGCAACAAAGATCTTGCCTTCATATCTAAGATAGAAGGTGTACCCAATTGTTTCCTTAGGGTATCCTATGAAGACACACTTCTCCACTTTGGGTTCGAGCTTATCAGGCTAAAGCCTCTTGACATAAGCGTCGCATCCCCTACCTTTAAGAAACGATGGTTTAGGTTTCTTGCCAAACTATAATTCATAAGGTGTCGTCTCAACAGACTTAGATGGTGCCCTATTTAAAGTGAATGCAGCTGCTCTAATGCATAACACCAAAATGATAGTGGAAAATCGGTAAGATACATCATAGACCGCACCATATCCAATAGAGTACGATTACGATGTTCGGACACACCATTACGTTGTGGTGTTCCAGGCGACGTGAGTTGTGAAACGATTCCATGTTTTCTTAAATGTGTGCCGAACTCATAACTCAGGTATTCACCGCCACGATCAGATCATGGAAGTTTTATCTTCTTGATATGATGATTTTCAACTTCACTCTAAAATTGTTTGAAATTTTCAAAAGTTTCAGACTTGTGTTTCATCAAGTAAATGTACACATATCTACTTAAGTCATCGGTGAAGGTAATAAAATAATGATATCCATCGTGCGCCTCAACACTCATTGGACCACATACATCAATATGTATTATTTTCAATAAGTTAGTTGCTCGCTCCATTATGCCAGAAAACGTGGTTTTAGTCATCTTGCCCATGAGGCATGGTTCACATGTATCAAGCGATTCAAAATCGAGTGATTACAAAAGTCCATCGCCATGGAGTTTCTTCATGCATTTTACATCAATATGACGTAAGCGACAGTTCCACAAGTAAGTGGTACTATCATCATTAACTTTGCATCTTTTGGCATCAATGTCATGAACATGTGTACCACTACGATCGAGATTCAATAAGAATAAACCATTCACATTGGGTGCATGACCATAAATGATATTACACATATAAATAGAATAACTATTATTCTCTGATTTAAACGAATAACCGTCTCGCAATAAACAAGATCCAGATATAATGTTCATGCTCAACGCATGCACGAAATAACAATTATTTAGGTTTTAAACTAATCCTAAAGGTAAACGAACAGCGAGAGTGCCGACGACGATCACACCAACCTTGGAACCATTCTGATGTGCATCCGCACCTCGTCCTTAGCCAATCTCCGTTTATTCCGTAGCTCAGTTTTCGAGTTACAAATATTAGCAACCGAACATGTATCAAATACCTAGGTGCTACTACAAGAACTACTAAGATACACATCAATAATATGTATATCACATATACCTTTCTTGTTGTTGCCAGCCTTCTTATCTGCTAGGTACTTGGGGCAGTTCCGCTTCGAGTGGCCATTCCCTTTACAGTAGAAGCACTTAGTCTTAGACTTGGGTCCAGCCTTGGTTTTCTTCATGGGAGCGGTAACTGACTTGCCATTCTTCTGGAAGTTTCCATTTTTTCCCTTGCCTTGCTTGAAACTAGTGGTTTTGTTAACCATCAACAATTGATGCTCCTTTTTATTCCTACCTCCGCGGCCTTAAGCATCGCGAACAATTCAGGGATCATCTTCTCCATACCTTGCATGTTATATTTCATCACGAAGCTTTTGTAGCTAGGTGGCAGTGACTGGAGAACTCTGTCAACCACCACTTCATTCGAAAGATTAACTCCCAACTTGTTTAAGTGGTTGTAGTACCCAGACATTCTGAGCACACGCTCACTCACCGAGCTGTTCTCTTCCATCTTGTAGCTAAAGAACTTGCTGGAGGATTCATACCTCTCGACCTGGGCATGAGCCTGGAATACCAGTTTCAGCTCTTGAAACATCTCATATGATCCATGGTTCTCAAAATATCTTTGAAGCCCAGGTTCTAAGCCGCACAACATGGCGCACTAAACTATGGGGTAGTCATCTGCCCGTGCTTGCCAGACATTCATAGCATCCACAGATGACACTGAGGGGGTGGCGCACCAAGCGGTGCATCAAGGACATAAGCCTTTTGTGCTGCCATGAGGATAATCCTCAGATTACGGACCAAGTCCGCATAGTTAATTCCATCATCTTTCATCTTAGCTTTCTCTAGGAACGCATTAAAATTCAGGGGAAGCTACTGCATGAGCCATTGATCTACAACATAGTTTGCAAAGACAATTTAGACTAAGTCCATGATGATAAGTTCAGTTAATCATATTACTAATGAACTCCCACTTAAATCAACATCCTTCTGGTTGTCTAAGTGTTTACATGATCCAAATTCACCAACCCAAGTCCGATCATCACGTGAGATGAGGTGGTTTCAATGGTGAACATATCCATGTTGATCATATGTACTATATGACTCATGTTAGACCTTTTGGTCTCTTGTGTTCCGAGGACATGTATGTACATGCTATGCTCATCAAGTTTAACCCAAGTATTCTGCATGTGCAAAACTATCTTACACCCGTTATATGTGAACGGAGATTCTATCACACCCAATCATCACAAGGTGCTTCGAAACGACGAACTTTCGCAACGGTGTATACTTGGGGAGAACACATTTTATATTGAAATCGAGTGTGGGATCATCTTATAATGTTACCGTCGTCCTAAGAAAAATAAGATGCTAATATGATAAACATCACATGCAAATCAAATAAGTGACATGATATGGCCATCATCATCTTGTGCTTTTTATCCCCATCTCCGAAGCATCGGCATGATCCCCATCCTCATGATCTCCATCATCATTTCATAGCGTGGTTGTCTCACCAACTCCTACTAACGTGTAGCGATAAAGTAAAAGCAAATACATGTTGTTTAATGATTGACACGCAGGTCATACAATAAATTAAAGACACCCTATGGGTCCTGTCAGTTGCCTTACTCATCGACATGCAGGTCATGATAACTATTACGAAACATGATCATCTCATCAACCTATATCAAATCACGTCTTGGCCATATCAGATCACAACACACCCAGCAAAAACAAGTTAGACGTCCACTACTTTTTTGTTTGCATGTTTTACGTGGCTACTATGGGTAACTAGTAAGAACCGTTCTTACCTACGCAAAGCCACAACGATGATAATCAAGTTTCCTTTTAACCTTCTACAAGGACCTCCTTTGTCAAATCCGATTCAACTAAAGTGGGAGAGACAGACACCCGCCATCCACCTTATGCAAAACAAGTTGCGTGTCAGTCGGTGGAACCGGTCTCTTGTGCGAGGACAAGTAAAGTTGGACCGGGCCGCTTCATCCAATAATAACACTGAATAACAATAAGAATAAGGAGGTAATCAATGTGAACATCAATGCCCACAACTTTTTTATGTTCTACTCATGCATATCATCTATGCATATACCTAGCTCATGATGCCAAAGTTGGGGAAGGTTGCATGGGAAATCAAAAAAATTCCTACGAACACCCAAGATATATTCTATGAATATGCATAACAACGAGAGGGAGAGTGTGTCTACATTCCCTTGTAAATCATTAAGCGGAAGTGTGTATCACACAATTGAAGTAATCGTACTCTTCACGATCCAATCGCGATCCAATCCGATGAAATGCTGAACAAACGTCACCTCCGCATTCAGCACATGTGCGACTTGATGGCGCCTCCTCCTTATTGATCCAGCAAGCAAGGGAGGAGAATTAGATGGGATCATGACCAGCGCACCGACGTGGTGGTGATGGTGGTGGCGCATGTTTCATCAAAGCTTCTCCAAGCACTACTGAAAAACCGATGTGCGGAGGAACGGGGTAACGACAGGAAGAGGGCTGCCACTGGGGGTGTGGGAATTGTTTTGTGCAGCACTCCCCTCTCCTGTACTATATATAAAAATAAAGGGACAGGGCTTGGGCAGAGCCCTTTGGCCCCTCCTCTAAGGAGGGCCGGCGGCTAGGGAGGAGTCCTCCCTTGACAAGGAAGGGATGAGTCCCCCTCCTCCGAGGCACCTCGAGGGTGCCTTGTCCCTTTGGGACTCTTGCCCCCCAAGCCTCATGCACCTCTAAGGGGTGGTGCCCCAGACCTAGGTTGGCCAAGGCGCCACCCCGACAGCCCATGTGGGCCCACGGGGCAGGTGTACCCTCGGGAATCCTTCCGGAACCCCAGTACGTTACTTGTAATGCCCAAAACTTTTTCGGTGACCAAAATAGGACTTCTCGTATATAAATATTTACTTTCGGATCATTTCGGAACTCCTCGTGACATCCAAGATCTCATCCTGGACTCCGAATAACATTTCATCACCAATGTGAATATCCCAATACTACTCTAGCGTCAATCGAACATTAAGCGTGCGGACCCTACGAGGTCGGGAATCATGTAGACATGACCGAGACACCTCTCTAGTCAATAACCAATAGCAAGACCTGGATATCCATATTGGTTCCTACATATTCCACGAAGATCTTTATCGGTCGAACCACGATGTCAAGGATTTAGTCAATCCCGTATGCGGTTCCCTTTGTCCATCGGTATATTACTTGCCCGAGATTCGATCGTCGGTATCTCCATAGCTAGTTCAATCTTGTTACCGGCAAGTCTCTTTACTTGTTCCACAATACAAGATCTCGTGACTAACTCCTTAGTAACATTGCTTGCAAGCTTCTTGTGATGTTGTATTACCGAGAGGGCCCAGAAATACCTCTCCGTCATGCGGAGTGACAAATCCCAATCTCGATTCACGCCAACCCAATAGACACCCTCGAAGATACCTATGGAGCACCTTTATGATCACCTAGTTACGAAGTGACATTTGATACACACAAGGCATTCCTCTGGTGTCAGGGAGTTGCATGATCTCATGGTCTTATGAACAGATACTTGACATAAAGAAAGCAGTAGCAACAAACTAAGTGATACGATCAAATGCTATGCTTACGGTTGTGTCTTGTCCATCACATCATTCTCCTAATGATGTGACCCCATTATCAAATAACAACTCTTGTCTATGGTTAGTAAACCTTAATCATCTTTGACCAACGAGTTAGTCTAGTAGAGGCTCACTAGGGACATGGTGTTGTTTATGTATCCACACATGTATTTGAGTTTCTGGTCAATACAATTCTAGCATGGATAATGGATGATTATAATGAACAAGTAAATATGATAATAATCACTTTATTATTGCGTCTAGAGCATATTTCCAACAAGTTCCACCAAATGTGATCTCAGTTGTACCTGGGTGCTAGGTTTTGGCCTCGGTTTTGTCTAGGGCTAACTCAGTGAGACCGAAGTGGGAAACTTGGTTCCACCAAATTTAGTAGTTTAGGGTTTTAGATAGAATATTTTGTGAGAGTTTGGTTGAGGCTTTTGGTGGCATATTTCTAGGCACTTGAGAAACCGAATCATTATCAACACCTCGTTCCCTTTTTATAGTATTGGCTTTCCTATGGACTCAACTGTGAGTGCTCATAAAATAAAATGTAGAGTCTTGAAGCTTTTGCCAGTAGGATTCCTTTCCATCATGGCGATCCTTCTCACAATCTCTAGACATTTCTATCTTTGAACTTCTCCCGAAATATACTAGATAAAATTGTTAGTCGAATACATAATGTATGTTGTCATTAAATATCAAAACCTCCATGGGAGCATTTGTGCTTTCATCATCTATAGCTAGAATGGATAAATTTGACCCTCAAATGTCCCCGAACGCGCCCAGACACTTTGCCCTATGATTGTGAGACATGTTTGAATCATCGATGTCACTATCCCTACAAGTCTCACAGAGCATCTCCAACAAAGGATGCAAAATATGGTATCTGCACACAAAAAAGTCGTTTTTAGGGCATCTATAGTAGGACTATACAAATTTGGCCTCTCAAACAACCGCTGACGCGCTCGGACATTTCAACATATGATTGCTAGACACATTTGAATTAGGGATGCCACTATCCCAATATGTCTCATAGAGCATCTCTAAAAAAGGATGCAAATAGGGTAGCTGCAAATAGGATGCAAATAGTGTCCGGACGTGTTAGTTTTGATTCACTGTTTGCATGTCCATGCATCCATGTCTCTCTATAATTCCTTATACACCCGGTCACATGCATGTGATTGATGAGGAAGGAGAGAGAGAAAGAAAATATATGTTTTGTGGTGGGCTCAATCCTATGTGGGAGACGCAGGATCACTAACTAGACACGTCCAGGTACTCCTCATACTCATCTCATATATGAGTTGAATATGAGGAGTGCCGGACAGCCCCGACATTTAAGGAGGCTTTGAGGGGTCCGGTTGGTTCAATTTTTTTTGCTTCTCTTTCATGTACGGTCAGTGGTCCTCCGTCCATCCAACCAATTTTAGGAGTTTCCCTGTAGATGCTCATAGAGCATTCGGACCAAAAACAGTGCTTTAGTAGGTGCCATATTTATCTCCAACAAATGAAGCAAAATAGAGAGATGCCTCAAAATCATTTTTAGGCAACCCTGATACGTTCGTTTTGCATCATGATTTCTTACTGTTATTTACAATGTTTTTATGAATAATAATGCTTCATGGAGTATTCCTAGTGCCTTTACTCTCATAATTTGCAAGGTTTGCACAAAGAGGGAGAATACCAGCATCTGGAAATCTGGACCTGAAAAAGCATGTCAGAGATACCTATTCTGCACATATTCAAATGATCCGAAACTTCATGGGGATTTTATGGAATATATAAGAAATATTGGAGCAAATAACTACCGGAGGGGGCCACCCCGGTGGGCACAAGACACCAGGGCGCGCCAGTCCCCCCAGGTGCGCCCTGGTGGGTTGTGCTCAGCACGGCCCACCTCTGTAGCCCATAATCTGGTATATAAGTGGTTTTGACCTAGAAAAAAACAAGAGAGGACTTTCGGGGCGGAACACCGTCGTCTCGAGGCGGAACTTGGGCATGAGCACTTTTGGCCACCGGTGGAGCGATCCCAGAGGGGGAAATCGAAGCCATCATCATCACCAACAACCCTCTCATCTTGGGGAGGCCATTCTTCAACAACACCATCTCCTCTCAAACCATAGTCCATGTCTTGTGTTCAGTCTTTGTACCAGAACCTTAGATTGGTACCTGTGGGTCACTAGTAGTGTTGATTACCTTGTATAGTTGATTACTATATGGTTTATTTGGTGGAAGATTATATGTTCAGATCCATTATGCTATTCAATACACCTCTGATCTTGAGCATGAGTATTATTTGTGAGTAGATATTGATGTTACTATCAAACTTGCTAATAGAGATACCATCACACCACTTAGGATTGTTAGAGATGTTGAAGTCTTGTGTGGGAAAATAAAATATCCTAATGATTTTTCTAGTTCTTGGTTCCCCACAGGATGACTTTTGTCCCATTATCTTTGGTAGACCTTTCTTGAACACTTTTAATGCTAAGATAGATTGTCAAAAAGAAACCGTCGGTGTTGATTTTGGTGATGTGTCTCATGAGTTTATTTTTTCCAAGTTTAGTCGACAACCTCGTGATAAAGAATTATCTAGTAAGGATGAAATAATTGGTATTGCTTCTATTGCCGTTCCTCCTACTGATCCACTAGAACAATATTTGCTAGACCATGAAAATGATATGCACTTGCGTGAAAGAAATGAAATAGACAAAATTTTCTTTGAATGGAAACCTCTACTAATTTTTTTGCCTATTTAAACTCTAGGAGGTCCTCCTCCACCTAAAGGTGATTCTATGTTTGAATTAAAACAATTGCCTGACACTTTGAAGTACGCTTATATTGATGAGAAAAAGACATATCTTGTTATTATTAGTGCTAACCTTTCAAAACATGAAGAAGAAAGATTATTAAAAATTCTGAGGAAGCACTGGGCTGCTATTGGATATACTCTTGATGACCTTAAGGGCATTAGTCCCACTCTATGTTAGCACAAGATTAATATGGAACCTGATGCTAAACCCGTTGTTGATCACCAACGACGATTGAGGGAGTACTGGATTAGGGGGTCCGCAGGAAGCCGACCTGTTTCTTATGGGTCGGACTGTATGGGCCACTTACTGAACATTGGATCGATCGAAGGCCCTGTCTCCAGGAAGGAAGCTTCGGGAATCGTGGCTTGACCTCCACGTTTAATGTAGCAAATAGGCATGTTTATCTCTTCGGCTTGTAACTAACCATGTATAAACCCTAGACACCTCCGGCGTCTATATAAGCCGGAGGGTGTTAGGTTGTAGACCGAGGACAACTCATCTAGGGTTTTAGCTATTCGATCTCAAGGTAGATCAAATCTATAACCGATACATCGTCAATACAATTAAGCAGGACGTAGGGTATTACCTCCATAGGAGGTCTTGAACCTGGGTAAACCTTGTCTCCCTTGTCTCCTGTTACCATCGATCCCAGTCTCATAGTTTGGGACCCCCTACACGAGATCCGCCGGTTTTGACATCGACATTGGTGCTTTCGTTGAGAGTTCCACTGTGATCGCCCAAGGAATCGATGTCTCGCCTTGTCATCAACGAAGACGTCCGCAACATGGACACTTTCGTCTCCGGACATATCTTCGCCTTTGGCAGCATTGTGCTACACACCGATCTGACCGGCCATCTAGGTCGTGTCTAAAGCTTTGCCCCTGGTCGAGAGGTCAGATTCATGAACCTAGAGTTCTCTGTAGATCCTAGGGGTGACATGTCACTAATCGGGCTCGCAGTCTTGCCTACCATACCCGAAGACTCTGAGGCTTTAACCTCGAGTTCCTTTTTCGGTCACGCCCATGGGGTTAACCCCGACGATGGCCTGAATCCTAGTCCAGATCCGGCCATAGTGCCAGAGGACCGGATACTTGTTCTTGCCAAACACTCCACTCACCTAGACACATCGGAGATCAACTCCGAAAGCTCTGAGAAGTTTGACCCAATCGAGCTCTCGACATTCAACGAGGCCCTAGATCGGATCTCGTCGATGAAGATTACTGACGACCCAACCCCGATCTATGCCTAGATCGGCTACAGAGCGGGTCAGGACGAATTTTTTGACTCACCCACCAACCACTTGATAGCCACAGTCGAAGACTTAACCGACATGTTGGACTATGCCTCCGAGGAGGCAGAATACATGAATGAAGAGGATTGCGCTCCCACCCCCGTTAACACCGAGCGATCGCCACCTCCACATACAATGTCTACATGGTGGACACTCCTGCCGCTAACGATGAAAACACGCCTAAGAATGATGGAGACAAATCGGGCGACGAGCCATCAAGGCGCCGGAAGCCGCATAAGCGGTCAAAAGGAAAAAAAAGGGAAGGAAAGCTATAATCGGCACCGGGGACGGAGATACCCCGGAGGACTTAGGCAACCCCGATATCCCCGAACACCCGCTAGAGGGTCAGGAGAGGCCTGAAGACCAGCGCAACCCCGATGACTTCAACGATTCCGAGAACTACCTCCCTCCTATAGAGGAGGAGGACATCTCGGAAGCCGATGACTTCGACATCCCTGATAATCTCGAGGATCAGGAACTGTTCAGGCAACAACTCATAGCCACGGCCCACAACCTGAAAGCAAAAGAACGACAACTTAGAGCTGAACAAGGTGACCTCAATGATCGATGTACAAGAGTCCTCTCAGCCGAGGAAGGGTACGGTACCGGTTTGTCGGACCAACCTAAGAGCTATCCACACAGAAGGCTGCTACCACAATTTGACAACGAGCTCACTGATACTCCGTCTCCCAAACATACACCATATGACAAGCTAGACCGCCCTCATCGAGGACGAGACAGGACGGCTGACGACACTGGTTATAGGCCAGCGATGCCCCGAAGACGGGGAAAGGAGCAATTAGAGCCCGATGATAGGTTCAACCCGCGAGATGACCTAGACTATAGTAGGTCATACAAGATCCATCTACGGATCCAGAGGTTACTCACCCGATAGACGGGAAGGGTACAAACCATGGCTTGACCGCAACAATAGAGGCCGGGAACAAAACTAGGCTAGAACAGACGCCAAATACTGGCGTGACATAGCTCGGGTCAGAGGCGTCGCTCACCCACTGTGTTTTACGGACGAGGTGATGCAACATCAGTTCCTAGAGGGGTTTAAACCCGTGAACATAGAGCAGTATGATGGGACAACTGACCCAACCGTATGGATTGAGGACTTCCTCCTTCACATCCACATGGATCGAGGAGATGATCTCCACGCCATCAAATATCTCCCCCTAAAACTCAAGGGGACGACCCAACACTTGTTAAACAGCCTCCCCGAAAACTCCATCGGCTGCTGGGGAGATCTAGAGAATGCATTCCGATCTAACTTCCAGGGCACCTATGTTCACCGTCGGACTCCTCCGACCTAAGTAACGTCGTTCAGAAGCCCGGTGAGTCCGCACGACAATTCTTGAATCGGTTCTTGACCAAGAAGAACCAGATTGTCGACTCCCCGGACGCCGAGGCAATAGCCTCCTTCCGGCACAATATTCGGAATGAATGGCTGGCTCGCCAGCTCGGCTAGGATAAACCTCGGACATCGTCCGCCCTTACATCAATGATGACCCGCTTTTGCACGGGTGGGGATAATTGGCTAGCAGGACGCAACCACAACTCGAAGACCCCGGAACCTACGAAGTTCGGGAAGGCAACAGGAAACTAAAGCGCAACAAAAACAAGCGCCGACATAACAACAGTGATGTCGATGACACGACCGTTAACACCGGCTTCCGCAATTCCCGACCCGGGCAGCGGAAGAAGCCTCCTAAAGGCAATCACGACAGACCAACCCCACTGGAAAAGATCATAGAAAGGCCTTGCCAAATCCATGACACTCAAGAGAAGCCTGGCAACCACATGCATCGCAATTGCTGCGTGTTCAAACAGGCTAGCAAACTCACACCCGAGGATCAGGGCAAGAGCCCTCACAGCGAGGATGAGGATGAGCCTCGGTGTCTGATGGGTGGAGGCCAAAAGAAATTCCCCCAGAGGTCAAAACAGTAAACATGATATATGCCACCCATATATCCAAGAAGGATAGGAAGCGCGCCCTTCGAGAAGTCTATGTTGTAGAGCCTGTAGCATCAAAGTATAACCCATGGTCGGCATATCCGATCACCTTTGATCGACGTGATCACCCGACCAGTATCCGTCATGGGGGTTCAGACGCCCTCGTCCTAGACCCCATCATAGATGGGTATCACCTCACAAAAGTCATAATGGACGGAGGAAGTAGCCTTAACCGAATTTACTCGGACACGGTGAAAAATATGGGTATAGATCCGTCAAGGATCAAACCCAGCAACACTACCTTCAAAGGAGAAATTCCAGGCGTCGAGGCTCGGTGTACGGGCTCCGTCAGCCTGGAAGTAGTGTTCGGCTCACCTGACAACTTTCGAAGTGAAGACTTGATCTTCGACATTGTACCTTTCCTCAGCGGCTATCACGCCCTGCTCGGTCAAACAACGTTCGCTCTCTTTAACTCCGTACCGCACTATGCATACCTCAAGCTCAAGATGCCTGGTCGCAAGGGGGTCATTACTGTCAACGCCAACACAGAGCGCTCTCTCCGAACCAAGGAACATGCGCTGGCCCTGGCGGCCGAATTTAATTACAGCGATGATCGACAAGCTCCGACATCTGTCGTAAAGGCACGCAAGGTGGGGAAGCGAGCATGGCTTCAGTCCAAACTCTCAGAACCTTCCCCTCCCCTTAAATAGGGATTTGCCCCCCGTCGCACAACCCTGGGACCAGCAAAGTACGTGCCAAGGAAGCACAACTCCGCACTTAAAATTCCATGGGCGACGGTGGGGGGAAAAGGGTAAGTGTTCGTCTTGACCAATCTATTACCATTACACTGTCTTCGGACACAATGTAGGCACTATCAAAGGGCCTGGCAAAGGCGTAAAGCTCACCCACACTTCGGCAACTTCTCAAGACCTTGTTTGCAAGATCCGTTCGCCGAACAGTACCACCCATTGAGGTGCACCGAGGCGCAGGAGTAAACAAGCGGCGGGGCACATCGTCGACATAAGGTCACCAATTGAAGACCCCTGGTACAACCAGTCCTATAGAATTTCTTGTTTTTCACATACCTTTAAGCAGTTGCTTTGGCAATCCGAGCAATAAGAGTTTTTGAGAAAAATATAACATCATTATACATGTTTGTCTTGTTGTCCTTTTTGGCACATATTTTCTTTCTCCCTATTCTCGTAAAACTGTTCGGTATGTTGCGATGCAACCGACTAATAGACCGGGGACTGGAGTTTAATAAACAAAATCGCCTTACGAACATTTGCTTATGTGTTCGGCCTCTTGGAATTCACTTTATATGCATTGTTTCCGAACTATGTCTTGGGTTAATAGTTGGGTTGCCCCGCTCCTGTGCTTGCCCCTTTACGTTCCGCTAGCTCGGCTAAAAGGGCAAAGGGAGAACCTCTGCGATTGTGTTTTCCAACTAGTCTGGTCAAGAACCTGAGAGGAGAAAGCTGAAAACTGACTGTGATGGTATGTGAGAACTAGTCTGCAAACCGATCCTAAGTGTTATACTCACGGCCTCGTCAGAGGTCATCCCGTGTCATACTACGGGTTTGCTATTCGTTCAAACCATGTGATATCGGCTTTAGCCGCGGACCGTCCGACTATCACAACTCACCGGGGGCTAGTCACCAGCCTCCCACATCCCTTTTCACGCCCCTATGGCTAAGTGAAAGCAATAAAGCACTATGGTCTAATTGCCTAGTCTGCCGCACATTACCACCTTCGTACTGATAGTTTGGCTAAGGGTTATAGTGCGTAACTAGAGACACCCCACGTAGTATCTACATGGGGGCTGAAGCCGACGACTTGCAACTTTCAGTTTAAACGGCCACAAAGGATTTATAAAGGAATGTAAAACATTAAAAACATGATAACCCATGTATAAAAAATATACAAGCGTTCAAAAGTCTTCGGACATATTACAACACATCTAATCGTACATGTTCTCTTTCGAACACTGTGACTCTATCGCCCGAGCACCCTCCATTACTCCGGCAAAGTATAGCTCGGGGTGCCTATGTTCCTTTCCAGGAGGCAGCAGGGTGGTGACTATCTTCATCGGATCCAGCCCCGGCCAGTGCACCTTGGTCTTTGCAAAGGCCATCTGGGCTCCCTCGATGTAGGAGGAGCACTTCACAGTGTCGAGGCGGGGCGAGGTGTCAGTCAGCTTCTGCACCAGGCCGAAGTAGCTGCCTGGCAGCGGCTCATTTGGCCATAACCAAATACAAAGATCCTTCATGGCTGGCTCCACCATCCGGTGCAGCTCCATCAGCTGCTTCAACTGCTCGACAAGAAGAGGAGAGCGCTCGGGGGCTTCAAACTGCACCCAGAATAGACGAGCTTCATCTCCTTCTTCTCACGAAGCATATAGCTGATTTGCGTCCGCTACGCTCTTCTGGAGGTCGGAGCAGGCGCCTGAGGAACGCAACACCTGGGTAAGCAACTCGAACTTTCTATCGCCGAAGACACACTTCAATAAGTATGGCTTACCATCCGTTATAACCTTCACCTAGCGGACTTGCTCCTCAAAGTACCTCCTATCCACCCACTCTTTTTGGAGTTCGGTTTTCAGGGTGGATAGTTCGGTGGCATGCTCCTTGCCTTTTGCTCAAGGGCCTTGCTCTTGTGGTGGCATCCTTGAGCTCTTGCTGGATCTCCTGCACCCGAGCCTCGTGTTTGTCGCTGGTGGCTCTCAAAGCTAAAAGCGCAGTAGCCGCTTGTTCGGCCGCCGCCCTCTCAATCGCCGCCTCATCCTTCGCCTGTCGCAGCTCGGCCTTGAGCTTCTCTACCTCCTTCACCGAACCTGTGTGATCATTAACAATATGAAACACTGCATTGATAGTATTATGATGGAGGTTTCAGGGTATTGACTTAAGCTTACCTTGCGCCTCGTCGAATCTCTTGTTGAGAGCATCAAGCTCGTCTTCAGAGCTTTTGAGCTTCCGATTCAGCTCGTCCAGATCGGCGTCATTCACCGCCGCTGATGACGAAGCCACAACACACAAATCCTTGTCAGGTTACATGGGTTCAAAACTTCCGAACTATCGTCAATCCAATCCTATGTCTGGACCTCTTAAGGGCTGTTAGAACATTCCAACCATATAGTTTCATATATAGTTCGGAAAATGATCCATGATTGACCCCTAGGTGAGTTTTACTCCAAACTCACCTAGGACTCAGGGAATACCATGTATATAATAATAAAAAGAAATAATTTTTTTGCAAATAGAGTATCGTGTGGCTTACCTGAAAGCCCGCCAGGAGACCCATGAAGGCCTCCTTCAGTCCGTTGTCAACAGACTGAATGCTTTGAAATACCGCACCCATAAGGGTGCGGTGCTCCTCGGAGATGGAAGCGCTCGATAGAGCCTCCCCCATGATCGGCCACCCATTGGTTGGTGATGCCGGTGGTGTTCGGACAACCCAATCACCAACCGGGGACTGAGCCAGAACCTCCGGAGGTGTGGTACGCTCCGGAGACGTCCTCGGAGGGGACTGAGCATTCGCCCATCCGGCCTCCTCAGTATCCGGGTGGGGTACCGCCCCCCAGTCCTCGGTGGCTGAGGCGTTAGCCTCGGCCATGATGTCGTCTCAACCATCGCTGGTGCCCGGCTCCATAGGAGTATGCTGGGACGACACCTCCGCGGCATCCTCTGCGACGCCCGGAGGAGTGGGATGCGATGCATTCCCGCTCTTCGCTAGCTCGGCGGGCGGGGTCTTCCCGTCCGAAACCTGGTCGGTGGGAAGGACGGGCGGTGGGCTACAAAGTCAATAAGTGCTCGCATGTTTGTAAACTTTAAACTTATCAATGACAACCAAAGGAGTCTTCAGATCCTCACCTTCGAGCAGGGGGCTTGACCCTTCGGCTCCTTCCTGGAACCCTCTCGAAGTCATCGGACTCGGTATCTGAGTCTGAACTGTCGTCGGACAAGGATATCTATCTTCGGTGCGCTTTCTTCTGGGAAGGAGGAGGTACTTCCTCTGTGGCGTCTGATGATGCCACCCTCTTTCTTGCAAGGGGGGAATTGCCCCCTTGTCCTCGTCCTCATCCTCATGCTCCTCTTGATTCGAGGAGGCATGGGTTTCCTCGGACATAGCCCCTGGCTGGTCCCTGATGCGAAGGCCTTCCCGGCTTGTTTTCTTCTTCTCCTTCGCCGGCGTCTCGTAAGGCGCCTCGACGAGCATCTCCGCTAATAGCCCAGACCTGATGTCTTCGGGCTGAGGCGCCAGGCAGTCGATGACCGTGGCTTTGCTCAGCCATTTTTGCAAAGAATGATCGGAAAGATGTTTTAGAAACTTCTTTATGAGAGATACAACCGATCAAACAAAGCTATGCTGTACCTTGGAAGCGTGCTTGATGGGGTTTAGACCCCGATCCTCCTCTTCTGCTAGCCAATCCTTCTGCAACTTGAAAAGCGCCTTCCATAGCTTCTCTCGAGTAGTGTGGAAGAGTTGCCAAATCAGGGGCTCATCATCAAGCTGGCGAGCCCACAGGGGAGTATCTCGGCGCTGGCAGGGGAGGATATGCCGTCGGAGCATGACCTGGACCACGTTGATCAGCGCAATGTCGTTCTCGATCATGGAGCTGATGCGCTTCTGCAGGTCGCTCACCTCCTTGCTCGACCCCCAGTTGAGGCCCTTTTAGAGCCACGAGGTTAATTTCATGGGGGGACCAGATCTTAATCCAGCTGGGGCAGGGTGATGGAACACCTGGATCTGCGCTTGGAGGCTCAGGAGAATGGGGAAGCAGAGGAGGCAAATGGGAAGTGAGGTTAGGCCTTGGGGTTTTCTTTCCCTTTTATTAGGCTTATCACTGTTTGGCATCCCCTTGCTGCGCCATGAATCCCTCTGCTTCCCGAGACATGTGTGTCGTTGCACGCGCATGATTAAATGCATCCCATATAAAACGGGACACGATATGTGCATTGATAGATCGTGTTGATGAAAATGGCCTCGAACCGCGAATCGAGTTTTTGCAACTGGCTTAACGGTCATGGTGGGCCGTGACCTTTCGTCAGGGGATGTTATTTTACCCCTTGACGTTTGGCCTTCAAGGCCGACCTATTCACGGTGTTCGGACACGCCTCTATTCGGAAAACTACATCTCATCAGAGGTCGAACTAAACTCGACATGAAGAACTCACATCGCAAGTCGAATACTCTGATTATACGAAGCGATTGAAGCTAAGACCCTTTGCATTGGAGGCAAGTTCGGGGGCTATTGAGGGAGTCCTGGATTAAGGGGTCCTCGGGAAGCTGACCTGTTTCTTATGGGCCGAACTATATGGGCCGCTTACCGAACATTGGATCGATCGAGGGCCCTGTCTCCAGGAAGGAAGCTTCGGGAATCGTGGCTTGTCCTCCATGTTTAATGTAGCAAATAGGCATGTTTATATCTTCGGTGTGTAACCGACCATGTATAAACCCTAGACACCTTCGGCGTCTATGTAAGCCGGAGGGTGTTAGGTTGTAGATAGAGGACAACTCATCTAGGGTTTTAGCTATTCGATCTCGAGGTAGATCAACTCTGTAATCGATACATCGTCAATACAATCAAGCAGGACATAGGGTATTACCTCCATAGGAGGGCCTGAACCTTGGTAAACCTTGTCTCCCTTGTCGCCTGTTACCATCGATCCCAGTCTCACAGTTCAGGACCCCCTACCCGAGATCCGCCGGTTTTGACACCGACAAAGATTGAATCCTAAGATGAAAGAAGTGGTAAGAACTGAAATATTAAAGCTTCTGGAAGCAGGTATAATTTATCCCATAGATGATAGTAGATGGGTAAGTCCCATTCATTGTGTCCCTAAGAAAGGAGGTATTACTGTTGTTCCTAATGATAAAAATGAACTTATCCCACAAAGAATTGTTACTGACTATAGAATGGTAATTGATTTTAGAAAACTAAATAAAGCTACTAGAAAATATCATTACCCTTTGCCTTTGATTGATCAAACATTAGAAATATTATCTAAACATACACACTTTTGTTTCTTGGATGGATATTCTGGTTTCTCTCAAATAGATGTGTCGCAATCTGATCAAGAGAAAACCACCTTTACTTGTCCTTTTGGTACCTATGCTTATAGATATATGCCTTTTGGTTTATGCAATGCACCTGCTACCTTTCAAAGATGTATGACTGCTATATTCTCTGATTTTTGTGAAAATATTGTGGAGGTTTTCATGGATGATTTTTCCTTTTACGGAACTTCTTTTGATGATTGCTTAAGCAACCTTGATCAAGTTTTGCAGAGATGTGAACAAACTAATCTCGTCTTGAATTGTGAGAAGTGTCACTTTATAGTTAATGAAGGTATTGTCTTGGGGCATAAAATTTCCGAACGAGGTATTTAGGTGGATCAAGCTAAAGTTGACGCAATTGAGAAAATGCCATGTCCTAAAGATATCAAAGGTATTTGGAGTTTTCTTGGTCATGCTGGTTTCTATACGAGGTTTATTAAAGACTTCTCCAAAATTTCTAGGCCTCTTACTAATATTTTACAAAAGGATATTCCCTTTGTTTTTATGATTCCGTAGAAGCCTTTGAAATACTCAAGAAAGCCTTAACGACTGCACTTATTGTTCAACCACCTGATTGGAACTTGCCTTTTGAAATTATGTGTGATGCTAGTGATTATGATGTTGGTGTTGTTCTAGGACAAAGAGTTGATAAGAAATTAAATGTTATCCATTATGCTAACAAAACTCTAGAGAGCACCCAAAGAAACTATGCTACTACTGAAAAAAGAATTTTTAGCAGTTGTGTTTGCTTGTGATAAATTTAGATCTTAGATTGTTGATACCAAAGTTATTGTTCACACTGATCATGCTGCTATAAAATATCTTATGGAAAAGAAAGATGCCAAACCTAGACTCATTAGGTGGGTTCTCTTGCTTCAAGAATTTGATTTACATATCACTGATAGGAAAGGAGCTCAGAAACCCATAGCTGATAACTTGTCTAGGTTAGAAAATATTCTTGATGACCCAATACCTATTGATGATAGTTTTCTTGATGAACAATTAGCTGAAATAAATGTTTCTCAAAACACTCCTTGGTATGTTGATTATGCTAACTACATTGTTGCTAAATATGTACCACCTAGTTTCACATACGAACAAAAGAAAAATTTATTCTATGACTTAAGACATAACTTTTGGGATGACCCACATCTTTACAAACAAGCAGTAGATGGTATTATTAGATGTTGTGTACGTGAGCATGAACAGGAACAAATCCTACGGAAATGTCATTCCGAAGCTCATGGAGGACATCATGCGAGGGATAGAACTGCGCATAAGGTATTACAGTCTGGTTTTTATTGGCCTACTCTCTTCAAGGATGCCCGTAAGTTTGTCTTATCTTGTGATGAATGTCAAAGAATTGGTAATATCGGTAAGCATCAGGAAATGCCTATGAATTGTTTACTTGTTGTTGAACCATTTGATGTTTGGGGTTTTGATTATATGAGACATTTTCCTTCCTCTAATGGGTATACTCATATTTTGGTTGCTGTTGATTATGTCACTAAGTGGGTAGAAGCTATTCCAACTAGTAGTGTTCATCATAACACTTCCATTAAAATGCTTAAAGAAGTTATCTTCCTCAGGTTTGGAGTCCCTAGATATTTAATGACTCATGGCGGTTCACCTTTTATTCATGGTGCTTTCCGTAAAATGCTTGCTAAATATGATGTTAACCATATAATTTCATCACCCTATCATCCTCAATCTAGTGGTCAAGTTGAACTTAGCAATAGAGAAATAAAATTGATATTAAAAAAAACTATCAATAAGTCCCAAAAGAATTGGTCTAAGAAACTAGATGATGCACTTTGGGATTATAGAACAGCTTATAAAAATCGTATGGGTATGTCTCCACACAAAATCGTATATGGGAAAGCTTGGCATTTTCCTCTAGAGTTAGAACACAAAGCATTTTGGGCAATTAAAGAACACAACTATGACTTCAAACTTGCCGGTGAAAAGAGGTTATTCGATATTAGCCCACTAGATGAATGGAGAACCCAAGCTTATGAAAATGCCAAACTATTTAAAGAAAAAGTTAAAAGATGGTATCACAAAAGAATCCAAAAGCAAGAATTCAAAGTTGGATAATATGTTCTTTTGTAGAACTCTCGTTTCAGATTTTTTGCAGGAAAACTTCTCTCCAAATGGGAAGGACCATATGTTGTCGAAGAGGTTTATCGCTTTGGAGCTATTAAGATTAATAATGCCGAAGGTACTAACCCGAAGCTGGTCAGTGGACAAAGAATTAAGCACTATATCTCAGGTATGCCTATTAATGTTGAAAGCAATGTTATCCAAACCATGACACCGGAGGAACACATAAGAGAAACCCTCCGGAACACTCCAGAATTGTGAAAAAAGAAGAGGTACGTGATACTGTAAGTAAACAGACTCCAAAAAACTTGCAAAAAATATTTTTTGTTAGTTTTGGAATATTACAAAAATTAGGAAAATAAGAAATAAACAGGAAAGCAACCAAGGTGAGCATGATACACCAGGGCACGCCTGCCCTCGCACGCCCTGGTGGGTTGTGCCCACCTCGGGAACCTTCCTGACTCTGTTTTCCTTCTGTTTTCTTGATTTCCAAGAACTAAAATTATCTATATATACCCCCAATTGTTTTGACCACCGCATCGCAGAAATATTCTTTGTTCTTGTTTCGTGATGTTTTCTTGTCAGATCTAGATCTCCATGGCTTCACCAAGTTTTCCAAGGGACAAGTTCTTTGAGAAGGTTATCAACCCATACTTGTCGGAGGTGATGAAGCACCCTCAAACCAATTAGATGCATGAGGGGGTGCTCCACATCCGAGATGTTCATGGGCCTAAGAAGACGTGAAGTATGGAGGCCTGGCTTGAAGAAGTGGAACAAGCCATCTTCAAGTGAAAAGGGATGGTGGAGCGTGGACTTAGTGCCGATCACTCTATGATCACGGAATTCACCAATGACCACATGGTGGATGGCCAGTCCATAAAGGACATCGTCTTCACCTTGAACGAGCAAATCAACTTTCTGCAAAGCCAAATTTATGATCTTCAAAATCAAGTTTTTGAATATGAAGCAAGATTTAAAGGTATGAGTTTAGCTGCCAGTTGCAGGACTCAGGGGACTGGTGCATCAACTTTTGATGGTGAGCCCTTGTCGTGGAACCCGGACGACAAACCTACTACTTCTTCCTCACCACCTCCTTCATCATCTTCACCACCAAAGGATACTTGAGTATATTGGTATGGGCACTCCCCATGGCTTGATCCAAGCTTGGGGGAGATGCCCCGGTATCGTATCACCATCACTTTTTACCTTTGATTTTTATTTCAATACTTAGCTTTTTCATGATTTAGTTGAATAAAAGTTTAGTATGATCTATTTTAGAGTGCTAGTTTCGTGATCTATCTATCTATGTAATCGAGTGAGAGTTATATAATAAAGTTTAGTTTGAGCTTTTGCTTCTTTACTTTCTTGTTGCAATCGTAATAAAAAAGAATAAATGAAAAAGATCATATGCTAATCTTATGGCGAGTAATGACATCACATAAGGAAAAGTATAAGTGGTAAAATTTATTGGAGATTGACAAACATAACATTAATCAATGATGCAATTCATGAAAGGATTAATTAGGGAAGAGAAGATTCACGTGCAAACACACTATCTTGGAAATCTTTTATGATTGTGAGCCCCCATTGAATATTATATGCCAAAATTGTTGATGTTGGACAAGGAAGACAATGTAATGATTTATGTTTGTTCATATTCACATACTGGTTATATTGTCATAGATCCTTCAACATGTGGTGCTTTCTCAATATCTTTGCTAGCCAAAAATTCCGCACTAAGTAGAGATACTACTTGTGCATCCAAACACCCAAAACCTAAACTCATGTTTAAGAGTCCGCCATACCTACCTATGGATTGAATAAGATCCTTCAAGTAAGTTTTCATCGGTGTACACAATAAAAATTGCTTCTAAAAAGTGTTGGATCAATTAGTGTAAGAGAAAATTGAGCGTTGTACGAACTTTTGATGGAAAAGTAATAAAAGCTATGGACTGCATAGTAAAGGTTTCTATCACAAGGGGCAATACAACGTGATGTTCTTTTCCAGTAAGGGATTTGGCATACAAACTAAAAAGCACATGACAACCTCTGCTTCCCTCTGTGAAGGGCCTATCTTTTACCTTTATGTATTTACTTTCATGCAAGAGTCAAAGTATTCTCTTTTTATTTTTCTCCTTTTGCAAGCATCATGTGGTGAGGAAAGATCTAGGTACATATATTGAGTTGGATATGAGTGAGCATGAATTATTATTGTTGACATCACCCTTGAGGTGAATATGCTGGGAGGCGAAACTAGAAGCCCCTATCTTTCTATGTGTCCGGTTGAAACTTTTTGCCCATGGGTATGCTGTGAGTGTTAGCAATCATACATGACTAAATGATGGTTGAGTATGTGGACTTGCCAAAAGGCTCTTACACGAGACCCTTCCTGAAAATATGATGAATTGTACTTGCAAAGTTGACTGAGAACATAGTTTGTTGGTTTCCAAAAAGGTTTATGCTTTATACTTCTATGTTGTGATGAATTGTTACTTGTTCATGTGAAGTTATATGATGTTGCTATGAAATAAAAGTTATATGAAAAATTTCAACGATAAGGTTTGTTTTTGTTATAATAATAAGCATGATGCTACTATGCCCGTATTTTGTTTTTATCGACACCTCTCTCTCAAACCATGTGGACATATTTTTCGATATCGGCTTTCGCTTGAGGACAAGCGAGGTTTAAGCTGGGGGACTTGATACATCCAGTTTGCATCATGATTTATTACTGTTATTTACAATGTTTTTATGAATAATAATGCTTCATGGAGTATTTCTAATGCCTTTTCTCTCATAATTTGCAAGGTTTGCACAAAGAGGGAGAATACCAGCAGTTGGAAATCTGGACCTAAAATAGAATGTCAGAGATACCTGTTCTGCACATCTTCAAATGAGCTGAAACTTCACAAGGATTTTTTCTGGAATATATAATAAATATTGGCGCAAATAACTATCAGATGGGCCCACCCTGGTGAGCACAAGACACCAGGGCGCGCCAGGCCCCCCAGGCACACCCTAGTGGGTTGTTCTCAGCACGGCCCACCTCTGGGGCCCATCTTCTGGTATATAAGATTTTTTGACCTAGAAAAATCAGGAAAGGACTTTCGGGACGGAACGCCGCCATCTCGAGGCAGAACTTGGGCTGGAGCACTTTCCCCCTCCGATGGAGCAATTCCGCGAGGGAAACCTCCCTCCCGGAGGGGGAAATCGAAGCCATCGTCATCACCAACAACCCTCTCATCTTGGGGAGGCCATTCTTCATCAACATCTTCAATAACACCATCTCCTCTCAAACCCTAGTTCATCTCTTGTGTTCAGTCTTTGTACCGGAACCTCGGATTGGTACGTGTGGGTGACTAGTAGTGTCGATTACCTTGTGTAACTGATTACTATATGGTTTATTTGCTGGAAGATCATATGTTCAGATCCATTATGCTATTCAATACCCCGCTGATCTTGAGCATGCATATTATTTGTGAGTAGTTACCTTTGTTCTTGAGGTCACGGGAGAAGTCATGTTGCAAGTAATCATGTGAATTTGATATATGTTCAATATTTTGATGATATGTATGTTGTGATTCCCTTAGTGGTGTCATGTGACCGTCGACTACATGACACTTCACCATCCTTGGGCCTAAGGGAATGCATTGTGGAGTAGTTATTAGATGATGGGTTGCTAGAGTGACAGAAGCTTAAACCCTAGTTTATGCGCTAATTCGTAAGGGGCTGATTTGGATCCACATGTTTAATGATATGGTTAGATGTTATCTTAACACTTCTCTCGTAGTTGCGGATGCTTGCGAGGGGGTTAATCGTAAGTGGGAAGTTTTTTCAAGTAAGAACAACACCCAAGCACTGGTCCACCCACATACCAAATTATCAAAGTAGCAAACACGAATCAAACCAACATGGCGAAAGTGACTAGATGAAATTCCCGTGTACCCTCAAGAACACTTTGCTTATTATAAGAGATAGTTTTGGCCTATCCTTTGTCACAAAAGGATTGGGATACCTTTCTGTACTTTATCTATTGTTACCGTTAATTGCTCGTTACCAATTATCTTGCTATCAAACTACCTATTACCTACAATTTTAGTGCTTGCAGAAATTACCTTGCTAAAAACCGTTTGTCATTTTCTTTTGCTCCTCGGTTCGACAATCTTACTTATCGAAAGGACTATGATTGACCCCCCTACACTTGTGGGTCATCAAACCCCTAAATGGTGCTTCAACAACTGCCCTACCTCTATCTCATGATGTAAAGGTTTCTGGGCAGCCTCAAAGTTTTGCCTTCTATGTTGCAATTTTGCAATAGTGACCTACTGTCGCAAAACAAATCCTGCAACACGCACAACCCAACTGTTAGCTTGAAACTTCAAGAGGAGTGGTGGGCTATGGAGTGAGAATAACATGAGCTGGAGGGTATAGAGATGGCTTCAGAGGTGGTGGGCGATTGTTCGAGGGGCGAGGGGAGGGGGCGAGACGACAAGTCATAGCGTTCGCTAGGCACGTGATATGTCTCCAACGTATCTATAATTTTTATTGTTCCATTCTGTTATATTATCATTCTTGGATGTTTTACAATCATTTTATAACAACTTTATATCATTTTGTGGGACTAACCTATTGACATAGTGCCCGATGCGAGTTGTTGTTTTTTACTTTGCAGAATATTAGTACCAAACGAAGTACAAATGCCATGAAACTTTTTGGACATTTTTTGGACCAGAAGACAACTTGGGAGCCAAGGAAGCGCCTGGGGGAGGCCCATGGGTCCCACAAGACACCGGGACGTACCAAAGGCCCCTGGCATGCCTTGATGGGTTGTGGGGACCACAGGGGTCTCCTCCTCCACCTCTCAGCTCTATAAATACCAAATATTCCAGAAATCCTAGGGGAGTCGACGGAACACAATTCCACCCGCCGCAAGTTCCAGAACCACGAGATCCAATCTAGAGCCTTATTCCGGCACTCCACCGAAGGGGAACACGATCACGGAGGGGTTCATCATCCTCAATTGTGCTCCTCTGATGATGCGTGAGTAGTTCACCATTGAGGTACGAGTCCATAGTCAGTAGCTAGATGGCTTCTTCTCTCTTTTTGATTTTCAATACAATGGTCTCTTGGAGACCTATTTGATGTAATGACTTTTTGCGGTGTGTTTTTTGGGATCCGATGAATTTCGAGTTTATGATCAGGTCTATATCCATGAATATTATTTGAGTCTTCTTTGATCTCTTATATGCATGATTATTTATAGCCTTGTATTTCTTCTCTGTATCTTTGGTTTAGTTAGGCCGACTAGATTGATTTTTCTTGCAATGGGAAGAGGTGCTTTGTGATGGGTTCGATCTTACGGTGTCCTCGCCCAGTGACTGAAGGGGTAGTGAGGCCCGTATGTATCGTTTCTATTAAGGATAAAAAGATGGGGTCTATTCCTACAGTAATAGATCTTCTCTACATCATGTCATCGTTCTTATTGCATTACTCCGTTTCTCCATGAACTTAATACACTAGATGCATGCTGGATAGCGGTCGATGTGTGGAGTAATAGTAGTAGATGCAGAATCATTTTGGTCTACTAATCTTGGACGTGATGCCTATATATTGATCATTGCCTTGGATATCGTCATAATTATTTGTTCTTCTTGTTGGATATATGCCCTAGAGGCAATAATAAATTAGTTATTATCATATTTCCTGGTTCATGATAATCGTTTATTATCCATGCTATAATTGTATTGATCGGAGACTTAGATGCATGTGTGGATACATAGACAAAACCATGTCCCTAGTATGCCTCTAATAGACTAGCTCGTTGATCAAAAGATGGTTAAGGTTTCCTAGCCATGGACATGAGATTTCATTTGATAACGGGGTCACATCATTAGGAGAATGATGTGATGGACAAGACCCAAACTGCAAATGTAGCATATGATCGTGTCAGTTTATTGCTACTGTTTTCCGCATGTCAAGTATGTGTTCCTATGACCATGAGATCATGCAACTCACAGATATCGGAGGAGTGCCTTGTGTGTATCAAACGTCGCAACGTAACTGGGTGACTATAAAGGTGCTCTACAGGTATCTCCAATGGTGTCTATTGAGTTGGCATGGATCGAGACTGGGATTTGTTACTCCGTGTGACGGAGAGGTATCTCGGGGCCCACTCGGTAATGCAACATCACAATAAGCCTTGCAAGCAATGTGACTAATTGTTAGTTGCGGGATCTTGTATTACGGAACAAGTAAAGAGACTTTCCGGTAACGAGGTTGAACTAGGTATGGAGATACCGACGATCGAATCTCGGGCAAGTAACATACCGAAGAACAAAGGGAACATTATACGGGATTAACTGAATCCTTGACATAGAGGTTCGACCGATAAAGATCTTCGTAGAATATGTAGGAACCAATGTGGACGTCCAATTCCCGCCATTGGTTATTGACCATAGAGGTGTCTCGGTCATGTCTACATAGTTCTCGAACCCGCAGGGTCTGCACACTTAAGGTTCGGTGACGTTTCGGTAGTGTAGAGTTATGTATGGTGGTGACCGAAGTTTGTTCGGAGTCCCGGATGAGATCCCGGACGTCACGAGGAGCTCCGTAATGGTCCGGAGGTAAAGATTCATATATAGGAAGTCCCAGTTTGGTTTCCGGAAAAGTTTCGGGCTCATCGGTAGGGTACCGGGAGTGCCGGTAGTGTACCAGGAGGCCTCTGGGAGGGGTATTTCGACCCCAAGAGGTCCATGGGCTGTGGGAGAATAATAACCAGCCCTTAGTGTGCTGGGAAAACAGCCACAAAGGCCCATGGCATAGGAGAGAAAGTCCTAAAGCAAAAAGTGGAAAATCAGCCAATAGGAGGCAATCCTACTCCAACTAGGATTGGAGGTGAAGTAGGATTGCTTCCCACCTCCTATTTCGGCCGACCCAAAGGCCTTGGCTGCCTCTCCTCTCCTCTCCTCCTATATATACTAGTGGATTGGGTGGTTTTTGGACAGAATTTCCGGCCACGTGCTACCCGTTCCACCGGTGCATAGTTTCTCCTCTAGATCGGTTTTCTGCAGCGCTTAGGCGAAGCCCTGCCGGAATTGCTCCACCACCATCACCGGAGCGCCGTCACGCTGCCGGTGAACTCTCTTTCCTCTCCACCTCCTCTTGCTGGATCGAGACGGTGGAGATCGTCATCAAGCTGAACGTGTGCTGAATGCGGAGGTGCCGTCCGTTCGGTGCTAGATCGGAAGGATCGTGATCAAGATCGCGAGACGGTTCGTGATGTGATCACGGAACGGATCGTGATGAGTTCACGGGACAGATCGTGATCAAGATTGTGAGACGGATCGTGATGAGTTCGCGGGACGGATCATGATGTGTTCGCGGGACGGTTCGTGATTGGATCGCGGGACGCTCGGCGATTTGGATCGCGAAGAAGTTCGACTACACCAACCGCGTTTCTTAACGCTTCTCGCTTAGCGATCTATAAGGGTACGTAGATCCACTCTCCCTCTCGTAGATGCTCATCACCATGGATAGGTTTGCGTGTGCTTAGGAAATTTTTTGTTTCCCATGCGACGTTCCCCAACACTTCTATCAATTTCCCAACAGTAATTTCTTTACCCACCGTATGTTATTTTCTCGAGAGAAGCCACTAGTGAAATCTACGGCCCCCAGGTCTATCTTTTATCATATTGCTTTTCGATCTATCTTTTATCATTTTGGTTTCAGATCTATTAATCCAAAAAACCCAAAATACCTTGCTGCACTTTTTCTTTCTTTATTTTATTTTGTGTTTTTGCAAGATCTATTTACCCGAACTCATACAAACCAATCTATATTTTGACCGAGGAGGGATTGACAACCCCTCTTACGCGTTGGGTTGCGAGGTTTTGTTCTTTGCATATAGTTACCATTTACATAGTGTTGCTTGGTTCTCCTACTGTATTGATAATGTTGGTTTCATAACTAAGGGAAATACTTGTCGTCGATGTGCTGCATCATCCCTTCCTCTTTAGGGAAATACCAACGTAGTTCAAACACGTCCGCACAGTGTTGGGGTAAGGGGAGCTGGCAGGTTGGCCGGGGGCTAACATGGAAGAATATGACCATGACCGATCCAATGAAAAAGAAACACATCCAACCTTTCATCGTAGATCCTAGAAAAAATCGATTGAAAAAAATGTGGGCACATGATCCACAGGCGGTCAACAAAATTGTGACTTGTGGCTAGATAAATTGATTTCCCCAAAAGAGGCAACGACTTAGGCGACCGTGTAACCCTAGTCACCATCAAAACCTCTCCCAGCCTCTAGGGCGGGTCATCGACGGGAAGGTCCGGATCTGGTGGCTTATTATGGAGGCGCTGGAGGGTTGCTGCCGGACAGTGAAGGAGATGTGTCCTCGAGCAATGGCCTTCGTCTTTGCGACGACACTATTGGTTAAGCTGGCGGCGGGCGGGAGATCCAGCATGGAGTTCTTCATCAGTGGTCTAACCTAGCTAGATCATCGGAGAAGATGGCATGAGTGCACGATTCTAGAAGGTGACGGTCTTGACATCGGACCCTCGACCTGTCGTACAATGGCAAGGGTGATTTTTTCCAGTTTCTCTTTAGAGAGTCATCGTGTTTGTTTTGAGATGGCTAAGAGATGTTGTTGCCTTGGGTAGGAATAATGTTCTCCCCACCCTATCCCCGTTCCATTGGTGTATTTTTCACGATGAAGGGCGTGATGTGTCTCCGACAGGTCTTCCAGGATGATCCAGGATCTGGTGGATCCGTATGTATTCAACCGACTTTCAGTGTCTTGGTTATCAACATTTTTTTCTTTGGGGCAGAAACTTACTTGGCAGATCGCGGTCGTCGGCGTCTCCCGGTCTCAATGACTTCTCAACCACTCGTTCTACAAGCTCATAGGTTTTTAATATTTTGCTCCGCCTAGGCGGAGGCAGTCAACATCGAGTTTACGGTTGCTGATGGTGGATGCGGGAGTAAAAAGACTTCGACACTCCTATGATTTTGAATGTATTTTTACTTTTTATAAGGGTGTGTTTGTAAGGACATGTAATAGTCAATCCTCTTGTTTCCTCTTCTACACCTAGATGGCTAGGGCAAACTCTCTCCCCGAGACATCACCGGCGAGCCTGTGTGATGTGAACGGGAGTCCCAATCTTTCGACAAAAGGTGATAACTATGATTTTTGCAGGAACTCGATCCTCGTGATCCGGCTACCAACCGTATAGGAACAACCATACATGATTGATATCAACGACAGTTGCTAAACCAACTCTACGGTGTTATCGACCGAGCCAACGGCGCAATCGACATATACACGATTTTTTTTCCTGCAAGCAAATTGAAGAACATGTAAAAGATAATAATCAAACAATATAAAATTACGAATATGCTAGTTGGAATAAAATCTCACAAGACAAAACATTTGAGGTTCCGATAAAATGGCTTGATAAAAGAAAAAGAAAAGTAACAATGACTACACTTCTCTAAACAAAATCCGAATCTAAATCGTAATGGATGACTCCTATTTAGTAAGAGTTGATGCGGCCGGCCGAGTAAGTGGGTAGAGTTTCAGGCTTTGTACGCTGATCTTGATCCATGAAGTCAAAAGTGGGTAGAATTCCAGGCTTTGTACGTTAGTAAGTGGGTAGAATTCCAGGCTTTGTACGTTAGTAAGTGGGTAGAATTCCACGCTTGTAAGTCTAAATAAGTTCCCTTTGCCAATGTGCACGTGACATGGTGTTCGGTGGAAGACGTGTATGATTTTCTTTTGGAGTATGCCAATTGTTGCATGTACTTCTCATCTTCCCACGTGCCTATAAAAATATTGTATGATTCTGTATATAATAAAACAAAGTGTCGAGAGCAGCGATTTGGCTCCTCGGTCCTGTGCCCGGGGCATAAACAGTATCGCAATTTAAAATAAAAAAGGTTAAAAAATTCTAATTTCTTTTGCGGTGCAAGATGCTTATGTGCGTGAACTCCATGCATTTCTTTGTGAAGTTTGGCATTCAAGGAACTCGTGGCAAAAAACACAACTTTCGGATGTCTGAGAAACTTTTGATCGCACTGTTCACGCCTGATTTTGTCTTTTTGTCGTGAGCTTCTCGAATGTCTAAACTTTATAAAACTTTGCAGTGAGTCCACGCACATGAGCATCTTGCACCATAAAATTTTGAAGTTTTTAAAACTTTTTTCCTATTGATAATCGCATTACTATTCACCAGGCTCAGCCCGGGCTTTATATAAGAGTTTGTCCAGGCTTGCCCTTTGCTATAAAAAAGGATTGGGCCACCTTGCTGCACCTTTTTTACAATTTTTACTTGCTACCCGTTACGAATTATCTTATCACAAAACTATATGTTATCGATAATTTCAGTGCTTGCAGAGAATACCTTACCGAGAACCGCTTGTCATTTCCTTCTGCTCCTCGTTGGGTTCGACACTCTTACTTATCGAAAGGACTATGATAGATCCCCTAATACTTGTGGGTCATCAAGACTCTTTTCTAACGCCGTTGTCGGGGAGTGAAGCGCCTTTGGTGAGTGGAACTTGGTAAGGAAAAAATGTATATAGTGTGCTGAAATTTACTGTCACTTATTACTATGGAAAGTAATACTTTGAGGGGCTTGTTCGGGGTATCTTCATCTCGACCGGAAACACAAAGAATTGTCCATCAACCTATTGAACCTACTGAACATATTTATTATGAAATTCCTTCGAGTATGATAGAGAAACTGCTAGCTAATCCTTATGCAGGAGATGGAACACTACATCCTAATTTGCATCTAATCTATGTGGATGAAGTTTGTGGATTATTTAAGCTTGCAGGTCTGCCCGAGGATCACATCAAGCAGAAGGTGTTTCTTTATCTTTGAAGGAGATGACATTAAGATGGTACATGCTATGTGATGATATTGGATCGTGGAGCTACAACCGGTTGAAAATGGAATTTCATCAGAAGTTGTATCCTATGCATCTAGTTCATCATGATCGGAATTATATTTATAATTTTTGTCCTCGTGAAGGAGAAAGAATCTCTCAAGCTTGGGGGAGGCTCAATTCAATGTTATATTCATGCCCCAATCACGAGCTCTTGAGAGAAATTATTATTCAGAGTTTTTATGCTCGGCTTTCTCGTAATGATCAATCCATGCTCGATACTTCTTGTGCTGGTTCTTTTATGAAGAAACATATTGAATTCAAATGGAATTTATTGGAAAGAAATAAATGCAACTCTGAAGATAGGGGACTCGACGAAGGTAAGGAGTCAGGTATAAATCTTAAGTTTGATTGTGTTAAATCCTTCGTGGACACCGATGCTTTTCGTGAATTTAGCACTAAATATGGACTTGACTCTGAGATAGTAGCTTATTTCTGTGAATATTTTGCTACTAATGTTGATCTCCCTAAGGGAGAAGTGGTTTAAATATCATCCTCCCATTGAAGTGAAAGTAGTGGAACCTATTAAAGTTGAAGAGAAAATTATTACTTACAATGCTGATCATGTTATCCCTACTGCTTACTTCGAGAAACCACCTTTCCCTGTTAGGATAAAGGAACATGCTAAAGCTTCAACTGTGGTTCGTAAGAGTTGTATTAGAACACCTACACCCCCTGAACAAATTAAAGTTGAACCTAGTATTGCTATGGTTAAAGATCTCTTGGTTGATAATATTGATGGGCATGTTATTCATTTCTGTGATGAAGCTGCTAGAATTGCTAGACCTGATAGTAAGCATAAACATAGACCAGTTGTTGGCATGCCTATTGTTTATGTTAAAATAGGAGATCATTGTTATCATGGCTTATGTGATAAGGGTGCTAGCGTAAGTGCAATTCCCTATTCCTTGACGAAGAAATCATGCATGATATTGCACCAGTTGAACTAGAAGATATTGATGTTACTATTAAGCTTGCTAATAGAGACACTATTGCACCAATGGGGATTGTCAGAGATGTTGAAGTCTTGTGTGGGAAAGTAAAGTATCCTACTGATTTTCTTGTTGTTGGTTCCCCACAAGATAATTTTTGTCCCATTATATTTGGCAGACCCTTCTTGAATACTGTTAATGCTAAGATTGATTGTGAGAAGGAAATTGTTATTGTGGGCTTTGGGGATGTGTCTCATGAGTTTAATTTTTCTAAATTTCGTAGACAAACCCATGACAAGGAATTGCCTAGTAAAGATGAAATTATTGGTCTCGCTTCTATTGGTGTGCCTCCTACTGATCCCTTAGAACAATATTTGCTAGACCATGAAAATGATATGCATATGAATGAGAGGAATGAAATAGATGAAATTTTCTTTGAGCAACAGCCTATTTTGAAACATAACTTACCTGTTGAAACACTTGGGGATCCTCCTCCACCCAAGGGTGATCCCGTGTTTGAGCTCAAGCAATTACCCGATACGTTGAAATATGCTTATATTGATGAAAAATATATATCCTGTTATTATTAGTGCTAACCTTTCAAAGCACGAAGAAAAGAGATTATTGAAAACTCTGAGGAAGCACTGTGCTGCTATTGGTTATACTCTTGATGATCTTAAGGGCATTAGTCCCACTCTATGCCAACATAAAATTAATATGGAGCCTGATGCCAAACCAGTTATGGATCACCAACGACAATTGAACCCTAAGATGAAAGAAGTGGTAAGAAAAGAAGTACTAAAGCTTCTAGAGGTAGGTATAATTTATCATGTTGCTGATAGTAGATGGGTTAGTCCCGTCCATTGTGTCCCTAAGAAGGGAGATATTACCGTTGTTCCTAATGATAAACATAAATTGATCCCGTAAAGAATTGTTACAGGTTATAGAATGGTAATTGACTTTAGGAAATTAAAGCTACTAAGAAAGATCATTACCTCTGTAACATACTCATTTGTCCTTCTAGAAATTAAAGCAAAAATGAGTAACTATTCACACCGAACATGCTGCTATTAAATACCTTATGGAGAAGAAAGATGCTAAACCTAGACTTATTAGGTGGGTCCTTCTGCTACAAGAATTTGATTTGTGTATCATTGATAGAAAGGGTGTTGACAACCCTATAGCGGATAACTTGTCTAGGTTAGAAAATGTTCTTGATGACCCACTACCTATTGATGATAGCTTTCCTGATGAACAATTAGCTTCATGAATACTTCACATAATGCTACTTGGTATGCTGATTACGCCAATTACATTGTTGCTAAATTTATACCTCCCAGTTTCACATACCAACAAAAGAAAATGTTCTTTTATGATTTAAGGCATTACTTTTGGGATGACCCACATCTTTATAAATAAGGAGTAGATGGTATTATTAGACGTTGTGTACCAGAGCATGAACAGGAATATATCTTATGCAAGTGTCACTCTGAAGCCTACGGAGAACATCACGCTGGAGATAGAACTACACACAAGGTACTACAATCTGGATTTTATTGGACTACTCTCTTCAAGGATGCTCGTAAGTTTGTCTTATCCTGTGATGAATGTCAAAGAATTGGTAATATTAGTAGACATCAGGAAATGCCCATGAATTACTCTCTTGTTATCGAACCATTTGATGTTTGGGGCTTTGATTATATGGGGCCTTTTCCACAATCTAACGGGTATACTCATATTCTAGTTGCTGTTGATTATGTCACTAAGTGAGTAGAAGCTATTCCAACTAGTAGCACTGATCATAACACTTCTATTAAAATGCTAAAAGAAGTTATTTTCCCTAGATTTGGAGTCCCTAGATATTTGATGACTGATGGTGGTTCACATTTTATTCATGGTGCTTTCTGTAAACTGCTTGCTAAATATGATGTTAATCATAGAGTTGCATCTCCTTATCATCCTCAGTCTAGTGGTGAAGTACAATTGAGCAATAGAGAGATTAAATTGGTTTTTCAAAAGACTGTTAATAGATCTAGGAAGAATTGGTCTAAGAAACTTGACGATGCATTGTGGGCTTATAGAACTGCTTACAAAAATCCGATGGGTATGTCTCCGTATAAGATGGTTTATGGTAAAGCATGTCACTTACCTCTAGAGCTAGAACATAAGGCTTATTGGGCAATCAAAGAGCTCAATTATGATTTCAAACTTGCCGGTGAAAAGTGGTTATTTGACATTAGCTCACTTGATGAATGGAGAACCCAAGCCTACGAGAATGCTAAGTTGTTTAAAGAAAAGGTTAAGAGATGGCATGATAAAAGGATACAAAAGAATGAATTCAATGTAGGTGATCATGTCTTGCTATACAATTCTCGTTTAAGATTTTTTGCAGGAAAACTTCTCTCCAAATGGGAAGGTCCTTACGTCATGAAAGAGGTATACCGTTCCGGTGCCATCAAGATTAACAACGCCGAAGGCACAAACCCGAAGGTGGTGAACGGTCAAAGAATCAAACATTATATCTCAGGTACTCCCATAAATGTTGAAACCAATATCATCAATACCATAACTTCGGAGGAGTACATTAGGGAGACTTACCAGAACGTTTCAAACCCCGAAAAGGAATAGGTACGTGGTACGGTAAGTAAAAAGACTCCAAAACTTTTTCTATGGCAATTTTCATCTGTTTTGGAATATTTAAAAAATTAGGAAAATTTAAAGTAGTCCGAATAGTGCACGAGGAGGCGACAAGCCTGCTCGGCGTGGCCACCCCCTGGCTGCGCCCCTAGGGCTTGTGGCCACCTTGTGCACCACCCGGACTCCGTTTTCTTGTGGCATACTCCTTCGGGTCGGTAAAAATTCATTATATAATCTCCCGAAGGTTTTGATTCTCGTATCACGACAATACCTCCCGTTTTCTTTTTTTGAGCTATTTCTACAGCAGATTTAGAGCAATATGTCGTCCCAAGATTCTAATGCGGAGAGCTTCATATCGCATTATCTTGCCAATCCCAAGCTCTATGGAGACTTGAACCCTTATGGATTGTTCTCAGAGGAGGAACAAGAAGGCAAGTACGAGGAAGAAAGCTCGGATGAATAAGAGGCCTCCCTACTTCAGCCAGGAGATATGCACGTGGAGTTCAAGAAATCAAGCCTTCCAAATACAAGGCGAAAACCCAAGGTTCTATTTATCCCTTCTCGTTTCATGCATGAGAGCCAGGAAGAATTATGTCAAAGGATATTGAAGCTCGAGCAGGAAATGGACGATTTGAGGGAACAAAATTTTATGCTTAGGAGGAAACTAGAAAGGCTTCCAACCCCATCAACAACTCCCACATCATCACCTCCGAAGCAAGACAACTAAACACATGGGTATGGGCACTCCCCTTGGCTTGTGCCAAGCTTGGCAGAGATGCCTCGGTATCATATCATCACCACATCTTTCGTTTTTATTTTTATTTTCATTTTCATCATCTTTTCTTAGTTCAATCCTTTTGGTTATGTCTTGATCTAGTAGAATAAAGTTTTCGTGTGATCTAGTTTTGAGTCTTTGCTTTATGATCCCCCCCTATGTAAGCAAGTCCGTGAGTTATATAATGAAAAGTTCTTTTGAGTTGAGGGCCTTGCTTAGTGTGATCCTAATCTTGAGATAAAGTAGAAAGAAGTATAGAATAAAAGCAAAGAGTACATATAAAAATCTTATGGGGAGTGATGACTTCACATATAAGAAGTATGTCCATTGAAACCTGTTATGGGTTGACAAACATAGTTGTTGGTCATTGGGGCAATTAAAAGGAAGTAATAAAGAAAGAGAGGTTCACATATAAATATATTATCTTGGACATCTTTTATGATTGTGAGCACTCATTAAAATATTATATGCTAAGAAGTTGAAGTTGGACAAGGAAGACAACATAATGGGTTATGTTTGCTTATTTCTGAATATAAGTGATATTGTTAAAGATCCCTCAACATGTGTCGCTTGCTTCCACCTCATATCAGCCAAAACTCCTGCACGAAGTAGATATACTACTTGTGCATCCAAACACCCTTAACCCAGTTTTGCCATGAGAGTCCACCATACCTACCTAAGGATAGAATAAGATCCTTCAAGTAAGTTTTCATTGGTGCAAGCAATAAAAATTGCTCTCTAAATATGTGTGATCTATTACTGTGAGGAAAATAAACTTCATACGAACTTGTGATAGGGAAGACATAAAAGCGATGGACTGCATAATAAAGTTCTCTATCACAAGGGGCAATATAAAGTGAAATTATTTTGCATTAAGAGATTGTGCATCCAATTATAAAAGCGCATGACAACCTCTGCTTCCCTCTGCGAAGGGCCTATCTGTTACTTTTATTTTCTAGTACTTACCTTTATGCAAGAGTCATGGTGATCTCAATCACCTTTGTTATTTTCGCCTTTATCTTCTGGCAAGTTTCATGTGTTGGGGAATGATCTAGGCACATATATCCACTCGGAAGTGGGTGAGCATGAGTTATAACTATTGATGTTACCCTTGAGGTAAATAGTTGGGAGGCAACACTATAAGCCCCTATCTTTCTCTGTGTCCGATTGAAACTTTGAACTCATAGGTACCTCATGAGTGTTGGCAATTGTGAAAGACTAAAAGATGATTGAGTATGTGGGTTTGCTTTACAAGCTCTTATATTGACTCTTTCCTACATTATGATATATTGGAATTACTTCAATGACTAAGATCATAGTTTGTCAGTTCTCAATAGAGTTCTTGATTCATACTTTGCCATTGTGAATGAATTGTTACTTTAGCATAAGAAATTATATGTCAAAATATATTTCTGTTCTAAATATGATCATGATGCCTTCATGTCCGTATTTTATTTTATCGACACCTCTATCTCTAAACATGTCGGCATATTTATTGATTTCGGCTTCCGCTTGAGCACAAGTGAGGTCTAAGCTTGGGGGAGTTGATACGTCCATTTTGCATCATGATTTTATATTGATATTTATTGCATTATGAGCTGTTATTACACATTTTGGTACAATACGTATGCCTTTTCTCTGTTATTTTACAAGGTTTACATGAAGAGGGAGAATGTTGGCAGCTGGAATTCTGGACTGGAAAAGGAGAAAATCTGAGATACCTATTCTGCGCAACTCCAAAAGTCCTGAAAATCTATGGAGAATTATTTTGGAATATACAAAAAATACTGGGCAAAAGAAATATAGCAGGAGGCCCACTAGGGAGCCAAAAGCCTGCTGGCCGTGGCCACCCCCTAGTCGCGCCTAGCGAGCTTGTGGCCCACCTGGAAGCCCTCCGGTTCCCATCTTCTGCTATATGGAGGGTTTCGTTGAGGAAAAAATCATAAGAGAACTTTCAGGACGAAGCGTCGCCGTCTCGAGGCGGTACTTGGGCAGAACCAATCTAGAGCTCCGGCAGGGCGATCCTGCCGGTGAAACTTCCCTCCATGAGGGGGAAATCGAAGCCATCGTCATCACCAATGATCCTCTCATCGAGAAGGGGTCAATCTCCATCAGCATCTTCATCAGCACTATCTCCTCTCCAAACCCTAGTTCATCTCTTGTATCCGATCTTTGTCTCAAAACCTCAGATTGGTACCTGTGGGTTGCAAGTAGTGTTGATTACTCCTTGTAGTTGATGCTTGGTGGAAGATTATATGTTCAGATCCTTGATCATCACTTATACTCCTCTGATTATGAACATGAATATGTTTTGTGAGTAGTTACGTTTGTTCCTAAGGACATGGGATAAGTCTTGTTATAAGTAATCATGTGAATTTGGTATTCGTTCGATATTTTGATGAGATGTATCTTGTCTCTCCTCTAGTGGTGTTACGTGAACGTCGACTACATAACACTTCACCATTGTTTGGGCCTAGAGGAAGGCATTGGGAAATAATAAGTAGATGATGGGTTGCTAGAGTGACAGAAGCTTAAACCCTAGTTTATGTGTTGCTTCGTAAGGGGCTGATTTGGATCCACACGTTTCATGCTATGGTTAGATTTATCTTAATTCTTCTTTCGTAGTTGCGGATGCTTGCGGGAGGGGTTAATCATAAGTGGGAGGTTTGTCCAAATAAGGACAGCACCCAAGCACCGGTCCACCCACATATCAAATTATCAAAGTAGAGAACACGAATCAAATGAGCATGATGAAAACTAGCTTGACATAAATTACCATGTGTCCTCGGGAGCGCTTTGCTTTATATAATAGTTTGTCCAGGCTTGTCCTTTTCTATAAAAAGGATTGGGCCACCTTACTGCACCTTTGTTACAATTGTTACTTGCTACCCGTTATGAATTATCTTATCACAAAACTATTTGTTACCGATAATTTCAGTGCTTGCCGAGAATACCTTACCGAGAACCGCTTGTCATTTCCTTCTGCTCCTTGTTGGGTTTGACACTCTTACTTATCGAAAGGACTACGATAGATCCCCTATACTTATGGGTTATCAGATGGTAGATGTGAAGTTTGATGAGTCTAATGGTTCGCAAGTCGAACAATTGCCAAATGATGTAGGTGATAAAGATCCTTCGGAAGCTATCCAAGACTTGCCCATCGACAAGATTCGTCCCACAGAGGTGAAGGAAAGTACTTCATCAACCCAAGTGGAAGCTTCTACTTCGGACCAAGGCTACCGACAACATGACATGGAAGCATCCACAAGCGGTACATGACGAGATGAAGAGGAAGAGAAAGTACATCCTGAAAATTCACCACCACCTCAAGAGAACGACACCTTCAACAACAACGAAGACGAAGGATATGATGATGAAGAAGAAGCTCCACCATCCAACAATCAGAAGCTTACCCGAGTTCGAGCTCAAGGGACCAAGAACTATCCCCTAAACCAAATCTTTGGTGATATACAAATCGGGAGGATCACTCGCTATAAAACTCGCTTGGCTAACTTTTGTGAGCATTATTCTTTCATCTCTAGCATTGAACCGTTGAAGGTAGAACAAGCTCTTGAATACGCGGATTGGGTGAATGCTATGCATGAAGAGCTTCACAACTTCGAAAGGAACAAAGTGTGGACACTCGTGGAGAAACCCAAGGACGAGCAAAACGTCATCGGCATGAAATGGTTTTTTAGCAACAAGCAAGATGAAGACGGTCAAGTCGTATGCAACAAGGCTCATCTCGTAGTTCAAGGATATACGCAAGTCTAAGGTATGGACTATGGTGACACCTACGCCGCTGTTGCTAGACTAGAAGCTATTCGAATTCTTCTTGCCTATGCTAATCACCATGATATCACGCTTTACCAAATGGATATTGAAAGTGCATTCTTAAATGTTGAAATTATGAAGAGGTCTATGTTAAGCAACCACCTGGTTTTGTAAATCCCAAGAGACCTGACCATGTTTACAAACTTCGCAAAACTTTACATGGTCTTAAGCAAGCTCCTCATGCTTGGTATAAATGCCTAACGAAGTTTATTATTGAAAAAGGTTGATAGAAAATCCACCTAGGGTACATGTCAATTTCTTGGTAGATCTCTTGTGTCTTGGTCTTCCAAGAAACAAAACTCGGTATCTCTATCTACCGCAGAAGCTGAATATATTGCTGTTGGATCATGTTGTGCGCAATTGTTATGGATGACACAAACGCTTAAAGATTATGGAATTCATTTTAAAAATGTGTCATTTCTTTATGACAATGAAAGTGCTATTAAGATTGGTCATAATCACATGCAACATTCTCGAACCAAGCATATTCAAGTTCGACATCATTAATCTTAAACATGTTCGTACTAACAAGCAATTGGCCGATATCTTTACTAAGCCACTTGATGAAAAAGTGTTTTATCATGAGGAGTGAGTTGAACATCATTGATGCTTCAAACTTGAGCAAAGCTCACTCGGATGCATGAAAGGGAATGAGCCTCATTGATTATTCCATGCTATTACCTTGAATATCATATCTTGGAATTCTATGCTCCTTTGTCTTGCATCTAACCCTTTTAAAGGTACTTGGAAGAAATACACTTCATAAGATTGCCATCAACTCTTATCTTGAGCAATCTTGTCATGACCAAGTATCCACACCCTTGCTTTGATGATGGAAGGAAGAAGACAAGAAAACATATCCTTGACATGTATCCCTTATTTGCTAAAGCGCAAATTGGTATCATGTCATTTGGATATATCATATTTTTCCTTGCGTGACTAACTCATGTAGGTGAAAAGTGAACGAAAACAACAAGGATTGCTCTCAACTCAAGATGATCTTCATCAACTGTGAGCATCCTCATCAAGTTCACCTACAAGCCACATCATCAACATCACTCAAAGGTATGTATTCATATCCTTCAAAAAGGCTTTACTCCAAGTCATGAGCAAAAGCAACTCAAGTGATATGAAGACATTAAATTTCTTAATCGAAAAATGGAATCCCCATTTTGAGCTTAACGATGAGTATGACCTATGATCAAGCAATCTTGCTTGGCTCCTAAGTCAATATACTCTAATATAGGTGACCTAGTCACCGCCCATCATCTAGTTAAGTTTTTGGTTGGTTCACTCTCAAATCGCAAAATTTGTTGGAACCACTCAACTCTTCCCTAGTTGATACTTATCTGTAAATATTTGCAATTGGTACAAATCTTTTGATTCTCTTCCTTGTTTGATTTTCATTTGCAATTTTGTCTTCGATCAATTTTCAAATTCATTCAAGTTTCTGAGTTATACCTTGGAGCCTCCGATACAGAGAACTCGGTTCCACCGATTTAGCAGATGAGCTGCACAACATTACCTTGGTATCACCGACAAATCTGTATCGGACAAATCGACTTCCTATCATATTTCTGTTTGTGCTTGTAGTTAGAAATATTCCTTGTGTTCCTTTATGTCTTTTCTCCATCCTTTGATGATCCCTTATTATTAAAAAAGGGAGAAATACATTCAAGGATCCCTATCTTAGAGGAGGAGAAGTTCCGCAAGACCTCAAATTTTCTTCTTTGTTTTTTATGACTCCTACATTCAATGACCCTTGTTCTCAAGGGTCCCATTTTATTCAATGATCCCTGTATCCGACCCTACGTCTCACCTTTTTGGAAATTAATGCCAAAGGGGGAGAGGTATACAAAGCTTCAAAGCTAAAAAGGGAGGTACATGCTTATGCAAAGGGGGGGATATAATTTAGGGGGAGAGGAGGATACCAAAGTAGGGGAGAAGAATTTTCTCGCCCTATCCAATCCCAATATCTACATGCTAAGATTCAGGGGGAGAGGATGATCTATCATTTTCATATCTAAAGGGGAGAAACTTCTAAATATTCTTGGAGACATATCAATCCTAAAGAATACTATCTTCTATATGTTCTCCATATCTTGTCATCTTTGAGTTCTATTGCCTTTGTTTAGTAGAATACTCTTGTGTTTCCTAACATTGTTTTCTCAAGTGTGTTTATACTACTAGAATGCTCAAGAACTCAAGGTAAGTATATGCATCATATCTTTAATCAAGATGATCTCTTGCTCCTTGCACATATTGTTTGCAAGAGTGAAGTCTTGAACGAGGATACATCTCATTCACATACATTTGATGCATATAGCCAAGATACACATGACTCATTTTCCCCCTTTCTACTACATGTGTGTCCATGCATTCCAAAGCAACCATCCTTTAAATGGATTGCACACATTTAGGGGGAACAAGTCTAAGTCATGTGTCTCTCAAAGTATTCATTACATACATGCATATCTTTATTTGAAGCTTCGATTGTATGTTGTCATCAATTACCAAAAAGGGGGAGACTGAAAGCACAATGTGCTCCCTTGGTGGTTTTGATAATTCATGACAACATACATTATATCTTGGACTAATACTTTTATCTAGTGTATTTCGGATAAAGTCCATAGAGAGATGGGTTGGCAAAAAGGAGTGTGGAAAGGATCCCCATGAAGAAGAAGGAGAAGGAATAGCATTGGCCAAGCTTAAAGTAAAGGACTCTACTTTTTACATTTTTGATAAATCACTTTGAGTCCATAGGAAAGCCAATACTATTAAAAGGGGGTAAGGTTTTGTTGGTGAACAAAATGCTCATACGTGCACAAGTGATAGTCACCACATACACCCACAAGCTCTTCCACAAAAGTCTGTCCAAATCCAAATACTCAATATTGATGTAACCAACATTCCACACTCGGTGCCACAGATTCCAAACCCTAGACAGACTCAGCCAAAGCCTAGATTTTCGGTACAACTGACACTGCTTTCGGTGCCACTGAGTCAGGCTGCCAACTTCCTGTTACGCAAGTTCACATTTTCGGTCCCTCTGAGATTGTTGGATTGGCGTCACCGAGATTGGACATTCTGACCGTTGGTGACCTTATCGTTGCAACCGAGATTCCTATATCGGTCTCACCGAGATTCAAAAGTTGCTAACTTTAAGTCACTTTGATACAACCAAGATTCACACATCGGTTCCACCGAGTCTGACTTATTGTGTGTAACGGTTAGATTTTTGGAGATGCCTATATATACCCCTCCACCACCACTCACTCGCAAGAGAAGCACTCAGAACTATTCCCCACTCATACCTACTGATTTTCTGAGAGAGAACCACCTACCCTTGTGTTGAGGTCAAGATCTTCCACTCCAACCATATGTATCTTGATTTCTAGCCTCCCCAAGTTGCTTTCCACCCAATCAATCTCTTCTACCAAGCATATATGTGAGAGAGTGATTGTGTGTTGAGGAGTCTATCATCTTAAATCACAATAGCAAGGATTTCATCGCATTACCGAGCCTATTACCTTTTGGCGGGTGGTCACTCCTAGATTGGTTAGGTGTCGCTTGGGAGCCTCCTACTTCGTGTTGTGGAGTGAACCAAGAAGTTTGTAAGGGAAAGGAGATCGCCTACTTCATGAAGATCTACCACGAGTAAGGCTAGTCCTACGTGGTCATAGGCCGGCATGGTATAGTCAAGGTTGCTTCTTCGTGGAACTCTTCATGGGTAGAGCCCTCCATGGACTCTCGCAACCGTTACCCTCCGTGGGTTGAATACTCCATGAACGTGGATGTACAATAGCGCCACCTATCAAAACCACGGGAAAAATCTTGTGTCCCTCATGCGTTTGATCTCTCTATCTCTACTCCTTATTTCCATATGCAATGTCTTTACTTTCCTCTGTTATACTTGATGACTTGCATGTGTTGGGTGTCATAGACTAATTATGTATGCAAAAACTGTCAACATCTCGTCTTATGCTTGAGGTAGTTTTTAAATTTCTTCTTGTAGTCTATTCACCCCCCTCTAGACATACACTTCTAGTGATCCTACAACTAGACACCTTCACTCGCCGTCGCCGACTATGTGATTGGACCTAGCAGTCCGCCGCACGGGTGTTCCTCCTGCATGCGCGGATACCATTAGAGGCGGTGCACCTGCGCCGCTCCGGTGAACCTGTACGTGGGATCCGACAACTGGCTGCTCGAGGGAGATCATACCGGCTGTTCAAGGGAGATCGGATAAGGAGACAACGGACCACGCGAACGCGCTGCCCCAACTCTTATTCCGTTGCACAGCACTGCACGTCTAGTGGTAATGATCTGTGATCCAACACTGTAGCATGTACTTGGATGTTCTGCGCGTAGGAAAATTTTAATTCGTATGCAATACACCTATGATAGAACCCAACAGTGGTATCAGAGCCTCTGCAATAGGATTTGGATTCAGATCGATGGCATATGTGATATGTGGAGGCGGTGGATGAGATATGTCGTCGTTCATAAGATCGGCTATGTGCACGGTTGATGAGATCAACTGCACATGGGGATCGTTGTGGCTATGTTTTTTGTCAATCGGAATCGATGAGGTCGTGACACAACCTACCCCTACCAGTCTGTTTCTGCCATCGGGGTTAACTGTGAAACGTAAATCTGAATCGGGTTCGCGATGATCCATGAGATCGGTCAGATCCGAAAATTCTGCTTGATCGAAATACAAATTCGATATTTGATTTCGTAAAACGTCGACTTGTCATGTGCGTAGCGCCTTGTATTTCGTACACAATCACACAAACCGGTTTTTCGTACACGATCACTGTGGGGACCCCGACTCATAAGTCGAGATCACCGAATGCACGTGTACAGTGATCCGAGAGATCAATGCTCACTGAATACACATAAGCTGAATAACAAGAGTCTTACATCCACACTTAACGTCTTACACAAATGGTGACCACGAAGGTCTTAGTCTTACATAGATAGGGCCACACGGCCAAACACTTAAACTAGAACAAGCAGCGGAAATCTTGATCGAAAGCGTGAACCCATGCCATCTGCCTTAACCTACAGGCATTCTGACTGGGAAGCATCCTAGTTCACATGTTCGTCTCCAATGAACTCTTCAACATACTCCCGTTCTTCCATGCCTGGCCAATTAAATAACCAGTGGCAAGCCAATGAGTACTTTGAATGTACTCGCAAGCAACCCAAGTGTGGAACATAGTAACAATGATGCATGATATAGCGCTAAGTAGGTAAGTTTGCGGAAAACCAGTTTTGTATGCATGTGACATGATCAAGTAATATAGTAAGCATGCATCAACAACTAATCAAGTATTCATGCGAACTCATTGTAGATACCATCATGAGTATCAGTTGAACACATCATGTTCACACTAAGTCCTCGGACTTAGTTCATTCCTCATGCTAAGTCATCGGACTTAACACATGTGACCTCTTGTCACTAACACACTCATACTCACGCCAATGTTTCACGAAAACATCCGGACGTAGTTTAAGCAGCACCACCCAACTATCCTTGATCGTGGACACGGCTATTCGAATAGTTCTACACTCTGCAGAGGTTGCACACTTTACCCACAAGACTCGGGGAACTTCCGTGTCATCCACGACTCGCGGTATATAGCATACCCGAGGTAAGCACCCGAACAATGCCTTTCCCATGGTGATACTAAACCAAGAGTCCACTCGTTGATGCCATCCCTCATGATATACATCACTCGTATCATCCATGAGGGCACGCAACGGTGTGCCCGGTGCCTGTAAAGACAGCGCATGACCTTCCACTCAGGGATGACCCCGTCTCAAGAGTGACCACTTCATTCTTGCCACTAGTAATGCGGGCTCCTTGCTAGTACCAACCATAGTAGTCAACAAAGCCCCATCCCATACGGGGTATCGTGGTTGTGCATGTAAGGTTGGGACGGTCGACAAATCTTAAATCTAATCCGTTTTCGAACACACACACACACTCACTTGTTCCGGCACACCACTTCTTTCTCAAGTGGTCACCCATCTCATCATCATCTCCCTCGGGCATTAGTGGCACCCGGAGGGTTTTTCGAAAAGTCTTTGAAATAATCACTTCTTTCCTTGCCATTACTATGCATAAGTCCCATCCCATTTTGCGTAGCATCTATTAGCAACCTAACTACTCCCACCCGCACAACCCTCATAAGGTGGTAGGGTCATGCTCGATGCAAGTGTCAACGGAAAAGTACCAGAGGCATCCCACCAAAGGAAAACACCACAACACATGATCAATACGACGAAAGTAAAGTGCTATATGACATGCAATGAAAATGGTTTCTTGACATGGTCAAAGGGCTGCTTACCTGGCTCAACAAAGTCTCCGGGGTCTTCGAAGTCTTCGGGTCCAACTTCTCCGTCAACAGCGCAATCTACCGTCGCGAAATAAATGATAATAATAAGCATCACAATAAAAACAGAGCACAAAATCCACCACAAAAATGTTACCCTATTCTGATAAGTACCTAAAGTTATACTAAAAATACCATATTAGGTTTTTGTGGTGAAAAGGATTTTTAAATAGAATAACAAAGGCAAAAAGGTGCCTTTTTAGTAGTTTTAAAATAAAACAGTGTTAAAAAGGTTTTTAAATATTTATAAAATTGGCACTAGTAAATTCTAGGGAATATTCCAAGATTTTAGGTGAAGGAATTTTGGTCATTGGATAAATATTTTGCCTTGTGGAATTTTTGGAAGAAAACAGAAAAAAGAAAAGGAAACAGGGCACTATGCCCTCTCGGGCCAGAAGCACCGAGGCCGAGCCGGCCCAGGGAGGTATCGGCCCAGGCTGAGCTGCCGCGCGCGGCAGGTTTATTTCAAACCTGCCCACGGGCCCAGCCGGTCAGCGAGAGAGGGAGAGGGCGAGGGGATGACAGGTGGGCCCCACCTGTCATCCCTCTCCTCGCGACGGCAGGAGCAGGGGCTCACCGAAGGAGGGGCTCCAGGCCACGGCGACGGGAACAGAGGGTACTAGCGGCCTCCAGGGGGCGTCGCACGTCGGAGGAGGGTCGCGGAGACGCCGGGGAGGGAGAGGGGCACCGGCGAGAAGGGGACCCGACGGCGGCGGCGAGGGTTTGGGTCGGGAGGAGGCTCCCGACCACGAGGCGCTGGTTTTGGGCACGGGGGAGGAGCGGAGGGAGAGGAGGATCGAGGAGGGGGCGCTGAAGGCCGGGGGAGCCCTTTTTATAGGGGGGGCGCTGGTCCACCGTGGATGTGGTGCGTCGGCAAGGACCAGGGCGTCGCCACGAGCCACGGGGGCGCGCCTGGCCATGTCTGGGGGCGCCGTGGACTCGGTCTACGCCTAGGAGGAGGAAAGACAACCGGAGGGGGGGTCGGAGGGGCGCGCGTGCGAGCGCGGTCACTGGCCGGCTCGGGCGGTGGCGTGCGCGCGCAGGAAAGGGAAGGAGAGAGAGGGGAGAGAGGGGGCCGACCGTCCGCAGGGTCGCAGACGTCGAGGCCGACCAGGGGGACAGGCGGGGGCGGCCTAATGCCGCCGGGCAGCGCCGAGCAGGGACGGCTACAGTGCGGGAGCACACTATAGCGCGCTCCAGAGCGGCCATTTGGCATGCAGGGGCATTTCTTTAAGCCCTCTGCGTGTCCTTTTGTGTCTTGGGGCTTTAGGAGATGCCCAACGTCTAGGAGGGGCTAGGGGAAGCTATGGATTAGCCTTGGGGTAGAAGGAAGAGAGAAGAGAGGTAAGAAAAGATGCTGCCAGGGAGGGAGAGAGGTTTTTTTACCAAATTACACTTGGGCTATGGCCATGCAAACTGTACTGGAGGTGAAATGAACATAGGTGAGGCTGTGGTAAAAAGTTGGGGCCAAGGGTAAAAGGTTAAGAGGTGAAAAAGCCATTTTTACAAATCAACCAGAAAGTGTTGGATGCTGTTTAGGGCAAGCAAATGGGCTTATATTTCCATGAGATTTTATAGGGTCAAGAGGTGATGGAAAACAAGCATGATCACCAAGTTTGAGCTTAAGAGGAGAAGTTCACAATGGGACTTAGGGAAAACCTAGAAATTGGAAGAATCTAATTTCTATAGATCCAATGATGTTAGGCTTTAACCCTTGATGCACCACTTGGTGTATCATCACCATTTGGTCATTAGAGCATACCCACAAAGTTTGAGGCCAAGGGGAGACACTTCACAATGTAAACTTGCTCAAATTTGATTCTGGACATGAATGGTTTTGGGTCGGTTTGATAAAGCAAACCAACTTGGATTGAGATTAAACTTTGCAAGATCATCACCCATGATGGTGTTGACTTGCTAAAATTTTCCTGGAATTTATTGAGAATATTTCTTATAGAAACATCCCAAAAGTTTCATTTGAACAGAAAGGGTTTTGAGGGGTTTTGACCATGATATGATCAAGCCCTTGTATTGAAATTCTTATATATGGAAAATATATGTCCACTGAGTTTCTCTAAATTTTCTCAAATATTTTCAAAGCATTTAAATAATTTTTCCTTAGGAAAAGCCATTTCTAGCCTTAAGAAAAAGCCTTTAAATAAAATATGAAAATAATCTTTAAAAATAATTTTGGGTGGTTTTGAGAAGTCATATATATAGTAGATCTCAAGTAAAGTATTTGGGAAGAAAGGATCCACCCAAATTGAGGACTTGTAGTACAAACCTCCAATTGAGGGGGTTTTGTAAACTTAAATTGAATAAATCCTTTTTGGTGAAAATAAATTTTTATAAAAATAGTTTTGAGCACTATTCACATGGCATGATCATAGGGCAAGGAGTTTGGATCAATGAATATGAAGGTGGAGAGGGGTAGAACCTAAGAGTGCCAGATAACAACATCCAAGCAATCAAACAAGCATTCATCCAAACAAGCATGCACTCAAAAAGTTTTAGTTGGTTCCAAATTTTATAAACCCACTCATGACAATGTGCTACAATCACAGGGTGTGACAATCATACAAACCGGTAGAATGCGATTCTATGCACAACTTTGTTTTGCAGGTTTGATGTGAATAGTATGAATCATATGTATGTGATGCATGTGTGTAATTTAACATGACCTGCGTGTCATGATTGTGAGCCTACAGGAGCCAAAGTGCCGTCATTATATTATATAACGACCCGCGTGTCGACTTGTGATTCTCTGTAAATTCATTACTAGTTTTATTAGTTGGAGGACAGAGGTCAAACTCGAGGTTTTGGCGTCCTGGTGTGAAGAAAAAGATGGAGTTCCGCCTTGGTCATCGGAGTAGGAGCCAGCCATGGAAGGAAGCCCATGAAGGAGCCATACTATTTCACATATTTATGTTCATATGTGATTAGTATTGCTTCTTGTTTCTATGCATGTTATTATGGTAGAAAGATCCCTCGTTAATATCAAGCACATTGCCATTCCGGATGTTGCACCTTAGCACATCAAGTACATCTAGTGGTGGGCTCATAAAATTGAGGTGCTACTAGGTGTCCTTGAACTGAAGGGTTCGTGTCAGGCACGGACATGCACTGCATCAGGTTAACTTGACAAGGCTATCAAAACAGTTTTGGGCCTTGTGGCAAAGAAGGTCGGGAGCCGGGGTATAAGATACCCACCCGACCGACAGGAGTCGTATAGAGATACGATTAGCAAGGAATTGCTTACCAAATAGGCAAGTTGGCTAGCAGTGATGCTAAAGCTCACTAGTTGCTCACGCTAGACGGGTCCTGAATCAGTGAGAGTTTGCGGAGGGATGCTGACTTCACTAGGAGTAGTTCTATTTAAGGCTTGAATAGCTCTACATAAACACATGTCTTAGTGATTGCATATTTTCCGTTGTAGATCAATGGCACCACCTGCTCAACCCAACTTTGCATTGAAATCAATTCTGGAAAAGGATAAACCGAATGGAACAAACTTTACCACCTAGTATAGAAATTTGAGAATTGTTCTCAAGCATGATAAAAATAACATGTTCTAGAGGATCCACTTCCAGAGGAACCTATCGAGAATGCTAATGCCACAACCAAGAATGCCCACCAGAAACGCGTCGATGAATCAAACGAGATCAGCTGCCTCATGTTGGCTTGTATGGAGCCAGATTTGCAACATCATTTCAAAAATGTGAGGCTTTCGATATGATCGAGAGTCTCAAGAGCATGTTTCAAGTGCAGGCCAGGACCGAAAGGTTTAATGTCTAGCAATCCTTGACGGATTGTAAGCTGAAAGAGGGTGATCCACTAAGCCCGCATGTGATCAAGATGATCGGGTACGTGAAAGCTTTGGATCGGTTAAGCTTCCCACTTGGGGGCAAGATGTCCACGGATGAAATTTTGGGTTCTCTTCCACCTAGCCATGGGACGTTCGTCTTGAACTATCATATGCACGGCATGGATAAGAAGCTCACTGAACTGCATGAGATGCTTAAGGTGGCAGAACAACATATTAAGAAAGACACGCATCAAGTGTTGATGATGCAGAACTCGACTAAGCTCAAGAAGAGTTGGTCCAAGAAAAAGGGTAAGGCAAAGGGCATGGAGAAGGCTATCTCCACTGCTGAGCCGAAGTCTGGACCGAACCCAAAGACCATTTGCTTTCACTGCAAGGAAGCGGGTCACTGGAGGAGGAACTGTAGCAAGTGGCTTGCTGAGCATGGCAAGAAGGCTGGAGATGCTTCTTCAGGCAAAGGTACACTTGTTACATATTTTATAGACATTTACCTTGCTCACATACCTAGTAGCTCTTGGGTATTTGATATCGGATCAGTTATTCATATTTGCAACTCGATGCAGGGGCTCGTAAGAACTAGGCATGTGGCACAAGGGGAGATTGACATTTGGGTCAGCAACAAAGCAAGAGTTGTTGTGTTGGAGGTCGGCATGATGCAGCTCCAGCTTCCTTCTGGATTTATTTTGGAATTGAATAATTTTTATTACATTCCCGCACTTAGTGGGAACATTATTTCTGCCTAATGCTTGATGAGTCAAGGTTATGAATTCAATTTAAAGGACAATGGTTGTTCATTTTATTTGAATGGAATGTTCCACGACTATGCACCCATGGTAGATGGGCTATTTATTTTAAATCTAGAAACGGAACCAGTCTATAATGTGAATGTCAAGAGGCATAAGCCTAATGAGACAAATCCAACATACTTCTAGCATTGCCGGCTTGGACACATTAGTCTGAAACGCATGAAGAAGCTCCATGATGATGCAGTCCTAACTTCGTCCGACGTTGGCTCGTTTGAGACATGCGAATCATGCTTGCTGGGAAAGATGACTAAGTCTCCTTTTGCAAAGAGTTGCGAGAGGGCATCCGAGCTGTTGGAGCTTATGCACAGTGATGTGTGTGGTCCAATGAGCACAACGGCCAAAGGTGTCTATCAGTTCTTCGTGACTTTTACCGACGACTTGAGTAGGTATGGATATATCTATTTAATGAGGCACTAGTCGGAAACTTTTGAAATGTTAAAAGAGTTCCAAAACAAGGTTGAAAATCAACTCGGTAAGAAGATAAAACTTCTAAGATCTGATCATGGAGGTGAGTACATGAGCCAGGAGTTTGATAATCATCTGAAAAGCCGAGGTATAGTACCTCAGCTCACACCTCCGGGTACGTCGCAGAGAAACGGTGTGTCAGAACGGAGAAATCGAACCTTGTTGGACATGGTCTGGTCTATGATGAGAAAATCGGATTTACCCTTGTCATTCTGGGCTACGCTCTAGAAACTGCAGCTTTCACACTTAACAAGGTACCATCAAAATACGTAGACAAGACACCACATGAGATGTGGACTGGGAAGAGTCCTTGTTTGTCTTTTCTAAATATTTGGGGTTGTGAAGCATTTGTCAAGCGACTCATGTCGAACAAGCTTACACCCAAGTCGGATAAATGCATATTCGTGGGATATCTGAGGGAAACCTTGGGATATAGCTTCTACAACTGAGAAGAGAACAAAGTGTTTGTTGCTCAGAATGGAGTTTTCCTAGAGATAGAGTTTCTCAGTCGGGAGGCCAGTGGGAGAATGGTGCGACTCGAAGAAATTCGAGAGCCACTAGGGGACAACTTGGTTAGTGATGAGATCACACCGGAGTTGGTCAAAGAACCCGTAGTGGAGTCGGCACCGGAGCCACGGAGGTCGAAAAGATTGCGCAGAGTGCATGATGTTTTTTTTGCTAGAAAGCAATGAGCCGACCACGTATGCGGAAGCGATGGTGAGCCCTAATTCCAAGGCATGGCTAGAGGCCATGAGATCCGAGTTAAAGTCCATGGATGACAATCAAGTCTGGGACTTGGTTGATCCGCCACCTGGTGTAGTTGCCATTGGTTGCAAATGGGTCTTTAAGAAGAAAACCTATGTGGATGGAAATGTTTAGATCCACAAACCTCGGCTTGTCACTAAAGGTTATGGAAAAGTTCAAGGAATTGGCTATGCCGAGACCTACTTGTCCGTAGCGATGCTAAAATCAGTAAGGATCATACTAGCTATAGCTACATACTTCGATTATGAGATATGGCAGATGGATGTCAAAACAGCTTTCCTTCATGGAAATTTAAAAGAGGATGTATACATGATACATCCCGAAGGTTTTGTCGATCCAACTAACGCTGGTAAAATATGCAAGCTCAAGAGATCCATTTATGGATTGAAGCAAGCAGCTCGGAGTTGCAACTTTCGTTTTGATGAAATCATCGTTGACCTTGGTTTCACCAAGAACGAAGAGGACTATTGTTTATACAAGAAGTCTAGTGGGATCTCGGTAGTATTTTTGATCTTGTATGTGGATGACATAGTGCTGATCGGAAATGATGTTTCGATGCTAAACTGAGTCAAGGAATCATCGAATGGCAAGTTTTCGATGAAAGACCTTGGAGAGGCAGTGTACATTTTACGCATCAAGATCTATAGAGATAGATTGAGGAGGTTGATCGTCTTGAGCCAGAGCACGTACATAGACAAAGTGTTGAAGAGGTTCAACATGAGTGAGGCCAAGAAAGGGTTCTTGTCCGTCTCACATGGTATAAGGCTAAGCAATACTCGGAGTCCTACAACGTATGATGAGCGAAACCGGATGAGTATGATTCCATATGCCTTGGCAATAGGATCCATCATGTATGCCATGATATGTACACTGCTTGATGTTGCCTATGTAATAAGCTTAACAAGTAGATACCAGGATGACCCGGGTGAGATTCATTGGGCAGCGGTGAAAACTATCTTGAAGTACCTGAAAAGGACTAAAGAAATGTTCCTAGTTTATGGAGGTGAGGAGGAGCTCTTTGTAAAGGGTTACGTTGATGCTAGTTTCCAAATCGACAGGGATGATTATCGATCGCAAACTGGATTTGTGTAAGTCATGAATGGAGGAGCAGTGAGCTGGACAAGTTCCAAGCAAGATACGATGGTCGACTCTACAACAGAGGTCGAATACATTGCAGCTTGTGAAGCCTCAAAGGACGGTGTTTGGATTCGGAAGTTCCTGGAAGATGTTGGTGTGTTCCCGGGTTGGTCAAAACCATTGGACCTTTATTGCGATAATTCAGGTGCCATCGCACAAGCCAAGGAGACGAGACAACACCACAAGACCAAGCACATAGACCGAAAACATCACTTGATACGAAAGCTCATAGAGAAGGGTGATACTAATTTATGCAAGATTCACACGGATGCAAATGTTGCAGATCGGTTGACTAAGCTGCTTCCACAACCCAAGCATGAGGGGCACGTTAGAGCTATGGGCATTCGATGTCTATTTGATTGACTCTAGTGCAAGTGGGAGACTATTGGAGATATGCCCTAGAGGAAATCACGTATGATGATATTTCCTATGTGTTTTTGAATAAAGATAGTCCTTGGACATTATCAATGATGTGTATTAACAAGTACGTGACTTGTTTGTGAGACCATGCATTGTATGATGACTGTCCTAAATGGTCCCTAGTCGAAAGGGTTGTGTGGACGCGCAACCAATCAGACTAGCATATGACACGGTGGATGGTTCGTTCTCACTGACCATGTAGCATTGGATGCTAGCCAGATAATATGGACTCAACAAGATCCGGTCAGCTTTGATGTAATCGGATCCGAGTCGAGATAAGGTCTGAGTTGGACAGACCCAACTATGAGACGCAGTGATAGGTCATCTGTGAATCTCTAGTACAACATACATTCTATGTCCTAAGACCTGAGCTGGCACATGTACTCGGGATGGTGACAGACTTGCTTTGGGCCGACCAAATGCTACTCCGTCACTGGGTAGTTACAAAGGTAGGTTTCGGGTTTGTCCAGACCATGCTGTGAGACATGGTCGAGCAAGATGGTATTTGCCCCTCCGATCAGGAGAGATATACTCTGGGCCCCTTGGGTGATCCGACCTGGATAAGCATGGCCATGCGATGAGGATTATGAGATAATCCAAATGTTGGTCGGATTCACCGGAACAAGAAAGAGGTCGTGCTGCAACAAGGATGACCATGACTCCTTGAGCACGACAACATATATCGTGTGGAAATGGGAATATAAGTGTGAAGTACAGGTTCGCCTAACTAGCTTCATCGGACACTTGGAGTCGGCACGCCTTGCTAGAGGCCGCTACCGACTGGTCGAGCCAGATGTGATGTGACTCATGACCAAGTGAATGAGAACCTAAGGGGTCGCACACTTAAGGGAAGGAACACGTGGGCTTTAGAATCCGTGCGAGGCCCAAGAGTTGAGCCCGCGCCGGATGCCTATATATAGTGGAGGTGTGGCACACCCATCTGGTTGATCACTTCGATGCCGTCATTAGGGCTTTACATGTGTTGCAACTAGCCACCTCCACTCGCTGCTGCCGACTGTGTGATTGGACCTAGCAGTCCGCCGCACGGGTGTTCCTCCTGCATGCGCGGATACTATTAGAGGCGGTGCACCTGCGCTGCTCCGGCGAACATGTACGTGGGATCCAGCGATTGATTGCTCGAGGGAGACCGGACCAGATGTTCGAGGGAGATCGGACGAGGAGGAGACGGACCACGCGAACGCGCTGCCCCGACTCTACTTCTGCTGCACGGCACTACGCGTCTAGTGGTAATGATCTGTGATCCATCTCCGTAGCATGTTCTTGGATGTTCTGCGTGTAGGAGTTTTTTTAATTTGCATGCGATAAACCTACGGTAGAATCCAACAATTTCCTTTATTTTTTTAGTCCTCATAGTTGCGGATCTTAGACGGATGACGACGCTTCATCTTCGAATTTGTTTTCTAGGCTCCCATTCTTCTCGAGTTGTATGTCTCCACATAGTTAACGAAGCTCCGATGTAGATTCCTACCATCTCCTTGGGGTGGTGAGGTTAGTTTCTCTCATCATGTGGTGAGATTTGGTGTCAGAAACTTTAGATCTATGCAAGGATTCAACAGCAATGAGCACGACTCTAAGACGCTTTTTCTTAAGGGCGTGTATGTGTGTGAAAGGATCAATATGGTTGACTAGGCGGGAGGGGGGTGAATAGGCAACCAACAATTTTAACTTCTTTTAACAAATTGGGGTTTACAACTAAATAGGTTGTCTATATATGTAACTAGGTGTACAACTTATATGATGAGCTCAAAAACAACAATAGCAAGCACACGATAGGAACACAATATAAGATTGCACAAAGTAAAGGTAAGAAATAACCATAAGTGGAGTCGATGGAGACGAGGATGTGTTACCGAAGTTCCTTCCTTTTGGGGGAGGTACGACTCCGTTCGAACGGTATGGAGGCACAATGCTCCCCAAGAATCTACTAGGGCCACCATATTCTCCTTACTCCCTCACACAATGCAAGATGATGTGATATCACTGCCGATGCACTTGAAGGCGACAACCACACATTTACAAATAAGGTTGTGGCTTTGTCCACAACTTAATTTCGAGGCTCCCAACACCACCGCAAAGCTTCATCACAATGGAATGTGGATCCGAGGCAGCCTCTTCCATCTAGGGTGCCCAAATCCCAAGAGTAACAAATTTTACAAGATAAAGTAAGGAGTAGGGGGAATCAAATTTCTTTTGGTGGAAGTGTAGATCTAGGCCTCGTACCTCAATCCCTAGCAAATCAACAAGTTCGGTTGGATAGAAAAGGAGATCGTGTAAGAAAGCTCAAAGGGCATTAATGTAGGAGAGAGAGATGCAAGAGGTGAGTGGAAGGCAGAAGAAGCATCTCCTTTTATAGGGTCCTCCAATTCCAACCGTTTTATGCAGTTTTTCATAGAATCGGTGCAACCTGTGCGAGCACCGGTACAATCGTTTTTTGCGGGAACCTAGATGCAGGGCACCCATCGGTACAACCGCTGGTGGCACCGGTAGTACCGTTGAGGCGAGCTCAGCAGGGATAAACGGTCCGCCACCGCATAATACCACACCCATAGCCGAACAATGTCACCGTGAGAGTACATGGGCCGGTACCAGGTCTGATACAACTGCCACGCATAGGCCTTGGTGGTGGCTAAGTCTGGAGCGGTACAACCACCTCGAGACCACCGGTAGAACCGGTGTGTAAATGCCATCTGGGGCAACCGAGCCACCGCCGCCTACTACCACCCAACCAACAGAACAGAGTCACCGACTCCGGTGGTTGGCCCGGTATAACCATCTACTAGAACTCCTATGGTGGCAAAGTCCCAGGCGGTACAACCGTTTGAGACCTAGCTGTACAACCGCCTCGCCACCAGCTAGAGCACTGCAACCAAAGGGAATCACCTCTCATGCCGGTACAACCGCCCATGAACTCACAAACTGCTTTAGGTGGAAATGTAGTCTCTCTCCTCGAATAGGAAAAAGTGTGTGGGTGCAATATGAGTGTGTACGTGCTTTGATTCACCCAGTACCTTCCGATGCGGGTTACCTCTTAATAGTACGAATTTCCTATGACCAAAGAAACAAAAGCGTCGAATATGTCTTCTTCGATCTTTTCCATTCAGAGGGAAACCCAACCACCTTGTGCCATATTAGGTATACATGTGTAGCTTAGGCACATGGTTAGTGTGTAAATTCCATTGCCACCAACACAAAAACACTTAAGGCGGGAAATACCCTTACAACTTGCAGGAGCACTTCCCAACTGTCATCGACAAGGTCAAGCTAGCTCCGATAATGGAGCGGCGACCGCAACACGTCGGCGGCTCGTTCTGGTGTCAGTAGTGGTCATTTAGTGGTCTCGGAATATTGATGTAAAATTTATTATATTTGAGATGTTTTGTACTTCGAGTCAACTGTTATATGCTTTTGCAAAAATAATGTGTTTGCAAGAGCATCTATAACCGGACTTGGCAAATCCAACCCCTCAAACGCCGGTAGACACTAGACACGTCCACGGGCACTAACCGGTCACACCTCATATTTGGTGCTATGTATTCGAATACCTCACATTCCATCCCCTAAATCCATACAAACAATGCAAAAGTTTTCCTACATATTACGTACACCATGCTAGTCTAAACTAAGTTTTATCGTTGAAGATGTTCATGACGTACGCGCTGGTCACCGGGTAGTTGGATGTGTAGGAGGGCTCCTGTTCCTCCTCCTCCTCATCCATAGTCGCGGGCATCTCGTCGACGTCTGCGGTGTGATCCACCTCCACCTCCTGCAGACGATGCCGCTTGGCCTTCGCCATCGATTTTGGGCGGAGGAAATCGAGGATCTCCTGCTGCTTCGCCTGCAAATCTGTGACCCCGACGTTCCCCACGTCCTCCTCCTCCCCGTCCTCATGCTCCTCCTCCTCCTCCTCCGGATCTACCACATCCTAAGGTAGCCTCGTAGCTATTAGGGCTTTGCGCCTTGCCAGGACCTTCTCACGGAGCTGCAGCTAGTGCTTCGACATTAGATAAGTTGCCCAACAATGTGGGGCATATATACTAGAGGAAAGTGGCGACGACAAGCTTTAAGTGGCGGACGAAGAGTGGAAAGTGGCGACGACGACGGATGGGAGGGGAGTGGGGGTGTGGATTTATAAGGTTTCGATGTCGGTAGTCGGCTTAAATAGCCAGCCTAGGGCACCATGCGACCCGTCGAAGCGACATCACGCGGGGACGAAGGGGATGTCCGTTGGACTATTGGGTTTCTAGACGATTCCGTGTGAGACCGCATCGTTAGTCCGACGTGGAGGACACGCCCGAGCGCCCTAGACCTGCCTCAGATTTGGGCTGGATATGAGTGATGTCGATCAACGAAGGCGCTTAAGGCCCGTTTAAGAAGCCCATTTTAGTTTTTTTTATGACCGGTCAATGAATGAGCCATCCGTCCATGCATTGAGACGGGTTTGGACAGCCTTAGATGCCCTGAGAGCAACTCTAGCAGACCACGTAAACCGCGGAACTGAAAACGCGATTTACAGTTCGTTCAACAGGGTGCATACGGGCTCAAAAAATCCACAGCAAAACAGAATCCATAACTGAATCTGTTAAATTTTAAAACTTAGTTTCGCATGAGAAATAAACGCATAAGCGGGGATGATCATTCATACATGCGGTAGATACTTTACATACAAAGCTCGCGCGGATGCTTCCCTACCCTAAAACTAACCAAAATCGAGCTCACTGGAGCCCATCGGGTGCGGTAGCTAACCAAATCGAGCTCATCGGAGCCCAGCGACGACACTCAATCCTCGTGGGAGCTGAGGTCGATGTAGATCTTCTCCTCCGCTATGGCCTCATGACGCCACTCCCTCCTTCTCGTCTAACGCGAGGGCCTTCGCGAGGGCCTGCTCGTAGAGCACAACGCTGATTTCCTCCTCCTGCCGGCGGCGCTGCAACTCCCCTTCCTTCTCTCGCGCACTACGCGCGAGAATGGCGGCCTCGATGGCGTCGGCCTCCGCACGCGCGCGGGGTGTGGGGGGTGTGGAAGGAAGTCCTTCGGCCCGCCGATGCCATCGCCCCGCCGCCCCGGCCTCCAGATCCCTCTTGACCGCGCGGAGCGAGGAAGGGGCTCCTCCGGCTCCCTTTTCATCGGGGGAGTGACGAGCGCGAGCTCGACGCCCCGGAGGAGCTGTCTGCGTCGTAGAAGAGCTGCGCGTGAGCGGTCGTATTCCTCCGCCTCGCGGCGGAGGAGCGACGGCGGCGGCTGAAGTCCGTAGTTCGTGTACCGCAGGGCGGAGCTCTTCCGCGACGCATCGGCTTTGGCGCAACGCCTCCGCTCAGGTTTGTCGTCGCCTCGCCGGCCCGAGCTCCACATCCCATGGATCGGTGAGCGGTGCGGCGGATTTTAGCCACCGACGGTGAGAAATGGAGATGAGGAATGGGGAATCGCGACGGCGGAGGGATAGGGTTTCGACCCGTATCGACCTCGCGGATCCGGATATATATCGCGCGAGGGTGCATTTGCGTGGCACTGGAAAAAAAATACGGATCGACCTGAATATACCGGGTCTGATGTGACAAAAAATCAATATAAACCCATGTACTTGCCGAAATTTTAGGGACGGGATCTGCTAGAGCTGCTGGTCACGAACCTTTCCGCAATAAATAAATAAATCCATAGACGGTTCTTATATATTTTTGGAGCCGGTGTGCTCGTCGCCGTGGCACCATCTATTTCTGCTCCGGGCGAAGTGGCTGTGCACGAGTCTATCACGTCACGTCACGCACGCCCCGCACGCGGCCAGGCTGTGCTGGGAGCTTCGTCCCCCTCCACTCCCGTCAGCTCCCCGGGCCTGCCCCGCCTCGCCCCGCCCCCACTCCGCCGCCGACGTAAGCACACCCATACCCAGCGGCCTCCCCTCTCCTCAAGATCCAAGGCACGTCGCTCGCTCGCCCACTACCCGCGCCGCGCAATGCCCCGCTCCTGACCATGTCCTCGCTCTCGATCCCGCCTCCGCTCCTGCGCTCGTCGCCGTCTCCATCTCCAGCGGCGAATTGGAGGAGGCACGCGGTGCGCGTGGGCGTGCGCACCTCGGTGGCGGCACTGGCCGGCGACGGCGGGTGCGCGGGGACCGGGATGGAGCAGCATCTCCAGGCAGGGAGCGCCTCCGGCAGCCCAGGTTCGTGGCTCGGTGATTCGGTTGTGGCCGCGGGGTCGGCGTGTCAGTGGCTCCAGAATTTTATGGAATCTCCGGAAGGGGCCGCGTAGGATAGGATAATGGGGCTGGAATCTCGCGGCCTATCCACTTCGCGGCCTTATTATCACACAACTGTAGTACCAGCCTTCCGTGTCACGCGATCAGGAGGTGATACTGATAAAAACGTACTGGGGCTGAAGGACGTTCACTGCTGATAGATTGGTGGTGGAAGTATATCTGTGCGGAACTAGAATTAAGAGTTTGAGCCGGGGGCACAATTCACAGCCATGCTGTTGGATTTGTTGGTTTCGGTGGAGGGAAAGAGGGAACTCTGCGTAATTGCTCGTGACAAGTAGTTTCGGCATGATGGATCTCAAGTTAGCTACTTGGTGTATGAACTAGCGAAGATACAGTTACCTGTATTGTAGAGGTATAATATACCTGCAATTTACGGCGACCGTGCGGGGGCGTAGTTATGGCCTCCAATGAAATGTCGAGTTGACATATTGCGTGCCATGTAAAGAATTTAGGGTAAAGGTAACATGAAAGCATAAACTTGTCTGGCTTATGGTCATGTTCGCACCTGCATGGCCAAGTCTAAGTGGAGAAAGACATAAAAGCTATTTGGTTTTAATGTTTCATTTGGAGCATGGAGAATCATATTCTGCCAATAAGAGAGAGTGTTTTTTAGAGTTGATATCTAATAATGTGAAGGAAAAGTCATACAAAAATACGGCTTTGCTATTTCGATGTTGCTTATCCTTTTCTTTTTGATACTTGTTTTCAAATGGGATGGTCAAAAGCAGGAATAGAGTCATGCTAACCATTTATTTCTACCATTATCAGTGCAAGAGAAGCCTGTCATGTCAAACATTGGGAAATCAACTAATATTCTATGGCATGATTGCCCAATTGGACAACCTGAGCGACAGAAGTTGCTGGGGCAGAAAGGATGTGTCATATGGATCACAGGACTCAGCGGTTCAGGTATATTTTCAGTGGATTCTGTTCTTGATTTTCACCTGGTGTCACCTTTTACATTCTTGGTCAAGTATCTATGGCACTGTTGTCATCTCATCTGTTGTCGAAATGGTTTCTTTCTGTTATTAGACTCTTCTTGTTGATTTGTTAGTTTTGTGTTACGACAGAGGAATTGGTCTAATTATTAGTGTGCAATCTGTATCAATATATCGATGATGGCTTAGAGATGTTTACCTATCAGTAGACGAGACATGCACATCTTGTATGTCTAACCAAATGAAGCTTGAATTTGAGCATTCACACAATTTGGGTGCTTCTTCTGTAGGCTGATAAGCTTTCCTGAGTGTTATATGCTCATATTAGTTTGGTGTCTGCTGTATAGGCAGCTGGCTTCTTGATGATCATGAATATGCAGAACATAGCGTTTCTATGTTGACACAAAGGGCATTTACATATTGGGACTGCTTTGGTACCACCTTCATACTCAGTGTCATAACAGTTATTTTTTCTGTATCGGGACCAGTACCGCATCTTACTGTATTGGCACCAGTACCTGATCTTCACTCTCATCTTGCTTCCAGTAGTTCATTTTGATGTCCATTTTCTCTGTTCTAGAATTTTTTTCCATTGCTAGATGATGGTTGTTGGATAATGATCAACACTATATTGTATGCTGAGTACGAGTTTACTGTACGTGGCAATAGTTTTCTTAGCATGTGGTTCTGTTTTAGTTCCTGAGCCACTCTTCTATCAAAATTTTGTATAAAATAAAAGATGAACATATTTCAGTTGGTCTTGGAGTACTATGAACAACACCTAGGGTTACCTTGGTTCTCTTGTCTTCAAAAGTACCTGACACATAAGGAAGTCATCATGAGGGACTACCATTTTTTCATATGCCAGGGAAAAGTACCGTTGCCTGTGCACTGAGTAGGGAATTACACTACAGAGGCCACCACACCTATGTCCTTGATGGTGATAACCTTAGACATGGCCTCAATCGAGATCTAAGCTTCAAGGCAGAAGACCGTACAGAAAATATACGAAGAGTTGGTAAGTTCTGTCAAATAAGATCGTTCATTAGACTGTTTTATAACGACACTCCCATGTTCTTTTACAGGAGAAGTAGCAAAGCTCTTTGCAGATGCTGGTACCATATGCATTGCCAGTTTGATATCTCCATATAGGAGAGACCGTGATGCATGCCGAGCTCTACTTCCGGATTCTAGATTTATAGAAGTACGCTTATCTTATGATTCCTTAGCCTTGTGAATGTTAACCATCTAACAACATACAAACCTTATAGGTATTTATGGATTTGCCACTAGAATTATGTGAAGCTCGTGATCCTAAAGGATTATACAAGCTTGCACGCACAGGAAAGATTAAAGGTATGAACAGTCTTTGAACCTCTTTTAAAAATTTAGTTCCATGTTTCAATGCATCCAACGTCAACTAAAAGAGCTTATCTGCTGAAAGTGCAAGGCTATTTATCTTTTACTTTAAACATTGCCTTCTGACAAACAGGGTTCACTGGAGTTGATGATCCGTACGAATCACCAGTGAATAGCGAGGTCAGCTATTGATCATACCTCACCTTCCTACTTCTTTTAAACGAATGCCAGGAGAATTATCGTTCTCAGAACATAAATTTCAACTACTCTGAACAGGCATTAGCGCCTGAAGGTGTTTATTGTTTAGCATTGCCTCAGCCCAGCATATAAGAACATTCTTGTTCTTAGTGATGATGCTGTAGCTGCTCTTTACTTTCTGCTTTAAGATGAGCCTGCATGATTCTTTGATGAGTAGACACATCACTTTGAGTGTGGTTTGCACTTGGGTTGCCAGGTTTTACAAATTAGTGTTCTGGAAGGAGTTGGACACTGCCCCAAAGTATTGGATATGATACTCCGATTTGGAGTAGACCCTGTCCTTTTTGAATGTATCTTCAGTAATGGGTGATACATTGTTGTGGGATGCTTGAGACCAGTATGGCAATTTCTCAAGCTTGGCCGCTGTGATTGGATCTAATGTTTATCTGCCGATATTAACTCTATTAATGCTTATTCTGTGAATAATGGCAAGATGTAAAAACTTAATATTGAACAACCGGTAGTGAGTCTATTAGTGTTTTCATATGTTAATGTGTCCAATATTGACTACTTAGCAGATGGATGATATGAGCAACCAATTGGTACTTAGCTACTCCCGCTAATACAATATGGGATGTCATCCAGATCCAGACTTGTGATATGCCAGCTCTCCCTAGTTTGTTTGCAGCTGGAGAAATAGAAGTGTACCCATCGGGCCCTACGTGTTGCTTTAAAAAAAAAGTGAAACAGTACTTATTAGTCGAGCCTGAGATGCATGTCGGTCGCTCATATAGGTTATATCTGAATTGTTCATTTACTTTAGACAGCAAGTGCAATATGATGCTAGATGCCTACATAGCTTGTCAACAATCATTAAGCAGCACCCTAGGGCCTTTACCTCTGCTGCTACCCCCACCATGTAAGATGGAAATATGTTCATCTGCTTAAGTAAACTGAAACGGTTCTTTTTATGATGTTGTACAGATAGTAATTAAGGTGGAAGGCGAGGAATGCCCTTCACCGAAAGCAATGGTCCAGCATGTTCTGTCCTACCTCGAGAAGAACGGATATTTGCAGGCTTAGCATCATACATACCCCAGATCCAGAAGACTGAATCTTATTCTTCTGTGTCCATAACTCATGGACGCAGGCACGATCCCATTGGTCCATCCGGAATAAAAGGTGCTGTTATTCAGGCAACAAGCTGCTGCCTTTTTCTCATGAGGAATGGGAAGGGGCGCAGATCCGTGACCGGTTTGATTGTTCGGCGTTGCTCCTCTCCTCTCCTGTGTGTTGTGCTATTTTAGCTGTAGTCTATGCTTGCTCATTTCGGCTGAAAATGGTGTGGTGTGCAGTATTTATTTGTTGGCGATGTATGATTTGACTGTGGGTGTCAAAGCGCGAATAAATCGTGCTTGCGTTTGTTTTCCAGGCGCTGCTTGTTTGCGCGCTGAATCGAATATCCGAGAAGAAAATGCAGCACCGGTGATGTGCTATTCGCTCCAGACACTTGAGATCACACTGTCAGCTGAAAACACAGGGTGAAAAATGTTAGTCTTCTCTTCTCTTATAGACAGAAGAAAAGACACCCCATCACTCACTCCCCACTGACTGTTAAGCATTACGTTATGTGGGGGCACGGATAATCTTGTTGGTTTGATGCTGCTGCTTTTCAAGTGCAGTAGTAATAAAAATGTTTGATGCCCGTGTCATGTCATCCCCAACCACAGTCGTGCAGTGTACAATCATGGGCACGAAAGCAGTGAGAGAGCACCGAGACGCCTCGCCGCAAAGCGCCAGCCGGCCAGCAGGAAATGCACGCCCCGCGCCACACACCTGGTGTCCATGAAACAGCCGACCAACGCCTGATCCCAGGTGTGACCGGCCACTGACGTACACGATCACTCGCAAAGTTAGTCGCTCGCCCCGGCGCTCAGATCAGTGCGGCCGCCGTTGACGTCCGGTTCTCCGAAGCTTCGGTTCGCATGCGCGTGCTCTCTCTCTCTCTCTCTCTCCATTGACAGGTCTGAATATCTTCTTCAGTTCTGACCGCTTTAGTTTTCCTACCTGGAAAGAAACGAAGGGAGAAACTGGACTGCGTGTAGTGGTGACTGGCGGTGAGGCACGCACGGATCGCCATTGAACCGGACCGAGTCCGGTCCGAGTTATTATTTGCCAAACTAACGGAAACAAAAGAAAGAACCAGACGAACGAGTGCTAGAAAGACTGAGCTCTACCGTCCGGTTTCAGGCTGGCGTACACGGGCGGCGCACGTACCGTAGGCGCGGCGTAGACGACGGTGCTGTGACAAGGAAAAATGTAGCGGCTGTGGATTAATCACGTAGCAGCTTGTCGTACGCCGTGGATCACCGGGCTCTGGCCGCCCGCCTCACGTTTTAACTGTTCATTTTAACACGGTACATACGCCATGCTCGTATACTCATCCTTACGAAATCACGGTTATACACCTTATTTCTATAAACATCTCTAAGGACCGACACAACATTTTAAAATAGAAGAGGTCGTTAAAGATGTCTTATAGTTAACGAAAACGTCTCTTCTCATTAAACGCACAATGACAAAGGACTGAAATAAATAAAGAAAAATGCAAGCATCAATGTCAAATCTGACACTTGAACTATGATGGCCTCACGTTTTACTTCATTTGGGTCAAAACTAACGAAGCGTGAAGATCTTTTTTTTTCACGTCGAAACAAACAGAGCAGGAAATCAACACGATTGACCTGGAAGGTAGTCACCGACGTTTTTTACCGCTCGGCACGCACTAGCTAGCGTCCCGGCGAGTAATTTCGCTGGATCGATCCATGACGCTGAGTTTTTTCGAGCAACGACGGTCACGCCGAATTGACCATATCAAAGGTGGAAAAACTTGGAGGGGTACGCACGCCGTGGCTGTGCTGCAGCAGGTCAGGATTCAACGCAATAGAGTAACATTCTTTTCAGCCAAGGTCAATTCGGTCTACTAGGATTGATTTGGCCGAAGTTTGGCATTAGTGGCTCGCGGCCGGACAGAGGTGACAACGTACACCATGGTAGAGTTCGACTTTGGTTTGGAGGCCGGTTTAGGTTTGGCCCTCTTACCTCCAAAGAAAGATATTCGACCGGTTGGACTTCTGCTTGACAGTCTAGGGTGGAAAATAACGGAGAGTGCAAAAATGTAACCATGTGTGAGCACTATAAAAACTAGACGAGAATGTTTTACAATATATTTCAACAAGGCAGGACTGCGAGTAAAGGAGAACTGAAACTCAAAATCCATATGATTATTGTATAGTTGTCAAATATTTATTGAATATAAATAGCATAATATAATTAAAATCAGGGCCGGGCCGGCAAAATCCGGGGCCCCATGAGAAACTAGAAATGGGACCCCATCTCACTAAAATAAATAAACTAACGAGCAATTATAAGAACCATGCCGATATTTTTTCATGCTGACTCAAATTTGTATTATTGAAACACAAGATAAAAAAGATGAATAAAATAAAATTGAAGTTATAAAGTAGCATATATCAATTGAAGATCGTGCGTTAATGTTTGGCAATTAGACGGACCGTCTAACTCACCTAATTTTGTGTCATGTCCGGTTGAACTGCTACACCGTGATCTCTTTAACCGAGGAAGTAAAAAACCCGATCTCTAACGAAGTAACAATCTCTGTCAAAAATTAACTAGGAAATTAGGAACTAGGAGTAAGAACCAAAGTTAAGTGGAAAGGAGGACTCGCTAAGCACCTGGAGGCTAGAGTTGGTCACGGATTGATCCGACGAGGCGACGACTCTGAAATTTCGGAGAGGAAGCTATGAAGGAAATAGCGGCAACAACCTGAATCCGATCGATCTGATGAGACGAAGGCGACAAGACGATCCTGTTTCTTGTAGCGGAGTCGACGCGACTGCTGTTGCGGTCTCCAGATCGAGAGACGAGACGATCCCTATGGACTTCTCTAGCAATCCCGTTTTCTAAACCGACTGTAACATTTCCATATTATCGATCGAGCGGTTTCCTTTTCTTTTGAGAAATATCGATCGAGCACCAGCGTTCTTGTGCTTGATGGCCTTGACTCGGGCCCAGCTCCAGCTCCCAACTCAGGCCCAACCCCAGCGCATAGATTTATTTTCGAAAAATACTACTAGACCTATATACAAAAGTTGGGGCCCGGACGCATATTTGGCACCACTATGGGCCCGACCCTGATTAAAATTCCCATGCTTCTTTGCATGCTGAGGGGGCTTTTCTTATACATGGTTGCATATTGTGGTGGACCTTATCCATGCATGTCGCATGATGAGGTGAAATGTTTGCTTGTTGAGAAAAATAATCTAGTGAAGGCTAGCTATTTAGATATAAAAGATATGTCAATGACACTCGCCAACTATGCTCTCTTTCTCTCTTCTGTTACTACCAGGACCGAGATTGATCTAAAATTTCAAGAATTACTATTATCTTTCCTACAAATCGAATCATAATGGCTTCTAAAATGAAGAAGAGATCCTACATGAAAACACTACTCCCTTTGTAAAAATAATATAAGAACATTTAGATCGCTACTTCTTTACGGAGGGATTACATATCAAAACATGCTTTGTCCTGCTTTCAAAATTATGCCATCACCACGTCCATACAACAAATACAGGGCAACCGAATAAAATAGTTTGCCCGTGCATCAACACAAACATTCACAAAGAAAACATAAAAGGGATAAAAACAAGACCACCAAGTGGCCCCAGTATCAAGGCGTCTGCCGCGAGGATAGTCGATGAGCGGTAACGTGCAACACATCCGTTATGAACCCAAATGCTTGCGGTTGGGCTGTCTAGACATCGGATGCCAATGCTGTAAAAAGATAAAAAAATTAAAAAATGAATCAAAGGCCAGTCTACCCTTTTAATCACCATCTTAGTACGCATCGTTCACAACGTACAAGCTAAAGCCGCAAACACAAGCCAGAATAGTCGCGTCTTCTTACCCGTGTGGTTTTTTTGGTTTGAATGAACCCTGTCGGGTTCAAGGCCTCCTAGTCTAGCACCAGAGCCTCATAGACACAACTGTAGAGAACTCATGCCGTCGTGCAAGAAAAAATAATATGAGTCCCCATCTCTGGGACACTACGTATGCCACAAAAGATGGTTGTGCCTCATAACCATTCATTTTGCATAATACCAAGAGCAGCTATACCAAATTTTAGCATAACTAGATGATGATTGATAAAGCAAATGTATGTGTTGAGGAAGGTGAGCTTTCGCCATGCCTGTAGTTTTTATAGTCGTCGTTAGGTGGTCTACGGACATGAATATGATTTTTTTGTTTCTGTGTTTTTTGTACTGTCATGACACAACGAATAGATCGGAAAATTTCTCGCAAAAAAAGAGCTAAAGAGATAATCACGAAACGCATCCAAAATAGTTAGCAGAAACGACAGAGTCGAATTGGATCCTGTGAGAGCGATGCGAGGTAGCAAGTGGCGGACCGAAGGGTGCCAAAATGCGTAGAGGGAAGTCGTGCAAAACCAATACAGATGAGAAATGAGATGGAAACTCAGACCAAGAACACAAGTGACAGAGCGATCGGCTGGGTTATTTCGTAAGCAAACGAGAGGACAAGGCTGTTCCCCGTACTTATCCAAACACTTAGCTGAGCGATGTCGATGACAGACTCGAATTAAGTTTTGTGAAGGCGATGCCAGGGAGCCACGTGTGCACGTAGAGTGAAGCACTAGACGTCCACGGTGAACACGTATAGCACGTAACACGTCATTAATTAACGGATTGGAGAGCTGCATTGACAGAGAGATCGGGATCTTTCACGAGAAAATTAAGGAGAGGAGGATGCCATGGCTCTCGCTCTTAATCACGCGATCCAGGAACAGAACGTTGACGACGCAAAATTGCCCATGGCTCTTACCATTCCTCACTACAGTACCAATAACCAGACAACCATGCTAAGTCCATTTGATATTAAATACAAAATTTTCACGCGCCACACGCATCTTCTTCCTTTTGAAGTTCACTCCAACCAGAGGATTATTTCATGTGACGGGAGACGTGCGGCGCATGGTGTGATGTTGATGTTGGCGAGGCGTGCCAGTGACAGGAAGTGCACGGCATGGATGGATGGATGGATGGATGCGTTTCCACATCCGGTCTGTGGATTGGGCTGGAAGTCTTGGACCCGCCATGAAGGTTTCCCCTGCGTTGCGTTGCGTTGCTTTCCCTCCAACGCCGCCATGTACCTAATTTAACGGTCGAAATGAATGGGTCCGGTAATTAAGCGACGGTTGGAAAAGAGGAGTGTGCCTGCATGCAATGCCGTCGTTATGCATGCACGTGGCCGCCGGCCGTTACGTGACCGACGTGGGTGCGTGCGTGCGTGCATGTGGTGGTGGTGCCTTCGTCCAAGATTTGGCAACGGCACGGGAAAGCATGTAATGATGGAGGCAGGCATGGGCACGCCACGGAAGAACTCCTCGCTGGATCACCCGCTCGCCCGCATGGATACGCCACGGAAGAGGCAGATCGATCATATAGTTTATTATTCCAGAGACATAAGTGTGCACGGAAATGCAAAGCTTACTCTAATCATTTAAATTTTGCGAAAAATGTTCCGTCCATTCATCAAATCATAGGGCAGTACAAAGAACATCAGAATTAAAAATTATATTCAAATTCTTAGACCACCTAGCAACAACTACCAGCGGTGTAGCGAGTCGAAGGCACGCCACCATCATAGCCCCTCCTCCTCGTAGCCGAACAAACGTTGTTATAGTCGACAATCGAAAAGTCGTCGTGCTAATGCCCCACAGGATCAATACACCAGAACGACAACCGTTACCGATGAAGAAAAACATAGATCGAAAGGGTCCAACTTGTAAATACACGAATGCAAACGAATGAAGACTAGTCCAAGCTGATCCACCGACAACATGATCATGGGACCTACACTGGTAAGAGCATCTATAGCCGAACATAGAAAATTGAAGCCATCAAATGCCCGCAGACGCGCCCGGGCGCGTCCTCGACACTGATCGGGCACGCCTCATTTGTTAGCTTCCACACCTGTGTCTCTCATGTCGTGAGAGTAAGATTGATAGTAATACGGGGGGTACGCATGAGTAAGGGCGAAGCCTAGCTACGACGCAGATGTAACACTCGGATGTACGAGTTCAGTCCCCACTCGAAAGTAGTAAAGACCCTACGTCTCGAGCCCTGAGGCTTACAGTTTGCTGATGGGTGTATCTGATTACCCTTAGAGTTTGTAACCCTTGCTCTGGCGTCAGGGGTGGCTTATATAGTGCGCCACCGCCAAAAGTTACACATATAGATCCCTTGGAAGGTAATTCGCGGAAGTTAACCCGGAATGAGTGGGAGCCAGATCTGAGACAGGGAGGTAACCCTTGCTCTGGCGTTAGGGGATGGCTTATATAGAGTGCGCCACCGTCAAAAGTTGCACATATAGATCCCTTGGAAGGTAATTCTCAGAAGTTAACCCGTAACGAGTGGGAGCCATATCTGAGGCAGGGAGATATCCCGAAACGAGTGGGAGCCCCCATGTAGTATCTACATGGGGACTGAAGCCGACGACTCGTAGCTTTCAGTTTCAATGGCCACACAGGAGTTATAAGGAACACAAAACATTGAAAACATGATAAATTTTAAGGTTAAAACATTAAACTGTCTTCGGACACATTACAATTTACTCATACATGTTCTCTTTCGAACACTTAGACTCTATCGCTCGACCACCCTCCATTACTGCGGAGAAGTACAACTCGGGACGCCGATGTTCCTTTCCAGGAGGCAGAGGAACGGTGGCTATCTTCATTGGATCAAGCCCCGGCCAGTGCACTTTGGCCTTTACAAAGGCCATCCGAGCTCCTTCGACGCAGGAGGAGCGCTTCAGCGCAGCGATCCGGGGCGGGGCGTCGACCAGCTTCTGCACCAGTCCGAAGTAGCTGCCCGATAGTGGCTCGTTGGGCCATAGCCAGATACAGAGATCCTTCATGTCCGGCTACTACATCCGATGCAGCTCCATCAGCTGCTCAGCAAGGAGAGGAGAGCGCTAGGGGGCTTCAAACTACGCCCAGAATAGACGAGCTTCATCTCCTTCTTCCCGCGAAGCATAAAGCTCATTCGCATCCGCTGCGCTCTTCTGGAGGTTGGAGCAGGTGATGATATGTATCCAACATATCTATAATTTTTGATGATGTCATGCTATTATATTGTCTGTTTTGGTTGTTTTATATCCATTAATATGCTATTTTATATTATTTTTGGGACTAACCTATTAATCTAGAGCCTAGTGCCAGTTTCTGTTTTTCCTTGTTTTTGAGTTTTGCAGATATGGAATATTAAACGGAGTCCAAATGGAATAAAACCTCCGGAAGGAATTTTTCTAGAAGGAAACAAATCAACCAGGCTTGGAGTGCACGCCAGGGCACCTGTCAGGGAGTCACAAGCTTGGTAGGCGCGGGGCCCCCCTGGCCACACCTAGCAGGCTTGCCGTCTCCTGGCAGGCCTCCTAACCATATTCTTCGTCCTATAAATATCCAAATATTCCCACAACATCAAAAAGAGCCACACAAATACTTTTCCGCCGCCAGAAGCCTCCATTTACGAGAGATCCAATGTTGGAGCCTTTTCCGGTAATCTGCCGGAGGGGGTTTCAATCACCGAGGGCATCTACATCAACTCCATTGCCCCTCCGATGATGCGTGAGTAGTCCACCACAGACCTACGGGTCCATAGCTAGTAGCTAGATGGCTTCTTCTCTCTCTTTGATCTTCAATACCATGTTCTTCATGATCTTCATGGGGATCTATCCGATGTAATCCTCTTTTGTGGTGTGTTTGTCAAGATACGATGAATTGTGAGTTTATGTTTAGATTATCCATGAATCTTATTTAAATCTCCTCTGAATTCTTATATGCATGATTTCATATCCTTGTAAGTCTGTTCGAGTTATTAGTTTGGTTTGGCCAACTAGATTGGTAATTCTTGCAATGGGAGAAGTGCTTGGTTTTGGGTTCAATCTTGCGGTGTCCTCACCTAGTGACATAGTAGGGGTAGCGAGGCACGTATTGTATTGTTGCCATCAAGGGTGACAAGATGGGGTTTTCGTCATATTGCTTGAGTGTATCCCTCTACACCATGTCATATTTCTTAATGCATTACTCTGTTCTTCATGAACTTAATACTCTAGATGCAGGTAGGAGTCGGTCGATGTGTGGAGTAATAGTAGTAGATGCAGAATCTTTTCGGTCTACTTGACATGGACGTGATGCCTATATGCATGATTATTGCCTTGGATAACTACATGATTATTCTCTTTTCTATTAATTGTTTGACAGTAATTTGTTCACCCACGATGATATTTTCCTTCACGAGAGAAGCCTCTAGTGAAACCTATGGCCCTGGGGTCTACTTTCCATAGTATACTTTCAGATCTAGAAACCCAAAATACCAAAAATGCTTTGCTGAAATTTATTTAACTTTTACGTTCCATTCTCATTTACATCTATCTCTACCGGATCTAATCCTTGCAAATAATCGTGAAGGGATTGACAACCCCTTTATAGCGTTGGGTGCAAGAATTTGATTGTTTGTGTAGGTGCATCCATTGGTGACTTGCTTGTTCCTCCTACTGGATTGATACCTTGGTTCTCAACAACTGAGGGAAATAGTTATCTACTTCGTTGCATCACCCTTTCCTCTTCAAGGGAAAACCAACACAAGATCAAGAGGTAACAAGAAGGATTTCCGGCGCCGTTGCCGGGGAGGATACACATCAAGCCTATCAAATACCCATCACAAACTCATCTCTTGCATTTACATTATTTGCCATTTGCCTCTCGTTTTCCTCTCCCCCACTTCTAACATGATTTTCAGAAAATACCAATTTTTTTGCCTTTCTATTCTCCTTCTTTTGTTTGCCTCTTTCTTGCTGGACCACTTATCGCTTGCTATGTCTAGCATTACCACGTCCCCTTTGTCACCAAATTTTGAAGTTCTTTACTTCAAACAAAAACAAGGGAAAATTTTGAAAGATGCCTGGTATAGGGTAATGGAATCTTATCATATTTCCAATCTAAAAGGAGATGCAAAAGTTTTGCTTAGAAATTTTCACGTTGGTTTAGCTTCGCATCATAGAGAGCTTTTAGATTTCACCTATTGAGCTAGATGTGAATGCCACTTATGAAGTTTTGGAAGGGATTTTGGGGGTTCCACCACCAAAAAGGGGGTTTGCTTTCTCAAAAGATGGAGTTCAATTTCTCGACAAATTGGGTGACTTACATAAGCACTTGGTAGAGTTACAACAATAGCACGAACCCCTTAAACATATCAATGGGAACCTCAATCGCTTGAATACTTTGATTACCCTTTGCAATAAGCGTTCAGACATCTTGGATATCAAGATGGATCCTTCCCCTACCAATGTGGGAAAGAGGAAAGAACCCCCTAGATTCGAGAAGGTTCTCACAAAAGTTTGCAATACCAAAGATGACAATACGTAGATCTATTGCGTTTTCCCTAGCTAGGGGCATTAAACAATAGCGCTTGTTGGGAGGCAAGCCAATTTTATTTTTGTGTTCTGTTTTAGCTTCTGTTTTTGAGTGCTTCCCATATTATTACTTCTGTAGTAATTATGTTTTTATGTTTTAATTAGTGTTTGAGCCAAGTAAAACGTTTGGGGTGATCTATGGTAGTTGTTGATTTGATCTTGCTGAAAAACAGAATTTTTTGTGCTCAGTCCAGGAATTTTATAAATTTATAAATTTTTCAGGGCTTCAACTGAGTCTGAAAGTTTTACACAAGATTTATATATAAATTTCTCAGGTTGTAATAATTGGTCAGAATTTTTTGAGTTATATAAGTATACGAAGTTTTTAGATTTCTACACACTGTTTTGTTTTTGACAAATTCTGTTTTCTTTGAGTTGTTTGCCTATTTTGATGAATCTATGGGTTGTATCATGGGGTATGAACCATGGAAAATTTAGAATAAATTAGTTATAGAACCAATATAAATAAATAATGAGTTCACAACAGTACCTAAAGTGGTGATTTATTTTCTTATACTAACGGATCTCACGAGTTTTCTATTAAGTTTTGTGTTGTGAAGTTTTCAAGTTTGGGTAAAGATTTGATGGACTATGGAATAAGGAGTGGCAAGAGCCTAAGATTGGGGATGACCAAGGCACCCCAAGTCATATTCAAGGATGCCAAAGAGCCTAAGCTTGGGGATGCCCCGGAAGGCATCCCCTCTTTCGTCTTCAATCCATGGGTAAATTTACTTGATGCTATATTTTTATTCACCATATGATATGAGTTTTGCTTGAAGTGTCTTGTATGATATGAGTCTTTCATTGTTAGTTTGCCACAATCATCCTTGCTGCACACATCTTTTGAGAGAGACACGCTAAATCCTGAATTTATTAGAATACTCTATGTGCTTCACTTATATCTTTTGAGTTAGGCAATTTTGCTCTGTGTGCTTCACTTATATTTTTAGAGCACGGTGGTGTTTGCGTTTTATAGAAATACTTGAACTCTCGTACCTCACTTGTATTATTTTGAGAGTCTCTAAACAACATGGTAATTGTTCTAGGTTATGAATTTAGTCCTAATATGATAGGCATCAAAGATGGATATAATAAAAACTTCCATATTAAGTGCATTGAGTATTTTTTAGAAGTTTGATTCCTTACATAAAGTTTTGAGATATAAAGATGGTAATGTTAAGAGTCATGTTAGGAAGTAATTGTGATTTGATAAAAATACTTGTGTAAAGGTTTGTGATTCATGTAGCATGCACGTATGGTGAACCATTATGTAAGGAAGTCAGAGCATGATTTGTTTATAGATTGTCAACCTTTGTGTGAGGGTCGGGAGCATGCGATGGTTAAATCCTACCAACCGCTCCCCTAGAAGCATGTGTTTAATACTTTGCTTCAATGACTAATAGGCTTTTGCAATAAGTATGTGAGTTCTTTATGACTAATGTTGAGTACATGGATTATACGCACTCTCACCCTTCCACCTTTGCTAGCCTCTCTAGTATCACGCAACTTTTGCCGGTACAACAAACACCTTCCTCAAAACAACCACCATATACCTTCCTCAAAACAACCACCATACCTACCTATTATGGCATTTTCATAGCCATTCCGAGATATATTTCCATGCAACTTCCACCGTTTCCTTTTATGACATGCACCATCACTTCCATATTGCATACAGAGTCATATTTTGTCATAGGTATCAAGTTGTAATTTACACATATAATGAAGCAAAATGCCGACCTGCCGCTCGCGTAGCTCTCAGGTGGTGGCACGGGCAAAACCTAGCCGCCGTCGCCCCCGCTCCCCACCTCCATCCAGCCCCCCTCGCCATCGCTAGGTGGATCCGACGGGCAAAGCTCGCTCGGTGTTCGGCGGCGGCGAGGACTTCTCCTCGCAAGGCGTGTAGCAGCGAACCTGGACGAGGCTACGCGACTAGCGGCGACGGTGACTCGCTGGCGCAGGCAAGCCGGGAAGGCGGGTGCTGCTTCTCTCCTCCTCCCTCGCTGGGGGTCGTGCGGGGCGGTGCTGGGGACGGCCTCCACGGACCTGGATCTGGCGCCTGGTTGTTGGATCCGTCGATGGAGGTGCCCAGGTGTGTGGCGGCGATGGCTGCATGTCCATCTGGTCAATCTTCAGTGGTGGCGGCATGCTGCAACTCTGGATGGTGCCGCGGCGACGCCGCGTAGGTGGATGTGCGGCGGTGGTCGTGAGGGAGCGGTCCCTGGCCGCTGGGGCGGTGTGTGCTCTGCCAGGTCCGACCCTGCGTGCGGCGGAGTGGTGGCCAGCTGTTGGTGATGCTCTGCTAGGTGTGGCTGCTACAGGTCAAGGTGGATGTGGTGTCATGCTCGTGGCCGTGTGGGCAGCGGCATCGCCGGTGGTGCTTCTGGTGGGCGGCTCCCTGGATCTGTCAAGGGCTGCGGCCCGATGGACTGTCCTCGCGGTAGTCCAGTGTCGGTGGTTTTCGCGGTGCTCTGGACGAAAGTTCTGCCTGACTTGATCTATGCCGGTGATGGCGACGCCCTGTTGCGTCGTTTTCATCTTGATGGCGTCATCGAGGAGACCCGATCCACCTCCAACCAAATGGGTCCTCATCTTCAGGGTGAAAACCCAGATTTAGTTTGTTGGATCAGATGACTACGGCGTTTTCTTGATGTCGCCTATCTTTCTTGGAGGCATCATTTTTGGAGACGAGGCCCGGTTGGCGCTTGTGCCTTTTGTGTGTCTGGTGGGATGCTGAGGTAGTGGATGTCGGAGCGGCGCTCCGGATGGTGGATGTACGCCTAGGCAGCAGCCTCGGATGGCCATGCAACAATGTCCCGATGGGGTAGGTCCGCTGATTTGCTTGGCATGGACGGCGATCTGGTGCTGCGGGGGTATCATTTTCGTCGGCTCGGCTGACGTGATCTGAGGGGTTGGTCTAGCTGGATGTCGGGGCAGCGGCCCCGGATGTTTGGCACAACGTTAGTGGTCTCCGTGCGGTGGTCTCGTGTAGCAAGGGCTATAAGGCACTAGTGTCATGTGGCGTTGAGGCTCGCGTGCGGGCAGTGGACGTCGGAGCGGGGGCTCCGAAGTCAGGTGTGTGCTTTGTTGCAATTGTAGCCTTGGGTCGTGTGGTCAGCAAGGCTTCGTTGCTTGTGCGGTTTTCGGTCTAGTTTTCCTTATAAACTGGGCAACTCTGTTTGGTTTTCGGTCCGGTTTTCCTTATAAACTGGATCAACTCTCTTCTTCTATAATGGAATGCCAGAGCTCCTGGACCTCTGATGAGGTTCCCTAAAAAAAATTGTAATTTTCTTTTGAGTTGTAAGTAAATAAAAGTGTGATGATTGTCATTATTAGAGCATGTCTCATGTGAGGAAAGGATGATGGAAGCTGTGATTCCCTCACAAGTGGGGATGAGATTTTGGACTTTATGAAAAAAAAAGGCCACCAAAGCCCAAATAAAAATAAAATAAAAGAGGCCTTAGATGCCCACCAAAAAAATGAGAGAAAAGAGAGAAGGGACATTGCTACTATCTTTTTCCGCACTTGTGCTTCAAAGTAGCACCATGAGTGGAATTTTTCTTCATGATGCAAGTCCACTTAGTTCCTTTTTGAGCTTTCATACACTTATAGCTCTAGTGCATCCGTTGCATGGCAATCCCTACTCACTCACATTGATATCTATTAATGGGCATCTCCATAGCCCATTGATACGCCTAGTTGATGTGAGACTATCTTCTCCCTTTCCTTGACAACCTCCACCATATTCTATTCCACATATAGTGTTATATCCATGGCTCATGCTCATGTATTGCATGAGAGTTGAAAAGGTTTCAGAAAATAAAGGTGTGAAAACATTTGCTTGAATTTTCATCGGGGTTGTGCATGATATAAATACTTTGTGTGGGGAAGTTGGAGCATAGCCAGACCATATGATATTGTAGGGATAACTTTCTTTTGCCATTATATTTTCAAGAGATACAATTGCTTTGCTAGTATGCTTGCAATGTTATTGTTTTTTATATCAATATTAAGCTTTTGTTTTGAGTCTTACGGATCTGAATATTCATGCCACAATAGAGAATATTACATGGATAAATATGTTAGGTAGCACTCCACATCAAAAAAATTGTTTTTATCATTTACCTACTCGAGGACGAGCAGGAATTAAGCTTGGTGATGCTGATACGTCTCCAACGTATCTATAATTTTTGATGATGTCATGCTATTATATTATATGTTTTGGATGGTTTATATCCATTAATATGCTATTTTATATTTTTGGGACTAACTTATTAACCTAGAGCCTAGTGCCAGTTCCTGTTTTCCTTGTTTTTGAGTTTTGCAGATATCGAATATTAAACGGAGTCCAAACAAAATAAAACCTTTAGAAGGAATTTTTCTGGAAGGAAACAAATCAACCAGGCTTGGAGTGCACGCCAGGGCACCTGCCAGGGAGTCACAAGCCTGGTAGGCGCGGGCCCCCTGGCTACGCCTAGCAGGCTTGCCGTCTCTCGACATGCCTCCTAACCCTATTCTTCGTCCTATAAATACCCAAACATTCCCCCAACATAAAAAATAGCCACGCAAATACTTTTCCGCCGCCGGAAGCCTCCATTCACAAGAGATCCAATCTTGGAGCCTTTTTCGGTAATCTGCTGGAGGGGGTTTCAATCACCAAGGGCATCTACATCAACTCCATTGCCCCTCCGATGATGCGTGAGTAGTCCACCACAGACCTATGGGTCCATAGCTAGTATCTAGATGGCTTCTTCTCTCTCTTTGATCTTCAATACCATGTTCTTCATGATCTTCATGGGGATCTATCCGATGTAATCCTCTTTTGTGGTGTGTTTGTCAAGATACGATGAATTGTGAGTTTATGTTCAGATTATCCATGAATCTTATTTGAACTCCTCTGAATTCTTATATGCATGATTTCATATCCTTGTAAGTCTCTTCGAGTTATTTGTTTGGTTGGCCAACTAGATTGGTAATTCTTGCAATGGGAGAAGCGCTTGGTTTTGGGTTCAATCTTGCGGTGTCCTCACCCAGTGACATAGTAGGGGTAGCAAGGCACGTATTGTATTGTTGCTATGAAGGGTAACAAGATGGGGTTTTCGTCATATTGCTTGAGTTTATCCCTCTACATCATGTCATCTTTCTTAATGCGTTACTCTGTTCTTCATGAACTTAATACTCTAGATGCAGGCATGAGTCGGTTGATGTGTGGAGTAATAGTAGTAGATGCAGAATCGTTTCAGTCTACTTGACATGGACGTGATGCCTATATGCATGATCATTGCCTTGGATAACTACATGATTTTTCGCTTTTCCATCAATTGCTTGACAATAATTTGTTTACCCACCATGATATTTTCCTTCAAGAGAGAAGCCTCTAGTGAAACCTATGACCCCTGGGTCTACTTTCCATAATATACTTTCAGATCTATAAATCAAAAATACCCAAAATACTTTGCTGCAATTTATTTACCATTTACTTTCTGTTCTCGTTTACATCTATCTCTACCGAATCTAATCCTTGCAAATAACCGTGAAGGGATTGACAACCCCTTTATAGTGTTGGGTGCAAGAGTTTGATTGTTTGTGTAGGTGCATCCATTGGTGACTTGCTTGTTCCTCCTACTGGATTGATACCCTGGTTCTCAAGAACTGAGGAAAATACTTATCTACTTCACCGCATCACCCTTTCCTCTTCAAGGGAAAACCAACGCAAGCTCAAGAGGTAGTAGGTGCCTGAGGAATGCCACACCTGGGTAAGCAACTCGAACTTGCTATCCCCGAAGGCACTCTGCAATAAGTACGGCTTACCATCCGTTATAACCTTCGCCTGGCGAATTTTCTCTTCGAAGAACCTCTTATCCACCCGCTCCTTTTGGAGTTTGGTTTTCAGGGTGGATAGTTCGGTGGCCTACTCCTTGCCTTTCTGCTCAAGGACCTCACACTTATGGACGGCGTCCTTGAGCTCCTGTTGGATCTCCTCAACCTGAGCCTCGTGCTTGTCATTGGTGGCTCTTAAGGCTGAAAATGCATAAGCCGCTTGTTCGGCCACCGCACTCTCAACCGAAGTCTCCTGCTTCGCATTTTGTAGCTCGGACTTGAGATTCTCCATTTCCTTCGCCAAGGCTGTGTAAGCATCAAGAATAAGGGTACTGCATCGAAAGTAGGACAACCAATTTTTTTGGATACTGATTAAGGCTTACCTTGTGCCTCGTGAATCTCTTGTTAAGAGCATCAAGCTCGTCTTCAGAGCTTTTGAGCTTCCTATTCAACTCGTTGTAGGACCGAAAGTAGGTCTAGAGGGGGGGGGGGGTGATTAGACTACTTGACCAAATAAAAGTTTTGCCCATACCATGTTTTAGGGTTGACAGTTTTTAGCATTTCATGGCAAGTCAAGTACATTCTACACATGCAAGTCTAGGAGCATATAGCAGCGGAAAGTAACAACAAGCATGTATAGAAGGGATAGGGTAGGAAGATCAAATGCAATTGTAGACACGATGATTTTTCCCGTGGTTCTGATAGGTGGCGCTATCATACATCCATGTTTATGGAGTCTTCAACCCATGGAGGGCAACGGTTGCGAGATTCCACGGAGGGCTCCACCCAAAAGGGTCCACGAAGTAGAAACCTTGACTATTTCATACGGCTTCCGTCCACGAAGGACTAGCCTCACTATGGGTAGATCTTCATGAAGTAGGCAATCTCCTTGCCCTTACAAACTTCTTGGTTCACTCCACAACACGAAGTAGGAGGCTCCCAAGCGACACCTAACCAATCTAGGAGGCACCACCCTCCAAAAGGTAATAGGCTCAGTAATGACGATGAACTCCTTGCTCTTGTGCTTCAAGATTATAGACTCAGCACCCAATCACTCTCTCACAGATTTGGCATGGTGGAAGAGATGGGATTGGTGGAAAGCTACTTGGGGAGGCTAGAAATCAAGATCCATATGATTGGAGTGGAAGATGTTGACCTCAATACAAGGGTAGGTGGTTCGCTCTCAGAAAATCTGATAGGATAGGTATGGAATAGTTCTGAGTGCCTCTCTTTCGAGTAAGTGGTGGTGAAGGGGTATATATAGGCATCCCCAAAAATCCAACCATTACACACAAAATGACCAACTCAGTGACATCGATGTGTTAATCTCGGTGGTACCGAAGTGACCAAAAGGTGGCAACTTTTGAATCTTGGTAAAGCCAATATAGGAAACTCGGTTGCACCGATAAGGTGACCACCAGTCAAATTTCCAATCTCGGTGACACCGATCCAACATTCTCGGTGGGACCGAAAATGTGATTGCGTAACAGAAAGTTGGCAACCTAAACTCGGTGGCACCGGTATGGAATCGGTTGCACCGAAGTGGCTAGGGTTTGGCAGAGTCTATCTAGGTTCTGGAATCGGTGGCACCGGTATGGGAAAGTTGGTTGCGTCGATTTTGAGTGGTAGGTATAGAACAGACTTGGTGGGAGAGTTTGTGGATGTTTTTGGCGACTATCACTTGTGCACGTTTGAGCATATTGTTCACCAACAAAACCTTACCCCCTTTTAATAGTATTGGCTTTCCTATGGACTCAAAGTGATTTCTCACAAATATAAAATGTAGAGTCCTCTTGCTTGAAGCTTGGCCAACCTATTTCCTTGAATCTTGGGGTTTCTCCACAATCTCCTTTTGCCAATCCTATCATTGAACATTTCCTGAAATATACTTGGTGGAAACATTAGTTCAATGACTTATATGTTGTTATTGATTACCAAAACCACCAAGGGAGCAAATGTGCTTTCAATCTCCCCCTTTTTGGTAATTGATGACAACATATAGATCAAAGCTTTGACATATGATAAATTCAATGAATATAACCATCGCTTTGAGAGGTATGTGATAAGCAAGAGCTCCCCCTAAATTTGTGCATTATTTTGAATTTGCGTTTGAATGCAAATGCACAATCGATTAGGCATATGGGGCACTTCTTCCATGTCACATACAACTTGGTGGTGTGCGTGAATAATTTAGAATGAATAACATGGCACAACACACACAAGCAAAGGTGAATGATCGTCTCATAAGCATTAAGATGATAGGAAATAGTTGCATCACACATAAAGCATAAAATAGTAGCATAACACAAACACAAAAGTATCTCACATCAAACCAAAAGAACCAAATGTTTGAAAAGCAATAAAAACCAAATCGCTCTCTCGCTCGAAGCCTAAAGATCTATATACCCTTCTCCCCCTTTGGCAACAAGTTACCAAAAAGTTCAAAGGCATACATCTAAGCGTTCTTGGGCATATCTCCTCTAGTTGTTGATGAAGGAGTTGAGATGACAGCATCGGCGAAGATCTCTGCAGATGTCGTGGATGGAGCTGGAGTGGTCACTGATGGAGCTAAAGTTGATGGAGCTGATGGGGTTGATGGAGCCGGCATGGTGGCTGATCTGGCCTGAGTGGTGAACTGAGTGCCTGGCCTGAGAGGTGATTCATCATCATCGTCACCATCTGAAGTGGAAGAGACCCGAGGGATTTGCACGGAGTCAACTTCCTTCTGAAGCTCTATGACGGTCTTTGTCAGCCTGTCCACTTTATCTGTAAGGGTCTTGATTCTGATCTCAAATATCCTGACAAGACTATTCTGGTTGTCCAGAATCCCCTTAATGTCCTTCTGCATGCCCTGAACAGATGATATCAGCAGATCCATTTGCTCGTTCCTGGATATAGGGACCTGAGCACTAGCGGCTCTAACTGCCTCTGCTGCTTCCTGAGCTGCAGCAGAAGTGGGATGATCAGCATCCATCACCACGACGTTGTCCTCTAGATCTGGCCATAGGGGCAAATGTGGGTGATCTAGGGCAAAAATGTGCTCCTCCAGTCTTGAATTGATGAGCATCTGGATGTAGGGTGCATAACAGCATGAGCGCTTCTGTTCAGCAGCAACCCTCTTGATTGTCTCAACAATCAGATCCATGACTATGATCCTGGTGTGACTGTCAAGGTGGATCAACATGTTGATGGAGTGGCCTCGGATCATCTTGTCATCTCCTGACTTGGGCATCAACGTGTGCCTCAGTATGGTGTTCATCGTGCAGAGGCCAACCTAGAGGAAATAGATGGATCCTAGCCTATGAGACTTCACATTTGCAGCAGGGATCTCCTTATACATCTTAGCGATAGCATTGTGACTAGCCTTGGATTCTAAGTATACGTCCAAGTCACCATCTTGTGCTTCAGGAACTCCTAGGATATCAGCCCATTCCTCAACAGTTGATTCATATCTCGCACCTTCAGTCATCCACACAATTCTACCATCTCCGTAGAAGTGTGCAGTGGAGTAGAACTGCGTGATCATCTCATCATTCCACGTTGTGAATTTTCTGCCAACAAACTCATCAAGACCTATGGAGTGGAAGTTGTCCTGGACACTTGGAAAGTAGTCCTCATTCTCCTTGATGAACTTCCAATCAACGTAACGCATGTCACTGACAGCTGGACTCTTGTCAAAGAGCACAGTCTCATAGAAGTCCTACTGCTCCTTGGTATAGAACCTGTAGTCCACAACTATTTTCTTCCTCTGGGCATAAGGATCTATTGCTCTCCATGCCCTCAATCCAGAATCCCTCCTCTTCTTCATGTCCTCAGCTAGTGGGTAGCTGGCATTGTGTACTGGAAGGTGTGCTCTAAGCTTCATCAGTGTTGTCAAGTCTTCCACATCATCAACTCTGGAAGCAGTTCCTTTGTTCTTTTCAAAAGCTGGAATCTGCCTAGTTGTCCTCTTAGGCTTCTCAGCAGCCTTCTTGGATGTGCTGGTCTTAGGCATAGCATCTGACATAAGCTTCTTTGCCTTCTTCTTGGGAGGATCCTTTGTAGCTGTCTCATCCTCCTCTTCAGCAGCAGCAGCAACAGCTTCCTCTAGATCTTCATACATAGAAGTGGGTGTGCCAGTCACATGAATGATCCTCTTCCTTGACTTCTTCTCTCCTGCCTTCTTAGGCATAGCCCTCTTGGGGACCTCAATAGACATTGTAGCTCTGGCAGTCTCATGAGTCTTGAAGGTAGAAGAAGGAGCATATGTCTTGCTGACAACTCTTCGAGAGGAAGTAGCTTTAGTTGCAGCTTTCTTGGCAGCCTTCTCTTGCTTCTTAGCAAGAATCTCTTGAGGTACAAAGTCTGAATCCTCTTCATCTGAGTTCAACCTCTTCCTGGTTCTGGTGACAGCCTTGGGAAACCCATGAGAGCTGGGGGTGCCTGGGTATGAGAAAGAACTGGCTTCTGGGCTTGTTCCAGAACTCATATCAACTCCCTGCTCTAGCACATTCTGACTATCTTCTAAGCCAGACATATTGACCCTATGAATAGAGTGTAGATGAGCACAAGTAGATGAGTTATCACAAAATGAGGCTGGTTTTTGAAAATTAAGCAATGAATTTTCAAAAGTTTTGCAATCTGTCAAATACATATTGGTGCAGCCGAAAAGAATTTTTCGGTGAGACCGAGACAGACTTACTCGTTAACAGAAACTTGGTAGCCTTTTTGGTAGGACCGAAAAGAGCTACTCGGTTCCATCGAGTCAGTTCTCGCCCTCATAGAAAAGCATATCGGTGAGACCGATATTTTCGTTTCGGTTCCACCGAGATATATCGGGCGGACGACAAAACCCTAGAAAATCCATCTAACTCGAGATTTTGGAGTTTCCAGTGGATGAATATCTAAGCAAAGGGTTCAAAGATGACAATCTAGAATCTAATGCGGAAGAATTATATGGGGAGCGCACTACACATCGAATCCGTACCCTAGCTTGCCGCGGATCCTCTACGGCGGTGACGTTGGTGTAGATTACGTCGACGGCGGCGATTCCCAGCGGCAGAGAGGCGCGGGAGAACAAGGCCGATGACCAGGGGTCTCGAGGCGGCAGCTTAGGGTTCTGAGGCGCGACGTTGAAGATTGAATTTCAAAGCGTCGGGTTCCACAACATATATACCCTTCACTGTCGATGATACCGATTTTATGTTTTTGGTGTCACCGAGTTCCACAACTGACAGTTGACAGGGAAACTTAGTGTAACCGAGAATATGAAATCGGTGTTACCGAGATTGAAAACCAGATCAACCCTAGGCAATCGGTGAGACCGAGTTTTTGGGATTGGTTCGACCGAGTTGCACTTGGGAGGTTTTAATGGTCAGTCCTTGTCGATACGGAACTCCGAGTGCTCCACACACAGAGGGATCGAAAAGTACTTGTTCAAATTTTGTGATATAACATGAATGGAATGTGAGGTGAGAAAGCATAGATAGCTAAAGAGTGGTCCTAGGAATTCTTGTCCAACCAACTGGCAAAAGATAAATCAAAAGCCAAATAGCAACAATTGGATGTCCTCGAATGAGAAAATAAATGCAGACCAACACGCTCACACAATAAGATGTCAAAAGAAATCATGACAAACATGCACAAACACTCTAGCATCTAACAAGCATTTGGGTGATGACGAGGTCATCCATATATGAGTATTTGACTTAGGAGCCAAGTAAGAGTACTTGATCATAGGTCATACTCATCGTTTAAGCAGAAGTGGGGTTACCACTTTTTCATAAAGCATTTAATGTTGTCACACACTAAGAGATGCTTTGACTCAAGTCTTAGAGTAAAGCTCCCCCTTAATGTGACATCCCCCCATAAGAGGGATAAACTAACCTTGGGTTTTGTCAATGAAGACTTCATGTTGGTGAGGTAGTGGTGGACGCTCAATGTTGATGAAGATCACCAAGAGTTGGGAGCATCCTTGTTGTTTCCTTACTCTTCTACCCTACATGGGTTAGTCCCAACATACAAGAGACAAATACAAGGATATCTATGGACATAGAGTGCAAACCATATGTTATGATGTCCATTGATTTGTTGATTACCTTGTCCCTTGCTTACCTTTGAGAGAATGTGTGACTCCTTGAACTATTGCATAGAGTTGATGTTGAGTGCAAAAAGTTCTTGCCAATAATGAATGTGAGTGAATTTCATTGGCGGAGTCACCCCTCAAGAACCTTCTAGTTCTTCTTGTTGGTAACCCATATCAAGTTGATGGGGATCCTTGGTGTTGAAGTGGCCTTTGTAGTAGTTGAGCTTGTAGCAGCCTTGGGAACCCACTCGACCAAAGCTAGGGGTTCATCTTCATATGAGTCAATGTCCTCTTGAAGCTTGTTCTTGCCCTTGAGCTTGTGGTCTTGTGGTGAAAGGTCATCTTGAGTGTTTCTCCCCTTGGGAAGAGTATTTTCATACTTCTCCTTTTGAGGAACAAACTTGGGCTTGGGATATTGACCTTCTTCCCACTCAACTCCATTAGCGTTGAAGTAGCCAACACCATGATTCTTGTGGTATCCTCCATGCTTGCGTACAATTTCCTCAAATTGCTTACATCCGGCAAGACTCTTGCAGATACCCTTTTCTATAATTCCTTTCAATAAAGCATTTTCTTTCTCAAGTGTAACTTGGCTAAGAGAATCATCATTAGTGGAATCAATAGAACTACTAGAAGCAACATCATTGGGTTTAGCATTTTTATTGTTGCTACTAGATGAAGAACCTTTCTTGGCTTTGTTACTAGATTGCTTAGTTTTAACTTGAGGCATCAAGGTAGACAAGAGTAGTCGTTTGGCTAGATAAGATGAAGTTTTCTTTCGGAGATCGTCATTGATAGCTTTGAGAAACTCATGCTCTTGCTCCAAGTTGAGCTTCTCGAAGTGTAGCTTCTCATGAGTTCTCATAAGCTCTCTATGATCTTCGAGGGCAGATTCATGAGATAACATAAGAGTGTTTAGTTCTTTAGTAGTTGTTCTATTTTCATCTTATCATCATCAAATGACTTATCTTGACTAGCATGAGAATTATCAAGTTTATTTTGATCAACATCACTAGTTTTATCACAAAGCAAGTCATCATCACAAAGCAAATCATCTTCATCACTATCAAGATACTCGGGGTGTGATACCTTGGGGCCTTTAGACATGAAGCAACTTCCAATCCCTTCATTTGGTGAATCAAATAGATCGTAGGAGTTGGTAGTCACTAGAGCAATTCCGGCAACACCATGATCTTGACTATGGACGGAGTCGGAGTGATAGCTTCTCTCGGAGTTGTTGTCGGAGTTGGAGCCAAAAACCCATTCACCAACATGAGCTTGATGTTTTCTTCTTGTGTATCTCTTGGTGTACTTGTCCTTCTTCTCCGAATCTCTACTTCTCCTTGAGTGTCTTCGTTCATAATGATCATCTCTACTCCTTCTCTCTCTTTGTGGTGACTCATTCCTTGAGCTTCGTCTTCGAGGTGACTCTTCTCTTCTTTTGTAGGGAGTCGTGCACTCATTTGAGTAGTGTCCGGGCTTCCCACAATTGTAACAATTGCGGTCACGACTTGATGAACGCTTCTCTTCATATCTTGAGTTGGAGTTTCTTTCTTTGCTTCTCTTCTTGTAGAACTTGTTGAATTTCTTGACCATGAGGCTTAGCTCTTCATTGGTGACAAGGTTGTTGCTTGAAGTTGCGAGAGCATCACTTGTGGCTTTGTAAGCACCGCTAGACTTGTGATGAAGTTCTTCTTTATCTTTGAGTGTCATCTCATGAGCAACAATCCTTCCAATGACTTCCGTAGGCTTGAGTTCTTTGTAGTTTGGCATCATTTGAGTTAATGTGCACACGGTGTCGTATCTCTCATCCAAAGATCTAAGTATCTTCTTGATGATGAATTTTTCGGTCATTTATTCGCTTCCTAAGCCGGCAATCTCATTGGTGATGAGAGCTAGCCTAGAGTACATCTCAGCGACTCCTTCACCATCCTTCATCTTGAACTTGTCAAGCTGACCTTGAAAAACATCTAACTTGGATTCTCTCACGGACTCGGTTCCTTCGTGCATATCAACCAAAGTATCCCAAATCTCTTTTGCATTCTCAAGACGACTGATTTTGTTGAATTCTTCGGGGCATAAGCAGTTGAAGAGAATGTCGCATGCTTGAGCATTGAATTGCAACATCTTTAATTCATCCGCGGTCGCTTCACGATCCAGTTCCCGTCCATCCGCAAAGAATTCACCTTGCAAGCCAACACGAACAACAGCCCAAACGGCGGGGTTATGACCAAGAATGTGCATTTTCATTTTGTGCTTCCAACTAGCAAAATTAGTGCCATCAAAGTAACGACCTCTACGATGATAACTTCCCTCACTAGACGCCATACTTCTCCTAGGTTGTGAGACCTAAGCAATGGAGACCAAAGCTCTGATACCACTTGTAGGACCGAAAGTAGGTCTAGAGGGGGTTGATTAGACTACTTGACCAAATAAGAGTTTTGCCTATACCAAGTTTTAGGGTTGACAGTTTTTAGCATTTCATGGCAAGTCAAGTACACCCTACACATGCAAGTCTAAGAGTATATAGCAGTGGAAAGTAACAACAATCATGTATAGAAGGGATAGGGTAGGAAGATCAAACGCGATTGTAGACACGATGATTTTTCCCATGGTTCCGATAGGTGACGCTATCGTACATCCACGTTTATGGAGTCTTCAACCCACGGAGGGTAACAGTCGCGAGAGTCCACGGAGGTCTCCACCCAAAAGGGTCCACGAAGTAGCAACCTTGACTATTCCATATGGCTTCCGTCCACGAAGGACTAGCCTCACTATGGGTAGATCTTCACAAAGTAGGCAATCACCTTGCCCTTACAAACTTCTTGGTTCACTCCACAACACGAAGTAGGAGGCTCCCAAGCGACACCTAACCAATCTAGGAGGCACCACCCTCCTAACGGTAATAGGCTCGGTAATGACGTTGAACTCCTTGCTCTTGTGCTTCAAGATGATAGACTCCTCAGCACCCAATCACTCTCTCACATATTTGGCATGGTGGAAGAGATGGGATTGGTGGAAAGCTACTTGGGGAGGCTAGAAATCAAGATCCATATGATTGGAGTGGAAGATCTTGACGTCAACACAAGGGTAGGTGGTTCTCTCTCAGCAAATCTTATAGGATAGGTATGGAATAGTTCTGAGTGCCTCTCTTTAGAGTAAGTGGTGGTGAAGGGGTATATATAGGAATCCCCAAAAATCCAACCGTTACACACAAAATGACCAACTCGGTGACACCGATGTGTTAATCTCGGTGGTACCGAAGTGACCAAAAGGTGGCAACTTTTGAATCTTGGTAAAGCCGATATAGGAAACTCGGTTGCACCCATAAGGTGACCAACGGTCAGATTTCCAATCTCGGTGACGCCGATCCAACATTCTCGGTGGGACCGAAAATGTGAATTTGCGTAATAGAAAGTTGGCAACCTAAACTCGGTGGCACCGGTATGGAATCGGTTGCACCGAAGTGGTTAGGGTTTGGCAGAGTCTGTCTAGGTTCTAGAATCGGTGGCACCGGTATGGGAAAGTTGGTTGCACCGATTTTGAGTGGTAGGTATAGAACAGACTTTGGTGGGAGAGTTTGTGGATGTTTTTGGCGACTATCACTTGTGCACGTTTGAGCATATTGTTCACCAACAAAACCTTACCCCCTTTTAATAGTATTGGCTTTCCTATGGACTCAAAGTGATTTGTCACAAATATAAAATGTAGAGTCCTATTGCTTGAAGCTTGGCCAACCTATTTCCTTGAATCTTGGGGTTTCTCCACAATCTTCTTTTGCCAATCCTATCTTTGAACATTTCCTGAAATATAATTGGTGGAAACATTAGTTCAATGACTTATATGTTGTTATTAATTACCAAAACCACCAAGGGAGCAAATGTGCTTTCACTCGTCTAGCTCAGCGGCATTCATAGCCACCGCCGATGACGAAGCCTGGAGAAAGCAAATCCTTATTAGGTTACATAAGCTCCAAATTACCCAATTAATATCAATCAGATTCTATGGTCGGTCTTCTTAAGGGCTAGGTAGAACATTCTGAACATATAATTTAGTATATAGTTCAGACAATGATCTGTGCTTGACCCCTAGGTAAGTTTTTAAAACTCACCTAGTTATCGGGGCTGCCATGTATATAATGATAACACAAAGAAATTAATATTTTACAAATAAAGCGTTGTAGGATCGTAAGTAGGTCTAGAGGGGGGGGGTTAGACTACTTGACCAAATAAAATTTTGCCTTTTTCCCAATTTTATTTCTTGGCAAGTTTTAGCATTCATAGCATATCAAGTAACACCCTACACATGCATGTCTAAGAGTGTAGCAGCGGAAAATAAAGACATTGCACATGTAAGTAAAGAGAGGGTTAGGAAAGCCAACACAAGTGATGACACATTGATTTTTCCCGTGGTTCTGATCTATCGTATGTCCACGTTCATGGAGTCTTCAACCCATGGCGGGTAACGGTTGCGAGAGTCCACGGAGGGTTCCACGAAGAAGCAACCTTGACTATTCCATGCGGCTTCCGTCCACGAAGGACTAACCTCACTATGGGTAGATCTTCACGAAGTAGGCGATCTCCTTGCCCTTACAAACTTCTTGGTTCACTCCACAACACGAAGTAGGAGGCTCCCAAGCGACACCTAACCAATCTAGGAGGCACCACCCTCCAAAAGGTAATAGGCTCAATAATGACGATGAACTTCTTGCTCTTGTGCTTCAAGATGATAGACTCCTCAACATACAATCACTCTCTCATAGATTTGGCTTGGTAGAAGAGATGAGATTGGTGGAAAGCTACTTGGGGAGGCTAGAAATCAAGATCCATATGGTCAGAGTGGAAGATCTTGACCTCAACACAAGGGTAGGTGGTTCTCTCTCAGAAAACTGAGTAGGATAGGTATGGAATAGTTCTAAGTGCTTCTCTTTCGAGTAGGTGGTGGTGGAGGGGTATATATAGGCATCCCCAAAAATCCAACCATTACACACAAAATGACCAACTCGGTGACACCGATGTGTTAATCTCGGTGGTACTGAAGCGACCAAAAGTGGAAACTTTTGAATCTCGGAGGGACCGATATATGAATGTCGGTTGCATCAACAAGGTGACCAACGGTCAGATTTGCCAAACTCGGTGATGCCGATTCACCATTTTTGAACGGACCAAAAATGTGAACTTGCGTAACAGAAACTTGACAACCCAACTCGATGGCACCGAAAGCAGTGTCGGCTGCACTGAAGTGTTAGGGTTTGGCCGAGTCTGTCTAGGGTTTGGAATCGGTGACATCGGAATAGGAATGTTGGTTGCATCAATTTTGCATATTTGGCTTTGGACAGACTTTGTGGGAGAGTTTGTGGATGTTTTGGTGACTATCACTTGTGCACGTTTGAGCATATTGTCCATCATCAAAACTTTACCCCCTTTTAATAGTATTGGCTTTCCTATGGACTCAAAGTGATTTTTCACAAATGTAAAATGTAGAGTCCTCTTGCTTGAAGCTTGGCCAACCTATTTCCTTGCATCTTGGGGTAATTCCACAATCTCCTCAATCCTTTTGCCATCCCTATCATTGAACTTTTCCTGAAATATACTTGGTGGAAACATTAGTTCGATGACTTATACATTGTTATTAATTACCAAAACCACCAAGGGAGCAAATGTGCTTTCAATCTCCCCCTTTTTGGTAATTGATGACAACATATAGATCAAAGCTTCGACAAAGATATAATCATGGAATATAATCATCGCTTTGAGAAGTATGTGATAAGCAAGAGCTCCCCCTAAATTTGTGCATTATTTTAAATTTGCGTTTGAATGCAAATGCACAATCGATTAGGTACATGGGTCACTTCTTACATGTCACATACCACTTGGTGGTATGCGAGAGTAATTGGAATGAACATCATAGCACAACAAAATCAACCAAAGATGAATGATCATCTCATAAGCATTAAGATGATAGGAAATAGTAGCATCACACATTAAAGCGTATGATCAAACATCATCAAGCATGTCAACAAACAACCAAAAGCAATTGTTTTTGAAAAATCAATAAACACCAAAACGCTCTCTCACTCGAAGCCTAAAGATCTATATACACTTCTCCCCCTTTGGCAACAAGTTACCGAAAAGTTCAAAGGCATATACCTAAGCATTCTTGGGCTGATCTCCTTCGGTTGTTGATGAAGGAGTCGAGAGAAAAACATCGGCGAAGATCTGTTTAGATGTCATGGATGGAGATGGAGTGGACACTGGAGGAACTGGAGCTGATGGAGCAGGAGCTGTGCTGATAGTAGCAGGAGCTGATGATGAGGGCCTTAAGTATGGTGCAGGCACTGTGGCTGATCTAGCCTGAGTAGTGAACTGAGTGTTCGGCCTGAGAGGTGATCCATCCTCCTCCTCCTCCTCCTCCTCATCATCATCATTTCAAGTAGAAGAGAGTTGAGGGATGTGCACGGAGTCAACTTCCTTCTGAAGCTCTATAACTATGTTAGTCACCTTGTCCACCTTGTCACCAAGAGTCTTGATCCTTGTATCAAAGATCCTCACAAGACTGTTCTGGCTGTCCAGAATCCCCTTGATATCCTTCTGCATACCCTGAACTTCTCAGATCAAAAGATCCATTTACTCGTTTCTGGATCTAGGGGCTTGAGCACTAGCGGCTCGAACTGCTTCTGCCTCTGCCTGTGATGTAGCAGATGTGGGATGATCTGGGTCCATCACCACATCATTATCATCGAGATCTGGCTGTAGGGGAAGATGTGGACGATCTAGAGCAAAAATGTGCTTCTCCAACTGAGAGTTGATAAGCATCTGGATGTAGGGTGCATAGCAGCAAGAGCGCTTTTGATCAGCAGCAACCCTCTTGATTGTCTCAACAATCAAATCCATGACTCTAATCCTGGTATGTCCGTCAAGGTGGATCAACATGTTGATGGAGTAGCCTCGGATCATCTTGTCATCTCCTAACTTGGGCATCTAGGTATGCCTCAGAATAGTGTTCATGGTACGGAGGCTTGCTTGCAGATAGTAGATGAATCCTAGCTTGTGAGATTGCACTTTGTCTACGTGGATAGGAGTATACATATCCTTCATGGCATTGTGACTCGCCTTGGATTCTGATTATACATCTAGATCGCCATCCTGAACATCTGGAACTCTTAGAAGTGCAGGCCACTCCTTAACATTAGATTCATACCTTGCTCCTTCAGTCATCCATACACTACTACCAACTCCGTAAAAATGTGCAGTGGAGTAGAATTGCATGATCATCTCATCGTTCCATGCAGTAAGCTCTCTGCCCATGAACTCATCCAGACCAATGTAGTGGAAATTATCTTGGACACTTGGAAAGTAGTCCTCATTCTCCTTAATGAATTTCCAATCAACATATCTCATATCGCTAACAGTTGGGCTCTTGTCAAGCAGTAATGTCTCATAAAAGTCATGCTGCTCTCTGGTGTAGAACGTGTAGTCAACAACAGTTTTCTTCCTCTGGGCATAAGGATCTACGGCTCTCCAAGCTCTCAATACCGAGTCTTTCCTCTTCTTCATGTCTTTAGTAACTAAGTGGCTGGCATGATGTACTGGAAGATGTGGTCTGAGCTTCATCAAAGTAGTCAAGTCATCATCATCTTCAAGTCTGGAGGCAGTTCCCTTGTTCTTTTCAGAAGCTGGAATGTCTCTGGTAGTCCTCTTGGACTTCTGTGCAACAGCTTTCTTGGATGTAGGCTTGGTGCTCTTAGATGTGCGAGAGTTTGGCATAGCATCAGCCATAAGCTTCTCGGCCTTCTTCTTGGGAGGATCCTTTGCAGCTGGCTCATCCTCCTCTTCCCTGGCAGCAGCACTAGCAGCCACCTCTGGATCTTCATACATGGAGGTAGGCCTGCCAATCACATGAATGATCCTCTTTCTGGAATTCTTCTCCCCTGCCTTCTTAGGCAAAGACTTCCTTGGGGGATCTATAGTCATTGTGGCTCTAGCACTCTCAGGTGCTCTCATAGCTTCAGAGCTAGCATAGGCCTTGCTAACCATCCTCCTAGAAGAGGTGGCTTCATTAGCAGATTTCTTGGCAGCCTTTTCTTGCTTCTTGGCAAGAATCTCCTCGGGAATAAAGTTTGAATCTTCTTCATCAGAATTCAGCTTCTTCCTTGTCATGGTGGTAGCCTTGGGCAACCCATGGGAGCGGGGGGTGCCTGGATCTGAAAAAGAACTGGGCTCTAGGCTTGTGCCTGGACTCATATCAACTCCGTGCTCTGCCAAATTTTGACTATCTTCGGCATCTCACATACTGACCCTATGAATAGAGTATAGAGGAGTGGAAGTAGATGAGTCATCACAAAATGAGGCTGGATTTTGAAAGTTTGAACAATAGGTATTCAAAGTTTTTGCATTCTGTCAAATAAATATCGGTACAGCTGAAACAACATTTTCGGTGCTGTCGGGACAGACTGTCTCTCTTAACAGAACCTTGGCATTCTTTTCGGTCAGACCGAAAAGAGGTACTCGGTTCCACCAAGACAGTTCTCAGCATCACAGAAATACACATTGGTGAGACCGATATGTTTGTTTCGGTTCCACCGAGATTTATCGGGTGGCGGCAAAACCCTAGAAAATTCACCTTTCACTAGACTATAGAGGTTTTGTGTGGATAGGAATACGTGCAAAGAGTGGCTTATTGATAAACTTGAATCTAATGCGCAAGAATCGGACGAGGAGTGCAAAAGAGGTGGAATCCGTACCCTAAATTGGTGCGGATCTGCTACGGTGGCGACGATGGAGAGGATTTCGTCGACGGCGGTGATTCCCAGTGGCGGAGGAGAGCGGGGAGACAAGGGCAACGACCAGTGGTGTCGAAGGCGGCAGCTTAGGGTTCTAAGGCGTGATGATTGAGATTGAATTTCAAAGCGTCGGGGTCCACAACATATATACCCACCACTGTCAGTGGCACCGATTCTAACTTTTCGGTGTCACCGAGTTCCTCAACTGTCAGTTGACAGGGAAACTCGGTGTAACCGAGAAGATGGAATCGGTGGTACCGAGATTGAAAATGAGATCAACCCTGGACATTCGGTGAGACCGAGATTTTGTGGTTGGTTCCACCAAGATGCACTTGGGAGGTTTTAATGGTGAGTCCTTGTCAATACGGAACTCCGAGTGCTCCACACACAAAGGGATTGAAAAGCACTTGTTCAAATTTTGTGATGCACCATGAATAGAGTATGAGGTGAGAAAGCATAGATAGCTAAAGAGGTGGTCCTAGGCATTCTTCTATATCCAATTGGCAAAAGATAAATCAAAAGCCAAATAACAACAATTGGATATCCTCGAATGAGAAAATAAATGTAGACCAACATGCTCACACAATAAGATGCCAAATGAAATCATGGCAAACATGCACAAACACTCTATCATTTAACAAGCACTTGGGTGATGACGAAGTCATCTATATATGAGTATTTGACTTAGGAGTCAAGTAAGAGTACTTGATCATAGATCATACTCATCGTTAAAGCACAAGTGGGGTTACCACTTTTACATAAAGCATTTAATGTTTTCACATACTAAGAGATGCTTTGACTCAAGTCTTAGAGTAAAGCCCCCTTGATGTGACAACCCCCCATAAGAGAAATAAACTAACCTTGGATTTTGTCGATGAAGACTTCATGTTGGTGAGGTAGTGGTGGATGCTCAAGGTTGATGAAGATCACCAAGAGTTGGGAGCATCCTTGTTGTTTCCTTACTCTTCTCACCTACATGGGTTAGTCCCAACACACAAGAGTCAAATACAAGGATAACGATGGACATGGAGTGCAAAAGCATGTGTGATGATGTCCATTGATTTGTTGATTACCTTGTCCCTTGCTTACCTTTGAGGGAATGTGTGACTCCTTGATCTATTGCATAGGGTTGATGTTGATTGCAAATAGATCTTGCCAATAATGAATATGAGTGAATTTCATTGGCGGAGTCACCCCTGAAGAACGCTCTAGTTCTTCTTCTTGGGAACCCATATCAAGTTGATGGGGATCCTTGGTGTTGAAGTAGCACCTGTAGAAGTTGAGCTTGTAGTAGCCTTGGGAACCCACTTCACCATAGCTTGGGATTCATCTTCATATGAGTCAAAGTCCTCTCGGAGCTTGTTCTTGCCCTTGAGCTTGTGGTCTTGTGGTGGAAGGTCATCTTGAGTGTTTGTCCACTTGGGAAGTGTATTTTCATACTTCTCCTTTTGAGGAACAAACTTGGGCTCGGGATATTGACCTTCTTCCCATTCAACTCCATTAGTGTTGAAGTAGCCAACACCGCGATTCTTTCGATATCATCCATGCTTGCGTACAATCTCATCAAATTGTTTGTACCCTTCAAGCCTCTTGTAGATATATTTCTCTATAATCCCTTTCAATAAAGCATTTTATTTCTCAAGTGTAACTTGGCTAAGAGAATCATCAGTAGTGGAATCAATAGAACTACTAGGAGCAACATCATAGGGTTTAGCATTTTTATTGTTGCTACTAGATGAAGAACCTTTCTTTCCTTTGTTGCTAGTTTGCTTAGATTTGACTTGTGGCATGAATGTAGACAAGAGTAGTCATTTGGCAAGATAAGATGAAGTCTTCTTTCGGAGATCATCATTGATAGCTTTAAGAAATTCATGTTCTTGCTCCAAATTGAGCTTCTCGAAGCATAGCCTCTCATGAGTTCTTACAAGCTCTCTATGATCTTCAAGAGTATGTTAATGGTCTAACTTAATAGTGTTGAGTTCTTTAGTTAGTTCTTATATTTTTCATCTTATCATCGTCAATTAACCTATCTTGTCTAGCATGAGAAATATCAAGTTCATTATGATCAACATCATTAGTTTTATCACATAGCAAGTCATCATCATAAAGAAAATCATCTTCATCACTATCGAAATCAAGATATTAGGGGTGTGATACCTTGGGGCCTTTAGCCATGAAGCAACTTCCACTCCCTTCATTTGGTGAATCAAATAGATCATAGGAGTTGGTTGTCACTAGTGCAATTCTGGCAACACCATCATCTTGACTATGGTCGGAGTTGGAGTGATAGCTTCTCTCGGAGTGGTTGTCGGAGTCGGAGCCGGAAACCCATTCACCAACATGAGCTTGATGTTTCCTTCTTGAGTAGATCTTGGTGTACTTGTCATTCTTCTTCGAGTCCCTACTTCTCCTTGAGGGTCTTTGTTCATAACGATCATCTCTACTCCTTCTCTCTCTTCGAGGTGATTCATCTCTTGAGCTTCGTCTTCTAGGTGACTCTTCTCTTTGTTTGTAGGGAGCCGTGTACTCATTGGAGTATTGTCCGGGCTTCCCACAATTGTAGCAGTTTCGGTCATGACTTAACGAACTCTTCTCTTCATGTCTTGAGTTGGATCTGCGATCTTTGCTTCTCTTCTTGTAGAACTTATTGAATTTCTTGACCATGGGGCTTATCTCTTCATTTGTTAAAAGGTTGTCGCTTGAGGTAGCGGGAGCATCACTTGTGTCTTTGTAAGCACATCTGGACTTGTGATGAAGCTCTTCCTTGTCTTTGAGTGTCATCTCATGAGAAACAATTCTACCAATCACTTCCGTTGGTTTGAGATCTTTGCCGTTGGGCATCATTTGGATCAATGTTCAAACGGTGTCATATCGATCATCCAAAGCTCGAAGTATCTTCTTGATGATGAATTTTTCTGTCATTTCTTCGCTTCCTAAGCCGATAGTCTCATTTGTGATGAGAGCTGGCCTAGAGTACATTTCAGGGACTCCTTCACCATCCTTCATCTTGAACTTATCAAGTTGACCTTGAAGAACATCTAACTTGGATTCTCTCACGAACTCAGTTCCTTCGTGCATATCAACCAAAGTATCCCAAATATCCTTTGCGTGTTCAAGACGGATGATTTTGTTGAATTCTTCAGGGCATAGGCAGTTGAAGAGAATGTCACATGCTTGAGCATTGAGTTGCAACATCTTCAACTCATCCACAGTCGCTTCACGATCCGGTTCCTTTCCTTCCGCAAAAAAAAAATAAACCTTGCAAGCCAACATGAACAACAGCCCAAACGGTAGGACTATGACCAAGCAAATGCATTTTCATTTTATGCTTCCAACTAGCAAAATTACTGCCATCAAAGTACAAACCTCTACGGTGATAATTTCCCTCACTAGATGCCATACTTCTCCTAGGTTGTGAAACCAATGAAATGGAGACCAAAGCTCGGATACCACTTGTAGGATCGAAAGTAGGTCTAGAGGGGGGTGATTAGACTACTTGACCAAGTAAAAGTTTTGCCTTTTTCCCAAAATGAATTCTTGGCAAGTTTTAGCATTCATAGCATATCAAGTAACACCCTACACATGCATGTCTAAGAGTGTAGCAGCGGAAAATAAAGACATTGCACATGTAAGTAAACAGAGGGTTAGGAAAGCAAACACAAGTGATGACACGTTGGTTTTTCCCGTGGTTCCGATAGGTGGTGCTATCGTACGTCCACGTTCATGGAGTCTTCAACCCACGAAGGGTAACGGTCGCGAGAGTCCATGGAGGGCTCTACCCACGAGCGGTTCCACGAAGAAGCAACCTTGACTATTCCATGTGGCTTTCGTCCACGAAGGACTAGCCTCACTATGGGTAGATCTTCATGAAGTAGGCGATCTCTTTGCCCTTACAAGCTTCTTGGTTCACTCCACAACACGAAGTAGGAGGATCCCAAGCGACACCTAACCAATCTAGGAGGCACCACCCTCCAAAAGGTAATAGGCTCGATAATGACGATGAACTCCTTGCTCTTGTGCTTCAAGATGATAGACTCCTCAACACACAATCACTCCCTCACAGATTTGGCTTGGTAGAAGAGATAGGATTGGTCGAAAGCAACTTGGGGAGGCTAGAAATCAAGATCCATATGGTTGGAGTGGAAGATCTTGACCTCAACACAAGGGTAGGTGGTTCTCTCTCAGAAAACTCAGTAGGATAGGTATGAAATAGTTCTGAGTGCTTCTATTTCGAGTAGGTGGTGGTGGAGGGGTATATATAGCCATCCCCAAAAATCCAACTGTTACACACAAAATGACCAACTCAGGGACACCGATGTGTATATCTCGGTGGTATCGAAGTGACCAAAAGTGGAAACTTTTGAATCTCGGAGGGAACGATATGTGAATCTCGGTTGTACCGACAAGGCGACCAACGGTCGGATTTGCCAAACTCGGTGACGCTGATTCACCATTTTCGGATGGACCAAAAATGTGAACTTGCGTAACAGAAACTTGGCAACCCAACTCGGTGGCACCGAAAGCAGTGTCGGCTGCACCAAAGTGTTTGGGTTTGGCCGAGTCTGTCTAGGGTTTGGAATCGGTGGCACCAGAATAGGAATGTTGGTTGCACCGATTTTGCATATTTGGCTTTGGAAAGACTTTGTGGGAGAGTTTGTGGATGTTTTGGTGACTATCACTTGTGCACGTTTGAGCATATTGTCCATCATCAAAACTTTACCCCCTTTTAATAGTATTGGCTTTCCTATGGACTCAAAGTGATTTCTCACTAATGTAAAATATAGAGTCCTCTTGAGTGAAGCTTGGCCAACCTATTTCCTTGCATCTTGGGGTAATTCCACAATCTCCTCAATCCTTTTCCCATCCCTATCATTGAACTTTTTGTGAAATATACTTGGTGGAAAGATTAGTTCAATGACTTATATGTTGTTATAATTACCAAAACCACCAAGGGACCAAATGTGCTTTCAAGCGTTGCGTGGTTCACCTGAAATCCCGTCGGGAGACCCTTGAAGGCCTCCTTTAGTCCGTTGTCGACGGACTGAATGCTCTGCAATACTGCACCCATAAGGGTGCAATGCTCCTTGGAGATGGAGGCGCTCGATAGAGCCTCCCTCATGACCGGACACCAATTGGTCGTTGGTGCCGATGGTAATCGGACAACCAGATCACCGACCGGGAATTGAACCGGAGCCCCGGGAGGCATGGTGCGCTCCGGAGTGGTCCTCGGAGGATACTGAATGTCTTCACGTCCGGTCTCCTCAGTATCCGGGTGGGGCCCCGCCCCCCGGTCTTCGGTGGTCGAGGTGTTAGCCTGTAACACCATGTGTTTTACCTCATGACTAAGTTATCATGACTCAAAAATTAGGGCCAAATAAATTTTTTTGAGTGCACTTGAATGTTTGAATTGTGTGCTATTTGCTTGCTTGTTTGATTGCTTGCTAGTGCTGTATAATTCATAAAACTCTCTTCTACTCTCAAAACTCTTTTCCTTGACCTAGAACTCTTGTCTGATGATCATGCCATGTGTATAGGACTTAAAACAATTTTTATCAAATATTATTTTTTCCAAAAAGCATTTATTTGAATTAGGTTTTCAAAACCCCCTGTTTTGAGCTTTGCACTGCAAGTCCCCAAATTGGGTGGACCTATCTTTTCCCAATGATTTATTTGGAACCTACTATATATATAACTTCCCAAAAACACCAAATATTATTTTTAAAGATTATTTTACTATTTTATTTAAAGGCTTTTTCTTAAGGCCAGAAATGGGCCTTTATAGGGAAAAATTATTTAAAGGATTTAAAAATATTTTATAAAAATTTAGGAAAGCTCAGTGGACATATATTGTCCATATATAAGAGTTTAAAGGCATGGTCATGTTCAAAGTATTGGTCAAAACCCTTCAAAACCATTTCTGCCTGTTTCAAGCATTTGAAATATTTCTATAAAAATATTATCAAATAAATACAGGAAAATTCTAGCATGTCACATATGATATATGTGGTCATATTGACAAGTGTCATCTCAATCCCAATTGTTTTGGTTCACCAAAATATCTTAAAGCCATTCCTGTCCAGAGCCAAATTTGGTCAACTTTACATTGTGAAGTTTCTCTTATTGATCACAAACTTTGTGGACATGTTCTAATCCCCAAATAAGGATGTTACCCCAAGTTGTGAATCAAGGGGATTAGTTTAACCCAACCGGATATACATAAAACTGATTTTGTTGAATCCTAGGGTTTACCAAGTTTACATTATCAACTTTCTTCAAATCATCTCAAAACTTGTGATCAGGACCAAATGGACTTACCATTTACCCATGGTAAATCTCAAGGTCATAGGATTCCCCTGCCTAGCCCAATCACAACACAAACACCTTGAGCCATAAAGTTGTGGACAAGCAAAGTGGGCCCAAAAAGATTCCCCTTGCCCCCAACTTTCTACCACAACATATTATAACCCTATTCTACCTCTAGTAACTTTGCCATGGCCTCTGGTCAATTATTTGGGGGGTAACTCCCTCATTCTCCCTCTCTTTTACCATGGCAAGACCTCTTATTTCCCATCTCCCATTATTTTGTTCCTAAAAATGCCCCCCAAACCTTTCCAAAGCATCATTTGCATCTATCCAAGCCCAAAGATGGCATGCTCACATGGAAAATGTGATCAGTCCATCTACAAGCACTTACCATTTACATTATGGCAGTAAATGTAGCTTTGTACTACAAGTACCTTGCCCTCTCATCCCCATGATCAGAAAAATTGTGGGTGTATAGTCCTCCCATGGCTAGGTACACTAGACAAGGTTTTACCCATAATGTTGTATAAGAAAATCCCATTAGATGAGCTCCAAGTTTGTTGCTGCAAACTTCCCAACAGTGAAAACCAATTGCAACCAGCTCCATTCCCCTTGAAAATTTATCGGTGACCTATGTCATGCATGACTTGTTGGGGAACGTTGCATGGGAAACAAAAATTTTCCAACGCACACGCAGATCTATCCATGGTGCTGAGCATCTACGAGAGGGAGGGTCGATCTACGTACCCTTGTAGATCGCTAAGCGGGAAGTGTTAAGAATCGCGGTTGGTGTAGTCGAATGTCTTCGCGATCCAAATCGTCGTGCGTCCCGCGATCCAATCACGATCCATCCCGCGATCCAATCACGATCCATCCCGCGATCCAATCACGATCCGTCCCACGAACTTGATCACGATCCGTCCCACGAACTTGATCACGATCCTTCCGATCTAGCATCGAACAGACGGCACCTCCGGGTTCAGCACAGGTACAGCTTGATGACGATCTCCGCCGTCTTGATCCAACAAGAAGGAGCGGAGAGGTAGAAGAGTTCTCTGGCAGTGTGATGGCGCTTCGGCGATGGTGGTGGAGCAATTCCGGCAGGGCTTCGCCTAAGCACTGCAGAAATCCGATCTAGAGGAGAAACTATGCACTGGAGGAACGGGTAGCACGTGGCTGAAAAACTAGTGCAAAACCCTAAAACCCACTAGTATATATAGGAGGAGTGGTGGAGAGCCTTGGCACAAGGGCCAAGGCTCCTATGGTTCGGTCGAACCTACTAGGAGAAGAGGACTCCTCCTCCAACCCTAGTAGGACTAGGATTGCTCCTTTTTTTGCCTTTTTTCCACATTTTCCTATTGGGTTTTCTTCTCCGGCCACATGGGCCTTGTGTGGGAGTTTCCACCAGCCCACTAAGGGCTGATATTCACTCTCCCACAGCCCATGAAGCCTCTTGATTCGAAAGAGCCCTCCCGGAGGACTCCCGGTACACTACCGGCACTCCCGGTACACTACCGATGAGCCTGAAACTTTTCTGGCAACCAAAACAGGACTTCCTATATATGAATATTTACCTCCGGACCATTCCGAAGCTCCTCGTGACGTCCGAGATCTCATCTGGGACTCCAAACAACCTTCGGTCACCACCATACATAACTCTATACTACCGAAACGTCACCAAACCTTAAGTGTGCAGACCCTGCGGGTTCGAGAACTATGTAGACATGACCGAGACACCTCTACAGTCAATAACCAATAGCGGGACCTGGATGTCCATATTGGTTCCTACATATGCTACGAAGATCTTTATCGGTTGAACCTCTTTGTCAAGGATTCAGTTAATCCCGTATGATGTTCCCTTTGTTCTTCGGTATGTTACTTGCCCGAGATTCGATCGTCAGTATCTCCATACCTAGTTCAACCTCGTTACCGGCAATTCTCTTTACTCGTTTCGTAATACAAGATCCCACGACTAACACATAGTCACATTGCTTGCAAGGCTTATTGTGATGTTGTATTACCGAGTGGGCCCTGAGATACCTCTCCGTCACACGGAGTAACAAATTCCAGTCTTGATCCATGCCAACTCAACAGACACCCTCGGAGGTACCTGTAGAGCACCTTTATAGTCACCCATTTATGTTGCGACGTTTGATACAAACAAGGCACTCCTCCGATGTTTGTGAGTTGAATGATCTCATGGTCATAGAAACATATACTTGACATGCAGAAAACAGTAGCAACAAACTGACATGATCATATGCTACGTTTGTAGTTTGGGTCTTGTCCATCACATCATTCTCCTAATGATGTGATCCCGTTATCAAATGACATCACATGACAATGGCTAGGAAATGTTGACCATCTTTGATCAACGAGCTAGTTCACTAGAGGCATACTAGGGACAAAGTGTTGTCTATTAACCCACACATGTAATGTGTTTCCAATCAGTACAATTATAGCATGGATAATAAACGATTATCATGAACAAGGAAATATAATAATAAGCACTTTATTTATTGCCTCTAGGGCATATTTCCAACAGTCTCCCACTTGCACTAGAGTCAATAATCTAGCTCACATCACTATGTGATTTACATTGTAATGAATCGAACACCCATGCAGCTATGGTGTTGATCATGTTTAGCCCTTGGAAGAGGTTTAGTCAACGGGTATGCAACATTTAGATCTCTGTGCACTTTCCAAATATTTATGTCCTTCTTCTCGATGTAATCGCGGATGGAGTTGAAGCGTCACTTTATGTGTCTGGTCCTCTTGTGAAACCTTGGTTCCTTGGCCAGTGCACTGGGCACTACTCCAAGATCTGTCATGAACTGCTTCATCCAGACACCTTCCTTTGCCGCCTCCGAGGCTGCGATGTACTCCGCTTCGCACGTAGAATCGGCTACCACGCTTTGCTTGGAACCGCACCAGCTTACCGCTCCCCCGTTGAGAATAAATACGTATCCGGTTTGCGACTTAGAGTCATCTGGATCAGTGTCAAAGCTTGCATCGACGTAACCCTTTACGACGAGCTCTTCATCACCTTCATAAACGAGAAACATTTCCTTAGTCCTTTTCAGGTACTTAAGGATATTCTTGACCGCTGCCCAGTGCTCCATTCCAGGATCACTTTGAAACCTTCCGGCCATACTTATGGCGAGGCTGACATCGGGTCTTGTGCATAGCATTGCATACATGATAGAGCCTATGGCTGAAGCATAGGGGATGACACTCATCTTTTCTCTATCTTCTGCAGTCATTGGGCATTGAGTCTTACTCAACTTCACACCTTGTAACACAGGTAAGAACCCCTTCTTGGACTGATCCATTTTGAACTTCTTCAAAACTTTATCAAGGTATGTGCTTTGTCAAAGTGCTATTAAGCGTCTCGATCTATCTCTATAGATCTTAATGCCTAATATGAAAGCAGCTTCTCCTAGGTCCTTCATTGAAAAACTCTTGTTCAAATATTCCTTCACACTTTCCAGCATTTCTATATTGTTTCCAATCAGCAATATGTCATCCACATATAGTACTAGAAACTCTATAGAGCTCCCACTCACTTTCTTGTAAATACAAGCTTCTCCATAAACTTGTATAAACTCAAACGCCTTGATCACCTCATCAAAGCGCTTATTCCAACTCCGAGATGCTTGCACCAGTCCATAAATGGATCGCTGGAGTTTGCAAACTTTGTCAGCATTCTCTGGATTGACAAAACCTTCGGGTTGCATCATATATAACTCTTCCTCAAGGAAACCGTTGAGGAACGCCGTTTTGACATCCATGTGCCAAATTTCATAGTCAAAATAAGCAGCTATTTCCAACATGATTCTGACAGACTTAAGCATCACTACGGGTGAGAAAGTCTCATCGTAGTCAACTCCTTGAACTTGTGAAAAACCCTTTGCCACAAGTCGATCTTTATAGACGGTGACATTACCGTCCGCGTCTGTCTTCTTAAAGATCCATTTGTTCTGAATGGCCTTTCGCCCTTCAGATAATACTTCCAAAGTCCATACTTTGTTTTCATACATGGATCCCATCTCGGATTTCATGGCCTCCAACCATTTCTCAGAATCTGGTCCCATCACTGCTCCTTCATATCTCGTAGGTTCATTGTTTTCCAACAAGATGACCTCTAAGACAGGGTTGTCGTACCACTCAGGAGTAGTATGCGCCCTTGTCGACCTACGAGGTTCAATAGTAGCTTGATCCGAAGATTCATGCTCATCATCATTAACTTCCTGTTCTACCGTCGTAGATTTCACAGAAACATCTTTCTGCGCTACGCTACTTTCTGGTTGAAGTAAACGTTCAATAACCTCATCAAGCTCTATCTTCCTCCCACTCAATTCTTTCGAGAGAAACTCTTTCTCAAGAAATGTTCTGTTCTTAGCGACAAACACTTTGCCTTCGGATCTGAGATAGAAGGTATACCCGATTGTCTCTTTCGGGTATCCTATGAAGACGCATTTCTCCGCTTTGGGTTCCAGCTTTTCAGGCTGAAGCTTTTTGACATAAGCATCACATCCCCAAACTTTAAGAAACGACAACTTTGGCTTCTTGCCAAACCATAGTTCATATGGCATCGTCTCAATGGATTTTGATGGTGCCCTATTTAAAGTGAATGCAGTTGTCTCTAATGCATAACCCCAAAATGATAGTGGCAAATCAGCAAGAGACATCATAGGATGCACCATGTCTAATAAGGTTCGATTACGATGTTCGGACACACCATTACGATGTGGTGCTCCGGGCAGTGTCAACTGTGAAACAATTCCACACTATCTTAAGTGACTGCCAAACTCATAACTCAGATATTCACCTCCTCGATCAGATCGTAGGAACTTAATCTTCTTGATATGATGATTCTCAACTTCACTCTAAAATTGCTTGAACTTTTCAAACGTTTCAGACTTGTGTTTCATTAAGTAAATATACCCATATCTACTTAAGTCATCAGTGAAGGTGAGAAAATAATGATATCCACCACGCGCTATAACATTCATTGGACCGCACACATCAGTATGTATGATTTCCAATAAGTCACTTGCCCGTTCCATTGTCCCAGAGAAAGGCGTTTTAGTCATCTTGCCCATGAGGCATGGTTCACATGTGTCAAGTGATTCAAAATCAAGTGAATCCAAAAGTCCATCAGCATGGAGCTTCCTCATGCGTTTTACACCAATATGACCTAAACGGCAGTGCCACAAGAAAGTGGTACTATCATTATCAACTCTACATCTTTTGGCATCAATGTTATGAACATGCGTGTCATCACTATCAATATTCAATATGAATAAACCCCTAACATTGGGTGCATGACCATAAAAGATATTACTCATATAAATAGAACAACCTTTATTCTCTGATTTAAATGAGTAACCGTCTCGCAATAAACAAGATCCAGACATAATGTTCATGCTTAACGCAGGCACTAAATAACAATTATTCAGGTTCATCACTAATCCCGATGGTAATCGAAGAGAGAGCATGCCGACGGCGATCACATCAACCTTGGAACCATTTCCCACGCGCATCGTCACTTCGTCCTTTGCCAACCATCGTTTATTCAGTAGTTCCTGCTTTGAGTTGCAAATGTGAGCAATCGAACCGGTATCAAATACCCAGGCACTACTACGAGAGCTAGTAAGGTACACATAAATAACATGTATATCATATATACCTTGTTTGTCGTTGGCCGCCTTCTTGTCAGCCAGGTACTTGGGGCAGTTCCGCTTCCAGTGACCAGTTCCCTTGCAATGAAAGCACTCAGTTTTTGGCTTGGTTCCATGCTTGGGCTTCTTTACAGGAGTAGCAACTGCTTTGCCATCCTTCTTGGTTTTAACCTTCTTGCCCTTGCCCTTGACTTTGCCATTTTTCTTGAAACTAGTGGTTTTATTGACCATCAACACTTGATGTTCTTTCTGGATTTCAGACTCAGCGACTTTTAGCATCGGAAACAGCTCGGCAACTAACTTGTTCATCCCGTGCATGTTATAGTTCATCACAAAGCTCTTATAACTAGGTGGCAGTGATTGAAGAACTCTGTCAGCGATCGCCTCTGGCGGAAGGGCAATTCCCAACTCTGCTAGACGAGTTGAATACCCAGACATTCTGAGTATATGTTCACTGATAGACCCGTTCTCCTCCATCTTGCAAGCATAGAACTTATCGGAGGTTTCATACCTCTCGATCCGGGCGTTCTTATGAAAGATAAACTTCAACTCCTAGAACATCTCATATGCTCCATGACGTTCAAAACGTCTTTGAAGTCCCGGTTCTAAGCCATACAATATCGCACATTGAACTATTGAGTAATCTCCTGTACATGCCTCCCAAGCGTTCTTAATGTCTTCGGAGGTCATGTCTTCTGGTTGGTCACCAAGCGGTGCATCAAGGACATATGATTTCTGGGAAGCCGTGGGGATAATCCTCAGATTACGGCCCCAGTCAACAAAGTTACTTCCATCATCTTTCAACTTAGCTTTCTCTAGGAACGCATTAAAATTCAGGGGTGCTTCTGCACGAGCCATTGATCTACAACATAAATATGCAAAGTTTACTTAGACTATTGTTCAAGATAATGAGTTTAGTTAATCAAATTACTAAAGCTCTCACTCAAATTGACATCCCTCAGGTTATGTGAGTGTCACATGATCCAAATCCACCAACTCAAGTCCGATCATCACGTGAGTTGAGGTGGCTTCAATGGTGAACATCATTATGTTGATCATATCTACTATATGACTCATGTTCGACCTTTCAGTCTCTTGTGTTCCGAGGCCATGTCTATACATGCTAGGCTTGTCAAGTTTAACCCGAGTGTTCTGCACGTGCAACACTGGCTTGCACCCGTTGTATGTGAACGTAGAGTCCATCACACCAGATCATCACGTGGTGTCTCAACACGACGAACTTTCGCAATGGTGCACACTCGGGGAGAACACAATTCATCTTGAAATTTAAGTGAGGGATCACCATATAATGCTAGCGTCGTCCTAAGCAAAACAAGGTGCATAAAAGGATTAACATCACATGCAATTCATAAGTGACATGATATGGCCATGAACTTGTGCTTTTGATCTCCATCTAGAAAGCATCGGTATGATCTCCATCGTCACCGGCATGACACCATGATCTTCATCATCTTGATCTCCATCAACGTTTTGCCATCGGGGTTGTCGCGCCCAACATGCTTCTACTACTATTGCTACCATTTAGCGCTAAAGTAAAGCATTACATAGCGCTTAATGATTGACACGCAGGTCATACAATAATTAAAAACAACCCTATGGCTCCTGCCGGTTGCCGTACTCATCGACATGCAAGTCATGATAATCTATACATCACATGATCATCTCATACATCACATATATCACATCATGTAATTGGCCATATCAGATCACAACATACCCTGCAAAAACAAGTTAGACGTCCTCTAATTGTTGTTGCATGTTTTACGTGGCTGCTACGGGTATCTAGTAAGAACAATTGTTATCTACGCAAAAACCACAACGGTGATACACTAGTTGCTTTTCAACCTTCTCAAGGACCGCCTTTGTCGAATCCGATCCAACTAAAGTGAGAGAAACTGGCACCCGCAAGCCATCTATGCAACAAGTTGTGGTCGAGGGAACCGGTCTCTCGTAAGCATACGAGTAATGTTGGTCCGAGCCGCTTCATCTCACAATACCGCTGAACCAAAATCCGACCAAGGGAGGAAGCAATCTAAGCATCAACGCCCACAAACCTTTTGCGTTCTACTCGAGATCTCATCTACACATAGACCTAGCTCATGATGCCACTGTTGGGGAGCGTTGCATGAGAAACAAAAAATTTCCTACGCACACGCAGATCTATCCATGGTGATGAGCATCTACGAGAGGGAGAGTGGATCTACGTACCCTTGTAGATCGCTAAGCGGGAAGCGTTAAGAAACGCGGTTGGTGTAGTCGAACGTCTTCGCGATCCAAATCGCCGTGCGTCCTGTGATCCAATCACGATCCATCCTGCGGTCCAATCACGATCCGTCCCACAAACTTGATCACGATCCTTTCGATCTAGCGCCGAACGGACGGCACCTCCGCGTTCAGCACACGTACAGCTTGATGACGATATCCGCCGTCTTGATCCAACAAGAAGGAGCGGAGAGGTAGAAGAATTCTCCGGCAGCTGACGGCGCTCCGACAATGGTGGTGGAGCAATTCTGGCAAGGCTTCGCCTAAGCACTGCAGAAATCCGATCTAGAGGAGAAACTATGCACTGGAGGAACGGGTAGCACGTGGATGAAAAACTAGTGCAAAACCCTAAAACCCACCAGTATATATAGGAGGAGAGGAGGAGAGCCTTGGCGCAAGGGCCAAGGCTCCTATGGTTCGGCCGAACCTACTAGGAGAGGAGGACTCCTCCTCCAATCCTAGTAGGACTAGGATTGCTCCTTTTTTTTGTGCCTTTTTTCCACCTTTTCCTATTGGGTTTTCTTCTGTGGGAGTTTCCACCATCCCACTAAGGGATGATATTCACTCTCCCACATCCCATGAAGCCTCTTGGGTCGAAATACCCCTCCCGGAGGCCTCCCGGTACACTACCGGCACTCCCCGTACACTACCGATGAGCCCGGAACTTTTCCGGCGACCAAAACAGGACTTCCTATATATGAATGTTTACCTCCAGACCATTCCGGAGCTCCTCGTGACGTCCGGGATCTCATATGGGACTCCAAACAACCTTAGGTCACCACCATACATAACTCTATAATACCGAAACGTCACCAAACCTTAAGTGTGCAGACCTTGCGGGTTCGAGAACTATGTAGACATGACCGAGACACCTCTACGGTCAACAACCAATAGCGGGATCTGGATGTCTATATTGGTTCCTACATATTCTACGAAGATCTTTATCGGTCGAACCTCTATGTCGAGGATTTAGTTAATCCCGTATGATGTTCCCTTTGTTCTTCGGTGTGTTACTTGCCCGAAATTCGATCGTCGGTATCTCCATACCTAGTTCAACCTCGTTACCGACAAGTCTCTTTACTCGTTCCATAATACAAGATCCCGCGACTAACACTTAGTCACATTGCTTGCAAGGATTATTGTGATGTTGTATTACCGAGTTAGCCCTGAGATACCTCTCTGTCACACGGAGTAACAAATTCCAGTCTTGATTCATGCCAACTCAACAGACACCCTCGAAGATACCTGTAGAGCACCTTTATAGTCACCCAGTTACGTTGCGACGTTTGATACACACAAGGCACTCCTCCGATGTCCGTGAGTTGCATGATCTCATGGTCATAGAAACATATACTTGACATGCAGAAAACAGTAGCAATAAACTGACATGATCATATGCTACGTTTGTAGTTTGGGTCTTGTCCATCGCATCATTCACCTAATGATGTGATCCCGTTATCAAATGACATCACATGTCAATGGCTAGGAAATCTTGACCATCTTTGATCAATGAGCTAGTTCACTAGAGGCATACTAGGGACAGAGTGTTGTCTATTAACCCACACATGTAATGTGTTTCCAATCAATACAATTATAGCATGGATAAAAAAAATTTATCATGAACAAGGAAATATAATAATAAAAACTTTATTTATTGCCTCTAGGGCATATTTCCAACATGACTTGCATGCCAGACATGTTTGGCCGACCAAAAGGTCTCCCTGGACACGCGTTGACGTGGTGACCATGCTACTGGCATGTAGCAACGGCGCTCTGTCGACACACGTTGTCCTGTAGCTCGCAGCAATCTTCGGCAGGGCATCCCCTGTTGGAAATATGCCCTAGAGGCAATAAATAAAGTGTTTATTATTATATTTCCTTGTTCATGATAATTGTTTATTATCCATGCTAGAATTGTATTAATTAGAAACATGGATACAGGTATGGATACATAGACAAACAAAATGTCCCTAGTATGCCTCTAGTGAACTAGCTCGTTGATCGAAAGATGGTTAAGGTTTCCTAGCCATGGACATGAGATGTCATTTGATAACGGGATCACATCATTAGGAGAATGATGTGATGGACAAGATCCAAACTACAAACGTAGGTTATGATCGTGTCAGTTTATTGCTACTGTTTTCTGCATGTCAAGTATATGTTCCTATGACCATGCGATCATGCAACTCATGGACACCGGAGGAGTGACTTTTGTGTATCAAATGTCGCAACGTAACTGGGTGAGTATAAAGGTGCTCTACAGGTGTCTCCGAGGGTGTCTGTTGAGTTGGCATGGATCAAGACTGGAATTTGTTACTCCGTGTGACGGAGAGGTATCTCAGGGCCCACTCGGTAATACAACATCACAATAAGCCTTGCAAGCAATATGACTAAGTGTTACTTACGGGATCTTGTATTACGGAACAAGTAAAGAGACTTTCCAGTAATGAGGTTGAACTAGGTATGGAGATACCGACGATCAAATCTCGGGTAAGTAACATACCTAAGAACAAAGGGAACATCATACGGGATTAACTGAATCCTTGACATAGAGGTTCGACCGATAAAGATCTTCGTAGAATATGTAGGACCAATGTGGACATCCAGGTCCTGCCATTGGTTATTGACCGTAGAGGTTTCTCGGTCATGTCTACATAGTTCTCGAACCCGTAGGGTCTGCACACTTAAGGTTTGGTGATGTTTCGGTAGTATAGAGTTATGTATGGTGGTGACCGAGGTTTGTTCGGAGTCCCAAATGAGATCCGGACATTACGAGGAGCTCCGGAATGGTCCGGAGGTAAATATTCATATATAGGAAGTCCTGTTTTGGTCGCTAGAAAAGTTTTGGGCTCATCGGTAGTGTACCGGGAGGCCACCGGGAGGGGTATTTCGACCCAAGAGGCTAGATGGGCTGTAGTAGGGTGTAAACCAGCCCTTAGTGGGCTGGTGGAACATCCACAAGAGGCCCATGCAGCTTGAGGAAAAAGGCCTAAGAGAAAAAGTGGAAAAAGGCAAAATAGGGTGAATCCTAGTCCTACTAGGATTGGAGGTGGACTCCACCTCTCCCTCTCTCCTTCGTCCGAAGCAAGGAGGCTTTGGCCCTTGTGCCAAGGCCTCTCCTCCTCTCCTCTTATATATAATGGAGGTTTTAGGGTTTTTGCACTAGAATTTCAGCCACGTGCTACCCGTTCTTCTAGTGCATAGTTTCTCCTCTAGATCGGATTTCTACAGTGCTTAGGCGAAGTCCTGCCGGAATTGCTCCACCACCATCGCCGGAGCGTCGTCATGCTGCCAGAGAACTCTTATTCCTCTTCACTCCTTCTTGCTGGATCAAGACGGTGGAGATCGTCATCAAGCTGTACGTGTGCTGAACGCGGAGGTACCGTCCGTTCGGCACTAGATCGGAAGGACGTGATCAAGTTCGTGGGAGGGGTCGTGATCAAGTTCGTGGGACGGATCGCGATCGGATCATGGGACGGATCGTGATTGGATCGCGGAACGGATCATGATTGGATCGCGGGACACACGGCGATTTGGATCGCAAAGACGTTCGACTACACCAACCGCGTTTCTTAACGCTTCCCGCTTAGCGATCTACAAGGGTATGTAGATCCACTCTCCCTCTCGTAGATGCTCATCACCATGGATAGATCTGCGTGTGCGTAGGAATTTTTTGGTTTCCCATGCAACGTTCCCCAACATCCCCGCGCGCCAATAGCCTCCTCTTGACCTCCCACGCCTCTCCTCGACGCCAGGATGCAGCCAAGGGAGCTCAGGCACGTGCATGCTCGGCGCCCGAGAGCATCTGAGGCACATCTGAGCTCCCCTCGATGCCCCCTCTTGCTTTTACCTCTCCCCGAGCCCCCCTCGATGCCCCCTCTTTCTTTTACCTCTCCCCGAGCCCCCCTATTGTCCCCTCTAGCTCCCTCTCCCTTCCTTGAGCCTCCTTAACCTCCCCGTTTGCCCTGCATGCCCTGCATCCACCCTCATGGCCGACATGTCCCCATCACGTCCACCGCTTGAATCCGAGCTCCCCGGTGCTCCCTCTCTTTCTCTAGCCAGCTTGGAGCCTCCCCCTTGACTCCTTGAAGCCCCTTCTCCGCTGTTTTTTGTGAGGTCGTCCGTGCGCCCGGAGCCACGGCAGCCGGGGGGCTTCCCTGCGGCCATCCCGAGCCGCCGCCGCCTCGGCTCTCCCCCATGGGCGTACCGCACCCGGGTGGACGCGGCTCACCGCCCCGAACGCCCCTGAGCCAGAGCGCCGCTCGGGACGGCCGGTGCCACCGGGGGGGCACCGGAGCCACTCGGCTCTGCCTGCCCCGCTCCTCCTCTGCTCGAGCGGGAGGAGGAAGGAGGGCTTGACGGGCAGGGCCCGCAAGTCAGCGACCCAGCCGGTCGGGCCCACCGGTTTAAGTGGAGGCGGGTCTCCGGTGGCCGCCTCCCCACTGGGAAGGCGTACTCCGTAGGAGTACGCTTCCGACGCGGCCGTGGGCACGCTGAGCTGGGCCGGCCCATTTGTTAACTTGCGCGCTATGCGCAGGTTGGCCTTCTCGTAATTTCTTCATCTTTTTCTTTTCAGAGGCAATCAAAAATAGATATTAAATTCATCTTAACTCCAAATCTGGTGATTCAAAATCCTAGAGGTTCCTAAAATCTTCCTCTATCCAAAAATATATCCTACATATTTTACCCAAAAACTTCTCTCTACTGTTCAAATTTAAAATTTAAATTTGAACTATTGGAGAGGCACCTTGTAAAATTCCCAAAGCATCCATATAATCTCCAAATGGAGTAACTCCAATTTATAGGTACTCTAAGTGCCATACCCTATTTTTTTAGCCATGGTGAACATTTTTACTATGCACCTATTCTGTTGGATCCACTAAATAACCCACTTTTCCATTTATCTCATCTTTGCAGATCCCTAGGAAATTCATACCAACTCCAAATCCAGTGAAACCACTTCCCACATGTTTCTAAAATCATGCCCTATTTTATGAGTGCCTCCACTCATTTTTATGAAAATATTTCCTGTTGACATCTTAAAGGATCATCATTTCCATCATTCCCACCATTCAAAGCTTCCCCTTGACCCACATCCTATGAAACCTCCTTGGTTATTTTTCTTGTGACCAGAGGTGTCCAAGAAAAATAGAACTCCTATTTATAGAGCACTTTTATTTTTTGCTTGTTGTGTTGCTTATTGCGGTTGTTTCCGGCGATAGTTGACGAAGTAGACGAAGTGCTCGGATTGACGAGAAGCGGGTGAAGACCTCAAAGACATTGCTAAGCCAGGCAAGCAGCCCTTTGACCATGTTAAGAAACTTTTCCATGCATGACATATAGCACCTGTTGTTTCGATGATTTGATCATGATGTGGTATTCCCCCTTCGGTGGGATGCCTCCGATGCTCTACCATTGATACTTGCATCGTGCATGACCCTACCATTCTTATGAGGGTTGTGCGGGTGGGAGTAGTTAGGTTGCTAGTAGATGCTACGCAAGTCAAATCGGGAATATGCATGGTGATGGAAACAAAAGTATTTTTAAAGACTTTTTCAAAAAAACGTCGGGTGCCACTAATGCCCGAGGGAGATGATATCGAGTTGGGTAACCACTTGAGAAAGAAGTGGTGTATCGAAGCAAGCTGTGTGAGTGTGTGTGTTTTCGAAAACGGATTAGATTCAAGGTCTGCTGACCGTCCCAACCTTACATGTGTGACCATTCTACCCCTATATGGGAAGGGGCTTTGTTGATTACTATGGTTGGTGCTAGCGAGGAGCCCGCATTACTAGTGGCGAGAGTGAAGAGGTCACTCTCGAGACGGGGTCGTCCCAGAGTGGAAGGTCATGCGCTGTCTTTACAGGCACCGGGCACACTGTTACGTGCCCTCATGGATGATACCAGTGATGTATATCATGAGGGATGGCACCAACGACTGGACTCTTTGTTTAGTATCGCCATGGTAAACGCATTGTTCGGGTGCTTACCTTGGTTATGTAATATACCGTGAGTCGTGGATGACAGGAAAGTTCCCCGAGTCTTGTGGGTGAAGTGCGCAACCTCTGCAGAGTGTAAAACTATTCGAATAGTCGTGTCCACGGTCATGGACAGTTGGAGGTCCTTCTTAAACTACATCTAGATGTTTCCTCAAAACTTGGTGTGGGTGTGTGGTGACAAAGATGATACTTGAGTCGAGCCGGATGACTTGGCATGATGACTGAACATGAGATGTTCAGACGGTACATGAGACAAGTCTGAGGACTTGGTGTGATGGTTGAACATGAGACATCCAACCCCCTACTTATGATGATGACTATGACATGTTCTTATGAACACCTGTCTATGGTTGATGAATGCTTACTTAAGTTACTTGATCATGTCATTGCACTCAAAACTAGCTTTCTGCAAAACTTACCTATTAGTGCTATATCATGCATTGTTATTGCCTTGTACCAAACATGGGTTGCTTGCGAGTACATTCAAAGTACTCATTGGCTTGCCACTAGTTATTTTATTGGCCAGGCATGAAAGATCAGGTTATGATGAAGACTACCTTGATGACAGACGTGCGAGCTAAGACGCCTCCCAGTCAGAATGCCTATAGGGTTAAGGCAGATGGCAATGGGTTCATGCTATCATTGAAGATTTCCGCTGCAATCATATGAAGACTTGACCATAAAGGCCATATTTGAGTAAACCAGTATGTAATGGATGTAAGACTCTTGTTATTCAGTTTATGTGTGTTCAGTGAGCATTGATCTCTGGGATCACTGTGCACGTACATTCGGTGATCACGACTTATGAGTCGGGGTCCCCACATAGCCTCGACCATGATATCGTCTCCTCCACCGCTGGTGCCCAGCTCAATAGGAGCATGCTGGGATGACACCTCCGCGGTGCCTTTGTGGAGCCCCAAGGAGTGGGATGCGACGCATTCCTGCTGTCCGCTAACTCAAAGGGTGGGGTCTCCCCATCCGAAACCTGGTCTGTGGGGAGAACGTGCGGTGGGCTGCAAAATCAATAAGCGCTCGCATGTTAGTAGCCTTTAAAACCTATCATCAACAGTCGAGGAAGTCTTCGGGTACTTACCTTTGAGATGGGGGCTTGACCCTTAGGCTCCTTTGTGGAACCCTCTTGAAGTCATCGGACTCGGTATCCGAGTCCGAACTATCGTCGTACAGGATTACCTATGTCCGATGCGCTTTGTTCGGGGAAGGAGGGGGTACCTCCTCTACGACGTCCGATGACGCCACCCTCTTTCTTGCGAGGCGGGAATTGCCCTCCCCCTCGCCTTCGTCATCATCCTCATGCTTCTCTTGATTCGAGGAGGCATGGGTTTCTTCGGACACAGCCTCTAGCTAGTCCCTGATGCGCAGGACTTCTTGGCTTGGTTTCTTCTTCTTCTCTTTCTTTGCAGGCACCTCGTAAGGCGCCTCGACGAGCATCTCCACAAACAGCCTGGACCTGGTGTCTTTGGGCTAAGGCGTCGGGCAGTCGATACCCATGGCTTTGCTCAACCATTTCTACAAAGATGATCGGGAGTATGTTTTAGATTTTCTTTAGGGAAAATGAAACCGATCATGCAAAACTATCTTATACCTCGGTCCTCCTCCTCGGCTAGCCAATCCTTCTGTGCCTTGAAGAGCGCCTTCCACAGCTTCTCCCCAGTAATGCGGAAGAGGTGAAGAATCGTGGGCTCATCATCGAGCCGACGAGACCACATGGGAGAATCCCGGTGCTAGCAGGGAAGGATGCGCCACCTTAGCATAACCTGGACCACATTGGTCAACGTGATGTCGTTTCTGACCATGGAGGCAATGCGCTTCTGCAGGAGGTCCACCTCCTTTTCCGACCCCTAGTCGAGGTCCTTTTGAAGCCACGAAGTCAATCTGGTGGGGGGACCGGATCTGAATTTGACCGGTGCAGCTCGGCCTTCCTCCGTTGGCCTGGTGATGTAGAACCACTCTTTCTCCATAGTTTGACAGTGTCGATGAAGGTGCCGGATGGCCATCTGACACGGGAAAGTTTGTCGATGATAGCCCCATCGCAGTCTGCATGTTCCCCTGCGACACACTTTGGCTTGATATGAAATATCTTGAGCCAAAGTACGAAGTGTGGCTCGACTCGAAGGAAGGCCTCACAGACGACGATGAAGGCCGATATGTGCATAAAGGAGTTCAACGGGAGGTCGTGGAAGTCAAGGCCGCAAAAGAACATTAACCCCTTGATGAAGGGGTGGATAGGTAAGCTTAGTCCCCGGATGAAGTGGGGAATAAAGACCACCCTTTTGCCTGGCTTGGGGGTGGGAATCACCTGGCCCTTCTCCGGCGCACGGTGGAAGATGTTGGCGAGGAGGTAGCCGACGTCCTTGAGGTCCCGGATGTCCCGGTCGGTGACCGTGGAAGCCTCCCACTTGCCATTGGAACTAGAGCCCGCCATGCATTAGCTCGGAGGAGGTGTGGTGGAAAATCTAGATCTGCACTGAGCTCAGAAGGTTGGGGAAGCAGAGGATGCGAATGGGAAGTAGGGTTAGGCCTTGGAATGTGGCCTCCCTTTGCTGCCCGTGAATCCCTCCGCTTCCCGAGACGTGTGTGTCGTTGCATGCGCATGAATAAACATATCCCATGTAAAACGGGGCAAGATCTGTGCATTGATGGATCGTGTTGATGAAAACGGCCTCGAACCGCGAATCAAATTTTTGCAACTGGTTTAGCGGTCGTGGTGGGCCGTGTCCTTTTGTCAAAAAGGTCATCAAGGGACATTATTCTACTCCTTGACGCTTGGCCTTCAAGGCCGACCTATTCACGGTGTACGGGCGCGTCTCTAATTGGAAGACTACATCGGAGGCCGAACTAAACTCGACGGGAAGAACTCACCTCGCAAGCCAAAGACTCTGATTATACGAAGCAGCCGAAGCTAAGACCCTTGGTGTTGGAGGCAATTTCGGGGGCTACTAAGGGAGTCCTGGATTAAGGGGTCCTCTGGAGGCTGACCTATCCCTTGTGGGCCGGACTGTATGGGTCGTTTGCCGAACATTGGATCGATCGAAGGCCCTGTCTCCAGGAAGGAAGCTTCGGGAATTGTGGCTTGTCCTCCACGTTTGATGTAGCAATTAGTCATGTTTATCCCTGCGGCATGTAACCGACCATGTGTAAAACCCTAGGTACCCTCTGCGTCTATATAAGCCAGAGGGTTCTAGGTTGTAGAGAAGGATGACTCATCTAGGGTTTAGCCCTTTGATCTCGAGGTAGATCGACTTTGTTATACACCATCAATACAATCAACAAGGACGTAGGGTATTACCTCCATAGGAGGGCCCAAACTTGGGTAAACATCGTCTCCCATGTCTCATGTTACCATCGATTCTAGTATCACAGCTCGGGACCCCCTACCCGAGATCCGTTGGTTTTGACACCGACACTCGCCCCGCAAGCCGAACTGCTGAGAGTCACGGACTTCGACGTTGGAGGCTAGTTCGGGGGCTATTAAGGGAGTCTGGGACTAAGTGGTCCTCAGGACGCTTACCTATCTCCTATGGGTCGGATAGGTGGGCTACTCTATGGGCACCGCATGGAAGCCGAACTATGAGACAACCTCGTATTCGGGAAGGAAACCTTGAAAGTCTTGGTGTGTCTTCCAAGTCGAGACGGCGAGATCAGTGCGTTTATCCTTGATGGTAATCGACTATGTGTAACCCTAGGTACCCCTGGTGTCTATATAAACAAGAGTGTTTAGTACTAGAGTATCATTCTGACTCATCTAGGGCTTAGTTTCTTTCATCTCGTGGTAGATCGACTTTGTAATCATCATACACACATCAATACAATCAAATAGGATGTAGGGTTTTACCTCTTCAAGAGGGACCGAACCTAGGTAAACATCGTCTCCATGTTTCCTGTTCCCCATTGATCCAAGATCCATAGCTCGGGACCCCCTACCCGAGATCTGCCGGTTTTGACACCGACAAGCACCCCTTGCGTTTCTGTGCAAGTCGTTGAACGACCCAAATGTCATGTAAAACCACTCCAAGTGTGCGTAAAAGCGCTTCCAATTAAACTCTTCGACTTCGATTGTCGGTCTACGTCCAAGAGCTACGACAGATCGATGACACCAATGAGTGTCGGTCTCGGCGTGGCCGAGCTAGTACCTCGCCGAAGATGAGGACGACACTGCAAGCGATAGTGAGCTACGATTTCCCAAGCGGAGGCGAGGAAGTGGGACCATTCTGGGTCGAGGGTGTGTGTGCGGGGTCATCACAATTGTTGGAGATTGAGGGGGGGCAGCGCCCGCCAACCATGGTGGGCGGGGCAGGTTGTCGGTTGAAAGACATGCATGTGATCTGTTTGCGGGGAGAAGAAAATGGTTGGGAGGCTGAAGACAATCATCGACCCATCCATTTTGCATCAACAACTCAGATATTCAGTTGACACTAAAAAAATAGATACATGAGATGTAAGCGGTTCCATTTTTTCTATTTATGCCTTTCTAAAATCCTGTGAATCCAAGAGGCCCTTATTCTCTTATGAGGATTTGTCATGCACCGGACTGGGGCATGTGTATTTTGGACCCCATGATTGCATCAAGTTTAAAATTTGGTTTCGTCATACACTACTAGAAAAAGGGCTATAGCTAATATAGACATTAGTGGCGCACTATATATGTGGTGCGCCACTTCTAAATAGTAGTGGCACACCACACATGGGTGCGCCACTAATGTTTATATTACTAATGGCGCACCTTGTGTGTGGTGCGCCACTGCTAAGTTTCTCCTGGGCACACACCCCTCCCCAGACTTACCAGTGGCGCACCTAGGTTGGGTGCGCCATTACTAGTTTTAACTAGTAATGGCGCACCTCACCCACGGTGCGCCACTACTAACAAAAAAAAATCAATTTTTTTTCAAAACTAGTAATGGCGCACCACACACCAGGTGTGCCATTAGTAACCCTGGTTACTAGTGGCGCATTCTTAGGAGGTGTGCCATTGGTAACCTGAGAGTAGCTAGATATTTTTGACAGCCACCGACCACACTCACTTTCCCCACTTCATTCTCTCCACCTCTACCAAGCTTGGTCTCGACTGCCTCCTCCTCCTCACCTCATTTGCACCATAGATTCACCCAAATTAAGTGGTTAAATTTCCTTTTTTTATAAGTAAGTAAGGGGAAAGCTTTCTGTATGTTCTAGATCTACTTTTTTCTCCCTCCAACGTACACACTTTTTATGGCCTAGATCTACACTTTTCTCATTGAGCTAGATCTACGTATGTTTGTGGTGTTGCATATGTTTGTGTTTGCAGGTACCGGCATTTGAAATGCGATAGTTGCCAATATTTTGCCGGAATGTTGATTCATTTCCGTTTCGGCTAGAATTTGGCACTATGCATTCTTTTTTGTCCTATTTTTAGGCAAAGTCATGCCAAAAAAAATTTGGTTCTAAAATATTGTTTTGCTCTACCCCGCAGGCGACCATGGTCCGCACGATGACCGAAGGCATCGTGAATAGGTTTTTGAGCTCTGCGAAGGCCGAGATGCTTAAAAAGAACGAGACGGAGATAAGATGTCAGTGTCAAAGATGCAAGCTGAAGAGCCTTATGGACCCGGATTCCAGACAGGTGCGGGACCACCTGCTCGTGCGTGGTTTCATGGATGGCTATCGGTGGCAAGGTGATGAAGATGATTATGAAGCCGTCCATGGGGGCCGGGCAAGAAATAAGGAAGGGCAGCAAGACAATAGCGGCGAGGGCGGGCGAGAAGACGAAGAATCTCCAGGACATGATCACGAAGTAGATGCAGGACACAGTCATCATGTAGAATATGCCGGACATGATGATGAGGAAGATCAAGACGAAGGGCATGATCATGAAGATGAAGATGCCGGAGGAGACGATGATGGACCATCGATGGGCTGGGTGCAGGACCCTCATATTCAAGAGCTGCTTCTCAAGCAGACGGGTAACGCAAGAGATGCCGCCCGAGAGAAAGCCAAGCTGGATCAACTGGAGATAGACGCGGTTACTCCATTGTATGAAGGATGCAGGCCCGAGGATACCCGCCTAAAAGTAACGCTCATGGCTCTGGAGATGAAGGTAAAACACAAAATGACCGACACATGCTTCGACGAGAACATGTCATTCTGGCACGAACGTCTTCCCAAGGGGAACAAGTGCGTGACCAGTTTCGAGGAGGCGAAGAAAATCGTGTGTCCTCTGGATTTACCGCACGTGAAATACCATGTGTGCATGAACGATTGCATCATTTATCGGGACGAGCACGCGAAGTCTACCATACGTCCGGTGTGCGGCGTCACTCGATACAAGAAGAGGAAGAAAGCTCCTCGAAAAGTGGTGTGGTACTTTCCGATCACTCCTCGTCTGCATCGGTATTTCATAGACCCTAAGCTAGCAAAGCTCCTGCGTTGGCACAAGGATAGGGAGGAGAAGAAGCGAGAAGATGACGGAAATGATCCAGAGATAAATAAAAAAAGACAAGATGTTGAGTCACCCTAAGGATGCGAGCCAGTGGCAAGCGTTGAACTTCGAACACCCGGAATTTGGGGACGATCCAAGGAACATCATGCTGGGCGCGAACACCGATGGAGCCAATCCGTTTGGCAGCCAGAGAAGCACACATAGCACCTGGCCTGTGTTTGTGTGGATGTACAACCTTCCCCCCTGGATGTGCATGAAGAGGAAGTACATTCACATGAGTATGCTAATTGAAGGGCCGAAACAACCAGGGAATGACATCAATCTGTATCTGGGGCTAATGAAAGAGGAGCTAGACACGCTGTGGAAAACGCCAGCCAATACGTGGGACGCCGCAGCGAAACAACATTTCCCTATGAGAGCCGCACTGCTCACGACGGTGCACGACTATCTCGGTTACGGATATGTCGCGGGGCAGGTGGTCCACGGATTTTTTGCATGCGTCAGGTGCATGGATGACACAACGTATCGCCAGATAGATAGAGATCCCGGGTCTTCGAAAACCGTGTTCATGGGACATCAAAGGTGGCTTCGCGACGATGACGCATGGAGAAAACGCAAGGATCTATTCGATGGTGAAACCGAACCCCGAAGACCCCCACATACGAGGAGCGGCGAGGAAATAGACGAGCTGTTGAAAAATTGGAAAGAGTGCCCACCGCCGAGAAAGAAGCGAAAGGCGCCAGAGCCGCTGCTGAAGGTATGGAAAACGAGGTCTGTTTTCTAGGACTTGCCGTACTGGAAGATCCTCCGTGTGCCTCACAGCCTTGATGTCATGCATATCACGAAGAACGTGTGCGAGAGTCTGCTTGGTACCCTGCTCAACATGCCAGAGAGGACCAAAGATGGGCCGAAAGCAAGGGCAAACTTGCAATCAATGGGCATCAGGGAGGAGCTTCACGCAAAACGCCCTAATGATGATGATGATGAGGCGAAGGACACGGAAAGTCGTCGCAAAGGCAAAAAGGCCAAGAAGATCGAATATGATTGCCCTCCCACGTGCGTCACTCTAAGTCAGAAGGAGATTGAGCGGTTTTTCACCTGCCTCGTAGAAGTAAAAGTTCCTTACGGTTACGCGGGGAAGATAAGCAGATACCTAGACTCAGCGAAGCAGAAGTTCAGCGGGATGAAGTCTCACGACTGTCACGTGCTGATGACGCAGATACTTCCAATTGCAATCCGTGGGATCATGGACGCGCACGTCCGTGAAATGCTATTTGGCCTATGCAACTTTTTGACGTCATCTCTTGGAAGTCGGTTGGCATGAGGCAACTCAGAAGGCTACAGGAAGAGATCGTGGTGATACTATGCGAGCTTGAGATGTACTTCACGCCCGGATTCTTCGACGTTATGGTGCATCTACTGGTCCATATCGTGGAGGATATCATCCAACTCGGGCCGACGTTCCTGCACAGCATGATGCCGTTCGAAAGGATGAATGGTGTCATCAAAGGATACGTTCGCAATAGGGCACGTCCAGATGGAAGCATAGCCAAGGGCTTTCTGACCGAAGAGTGCATCTCCTTCTGCACGAATTATCTAGGCATCGAGAACCCCGTTGGTCTGCCCGTCAACAGGCACCTCGGCAGGCTCGCTGGATGGGGTCACCGCGAGGGTCGCCGTGAAATGCATGTCGACTTCAAGGGTCGACTCGCCGACTTTGAAAGAGCAAACCTAGTCGCGCTACAACACATAGACGTGGTCGATCCTTGGGTGGTAGAGCACAAAACCTTTATTGAGAAGACGTACGATAACCGAGGCCAACAGAGGATGGACGGAGATATAATCAAAGAGCACAACTCATGTTTCACGCGTTGGTTCAAGGACAAGCTTCTGTCGTACCCTTTACATGAGGATTCTTCCGCGGAATAAAAACTCATATTCGCCTTGTCACAGGGCGCCGAGCACAACCTGATGACATATGAGGCGTACGATATCAACGGCTACACATTCTACACCGAGGAAAAGGACATGAAGAGCGATTATCAGAACTCCGGGGTAACGATGGAATCTTACACCGGTAACGACAAGGACAGATACTACGGAAGGATCGAGGAGATCTGGGAGCTGAGCTACACTGGAGAGAAGGTCCTGATGTTCCGTGTCAGATGGGCCAAGAGCGTCCTAAAAGAAGACCGGTATTTCACCACCATGGTTATACCCGAAGCCAAATCCAAGATCACGGGCGCAAATGTCACCGCGAAAAATGAGCCATGGGTACTGGCTTGCCAAGTGGACCAATGCTTCTTCATTACCGACCCATCAAAGCCCAATCATGTTGTCATGAGGAGAGGCAAAAGGAACATCATCGGAATGGATGGAGTCGCCAATGAGCAAGACTTCGACAAGTACAGCGACCCGAAGATGGAAGATGACGACGACGATGAAGTACCATACACCACAAGAAGAAGCAGGACCACCCTACCTAAAGGACGTCCATTCAAGAGAAGAATTCAAGGGGTTCCGGGGCTAAATTATTCAACCGCGAGAAAGAAGGGCAAGAAAATTGTGAAAAGATAGCTAAGATCGAATCACGACGTGTCGGCCGCGTGTGTGTGTGTGTGTGTCAGTGGCAAGCTCAATCTTTGATGATTGTTATTTCATGTCACTTGATTTCAACCATGTCATCTAATTCTAAATCTTTGCACAATGGTTTTATCACTCCATTTGCATTTTCCTTTTCTTTTATCTCAAATCTTAAATTATTACATGCAACTAAAAATCCAAAAAAATAAAAAAAAGTTAGTAATGTCGCACCAGGAGAAGGTGTAATGTCGCACCAGGAGAAGGTGCGCCATTGCTATCATGGTTTTTATGGCGCACCCCTAAAAGGTGCGCATTGATATACCAATAAAAAAAGTTAGTAATGGCGTACCAGGAGAAGGTGCGCCATTGCTATCACGGTTTTTATGGCGCACCCCTAAAAGGTGCACCATTGCTAACCCTCACCCCACTACGGCCTTCCCTCCCTACCCTCCCGCCTCCCGCCTTCCCCTTCTTTCACAACCGCTCCGCCGTCGCCTCCCACCCCCGTCCTCGCCGCCCTCGCCTCCCGCCCTAGCCTGTCGCCTCCCGCTTCCCTTCCGCTCCTCCTCCGCCCCATCCGACGCCCTTCGCCCCTCGCCGGCCCCCGCGTCTTTGTTGTCGCACCCTCCGCCGGCCGCCTCCTCCTCCCCCTCTCCCCCATCTTTCAGGTAATGCGATCTCCTCGCCCCCGCCGTGCTCTCGCTGATGCGCTCCCGTGGTTGGGAGGGGGGAACTCTGAAGCTTCAAGCTTTGTGTAAGGGAGGGGAAAGATTAATCTACTGCTTAATTACAAGTAAATATAGAGTTTAATTTGTGTTTGGGTTGGAGCTGGGAAAGAGAGAGAGGGAGGGAGAGGGGGATAGGAGGGGGTGAGAGGGGAAAGAGAAATGTTCATTTAGGGTTTAATTAGGGCAATGCCATGATGCCCAGCCCAGGTGACCATGCATGAATGCAGGTGTACCATGTTCATGTTGAGAACATGTCACAATCCTTGACTTGAGTATGTTTAATCCTCATTTTCTGAGCATACAGAAAACATAGCACTGAAATGTGGCATGTTGGCTCAACAATCACCAATGCACACCACACAGATCAGCAATACGTAATATTATAGACTAATGACAGCACTGGCACAATTCTGTGCATGAGAGAGAAATGTTCTACACACAGGCATACATTATGATGAACCCACCAGAAATCATAAGCACATGCCACATGTACAACTACTACCCAAATGAATTACGCGAATGCGACATAAACACTGCGAGTCTTATCGGTTGTCCATGCGCAAACTGGACCTGCCCTTGTCTAGTGGTGTTCTTGACAGTAATCTTTGATAAATGTGAAGAGAGGTGATCTAAAACACGACTAGATTCCATGTCAAACCTTGATACTAAGAGTGAGAAGGGAAATAGATGAGATTGTGGAGGGTTGGATCAAAATGTGGCATTTGAAGTGGGTTTGGGGGAAAGGGTGCGGCTCTTGTGCTCGATTGGACCCGTAACACAGTTGCTGTTGCTCGGTAGAATTCCTGTTGTCTGATAAATGCTCTAAATCAAAGTTGTAAAGAGAATGCAGGTCTGTATAGAAGAGAGATCACTACAAGCTAAACACCTCAATCTGTTAGTATTTGTCTGCATTTTTGCACATTGTTCTTATATATCTGATCTACCGTTGCTTGTACTCGTAGTCTGTCCAAAATATGGTCTGTATAGGGTATAGCAGAGATAGCACCACAAGCTAAACACCTTCTTTGCTGGGAACTCTCATCTGAATCCTTTTTTACAGTCCATTTGTTCTAATATATCTTGTTTTGATTTATTAGATGCATTCTGGACCCTAGAGTTGAATGAGACCGCTGATTTCGTGTTCCAAATTATGACTGTTGCATGATCTCTTGTTACATATGATGTTCATGTTGATGCATTGACACTCTTGCAGTCAACCATAGCATTACCAGGTTGACACTCTTTAATGCCTGGATTCTGTTGTTTTGGTTGATGTTACCATGATCCACCTATATTCGATTGGAATATAGGATCATCCTTCTTTAGGTTTCATTGGTTAGCCTGTCAATATGTTTGCTGCCATCGCTGTATAGTAAAACTGGCTGATTAGGTTTCTGTTTAACCTCAGAATGATTTCAGTTATGTTTTGTCAGGCTGATATGGACACTACTATTTAAATTGCTAAGCACCCATGTGTCCTGGAATGTTGACGCCAGGACAAATAGTTACCCCTTTCTCCTGAAATGTTGATTAATTTCCGTTTCGGTTGAGAATGGGGCACTCCTAGGTCAAGAAAATTAGCAAAGGTCATGCCCAATTTTCTTGACCTAGAAGGTGCCCGATTCTCAACTGAAACAAAAATTAATCAACATTTAGATACTACCCTGATCTCATCCAATAACTCTAGTAGCCTTTTTTTCCTATTTAGAGCAAACATGGCCGACAACGATGAGGCCGGCGGTTCGGGCAAGCCATTCTGGGAGCTGTCCCAGGAGATGGAGGAAGAACCTCACCGCTATGAGGACGCCGCAGAAGACACTGATCCCGACTACACAACCCCTAGTGGCGTCGGGGATGACACCACTGATGGTGCCGTCAGGGATGCCCCCACTGATGATGGCAGCGAACGCACAGATGGTAGCCAACCGAAGAGGCAACGGAAGGACCGGCGCCCGAACGTGCTCGGCACCGTCAAGGAGGAATTTACTGAAGTGTCCTCCAATGGGCATCCAACGGCGCCCAAAGAATTAGTCCGTGGGTACGCGAGACAACTCGGGTGCATTCTCCGGAGCACCGTCTCGATCAACACTGAGAACCTAAGGCATCGTGACCGAGGGAATTTGCGCAACCTCCTCTTCACGAAGCTGCGCGAACAATACAAGTTCCCCGGTGACTTCGCAAACACACGCCTCTCAGGGAATAAGAACAGTGCCACCCTCATGAAGATGAACACGGCCCTGGCTACTTGGAGAGCCGCGGTGAAGAGAAGGATTCTAAGTGGTGATAGTTATGAGAAGATCAAGGAGACAAATCCTTCGATCAGTGAAGCTGACTACCTGGAGTTCAAGATCAAGTGTGAGAGCAACGCATCCGCGGAATCAAGTTAGTGGGGGAAAGATATGTGGGACTTGAACTTAGGGGTCCACAAACTCGGTCCCGGCGGTTATATTGTGGCGGAATCTAAATGGGACAAGGAGGACGCGGAGCATGCCGAGCAAGGCCTATCGCCCCTCTTCGATAAATACCATGAAAAGCGGACCAGGAACTACGTCAGGGCCCGGTACAAGGTGGACCCGGTAACAGGGGAGCTTACCACGGATCCGAAGGTGAGGGAGCTTGAGCGTGTTCTGGTAAGGAATACACCCCCGCGTAATTAGCTCCATATGCTTGCATTCTAATTAATGAAGCCAAATTTCTAAATGCTTCATGTTCCTTCCGCGGGAAACTGAAAGCAGTAGCGCGGGGTCTCAAAGCTCCCCGTCTGCCCCTTGGGACAGCACTTTAAATAGGGCATTGAACGTAATGAAACACAAGGATAAGTTCAGTAAGCCATCGTCAGCTGGTCGTGTGGCCGGCGAAGGCTTGTCCACGAAATGGTCGGAATACTATAAGTTTGGGCGAAAGGAGAGAAAGACCAGCTCGGAAAGCCAGGAGCGCGAGGTTAAAGAACTCAAGGCACAAGTGGCACGGATTCCGGAGATAGTCCAAGAGCAAGTGTGAGACCAACTGGGAGCGACAATCACCGCCATTATGCCTTCCTTGGTTGAGGGGCTCCGGGGGTGGATTGCGGGCGGCCAACAGGGGCCGCCCCCGATTCCCAGCTTCATGGGTAGCAACTCGCACAACGCGCCGGCATTGGTGTCTCCGGCGGAGGCGGCATTGGTGTCTTCGGCGCCGGCGCCGGTATTGGAGCTTAATGCACCCGGGTGTGGGAAGAATACGCCGGCCGGCACCTTGGCAGCAAGCGGCCCCTCCATCACTTGCACGCCTGCCGTTGGCGGTGCCTCGACATTAGCCGAGCTCGACGCCATCACGGTAACTAAGCCTCGGCCGATGACTTCATCTCCTTGCCTTTGACTGGGTATCCCTGACGCCCTACATGTTTTCGCAGGGCGCTGCCAACATTCCATGCACTCTCCTGCACTTCGTGGACGGCGAGTTGATCGATGTCGCCAAGGCCAAAATCGTTGAACCGGGCAACCGCGTGTTCCATGGTAATCCGATGCCACCCACCGTGTATAGGGTTCAACTGGTTCGGGTGTTGCGGGGCTATGACGACTTGTTACCTCCGTATCGACCCCCTGGGGCCGACGAAGATGATGTGATGACCCTCAGCGCCTGCTTAAACTTGTCCATGCTTTGGCCGAAGAGCCAGATTCGTTTGGGGGCGGGGAACACCACCCCACAGACAACACCGCCAGTCGTGCCGGCACCAAGCCATGGCAAGACCGCCGCAACGCTACCGTCGTCAGTTGATCCGGACATGCATATGGCACAGGATCCGTACGACGATGACGATACATTTTCCAACGTCGATAAGTACATCAACGAAGATGGGTACGGTGACGAATTCTTGGGGCCTCCTTCTCAAGAACCCAACCCTGCAAAAGAAGATCGCGATCTAGCTGGTACCGCGAAGAAACCCAATTGCAACAGGCGTCATCTGTTCAGTTCTTAGGAGACGCCTCCAGTCGCCGCCTTCACCGAGACTCAAATAGCCGAGGTGCAAAATATTATCAGCCCCAACACACTCAAGAAGGTGGTCTCTGAGCAGAACTCGATCCCATTACAGTAGAAGAAGCAGAAGGGACGGAAAAGAAAAAATAACAAGGGTGCGAGCCAGCCGGCACCGAGTACGATCCATGCTCAGGACGGGCCACCAATACCTAAGGATATCTCGAGGAGGGTGCATGTGGCGGGTAGGCCGATGCTACCGACTAATCTGCTCAATGCTGCAACCGATGCTATGCGGAATCTGCATGACGATGTTCTTTCTATGGAGAAGCGGCGTCTCTTCGAGAATGATGTGGCATACCCGGTTTTCGTGGCCAAGGTGCCAGAGGGCAAGGGCTTTGTCGATAGCACCATCGGGCATATGATCGTCCTGCGGTTTGATGACATCTTCGCTATGTTTAACCTTTATCCGCTGCACTACACCTTCGTTCGGCTATTTTCGCCCAGTATGGAGATGCGGATCATTAGAGACAAGACCCCGGACATCGTGATAGTCGACCCCTTCTACATGCGTGCCAAGATCTTGGGCAGCACTTGGGACCGGCAAGTCACGAGTTCATACCTCGAAGGCGTCATTCTGGCGAACCCAGATAAGGATAACTTCCTCGTGCCTTACTTTTCCGAGTAAGTCATCCCCTCACCGCCCCGTAACATATGATTTCTTAGATTTCGATCGTTCTTTTTTTTCTAACATTCCATGTTTTGTGCAGTGACACACATTGCACACTCATCCTCTTAAGCCCGAAATATTCCATGGTCACGTATTTCGACTCGGACCGTCAGTCGAATAGAGACTACACAAATATCAAGAAAGTTCTTGATGATGCTCTCCCCGGCTACGCCAAATCTGGAGGCACCTTCAGGAGGCAAATTTGTAGGTACGGCAAGCACATGTTCACCCACGTAACGACGTTCCCCTACGTCAAGCAGCCACCTGGCAGTCAGAAGGATGCCTACTATGCCCTCCATCACATGCGGGCGATCGTACGGGACCTTCATCACCTTATGCTACCAAATAATCTCAAAGAATGGGCCGCACGCTTGTCGGCAATCCAGGACGCGGACATCAGACAAGAATTCTTTCGCATCCAGTCGGAGTTTGCGGAAATCATCTATCAAGATGTCCTTCGTACCTCGGGGCAGTTCTACCTCAAATATCAATCATCCAACAGTGAAATAGAAACAACGCTACAAACGCAGGCTGACAACGACTGCACATTCATGACCATCACGAAAGACGGCGGCTTCATCCATGCTTCGGTCCCTGAGTCGAGTCGAAAGTATTGATGCTATGTAGTTCTGAAATATCGATTAGCTCATGTTGTAATTAAACTTTAATGAACTTGTATGTCTCTTTAGTTTGGACAGTGTTCAACTTATATGTAATCGATGTTATTTATTAGTAGGACCATGAATCGTGCTATTAATGTGTTGCCTTTCTCTTCCGATCCTTTTGTTGCATACTTATATATTGCTTATATATTATCTGTGAATTGCTACTAACGTTTTGTTTGTCTAGTGCATAGAGATGTCGTCGTATGTCGTGTACAAGGGTGAGGTTCCCGGAGTCTACGACGACTGGGAGGAGTGTCGGAGATAGGTTCACCATTTCAACGGTAACAGTTACAAAGGGTACACCACTAGGGCGGAGGCGGAAGCTAGATATGCGCGCTATCTAGCGGGAGAGAGGAGGAAGCGGAGGAGGAACCGGATGAAGACCAGTTTCATCGCGATGATGCTCATCGTGACCGCAACTCTCTTCTATGTGATGGTAGTTTAGATGATCGATATCTACTTTGTAATGTGAAGACAAACTCGGCTAATAGGATGAACTTTGCTAATGTCTCGAGACCTAAACTTGGCTAATGTTTGAACTTTGTTCGCTATTTCCAATTTGGAGACTAATATGATGAATTCTATTGTGTGGTGTTTATATTTTGTGCTGTAACATATTTTGTAACCTGTGCAAATACCAGAAAAGCAAAAAAAATAATTCCTAATATTCATAGTAGTGGCGCACCATATTGAGCATTAGTGGCGCACCAAGATAAATACCAGTGGCGCATTATCGGGCATAGTAATGACGCACTTGGGGCATAGGTGAAGGCAAATATGGCCCTCAGTAGTGACGCACCATATTGAGCATTAGTGGCGCACCAAGGCTAAATACCAGTGGCGCATTATAGGGCATAGTAATGGCGCACTAGGGGGCATAGGTGAAGGTAAATATGACCCCTAGGAGGCATAATAATGGCGCACTGTTGGACATAGTAATGACACACTATGTGATGCGCCATTATTATATGAGATACTAATGGCGCACCAGAGGTACACCATTACTATTTGTTACTAGTGGCGTGTTAATAGTGACGCACCTATAGTACGTCATTAATAGCAAAAACTGGTGCGCCACTTATAGCCTTTTTTTCTAGTAACGGTCTTTGCCTATGCTTTATCCCTTAGTTACCTTCCAAGGGATCTATATGTGCAACTTTTGGCAGCTCCATCCATTGCATCTCCTATACCATTTCCCACTTCCAAATGTGAATATACATATCTTCTAAACTGAAAGTCAAATTTATATTTCGTTCGCATATTCGGGTTCCTTGTGACGAATGCTTTGAAACAAGATCACTCTTGAATACGTCTTGACAAGTTCTAAGAGCTTCACCACGTTTTCAACTACTAAAACCTGATAGTAACAAATGATAATTCAGTAAGTTTCAAAAACAAAAACTTAAACCTAAGCACTAAGCCCTTGACCGTAAACCCTAAACCCTAAAAGCACATGAAACTTGGTAAAACTTGATGAAAATTCTTAAAAACTTATTATTACGTCTATCAAGTCGTAATATTTAAAACTTGATAAAAATTTAAAAGTTGTCAAAATTCAAGAGTGATCTTGTATCGCACCAAACACAAATATCCAAAAAACTTAATTCCGTCGAAAAGTTTAAAATCAAACGAGTTTCTGTTTTTCTAAACGGAGGTAAAGATTGTCTCATCTATTAATTAAGCAGAAAAAAAATTGTCTGGTTAATTACGGAAACCAGACAAAAACCAGAAATCAAACGAGTTTGCGCAACGGGAGGCAATCGCGCGGCCGGGCGGATGGGTCCTCCGCACCTAGGTGCCCTTGCGAATTTCCGCCGTATCCTCGCTAGACAGTTACCTAGGATAGCTCCCAAGATAGACCACCCTCGTAGCACTGCTCATTTTCCAGCCCTTGGGCCTGCTATAAACAAGCGAAGGTGCTATCATATGTCTATGACGAGATGTCGTAACAAAAAGGTCAGAGGATAAGATTGAAAAGGCAAATGCAGTTATCTCCTTTCCTGGTCCTTGGGAAGGTTTGGCGGAGCGGCTGAAACAGCAGGGGGCTCTGACGTCGATGCGGCCCAACAGAACGGAACGACGCTGCCGTTGCTGCATTCACGCTCACGCACATTCAGATTCAGGTACCCCACGCGCGTCATGGCACGATCCCCAGGATGGATGGTTTCGGCGGGAGCCCGTCCCCCTCCGGCCCCATTCCCTCCCCTCAAGCGCCGCCCGCACGTACACGCGCCTCAAGGTCAATGGATCACATTCATTCATTAATTCCCGCCAACATACGTACTGACTACCGAGAGTCTACACATACAGTGCTCTGATCCAGAAAGGAGACCCACAGAAACGTACTACTACTACCTGAAGCATGCTACGCTGGGGATTGGATAAGAGCCGTGCAGTCGTCCTGCAATGATAGATTTATAACCATAACCAACACACACATGCATGTGCCATGCACAGTCACCGTCCGTCACACTTTTCTATAGCAGTTTGCTTCTGGCTCACGGAACGGAACGCATCTCGTGGTAACGATCAGCATTCCGCAGACAGACTAGAGCACGTAGACGCCGTGACCGGCAGGCAACCGGCGGCCGGGACCATAACGCCCGCCGCCGGAGCCTCATCCGGCCGGTCGCTTAACCGGGACATTCACTACTACAATCGAGCTTGCTTGATTCTCGCTGCACCATACGTGCGGGGCGATCGAGCGGCGACTTGATGGGTGGATTAATCCGGCAGCGCAAGCAAGAGTGTGCGTCGACGGAGCCCGTTGCCGCCGCCGGCACTCCACCCGCGCGCGCCGACGTACGGTGGACAACCACGGCCACTAGCTAGCTAAGCTCGGGCGTGACACGGGCTCGTGGTGTGGCGGCGGGCGGGCGGGCGGGCGGGCGTGCGTGCCTGATGAACCGTGCACGTTAACTAGTGCGCCCGTCAGCAACCGCCGCCCGCAACTTGCACCAGCTAGCCGTAGATTCTGCTACTAGTTTGTTAACCAGTAACCGCCATACACCGGGGACGAAAGCTTCTCTGCCTAACGTCTGGGAAACGGGAGGGGCCAAAATCCCTTGCAGTGCCGGCATGATGGGCTATTCATTTTATGTGCCGCCTTTTTTTCCCGGGGATGATATATGTACCGAGCTTTTGAAATTTCAAGGTTTAAGGATTAATTAAGGACCTAATGGTCAGTCTTTGTACTAGCTAATAGCGCACAACTTTTTTTGAGAAAAGACCTCACATAGTTATTGAAAGCTGTCTGATTTTATCTTGCACCAAGACAAAATGTTTCTCTTTATATCAATGTACAAGAAGCAAACATTTATGAAGTAAAAAATGCAATGTACTTTCTTTATTCGGGTTTATCGGCCCCCTCAAATTTCATGGCTAATTTTGATTGGAAATTTGACTAACAAACTATTAGTTATATGCCTAAAAAGTAGATCATTGGATTCATAATCGAAATAAGTATCGAGTGATGTACTTTTCGTGACATATAACTCATAATTTATTAGTCCAATTTGTTACTTTTCGTGATGCCGGCCTAGATCCGCCCCTGTTTCTGCAAGCAAGACATCATGTGTGTCTTCCTTTTTTTTTCCGCCTTGATACAAGTCAGAGGTTTATGGCTTATTTTTCGGTTGAGCCCCTTTGAGCCAAGCAAATGAATGGGAAAGAAAAATCATGAAACTGCAACCTTTTGTAGCAGCGTTGAAAAGGTTTTAACCGGATCCGTCTCACGGAATTTCAAGACCAATTTAGCGCTTGTAACGCATCATCCACTCATCCAATAGCCATCAAAATTTAAGAGCACTTGTGAATTTGTCCGGCTTATTAAGGGTGCCCAGCCAACCAAGGTGTTGTGAGGTTTGCACACCTTAAAAAGAAGTATAATAATGGGTTATAGCTCGCTTGAAGAAAAATCCCAAGTGGAGGAGAGAAACAACAACAAAATGGAAAGGCATGGGCTGTCATGTGAGAGCCCACCTCTACAAGTGCTGCCTCAGATCAAACAAAATAAATACAGAGAAAGAGAGAAATTGGAAAATACATGTGTATGAGTCGACGTTAATGCTGACTCTATATGACATGTCAACAACAAATACTACTCATCTGCTGATTATACCATTAGTCATGCTCTAAGTGCCATCTCTTGCTAGGGCGGTGGAGTTACGGAGACGCATGTTGGAAACTTGAATGCGAGCCGTGGATTATCTCTGATGATCTCTAGCGTGGTGACACGCGTGTCTGAGCGCATGCATCCGCCTTCTAATCGGAAAACCGTTGCCCATCAAGCGCTATTTTCCATCTCTATGTTAAGACGGTCCAAAAACAATCAGTTAAGCAACCAAACAAAGCGATGCTCTCCGGCCAAATCAGACGTTCTGACTTGAACCGGAACCGGTCGCACGGACGTACGACCGGCGAGCTCGACCAGATCGATGAGTGGAGGCACCACACACAAACGAGTACGAGCCAGGTCAAAAGGGATCGAACGAGTTAGGATTAGTGCGTAGGGCGCCACACACATACAGTTAATGCTTCCAGGTAGCCGATCGAGCCGTAGCAAATTAGTTTATCACCACCGCAGCACGCCCGGCCCGGCCGGCCGGCCCACGCACGGCGAGCTAGCCAGGCAAGGCTAGCCAAGTCCCTTTCCGTCTGAACATAAAGTAGACGGAGCAACGACGATCGACGATCGACGCGGGAACATGTGTGCTAGCCCTAACAAGAAGCAAACCCCCCTTGCTCGGCTGCGCGCCTATATAAGTAGCTAGGGTGCCCACACACCGAGGCCAAGACATGCATGCAACGGTGCAACTGCAACAACAGACACCCAGCGCGCTTAGCCGCCGGAGCCACCGCTATAAATCTCCCTCTCGCCCGTCGTCCTCTCCCAACCATCCCGGCCACAGCTAGCCTTCCTCGATCGGTAGAGAGATGAGAGCATCCATGGGGAGGTCGCCATCGTCGCCGTCCGTGCTCTTCCTGGTGTGGGCTGCTGCTGCTGCCCTGCTGCTCAATGGTAACTTGAGCTGGTCTTTGATCTTATCATGGCCAACGAGTTATCTCGAGCCTTTGTTAATTCTTGCTGGTCAATCGCCTTGATTAATAATCATTCTTCCTCTTCCTTTCTCCACGCAGCCGCTCTCATGGTGCAGTCGGTTCCTTACGACTACTCGTCAAGCTCCGAGGTACGTACGTACGTGTACGTACACGTATGGTCACGTGCATGTACAGACAGCTACGACTACTACTATGCATGCAGCACATATTTCTGTTGTGTTGCGTCAGCTTGATGCCTTCCACAGCTCATGATCGGTCCATGATGGGTCGATGCCGTTACTCACAAGCTATAGGCAGTGACACGTGTGCGCGAGCCCCATGCGTGTGCACTGGCTATCGATCACGATCAGCACGGGGACTCTCTAATTTTGTTGCCTCGTGTGATCGATCTTTGCCGGCTGGCCGGCCGGAGTCCACTGATCCGGCCACTAGCGGGCGACGATCGAGACATGTGCATATTGCATACATGCGTTGGTACCTAGCTTAGCTAGGTCTCGCGGGCACACACACATCGATCTAGCTAGTGATCGATGATGCCAGCTTAGAAAGGTCGTGACTAATGACTCCGCCACATCAATAGCTAACTTTTCTTCTTATTCTTCTCCTCCTCCCATTTACTAATGTTCATCCGTCCATGTTGCTCAAATGGGCGATCAGATGGGGAGCACTGCACCGGTGTGCATTGTGGAAACGAACCAAACAAATATCTAGGAAGTTAGAAATCGGAGTTAAAGCCGTGTGGAAACACGACGTGACGCCAAGAAGAGGTCGATCGAGATGGCCGAAAGCCTCTACAGAGTCACGCCGAACCCATCGGCGCACCAATCGCGCGCCACGGACAAACAAAGCTCCATCGATCGCTGCTGGCTGCCTGCGTGCCGAACCCGCACCACACGCCGGGGCGATTTGACCCTGGCCACGTTATTCCAGCCCGCCGGTCCGTTTCCAGCCTAACATTCAGTACATTTACATGCGTCTTGGCTGCTCTGGTCCGGTAGCAATATCTTCATGCCCTCTTTCTGCTACCTAAACTACTCCAATGTCAATGTGGTCATGTGGTGACAGGCTGACAGGAATTCCAGTTCCAACAACTAAAAAATTGCACAGATCACACGCAGTAGCACCATGCATGTTGGCAAGCTGCTGACTTGTTCACAAATGCACTCACAATCAACATGGAGTGATTTGTGAACGCAACTTTGTGATCGGATACATGGTGATGGCCATGCTTTTCGGCCAAGGCCAAGAAGGGGAGGGCGTGTGTACCCCGGTGTCCGCCACACACTCCAACGGCATGCACGCCCTCGTTCCACTCACTTCTCCATTGCACCCAACCAAGAAATACTCCTAATCATGCGCTTACTTGGGCACTTAGCTAGCTTTTAGACTAACCTTTTGCCTGTTGGTTGGTGAAGATAGTGTCATTAGCCCCCCTTCTGCATGTGTGAAATGTTCCATGTCAGGAGTTGAACCAAAGTCAAGTGCGCCCAAACAAGGGCCCAAAGCAATCACTAAACAGGAGTAACTTATTTTACCTTTTGTTAGTCTCATGTTAGGCGCTATCAGACATGCGATCATCTGGACTTTTTCAGGCAAAGTCAAACAATATTCCTCTAGGTCACTAGCGCCTGTGGTCAACTAGTCACATGGAAGACGAAACTCGTAGGCAGCCATCCAGTGATAACTTACCAAACAAAAGCAACGTTCTGTCAATAAAATATAATCTGGCATGCGCGTGCTTGTCTGAACACTCTGAATCCTCACGGTTTGGCGACGGTTATTGTCAGGTGCAGTAGTTCCGAACGGTAACGACCTTTAACCGACTTTCACCGAGACGTTGACATGTTCGGTTGGTAGTTTTTGGCAGTTAATACTGCTTTCTAGTACCGATTCTCTAATCTGTTCCGCACGCTTTGACTTAATTTGTTACTGCTGGTAACTTTTTCATTGAGCTGACCTATGTATGACGGCGTGAATGCGCAGTGCTTGGCCGAGCCGCTGGAGGCTCACTACGGCGGGGGCGTGATCGTGAACTCGGACTTCAGCGCCGGCCTCCGGGGCTGGTCGGCCTTCGGGTACGGCAGCGTCACAGAGGGCGCGTCGCCGTCGGGGAACAAGTACGCCGTGGCGGCCAACCGGACGCGGCCGTACCAGAGCGTCAGCCAGAAGGTGTACCTGCAGAACGACACGCACTACACCCTCTCAGGTCTGAATCTCACAGCCACTACTACGTACGCCTCTCTCTAACTTCAGAGTTTGTGGGGACTGCCGCTGATGGAGACCTTGTGTTTTGGACGCGTCGTACAGCTTGGTTGCAGGTTAGCGACCGGAGCGCCGACGTGATAGCCGTCGTGAAGACGGCCGACAACTTCATCCACGCTGGCGGGGTCGACGCCAAGTCCGGCTGCTGGTCCATCCTCAAAGGTGGCCTCACCGCCGCCGCCTCCGGCCCGGCCGAACTCTACTTCGAGGTAAACACAAACCTTCAGCGTTTCTGTCTACATGTTCTTGGAGAGAAAAGTGAGTACGCACGATCGTTTACATGCTCTGTTTTTGGGCGCATGCAGAGCAACTCGACGGTGGACATCTGGGTGGACAACGTGTCGCTGCAGCCGTTCTCGAAGGAGGAGTGGAGCTCCCACCGGCACGCCGCCGTGAAGAAGGCCCGGAAGAGGACGGTGCGGCTCCGCGCGAGGGACGCGGCCGGCAACCCGGTGCCGGGCGCGCAGGTGCACGTCCGGCAGGTCCGGAGCGGCTTCCCGCTGGGGTCGGCGATGAGCCACGAGATCATCAACAACGAGAAGTACCGGCAGTGGTTCGCCAAGCGGTTCACGGTGACCACCTTCGAGAACGAGATGAAGTGGTACAGCACGGAGTGGACGCAGGGGCACGAGGACTACTCGGTGCCGGACGCGATGCTCCGGTTCGCGCGCAGCCACGGCATCGCCGTGCGCGGGCACAACGTGTTCTGGGACGACCCCAACACGCAGCTGGGGTGGGTGAAGTCCCTGAGCTGCGACCAGCTCCGCGCCGCCACCGCGAACCGGATGAAGTCGGTCATGTCGCGGTACGCCGGCAAGGTGATCGCGTGGGACGTGGTGAACGAGAACCTGCACTTCAACTTCTTCGAGGAGAAGTTCGGGGCGGGCGCGTCGGCGACCTTCTACGAGAAGGCGCACGGCATCGACGGCGGCGCGCTCATGTCCATGAACGACTTCAACACGCTGGAGCAGCCCGGGGACCAGAACGGCCTGCCCAGCAAGTACCTCAACAAGCTGGGGCAGATCAAGGACGCGTTCCCCGGCAACGGCATCGGCGTCCGGATGGCCATCGGCCTCGAGGGCCACTTCAGCGCCAACCCCAGCATCCCCTACGTCCGGGCGGCGCTCGACACCCTGTCGCAGGCCGGCGTGCCCATCTGGCTCACGGAGATCGACGTCAAGCCGGGGCCGGACCAGGCCTACCACCTGGAGCAGGTGCTCAGGGAGGTCTACTCGCACCCGGCCGTGCACGGCATCGTGCTCTGGACGGCGTGGCACCCGCAGGGCTGCTACGTCATGTGCCTCACCGACGACAACTTCAACAACCTACCCGTCGGCGACATGGTTGACAAGCTCATCGCCGAGTGGAAGACGAGCTCGCACGTCGGCGTGGCGGACGCCGACGGGAACTACGAGGCGGAGCTCTTCCACGGGGACTACAAGGTCACCGTCACCCACCCGGCGGCGGCAGCCAACTCCACCGTCGTGCAGAGCCTCAGCGTCGACAGGGAGTCCGACAATGAGTACACCATACACGTCTAGTCTAGCACCAGTATGCATAGGCGTCTACCTAGCGCCCCTACGGTGATTTCAGATATGCCTTCCATTGATTGTTGTTGATTTAGAGCATTGTTGTTGGGATTTCATAGGGCCCGCCCATGAGATTGAATTCTCAGTCCTGGAGGCGATGGATTGTATGTTCAATTTATAAATTATAAATGAAGAAGTTCTATTTGTTCTTCTTAATATACAAGTTTGCAAGTCATTTATGCCATCCTCCATAGTAAAATGAAACATACCACGCGTTTAATGCTGGTTTATTTCGTGGAACAATTTTGCTAAGTCTCAGTCAAGTGAGACTTCATACTATCTTCCTTTAATCTTGCATAGAGATTCATACAAACAAATTATTTTCAGTTTTTCTTTATATATCACTTGACCGAGACTTGGTTAAATTTCAGTCAACTAAGACCTAGTCACACCCTTCATGGAAACTCACCATAGGCTGAACAATCAGTTACTAACCATCAAACGTTAATCAACATACGTAGCATCGAGTAAACAAATACACAATTAGACACCCGATGTATACTCTTATATAACTGAAAAAACTGTGTTACATTTCACATCATCTTGTTCTGGACACATTTCAGCGATTGTGACACACTGGCCAGCATTCATCCACGTCCAAAATAAAAACCCTACAAAATCGAATTGGGGCATGACCATTCACTCCATATGCTACCATCAACACATCTAGTCAGCATTCAAGAAATTTCAAACCCTTGCAAAGGTTGCCCTCCAATGCTCACGAAGCTATACATAATACATGTGCTTAAATTGTTCAACCATAACTTAGCAGTCACTCAGCCACCGAAGCAAAGTGAATTGCCTCCTAGAATTTTCGCAAGCACCTGATGTTCCTGACGAGGCAAAAAAGGATCCATTTTACATAAGCGCCCATCTAAGCAAATGTGCTGTTACATGCTCATAGTATAGAAACGAAATATGAAAAAAAAATGGAACTAAACACCTAGTTGATGTGGGCAACCGAGAACTGCCGTGCATACATCTACTGAGCTTATAAATCACTAAATGTTACTCCCTCCGTTCACAACTATAAGATGTTCCAAAAAATTCTAAATCGGATGTATGTAGACACGCTTTAGTGTGTTTGTTCAATCATTTCAATCCGGTAGCACATATTGAAATATCCAAAATTCATAATATATTTTCTCTCCTTTTGTGACAACTACTTGATAAAAGCCATACTGAAAGAGTACCTTATTGCTCTACAATGTTCTCTCCTCCAATAGTAACATCAACAAAAGTCTTAAGTTCGAAAACACAAGGAACTTGTAGTGGTATAGAAAATATGAAGATTTTCATAGGGAGCTAAGTGAGGTTGGTTCTGCTCTTGTTGACTGTTTGTAGGTTAGTTGTTCCATGTTGGTTCTAATTCGAACATTCTTTTTATGCAAACACTATGGATGTGCTGGGGTGTTAAAAAGATAGTATCAAAGCACATGTTGACCACCTCATGGTATGCTATCATCCGTGGATCTCTTGCTTCAAATTTCTTTGTGACCTAGGAGACAATGAGGTTGGAATCGCCATGCACCTCCAGCCTGCGAATGCCCATGGAGATGGCCAAATGCAAACCATGGAGGAGAGTCGTATTCGACCACGTTGTTGGAGTCATTGAAGAGGATCTGCAACACATAGCACATCTGGTCTAATGTAGGAGACACGATGCCGGTGATGGAAAAACTGTAGCGATTGCCGATTGATTAAATCATGATAATAACATATGCAGTATTAATCTTGAACTAATATTTAACCATTTAAACAAATAATAAGCATACGTCAGATACATGTATGTAAACAACAAGTATGTCCAACATAGGAATAAACAAGAGAGGGATGAACGGATTATACCCTCCAGTTGGCCAGGTCAAAAACCCGCGGCAACATGCTTGGTAGCCTTCTTCTTTTTCGCTTTGGAGTTCTCACACATGTCGAAGTCGGAGAGGTCGAGGACGTCGTAGAGGACAAAGACGAACAACGACAAGCAGTCGCGTCGGAGACGCTCCCCAAAAACCTAATCGCCGTTCTCCCGGTACAGGATCGCAAAGGATGGGGTTCTGGAGGCCTGCTGTCCCGTACAACCATGCACACAGTTGACTGGATGGGATTGGCAAAAGCAGCCGCAGCGAGCGGAACGACAATGGGTTTTGCACAAGGAGGTAGAGCATATGCGGTCTGTGTGATGACTAGGGCTGCCGACGAGTCCAATAATATGTGGTCGTGGTAGGGAGACATGGGTTGGACCCATGCCCAAGTCGCCAACAACCCACGACATAACATCTCAGATTCGTAGCGCATCCGATAATGACTCTTAATTAATTATCCGTTCCTGACCGGCAAAAATTTAGCGCACACATGACATAGGTCCGAGCTCGGCTCGACTCGTTCATGAAACACGACACACTTGGGCAAGACGTGGTGGGCGGCGGCAAAGGAGCTCGCGCGAAGTGGTTCCAGCGCACTCCTCCTTCGCCGCGCCCCTCGTCATGCCACGCCTTGCCCGAGCGCGTGTCGTTTTTCGTGAACGAGCCGAGCCGAGCTTAGACCTATGTCATGTGTGCGCTTAATTTTTGCAGATCAGGTACGAATAATTAATTATGAGTCACTAACAATGCACTACAAATCCGAGACGTCTGATCGTGGGATGCTGCCGACTCGGGCGTCGGTGCAGCCCCAAGTCTCCCTACCATGGCCGCCTATATATTGGAGGCGTCGGCAACCCTAGCTATCATCCACATCAGATCGCATCTGCTCTACCTCCTCGCGCACAACCCACCGTTGTTTCACTTGCTACTGCTGCTTCTGGTGATCCTATCCCATCAACCGGATGCATGGTTGTACGGGAGAGCAGGCCTCCAAAACTCCGTCCTTTGCGATCCTACACCAGGAGAAGGGCGATTAGTTTTTTAGGGAGCGTCTTCAACGCGACTACTCGCTGTTCATCTTCGACTACGTCATTGACCTCTCCGACTTCGACATAGGTGAGAACTCTAAAGCCACAAAAAAGAAGGATACCGAGGATGCTATTGCCGCCGTTGTGGCTTTTGACCTAGCCAACTGAAGGGTATAATCCGTTCATCTGTCTCCTGTTTATCCCTATGTTGGTCGTATTTGCTATTTACGTAGATGTATCCATTGTATGCTTACAACATGCTTACATGGTTAAAAATAAGTATGAGATTAATACTGCATAAGTCATTATCATGATTTTTTCTGGATTAATTCAATAGGAAAATTGCTAACTTTATCATCAATCCAAAAACTAAACCCCTTTTACGGGTACGCATTTTAAGCGTTGGTAGTGCTCTCTAAGGATTGATTACTCCTGAACAGGAGAAGGTATTTAAGGAGGTCACCATCGTCTTTGTTGGAGCCGTTCTAAGTGTGATCAGAGACAACTAGTTGACGCATATCTACATATGCTGGTTGCCAAGAACTTGTGGGATGCGCTTGAAGCTAAGTTCGACGCAATTGATGCTAGAAGCAACATGTATGGCATGAAGTAGTTCCATGACTACATGATGGTTGAGAATCGTCATGTGTTGGACCAAGCTCATGACATATAGTGCATCGTTAAGGAGCTCAAATTCCTTAAATATGAGTTACCAAACAAGTTTTCCGCGGGATGCATAATTGTTAAACTCCCTCCTTGGAGAAGCTTTGGTACTGCTCTGAAACATCAGAGACGTGAATTCTTAGTAGAGGATGTCATCGATCATCAGAGTGTTGAAGAGAATCTTTCTTGGGAGGAGTTCTGCTACTACCCAGGCCGGGGAGCATTTAGGATCCATTGAAGTACATGGCCCGGTGTTGCTAATCGATTTCCCTAAGGGCCTGCTGGGCGTCTGTCCACTCGATCACGAAGTCGACAAGCACCTACAACTTGATGGCCCGACTAGGCTAGTATCTGATCTCGAAAGGAAGGAGCTTTGTTGCCCACTTCGGCCACCCGGTCAGTCGTGTCACTGTTATTGATGAGTTGGACAAAGCGCATGGCTCACCACTGTTATCGGATTTGCCTAGAAGTAATGGCGCAACTGTTGTTCCGAGCCGACATGAAAATTCCATACGTGATGAAGTCAACAGTTGGTCGGACTCCCTCATGCAGATATGATGGTACCCGGAGTACTCATCCAGAAAGGAGAGACACTCACAGCGCGCTTTCGAATTGATCACCTCATCAATGCGGGCAAGCGGAAAAGAATCTTTGGGGCATGCTTTGTTAAAATATGTGTAATCAATAGACATGCGCTAGGTTTTATTCTTCTTGGGGACCATGACTGGGTTGACCAGCCAGTCGGGATGTTTGACTTCTCTGATGAAGCCGGGCTCGGGCAGCTTAGAAATCGCCTCACCCATCGCGCGCCTCTTTGGCTCAGAAAAAATCAGCGCAAGGTTTGCTTTACTGGTTGGAATCTAGGTCGGATATTTAGGGTCTGTTAAGCGAGTTCCACTAGGATTTCGGGCATGTCAGATGGCTGACACGCGAAAATCTCCTAGTTCTTATGGACGAACTCCAAGAGCATGCTTTCTTATTTCGGATCCAGGTCGGCCCCGACGTCCGTCGTCTTGGAGGACTTAGTGAGGTGGACAGGAATCTTCTTTGTATCTGGCCGGGCTGGAACGCAGATGACTTTTTGCTTCTTAGCCATCATGGGGTCGTTTGCGTCCACCGACTTGCCGATCTCCTCGAACTCGATGGCGGCTAGCGTTTTCTTAGCCACGGGCAGCTGGTAGACCTCGCGGTTCACGACCTTCTGGGCTATCTTTGACTCCATGTTGCGAAATATCATTTGGACGTTCCGGACTTCCGCAGGGAAGGGCTAATGTTGGGTTGTTGTGTCGACTCTGCCACTGACGCCACCTCCAGCCCCACGTCCACCACCACTTCGGACACCGCTAGGCGAATCTTCCCGTCCTTGGGGTCGTCGCCACCACCATTGACTATCTCCTCAACCCATTTTTTTTTGCATGATGCACTCTGTTGGTGTGCGTGGTGGATGGCCTGATCTTTGGGAGTGTGGTAGTGGCACGGGCTATTCATGATTTCAATGTAGGATGGGCCTCGCTCATTGCCTTTCTGCTGCCACTAACGCTTCCTCGGGCTCTAACTATCGCCTTAGCTCTGAACTCGACGTTGACGAGGTCGGCGTCTGGTTTGCCGTTCATGCGCAATCTATTTCTATTGTTGTTACCCCATGGATGTCTATACTAGTGTGTGGCATTGGAGGTGCAACTCACTGCGGGAGGTCATGGACTTCCTCAGTGTCTTCTTGGTTTGCTAGGCCTCATCACCAGAGGCAAACTCTTGGTGATCCTCATTAGATCAGTCCTTGTCACTTGGGCGACCATAAGGTTGCATGCTGGAGTGCAGAAAGTTGCTGAATCGGCGAGCGTACACCGTAGATGGATGCACCCAACCTGGCCCGGCCTATTCCCCTTCTCGCTAGAACCACCAAGTCGGCGTCATTCCTTGAGCCCGAAGTACTACCGGTGTGGTTCTGCTGATGTAACGCGTTTGGCCAAGTGAAGCGTCTCCATCAAGTACTTCATGGGAGATGGGCTCGTGGAAGACGGCTTCGCAGCTAATACGGACATGCCTTCAGGAAAGTCTCTAGTCTTAAGACGAAAAATATAATTCCTAACCGCTCTAGCAGATGAGTCGCTCCCCCCCCCCCCCCCCGCGGCGGCGACGACCACCGCCCCACATGCCGCACCGCTCGCCGCCCCACACACCGCACCGCTCCACTAGCAACCCCCACCCTGCTTCGCCCGCCTCCGATTTGGCCGCCCCCGCGTCGCACTCCCCACCACCGCGTCGTGCCTCCCTCCCTAGCCCACCCCCGTTGGATCTCCCGCGACCTAGATCCAGATCCACCCCTGTGGATGGATCCGAAACAGTAGGCGATAGAAGAGGAGGCGGTGGAGCAGATGAAGGTGCACATGGGGAGAAATATGCGTCTGCCGCGAGCGAATCGCGACACAAAGCAGAAGCTAGTGACAAGGATCTGTGTGGCGGCATCGAAAGAGGAACTCGCGAGATGGATACCACGAAGGAGCGCCACTGCGGAGGAAATCATCGCAAAAGCGCGGCACGAAGCTTATTCACCCTCAGGGGAGTCCAGAATCAAGTGGAAGGTGTTCTGGGCGTTGCAACCGCAGCCGCGCTAGATGAAGCCTCCATGATCTCTACTCCGGTGAGCTCACCCAGCATCAGTCCTCGGCCGTTGGGATCAGGTACACTTCGGGTGGCTGAGGCCTTTCCCTCCCCTGGCGAAGGAGTTGTGATTGGCGCAGTCAACTGCAAATGGATCGGCACCAATATCAGGAAACCAGGCAATGGGGGCGCTGCAACCAGGACTCCGGCGGCCCGGAGAGCTCTATTCAGGTGCGAGGTCCCCTCTCCTTTGTTGCACTGTGAGGATTCCTTGCCGCCGCGACATCCAGATTTGCTCAATCGTCGCCGGACCAGGAAGAGGATTCAAAAAAGCGCTGACATCAGAAGCGGGAAGGTGGAAACCGCCTTCACCCTGCAAAACAAGGGGGAAGACGTACAAGAGGAAGACGCCTTCTATGCACAACTGGCTCTCCCTCCCCCCCCCCCCCCCCCCCCCCCCCCCCGAATAGGGTTTCCCACCACCTGCGGCGACCCTTTTGGGACTCTAAGGATCTGGCCAACGACCTCGGATCCAACCAAGAGGGAGAACCACAAGCGCTTGAGCTAGCGGGATCCAAACACCAAACTATGGGTGAGGGAACGAGAGGAAGAGGACGGGGCAGATCTGGTGAAGGCAGAGGGAAGCACCCAGATCAACAACTTCTTCACCAATTCGCTCCTCCCGCTGGTATGCAGTTTGGTTTCAATCCAACCTACAATCCTGCATTTGGTTTTCAAGGGGGCCCGCCCCCATGGGTGCAATTCCCGCAGTATCAAGGTGCTCCTTTCCCTCAGGGCCCCTGGGCTGCACAAGCTGGGATGCAGCAGCCACAGCCGTGGCCAACTGATTTTGGGATGCAACAGATGCAGGCCCAATTCCCTCCAAATCAACAACAATACCACCAGTTCAATGCTCCAGGGCAGCAACAACCTACCTCTCAACAACAGGGGCAGTATAAGCAGAAAGGGAAGCCTGCCACCTAGCAACAGAAGCAGAAAGGGAAAACACAACAAGCTCCTGCCAAGACCACCACAGATCCTCCAAGGGAGATGGATGCAACACACAGAAGTGAGGAATACCCTGATATCATCTACTACAACTGTGGAGATCCAGGAAATTTTCATATGAAGAAGATAAGGAAATTTTCATATGTATGGGTCTTCATATGAAGAAGATAAGGAAATTTTCCTATTTGAACTTCATAGTCTGTTCATTGATTGTGATACCCCCACCCTCATTGGGGGAGATTTTAACTTGGTTAGGTACAACTCAGACAAGAATAATGGTAGAGTTAATCATAAATGGTGTGACAAATTTAATGCTTGGATGGAAATTTGGAGTTTGCTTGAGATTAAACTTAGCAATAGACGGTATACATGGGGCAATAATCAGGATGATCTGATTATGTCTACCATTGATAGGGTGTTCTGTAACACAGATATAGATAGGCTTTTCCCATTAGCATCTATACAAGCACTCCCCAGGCTAGGTAGTGATCACACCCCCATTCTTTGGGATGCTAGCATAGGTCAATACCCTAAGAGCTCCAGCTTCAAATTTGAAAAATGGTGGCTCCTTAGAGGAGACTTCCCTGCTATTGTGAGAAAGCCTGGAACACCCCTGTCTTGGGGTCCTCTTCCATTGACATTTGGCAAGGTAAAGTTAGGAACCTGAGAAGGATCACCAAAGGGTGGAGTGTCAATATAGAAGCAGAACTTAGGAAGCTTAAGAGAGATATGATGGAAGAATATGACATCCTTGATATCAAGGTTGAAACCGAGGAACTACCCAGTGGAAGCATAGAGACTAAAAAGTATTAGAGTAGAAATGATCAAAATCTGGCTTAAAGAAGAAACTAAAGCCAAACAGAGGTCTAGAGATAGGGACATCAAGGAAGGGGACAAAAACACTGCTTACTTTCAAGCAGTTGCTAACCAGAGGAGGAGAAAATCCACCATTCATATGTTGCAGGGGCCTTCTGGCCCCACCTCTGATAGCAAAGAGATGCTTGAAATAGCAGCCAACTTCTATAAAAACCTGTTTAGCAAAGAAGAACCCTCTGGGTTTACTTTGGATAGCAACCTCTTCAATGAACAGGATAGAGTCTCTGCCTCAGAAAATGTTCTGCTCTCTGCAAGTTTTTCTGAGGAAGAGATCAAGAATGCCATTTTTAGCTCCTATTCTGATGGAGCCCTTGGCCCAGATGGGCTTCCTTTCTTTTTCTACCAAAATTTTTGGCCTCTGATTAAGAAAGACTTAATGGCTATGTTTGTAGATTTCCACCTTGGGAAACTTGACATTTATCGTTTAAATTTTGCAATGATTACCCTCATTCCTAAGGAGCCTGAGGCATCTGTCATGATAAAATTCAGACCAATTAGTCTACTAAAATGTGTCTTCAAGATTTTTACCAAGGTGCTCACGAACAGACTTGGGATGATCATGGACAGACTAATCTCCAAGAATGAGTCTGCCTTCATCAAAGGAAGATACATCTTGGAGTGTGTGGTCACTGCCCATGAGGTCATACATTCTGTTGTTAGATCCAAAAGCAAAGGTGTAGTTTTAAAATTAGATTATGAAAAAGCCTTTGACAAAGTAGACTTAGATTTCCTGATGACTCTCTTAGAAGCTAGGGATTTTGATGCCAAAGTTCTCAGATGGATCAAGATGATTACCCATCATGGATCGGTTGGTGTTAAACTCAATAACATGGAGAGCAACTTCTTCCTAACTGGCAAAGAGCTGAGACAAGGAGACCCACTGTCCCCTTTGCTTTTCAACCTGGTTATAGATGTTTTAACTAGAATGCTAGCTAAAGTATCTGATATACCTCTGATCAAAGGCCTTGTGCATGACATGTGTCCAGGAGGTGTTATCAGCCTGCAGTATGCTGATGATACAATCCTTTTTGTTGATGAAGACCCCACTAAGGCTTTAAACCTGAAGTGGGTTCTGACTTGCTTTGAACAATTATCAGGGATGAGAATTAACTTCAACAAAAGTGAGATGATTCCCCTGAATTTAGAAGCTAGGGAGATAGACGCCTTTGTTGACATCTTTGGATGTCCAATTGGTAAATTCCCTATAAAATATCTAGGGATCCCTTTGCACTTTGAGAAACTATCTAGAGAGGATATCCAACCTCTCATAGATAAAATATTAGGAATTTGGGGGTTTGGGCATTCCAAACATCCAAGACCAGAATGTCTGCTTGCTAGGATCCTGGATAAATAGATTTATGGCTGGTGAGGGCAAGATTTGGAAAACCATAATAGAAAACAAATATAAACCACTTCCAAATATTTTCTGCTCTCAAGACAAAGAGGCATCCTCTTTTTGGAAAGGAATAGTGTGGGCCACAAAAGCAGTAAAGTTTGGATATAGATGGGCTCTAGGGGATGGTACCAAGGTTAGATTCTGGGAGGATTGCTGGTTTGGTTCAGCCCCTCTTTCCATACAGTTTTGGGATTTATATGTCATCTATAGAGAGCAAGGCCAAACAGTTAGTCAGATATGGGATGGGGTGAACCTAAAACTCACTTTCAGGAGAGCTTTCTCCCCTCCCATGATGCATAACTGGCTTGAATTAGAAGAGGTTGCGAGAAGTATTAATCTTAATGATGACACTGACTCGTTGATATGGCAATACACAGCTTCAGGGGTTTACTCCTCTAGCTCCCTGTATACCATTATCAACTATAGAGGTGTCACCCCTGTGTTCATCCCTGCTGTCTGGAAGCTCATTTTCTTGTGGTTGGTAGCCTATAATAAGATTATGACTAGAGACAACCTACAAAAAAGAATTATGGGGAAACCTGTGGAGTGTGTTTTCTGCTTGGAACATGAGTGTACAACACCTTTTCTTTGATTGTGTAGTAGCCAAACTGATTTGGAAAGAAATTAGCTCTTTCTTTTCCAAACATTTGGGCATTAATGTTGAAGCTATTTCCTCCTGTTGGGTTGCTTGCAAGAGGATGGATACTATTAACTCTATTACAGCTGTAGTCTTATGGTCTCTGTGGAAACACAGGAACAACCTGATCTTCAATAACGCTGTTGGGCTTTCTGTGAATCAGGTCTGGTCGATGATCTTAAGAACTCTCGGAAAATGGCGCCTCCTGTTCAAGGATCACATGTTGGAGAGAATGGACTTCTTCTGCCTCCATGTGCGAAACCTGCTGGGGAGACCTGCGCAACTAGGATGGGTGTGAAATATTCAAGGACTGTTGGGGATCACTCAGTTGTCTCCGTGCTGGGCAGGCTGGAGCTGCTGAGTCCTACATCTACACTAGAGAATGTTTTCTCGCCGCTTCCTCAACCCCTCAGCTACTGAGTCTTTGACGACAGTAGAGAATATTTCCGAGCGGTGTCTTGTCAATTGTCGTGTAATAGAATTTCAGACTTGGGTTTCGTTCTTGCCATAGGCTGTAGTTTTTAGCCTTGGTTTCGTTTTTCCTCTAGTTCTTTAATTTTCAGACTGTACCGAATATCTTTCCCGTTTCTTTCGGGCTTCTAATACAATTGGAGCCGGGGAGCTCCTCCCTGTTGATCTACAAAAAAAAAGACGGCTTCGCAGGAAAAAAATTGCGAAGGTCGGTATCCACTTCAACGGCTAAAGACCGAAGGTCGGTTGCCGCATCCCCAGGGGAACAGGCTTTGGAATCCTCTGCCGAACTCATAATCTAGTGGAGCGCATCACACATTGCCCCACGGGCGAGTCAACACGAAACCCTTTTTGGGGGAGCTTCATGAACCGGATAATACCTCTTCAAGCTACCAGAAGACGACACACTCAAATCGGCTTCGGACCGAAAGCTGCCAAGTCCATGGACTCGTTCAAGGGCTACTGGCGGTGTTACATCCTAGGGGTGCCTCAGGTCATCGAAAGTCGGTCCACCAGGCCGGACCAAGACCCCATAGGTCGCTACACGACCTCAGTCATCAGTTCGGCCGGTGGGGCCTTTATAAGGAAGGAACTGGCACACTTGGCATGCAAGACAAGAAGGCCGGATCTCCATGAGGACTCTCCAACCACCCTATCCAACTAGGATTCGTGCAATCCTAGGCCTCAGCATCCTTTTATAAGCCAAGGTCAGGCTAGTCTTTAGGGCTCCTTATCATCTTTTTCCCTCGGTATATGTACAATGCTTGAGATCAACCTTGTACTCTGTACACCCCATCAAAGCAATAAAACACGAGCAAGAGTAGGGTTTACCTCCAAAGAGAGGGCTCGGACCTGGGTAATTCTGCTCCATGTTTTCCTTTTAGGCTTTCTGGCTAGTTGCGGCAGCCTACCAAGGGGTCTATCGGATTTCACACCGACAAAGGGCATAGTGTTGTGGGGCAGCTAGCATGCCAAGGGGTGCTACGTCATGTGCCTCACGGACAAAAACTTCAAGAACCTTCCTGTTAGGGATGTTGTTGACAACCTCGTCGCCGAGTGGAAGGTTGTGCCCAAGGACGCCAACACCGATGACAAGGGTGTCACTGAGGTTGAGCTCTTCAACGGTGAATACAACATTAGAGTGAAGCACAAATTGCTCGAGGACCCCCCTCGTGCACACGGTAGACCTCGACTTGAAGTCAGAGGCCACCATCAAGGCCATGGAATAACTCACTGGCTGATGCAGCTAGAGGTACCATTTTTTTTTTTTGGTATGTTGTTTTGTGATGTAGCTTTTATACTACTACCTTGGGATGTTACATGAAGACAACCTTGTTCAGTAATCAATAATATGTTTTGGTTTGGGGGCTTGGTATTGCTTATGTTGCTTGGTGACAGGTGAAATTTTTGGGAGGCATACGTGATCTGTTGTGTGTAGAATCAATAGAGTTGTAATGGATTCAGTGTGTGCAAACTAGTCTTTGGAATATAAAATCAAGTCAGTATACATATCCAAATTAATTTTACTATGTCATTTGAACATGTCAGTTGTCAAATGTTAATTTGTATTAGTTGAAATACATTTTGGTGTTTCTCTTTTTTTTGGTGTTTCTCTTTTAGAGAAGGAACTAGATGCACACTTTTACTCACAATTCAAAACAATGGGAGTGTGCAGTGGCGGAGCATGAAACAAATAGAAGGTGTCAACCACTTCCTCAGGAGGGCATCTGTGGTTCTAGGCCCAAATAGTACCAACTCCTAAGATGAAATACGATGACAAGGACTAGCCATGGCCTGTGGGTAATATTCTTTTGATACTCCAGAAAAGTGAGTTTTCTTTTGTGAGAAAAAGTAGCCCCTATGTAAACAACAACAGAAGACATACTCCCTCACTCTAGCACCGTGAACACTAAACATCTGTGATCAGCATAAGCAATAACAAATGGAGAAGACTAATAACAACAAAAGACCGCAGTTCTCAGTAAGTGTTACCTTTGATTTGATAGCTGGCCACTAAGATAAACAGAGCTCACATTGTGCTAAATATCCAAATCATCATCTGGGTCTTCATCCGAGTCAGGTCGCTCATCATCAGAATCACGAAGGTAATGAATTTCACCCTTCGCGTTCGCAGATTTAAGAACTTCTGTTTCATCCAGGAGAGCTGCCGTAGTTAAATTGGGATCTTGACGAGCCTCTGGGAGAGATCGCCGTCCATCATATATATGGATTGGCCCGTCCTTTCCTGAAATTAAGGTAAGAACAAGCGGCAATCAATTACTGATTCTTCATCAATTCAGCTCAGGTAGTCAAAATGTGACATATAAAACTTAAGACTGACACTAACTATTGGTCAATAACTCAATTTTATGAGAGTACCTTGATGTTCGAAAGGAAGAACAACATTTGCCCTGTCACTGCGTTCCTTTTCTGACAGCTCAAGATTGAACTGAACCTGTTTGCCAACATATCACAATTCATAACCAATATGTTTTACAGAAACCAAACCAAGTAATAAGGTAAATGTCCTAGTAGAGGTTGGGATGTATGAACTAACCTTAGGTAGTAGACTTTGGTTCACTTCCATACTTACAGAAGTAGCAGAAACAAATTTTACATCATATCCCTCAACACATAACTCCTCATACTGCATAGGTAGGGTAGTTTCAATCAAATATTATTCACAGTGTGGTATATTTAGAATTAAGTTGAAGTTTTGCCCGGCAAATGACCAAGAGACTTACCAGATGCTTCACCCGTCCATTCCTTCGTTTCAGGCGCACATGGAACTTGGCTTTTGAATAGTTATGCTCAAGGAAAGTCATGTCCCCCCTACGTTCTTCTCCATATACAGAATCTACAACTTCTGGCTCTACACAAGCAACCATGGTAGAAAGGCATTCAAAAGCTCGGGAAAACTTGGTTTCATGGAGATCTGAATACATTAGCCAGAAGATCGATGATATCTGATCTGAAATAAAAGGGTAGACACATTAATACTGTAAGCATCACATGAAGAATGGTACATCAACCTTTTAGATCATATGAATGCTTCATATTGATACTACAGTCCATTTAGTTGGTGTGTTGCTCAAGATATCCTCAAGTGTGGTCCTTTAGTTGATGTGCAAATTGTGCAGCGTATATCCATGGACATTACAAGATATATACAGCATGCATTTTGTATAATATATAATGCATCATTAATGTAAATGCTGAATTTCTATTGTATCTACTTTTTACCGTGAGCACAAATGGAAAATATAAAAGAAGAAGAAATAATACCATGGCTTCGAAGATTACTAAGAAGGCCTGAAATTGATTGCACTGAAGCATGCCTTAACATAGAGCTAATCTGAAATGTCATTAAGGATTTTTCTGTTAAACATCAAAAGAATTTAAATAATATTGTAAAAGTGTGATGAACTTTTTTCGATCACAAGAATGCAAAGAAGGGTTTGCTTTAAACAATAAACAGTGCCAAGTTATAATCGTAAAATGCAAATACGTGTAGGTGACATGTTGGTGTTATCCAGATGGGGGTAAAGTGAGATATTGGTTTGATAACTTTGATTGATTGTCCCGACTGACCCAAAGCTACTGAGCTTCATTACACAAACTGCTAACTACAAGATTAAGGTGTCCTGTTCGATTTTGTTACGACTTCTGGAATTCGCATTTTAATGCAGCCAGTTCAATAAGCATCGAGAATACTGAATTATAGCAGAAGAACATATGTATGGTAAAATGTGGGGCAAAGTATGACAGGGTTGCAATTAACACAATACACACCCAATTTCATCTTTAGGGAAAATATACTTAGTACTGTATTAAAATCTGCCCCAGGTAAGCTTTGCAGTTTCCATAGAAGAAAAAAAGTTTCCATCAAGGTACATACTGAATCGAGAGCAACAGAAAAATAGGTCTTGCCTTCTCCTTCAAACCCTGATATGCATAGCATACAGTGTAGCATTAGCTTCATGATCATAAATAAGGAAATTAACAAGTCAAAACGCTATGTGGTGGATTGTACCTCTTCCAAGATCAATTATGGAGCACAATAACTTATCAACATCCTTCACACTTCTGAAAATTGTGATGTTGCCTTTGATTGTTGAGCACGGTGTTCCACTGTCCTCATGATGCTGCTGACTTCGAACATTTTGCTTCCACCCGAGTGGGTCTGAGTAGCAATCCAATATCCGAACACTGTTGGAACAATGCAAAAATTCTGAAACATAGGTATTGCACATTCATGTAAATTCTATCATCATGAACATTTAAACTCTGGCCTGCATGAAGGAAATGCTATGTGCGGTCCACAGCAGAGCATTCAACACAAAAATAATCTCTGCGAATTGTCGGTTATGCTAAAGCTCTGGTTCATTTTCCTGTTAAAAACATAATACTCTTCTAGATCTTACCATCGACTCAGTGCATTTGAATCAAGGCCGTGCCGAAGCATGACATCCAGGTAAACATGCGGGCTCCGGTCAAACGCCACAACCACAAGTCCCCTGCACCACCACAATTTGCCAGCCAAACCAGCAGCCCGCGTCATTATCCAGACGAGGCGAAGCTAAAGCAGCATACCACAGAGGATCTCAGCAGTACCTGGCCTGCGCCTTCCCCGCGGCCGCGTTGGAGGCGACGGCGGCCGCGACGTGGAGCATGGCGCGCGCCGCGAGCGGGCAGCACTGGAGGGAGCCCTCCACGGCCAGCGCCGGCGCGTGCTCGCCGTCGAGGCGGCCATCCCGGAGGCACCTCACGGCCGCGTCCGCCATCTCAGCTCGCCGGCGGCGCCTCCTGACTCAAAGCCTTAAACCCTAGCGCGAGAGGGTGGAGCTTTTGCACAAGAGCCCCTCTCTCATCGCGCCCCCGCTTTCGCAGAACTCCCGAAAGTCAGGACTCAGGAGCGGCGTGGGTCCCACCTGTCAGACTCACTCGGAGTGCCTTGCCCTTTCCATGTCGGATACCGGGATACGTTTGACTCCTCCCTGTTCTAAGCCCAGCCTCCCCTGTTACTCTGCTCGTTTTCCTGCGCGGCGGCGGCGGCGGCGGCGGCGAGAGGAGGGAAGAAGAGGAGAGCGGGGAAGATGCAGGCGTGCGCGAGGGCGGCGGGGGAGAGGCTCCCGCTCGTTCGCGCCCCCGCCAGGCAGCCGCTGGCTCAGAGGTATCTCTCTTCCTCTCTGCGATTCCTGTCCGTTTGCTCCCCTAATTCATGCCCCCGCTTGCCAAGAAATTTGCTAGACAACTTTTTGTTCCCGTGTTACTGAGTTCGTATTGCTACCTGCAGTTGTATCCCTCCAGGAGTAATTAATTTGAATTAACATGATTGCTGGGACTTGCTATATACATTATCTGGTGTTTCTGCAAGCTCTCTTTTTAGCTTACTTGCGATATACTCCCTCTGTCCCAAAATAAGTGTCGTTGATCTAGTACAAGTTGATATATTGTTTGTTATTCACTGAAATCCCTTTTCATTTAGCACATGAGAACTATCTTTTAATTTGATTGAGCTGTTATGGAATCCTCGTAAGGGCAACTACTTGCTCGTAATTGTCTTTTTTAAAGCGCATTGGCGACATAAATTGTTAGTTGCTCTTTTTGTTTGGCATTTGTCTGCTGCTTACTGAAGTTCCTTTTTTGGAGCACATGAAAAATATGTGTTTATTTTATTGAGGTGTTGTGAAATTCTCATTTGGTTTGATACCGCTAACACAAAAAATTTCCAGCTTTGTTAAGGTCAGCAGACTACCTTCTCTGCATGAGACAAATCGTGTAGTGTCCTGCTCAGCAAGGGTGTCAGAAAACATTTCACACAAAATAGAAGCCAGCATGGATCATATTCTTCCAGCATCGCAAGATCATGTCGTGAAAGCAATCGATGCAATCAATGGGGGGCGAGTGATCGCGGTGCCCACCGATACGATATATGGGTTTGCTTGTGATGCATGGTTAGTGTTTTCTTAATTTCTCTTTTGTGCTAGGAGATTTAGTTTGTTTCTTGCCTTCTTTTAATTGTCGTTTACATGTTGATTCCAAATGAGAACTTACTGCAGTGATGCAGTGTGATGTATAGCACAGAAAATCCAACACTGCTTTCATGAATTGCTCCTGAATCAGGTTGTGATAAATATGCAGTCCTGTACCCATATCTAAATTAGTCATATGATGTAAACATCTTGAATAAATTTTAGAAACCTCCATTAGTTACTTCTGAAGATTGCTTTCACCTAGAGTTAGAAGGGCCATTGCATCCTTCTGAGCTAAGACTTCCATTTTGGAGTTTCTCTCGCTGAATTTTAGTTGATTGGGTTCATCCATGATTCCTTCTAAAAAGGCTCTTCATGACAGTTCTGCAGAAGCAGTCAATCGGATATATGAAATCAAAGGACGCATACATACACGCCCTCTGGCCATCTGTGTTGCTGATGTCCCAGAAATATCACGGTTTGCCATGGTGGATCACTTGCCCCATGGGTTGCTTCATAATCTTCTTCCTGGGCCTGTCACTGTTGTTTTAAAGCGAGGTGGGGATACTACACTACATTTCAGTTTTATCAAGCTTCTTTGTTAAACTGCATTAGGTGCTGAATATATTCTTTATTCGTCACATAGGTGAGAACAGTATACTGGAGAGATCACTTAATCCTGGTCTGGACAGCATTGGAGTACGTGTGCCAAATTTGGATTTCATACGATCCATTGCTCGTGGTGCTGGAAGTGCTCTTGCACTTACAAGCGCCAACTTAAGTGGCCGTCCTAGTAGCGTCAGTGTCAAAGATTTCGGGGGTCTATGGCCACACTGTTCGTATGTCTTTGATGGTGGTATGCTTCCTTCTGGACGTGCTGGTTCAACAATTGTGGACCTAATAACACCAGGAGTCTACAAGATACTGAGAGATGGAAGGTACAAAATAGTAATATCAATTGATTTTATTATTCTGTGGAAAATATCGATTTTTATTAATAGCTCTCATCCAATTGAGAGATGGTACCATTTTTAATACAATGTTTAATTTGACTTGAGTTTGTAACATGGGGTATATTTGTGCAGTTCGAGGGAGGAAACAACGGCTATCCTGGGAAATTTTGGCTTTGTTGAAGCTTCATAGCAGCTGGTGCCTTCATACTCATCTCCTGTTTAATTAGGTTGTAGCAGAGTATATGATGTTCTTTATGATTTTACTCTTGTGTCACTGTAACTTTTTGGTTGAAGCATTAGTTTCTTTTCCTTGTAACAAGACAATGCCCTTACAGACTTGCAATCTACTGTAACCTTCAGTTGGTACAGTCCATTCAGATATACGTAGTAGATTACAGTGGCACTCGTATGCAAGCTACAGGGAAGTGATCTTGATTGAGAACCTGAGATGGATTCTGTGTAACAGTAAGGGACATGTTAACTAATTCGTGTAACATATTATAATGATGTGATGTCTTCAACAGTATAACAGCAGGGTTGATGTTATTTGTTTGGAACGCAACATGGACTTCAGATAAGTTTCTTAACCATGGTGGTAGGTTGATTGGTTGCCACTTGGCATCTAGGGCGTTCCAGACAAGAGAATTGCTCTAATATTTTTTGGTAGATTTTGCCATGGAAATAACTATGTGATGATTTGTTTCAGAAACATAGTTGACTACATTTCCAACAAAAGTTTGAAATATGCAGCTATGTGTACAGACCGACCAAAACCCATTTTCTGTAGTATTTACTAGTGATTTCCTTGTGAAATACATGTTGCATATGTTGGCTGCTCTCGTCCTGGTCTTATGGTTTTATATGAAATTGTATATGCTGGTATATCTGGGTGTATAGCGGAAATTCACTTTGGCTTATAGGTGTATATGCATCCATTAATACACATTTCAAAATGTTAAAAATTTTGGGGGGAAATCCCGTGTGTAAATCCGGACATTATATGTCCGTGCACCAAGTTTCAATGAAAAAGAACATTTTTTGTGACTTGTGTAAAAAAGATAATTTTCGATGCTTGATTACAACTATTCACGAGGCATATTTTTATCTTTTTTATACATGTCACAAAAAAAAATCTTTTTCATCGAAATTTTGTGTGCAAACATAGGATGTCCGGATGTACATGCGAAAAAAAATTGTTGAATTTTTTTAATATTTTGAAATGTATTTTTTATACGTATTTCATAATAAGTGTATACACACCTAGGAGCCAAAACTCCACTCTGGTGTATAGTAAGTATGCTAGCACTACAATACACGGTTTGTTGCAGCAAATAAAATTGATGCTTACATCGTATCACCTTATTTTAAACTGATTAAAGTGTTGAGAATGGCCATGGACATTTCTTCCATGCCACAAGAATGCTTTCCAACAACTACAACGTCAGATGACATTTTGCCAATCTTGGCCGGGCCAAAATTGTAGTTTGTGAAAGTTGTAATAAAAAAATATTCTACAGAATTTATTCTTTCACTTGATAAACTTATCTTATTCACAGCTTCAAGTCCCGGCGAAAATGATAAAATGTGGTCAGTAGCTACACAATAGATGCTGATTCCAGTCATGCTATAGAAGTGTGAATATAACCTTATGTGCAATCCTGAAGCCTAACTGGCAGTATTAGATGCATATTACAGAACATCGAAGACTGGTCAATTTTACATCCGGCGCCGTATGCACAATCTTTAAGCGCTGGAGCTTGTAAGGATAGACTTGGATTCTGGCGCTTTTAGCTCATGTCAGCTTGATGGTTTGTGTTATGAAACAAAATCATTGATTATTATCAGCCTGATTTTATTATGTCAATTGTTGGCATTGTTTTTAGAAGTTTTTCATCTAGTACACTCTAAAAGTTTTTTTTTCCGTGTTGCAGTTTATATATCTGTGCATCAATGGGTATCATCGATTCAAAGATTCCAGCTCACGGTGCCGTCAACGAAATGTTAATTGTATCCCCTTTGTATACATGTTTGCTTATGCCTCACCGAAAAAAGGTTACCCGGCTTTGTATTCCAAAGCAACCAACACCGAGTACATAGATGGCTGAGGCGAGCAGCACAACAAGCCAAAGGAAAAAAGAAGAAAAAACAAATGCCAACCACGGCAGTTCGGCAAAGCGTAGAAAACCCGCCACCACGGCGCCCACCGAAAATAAACCATCACAGTCCGAGGCTCCGAACCGTCGCGTACCAAGCAGCACCTCCAAAAAGGAATGCAACGCCGACGACGCTGTTGTCCGGACGAGTCCTAGGGTTTCCCCCGGCACGCGAAGGGAGGTGGGGGATGGATACCACCGTCACCCTTCAGGAAGGAATGGTGGCACCCGCAGGTGTCACCGCATAGGGGCCGAAGCCGGCAAGGATTTCTCCCACAATCCAAACCCAGCCGCCCAACCGGACGGAGCCGACCCGCCAAACCGTCGCCTACCACCATGCGCCAACGCAGTAGCGCCTCCACCCACGCCGCCTCACTACGAACACCACCACGAGGCCAAGAGGACCGGAGAGAAGCGCACCACGACGGGAGCAGCAACCCCGAAGCCAAGCGGGAGGGAACCACCTCCACCGCCGTCGTGCAGGAGGCCTGTGCCTCCGGCACTGTCGCGGTCGTCGTCCGGACTCGGCAGCGGGGCATGCCGGGCCACCCCTGGCCCAGCCAGGCCCGAAGCGGCCCGTTAAGCCCCGCCGGCCACGTTGCAGCAGGTCGGCGTCGAGCCGCCAGCACCCAGCCGCTCGTCGCGTCTCTCCCGCCTCCCGAAAGCCACGTCGGAGACCATCCCCGCCGCCGGCCCGCCTAGGCCCAGATCTGAGCCGATCGGGCATCGGCAGATCACGTCGTCGCGCCGCCCCGCCACCCAGCCGCTCGCCTGCGTCGCGACACGAAACCCCACCGCCACGCCAGACCGCCGCCGCCTAAGTGCACCCCCCGGTGTAGCTCCGCCTACGCCGAAGAGTGGCCGGGAGGGGAAGGGCAGGGAGGCCGCCGCCACCAGCAGACGCGGGGCCAAGCCAGCCGCGGGCGCTTGCTACGGCGGCGGGAAGGAAGGAAGGAGGGAGGGCCTGGAGGGAGGAGGGAGGTCGCGCAGCCGGTCGCCCGCGGAAGGTCGACGTGGTCGCGAGAGGAGGGGCAGTTTGACCAGGTTGCCGTACAGCTTGAGGCTCTGCAGTGTTTCTCTCCATGTTTACTTATGCCTCAGTTGATGTATCTGGATTCAGCCGGGCCTCAAACTGGCTCAAATTCCCAGGCAGGTGGACAGGTAAAAAAATAGAGAGCTGCTATAAGTACGATCAAAATTAGTACGATTTTCATACAACCAGACTAATCTGGTGTCGGCGGGCCAAACCTTGGGAAACAGGCCTATCTATTGTCGTACAAAAATCGTATAGGAATACGGAGTACGCAAGGCAGTTTCGAAAGAAAAAAACACGGGTGTCTCAAATCGGTATCAATCATTCGGGTTGTCTGGTGCCCTCATACCCGGCCTACCTCCGAACCCAGTCCGTCCCAAAAAAAACAATACAGAAACCTTACTCTCACTTTGCTCTGCTCTGCTCCGTCTCTTCTCCTCCCCTTCTTCGATTCGATCTGGCAGCCACTCCAATCCCATCTTTGATGAGCATGTCGAGCTTCGAAAGTCGCTCCGACGGCTCTATCGATGACGAGGAAGAGATGGCCTTCTGCATTATGATGCAGTGGTTGCGGGTGGACACGGAGGGCACTTTTGGATCTGTTCCGTCGGCGCTTGCCCACCGTCGCAGAGTTTGCATCTCCCATCCCACGCGTAGCTCCGCGAGGACTGCTCAATCCACGATCCTCCCTCAGTCGTCCGCCTTCCCCACCGGTCGCTGGTCTGCAAGGGAAACCGTGGGTTCTAGTGCCCACTCCGTCGGCACCACGATGCGCACGTCAAAATCGGAGGTGCGCCGCCCGCCGCAGAGGCAGCGGGCAAGGAAGAGGGAGGCGGTGGAGCAATCCGTTCGTGGCCATTGTGTGTTACCGACGGTGCCCGGTAAGGAGGAGTGGCTCCTCGCGTGAGTCTACCGTCGGTTACTTACGACTGTGAAGACGGACGCTTGCCGGCTCCGGAGGAAGAATGCTAAGGTGCTCCGGTTATCCATTGAGCAGTCCGAGTGTGAGACGGCGGAGACGGTGAGGGTGGCCAAGCTAGTAGGACCAAGTTGTCTGACATTTGAAGGGACACATCTGCATCTCCTCTTCTTCCGACGAAGAATGACTCCGAGTTTGCTGGACCGCCTCCTGCCGCCGATGCCTACCCAAACGCCTACAACAGCGCCGACGACCGGAAAGGCAAAGGGCCGTCGAGGAAGTGGTGAAACTCCGCCATCTCCATTTTAATTTCAAGTTTTCAGTAATCTAGTTTAAACTTGTCCGTCATTTATGTGAATTATGTGAACTTTGGCGATAGTTTGGAGATCCGTTGGTGATCTTTTAGTGATTAGAATTTGCATTTCTATGCCTGGTTCTATGCCCGTTTGATGATCTACATTGTTTAGTTCTACGTTGCATGCTTTAATATGGATATAGGATACCGGATATGAGATAGACGGATGTGGAACAAGATTTAAGGAGTTTCCGTCAGTGCCCGCAGACGTGTCGCAGCGTCCGCAGACTTTTGAGGGCCCGGATTTGTTGTCTGCGGTTGTAGATGCTCCAAGGTAGCCATTTATGATTCAAATACTTTATCGGGTTTACCCATTATTCGAAAGAGAGGACGGCCTTACATGTATCACTTTGATTTATAGTATAAGAGAAGAGTTGATTGTGCTCTTTTTTTACGTGACTATGCTCATGTATTGTGTTCTTGGGATGTTTTTTTGAGGAACCAGCATGACCTCTACCTGTTCATCAATAAGAAGAGAATTGGAAAGTTAATAAGGAAAATTGGTTGAAAACTGATACAACCTCTGCACACACTATCCCTAAGGCTGCGTACCCAACGAGTCGACTACTCTGCCACCCAAGTGACCAACATCGGCGTCCCACAACACGTCCCAGAGCCACCACTCTGATATTCAAGAAGCATCTCCAACACTTAAGCATCTGCAACACTTACACACCGATCCCAAGGTCGCACACCATACAAGCCGACGACTCTGTTGATGGGATTCGTTGCATGGAAAACAATTTTTTTCCTAAGAACGATATCACCCAATATCTATACTAGATGCTAGCAACGAGTGGGAGAAAGTCTACATGCCCTTGTAGATCGAGAGCAGAAACATTCTAACAAACATGATTGGTGTAGTTGTACTTTTTTCGCGATCAGATCTGATCAAGCACCACACGAATGGCACCTCTGAGATATGCACATGTACGGCTCGGTGACGTCTCCTTCTTGATCCAGCAAGCAAGAGGGAGAGGTAGACAATATCTAGGATAGTAGCAGGACGGCGTGGTGGCGGATGTATGGTGGAAATTTGGCAAAGCTACACTAAGAACTGCGCGGATGAGGAACATATGAAACAAGAGGGAGGCGGGTGACAACCGGGTGTTGGGTAACGTTGCATGGAAAACAAAAAAATTCATACGCACACACAAGATCTATCCATGGTGACGAGCATCTACGAGAGGGAGAGTAGATCTACATACCCTTGTAGATCACTAAGCGGGAAGCGTTAAGAAACGTGGTTGATGTAGTCGAACGTCTTCGCGATCCAAATCGCAAGCCGTCCCGCGATCCAAGCATGATCCTTCCGATCTAGCGCCGAACGGACGGCACCTCTGCGTTCAGCACACGTACAGCTCGATGACGATCTCCACCTCCTTGATCCAGCAAGCGAGGGTGGAGAGGTAGATGAGTTCTTCGGTAGCACAATGGCGTGGTGTAGTGGTGGTGAACTAATCCGGCAAGGCTTCGCCGAGCTTCTGCCGAACTAATCTACAGGACAACTACGATCTAGAGGGAGGAGGGCAACACATGCTTTTCGGGTGGTGGCTGCCCTCAAAACCCTCCCTATATATAGGAGGAGAGGGGGTAGGTGGGAGTCGCCCTAGTGTTTCCCCTAGGGTCTTGGCACAAGGAGGGGAGGAGTCCACCTCCCACAAGGAAGGTGCGGTCCTAGTAGGACTCCTTCCCACTTGGCCCTCTCCTACCTCCTTGCGCAAGGCCCTCTAGGGGCTGGCTGCCCAGCCCACCAAGGGCTGGTGAACCACCTCCTAGGCCCATGCGCCCCCTAGGGTGGGTGTGCCCCACTTGGTGGACCCCCGAAACCCATTCGTCACTCCCGGTACACTACCGGAAGTGCCCAAAACTTTTCCGGAGCCCAAACACCACTTTCCTATATATCAAATCTTTACCTCTGGACCATTTAGGAGCTCCTCATGACGTCTGGGGTCTCATCCGGGACTCCGAACAACCTTCGGTCACCAACATACATAACTCAATACTACTGAAACGTCACTGAACGTTAAGTGTGCAGACCCTACAGGTTGAGAACTATGTAGACATGACCGAGACACATATATGGTCAATAACCAATAGCGGGACCTGGATGCCCATATTGGTCCTACATATTCTATGAAGATCTTTATCGGTTGAACCTCTATGTCAAGGATTTAGTTAATCTCGTATGCAGTTCCCTTTGTTCTTCGATATGTTACTTGCCCCAGATTCGATCGTCGGTATCTCTATACCTAGTTCAATCTCGTTATCGACAAGTCTCTTTACTCGTTCCGTAATACAAGATCTCGTGGCTAACTCTTTAGTCACTTTGCTTGCAAGGCTCGTTGTGATGTTGTATTACCGAGTGGGCCTTGAGATACCTCTCCGTCACACGGAGTAACAAATCCCAATCTTGATCCATGCCAACTCAACAGACACCCTCGGAGATACCTGTAGAGCACCTTTATAGTCACCCAGTTATGTTGCGACGTTTGATACACACAAGGTATTCCTCCGGTGTCAGTGAGTTGCATGGTCTCATGGTCATAGGAACAGATACTTGACATGCAGAAAACTATAGCAATAAACTGACACGATCATATGCTACGTTCATAGTTTGGGTCTTGTCCATCACTTAATTCTCCTAATGATGTGATCCTGTTATCAAATGACAACTCATGTCTATGGCTAGGAAACCTTAACCATCTTTGATCAACGAGCTAGTCTAGTAGAGGCTTCCTAGGGACACTTTGTTGTCTATGTACCCTACACATGTATTTGAGTTTCCAATCAATACAATTATAGCATGGTTAATAAACGATTAGCATGAACAAGAAAATATAATAATAACCATTTTATTATTGCCTCTAGGGCATATTTCCAACACCGGGGTGTTACGTGTTGCGGCCAGCCCCTCCCTCCTCTATTTGTAGGCGTGCTGGAGAAGGCTTGGCCCCTCCTCCAAGGCTCTAAGGGTTGCACACCAAAGGGGGAAGGAAATCCACTCCTTCCTTCCCCGTCATTCGTGATCCCTCCTTTTTAGGGATCTTGATCTTATCCCTTTGGGATTTGACCCAGTTCCTTTTAGAGGGGGGTGAGCATGGACCATAGGTGTGGCGCCTTGGACCACTACCCACGTCCATGTGGGTCCCTCCATGCAGGTGGTCCCACTCTGGAACCTTCTAGAACCTTCCCGGTATTATACCAAAAAATCTTGAACTTTTTCAGTAACCCTAAAAATACTTTCCATATATGTTCTCTTTGTCTCCGGACCATTCCGAAGCTCCTCGTGATGTCTGGGATCCCGTCCAAGACTCTGAATCAAAATTCAATAACACCATCTTATTTTCTAATCAAACCCTATCGACACTAAATGTTAAGTGTGTGACCCTACGGGTTTTAGAATGTGTGGACATGACCGAGATAACTCTCCGATCAACAATCAACAACGGCACCTGAATGCCCATAATGGCTCCCACGTATTCAATGAAGATCTTTACAGGTTTGAACCACAATGTCGAGGACTAAAACAATCTCGTATTCCATTCCCTTTGTCTCGTGATATTTTACTTGCCCGAGATTCGATCGTCGGTATCGTCATACCTAGTTCAATCTCGTTACCGACAAGTTTTGTTTACTCGTTCCATAATACAATATCCCCGCGACTAAACACATAAGTCACATGCTTGAAAGCTACTTAGAATGTTGTATATTCGAGAGGGCCCGGAGATATCTCTTTGTCACATGGAGTGACAAATCCCAGTCTCGATCCATGCAACCCAACTAGTACCCTCCGAGATACCTGAAGAGCACCTTTATGATCACCCAGTTATGAAATGATGGTTTATACCCACAAAGAATTCTTCCAGTATTAGGGAGTGGCATGATCTCATGTCTAAGGAATGGATACTTGACATTAAGAAAGCTATACCAATTCAAACTTAGTGACAAGATCAGATGCTAAGCTTATGATTGGGTCTTTCCATCACATCATTCTACTAACGATAAGATCTCATTACTAAATGGAAACTCATGGCTACGGTTAGGAAAACTGAACTATCTTTAATCAACGAGCTAGTCTAGTAGAGGCTCACTAGGGACACAGTGTTTGTTTATGTATCCACATATGTATTTGAGTTTCCGGTTAATACAATAATAGCATGGATAATAAAAACTTACCAAGAACAAGGAAATATGATAATCAACTTTATTATTGCCTCTAGGGCATACTCCCATCAGTCTTACACTTGCATTAGCGTTAATAATCTAGTTTACATTGTTACCAATCTAACACCCATGGAGTTCTGGTATTGGTCATGTTTTGCTCGTGGAAGAGGTTTAGTCATCGGGTCTACAATATTCAGATATGTATGAACTTTGCAAATCTTTATGTCTACAACACTCTGCTTGCAGCCACTCCAGCTGACTGCTCCACCATTCAAAAAAAGTATACGGATTGAGACTTTGAGTCATCTGGATCAGTGTTTGATACTTGTGATCTGCGTTGGGTTTTTCCCCGAAGAAGAGGGGTGATGTACCAGAGTATAGATAAGTATTTCCCTCAGTGAGAACCAAGGTTATCGAACCAATAGGAGAACCACGCAATTTCCCGTCTTCAGCACCTGCACACAAAAGAACACACACTTGCACCCAACGCGAGCAAGAGGGTCGTCAATCCCCTTGAACTCGTTACTTGCAAGCAATGATTTGTGTACATGATAGTTAGATAAATAGAAAATGAAAAGTAAATGATGGCAGCAAGGTATTAAGAGCGTCTGTAAATCTATTTGTGAATAGGCCCGGGGGCATAGTTTTCCCTAGAGGCATCTCTCTTGTAGAAGGCTGTCACAGCCCTAGAATTTGCTTGAAATTGCTTGCATCAACATTAGCATCTGAATCACGTCATCATGTCTAAATTCAAATTAATTTGAAATGGGGGTGATCAAACTCTAGCACAGATAAAATTCAAATAGGTTAAACTTTAAGATAATTGAGTGAATCCTAAATGCTCTTCAAAAATGTTCCCCCTATTTGATAAATGTTGGCAACAGCATATCGGGGTTGAACTATATTTTTAGAACTAATTTTTCAAATTTAATAAATCAGAAAATTTCTGAAAATCACTAATAAAGCACTATAAATATTTTAGTTGCTTCAAATTTTCTGAAACTTTTTGTGTAGTTTGGAAATATTCTAAATATACTACATAAATAATTTCAGGAATTTTGGCCTTATAGTTTTTGCCCAAACAAAATTAGATATAAAGCAGAAATTAGAAAACAGAAACTAAAATGAAAGAAAGAAAAATAGGGAGATGCCTTACCTGGCCAACAGACCGGCCTAGCCCACCAGAGCCCAGGCGCCAGTCATCTTCCTCCTTTGCCAGGAGGACGATGGCGTGTCGCATACACAGGAGGCGCGACCACCTCCTGCTTGCCACCTCTCGGCCTTCCCTGAGCCTATCTCCTTGCCTGGAGATGCCTAGAGGCCCCCTCTCTCTTTCCCCGTCCCTGGCTTGCTCCCTCGCTCGCCCTCCTCGGTTCTGAGACCGCCGGAGAGCGCTGCCATCGCAACCGCAGCCACCGCCACTTGCGTGCCTCGCTGCCATGTCGAGAGGCATCCGTCGGATGCGCTATGTGCCCTCCCCGACGTGCCCAATCCATGGAGGCCAGAAGACGAAGCCTGCGGCCATCTTCCTTGTCCACGGTCACCGGACACCGACGCCTGATTCGCCGTCGCCAGGACCTCCCCGAGCTCGTCGACCACCTCCTCGTGTCCGCTGTGAGCCACTGACTCTTTCCCCCTCGTTTCCCTCATTGCGGTCGTCCTCCAGCTAGCGCAGCCGCTAGACCCGAAACCTCCGGCCGCCGCCGTAGTCGACGTCGTGCCCGACTCCGACCACCCCGCAACCTCCCATGGCCCCCAATGGACGCGGCTCACTCCCAGGATCACATAGGAGCAAACCCCGCTCCGAATGGTGCTCTGGGGGTGAAACCCGATCCCCTCCGCCGCGCCTGATGACGCTGGCGGCTCAACGCCGTCGTCTTAGACCCAATTGACCTTGGGTTTGACCCCCCTGGTCACCTATAGCTGGGCCAGCCCCTGGCTTAATCTGGTGGAGCGGTTAATTAAGTTAACTAAATTCCGTTAGTAAGTAGGTCACTGACTAGTGGGCCCAGCCCCTTAATGAATTTATTTAGGACTTAATTAAACCTAATTAACCCTCTGTGTCACTGACTAACAGGTCCCACAGGTTAGCTTTGACCTGGCCATGTCAGGGTTGACCTGGTCCCACCAGTCAGCCTCTGAAGATGGCCCCGTGCCATTGATATGTGGGTCCAGCCAGTCAGTTTTGACCTGGACCTGGCCCTATTGACTACTGACGCAATGCTGACGCATTGATGACACAGTAATTGATTTATGAATTTATTTATTTCAGAAAATGTTTAAAACTTCTAAAAATCATAGAAAATAATCTGTAAGTCATATGAAAATAATTTATATATGAAAAATGATCAGAAAAATCCAATGAATCTGTTTATGACATGATCATGCATGCTTGAACAAGTTAACATCACCAAGTAGGACATTTTATGATTAGGGCAATATATGAAATATCATTTGGAGTTGGAATTCAAACTTAATTAACTTGGATAATTATTCCTCTAGGTCAATTTAGTACCTTAACTTGTCATATCATGCATCATGGTTGTTGCATTGCATTGAATGTGTTCCTTTCTTGTTTGCCGGTGTTTGTTCCTTTTCGGTAGACGATAGTTCCAACGATGTGACCGTTGATACTAATGAAGAGAAGTAATATCTTCAGGACCGTCAGGCAAGCAAACCCCCTTGAGCATACTGATATGAACCCACTCTCTTGCTCCTGCTCTCCTTTTCTGTATTAGGACAACAACGATTCAACTGTTACCTGTTCTTGGTAGTTGAACCCATTCCTTGCATGACCTGTCTTTGCCATAGTAAATAGTTGAAACCACTCAGCATGAGTAGCAACTACTTGAGCCTTGTTGTGCTTACTCATTCATGCTTGCTTACTTACTGTGCCTGCTATGCTTAGAGTCGTGTCATGTAGGGTCTGATCCATCTGGGCGATGAATCAGAATGGCAGTGTTCATGTCCTACTATGTGAGAGTTATGTGTGTGAACACAATTTGGTAAAGGTAGCGATGAGAGGTCATGTAGGAGTACATGGCGGGTTGTCTCATTGGGACCGTCCTTAAGAACTAAGTCGTGTGTATGTTATCCAAGACTAGCTACTACCGCACATTGGGATCCTTAATTGACTCTCTCGACTTATTAATTGACTTGAGCTCTGTCCAGGAGTTGCAACTATTTTCTGATGTTTGTAGTATATGCTAGTAGTCTATCGAGTGGCACCCCGTACAGGTGGGCTTGGGACATACTAGGCATTGTGGCCCGGTGTACCAAGCGTAGTACCATCCATCGAGGTGGGCTTGGGAACCCTGTACACATCGTTTGGGGCCATAGAGGAAACTTTGGCCGGACTTCCTTGCGGGTTCAGTATCAAATAGGCGATAAACCTGGCCTAGAGTCTTGTGTGGTTAGTCAGGTCGTGGCCGACTCCCTCGCTGGGCTTCCGCTTGAAGGTTGCCAAAGTGCCTTTTTACGAGCACATGCCGGTAAGTGGCAGGAGCATGTGTGACGAAGTACACCCCTGCATGGTTATGGATCTATTCAAATAGCCGTGTCCTAGGATATGGACTACTTGGAGAACTTATGTGGTTCATAGAAAACTTGAAGTGGATACTCTAAAATACGCAAGATAAGCGTGAGTGCTATGGATGGCCTTCTCGTAGGGAGACGGAAGTGAATCCATAGTGGTGTATTGATTTGGTGAATATGTGGACTCGTGTGCGCTATCCCACCTTAAAGAAAGCACTTGTAGTCGTAGTACAGGTTAGCCAAGAGTCAAAGATGGCTTGCTGCAATAAATTCCACAACCCCCTTCATTGATACTGATGCCTATATAGTTAGTTCTGATGTAAGTCTTGCTGAGTACCCTTGTACTCACGTTTGCTTAATTTATGTTTTTGCAGAGGAGACGCCAGTCTCATTAGTGGTATTTACGACGTGAAGTTCGATGTTGATCGGATTAGCTTGGGAATCCCAGACAGATGTCTGGTTCCTTTGGTAGGGTCGTTGTAGCTTTTCAGGCTCCTCTAGCCACTTTTGTAGATGTCTGTACCCAGACATCTTTAACTTCCGCTTGTTTGTTTGAATGCTCTGAATGTTGGGTCTTGTGACCCCTGTTTGTAACATCTTATTGTATTGGCTCTTCCGAGCCCTCTAAATAAATGTTGTAATGTTTGTATGGTTATGTTGTGATGCCATAGTTGTATCTATGCATATCGGGCATGTCGTGCGTACGTGTGACGTGCAACGGTATGTATGCGATTCGACACCTAGTTGTGTGCCATTAGTAGTACTCTTTACGGGGAAATGCCTCTTTGTGCTTCCACCGAGCCTTGGTAGCTTGCTACTGCTTCGGACACATTGATTGACCGGCATGTATCCTTATTTGCTGCTGTGTCTATCCCTTCGGGGAAATGTCTCGCGGTGTAATGGAGTCCCTGTAGCCTGCTACGACTCGTCTACGTGTAGTGATGACATTTATGTCCCACGGTGTAATGGAGTCCTTGTAGCTTGCTATGACTCGTCTACACACGCTAGAGATCGACACCTGCATTGCTGGGTTATGTATGCCTGTCCCTGTATGGATGTGCCACTTGGGTTCTACGACTAGTCATGTTGGCCCGGGTTCTTTGACATTTGAATGCTAGCAACACATTCACATACGTGAGTCAAAAGACGCAAACGGTCCCGGCCCAGGTAAGGTGGCAGCCGTGGAGTTAACCATGCGTGAGACCGCAAAGTAATGTGATGTGTTACAGGTTGGATTCTTATGGCTTAGGATCGGGGTCCCGACAAAGGCATACAATGGGTAAACAAATTACTGTTGGGCAATTGATAGAAAAGCGCATAATTATGCAATATTTATTCATGCAAATGATCATTACATATAGACATCATGTCCGTAAGCAAGTAGACCGACTCATGTATGCATCTACTACTATTACTCCACCCATCGACTCCTATCTAGCATGCATCTAGAGTATTAAGTGAAACAGAGTAATACTTGGAGAACAATGACATGATGTGGACAAAGTAAGCCCAATTATTATGAATTAACCATGTCGTTTTACCCTTAGTGGCAGCAATACAATACGTGTCATGTCCCTTTTGTCACTGGGATTGAGCACCGCAAGATTGAACCCATTACAACGCACCTCTTCCACTGAAGATAAATCAATCTAGTTGGCCAAACTACATCAATAGATCGGAAAGAATTACGAAGCTATCATATAATCATGCATATGTATGAAAAGACGAGCAAGGAACTTAATACAATCCCATGAATAATCTGGAGATAAACCCAAAATTCATCGGATCCCAACAAATGCACCGCACAAAATGATTACATCAACTAGATCATCGCGAAGATGCGATGAACTTTGTATTGAAGAACATAGAGAGAGATAGCCATCTAGGTACTAATTGCGGACCCGTAGGTGTGTGGTGAACTACTCACACATCACCATGGGAGCAACAAGGTTGATGTAGAGACCATCCGTGATCGACCCCCCCTCCAAAAGGGCACTAAAACAGGGCTCCGGATGGACACATGGCAGAACATAGACTTTCGGCGCCGAAAAAAGTGTTTCGGGAGGCTCTCTGGTTTTTTAGGGTTAATGAGAATTTATAGGCCAGAGAACAACACCAGAGGGCCGGTGAGGTGGCCCCAAGCCATTAGGGCATGCCCTATTGCCTTGGGGGAACCTCATGTGCCCTTCGGTCTTCCGCCAAAGCTTGCAGGTCCTTATTTTGTCTAGAAACAGTCGTCAAAAAGTTTCGGGGTATTTGGACTTAGTTTTGTATAGTATTCGTAAAAAGCCAAAAACATGAGAAAATAGCAACTGACACTTGGCACTAGGTTAATAGGTTAGTGCTCAAAAACAGTATAAAACAACAAGTAAATGCCTAAAAAGCGTCCTAGAATGATAATATAATAGCATGGAACAATCAAAAATTATATATACGTTGGAGACTGATACGTCCATTTTGCATCATGAATTCTTACTACTATTTACTTCATTCTTGTCCATTATTCCACATGATTATACAATTCTTATGCCTTTTCTATCTGAATATGCAAGGTACAGCACAAGGAGGGAAATATCTGGAAACTGGAATTCTGGACCGGAAAACCGAGAAAAAGGCAGAAAAATGTATCACCCTGGTGTCAGTGCTACAGTGATGATATAATTAAGCTATAGTAATGGCATGGTCAGCAACTAATTATTTTTCTAAGTGGAATATGATCAAGATGGAATTTCAAATTCCAATTCAAAATCCCATTCAAATGCTCTATAGTTTCAAGTGACAAATTTAAATCCTCAAACATCAAAGATTAAATGTTCCAAAATTGTGGAATATTCCAAAATAAATAATGTTGGGGAAAACAACATCACCAAGATTCTGGTGTGGCCCCCACCATTAATAACAGTAGCTGAAAGTATTTTTAAATCAATTTAAATTCAAATTGAGAATATAAATAGTTTCAAATAATCCCCAAAGTTGTTGTGGACCTTTGGAATAATGCATATTGTTTTATGGGCCATGTCCCACATTTTTGCTAAAGCAAATGGCGACTAAAAATAAATGAAAAAGAAAATGGAAAGAAGAAAACAGAAACAGAAAAGAAAAGAAAAAGGAAAAGGACCATAGCTACAGTGCCGGCCCAGCCTGCTTCCCCCGTTGTCTCCTTCCTCTGTAGCGACCAGAACGGTCGCTACAGAGCGGCCGACCGCGGCGTTGCCGACGCACCGCATCGTCCCCGCCGGCGTGTAGGATAAGAACGGCCCCACGCCCCCTTCTCTCTCCCCGAAAACCCTAGCCCCTCCAGATCTCGCTCTCTCCTTCGCCCTCGCCCGCTCGCACCTCACCCGAGCGCTGCCGTCGCCATGGACGCCAGCTAGACGCGGCCGTCATCCACCCCCTCCTTCTCCGACGTGTCCAGACGGACCGCCATGGCCTCCTCGACCCCCTCGACCACACGCTCGATCATCGGAGCCCCTGCAATGCCGTCCGCCCTCATATTCTTCCTTGGATCGCTGCCGCTCGCCGTCGTCGATTGCGTTGTCGTCCAGCCCTCCCCGAGCCCACTGTGAACGGCAACACCCCGCTGTGAGCTCTTGCTACCCCCCCTTGCTCCTCGCAACGAGCCGAAGCTCCTAGCTATAGATTCCATCGGTGCCCGAACGCGTTGCCGACTGACCTCGTCGCCAGCACCTCTCCGGTGACCATTTGGTCCTGCCATCGCCGTCATTTGACTACCCGCGTCGCGTAGAACCCCGCTTGTTTGCGCCCCCGTTCGCCGTTTGCTATCGCTGCCCGAAAGCCCCTCCGCCGCCGGCGACGTAGCGCTCGCTACGGCCCGCCATTGCTCGCCTTGATGCCTGGGATGGATCGGTGGCTCCTCCCGCTTTCGAACGCACCCGGCCGCGCGCCCAATGGCCCACCGTGGTACATTTCCGAGCTCGCCGGAGCTTTCGGCCTCGTTCGGAGCTCGTCGGTGACGCTCCGGTGCCGGCCACCGACGTGGCACACCTGGGCTCCACCCTGGGTCACTGCCAGTGGGGCCCCTGGCCTCAGTTGACTGGGTTGACCCAGTCAACTGGGCTGGCTGGGTTGACGAGCCACTCACATGTGGGGCCCTACCCCTAGTGTCTATGACATTGGGCCCCACCCCGTCAGATGCTTAATTAGTAACTAATTAAGTTAAATTAATTAATTTACACTAATCTGTCACACATGTAGGTCCCACTTGTTAGTTAATCTGTTTAGTTTAATTTAAAACACCAGAATAACCCCTAGTCTATGACATGTGGCCCCCACATGTCAGGTTTGAATCTGGTTAGCCAGAGTTGACTACTGATGCAGTGATGATATCATGCTAACGTCGTAAAGCAATTTTCGAATTAATAATAATCTGTTAAATTCCATAAATTAATAAAAACTTTAGAAAAGAATATCTTTTAAACCGTAGCTCAGATTAAAATAATTTATATATGAAAGTTGATCAGAAAAATCCCACGAATCCAAATATGCCATTCATTCATCTGTCACATGATCCTAGCATGATGAACATGGAACTTTCCCTCCGATTCAGCTGTCCGATAAATCCACACACCCGAGAAATATCATCAGGTATTCTCCCGCTCCGTCTGATATGTGTAGTATTGCGTTAGTGCATACCAAGCTCTGCATATTGCCATGTCATGCATCGTGTCGCATCTGTTTGCTTGTATTTATTGTTTCTCCTCCCTCTTCTTACTGGTAGACCCTGAGACTGACGCTGCTTCCGAGTATGACTACACCCCTGACGACCAGCCTTTTGCAGCAGAGCAACAAGGCAAGCAAGCCCCATTGAGCATTATGATATCGCCTATTCTTTCCCTCTTATTCTTGCATTCGATTTTGCTACTGTATTAGTTAGCTCCAATTCTGATGCATAGCCTGTTTTTGATGAACTGCTACTATTCCTGCAATCATACCAACTACTTAGTATAGCTTGGTTAGTGAATCCCCAGTGACCCCTTAGTCCCAGTTGCCCCTGCTTCTTCATCGACGGCCCGACGACTCGACGACTCGAAAGCTCGAAGACTCGGTCAACCGACCGACAAGCCAGACCCCCCTCGCATCACCGCACACCCCCTAGTTGTGTGACTCTGCAGTGCTACTATCGAGTACCGAGGGTGACACCTCAGGAAATACTCATGATGCTAGCCTTGTAGTGTAGCTAGTCGATCGTGGTTATCGAGGGAGATTCCTCCTTCACCATTCCCGATGATGTCTCTGTCGGGATCTTCGAGGGTGATTCCTCTAAGTCCACTTTGACGGTTACATCGAGCGGGGACCATTGAGGGTGATTCCTCAGATTCCCGTCTTGATGTTATATCCACACAGTTACTATGACCTGGTTACAGAAACTTGTTGAAGACGGGTCGTCCCCAAGAGTACCCGCAAGAGATATTGGTGGGGTGCGCCGGTAAGGCACCCGAGTGTTATTGGCGGGGCGACGGCCTGCAATATGGTTCGAGCTTTCCCCGCACTAATAAAATGCTAATGGGTTGGGTATTTGATCCGAGTTGGTCGTTGACCTTTTACACACTAAACCTTCACATGGGAGAAGTTATGGGTGCCCAGCATCATTGTATCATCCGAAGCTCTTCGGACGTCAGCAATCGAAGCGGCGCGCGCCAGATTGGTCTGGAACGCATGGCGCTTGCATTAAGGCATGCTAGGACTGTTTTCGCCCGCCCACGCATCGTGCAGGAGTGCAAGGGCAAGTGGGCCCACGAACCTACATGCTTAGGAGTAGACCGGCGGGCTGGCCTCTCTGTTGAGCCTAGGTGGGGCGACGACGTTTTGGATCCCGAGGCCGGGCATTACCCCGAAAAGTGTGTCCGGCCAGAGGTGATCAAGCGTGTTGGAAATGCGGTGCACCCCTGTAGGGAAGAACTTATCTATTCGAATAGCCATGTCCACGGTAACAGGACAACTTGGAGTTGTACTTTGACCTTATACAACTATAATTGTGATTTACTTTAAATGAAATGTGGCTCCGGGATTTCTTCCTCGCAGGGAGTCGAGGGAGAATCTCTGGGCGTGGTTACTTAATAAAATTGCTACAATAATATGACTATATGTGAGTTATTTGTCTTCTCTCTTCTAGTGCTGCAAGATGCTGAAGATGCTAGTCTTCAATAGGACTAGGCCTTCCCCTATTCTTGCTTTCTGCAGTCAGTCCAGATATAACCCCTCTCCTTGAAAATGATGCATATTTAGCATAGTTCTAATGTCAGTCTTGCGAGTACTTTGGATGAGTACTCACCGCTGCTTTGCTTTCTCTCCCCCCTCGATGCAATTCTGTGTTTAGACGTTGGAGCCCAGGAGATGGAGTACGCCGGAGACGACTACTACACCACCGCAGAATCCTACTACTACGTGGAGGCGGCCCCCGACCAACAGTAGGATAGGAGGTTCCCAAGCAGGAGGCCTCGCCTCTTTCGATCCGTTTTTATGTTTGTGCTAGCCTTCTTAAGGAAAAAATTGTTTAACTTATGTCTGTACTCAAATATTATTTGCTTCCGCTGACTCGTGCTTGTCGAGCTTTGTATTCGATCCCTCGAGGCCCCTGGCTTGTAATATGATGATGTATGACTTTAAATTTGTGTCTAGGGTTGTGTTGTGATATTGATTAGTGAGTCCCTGATCTTGGTCGTACGCATTGCGTGTATGTTTAGCATACGGTCGAAATTAGGGGGCATCACAAGTTGGTATCAGAGCCGACTACCCGTAGGTAGCCCCCTTTCCAACTCCTTGGCCGAAGTTGAGTCTAGTACTTGAAAAACTTTTACTAACATTGTTGTGTGGCTTACGAGCCCACATCTCAATTGGATGGTATTAGGATCTTTTATTCCTCATCTATACTCTGGACTCTGATCTCTCTCCTCTTTCGAGTTAAAGATTTTACTAACTCTGACATTAGGTTCTCGTGATCACATCCACCGGAGATCTGTTTCGTCGACAATTATTTCCTTTGAAATTATAATGCACACACTGTCATTTGACATCTTAAATCTTCCTGTTATAGATGTGTCCCGGTAGGCAGATCGTTCTCCTGACCTTCGCGCACGACACGACTGGGTACCCCGAGTGACTGTCGACCTTTTGAAGAAGCTAGGATATCGCTGGTACCCCGAGTACACTGTTTACGTGGACTACCGCGAGTTCAACCAGGAACAGTATGAGGCTGTGATGGTTATCTGGGATCGACGGGACCTCTCCATCACTGAGCTGCACACCTTCCGTGGCATTGGAGTGACTGTCGAGATGGTCGTACAGGATGCTGCTTATGCTGCTATTGTTTGACTCCATGTAGCGAACTCTTGTTTGGAGGAGATGGCATATATATACATTCCGTATGTTCCTGCTGGAGTTGATACTGCCACCGACGCTGAGGTCTTGACCCCTTTCACAGGGTAGCATAATGACCGATCCTACACTGTTGTCTGCACCCCCTACGTGAGTCGTCGTTACGACCCACAGGTTCTGGTTCAGTACACTGAGGCATTGGATTGCATTGTCAGGGCTCTTAACGTCGAGCTGTACGCCACCCGTGATCATCTTTATCGGGCTTTGGCACATTTGTTGCCAGCAGTCACCGCGGGGATACATTCGGAGAACATCCTTTACCTGCCTCAGACTGCATTTCCTCTAGGTCTTGAGTGGCCTGAGGTTCGAGGTCGTGTTCCAGCATGTGGACCTGCGCTCTCGCTTAGTATGCAACGTATACATCAGAGTTTGCACGGGATGCAGAACCCTGCCACCCGGTTCAGCATTCAGGGTCATCTGCAGTTCCATGGGTTCTTTCGTTGTCCCCGATGTTGATGTAGCTTTTTGCTATGTCCGTTGTTGTATCCCTCTACCGCGTGCCTGCGTGTCGCCTAGTTGTTTAGGCTAATTTCATGTCAGACCTATCGTCCATGTTGTAACAGACTTATGGTTTGTAATAGACCTATGTATGGATCTGTATGTTGAATTCGAACTACTATGTTGTATCTATTGCACTTCCTTCATTGAGCAATTTACTTCATAAATAACTCATTACCTTTGCAATGCCCAATGCTAAAATACCACTGTTAATTGTTTCGACATAATGGTTAGGCCAGCTGGTCGTGGTTGTGCTGCGGCTGACCACCCATCGCCACCTGAATACATGGTTGGTATGATGCTACAGTTTGAACGAAATCGCCAGTTTATGCAAGGGCTTATGGACCAGTTCCCAAGGCCGAACATGAATCAACAACCAGCCCCAATGACTCTGCAAGACTTCATGCGCCTCAACCCTGCAATCTACCGCAGCTCAACTCAGCCTCTAGATGCAGATGACTGGCTTTGTGACATCACTTATGAGCTGGAATCCTCAGGCGCCCCAATGGCTAGCTATGTCACCTTTGCCTCGTACTTTCTGAAGGGTCCCGCTGCTCAATGGTGGGACAGTCACAGGCGCTCACAGCCTATTGGAACAATCATCACCTGGCTAGAGTTCCAAGTTGCATTCCGTGCTCGCCATATTCCTCAGGGAATGATGGACAAGAAGAAGGGTGAGTTCCGCAATCTCGTCCAGGGCAACAAAATTGTGGATGCTTATCAGCAGGAATTTCTGGACTTATCTCGCTATGCTGAAGAAGACGTTGCAACTGATGCTCATAGGCAGGAGAAGTTCCGTGAAGGCCTCCACCCTGATATCAAACTAGCACTCCTTGTTCAGGACTTTGACAACTTTGCCACCTTGGTGAACAAGTCCATAATAGTGGAAACAGGTCTGCAGAACTACAAGGACAACAGCAAGCGTAACCGTGACATGGGCTCATCTTCGAGATCAGCAAGTCAGAAGCACAAGATCTGGATTCCCCACAACATGTACCATGCACCTGCTCCTGCTCCAAGGTCATCCTATGCTGCACCTCGTCTGCCTCCACCCCCAACTAGGCAGCCAAGGCTCCCAGCTCCGCCACCACAAGCTCTTGCTCCCCCTTCTCGTCCTGAGGATGGGCTGTGGTTCAAGTGTCGTCGTCCAGGACATCATGCTAGAGAATGCAGGCAGAATCAGAATCAACTTGCACTGCCTTCCAACCAGCCCCGCAACAACAATGCCAGGTCTGCTCAGGGACATGTTCAAGTTAACAATGTTGATCTGAATGAAGCTCAAGACCAGCCTGCTACTGTGATGGGTACTCTTCTTGTCAACTCAATACTAGCTTCTGTATTGTTTGATACAGGAGCATCACATGCTTTTATGTCTGAAGATTTTGCATACATGCATGACATTAAGTGTGAAGAAATGAACGCCCCAATAGTGGTAAACACCCCCGTGGGCCAATGTCGAACCTCCATTGTTAGTCACAATGTCCCCATTGAAATTGAAGGATTGGAGTTCCATACCTCCCCCATAATGCTGAAGTCTTCCAATATCAACCTTATTCTCGGAATGGATTGGTTGAAAGCACATACTGCCTCCGTCGTTTGTGCCACCATAACTGTCCACCTTCTGCATCCTTCGAATGAGATAGTCAGCTACCATGCTCATCTTGTTCAAGATGCTGAAGCCCGGCTATATGCCATGAATGCATTAAATGAGTCACCTCTTGAGGGGATTGAAAACATTCCAGTTGTCCGGGATTTCAAGGATGTTTTTCCGGAAGAACTCCGAGGGATTCCCCCCGCTAGAGCTGTCGAGTCTGTCATCGACTTGGTACGTGTTACCACTCCTATAGCCAAGCGCCCGTATAAGATGCCACCAGATGAACTCCTTGAACTTAAGCAAGAAATTGACAATTTGCTACGGCTAGGTTTCATTTGTCCAAGTTCCTCTGCTTGGGGAGCACCTTCTCTCTTTGTTAAGAAGAAGGATGGGACAAACCATCTGGTCCAGGATTATCGACCAATCAACCAAGCTACAATTCAGAACAAATACGCACTTCCTCGGATCAATGATTTGTATGATCAACTTGCTGGTGCCTCAATTTTCTCTAAGCTCGACTTGAGGTTGGGCTACCATCAGATCCGTGTTCGTGAAGAGGATATTCCGAAGACCGCATTGGTTACTCGCTATGGTTCATACGAGTACACCGTCATGTCTCTCGGTTTAACCAATGCTCCAGCAAATTTCTCTCATTTAATGAATTATATGTTCATGGACTACCTCGACAAATTCATCGTGGTTTATCTGGATGATATTCTGGTATTTTCCAAGAATAAAGAAGAGCATGCTGAACATCTTCGTCTTGTACTGGAAAGGCTTCGGGAACATCAGCTATATGCCAAGTATTCCAAGTGTGAGTTCTGGATGGACGAAGTCACCTACCTTGGTCATGTGATCTCCAAGGATGGTATTGCGGTCAACCCTGAATGAGTTCAGGCTATTCTTGATTGGACTCCCCTGAAGAATGTCAAGCAAGTCAGAATTTTTATCGGTCTCGCCAGCTATTGCCGTCGATTTGTCGAGAACTTCTCCAAGATTGCAAAGCCCTTAACCAATTTGCTTCACAAAGGTGTTAAATATGAGTGGACAGAAAAATGTCAGGAGAGCTTTCAGTCACTTAAAGACAAATTGACATCTGCTCCAGTACTTGCTCCTCCGGATACTCGTAAGGACTTTGTCATTTATTGTGACGCTTCGTGTCAGGGAATAGGCTGTGTCCTAATGCAAGAACGCAAAGTGGTTTCTTATGCATCTCGTCAATTGCGCCCTCATGAAGAGAACTACCCGGTCCATGACCTTGAACTTGCTGCAGTAATACATGCACTGAAGGAGTGGCAACAATAACTTGTTGGTAATCGATGCGAGATCTACACCGACCACCAAAGTCTGAAGTACTTATTTACTCAGCCATATTTGAATCTCCGTCAATAGAGATGGATGGAGCGCATAGCAGGTTACAACGTGGGAATTTCTTATACACCTGGCAAGGCTAACGTAATGGCTCATGCTTTGAGCCGCAAGTCATACTGCAACTACCTTCAGGTTCACAAGGTTCACCCCCTTCTTCAAGAAGAATTCCGCAAGCTGAACCTCCACATTGTTCCTCAGGGTTATCTCGTTCCCCCTCCACCGGAGAGCCGCAAGATGAACCTTCGTGTTGTTAACCAGGGATCTTTGAGTAACCTGGTCGTTGAACAAGATATTATGGGTTGTATCAAAAGAATGCAGGGCTATGACAGTGACGTCGAAAGGATTAAATACTATCTGTCACAAGGTAAACCCTCATGTTTCACCGTTGTTGATGATGGTGTTGTGTACTTCAAGGGATGATTATTCGTTCCACCAAAAAGAGAAGACCTGAATATGACTGATAGAATACTGAAAGAAGCTCATGATACTCCGTTGTCTATTCATCCGGGTAGTACCAAGATGTACCGAGACATCCGTCAAAGGTTCTGGTGGTCAAATATGAAAGAAGACATTGCTCATTATGTTTCAGAATGCGACACTTGCCGTCGTATCAAAGAGGAACATCAGAAGCCTACTGGAACTCTGCAACCTATTTCTATTCCTGAATGGGAATGGGATCATGTTGAAATGGACTTCGTCACTGGGTTTCCCAGGTCATAGAAGGGTAATGATGCTATTCTTGTTGTCATTGACCGACTGTCCAAAGTTTCACATTTTCTGGCTGTCAAGGAAACTATTACTGCTAGTCAGCTAGCAGATCTTTACATGTACAGAGTTATTTCCCTCCACGGTATTCCATTAGTGATTAGTTTAGACCATGACAGTTTATTCACTTCAAGATTCCGGGCAAGTTTCCTGGAAGCTATGGGAACTCATTTGTCCTTCAACACAACCTTTCACCCTCAACCCTAGGGACAAGTTGAAAGAGTCAATCAGATTCTCGAAGACATGCTTCGAGCTGGTGTCATTTATTTTGGCAAGAAATGGGAGGAATCTCTCCTGTATGCTGAATTCTCCTACAACAATAGCTATCAAGCTAGTCTGAAGATGGCTCCTTTTGAAGTATTATATGGACGTAGGTGTCGGACTCCTCTGAATTGGTCAGAAACTGGGGAACGTACACTTATCGGTCCGGATATTATACAACATGCCGAATATCAAGTCCACATTATTCATGCAAATCTAAAGGCTACTTAGTCTCGTCAGAAGAGTCAATATGACCGTCATCACAAAGATATGGTCTATCAACCTGGCAAAAAGGCTTATCTTCGAGTCACGCCAATGAGAGGTACACACCGTTTCGGGATCAAGGGCAAGTTGGCTCCTTGATATATTGGGCCTTTCACTATTCTTGAAAGGCATGGAGAAGTGGCATATCAACTGGAACTACCGCCAAACATTTCTCAAGTTCATGATGTGTTCCATGTGTCACAGCTTTGTCGCTGCTTCAAGGATCCTATTCGAGCAGTGGACCATGATATGCTTGAACTGCAACAAGACCTTTCTTACGAAGAACAACTAGTCCGCATTCTTGATGAAACCGAACGTCAGACTCGTCAGAAGGTTACCAAGTTCTTCAAGGTGCAGTGGGCAAATCATTCTGAAGATGAAGTCACTTGGGAACGCGAAGATCATCTTCGTGCAGAATACCCTGGGCTTTTTCCTTCTACTTCTTAATTCTCGGGACGAGAATTCTTCTTAGTAGGGAGAGTTGTAACACCCTGGTGTCAGTGCTACAATGATGATGTAATTAAGCTACAGTAATGGCATGCTCAACAACTAATTATTTTGCTAAGTGGAATATGATCAAGATGGAATTTCAAATTCCAATTCAAAATCCCATTCAAATGTTCTATAGTTTCAAGTGACAAATTTAAATCCTCAAACATCAAATATAAAATGTTCCAAAATTGTGGAATATTCCAAAATAAATAATGTTGGGGAAAACAACATCACCAAGATTTTGGTGTGGCCCCCACCATTAATAACAGTAGCTGAAAGTATTCTTAAATCAATTTAAATTCAAATTGAGAATACAAACAGTTTCAAATAATCCCCAAAGTTGTCGTGGACCTTTGGAATAATGCATATTATTTTGTGGGCCATGTCCCACATTTTTGCTAAAGCAAATGGTGACTAATAATAAATGAAAAAGAAAATTGAAAGAAGAAAACAGAAACAGAAAAGAAAAGAAAAAGGAAAAGGCCCATAGCTACAGTTCCGGCCCAGCCTCCTTCCCCCGTCGTCTCCTTTCTCTGTAGCGACCAGAACGGTCGCTACAGAGCGGCCGACCGCGGCGTTGCCGACGCACCGTGTCGTCCCCGCCGGCATGGAGGATAAGAACGGCCCCACGACCCCTCCTCTCTCTCCTCGAAACCCTAGCCCCTCCAGATCTTGCTCTCTCCCTCTCCCTCGCCCGCTCGCACCTCACCTGAGCCCTGCTATTGCCATGGACGCCAGCTAGACGCAACTTTCGTCCACCCCCTCCTTCTACGACGTGTCCAGACGGACCGCCGTGGCCTCCTCGACCCCCTCGACCACACGCTCAAGCACCGGAGCCCCTGCAACGCCGTCCGCGCTTGTCTTCTTCCTTGGATCGCCGCCGCTCGCCATCATTGATTGCGTCGCCGTCTAGCCCCCACTGTGAACGGCAACACCCATTGTGAGCTCTTGCTTCCCCCTTGCTCCTCGTGATGAGCCGAAGCTCCTAGCTGTAGATTCCACCGGTGCCCGAACGCACCGCCGCCTGACCTCGTCGTCGGCACCTCTCCGATGACCATTTAGTCCTGCCATCGCCGTCATTCGACTCACCGCGTCATGTAGAACCCCATAGCGCTCCTGGTTCGCTTGTTTGCGCCCGTGTTCGTCGTTTGCCATCGCTGCCCGAAAGCCCCTCCGCCGCCAGCGACGTAGCGCTCGCTACGGCTCGCCATTGCTCGCCCCGATGCCTGGGATGGATCGGCGTCTCCTCCCACTTTCGAACGCGCCCGGACGCGCGCCAAATGGCCCGCCGTGGTGCATTTCCGAACTCGCCGGAGCTTTCGGCCTCGTCCGGAGCTCGTCGGTGACCGTCCGGCGCCGGCCACCGACATGGCACACCTGGGGTCCACCCCTGGGTCACTGCCAGTGGGGCCCCTGGCCTCAGTTGACTGGGTTGACCTAGTCAACTAGGTTGGCTGGGTTGACCAGCCACTGTCATGTGGGGCCCTACCCCCAGTGTCTATGACAATGGGCCCACCCTAGCAGATGCTTAATTAGTAACTAATTAAGTTAAGTTAATTAATTTACACTAATCTGTCACTGACATGTAGGTCCTACTTGTTAGTTAATCTGTTTAGTTTAATTTAAAATACCGGAATAACCCCTAGTCTATGACATGTGGCCCCCACATGTCAGGTTTGACTCTGGTCAGCCAGAGTTGACTGTTGATGCAGTGATGATGTCATGCCGACGTCATAAAGCAATTTTCGAATTAATAATAATTTGTTAAATTCCATAAATTAATAAAAACTTTAGAAAATAATATCTTTTAAACCGTAGCTCAGATTAAAATAATTTATATGTGAAAGTTGATCAGAAAAATCACACGAATCCAAATAATGCCATTCATTCATGTGTCACATGCTCCTAGCATGATGAACATGGAACTTTCCCTCTGATTCAGCTGTCCAATAAATCCGCAGACCCGGGAAATATCATTAGGTATTCTCCTGCTCCGTCTGATGCGTGTAGTATTGCGTTAGTGCATACCTAGCTCTGCATATTGCCATGTCATGCATCGTGTCACATCCGTTTGCTTGTATTTATTGTTTCTCCCCCCTCTTCTTACCGGTAGACCCCGAGACTGACGCCACTACCGAGTACGACTACGCCCCTGACGACCAGCCTTTTGCAGCAGAGCAACAAGGAAAGCAACCCCCCTTGAGCATTCCGATATCGCCTATTCTTCCCTCTTATTCTTGCATTAGATTTTGCTACTGTATTAGTTAGCTCCAATTCTGATGCATAGCTTGTTTTTGATGAACTGCTACTATTCCTGCAATCATACCAACTACTTAGTATAGCTTGGTTAGTGAATCCCAAGTGACCCCTTAGTCCCAGTTGCCCCTACTTCTTCATCAACGGCCCGACGACTCGATGACTCGAAGGCCCGAAGACTCGGTCAAGCGACCGACAAGCCAGACCCCTCCCTCACATCACCGCACACCCCCTAGTTGTGCGACTCTACAGTGCTACTATCGAGTACCGAGGGTGACACCTCGTGAAGTACTCATTATGCTAGCCCTGTAGTGTAGCTAGTTGGTCGTGATTATCGAGGGTGATTCCTCCTTCACCATTCCCGATGATGTATTTGTCGCGCAACCCCTTAAGTGTCGGACCTTCGAGGGTGATTCCTCTAAGTCCACCTTGATGGTTACATCGAGCGGGGACCATTGAGGGTGATTCCTCAGATTCCCGTCTTGATGTTATATCCACACAGTTACTATGACCTAGTTACAGAAACATGTTGAAGACTAGTCGGCCCCAAGGGTACCCGCGAGAGATATTGGTGGGGTGCGCCGGTAAGGCACCCGAGTGTTATTGGCGGGGCAACGGTCTGCAATATGGTTCGAGCTTGCCCCGCACTAATAAAATGCTAATGGGTTGGGTATTTGATCCGAGTTGGTCGTTGACCTTTTACGCACTAAACCTTCACGTGGGAGAAGTTATGGGTGCTCAGCATCGTTGTATCAGCCGAAGCTCTTCAGACGTCAGCAATCGGAGCGGCGCACGCCGGATTGGTCTGGAACGCATGGCGCTTGCATTAAGACATGCTAGGACTGTTTTCGGCCGCCCATGCATCATGCAGGAGTGCAAGGGCAAGTGGGCCCACGAACGTGCGTGCTTAGGAGTAGACCGGCGGGCTGGCCTCTTCGTTGAGCCTAGGTGGGGCGACGATGTTTTGGATCCCGAGGCCGGGCATTACCTCGGAAAGTGTGTCCGTCGGAGGTGATCAAGCATGTTGGAAATGCGGTGCATCCTTGCAGGGAAGAACTTATCTATTAGAATAGCCGTGTCCACGGTAACAGGACGACTTGGAGTTGTACTTTGACCTTATACAACTATAATTGTGATTTACTTTAAATGAAATGTGGCTCCGGGATTGCTTCCTCGCAGGGAGTCGAGGGAGAATCTCTGGGCGTGGTTACTTAATAAAATTGCTACAATAATATGACTATATGTGAGTTATCTGTCTTCTCTCTTCTAATGCTGCAAGATGCTGAAGATGCTAGTCTTCGATAGGACCAGGCCTTGCCATATTCTTGCTTTCTGTAGTCAGTCCAGATATAACCCCTCTCCTTGAAAATGATGCATATTTAGCATAGTTCTGATATCAGTCTTGCGAGTACTTTGGATGAGTACTCACCGCTGCTTTGCTTTCTCTCCCCCCTCGATGCGATTCTGCGTTCAGACGTTGGAGCCCAGGAGATGGAGTACGCCGGAGACGACTACTACACCACCGCAGGAGCCTACTACTACATGGAGGCGGTCCGTGACCAGCAGCAGGATAGAAGGTTCCTAGGTAGTAGGCCTCGCCTCTTTTGATTCGTTGTTATGTTTGTGCTAGCCTTCTTAAGGCAAAACTTGTTTAACTTATGTCTGTATTCAGATATTATTTGCTTCCGCTGAGTCGTGCTTATCGAGCTTTGTATTCGAGCCCTCGAGGCCCCTGGCTTGTAATATGAAGTTGTATGACTTTAAATTTGTGTCTAGAGTTGTGTTGTGATATTGATTAGTGAGTCCCCGATCTTGGTCGTACGCATTGCGTGTATGTTTAGCGTACGGTCGAAATTGGGGGGCGTCACAAAAATCACTAGACTCCAAATGACCTAAAACTTCATGAAGAATATTTTTAGAGTATTTAAGAATTTTTGGAACCAAAACATACGAGAGGGGGCCCACCAGCATGGCATAGGATAACAAGGCGCCCCCTGGAGCATGCCTTGATGGCATGTGGGCCCCCTGTTGGCCCTTTGACACCCTCTTTTCCTATATGGTGTGTTTTACCCTAGAAAAATCATAAGAAACCTTTCGGGATGAAGCACTGTTATCTTGAGGCGGAAACCTGGGCAGAGGCCCTTTTGCACTTCGACAGTCAGATTTTGCGGGGGAAATTCCTCTCCGGGAGGGGAGATCGAAGCCATCGTCATCACCAATGCTTCCTCCTTCGTGGGAGGACCAATCTTCATCAACATATTCACCAACACCATCTCGTCTCTAACCCTAGTTCATCTCTTGTATTCACATTCTGATACAAAACCTCAGATTGGTACCTGTGGGTAACTAGTTTTGTTGATTACATCTCGTAGTTGATGCTTGTTGGATTACTTGGTGGAAGAGGTTATGTTTAGATCCTTAATCATCATTATTATACCTATGATCTTGAACATGTTAATGATGTGTGAGTAGTTACTATTGTTCCTGAGGACATGGGAGAAGTCTTGTTATAAGTAATCTTGTGAAGTTGGTATTCGTTCGATATTTTGATGATATGTATGTTGTTACTTCTCTTAGTGGTGTCATGTGAACATCGACTACATGACACTTCACCAATCTATGGGCCTAAAGGAAGTCATTGTGGAGTAACAAGTAGATGATGGGTTGCGACAGTTACAGAAGCTTAAACCCTGGTTTATGCGTTGCTTCATAAGGGGCTGATTTGGATCCACACGTTTCATGCTATGGTTAGATTTATCTTAATTCTTCTTTCATAGTTGCAGATGCTTGCGAGAGGGGGTAATCATAAGTAGGTTGTTAGTTGGAAAATCATTAATGTGGTATAGGCTATTGGATAATATTGAATCATGGGACTGGAATCGCTTGAAGCTGGAATTTCCTCAGAAGTATTATCCAATGCATCTTGTTCACCATGATCGGAACTATATATATAATCTCTAGCCTCGTGAAGGAGAAAGCGTCGCTCAAGCTTGGGGGAGTCTTAAATCTATGATGCACACTTGACCCAACTATGAGTTCTCAAGAAAAATGATTATACAAAAAAATTATGCTCTGCTTTCTCATTATGATCGATTACTATTGGATTCTTCTTCTTCTGGCTCATATATGAATGAAACTATTGAATTCAAATGGGATCTTCTGGAAAGAATTAAACCCAACTCTGAAGATCGGGAACTCGACGAAGGTAAAGAGTCAGGTATAATACTTAATTTTGATTGTGTTAAATATTTTATGGAAACTACTACCTTCCATGAGTTTAGCAATAAATATGGTCTTGACTCTGAAATAGTAGCTACTTTATGTGAATCATTTGCTAGTCATGTTGATCTTCCCAAAGAGAAGTGGTTTAAATATCATCCTCCCATTGAAAAACCATGAGAGGAACCTATTAATATTAAGAAGGAAGAAATAATTGTTAGTCATGCCGATCCAATTGTTCCCACTGCTTACATTGAGAAACCTCATTTTCCTATTAGAATTAGGGAACATGCTAAGACTACAACTGTGGTTAATAAAAGTCATGTCAGGACACATACACCTTCTAAACAAATAAATGTTGAGCCTAAGGTTGCCATGGTTAAAGATCTTTTAGATAATAATATTGAGGGTCAGGTTATCTATTTTTGTGGAGAATCTGCTAGGATTGCGAAACCTGCTACAAACAAACAAGACGAGTAAGACAAAAATAAACCAGTGGTTGGCATGCCTATTGTTTCAGTTAAAATTGGAGATCATTGTTATCATGGCTTGTGTTACCTCGGTGCTAGGGTCAATGCTATACCTTTTACCTTATATCAAGAAATTATTAATGACATAGCACCCTCGACTATTGAAGATATTGATGTCACTATTAAACTTGCAAATAGAGATACTATTTTGCCACTTGGGATCATTAGAGATGTTGAGGTTCTGTGTGGGAAAGTCAAGTACCCCATTGATTTCTTAATACTTGGTTCAAAACAAGATAAGTTTTGCCCCATTATATTCGGTAGAACTTTATTGAACACCGTTAATGCTGAAATCAATTGTGCTACTGACAAGGTTAGAGTAAGCTTTGGTGATGTGTCTCATGAATTTAATTTCTCCAAGTTTACTAATCAATCACATGAGAAGGAGTTATCTAGTAAGGATGAAATGATTGGTTTTGCTTCTATTGTCGTGCCTCCTACTGATCCTCTAGAATAATATTTGCTAAACCATGAGAATGGTATGCATATGAATGAAAGGAATGAAATAGATAATATATTTCTTCAACAAAAACCTATTCCTAAACACAACTTACCAGTCAATATTTTAGGGACCTCCACCCAAGGGAGACCCTGTGTTTGAACAAAGACTTTACCTGATACTTTGAAATATGCTTATCTTGATGAAAATAAGATATATCCTGTTATTATCAGTGCTAACCTTTTAGAGCATGAAGAAAGTAGATTAGTTAAAACTCTGAGGAAGCACATGGATGCTATTGGATATACTCTCGATGATCTAAAGGGCATAAGCCCCACTCTATGTCAGCACAAGATTACTATGGAACTAGATGCTAAAACTGTTGTTGATCACCAACGCCGCTTAAATCCCAAGAGGAAGGAAGTGGTAAGAACTGAAATACTAAAGCTTCTGGAGGCAGGTATAATCTATCCTATTGCTGATAGTAGGTGGGTAAGTCATGTTCACTGTGTTCCTAAGAAAGGTGCTATTACTGTCGTCCCTAATGATAAAATGAGCTTATTCCACACAAAATTGTAAGTGGCTATAGGATGGTAATTGATTTCAGGAAATTAAATAGAGCTACCAAGAAATATCATTACCCCATGCCTTTTATTGATCAAATGCTAGAAAGACTATCTAAGCACACACACTTTTGCTTTCTTGATGGATATTCTGGATTTTCTCAAATACCTTTGTCAAAAGAAGATCAAGAGAAAACTACCTTTACATGTCCTTTCAGAACTTATGCTTATAAGCGTATGCCTTTTGGTTTATGCAATGCACCTGCTACATTTCAAAGATGTATGAGTGCTATATTCTCTGACTTTTGTGAAAAGATTGTTGTGGTTTTCATGGATGATTTTTCCATTTATGGGACTTATTTTGATGATTGCTTGAGCAACCTTGACCAAGTTTTGCAGAGATGTGAAGAAACTAGTCTTGTCTTGAATTAGGAGAAGTGCCACTTTATGGTAAATGAAGGTATAGGTGCTTGGGCATAAAATTTCTGAACAAGGCACTGAGGTGGACAAAGCTAAGAAGTTTCCTTGGTCGTGCTAGTTTTTATAGGCGTTTTGTAACGCCCCGGACACACCCGCCGGTTCCGCAAACATCAGTGTAACCGCGAGGGTCGGCTCTAATACCAACTTGTAATGCCCCAGACACACCCGCCGGTGGTCGTTACTCCTGGCAGGATCTAGACTAGCCTCACAGATCAATACTAGTCTTTTCTGCACACTTTGTCCTCACTCATGCGCACCCGGGACCAACTTCCTAGTTGGTCACCCATCCTAGAACTACTCCAAGCTAAGCACGCTTAACCTGGGAGTTCTGTTTGAATGGGCATCCAAAAAGGAAGGAATTCCTTATTGATATGAGTAGTCTATCATCCCTAATATGCCAAGCTATCACATATTTCATTAAAGATTTCTAGGTCGTTAACTAATCTTCTTCAAAAAGATGTTCCTTTTGTTTTTGATGATGATTGTGTAGAAGCTTTTGAAATACTCAAGAAGGCTTTAATTTCTACACCCAATGTTCAACCACCTGATTGGAACCTACCATTTGAAATTATGTGTGATGCTAGTGATTATTTTGTTGGCGTTGTTCTAGGACAAAGAGTTGATAAGAAATTAAATGTTATCCATTATGCAAGCAAAACTCTAGAAAGTGCCCAAAGAAATTATGCTACTACTGAAAAGGAATTCTTAGCAGTTGTGTTTGCTTGTGATAAATTTAGATCTTACATTGTTGATTCCAAAGTTATTGTTCACACCGATCATGCTTGTCGTGGTCTTGTCACGGCAGATGTCCGGGTGTACGGACTTGGGTTCGAGGCCATTGCTAACGTGATGGACTCAAAGGGCTTGGCTGGGACGAAGGACACGAGTTTACCCAGGTTCGGCCCCTCAAGTTGAGGTAATAGCCTACGTCCTGCTTGTGCTTATATTGCTTGTTATATCGATTACAAGGGAGCTATTGCTTGACCTAGCTTTCGATAACCTGCCCCTAAATCGCCCCGGGTCTTGCCTTTATATACTAGGTTAAGACCACGGGTCATACAAGTTGTGGCTGACTCTCATTACATGTCCGAGTCTGCCTCTATCTTCTCTTGCCTATCCTGACCAAGTTGTCCCCGGGCGGCTTACACACCCGGGTCTTCTCATCTGGGCCACCCTCCGGCCCATCCTTTGAGCCGCTACGCTTCTTCGGCCCTCCAGTCTTCACGACTCACTCTTGGGACGGTATACAAGCCGCTAGGTATGATGCGGAGCCTTCTAGGCGGGTCTCACCGTGGGGTTATATCCCCAACATTAGGCCCCAGGTTGATTTGAGCTTGCTCACTTCAGCCTTTTTCCTCACTCCGCGGCGAGTCGCCCGGAAATGTCCCGCCGTGACGTCATGTCAAATCTTCAAAAAGGATCCTCTGACGCACGCAACGGATCTTCTCATTAAATAACAGCCCAAAAATTGAGGCGTCCGTTTCGGTCAAATGATATCTGACGCCTAGATTTTCGTGCCCATTTCACCTTTCCCTATTAAATAGGACCGCCCCAGGCGACATTGCCTTCTCTCGCTCGCTCCGTCTTCGTCTTCTTCCTCCTAGCGCTACCGTTTCCAACACCTCCCGCTCCGGCATCGTGTCCTCCTTGCTGTCGCTCGGGCCGCTGCATCAACCTGACGCGACCAGAGTTTCTTCCGCATTCATCGCGGCTTCGCCGGTGAGTTCCTCTCTCCTTAGATCCGCAACCGGTAGGGTTTTCATGGAGCTCCGCCGTTGCTGCTTTAGAACTCGAATTTCATCAATGCTAGCCAGGTCTCAGTCCATAAGTCCTCGACTCCATCCTGCCCCCATGGCGCCGCTAGGTAGGAGACCGATACTGGTGTCTTTTGGATTCGCCACGGCTCCGCCCGTCGTTTCAGTTTTTCCACCAATTCGTCTCTAGGTCTGGAAATATAGATATTTCTTTTGCTTTTGTAGACCCGCAATCTTAACAATATTTCATGGAATCTGTTTTCAGCACTTAGCCAAGTTTCACCTTGTCCTCTCGTGATGTTGACCCGTCATGTCGTCCGGCTCTCATCAACCGGATCTTGACGTCTCACCCTTAAGGTCTTAAGTTTTTAAGCCGCCCACTTTTATTCGCCTTTACCTTGACTCGCCGTATGTGGTTACTTTTGTACAGCTAAAAACTGCCGCCATGTCTCGCGCATCCAACTCCAGCAACTGGGTTGGCTCATGCATTACCGAAGAGTTTCTGACAGACTTTGTACTTGCGGGCGCCCTCCCTGCCAAAGAGGTCATCCACTGGCGGGTCCTTGGTAACGAACCGAGGCCCAATCCTCAGGAGAGTGAAGTAGTTGTTTTTTCGGATCATATAAACGTGGATTCATGCCCCCCGGCTCAAAATTCTTCCGGGACATCCTTCATTTCTATAAGCTGCATCCTCAAGACCTTGCCCCCAACTCCGTTTCAAACATCTACAACTTTCAAGTGCTCAGCGAGGTCTACCTGTAGACTCAGCCGTCTGTAGGTCTGTTTCGAGAGTTCTTTTACGCGAACTGGCAAACTGAAGTAAAATCCGGCCCGAGCTTAGAACTTGGTGGACTTTCCATTCAGAGGCGCCGGGACATTACCTTTCCGGCTGTACCAATGAGAAGTCATCCAAAGGACTGGAATAAGACTTGGTTCTACTACAAGGATACTTCTCCGGAGGGTGAGCATCCATTGCCGGGTTATCGCCCCTCTCGGCTCAAGACAACTTCTGAGCTTCCTGGCCGCCTATCAACTTCTGAACGTGCAAGGCACGAGCCGGCTCACGCCAAGATTAAAGCCCTCATGGCCAATGGTTTCACGGGTTTGGACTTGATCCGCTGCTGGATCTCCTAGAGAATTATGCCTTTGAGCTTGAGAAGCCGCCTCATGTGCGAATACCCTGGCGAGTATGATAGTTCCCTATGCTTCAGCCGGACAACTTTAACCAAAGACGATATAATCACCACCATTCGGAGTCTTGTTCATGAAACGTCAGGAGCTTGCAGCCACATCGGACTGGCACCCTTCAGCGCCGTTAATCCGGCCCCAGACGTAAGACGACTCTTCATTGTTTCTTCCTTTTATGTAAGGTGACTTGTCAATTCATTCCTATTATCTGACCTCACTTTTCAGGCCGACTCCGACTTCTGGAAGAAGAAGTATATTCCTCCTTTGAAGAAGAGCAAGAATAAGGCCCCGGCCAAGAGGACGAAGAAGACCACCCCTCAGGAGGAATGGTTTGAACCGCTGGAATCATCCGGCTCAGAGGTAGTGTTGACTATTTTCTGTAACCTTACCATTCACCTTACTGATAACAATTTACTCACAGGACGAGGTGGAGACGAGCCGTGCCAATGCTCCGGAGGTAACTTATATTTCATCTGACTTAGAATGTTTTGTACCCCAGAAGATATGGTGGGTTGTTCGGAAAGTTCCCCTTTCTCATCCTCTTGCTTATTTGGATCCTCAATTTCTTTTGAAAATGTAACAGCAAGTCGACCGCCGTCAGACTCGAAGTGCCGGCTCTACTGATCTTATGTCCGGGTTGCCTAACTCCCCGGCTCAGAAGAAATGCCCCGCAGAGGTATACATCTCTGTTTGATTTTATTAGCTTTCCTTTATAGTCTCAACATTTGCTTTTATATCCTCTGAACTATCTCATAGAGATCACCTTCCTCCGGCGACTCTATGGCTACTGCTCTTCCTCCTCCAAAAATTAATTCGCTGTAAGTATCTTGCATCCTTTACACCCGGCTCTTCGGCGACTGTAACCCTTAAACTCCGGTTTTCATTTCTTTTGTAGGGCTCAAGCCAAGTGGAGGAAAACCATCAAGTCCACCCCTGATCTTGCTGCTCAAGAGCCGGAGCTTGAGCCGGACCACCCAGCGCCTTCTACAGAGCCGGAAGCTGATGACATTATTCCTGAGAGCCCGCAAAGGGATCTTTCCAAGCTAACGAGCCCTGCCAAAGCTGCTGATGACACCATCGCTCCGGACGTCGAGATTATTGGTACCGGCTTGCATTCTCCTCCACCCCACATCCTATCCAAGCATAGTGAAACGGCTAAAGCTTCTAGGAAGCTTGAGTTTGAACTCCCTGCTTTGGAGAAGATGATGGCTGATGAACTCCATACTAGCTACATGAACCGGCTGTCCACAAGCCGGGATCTAGAGCTGAAGCTAGTCACTTTAATGAAGAAAAAACATGAGGTACTCCCCTTTTCCTACTTAAAACCTTACCTAGCCCCCAAGGGCCGGGTTAATATTAACTGATAATAATCTGGCTCTTCCATCTTAGCGAGAATAGACATATGTAAGTCTCAATTTACTTAATCTCGACGTCAAATCGTTGTCCTAGCCCCCAAGGGCTGGCTCAATCTATTTCAAGGTTGAGTCCGTACTTCATAAAAGATAGCTTAATAGAGCCAATGCTAGCCCCCAAGGGTCGGCTCAATCTTTTCCAAGTTTGAGTCAAAACTGTCTTTGAAAATAAACATTAGCCCCAAGTGTCATGCATATTGCCTGCAATCTGTTTGAGACTTGCTGATACATTCCATATTTTTAATGTCATAGGAAGCCTTGACCGAAGCCGGGTCAGAATTGGACGGCTTAAGAGCAAACTTAGCCACTCAGCAAGCCGCGTGGAGCGAAGTTGATGAAAGATGCCGGCACCTTGCCGAAGAGCTAGAGAAGACCAAAGCTGACTTCACCGCCTTCAAGGAATCTGCTGAAGCGGAAAGAGCAATATTGACCAAACGGGCGGATGATGCTGATCAGCGGCTCATGATCATCTCCGACGAGCTGTAGTCTTTGAAGTGCCATATCACAAAAATGCTGGCTGCCCTCTTTGGTAATTTTCTAACAGCTTGGCTTGATCTGATTTTTAAACTTGTGCTGGCGACTCATAATGAGGCTTCCGTCTTACACAGGCCCCAGGAGCCGCCAACTTGCCTCTGATAGTCTGTTGCCTCTGAAGGCCATCTACACCTTCACCGAGCAACTCTACTGTGGTGCAGTATGCACCATTAAAGCCGTGCAATACAAAGAAAAGATTCCTTCAACTCTCAAAGGCGTCTTGGAGCTCTTGTCCATGATGCCCAAGCAAATCATGGAACTGAAGAAGTCAGCCACCTGCCAGGGGGCAATTGCAGCCATAAGCTGGGCATTGGCGTTTGCTCTGGAGCTTACGCCGGCTGAAATGATGGATGGGTTTCCCTCCAAGAAGGACGACGGCTGTGAGTTCACTAATGCTGACTATGCGCGATGCATGAAAGAGTCCAAAGTCTTAGCCTCCGTCTTAGCAGAAGAGGTTAACTCGGCGACTTACCAGGCGGCTTACAGTGCTGACCAAAAGAGAATCCGTGGTCCACTCTTTGAATCCCAGGATCTAACACCCGCCCGCAGTAAGACTCTTTTCACTTCTGACCTTGACCCGTCCCCCTTCTTTGAAGAAGGAACTTTCGCAGCTTTAATCGACTGCAATTGGGACTTGGACAATCTCCAGATCAAGCGAGCGGAAGAGCCGGAGCAGGGTGATCCGCCAGCCAGCTGATTACGTTGTGGGTGTTGTAAAAAACCTGCTGATATTTTGGGCTCCACAGAGATCATCTGTAATAACAACTTTTGTCGTTCTTTAGTTAATGCTTTTGTGCATCTATGAAAGTCCCGCTTGAAAATAGATTCATTCCATTTTCCTTGTCCATCTTATTGTATGCCCTACCGACTCTTCATAGCTTAGCTTTTTTGCATGTACAAATGTACCTTCACACCGTTACGAGGGCGGCTTAAAAGCGTAACCCGAAGATGCCGTGTCTTCCCAACGTGTGTGATATAAATCTTCGTTGGGCTTCAGAGCCGTCTGAGAAGGTCTGAGAAACTTCACCCGTAGGATAGGAAGCCCCGTGTATGGTTATGTTGACTTGTCAACATTTTTGGCGCGAACGCCGATTGTTAGGGATAGATAAGCTACACCCGGAGGTGGGAAGCCCCCTTCGACAACCACGGTTAATCATGTTAAGCGGAAATGGCATAAAGCCGGCTGTTAGGGGTGAGATAAGCGATACCCGAAGGTAAGAAGCCCCCTTCGACAGCCGCATCTGACATGTCAACTGGAATGGCATAAAGCCGGTTGTTAGGGTGAGATAAGCGAACCCGTCGGTAAGAAGCCCCATTCGACAATCGCGGTTAATCTTGTTAACCGGAGATGGCGTAGAGCCGGCTGTTAGGGTGAGATAAGCGATACCCGAAGGTAAGAAGCCCCCTTCGACAGTCGCGGTTAATCGTGTTAACCGGAGATGGCGTAAAGCCGGATGTTAGGGTGAGATAAGCGATACCTGAAGGTAAGAAGCCCCTTCGACAACCGCGGTTAATCGTGTTAATCAGAGATGGCGTAAAGCTGGCTGTTAGGGTGAGATAAGCGATACTTGAAGGTAAGAAGCCCCCTTCGACAGTCGCAGTTAATCGTGTTAACCGGAGATGGCGTAAAGCCGGCTGTTAGGGTGAGATAAGCGATACCCGAAGGTAAGAAGCCCCCTTCGACAGCTAATGTTCTCGCATTAACGAGGATGTGCAACGTGGTAGAGGTCCCGACTTGCAGGGATGCTATTTGATTTATAAATATGATATATACGATAATAATGTACAATGATGACTTTCAATAACTTTAAGTGTAGTAAGGCCACAGATGTGCTATGTTCCATGGATGGCGGGTCTCCTGACATGAAGTATCTGAATCATCCCGGATGTCAATGAGGTAATACGACCCATTGTTGAGATTTCGGCTGACCAAAAAAGGCCCTTCCCATGGAGGAGATAATTTATGCATATCTGTCTGGTCTTGAATCAGCCGTAAAACTAAGTCGTCCTCTTGAAATGTCTGGGTCTTAACCCTGCGGCTATGATAGTGGCGCAGGTCTTGTTGATAAATCGCCGAACGGGCAGCCGCCAGCTCTCGTTCTTCTTCCAAAGTATCCAACGCGTCCTGACGTGCCGTCTCATTATCCGTCTCAAAGTAAGCCGCCACCCAAGGCGAGTCATGTCGGATGTCGCTTGGCAATACGGCCTCCGCACCGTAAACCATGAAGAAAGGTGTATATCCTATGGATCTGTTGGGGGTAGTTCTGATACTCCATAAGACAGAGGGCAACTCTTCTACCCAACAACCGGGCGTTCATTGTAAAGGAACTATGAGCCGTGGCTTGATACCTCTCAAGATTTCTTGATTGGAACGCTCCGCCTGACCATTAGACTGCGGATGAGCAACTGCTGAAACATCAAGCCGGATGTGCTCTTCATCACAGAATTTTTTCATAGCCCCCTTGGACAAGTTTGTGCCATTGTCAGTGATGATGCTATGGAGGTAACCAAAATGGTAGATCAATTTTTTAACGAACTGAACCGCCGTCGCCGCATCACACTTGCTGATCGGCTCAGCCTCTACCCATTTGGTAAACTTATCAACCGCCACCAAGAGGTGTGTTTTCTTATCCTTGGATCTCTTGAAAGGTCCTACCATATCAAGCCCCCAGACTGCAAACGGCCAAGTAATTGGTATCATGTGCAACTCTTGAGCCGGAATGTGAGCACGCTGGCTGAACTTTTGACACCCGTCACACTTGCGGACCAGATCCTATGCGTCTTTGTGAGCCGTCAACCAGAAGAAACCATGCCGGAATGCCTTGGCTACCAAAGATTTTGAACCGGCGTGATGCCCGCAATCTCTAGCGTGAATCTCATTCAAAATTTCCTGACCTTCCTCCGGCGAGACACAACGCTGAAAAACCCCGGTCACGCTGCACTTGTGCAACTCACCATTAATTATTGTCATCGACTTAGACCTCCGGGTGATCTGCCTGGCCAAATTTTCATCATCAGGTAAGTCACCCCAAGTCAAGTATGCCAAGTAAGGCACAGTCCAATCTGGAATAGCATGCAGAGCCGCCACCAACTGCCCCTCCGGGTCAGGGACAGCCAAATCTTCCTCTGAAGTTAACTTGACAGTCGGGTGATATAAAACATCCAAAAAGATATTGGGCGGCATCGGCTTTCGCTGAGAGCCTAACCGTGATAAGGCATCTGCTACCTCATTCCTGCGACGGTCAATATGATCTACCTGATAACCTTTGAAGTGACCAGCAATGATATCCACCGCCTGTCGAAGCCGCCATGCGCGGGTCTTTGGAATCCCACGTGCCTGAAACTTGCTAAGCCATAAGATCTGAGTCGCCCAAACACCTTACCCGGCTTAAATTCATCTCCTTAGCTATTCTGAGACCATGAAGCAGGGCCTCATATTTAGCCGTATTGTTAGTGCAAGGGAACATCAGTCGGAGCACATAATAAAATCTGTCCCCTTAGGAGACGTTAAAACGACTCCTGCTCCTGATCCTTCCAACTGCTTGGATCCATCAAAATGTATAGTCTAGTATGTGTTATCCGGCTTTTCCTCAGGAGCTTGACACTCTGTCCAATCGTTTATAAAATCCACAAGGGCCTGGGATTTGATGGTCGTGCGAGGTGCATAAGTTAAATTAAAAGGTCCCAGCTCCAATGCCCACTTAGCGATCCTATCGGTGACTTCCCTGTTCTGAATTATGTCTCCCAACGGAGCAGAGCAAACCACTGTGATCGGGTGCCCTAAAAAATAGTGCTTTAACTTGTAATTGGCCATGAACACCCCATATACCAGCTTCTGACCATGTGAATATCTCTGTTTGGATTCGGTCAGGACCTCACTGATATAATAAACTTGGCTTTGAACCGGATACTCCTTCTCAGCCTCCTTACGTTCGACCAAAATTGCGGCACTGACTGCCCAGTTGTTAGCCACCACATATAAGAGCAAAGGTTCTTTCTCAGCCGGAGCAGCCAACACCGACGGCTCAGTGAGTTGTTTCTTGAGCGTCTCCAACGCTTCATCCGCCGCCTTACTCCAGACAAAATTGTATGTCTTTTTCATCATCTGATACGAAGGAATTGCTTTCTCACTGAGGCGGCTTATGAACCGTCTTAATGCATCAATACGCCCTGCCAGACGTTGAATGTCATTAACACAAGATGGCTCTTCTAGAGAGGTGATAGCCTTGATTTTATCCGGGTTAGCCTCAGTGCCACGCTCAGAAACCAGAAATCCCAAGAGCTTGCCAGCCGGAACACCAAAGACGCATTTGGTCGGGTTAAGCATCATCTTATAGACCCGGAGATTGTCAAAAGTCTCCCTTAAATCATCCAAGAGGGTCTCCTTCTTCCTTGATTTGATCACAATGTCATCCACGTAAGCATGGACGTTGCGCCCGATCTGACTGTGGAGACAATTCTGCACACAACGTTGATAAGTTGCTTGGGCACTCTTGAGCCCGAAAGGCATAGATACATAACAGAAGGCTCCAAAAGGCGTAATAAAAACCGTCTTCTCTTGGTCCTTAACCGCCATCTTGATCTGATGATATCCTGAATATGCATCTAGGAAGCACATGCTTTCGCAACCCGTCGTTGCATCAATGATCTGATCAATACGCGGGAGAGCAAAGGGGTCAGTCGGACAAGCCTTGTTAAGGTCCGTGTAATCCACACACATCCGCCATGTGTCGTTCTTTTTAAGCACCAGAACTGGGTTGGGATGAAAAACCTCAACGATGAAACCCGCTGCTAAGAGTCGAGCGACCTCTTCCCCGATGGCCTTCCGCCTCTCCTCATTGAACCGCCGTAGAAACTGCTTGATTGATTTAAACTTGGGATCCACATTAAGATTGTGCTCAGCGAACTCTCTCGGAACACCCGGTATGTCAGAAGGTTTCCATGCAAAGATGTCCCGATTCTCATGGATGAATTCGATGAGCGTGCTTTCCTATTTGGGATCCATATGAGCGCTAATAATGAACTGTTTGGATGAGTCGCCTGGAGTGAAGTCGATCGCCTTGGTGTCATCCGCTGAAAACTTAAGGGGCGGCTTAGCCTCCGTTGTGGGCTTTTTTAGCGGCGTCATATCTTCCGGATCAACATTCTCCTTATAGAACTTAAGTTTCTCCTGAGCGCAACTGGCCTCTGCATAAGCCGCGTCTCCTTCTTCACACTCAATGGCCATGTTCCGAACTCCATGAATGGTAATAGGTCCCTTCAGCCCAGGCATCTTAAGCTGCAAGTATACTAGCAGGGCCTAGCCATGAACTTAGCATAAGCCGTCCGTCCAAACAACGCATGATAAGGGCTCTTAATCTTGACTACCTCAAACCACAAGGACTCCACCCTGTAGTTATATTCATCCCCGAAGGCAACCTCCAAAGAAATTCTGCCCACTGGATAAGCCGACTTATCGGGCACCACACCATGAAAGACGGTGGATGAAGTCTTAAGATCCTTGTCAAGCAAGTTCATCCGTCGAAAGGTGTCATAATAAAGGATGTTGATACTACTGCCTCCGTCCATAAGCACCTTGTTGACCATATAACCCCCCACTTGGGGGCAACCACCAAAGCCAGCCGCCCCGGGTCATCAACACGCGGCGGGTGATCTTCCCGGCTCCAAATTATGTCATATTCAGACCACTTTAAGTATCGCGGCAGAGCCAGCACAGCCGCGTGAACCGCACGCCTGCGTAATTTCTGATCCAGTTTGTTAAGACCGGTTGTGAAAACATGATATTGGCCTGAGCTGAGCTGCTTCAGATTATTGCGATACCCAGACTGGTTATGCTGCTGCTGGTTGTTATTATCAGGGTGCTGCGGATGCCCTCCTTGATCGCCTTGACCATGATGACCAGACCCTGAGCCGCCAGATCCAAACCCGGCTCCTGACCCGTCGTGTCCTGAGCCGCCGGGCGAACCACCGCCCCGGTCATTGGGTCGTGTATAATAATTTTTTAACTTCTGCATAAAGTGGCAATCACCCCACGTGTGCGACGAAGGTTTGCCGGGCTGGCTGTGGTCTGGACAGGGCTTCTTGAGCGCCTCCTCCAGGTTGAAGGGAGTCCGGTTCTTATTAAAGGATGGCCTGAACTTCCCATTGCCCTTGGAAGGACTCTGGCCAGTACTTGCATTAGCTACCAGCTCCGACCCGCCATCAGGATTCTTTCGCTTGCTCTGATTACCATTGTTAACCGCACCTTTTCCTTGATTATTTTTCTTTCCTTGCCTGGCTTTCTCCTCATCCGACCCTGGATCCTTTGTATTATCAGAGTTGGTGTACTTCGTAAGAGCCGTCATGAGTTCTCCCATATCCTGACACGTACGCTTGAGCCGACCAAGTTTTCGCTTTAGTGGAACGAAATGACAAGTTTTCTCCAAGATGAGCACGGCTTGGGCTGCCGTGATCTGCTCAGATGAATGGATGATGGCCGACACCCGCCGGACCCAATGATGAGCCGACTCAGTCTCCTGCTGGACACAGTGATCAAGATCCACGATGGTCATAGGCTGTTTGCAAGTTCCTTGGAAATTCTTGATGAACCTTGCCCTAACTCGGCCCACGAGCTGATGGTACTGGGAGGCAACCTTTTCAACCACGTGCGAGCCGGACCTTCAAGCATCATGATAAAACATTTAGCAGACACTGCCTCACTGACATCTAACATCTCTATAGCTATCTCATAACTCTCGACCCAGGCCTCTGGAGGTAAATCGGCAGTGTAATTTGGGACTTTGCGCGGCCCCTTAAAATCCTTCGGCAACCGTTCACTTTGCAGAGCCGGCGATAAACACGGCACCCCCACGGCCCTGGCAGTTACTCCGGCTCCTACTAACACGGAAGGCACAAGCTCCTGGTGAGTCGGCGCGGTTACAACGGCCGCCGGTGTGGCTAGTTCCTTGCCCGGTTCACGAGCGCTTGCGCATCCAGAGCCACTTGATCGTCCTCCGGAGGTGCTCTCCACCGTTCACTGCTGGAAATCGCTGGCGACTCATAGCGCCGGCTAAAGCTCCGGCTAGGGAGAGGTGTCAAATGAACACGACTCCGGCTGCGAGTGTACCTCTCCTGTTGAGCCATCGCCGTCTGCAGATATCCAATGGCATTCCGCACCTCTTCCGCAAAAGGCGCTTCATCCGGAATAGGAATCATCTCAAGTTGGGTGGCCGCCGCCACCATGTTCTCGGCCGGGTTAGGATAATGACCCACCGGTGTTGGAAAAACCTCTGGTGAGGCCTGGTTTCGTCGAGCCAGGTGAAGCATCGGTCGAGCCGCCGAACGGCTTCCAGGCGCGTCCGCGGCTCGTCCCGTTCCCGGTCTATTGAAGAGGTTCCTAGCCTCATACCTTTCAGGCAAACGGGATTGATGCCTCCTTCGATGTACTGCAACCGCTGATTGCTGCTCCAGCCCGAGGCGGAGAGCATCCGTTTTAATACGTTCTGCCTCTTCCTCCATCTGGACTTTTAGCTCAGCTATTCTCTGCTGCTCCTCCGCCACCCGGTCCTTGAGCCTCATAATCTCTAAGTTCCAGGCTGCCTGATTATCTGGTGTAACTTCAGTGGACATCAGGGCCGTAAGCTCATTCATCAAATCCAGAAGAACTTGCGCCGCCGGCGGCGGGTCAGCTCCTAAGGTTGCCGCTCCAGCGACTGCACTGCTCGTGCCCGGGGCCGACCCCGCCATGAATACAACTGCGTGAGCCGTCGGCCAGAAAGCATCTGCTTCAGAATGGTCTGACGCAGGGGAAAGCTCATCATAGCCCCCTAGCCGTCCATTGTAGAGCTGATGAATTGATTCCGTCTCTCCGCTTGAAGATTCGTCTCCTGAATAAACAAGAGTTTCCTACGATCCGGAAGTTTCCAGATCCATGCCTTGAGTAAAGCCTACGAAGACGTGCCTCCAGCCCAGATCAGCACGGGCGGGCTGCACATCCCGGGCAGGTTGTGCACGTCGAGCCGGCTCGACAACGTTGGTGCAGACATCCGGCCCGGGTGTAGATCCGTTGGTTCTTCCGATGAAAACGTGAATCCCACCGAAAGGAACACGGAATCCATACTCCACAGAGTCGGCGTCGAGCCCCCAGCCGACGTCGTCGATGTAGAGCCGGCCTCGGCGACTCTTGCTTATCCTTCCGACCACGTATCCCTTGAGCCCTGGAAGAGAGCCCTTTGAGAACTCAACACCACCGAGCGTAGGCCCCACGGTGGGCGCCAACTGTCGTGGTTTTGTCACGGCAGATGTCCGGGTGTAAGGACTTGGGTTCGAGGCCATTGCTAACGTGATGGACTCAAAGGGGTTGGCTGGGACGAAGGACACGAGTTTACCCAGGTTCGACCCCTCAAGTTGAGGTAATAGCCTATGTCCTGCTTGTGCTTGTATTGCTTGTTGTATCGATTACAAGGGAGCTATTGCTTGACCAAGCTTTCGATAACCTACCCCTAAATCGCCCCGGGTCTTGCCTTTATATACTAGGTTAAGACCATGGGTCATACAAGTTGTGGCCGACTCTCATTACATGTCCGAGTCTACCTCTATCTTCTCTTGCCTATCTTGACCAAGTTGTCCCCGGGCGGCTTACACGCCTGGGTCTTCTCATCCGGGCCACCCGCCGGCCCATCCTTTGAGCTGCTACACTTCTTGGGCCCTCCAGTCTTCATGGCTCACTCTTGGGCCGGTATACAAGCCGCCAGGTATGACCCGGAGCCTTCTAGGCAGGTCTCACCGTGGGGTTATATCCCCAACAATGCTGCTATTAAATACCTTATGGAAAATAAAGATGCTAAACGTAGACTCATTAGGTGGGTACTTTTACTTCAAGAGTTTGATTTGCATATCAAAAGGAGCTGAAAAACCCGTAGCAGGTAACTATCTAGGATGTAAAATGTTCTTGATGACCCACTTCCTATCGATGATAGTTTTCCTGATGAGCAACTTGCTGCTATAAACACATCACGTAGCACTCCTTGGTATGCTGATTATGCTAATTATATTGTTTCTAAATATATTCCACCTGGCTTTACCTATCAACAAAATAAAAAAATTCTTATATGATTTATGACATTACTTTTGGGATGACCGACATCTTTACAAAGAGGGAGTAGACGGTATTATTAGACGATGTATACCCGAGCATGAATAGGAACAGATTCTTCGGAAGTGCCATTCCGAAGCTTACGGAGGACACCATGCCGGTGACAGAACTGCACATGAGGCATTACAATCTAGTTTCTATTGGCCTACTCTTTTCAAAGATGCTCGTAAGTATGTCCTTTGATGCAATGAATGCCAGAGAGTTGGTAACATCGGTAAGCATCAGTAAATGCCTATGAACTATTCACTTGCTATTGAAGCATTTGATGTTTGGGTTTTTGACTTTATGGGACCCTTTCCTTCCTCAAATGGGTATACTCATATTTTAGTTTCTGTTGATTATGTTACTAACTGGGTAGAGGCTATTCCAACTAGTAGTGCTGATCATAACACCTGTATTAAAATGCTTAAAGACATCATTTTCTCGAGGTTTGGAGTCCCTGGATACTTAATGACTGATGGTGGTTCACATTTTATTCATGGCGCTTTCCGTAAACTTCTAGCCAAATATGTTGTTAACCATGGGATTGCATCCCCTTATCATCCTCAGTCTAGTGGTCAAGTTGAATTGAGTAATCGAGAAATAAAATGAATGTTGCAAAAGATTCTTAATAGATATAGGAAGAATTAGTCTAAGAAACTAGATGATGCGTTATGGGCTTATAGAACTGCTTATAAGAATCCTATGGGTATGTCCCCGTACAAAATGGTCTATGGAAAGGCTTGTCATTTACCCCTCGAGCTAGAACATAAAGCATATTGGGCAATTAAAGAACTTAACTATGATTTTAAACTTGTCGGTTGATGACCCACAAGGTTAGGTGATCAATCGTAGTCATTTTGATAAGTAAGAGTGTCGAACCCAATGAGGAGTAGAAGGAAATGACAAGCGGTTTTTAGCAAGGTAATCTCTGCAAGCACTGAAATTGTAGGTAACAGATAGTTTGGTAGCAAGGTAATCTGTAACGAGCAAGTAACGATAACGATAAACAAGATGCAACAAGGTAGCCCGATGTTCTGGAGGGTACACGGGAATTTTGTCTAGTCACTTTTATCATGTTGGTTTGATTCGTGTTCGCTACTTTGATAATTTGATATGTGGGTGGACCGGTGCTAAGGTGATGTTCTTACTTGAACTAGCAACCTACTTATGATTAACCCCCTCGCAAGCATCCGCAACTACGAGAAAAGTATTAAGACAAAGTCTAACCATAGCATTAAACATGTGGATCCAAATGAGCCCCTTACTAAGTAGTGCATAAAATAGGGTTTAAGCTTCTCTCACTCTAGCAACCCATCATCTAATAACTACTCCACAATGCATTCCCTTAGGCCCATGAATGGTGAAGTGTCATGTAGTCGACGTTCACATGACACCACTAAGCGAATCACAACATACATATCATCAAAATATCGAACACATATCAAATTCACATGATTACTCGCAACATGACTTCTCCCGTGACCTCAAGAAAAAAGGTAAATACTCACAAATAATATGCATGCTCAAGATCAAAGGAGTATTGAATAGCATAATGGATCTGAACATATAATCTTCCACCAAATAAACCATATAGTAATCAACTACGCAAGGTAATCAACACTACTAGTCACCCACAGGTACCAATCTGAGGTTCCGGTACAAAGATTGAACACAAGAGATCAACTAGGGTTTGGGAGGAGACGGTGCTGTTGAATATGTTGATGAAGAATGGCCTCCCAAAGATGAGAGGGGTGTTGGTGATGACGATGGCTTCGATTTCCCCCTCGACAAGGGAAGTTCCCCCAGCGGAATCGCTCCGCTAGAGGGCAATAGTGCTCCTACACAAGTTCCACCTCGAGGAGGCGGCGCTTCATCCCGAAAGCCCTCCTCTGATTTTTTCTAGGTCAAGGGTGACCATATACCAGAAGATGGGCATCGGAAGCGGGCCAGGCTGGGCACAACCCATCAGGGCGTGACCAGGGGGGCCTGGCGCGCCCTGGTGGGTTGTGCCCACCTGGGGAGCTCTCCTCCGGTAGTTTTCAGCTCCAGTAATTCTTATTAAATACAAAAATAATCTCTGTAAATTTTTAGCTTCATTGGAGTTGTACAGAATAGGTATCTCTGACATGCTTTTCTTGGGTCCAAAATTCCAGCTGCTGGTATTCTCCGTATTTGTGTAAACCTTGCATATTATGAGACAAAAGGCATTAGAATCACTCCCCAAAGTATTACTATTCAACAAAACAAAGTAAATAATAGTAGGAAATCATGATGCAAAATGGGCGTATCACCGGTGAAAAGAGGTTATTTGACATGAGCTCACTTGATGAATGGAGAATGCAAGCCTATAAAAATGCTAAGTTGTTTAAAGAAAAGGTTAAATGATGGCATGACAAGAGCATTTAAAAACAAGAATTCAATGTAGGAGACTTAGTGCTTTTGTACAACTCTCATTTCAGGTTTTTTGCAGGAAAATTTCTCTCCAAATGGGAAGGACCATACGTTGTTGAGGAGGTTTATCACTCCAGTGCTATAAAAATCAATAAATTTGAAGGCAAGAACCCGAGAGTGGTGAATGGGCAAATAATCAAGAATTATATTTGAGGTGCACCCATTAATGAAGAAACAAATTTCATCCAAGTTATGACACCGGAAGAACACATCAAGGAGGCCTTCCGAAACACTCCAAAAACATGAAAAAGGGATAGGTATGTGGTATGGTAAGTAAACCGACTTCAAAAATTCCAAAAATAATAATTTCTGTTGGTTTTGGTATTTTAGAAAAAATATAAAAATAAAACAGAGTCAGGAGGACCCACGAGGGAGTCACGAGCCAACAACCCCCCATGGGCACACCCTGATGGTTTGTGGGGCCCTCGTGTGCCCTCCAGACTCCATTTTCTTCTAGAACACATATTCTGACCTAGAAAGAATCATTATACATACTCCCGTAGGTTTTGACTGTCGCATCACGAGTTTCTCCTCTGTTCTTGTTTCGAGCTATTTTTCTAACAGATCTAGATCTCCATGACTTCCCCTAGGCCATCCAAGGACAAGTTCTTCGATAAGGTCATCAACCCCTACTTGTCGGAGGTTATGAAGCACCCTCAAGTCATTGAGATGCGTGAGGGGGTGCTCCACATACGGTATGTTCAAGGCCCCAAGAAGGAGGCAAGCGAGAAGGCCAAGCTTGCAGAAGTGGAGCAAGAGATCTTCAAGTGTCAAGGGATGGTTGAACATGGCGTGAGTGCTAATCACTCTCTGATCACAAACTTCATCCGTGAAAACAAGATGGACACAAAGAGCATGGGGGAGGATCTCTCCAAGGTTCAAGGGCAGATCGAGCACCTCCAAGATCAACCCTATGAACTCCAAATCCAAAACTATGGGTATGAATCTAGATTTAAAGGGATGAGCCTCGCTACCGACTTCAGGATTCCAGAGACAAGAGCTTCTTTCTTTAATGGGGAACCTATGTCTTGGAAGATGGAGGATCACTGCACACCACCGCCATCACCGAACAACACTTGAGTACATGGGTATGGGCACCACCCTTGGATTGTCCCAAGCTTGGGGAGATGCCCCAGTATCGTATCACCTTCAGTTTTATCACCATTATCTATATTAGTTCGATCTTTTAGTTTTTCGTGATTTGGATAGTTAGAATTTTAGATTTGCTTGGTTTAGAGTTTTTGCTTTGAGTTCTACCTATACTTGTAACCGAGTGTGAGAGTTATATAAAAAATTTAGTTGAGTTCGTGTGCCTTACCCTTACTTGCACCCATCATCTTAGCACGGCAATAAAAAGAATAGGAAAATATCATATGCTTATCCCATGAGAAGTAATGATTTCACATAGAAAAGAGTTATAAGCAATAAAAAGTGTTGATAACCAACAAACTTAATGTTAGTAATTGGTATGATCTATGCAAAGGTATGGTATAGAAGAGGATATTTACATATAAATATACTATCTTGAGCACCTTCTATGATTGTGAGCTTCCATCAAAATATTACATAATGACCAAGTGTTGAAGTTGGACATGGAAGACAACATAATGATCATTGTTGTTTGCATTTACATAGAATATATATGGTATTGGACCCCTTAACATGTGAAGCTTGCTTAAGATTTTTTGCTAGCCCAAAGATTCAAACTAAGTGGAGATACTACTTGTGCATCCATAACCCTTAAACACAGTTTCTTGCCATGAGAGTCCACCATAACTACCCATGGATTGAATAAGATCCTTCAAGTAAGTTGTCATTGCTGCACAAGGCAATAAAAATTTCCTCTAATCATGTAAGATCTTTTGTTGTAAGGGAAAATAAGCTTTGTACGATCTTGTGATGGTGAAGATATAAAAGCGACAGAGTGCATAATAAAGTTCACTATCACAAGGGGAAATATAAAGTGATGTTCTTTTGCATTAAGAGATTGAACATATCAAACAAATAAAAGCTCGTGACAACCTCTTCTTCCCTCTACGAAAGACCTATCTTTTACAATCTTACAAAAAATTATTTTCATGCAAGAGTCAATAATTTTTTCCCTTGTTCCTATTCTTCAACTATTTAGTGGCAAGCATTATGTTTTAAGGAAAGATCCAAAAAAATATATCGAGTTGAATGTAGATGATCATGCCCATTATTTTTGAAATTATCCTTGAGGTAAATAAGTTGGGTGGCAAGAGCAATAAAGCCCCCATCTTCCTACGTGTCCCACGGAATCACTTGTTTCAAAAATATGCAATGTGTGTTGAAAATCATAGAAGTCTACATTATAGTTGAATATGTGAACTTGCTAGAAAAACAAAACTCTTACATAGACTCCCCTCTCGATGATGATAGCTATGATTATCTCAAGGACTATTTGCATTGTTTGTCGGTTCTCAATAAATATTATGCTTCATATTTCTTTAGTTGTGAATAGATTGTTACTTGTTTTTGAGAAGTTATATAATGAAAAGCTTGCTTCTATGATGATATTCATGATGCTCTCATGTTCGTATTCTGTTTTTATCGACATCTCTCTCTCTCAAATTATGTAGTCATTATTTTAGAGTTTGACTTTCACTTGAGGACAAGCGAGGCCTAAGCTTGGGGGAGTTGATACGTCCATTTTGCATCATGAATTCTTATTACTATTTACTCCATTCTTGTCCATTATTTCACATTTTTATACAATTCTTATGCCTTTTCTCTCTAAATATGCAAGGTACACCACAAGAAGAGAAATATCTGGAAACTGGAATTCTGGATCGGAAAACCGAGAAAAAGGTAGAAAAATCACTAGACTCCAAATGACCTAAAACTTCACGGAGAATATTTTTAGAATATTTAGGAATTTCTAGAACCAAAATATACAAGAGGGGGGCCACCAGTAGGGCACAAGCTAACAAGGCGCCCCCCTGGGGCATGCCCTGATGGCATGTGTGCCCCCTGCTGGCCCTTCGACGCCCTCATCTCCTATATGGTGTGTTTTACCCTAGAGAAAAAAATCATAAGAAACCTTTTGGGACGAAGCGCTGTCGTCTCGAGGTGGAAACCTAGGTAAAGGCCCTTTTGCACTCCGGCAATCAGATTTTGCCGGGAAAATCCCTCTCCGGGAGGGGAGATTGAAGCCATCGTCATCACCAACGCTTCCTCCTTCGTGGGAGGACCAATCTTCATCAACATATTCACCAGAACCATCTCATCTACAATCCTAGTTCATCTCTTGTATTCAGCATTCATCCCAAAAACCTCAGATTGGTACATGTGGATTACTAGTTGTGTTGATTACATCTCGTAGTTGATGCTTGTTGGATTACTTGGTGGAAGAGATTATGTTCAGATCCTTAATCATCATTATTATACCTCTGATCTTGAACATGTTGATGATGTGTGAGTAGTTACTATTGTTCCTCGGGACATGGGAGAAGTATTGTTATAAGTAATCTTGTGAAGTTGGTATTCATTCGATATTTTGATGATATGTATGTTGTTACTTCTCTTAGTGGTGTTATGTGAACGTCGATTACATGACACTTCACCATGCTATGGGCCTAAGGGAAGTCATTGTGGAGTAACAAGTAGATGATGGATTGCGAGAGTGACAGAAGGTTAAACCCAGTTTATGCGTTGCTTCATAAGGGGCTGATTTGGATCCACATGTTTCATGACATGGTTAGATTTATCTCAATTATTCTTTCATAGTTGCGGATGCTTGCGAGAGGGGGAAATCATAAGTAGGTTGTTATTTCAAGTAAGAACAACACCTTAGCACCGGTCCAGCCACATATCAAATTATCAAAGTAGCAAACACGAATCAACTCAACATGATGAACATGACTAGACAGAAATTCCCATGTCTCCTAGGGAGTACTTGCTTAATATAAGAGTACTTTCAGGCCTATCCTTGGCTACAAAAAGGATTGGGCTACCTTGCTGCACCTTTGTTACTATTGTTACTTTTTACTTGTTAAGAATTATCTTGCTACAAAACTATCTGCTATTGTTACTCACAACACTTGCAGAGAATATCTTGCTGAAAACTGCTTGTCATTTCCTTCTGCTCCTCGTTGGGTTCGACACTCTTACTTATCGAAAGGACTACGGTTGATCCCCTATACTTGTGGGTCATCAGAAATGTATCGGCATCCCCAAGCTTAATTCATGCTCGTCCTCAAGTAGGTAAATGATAAAAACAGAACTTTTGATGTGACGTGGTACCCAACATGTAATCTCTTGCAGGTATGATCATTGAGAAACAATGAATTAACAAACATCAACATAGTAATATCCATAAACATAAGTAACATAATCATAGATTTTCAAAAATGTACGATCCTTATAGAATGTTTACCCTGCATTATTTTATCATATTGGCATGGCATGGCTCCACCTTCACCACATAAATACAAATTTTAAGTACCACGATGTTAAGATAGGAAATTGGATCATACTTTTTAACGCACTTCAACTTTTTATTACTCACTCAATACATGAGCGTGAGCCATGGATATAGCATATAGGTGGAAAAGAATATGGTGGTAGGTTTCAAAGGGTTAAAAGTGGAGAAGAAAGTCTCGCATCAACTAGGTAGATCAACGGGCTATGGAGATGCCCAACAATCGATATCAATGCGAGGAGTACAGATTGTCATGTAATGGATGCACTAGAACTATAAGTGTATGAAATTTCAATTGAAGCTAAGTGGGCGTGCATCCAACTTGCTTGCTCATGAAGACCTCGGGCATTTGAGGAAGCCCGTCATCAGAATATGCAAGCCAAGTTCTATAATAAAAGAATACCCACTAGCATATGAAAGTGACCAAACATGAGACTCTCTATATGAAATACATGGTGCTAATTTGAAGCACAAGTGTGGAAAAGGAGGTAGCAACACTGTCCCTTCTCTCTTTTCTCTCATTTGTTTTTTTTCTCGTTTTTCCACTCTTTTTTTCTTTTTCTTTTCATCCGGAGTCTCATCCTGACTTGCAGGGGAATCATTATCTCCATCATCCTTTCATCACCGACGCAATCCCCTAATAATGATGATCATCATACTTTTATTTACTTACAACTCGATATGAAAAACTACTAAACAATATGACTCTATATGAATGTTTCTGGCAGTGTACTAGGATGTACGATGATCTAGCGTAATATGTATAACAATGATGAATGGTGGCTTTGCCACAAATACTATTTCAACTACATGATCATGCAAAGCAATATGACAAATGAGTGTACTAGTCATATGATGCAACGACCAAAGTTCCATGGCAATATATCTCGAAATGGCTATGGAAATGCGATGATAGGTATGTATGGTGGATGTTTTGAGGAAGATATAAGGTGGATTATGTGCAATATTGTGTCTCATGTCATGGGGTTTGCTTGCACCGGTGAAGTTTTCATCGATCCTCGAGGCGAGAATGGGCAATGTACGGTACCGAAGAGGCTAGCAAATATGAAGTGGTGAGAGTGCATACATCCATGGATTCACATTAGTCATAAATAACTCACATACTTATTACAAGGTTTTATTAGCTCTCTCGAAGCAAAGTACTACTCGGATGCCCCTAGGGAGGATGTTGGTAGGAGTTAACCATCGCGCGCCCCAACCTAAACAACACTAGGATTTAAATGAGAAATAAGAATGCTCACACATCATCACCATGCCATAACCAATATTTAGATGAACAGAAAATTATCACCCTTTAACTATTGATATTTTTACTAACCAAAAACCATACACCCACGCCCTTTCATATTACCACATCAATTTCATTAACTCACAATTTCTCTTTTATGCGCTACATGAAAATTTTGATTATGCACTCCTTTAATACCTATTATTTTTGGAATATTCTTATAACCCATGCAAATTACTGTCACTATTTATTTACTCTAAAAAAATTTAAGTGAAGAACGAGAGTGCAATTATTTATATAAAATCTATATGCCACCTGCTCTAAAAGATATAAGTGAAGTACTAGAGCAATTGCTTATCTCAAAAGATATGAGTGAAGCACAAAGAGTATTTTAATAAATCATGGTGGACATGTGTCTCTCTAAAGTGGGTGTGTCTAGAGAATAATGATTGTGGAAAATTAAAACATAAACAATCTAAAGTAAAAGACGCTCCAAGCAAAACTCATATCATGTGATGAATAAAAATGTAGCTCCAAGTGACATACCGATGGATTGAGATGAAAGAGGGGATGTCTTTCGGGGAATACCCAAGCTTAGATGCTTGAGTCGTCCTAGAATTTGACTTTGAGTGCCTTGGGCATCCAAAAGTGTAGGCTCCTTGCCACTCCTTATTCCTTCATACATCGTCATAACACCCAAAACTTGAAAACTTCAGCACACAAAACTCAATAGAAAACTTGTGAGATTCATTAGTAGGATAGGCAAACCATAAACATTAGTTATTGTTATAAATTGATTTATATTTTATTATTGCATAAAATACTATATTCTAACTTCTCCATGACTTATACCCCCCGATATAATCCATAGCATCATCAAAACAAGCAAACTATGCAAGCAAAAACAGAATCTGCGTAAAATAGAATAGTCTGTAGTGATAAGCAAAGACACCATACTTAAATTATGTAAAAATAGGAAAACCTGAGGAATTTTTATATATATATAGTGTGAATACATTTTATATCAAAAATACGTTCTACTAAAATTATAGAAATTCGGCACCGGATGCAAAAGTTTTTGTTTTTGCACCGTATCAATTCTACTTATCATTCAAGTCATCCCAAAGGCTTTACTTGGCACAAACACTAATTTAGAAATAAAAACACAATCATTATAGTAGAAATAATCATGTTATTTCACAAAAACATAAAGTAGAAGAAGAAAAATAAGATAACTATTGGGTTGCCTCCCAACTAGCGCTATTGTTTTACGCCCCTAGCTAGGCCTAATGCATAGTTTCAAGTGTTGTAATAGTCACGAGGAAAATTCATTTTCCTATAATAATATTCCCTTCTCTCAGCATCAAGTTTTCTAATCGATAAGAAAAAGTAATTTAAGGGACTAAACTTTACAACACAAGGGTCCCTGAGATCTATCTCTCGAGGAAGAGGAGGCTCCCCTTAGGCTTTTCATAAGTAATAGTCAACTCTTCATTGTATAAGTTTCGGTAATGATAATTCCTTAATTCTTTCTCAAGCTGATAAACCAATCCAATATTTGGGATAATAACTTGATCATTGTATTCGAATTTTTTATCAACTAAGACATTAGGTGGGACTTTCTTTCTAAGGTTTTCATTATAAGCAACATAATCCGTTGATCTTAATTTCCTTATTTCTTCCATATTATATAGAATTCCTTCTATGCGTGGGCATTCACCATTGACCATATAACGACAAAATATTTATCTTGCTTGTTGCATAATATGATTAAATTCATGAATGAGAAATATTGTTGCTAAACGTTTAGTATGAGCATTCCGAACATTAGAGAATTCTAAAAACAACCATTGTATAAAGGGGTGCATATGAACGAATTGTCTTTCCAATTCAACTATGAGCAAAGATATGGCATATGTATAGCTAGTAGTTCTAGCAAGATAGATCCTCCTATCAAGGGTAATGATCCAACACAAGTGAAAAAGTCATGAATCACACTTTTTCCAATAATATTACCCCTACCTATGCGAAATTTCTTTGTTTGCATAATAGATTCTTGATGTGGCTTGAGACCGCGTCGGTATTTCCCCAAAGAGTAAGGGATGATGCAGCACTGCGACAGTAAGTATTTCCCTCAGTTATGAAACCAAGGTATCAATCCTTAGAGGAAGATCACGCACCCACGTAAGCAACACCTGTACACAAATAATAAATACTTGCAACCCAACGCGAATGAGAGGTTGTGAAGCTCTCTACGATAAAAAGATAGATTAGGTGATGATAGTTTTGGCAAATAGATCTTGCAAGAACACAAAATAAAATAAGTAAACATAAAGTGAAGCAAGGTATTTTTTGGGTTTTTTGGATTAATAGATCTGAAAACAAAAAGGCAAAATAGTAGATCGGAAAGCAATATATTGGAAAAGTAGACCCGGGGGCCGTATGTTTCACTAGTGGTTCTCTCATGAGTATAGCGCACGGTGGGTGAAAAAACATTGTTGGGAAATTTATAGAAGATCAAATAATCATGGTGTATCCAGGCAATCATCATTATATAGGCATCACGTCAAAGACAAGTAGACCAAAACAATTCTGCATTTACTTCTATTAATCCACACATCGACCGCTATCCAACATGCACCTAGTGTGTTAAGTTCATGGAGAAACGGAGTAATGCAATAAGAACGGTGACATGATGTAGACAAGATCTATTCATGTAGGAATTGATAACCCACAAGTATAGGGGATCACAACAGTTTTCGAGGGTAGACTATTCAACCCAAATTTATAGATTCGACACAAGGGGAGCCAAAGTATATTTGCGAGTATTAGCAGTTGAGTCATCAATTCAACCACACTTGGAGATAAATATCTACAACAGAGTGATTAGTAGCAGAGTAATATGATAGTTTGATAGCAGTGGTGACAATAACAGTAGCGGTAACAATAGCAGCAGTGATTTTGTAGCAAGTGTAACAGTAGCAACAACAGTAGTAACTTAGCAAGAACAATATGTGAAAATATCGTAGGCATTGGATCTGAGTATTGTTGGATGATATTCATCATATAATAGTCATAACCTAAGTCGACACAGAACTAGCTCCAGTTCATCAATGTAATGTAGGCATGTATTCTGTATATGGTCATATGTGCTTATGGAAAAGAACTTGCATGACATCTTTTGTCCTACCCTTCCGTGGCAGCGGGGTCCATAAGGAAACTAAGGGTTATTAAGGCCTCCTTTTAATAGAGAACTGGAACAAAGCATTAGCACTTAGTGAATACATGAATTCCTCAAACTACGGTCATCACCGTGAAGTATCCAAAATATTGTCACTATCGGGTTGATGGATCATAACACGTAATATATGACTAGGCAAGATCGAATCAAGAACATGGATATAATGGTGATAACATAAATGGTTCAGATCTGAAATCATGGCACTCGGGCCCTAGTGACAAGCATTAAGCATGGCAAAGTCATAGCAACATCAATCTCAGAACATAGTGGATACTAGGGATCAAGCCCTACCAAAACTAACTTAATTACATGATGAATCTCATCCAACTCCTCACCGACTAGCAAGCCTACGAAGGAATTACTCACTCTCGGTGGGGAGAATCATGGAATTGGTGATGGAGAAGTGTTGATGATGACAAAGACCATAGATTCCCCTCTTTGGAGCCCCAAACGGACTCCAGATCTGGCCTCCCGATGAAGAACAAGAGGTGCGAGCGGCTCCATATCGTGAAACGAGGTAAAACCTTCTCTCTCATTTCTTTCCAGATAATTGCGAATTTATAGCGTTGGAATTAGGGTCGGGGGACCCATGAGGTGTCCACCCTCCACCGGGCCGCGCCAAGGGGGCCTGGGGCGCCCTGGTGGAGGGTGGGCACCCTGGGCGCCCTCTCAGGTAGCTTCTGGCTCCATAATTCCTTAAATATTCCAAAATAAATCTCCAAAACATTCCGTTCCATTCCGATAACTTTTATTTATGCACAAAAACAACACCATGGTAGTTCTGCTGAAAACAACGTTAATCCAGGTTAGTTTCATTCAAATCATGCAAATTAGTGTCCAAAACAAGAGCAAAAGTGTTAGGAAAAGTAGATGCGTTGGAGACGTATCAACTCCCCAAGCTTAAACCCTTGCTTGTCCTCAAGCAATTCAGTTGACAAACTGAAAGTGAGAAGGAAAAACTTTTATGAACTCTGTTGTTCTTGTTCACATACATATGCTTAAGTAGCACCCAGGTTTTCAACAAAGATCATGACTAACCATATCAACAATAACTCTCAAAGACTATATTAACTCATATCAATGACGCAAACAACTAGCGAGCAATAATAAGATATCTCATGTGCAAAGAATTAGTCAAAACAATCATGATATAATATGACAATAGTGGTATCTTGGTAGCCCTTTCTGAGACCGCAAAACATAAATGCAGAGCACCTCGAAAGTTCAAGCAACGACTAAATATTGTAATTCATGGTAGCAAAGATCCAGTCATGATGCATCCAACATTCACTATACACAATGAATGAGGATGACAATAGTGCTCTCAGATCTGGCGCTTATTTTAGAAGGTGATGACTCAACATTAAAGTAAATAGATAGTCCCTTCACAGAGGAGAGCAGGGATTTGCAGAGGTGCCAGAGCTCAAGGGTAAAATAAGAGATAAGTATAATTTTGAGAGGTACACCCTTCCTGTGAACGTTACGACCAAGAGCTATCAATATCTTCCATGTTAAATAAATTAGTGGCGGTTCCCAAGTGATAAAAGTACATGTTTACTCCCCCTCCACCAACAAACACATTCCACGGCGAGCCGAATCCACGGGTACCGTCCAAACCAACAACATTCCTAGGGGAATTTTGTTTAGTTATTTGCATTATTTTGATTTCGGGACTGGGAATCCCTATTACCGCCCTTCTCATGCAAGGATGAGTGAATAAACACTCATCATAAGAGTAACCCGCTTAACATGGAAGATACTGACCACCCCCTGTCGCTCCATGAGCGGTCCAGGCACACAAAATAGATGTTCATTTGAAATTTTAGAGGTAGCACATGCAAATTTACTTGGAACGGCAGGGTAATACCGCATATAGGTAGATATGGTGGACTCATCTGGAATAACTTTGGTTTAAGGGGTTTTGATGCACAAGCAGAGTTCCCACTTAGTACAGGTGAAGGCTAGCAAATAGATTGAGAAGCGGCCAGCTAGAGAGCAAATACGGTCATAAACATGCATTACGAATAATAAACATTGAATGCTATCATGAGTAGGATATGGACACCATGAACATAAATATCATGAAGGCTATGTTGGTTTTGATTCAACTACATTCGTGAACATGTACCAAGTCCAACCGCTTGAAACATTAAGAGGAGGATACCATATCGTCAAACTTCATCACAACCATTTTAATGCATGTTGACATCCAAGATAAATCATTATCCACTCCTAGCTACTTGATCATGGCATGAATTACTATAATCTCTAATTGTTATTGCAAACACGTTCAATCATAATGTGCTGAATCATGGATACCAGGTTAAACATATTTACAAAAACAAGAACAAGTTGAGTTCATACCCGCTTTTATCTGCCACGGTCAATTCATCCAATGTCGTCATTATTGCCTTTCACTTGCACAATTGAATGATATTAAAATAATAATAGTGCAAGAGTGTTGTGGACCAAGCCGGAATCTACAAACATTTTCTTCAAGGGGAGAAGACAAAATAATATGGGCTCTCTGTTAGATCAACAATAATGCATACGAAAGCCACTCAACATTTTCATTATGTTCTTCTCCTTGGTATGACTCATTAAAAGAAAAAGAATTTTAGAGAAACACACTAAAATATTTTTGGAGTTTATTTAGTTTTTCTTGAAGAAGCAAATAAGAGAAAGAAAAACAAAAACGAGAAAAACTATTTACACGGGAGAAGTCCTAAAGAGCAAAAGAAGAAATGAGAAATCTTTTTATATTTTCTTTTAATACTACAACTAACTAAAGTTAAAAGAAAACCGAAAAGAAACAAGAAGTACTTTTGGATTTTCTCAAAGTTTTTCAAACACACAAGAAGAAAACGATAAAAATAAATCTAATATGGATAATACAATGAAAGAGTGTGGACACCGACAACTGAAATGAAATGTGTGAACATGAATGTAATGTCGATGGGGATACGTACTGCCCAAGTTTAGGCTTTTGGCCTAGCTTGGTAATCACCATCCATAGCCTGGATAATGGCCCGAGTGATAGCCTACCGAGGCTCTTGGTGCAACCACCTCAGCCCTCCTGGCAGCTTTAACCTCTGCATTGTACGCACGAGCCTCGCTCTCATAGACGAAGTATCTTCCCTTGCTGTTAAAATCAAAGAGAGTGGGAGCAGGCAATACAATAGGCACAACGGGACTGTTATCAGACCTCAAGTTGTAGGTATAGTTATTAACTGTGCATGTAAGAAATTTATGGCGTTTCATGGCATCAAAGTCTAAGTACTAGTTAGGTAAGATAGGATCATTAGGTCAAGGGGACACTCCCAACCTCGTAGTGAGTCAAGAAGCATAAATCCCTCCATAGAAATTACCATTAGAAGCATTGGGAGTCAATCTTCATGCGATAATTGCTCCTAAGTTATAGTCTTTAGTTCCGGCTAAAGCAGTGTAAATTAGACTCAAATCGTGAGCACAAAGCATGCTACAATCCTGCTTGCCTACAATGCATTTACAATTAAAGAGTTCAAGGTATTGAATAGACGAAAAATGGATGCTTTTTGTCCTACCTTGTGTCACTCCTTTAATTTCACGACAACAAAGGGTTCTAAAAAATGATTCAAATTCAGGTTTACTTGGTTCATCTAGCGAACCCCAATATGGAATTTTACACGTGTCACAAAATATTTCTAAGGGCATGGTGAAAGCACTATCCTATAGACTAAATGAAACTCTTGACTCACGAGGAAAATATTTGAATTTCTTATTAAATGTATTCATGAGAGTGAGGTGTTGAGTGCACTTATCTTCGATGAAGGGAACTAGGTCGGCATTGCGAGCATACTGTTCAAATTCTTCCTTAATACCTGCACTTTCTAGGAAAGTGTTACACAGCCAAAGGCATGATTTAGTTTGAGCGTCCCGTATAGAGCTTGCACTTGGCTCAACATAAGATTGTCGTGTGGAACTTTCACTTGATGATGACCCTGAGGATCTCCTCCTCGAAGAACTCCTGAAGAATTGCATTTTATTTGCAAACAATTTCTGGAAAAAAATTGCGACACGAAATTTTGTTAACAAACGAAATAAGATTGATAGCAACTACTCCTAGGGATGCATAGAGGACATATCAAGCATTCAAACTACTTAGAACTCTAAGAATTCAACATGCAAACTCATCTACAGTAGCACCAAGAGTAGCTAATTATTCTGAAAATAAACCACTAAAACAAAAACTAATTAGAGCAATGGGGGAGTTACATACCAAGAAGCAATCCCCTAAAACAGTTTCGGAAATAGAGCTTTGAGCAAAGAGATCGAAATCCACGGGTTCTTGAGCAAGAACACGAGGAAGAGAGCAATGGTGATTTTTTCAGGAGGTAGGAGATGACATGGGATAAAGAGATAAGTGAGGGGACCCACCCTCTACCAGGTCATGCCAGGGGGGTCTGACGCGCCCTGGTGGAGCGTGGCCACCTGGTGCCCCCCTCCGGTGTTCTTTGTCCTAGAAATTCATAAATAATTGGAAAAAAATAGTGTTAAATTTTCACGGCATTCTGAGAACTTTTTGGGGTCATTTTTTATTGCACGGGAAAAACAGAAAACTGGAAAAGCATGGCATTTTATTTTTCTAACTAAGAAAAATAGAAAACTAAAAGTGGATATCTTCGTAAAGGCTTGAACAAGACTCCTTATGAGATTCTTACCGGGAACAAGCCCAACCTCAAGTACTTCCGGGTGTTTGGTTGTAAGTGTTTAATTCTCAAGAAAGGTGTTCGTTTGTCAAATTTTGAATCTAGAGCTCAAGAGGGCATATCTATTGGTTATGCTACAAACTCTCATCCTTACCGTGTCCTGAACAAGTCCATGGGACTCATTGAGGAGATGAGTAACATAGATTTTGATGAAAATAATGGCTCCCAAGTGGAGCAAAGTGGTCTTTGTGATGTAGGTGATGAAATTCCTCCCGAAGCCATAAGAAGAATGGGGTGGGATACTTTCTACCCGTTGAGGAACCCCTTGTGGCTGAAGGAGAAGGACAATGTTCCATTCAAGTGGAACCATCACCGACGCATGACCCACACACTTCCGAAGAACAAAGTGAAGGCCCTCAACCCCGAGATCAAGATCAAGAACAAGATCAACTTAATAATGATGATTCTACATCTCATGATGCTCGAGATCTTGCTCTCACCCCCATGCAAGATCAAGATCAAGATGAAGCTCAAGACCAAGATCAAGATCATGCTCAAGATCAAGAGCAAGCCGGTGCTAGTATCAAAGTTTGTCAAGTTACCAAGCCTCAAATTTCCATGGAGGAAATTCTTGAAAGACGAGCTGCCAAGATCGCTTCCAAACTAAGAGTCAAGCAACACCTATTAAAGAACGTTTATGTTAGTTTGAAGAGGGGGTACCTACTCGTCATCAATTAACAAACTTTTGTGCACATCATGCGTTTGTTTCTTGCTTTGAACCCCTCAAGGTACACGATGTGCTTGAAGACGAGGAATGGCTTGAAGCCATGCATGAAGAAATCAACAACTTGAGCGCAACAAAGTGTGGCGATTAGTGCCGAGACCAAAGGAGGAACACAACGCCATTGGAACCAAATGGATCTTTAAGAACAAGCAAGATGCACATGGTATCATTAGCAACAAGGCAAGACTGGTGGCTCAAGGCTACTCCCAAATCGAGGGCATTGACTATGGTCAAACCTTTGCCCATGTTGCTCGCCTTGAATCTATTTGCATGTTGCTTGCTTATGCCTCTCATCATGATTTCATATTATATCAAATGGATGTGAAGAGTGCTTTCCTTAATGGTCCACTTAAGGAGTTGGTATATGTCAAGCAACCCCCGGGGTTTGAAGATCCCAAGTTCCCCAATCATTTATATGTTCTCGATAAGGCACTCTATGGCCTTAAACACGCCCCACGTGTGTGGTATGAGCATCTTACCGAGATGTTGCAACATCGTGGGTTTGAATTTGGGAAAATCGACCCCACTCTTTTTACTAAGTGGGTTAATGGGAACTTGTTCATATGCCAACTATATGTAGATGATATTATCTTTGGTTCTTCTAACAAAGCTTTTAATGATGAGTTCGCCGCACTAATGACCAAAGAGTTTGAGATGTCTATGATGGGAGAGTTGAAGTTCTTCCTTTGATTCGAAGTCAAGCAACGAAGCCAAGGAACCTTTGTCAACCAAGCTAAATACACTCAAGACATGCTCAAGAGGTTCAAGATGGATGAGCTCAATCCTCCCAAGGCCAACACTCCTATGCAATTCAAATGCCAACTTGACAGTAATCCCAATGGTAAAGCTGTGGATCAAAAGGTATATTGCTCCATGATTGGATCTTTGCTTTACCTTTGTGCATTAGACCGGATATCATGTTGAGTGCGGAAATTTGTGCATGATTTCAATCCGCACCAAAGGAGAGTCACTGTGTGGCTATCAAGCGAATCTTTCGATATTTGGCTCATACCCCAAACTTTGGCTTATGGTATCCCAAGGGTGCTTCATTTGATCTCATTGGATATACTGACTCGGATTGGGTGGGAGACTGTGTGGAAAGGAAGTCCACTTCCGGAGGCTGCCAATTTCTTGGTTGTTCTTTGGTAAGTTAGTCTTCAAAGAAACAAAATTGTGTTTCTCTCTCGTCCACCGAGGCCGAGTATGTAGCCGCCGCAAGCTATTGTGTTCAGATTCTTTGGATGATGCAAACCTTAAAGGATTATGGTCTCAATTGTGACAAAGTGCCTCTTTACTGCGACAATGAAAGCACAATCAAGATCTACAACAACACGGTTCAACACTGCAAGACAAAGCATATTGAGATTTGGCATCACTTCATCCGGGATCACATCAAGCATGGAGAAATTGATCTTATTCATCTCTATACTAAGGAACAACTTGCAGATATATTCACGAAGCCATTGGATGAAGCAAGATTTCACGAGTTAAGGCATGAGCTAAATATCATTGATTCAAGCAATGTGGCTTGACTTAGTGCACACCCCACCACACTCATCATCATGTCTTGTTTAGGTGTAGGCATGGACATAGGGGGCTCTAGTTCTCTCAATGAACTATCCCTCCTATTATGCATAAATTGATCAAGTCTTTCAGATTAGTCATTTTTATGACACTTGTGCTTCAAAGACGAGTTTTGGTCATGGGCCCAAGGTTAAAATCTTCGCGGTGCCATACCAATTAACTCAAACATAGGTGGCCTCGGCCACCGCCCCCTCCAGGTGAGGCATTTGACCTTATTTGTGTCATAAGTTTGTGCTTTTTGATTTCTTCTTGATCTTGCTCGAGATGGTGGGTCCTAGGTGTGGGCATTCCCCATGGTTTTTCTATTTACTTTCTGTATTTTTGCAACCATGGAGCTTACCCCACCATACTCCTATGCCTTTTTCTCTATCCCAAGTTCTCCTCATCTCAAAACCCCTCATTTCCAATTGTATGCTTTGATTTCTTGGTGGTGGTGGCTGTGACCGGGTAGTACAACTGGGGGTAAAAGCGGTTCAACCGCTAATCCTCCTGTTGTCCTACCCCAGCGGTACAACTAGGGGTGGTTCTGTGGTTCAACCGCTAATCCCGAGGCCATGTACCTGGGGTATTGTGCCTAAAGGGGGAGAGCCGGGCCGAAGGGGTATTCAGTTTTCCCTTTCATGCCCGACTCCTCCTTGGTGCCCTAGCTGCCGGTCGCCGACACCACCGCCTCGGAGTGCCTACGGCGCCCCGGATCTATGGCCTCCTCTCATATCTACTCCGTGGAGGCCCTTCCTTCCCCCCGATATCCTCCCATGGATGTCGGTAATGCCCAGTTCTTCCTTGTTCTTGGATTTCCTTTGTATCCTTAATTGTTAGGGCATTGCTCGGTTCCCATGTTTTCTAGTCAAAACTATTGGCGGGATGAGATCCTATATTCTATTTTCAATTAGTTGTGATGCTTATAGACATCAAATAGTGGTGCATTTCTCAGATCTGGATGCACCGGTTCCCTAGCAGCGGTATAACCGCTCTAACCAGCAGTACAACCGCTCTAATCAGCGGTACAACCGTTGCTGCCGTACAACCGCTTGGGTGACCGGTTCAACCGGACTCTCTGATTCCTACCCCGTGTTTCTTGTTTCTCCTCTTCCCACCTAATTTATTCCTACTCTTGTGTACAATCGTCTCATCTTTTATGGGTTTCTCTTCTATGTTCCTCTTGTGGGTGTCTGCACACAGCTCCAACTCTTGTTCTGCTCCTCAGAAGAAGTCCAGGAAATGAGCTCGCAGGTGCAGGCTAGTTGATGAGTCTGACCATGAGGAAGTTATGATCCCCACCAATCCCACTCAATGTGAGAAGTCTTTGGTCGCTGTCGGGGATATACCCCACGGTATGACCCGGCCTGGCGACACACAGGAGACCCGATAAAGACATGACATTTTATTGATGACCCGGCAGGCGGGTAGCAGGACGACCAGACCCAAGACCCAACGTGTAAGCCCGCGCGGGGCGGCTCACAAGAGAAGGCCCAAGGAGAGAAAGGAAAGACTCCCTCACAGAGGAAACAAGACCCGGAGTAGGATTCGTGAAAGACTAGTCCTAGTCCTACTGGGAGTAGGATTCTATTTGTAAACCTACCCTCTCCACTCATATAAGGAGGGGTAAGGCGTCCTTAGAGCAACAGGTTCACAAGTCCACAAGTTTAGACAGACACAAAAGATTAGAGATAGACAGATTAGAGGCTTTCGTGATTAGAGGTAGCAAACAACACCCTTGTAACCGAGAGATCTTCATCATCATCAATACCAGACAAGCAGGACGTAGGCTTTTACCTTCATCGGAGGGGCGGCACCTGGGTAAAACTCGCGTCTCTCGATTCCAACCAACCCCTTCAAGCCGCCACGTAGTTGCGCTTCCACCCTGAACCTAAGTCCGTTCACCCGGACATCTGCCATGACAAATCCACGATAGTTGGCGCCCACCGTGGGGCCACGCACAGTGGTTTTTATGTTCTTGAAGGGAGATCTATGGGGATTGAAAGACTCGCGATTGATCAAATAAAGAAGAGTCAACATAGAACAGTCGCACGCGATAACCTGGCATCGGACAGCTTTGGGCAGAACCAACAAGTTCATCGTTTTTGTGATCAGAATCTCCATTTACTTTGAAGATGACATATACGACGAGATTGAGATTGAAAGAAATTAGGGTTGCATAGTGCACGCCGCCGCTGTTGCAAGTCGAAGACGTATTCAAGGTCAAACAGGCTACAAAGCTGAGATTCAGCACTGTTGCTTTCGTACATCATCCGGACGGACATGGTTTTTCGTTCATACACATACAAATCAGTGAGAGTTATCGTGGTTATATATGGGATTCTTGTCTCGCGGCGAATACTGTTGCTTAGGCGATCCGCACTATTGCTGCTACTAGACATACAACAGTCTCCAAGTCCGAAGCGATCGAAGGAAAGCTTCAAACAAGTAGACACCGACACGATCTCTGCCGCTGCGCCGTGGGCGCCGAGCCGGCCTCAGTTGTTACATCATGGCCGCCCCGCTGGCCTCAGCTGCTATGCCATGGCTGCCCCGCCGGCTCGCCTTAACCGAACCTGTCACCGCCGCTTCATGCCTTGCCGAGCCACCGCAAACTGCCTGGCGCTGCCCCGTGCCACACCGGGCCCCGTCTCCGTCGAGCCGCCCGCTCAGACCGGGACACCGCTCCGGCCGGCTCCGGAGCCGCCCCTCTGGCACATCGCCTCCCTGCAAAGCAAGTCGCATCCTGTCTCCACTTTGCTCTGCCGCTACGGGCCGGCGCTGCTGAGCCGCCCGGGCCGAGCTGCCGCCGTCACCGCACCTCAAGCCACCTGCTCTGCCACGTCGCTCCTCGTGCGTCCGCCGGCTCAACGCGCCTCGAGCCACCGGCTTCGCCTCGATGCTCCTCGTGCGACCGCCGCATCACGACAACCGTGCGCTGGTCCCAAGCCGCCTTCGACCATGACCCCAACCCGGAGATTGGACGTGGACACAGACTCGGATCCGTCGCAAGCCGCCTCTCGGAAGACACCTGCTGCGGCCTCTACTCCATCGTGAGCCGCCGCTCGGGGGCCGCTGCCGAGGCCTCTCTTCGCCGCGAGCCTTCGCCTCGCCTCTGCACCCTCCGGTTGTTGCTGCGCCCCGCCGCTGGCTCCACCTCGCCCTTCGCCACGACCCTACCGCACCCGTTAGCCGTTGTTGACCCTGATATCCACGCGGAGGAAGGGCTGGGAGGAGCCGCCTTAGAAAATGAGGTGGATTGGATAAGGTAAAAAAAGAATCGGAGGTGGGGCCTAGTGGGATGAAGGACAATTATTTCATCTGATTACATCCGCACACGGGTCATCGGTCAAAGTATGATTTGGTGCTCGTGCGCCTTTGTTCGTCCGTGCTCATCCGACAAAAATGCCAGGTGCTATCTGTTCCATCTATTTTATTATCACATGTTAGTTTCTTTGAGAACAATTACCCTGCCTACAATATTTTTTGGCGCAGGAGAGTTATTCACTATGAAGGCAACATTATATTGCGAGTTCATGCCAATCAACGCCACGTGCGACTCGCCGTTTGCACCGGCTTACCAGTGTCGTTGCCGATGCTGTGCCAGGTTACAAATTCCTTGGCCAACTCGCCATCCATGCTGGTTCCCAATGCCACGGGCGACCACACCGGCTTACAATGTTGCGGTCGTCTCTCTCCATCCGCGCCGGCTTACAACACCGTGGCCGTCTCTCACCATCCGCGCCGGCTTACAACGCCGTGGCCCTCTCTCGCCATCCACGCCGGCTTACAACATCGTGTCTTTCTCTCGCCATCCGCGTCGGCTTACAACACTGTGGCCGTCTCTCGCCATCTGTGCCAGCTTACAACGCCGTGGCGTCTTTCACAACAACACCATCTTACAATGCCGCGACTGGTTTCTACGTCTACATCAACACGTTAGTGCTTTCCTGTATGAGCCGCCCAACGGACGCGTGCAAGATGCCGCCCACAGTTTGATCTACATCAACATATCGGTGCAGTGCTTGCCTGTACGAGCTGCCCAACGGACGCGCGCAAGACGCCGCCCATAGTGTGATCTACATCAACATATCGATGCAGTGCTTGCCTGTACGAGCCGCCTGATGGATGCGTGCAAGACGCCGCCCGCGGTCTAATCTACAACATATTGGTGCAGTGTTCGTTTATACAAGACGCACGAAAGACAGGCGCCCAAGTCGCCGCTACTACAGTTTGGTTAAACTCAACAACCAGCCGGGACAAACCATCGACCGGATTATTGAAACAAATCATACGGGATCATCTATAACCTGCCACGGCCAACCTCAATTTTCAGTGGAGATTCTCAAGCCGCCTTTTCAAGTCAACTTCAGACTCGGGGCTACAGACACGGCGAGACACATTTGGTCGTTTTCAACAAGAACCCTGGGTCTTTGCAAGAGAAAACCCAATCCTGGGGGCTATTACATTATTGGCGGAAGATTAAAAGTTGCCTAAGAGGACAAACCGCCGTGATGCATCATTCAAACATGGGTGCCCGAATTTATTGGATCATTATAAAGTCACTTGGAGCTTCTGCCATTTCTTCATACAAGATGGCGGCTTACAAGATGGCGGCTTACAAGATGGTGCGCAAGTTGATATCATCAACAAGGTCATGTAGGGGGCTTCCAACCCGCCGGATTTAGCTTATCACACCCTATCGGTCGGCTCTTAAGCCAAATAGTTGACTCCGTCAACAAGGTCATTTGGGGGCTTCCAACCCACCGGGTTTAGCTTACATACCCTCTTGATCGGCTCTTAAGCCACTAGAGTTAAACCTGCCTATAAGCTGATGCTGCTCCGCTATGTGACCCGCCGAACTCTTACCAGTTAATCTCGCTTAGAGACCCTAAGCCGGTTCAAAGAAATTGACGGCCAATCTCGTTAGAGACCCTATACTGGTTAAGGTTAAACTGGCGGTTCTTGTGACATGAGGGCCGGCTTATGGAAAGCGAGGATAAACTCTCTCATCTATTGCCGACTCTTCGCTATGTGGCCCATTCGTACTCTTAGACAGTTAATCTTTCAAAGACCCTGCACTGTTTGAGGTTAAAACAATGAATTTATGTCACATGAGAGGCAGTTTATGAGCTACCAGGGTACTCATGCCCTGTCGTGTCTCTTTCTGGGACGTTACACTTCCTATCAGTTATCTCGCTTAAAGACCCTGAGCCGTTCTAAGATTGACGGCCAATCTCAATAGAGACCCTGTACTGATTAGGAGTTTTAATTAGCGAGTCCACCCAGAAGAACCAGCACATAGGTTTTTGAAAAAGCAAGATCATCATGCATTGCATCATACATTGCATCATATTCACATGTCATGCCGGCTTCTCAAGCCAGGTCAGAGCAAGATTATGAAAGAAGGAGCAATGTTATGAAAGATCTAAACATCTCTGGGTTGTGCTTTTTCAAGCTGCCCTTACAACATTGCAGAATATATTTTTGTAGGTTTTACCTCTTAAGATGACCCGCGATGAAAAACTTCTACAAGAGCAAATGGATTTTTAATAGCCAACATGGCTGGATCTTCATCATGGTTTGTCATGACCAGTACTAAATGATTGGGGTTTTCAAGCCAGCTCGGAGAATTCATTATTTTTCAAGAGCCGCCCTATCAGATATAAGGTCGTGTCATCTAATTGACCGGTTCTTGATTTATTTAATTGTGCTCTATGGTAATCTACAACACTTATGGACATATATTTGCGAGGTTGCACCGCAATCACGAGCAGGGATTTCATGTCAAGGATAAAGGTATTCTTCCAAGATATTCATACCGATTGACAACCGCAAACAAGGATTCATTCAAACAAATTATGATGAGTCATATTATTCTCACACAGTCCCAAGTCGCCGCAGGCGTGCGACCCGACACTTGGGAGCTACACTATTCAAGTCCAGTTTATATCAAATATGCAAGTCCCATGTCGCTGCAAGCATGCACCACGACACTTGGGGGCTAATGCAAGCCGGTTTTCAAATCATTACATTGTCAACAAGACCCTATTATCTCAAGGAGATGAGTCGGCCTTTCTATACTTTTCTAAGTCCCAGCCCAGTATTTCTTACTGACCTGGCACTTGGGGGCTACACTGCTCAGAGCAAATTTTCTAAAGTCCCAAGTCGCCGCAGGCGTGCGCCCCGACACTTGGGGGCTATAGTATTCAGCTGTTCCAACAGATTATATGGTTCAAATTGAAGACCCGGCCCATCACATACTGATGAGACGGCCCTTAGGGGCTACACCCGCTGAAGCTTTATAAACTATAAGACAGTTACAAAGTCCCAGGCCGCTACAGGCAAGACAACCTAGTACTTGGGGGCTACACAATCATAGATATTATTGCAAGCGCCAAGTTATCATGGATAATCTCGGAGCTTGGGGGCTACAGGTAATATGGACATATCAAAAACTTTGAGGAGAATTTTTCAAGATGTTAATTATGGAGTTCGGTTGTTAGACCCGGTGTCACCAACATTCATGACCCGGCGTTATCAAAAGATCATAACCCGCCAGAGTTTATATAAACCGCCCTGCTTCACAACAATGGAAACCCGGATCTACGTCATAACGATTTCTTATTTTCAAGATTTTCATTAAGCCAAAGTATTGGAAGCCGACTCAATGGCATATGGGTATTCTATTCCCAATATTTTTCAAAGGACACTAACAAGGAAGACGATTTTCAAGATGACTCATTCATATGCAGAAAAGACCCGGATTTCTGAGGAGCTACTTCATAAGCCGGCCAAAGGAGCAAGCCGGCCACTTAACATATTTACTATTCTATTTCAGGAGGTTACCATGAATAAATTCAAGCTAACTTGGGGGCTAATGTCGGGGATATACCTCGCGGTATGACCCGACCTGGCGACTCACAGGAGACCCGGTAAAGACATGACGATTTATTGATGACCCGGCACGCGGGTAGCAGGACGATCAGGCCCAAGACCCGGCATGTAAGCCGGCGTGGGGTGGCTCACAAGAGAAGGCCCAAGGAGAGAAAGGAAAGACTCCCTCACAAAGGAAACAAGACCTGGAGTAGGATCCGTGAAAGACTAGTCCTAGTCCTACTAGGAGTAGGATTCTATTTGTAAACCTACCCTCTCCACTTATATAAGGAGGGGTAAGGCATCCTTAGAGAGACAGGTTCACAAGTCCACAAGTTTAGACGGACACAAAAGATTATAGATAGACAGATTAGAGGCTCTCGTGATTAGAGGTAGCAAACAACACCCTTGTAACCGAGAGATCTTCATCATCATCAATACCATACAAACAGGACGTAGGATTTTACCTCCAACGGAGGGGCCGAACCTGGGTAAAACTCGCGTCTCTCGATTCCGACCAATCCCTTCAAGCCGCCATGTAGTTGCGCTTCCGCCCCGAACCTAAGTTCGTTCACCCGGACATGTGCCGTGACAAATCCATGACAGCCGCCAAGCAGAAAACTGCCAAGTCAGTGCACTCTTGGAAGCATGTTGACTGGGAGCGGGTTCTGTTTCAAAATCCTTATGAGGTCCCCGTTGCTCCCAGGTGGTCCACTCCTCAGTTCCGGAATTAGTTACAATTGTAGATTGTGCACGAGCTCTATGACCATCACAAGAACAAGTTTTCCAAGCAATGGACCATTGACATTGAGCACTGGAAGAACAAGATTGATTACTTCAGAGAGGTGTTAGCACTGTGTGAGGAGTTCGACTTGATCAAGCTCCTGACTATCAATTGTCCCTTTGATGTGTAGTTCATCCACCAGTTTTATGCCACTGTTCACTTTAGCACTAATGAGGCTCGTACCCTTTCCTTCATGTGTCGTGATGAGATTTTCCAGGTCCCATGGCGTGCCTTTTGCAATGCACTTGGTTGTGATGATACTGGCCTCACTGGGAATGATGCATCCGACCTCATGATCGGGCTACTCCTATGGATAAGATAAACTTAGCCCCCTTGTACATTCCCGGGCGTGGGGTTCTTGGATCCACTAAGAACCTATAGCAGGTCTATGATATTTTGCACCGTGTTTTCCGAAATGTTCTTCTGCCCAAGGTAGGACATCAAGATGAGATTCATGGATACTTTGTTGATCTTCTTGTTGCCATGAAGACTAAAGCTGGTTCTACGGCTATGTTTGATGCTTCCAAATGGATGTGGGAGGAGATGTACTCCACGGTCTTCTACAGAAAGGTCCCCACCTATGCACCTTTCATCATGTGTTTCCTCAACTCTGTGTGGGAAGTTCGTAGGCCTGGAGAGCCTCTATTTTCTCCAGACAACCTCATTGAGCATGAGGTCAAGCAACTCTGAAAGAAGAAGCATCTTGCACCGCGCTTCCCAGCTGACGACCCTAAAGATGTCTTTGCTAATTCCAGTGGCAGTGATTTTGAGCTTCCTGCGGTGCCAAGCCATCTTGGGTCTCCAAGATCTTTGACAAATTAAAGAAGACCTTCTGCCTACAGACTCGTGTTCAGAAGAAGCTCTATGAATCCCATGTCAACGAGAAGCATGCCAGGCACAGACAAATTCAGATTATGCGGGCTCTCTTCTTGAGGCCACCACTGGTTCTGAGAAGACCATCACTCTTGAGGAGCAGTGGATCTATGCTGGACTGATGATGAGATATCGGGTCAGCTTGCTGCCTTCTTCTCTGCTATTGCTCTGCTGCTGCTGCTGATGATGATGATGATGATGGGGCTGGATCTGATGATGATGATTCCGAGGAGTATGATGAGTATGAGGAGGTCTACTGAGTTTTGGGGCGTTAGCATCACTCTTTTCCTTTTTGGTGTCTTGATGCCAAAGGGGGAGAGTGTTACATTATGACGGGATTTGCATGGGTGTTGCATGGTTGTCTATTGTTTTCTCTTTTGTGTCTTCCCAGTTGAACTCTTATTTGCTCTTAGTCAGTTATGGACAACCTATCTTTTGTGAAGACTATTTGCATTTCAGTAGAGTTTGAGATTAATCGTGCCCTTGCTATTAAGGTCTACTTATTATCTCGTACAATTGCTCCTTAATGATTCTTTATATATATACCCATTGGTTGGTCTATAAAATCAACGTGCAACTTCAATTCTTGCACAGATCTCATATGGTGCACACATTGAGGGGGAGCTCCACTTTTATTTTATAGATCATCAATGCAAATCGTGTTGTTGTCATCATCCACCAAAAAGGGGGAGATTGTAAGGGCATTCTCTTACCCTAGTGTTTTGGTGATGATGACAACTCACTATGATCTAACCGTGTGTCAAGTTATACATGTATTGTGTGTGGGACACAAGACAGTTAGGTATTCCCCCCAAACGGAAAAGATCGAAGACGGTGTTCTCTATGTGTTTATTCTCTTTGTTCATAGGGATCCCGTACTATTAAGAGGGAATCCACATTGGAAGGTCTTGGGTGAATCAGTTCTCTCGCACATCCTTATACACCCATCTCGTTCCTCCACATCATAGAGAGAGAGGCCCCTCTTTCTTTCCATGCTTGCCAGTTGTACCGATGTTCTGACTTGATGCACCACTCGCTCCAGACATCCGGTTTGACCACCACTCCAGGGGTGATACCCTGGAGGTGCTACCACCGAGAGGTCCCCAGCGGTTGTATCGGTGCCTCCGGGTGGTTGTACTTCCCACAGCTGGGTGACCCTGGGTGGCAGCTTTGGGAGGTTGAACCGGCCCAGCACTAGGCTACAACCATACTCTGCTCTATTGGGCTCCGGTTGTTGGGTGGACCTGGACCGATTGTACCGCTATATTGTATAGTGGGGTACTACCGGTGTCCCAAGTAGTTGTACCGCTATGGACTCTGCTTGGTCTAGTGCTCTGGCCGAGCTATTGCATCTTGTTGGAACCACCGACCACCTTTCTGGTGTGGTCCAGTGGTTGGGCGGTAGTTGGGCGGTTGTACCGGTCATGTCGGTTGTACCGCCCACATCACTGGTTGTACCTCTACCATGTAATAATGGTTGTAACGGTTGGAAAGTGGGGGACCTATATAAAGGGGTTGATCTTCCACCTCTATCTTATCTCTTACCTCTCTCTCTCCACCATTGATGTCCATTGAGCTTTCTTGCCCGATCTCTATCTCTAGCCACCCAAACTTGTTTTCTTGCTAGGGATTGAAGGAGGAGATCTAGATCAACAATTCCACCAAAGGAAAATTGACCCCCCATACTTTCTTGTGTGGATTTTGTTACTCTTGGGTGTTTGAGCGCCCTAGACGAAAGAGGTCACCTCAAAGCCATATTCCATTGTGGTGAAGCCTCGTGGTTTTGTTGGGAGCCTCCAATTAAGTTGTGGAGAGAGCCCCAACCTTGTTTGTAAAGGTTCGGTTACCGCTTTTAAGGGCACCACTAGTGGAATCACGGCATCTCGCATTGTGTAAGGGCGTGAGGAGAATACGGTGGCCCTAGTGGCTTCTTGGGGAGCATTGTGCCCCCACACTGCTCTAACAGAGACATACTTCCCTTTACTGGGAAGGAACTCCGGTAACACATCCTCATCTCCATTGGTTCCATGTGTGGTTACTTCTCACCTTTACTTTGTGCAAGCTAGTTGTATTGTTTATCTCCTTGCTTGCATTTTTATTGTTGTTAGCATCATATAGGTTGCTCACCTAGTTGCATATCTAGCCAACCTTTTTGTTGCTAAGCCTTACTTGTTAAAGAAATATTAAAAAGTGTTAGTTGCCTATTCACCCCCCTCTAGTCAACCATATCGATCCTTTCAGCGGGTAAGAGGGTTGTCAATCCCCTTGAACTCGTTACTTGCAAGCAATGGGTTGTGTAGATGATAGTTTGATAAATATAAACCAATATAAAATTGAAAATAAATGAAAGGTAAATAATGGTAGTAGGTTATTAGGAGCGTTTATAAATATATTAGTGAATAGACTCCGGGGCCAAAGTTTTGCCTAGAGGCATCTCTCTTGTAGAAGGCATACGGTGGGCAAACAAATTGCTGTTGGGCAATTGATAGAAAAGCGCATAGTTATGCAATATTTATTCATGGTAATGATCATTACATATAAGCATCATGTCTGTAAGCAAGTAGACCGACTCCTGCCTACATCTACTACTATTACTCCACTCAAGGACCGCTATCCAGCATGCATCTAGAGTATTAAATGAAACAAATAGTTCATGGAGAACAATGACATGATGTAGACAAAGTAAATCCAATTAATATGAATTAACCCCATCGTTTGACCCTTAGTGGCAGCAATACAATACGTGTCATGTCCATTTCTTTCACTAGGATTGAGCACCGCAAGATTGAACACACTACAACGCACCTCTCCCGCTGAAGATAAATCAATCTAGTTGGCCAAACTACATCAATAGATCGGAGAGAATTACGGAGCTATCATATAAGCATGCATATGTATGAAAATACCAGCAAGGAACTCAATATAATCTCATGAATAATCTAAACATAAACCTACAATTCATCGGATCCAAACAAATGCACCGCACAGAGTGATTACATCGAATAGATCCTCGCGAATATGTGATGAACTTTGTATTGAAGTACATAGAGAGAGATAGCATATAGGTACTAACTACGGACCTGTAGGTTTGTGGTGAACTAATCACACATCACCATTGGAGCAACAAGGTTGATGTAGAGGACCTCCGTAATCGAGACCCCCTCTGGCAGGGCACCGGAACATGGCTCCGGATGGGCACACGATGGAACAAAGACTTGCGGCGGCAGAAAAAGTGTTTCGGGGGGCTCTCTAGGGGGTTTAGGGTTAATGAGAATTTATAGGCCAGAGAACAACGTCATAGGGCCAGGTAGGTGGCCCAAGGCCATCAGTGGTCGCGCCCTGTTGGCTTGGAGGCACCGCGTGTGCCCTCCGGTCTTCCTCCAAAGCTTCCAGGTCCTTATTTTGTCTGGAAAAATCATCAATTTTTTTGGGTTATTTCGAGTTCGTTTGGTACAATATTCCTAAAAATACAAAAACATGGAGAAAACAACAATCAACACTTGGCACTAGGTTAATAGGTTAGTGCTAAAAAATAATATAAAACAACAACTAAATGCCTAAAAATCATCCTAGAATGATAATATAATAGCATGGAACAAAAAAAAATTATAGATCCATAGGAGACGTATCAGTGTTAAAGCTAGCATCGACGTAACCCTTTACAATGAGCTCTTCATCACCTCCATAAACGAGAAACATTTCCTCGGTCCTCTTTTGGTACTTAAGGATATTTTTGACCGATGTCAAGTGTTACACTCCTGAATGACTTTGGTACCTACCAGTCAAACTAATGGCAAGGCACACATGACACATCAGGTCTAGTACTAAACATGATAGAGCCTATGGCTGAGGCATAGGGGACGACTTTCATATTTTCTCTTTTTTCTGCCATAGCTGGACATTGAGTCTTACTCAATTTCTTACCTCGTAACATGAGCAAGAAACCCTTATTTGACTAGTCCATTATAACTTTTTCAAAACTCTGTCAAGGTGTGTACTTTGTGGAAGTCCAATCAGGCATCTTGATATATCTCTATAGATCTTGATGCCCAATTTGTAAGCTGCTTCATTGATGTTCTCTCATTGAAAAAAACTTATTCAAATAACTCTTTATGCTTTGAAGAAGTTCTACATCATTTCCAATCAATAATATGTCATGCACATACAGTACTAAAAATGCTACAGAGCTCTCACTCACTTTCTTGTAAATACAAGTTTCTCAATAAGTTTGGATATACCCAAAACCTTTGATCGCCTCATCAAAGCAAAGATTCCAACTCCGGGATGCTTGCACCTGTCAATAAATCGATCTTTGGAGTTTGCATACCTTATTAGCATCCTTAGATTTGACAAAACCTTCGAGTTGCACCATATACAACTCTTCGTTAATTTAACCATTAAGGAACGCAATTTTGACATCCATCTGCCAGATTTCATAATAGAAAAATGCAACAATTGCTAACATAATCCTAACCGACTTTAGCATCGCTACGGGTGAGAAAGTCTCATCATAGTCAACCCCTTGAACTTGCCAAAAACCTTTTGCGACAAGTCGAGCTTTATAGATGGTGACATTACCATCGGTGTCGTGGATTTGTCACGGCAGATGTCCGGGTCAACGGACTTAGGTTTGGGGCGAAGACGCAACTACGTGGCGGCTTGAAGGGGTTGATCGGAATCGAGAGACACGGAGTTTTACCCAGGTTCGGCCCCTCCGATGGAGGTAAAAGCCTATGTCCTGCTTGTCTGGTATTGATGATCATGAAGATCTCTCGGTTACAAGGGTGCTATTTGCTACCTATAATCACGAAAGCCTCTAATCTGTTTATCTCTAATCTCTTGTGTTGTCTAAACTTGTGGACTTGTGAATCTCTCCCTCTAGGGGTGCTCTACCCCTCCTTATATAAGTGGAGAGGGTAGGTTTACAAATAGAGTCCTACTAGGAGTAGGATTAGGACTGGTCTCTCTAGAATCCTATTCCGGGTCTTGTTTTCCTTCGGCATGGAGTCTTTCTCTCTTTGGGCCTTCTCCTGTGAGCTGCCTGGTGCCGGCTCACACGTCGGGTCTTAGGCTTGGTCGTCTTGCGACCCGTCTGCCGGGTCATCAATGAAACGTCATGTCTAAGTCGGGTCTCCTATGAGTCGCTAGGCCGGGTCATACCGCGGGGTATATCCTCGACATTAGCCCCCAGGTTATCTTGAATTTATTCATGGTAAGCTCCTGAAATATGAGTAACAAATATGTAAAGTGGCTGGCTTGCTCCTTTGGCCGGCTTATGAAGTGGCTTCTCAGAAATCCGAGTCTTTCTGCATATGAATGAGTCGTCTTGAAAATCGTCTTGCTTATCAATGTCCTTTGAAAAATATTGGGAATAGACTACCCATATGCCATTGAGTCGGCTTCCAATACTCTTGGCGGGTCATCTCCGCCGGGTCATAATCATTGATGATATCAGGTCATTATGGTTGGTGACGCCGGGTCAAATAACTAGAATCCAGCTGACTTGATAAAAATATTGGGATGAAAATCCATCTGGTGTAAAACCGGACTTCCATTGTTGTGAAGCAGTGCGGCTTATATAAAATCTGGCGGGTTACGCTCTTTTGATAACGCCGGGTCATAAGTGTTGGTGACGCCGGGTCTAATAACTGAACTCCATAACTAACATTTTAGAAATTCTCCTCAAAGTTTTTGATATATCCATATTACATGTAGCCCCCAAGCTCCAAGATTATCCATGATAACTTGGTGCTTTGTAATAATATTTTGGACTGTGTAGCCCCCAAGTGTCGGGTTGTCCTGCTTGCAGCAACCTGGGACTTATAACTGTCTTATACCTTTATGAAACTTCAGCAGGTGTAGCTCCTAAGGGCCGGCTCATCAGAATGTGATGTGCCGGGTCTTCAATTTGAACCTCATAATCTGTTTGCATAGCTGAATACTGTAGCCCCCAAGTGCCGGGTCGCACGCCCGCGGCGACTTGGGACTTTATAAATTTTGATCTGAGCGGCGTAGCCCCCAAGTGCCAGGTCAGTAAGAATTACTGGGTTGGGACTTAGAAAAATATAGAAAGGCTGGCTCATCTCCTTGAAATAATAGGGTCTTGCACACAATGTAATGATTTGAAAACCGGCTTGCATTAGCCCCCAAGTGTCGTGTTGCGTGCTTGTAGCGACATGGGACTTGCATATTTGATATAAACTGGACTTGAATAGTGTAGCCCCCAAGTGTCGGGTCGTCTGCCTGTGGCGACTTGGGACTACGTAAGAATAATATGACTTACCACAATTTGTTGAATGAATCCTTGACCGTGGTTGTAATTTAACCCGGAATGAATATCCTGGAATAATTCCTTCATCTTTGACATGAAATCCTTGCTCGTGGTTGCGATGCAACCCGGCAAATATATGTTGGATAAATCCATGAGTGTTGTAGATTACTACAGAGCACATTTGAAGAAATCCGAGAACCGGTCAATTAGATGACACGACATTACATCTGACAGGGGCGACTCTTGAAAAATAATAAATTCTCCGCGCTGGCTTAAAAACCCAAATACTCGTTATGATAAACCATGAAGACTCAGCCAAGTTGGCTATTAAAGATCCATTTGCTCCTTGCAGAAGTTTTTTATTTAACAGCGGCTCATCTTAAGAGATAAGACCTGCAAAAACAAGACATAATATATTCTGCATTGTTATGAGGGCGCCTTGAGTAAACACAATCCGGAGATGTTATATCATTGCTCCTTCTTTCATAATCTTGTTCTGATCCGGCTTGATAAGCCAGCATGTCATGTGAATATGATGCAATGTATGATGCAATGTTAACTTGTCAACATTTTTGGCGCGAACGCCGGCTGTTTTTAGGGTTAGATAAGCTACACCCGGAGGTGGGAAGCCCCCTTTTGACAACCGCGGCTAATCGTGTTAACCGGAGATGGCATAAAACCGGGAGATAAGGCATTAGAAGCTATACCCGAAGGTAATAATACAGCGTAAACGCTGGAGGATAGGCGTTAGAAGCTGTACCCAAAGGTAAGAAGCCGCCCTTGCCGGGTTATGAGGTGTTAGCTACCCGTCGGTAAAAAAAACTCACAACTGCGACTAAACGTGTTAGCCGGAATTTTGGCATAAAGCCGTCCGATAGGGTGTTAGAAGCGATACCCGTCGGTAAGAAGCCCCCTTCAGCAGTACGGCATACGACGCCGGTGGATAGGCATTAGAAGTTGTACCCAAAGGTAAGAAGCCACCCTCGCCACGACTCATTTTCCTGAGCCGTTTTTTTACGGCGTACGACGCCGGCGGATAGGCATTAGAAGCTGTACCCAAAGGTAAGAAGCCACCCTCGCCACGACCCATTTACCTGAGCCGGTTTTTTATGGCCTACGACGCTGGCGGATAGGCGTTAGAAGTTGTACCCAAAGGTAAGAAGCCGCCCTCGCCATGACTCATTTTCCTGAGCCTTTTTTTATGGCGTGCGACGCGGGCGGATAGGCGTTAGAAGTTGTACCCAAAGGTAAGAAGTCTCCCTCGCCACGACTCATTTTCCTGAGCCGGTTTTTTTACGGTGTACGACGCCGGCGGATAGGCGTTAGAAGCTGTACCCAAAGGTAAGAAGCCGCCCTCGCCACGACTCATTTTCCTGAGCCCGGTTTTTTTGTGCACCATCTTGTAAGCCACCATCTTGTATGAAGAAACGACAGAAGCTCCAAGTGACTTTATGATGATAAATAAATCCGGGCACCCATGTTTTAATGGTGCATCACGACTATCCATCCTCTTGGGTAACTTTTAATCTTCCGCCAAAGATGTAGTAGCCCCCAGGATCGGGTTAACTTTTCCATGACCCGGGGTTCTCGTTGAAAACAACCAAATGTGTCTTGCCATGTCTATAGCCCCCGAGTCTTAAGTTGACTCGAAGAGGCGGCTTGAGAATCTCCACTGAAAGTTGAGGTTGGCCATGGCAGGTTATAGATGATCCAGCATGATTTGTTTCAATAATCCGGTCAAGGGTTCATTCCAGCTGGTTATTGCAGTGAACCAAATTGTAATGGCGGCGACTTGGGCACCTGTCCGTTGGGCGGCTCGCATCGGTGTATGCAGCCCTTGGGCATGTTGATGTAGATGTAGAAGTCAGCTATGGCTTTGTAAGCCGGTGCGGCCTGTGAGAGACGGACACAACATTGTAAGCCGGGACGGCACAAAAGGCGGTCGCGAGAGGTGGCCGTGGTGTTGTAAGCCGTTGTGACCATAAGAGGCGGCCGTGGCGTTGCGGCCACGAGAGATGGCCGATTCGTTGTAAACTGGCGTGGTCGCGAGAGAAGGCCGAGGCATTTGTAAGCCGGCGCGATCGCGAGAGACAACCGAGTAAGCCGACGCGGCCGCGATATTGTCGATGTAGACTCGACCACGGCAGCTTGAAACGTCCATTGGGCGGCTTGTAGAGGCGGGTGAACTAGCGCGGTATCGGCTTGCTGAGTTGAATGCGAGAGTTGTCCAGCGACTTGACACGAACCCGAGAGTCGGCTGCGGCGTTGTACACTGGCGCAGACGGGTGATTTGGCCATGGCATTATAAGCCGGCACGGGTGGCGAGAGTCGGCCACGATGTTGTAAGCCGGTGCGCCCATGAGAGGCGGCCACGGCGTTGTAAGCCGGTGAAGACGATGAGTGAGACGTGGCTTTGTTGGTGAGAACCATATCGCGAATATGGTAGCTTGCTGCGTCCCTTGTGGTCTCATACTGGCGGGCGAGCGTGCATGGTACCGGCGTGTTGATATAGATCGGGCCGCCATAGCAGCGATCCACGTGCGTCTATTGAACAACATGACACGGACAAAAACCAGCATAGAATGATTCTCGCGTGCGGTCCACCTCCACGGTACAATGCCACGTGAATAATTACCCTTTTTGTTAGATGACCGCAGACATTTTCGTTGATGGACGCGGACGTAGAGCCGGAGTTGCAGACATATTGCGGTCTTGATTTGGACAAAGACATATTAACGGAGCACTACTAATACTGCATTATAGTACTAATCGATTTCTCCACCACGTGACCTCCCCTTTTTTTTAGCTTCTCTTTCTTCCGCAAAATCTCTTCATGAATAGGATCCATTTCTTTTCCTTCTGTATGAGAGCTTTCTGTTGGTCATCATAACCGTTGAGAAGGTCATGAAGATCACCCCATTGGCTTGCTGGTTGCCTGGTACCAAGTGTTGTGGCAGGGGTAGCTACTCTTGGATCTTTCTTACGCTCATTGGTGAACTGTCGATCAATATTAGATGATGAGACTGGTTGAGATGACAATGCAATAGTCTGAAGTTGCTTCGCTAGTTGTTTTGGTGCTGCAATTTCAATAGCATGTTTTTATTCAGCTTGGTGGGCACTGCGCCAGCCGTCGATGTCTCCTGCAGGTCTTGTTAGAGCACCAGGTCTAGCATATCCGTCAAATCCTCGTCCGTGTCAATGTGACAAAGCGAGTCCATCTCCTCAACGGAGTAACAATACTTGCTGGAGGGGCCCGCGCGCGCTGTTTAGCAGGTCGCGGAAGATATGGCTCGACAGGAGTAGTGGTGCGGGGTAACTCGCAGTTGCGGACGGCGCGGTGCGGAGCGGCTTACAGGCGCGGACAGTGGGTCGGTCGCGGTGCAGAGGCCTAGCAGGAGCAGTGGCACTGCGTAGTGCACGGCAGCACGGCACGGGGCACGGTAGGCTCGGCAGGAACGGAGTCACAACGACGCAGATGGCAGAGACTCGGCGATGCCGACCCATGGCAGAGGTGGAGCTCGTGGTGGCGGCTTGCAATGCAACAACTGCACGGAAGTGCAGCGGGAGCCGGAGGTGCTGGTGCCGCGGAGGCAGCTCGAGGCGGCCGGTTGTAAGCCAGGCGTGACGGGGTAAGCAGCAAAGTAGGGCTGAATAGGCCGGCTCTGAGCCAGGCAAGGCGAGGTCGCAGATGACTCGGGCAAAGGAAAAAACGGCCGCACGGAGCAGAGGTAGATACGTCTTCGGGTCGAGGGAAACCGGCCACACAGACATCTGCAAAGGCGAGGCTCATGGTGGCGGCTCGGCGGCGCCGGCCTGCGGAGCTCGCGGCGGAGCCGGTGGTCTTGACATGCGGCGACGGCTCGCCAGACGGCGGGTCGAGCGTCGAGCGCGCGGGGCCAGGTGAGGTAAATCCGGAGACAAGGCAAAATCGTGATCGAGACGGGGCTGGCTTGGAGAGGGACAATTTCTTCTACCTTTTTTCTCCCCCTTTTTTCTAATCTTGATCTTTTTTGAGCGGACATCGGGCTACAAACAATATGGGAGTTTTCTTCTGATTGATTGGCCATGACGACAAGCATATCGCGGCCGACTTCCTTCTCTAGTCTATACAATGGATTTCTGAATCTGATCTGATTATGTCGCTAGAAATTTTTCAATCTTGACTGATAACTCTGAATCACTGCAAATCCTTCGAACCGGCTCTTCCATGATCCGATCGTTTAGCAAGCTTCTCGATCCCTGAGAAAATCCCTTCAAGAATTCAACACCACCGTGCAGAGCCCCACGGTGGGCGCAAACTGTCATGGATTTGTCACGGCAGATGTCCGGGTCAACGGACTTAGGTTCGGGGCGAAGACGCAACTACGTGGCGGCTTGAAGGGGTTGATCGGAATCGAGAGACACGGAGTTTTACCTAGGTTCGGCCCCTCCGATGGAGGTAAAAGCCTACGTCCTGCTTGTCTGGTAGCCTACGTCGTGCTTGTCTGGTATTGATGATGATGAAGATCTCTCAGTTACAAGGGTGTTGTTTGCTACCTCTAATCAAGAAAGCCTCTAATCTGTTTATCTCTAATCTCTTGTGTTGTCTAAACTTGTGGACTTGTGAATCTCTACCTCTAGGGGTGCTCTACCCCTCCTTATATAAGTGGAGAGGGTAGGTTTACAAATAGAGTCCTACTAGGAGTAGTATTAGGACTGGTCTCTCCAGAATCCTATTCCGGGTCTTGTTTTCCTTCGGCAGGGAGTCTTTCTCTCTTTGGGCCTTCTCTTGTGAGCCACCTGGTGCCGGCTCACATGCCGGGTCTTAGGCTTGGTCGTCTTGCGACCCGTCTGTCGGGTCATCAATGAAATGTCATGTCTAACCCGGGTCTCCTTTGAGTCTCCCGGTCGGGTCATACCGCGGGGTATATCCCCGACAATCGGCATTTGTTTTCTTATTACAGATTGTCTTATTTAGACAGATTGTTGTCATAATTTTGTTATCTACTTCTCCTATAGTTTTCATCACTTATATTGGTAGATATAAATTGTGTAAAGGATATTACAAAGTAGATAATGTTTGAAAATTATTATGCAACTTGTCTTGGCAGTACATAAAGTGTTGATTTATTCTTATGTGCACTAACCTACCTCACAAGTTCTTTTCAAGTTTTGTGTGGATGAAGTTTTTGAGATTTAGGTGAAACAGTGATATGAGAGGAATTAAAGAGACACAAAAGCTCAAGCTTGGGGATGCCCAAGGCTCCCCAAATCAATATTACAAGAATTCTCAAGCATGTAAGCTTGGGGATGCTACGCATCTCACCTCTCTTCGTCAACAACTATCGGTTAGCCTATGTTGAACCTAAGTTTCTATTTGTTCACTTGATATGTGATATTCTTGGAGTGTCCTTTGTTTTCTTTGTTGTTTGAATAAAAATATCGGATCTGATATCTTTATATACAGAGATAGAGTCCTCACATAGTTGCTTAATTGTTTAACTACTCATTGATCTTCACTTATGTCTTTATGAGAGTAGTTTGATGTTTACTCATGTGCTTCACTTTTATCCTAAGAGTAAATTGTGAATGAATTGAATATCATCAATCTGAAATTATCCATGTGCTTTATGCTTAGTAGTAGTTTCACATTTGGTTTAGAAAGTAAAATCTATTTAAGTTTGACAATCATAGTATTGGTCATACAAGCAATTCACGAATGAGTGGTATAAGAAAGAGAACTTCCACATACAAATATATTATCTTGGACATATTTTATGATTGTTAATACCCATTAATTATTTTCAACCTTGATCAAATAGTTGAAGTTGGACAAGAAGCAACGTAATGGTTATGTTTTGGTATATTTGCATAGAAGTTACATTGTTATGGATCCTCCAACATGTGGTGCTTGTTTAGAACCTTTTGCTAGCCAAAACTTCGTACTAAGTAGAAATACTACTTTTGCATCCAAATCCTTGAGCCAAGTTTCTTCCACGAGAGTCCACCATACCTACCTATATATGGTATTTCACTGACATTCCAAGTAAATTTGCATGTGCCATCTCTAAAACCTTCAAAATAAATATATGTTTTGTGTGCCCTTACCACTCATGGAGCGATGGGGCGGGCGCTTCCATGCTAAGTGTGTTTAAATCACGATGATTGTTTATTCACTTGTCATTGCACGAGAGAGGCTGGTAAAATGGATGCCCAATCCTGCATAAGACAAAAATTAAATAAATACCCTCCTTGAAAGTTGATTGTTTGGAGGGCACCCGTGGACTCGGTCAACCATGGAATGTGTTTGAATGGTGAAGGGGGAGTAAAATTTCAATTCCGTTTGGGAACCACCATTAATGTGATTAGCATGGAAGATATTGAAATCCCTTGTCGTAACATTGACAGGAAAGGCACACCACCCAAAAACATATTCAGCTTTGTTTTAAGCAATGAGCTCTGGCACCTCTGCAAATCCCCGCTCCCCTCTGCGAAGGGACATTCTATTTAGTTTTATGTTATTTACTTTCATGTAATTTACTTTTCATGTTGAGTCAACTTCTTATTTCAACCTCGGTCTCTAGTTGGCAAGCATCATCTGGTGGGGAAAGATCCAAGCATATATTTATCCATTCAAATATATTTGATCATGATTCATTATTGTTGACAATTATCTTTACAATAAGTGTGTTGGGAGGCGAAACATTACCCCCCTATCTTTCTATGTGTTCGATGGATGTTGTTTTTTCTACAAATATGCTTTGAGTATTAGCAATAATAGAAGACTACATGATAATTGAGTATGTGGAGCTCTTACTTAGACCTTGTTGAAAATAAGATACGTTGAAATTGGTTGGTGACTAATAATACAGGTTGTTAAGCTTCAAGAGAATGCATTTTTTGAACCATGATATGTGAATTGATTGCTACTCTATCATGATGAGTTTCATGAGAAAAAGTTGTTGGCTATGATGCTACAAAAAGTTATCAGAAGTAACATTGATCAAACTTATATACTATGTGTAATAGCCCAGGACCGACGCTCTAGAAGATTCCCCTTTTATTCCATTCTCGTCATGTGATTCGTCTGGGTGTCGCATCATCATAGCATCATTCGTATCATCTGCATAGCATCGTCACTCATTTTCGAAAACTTGCATCCGTTCATAGTCACCGATTCTCTCCGTTCTTGCCGTTGCCCGTTTCGAGACCAACCACACACGCACGCGCCCGTGGCATTGTTTAAAAAATATTTTAAAAGGCACGCTAAAAATATTCTCGGATTGGGTCGAAACCTGGCGTGCGATCTTATTGTAGTGTAGGTAGACCACCTGTCAAATTTCGTCGCGTTCCGAGTTCGTTTGATACCCGAAGGGTCTGTCGTAGCAGTGCGGTCATTGGTTTATTATCAAACGTTTTCGATGTTTAAAACCTTGGATCACGGGCCGAAACTTCCCCTCTCATCCCCACCAAGTCCTTCTACACAGCCCACCTAACCTATCCCCACGACCGGAGCCGTCCGATCACGATCGGAAGGTCCGAAAACGAGCAAAAAAACCCTATCCTAGCCCCAAACTGCTATTTATAGACCGTAACCTGCCCTAAACGGAAACCCTAAGCCACCACCTTGAAATCCGCACCACCACCGCCATCTCCGACCACTCAGCGCCGCACCTCCCACCTCCTCTCTCCTCCCAGCCGCAGGGCCCGCCGAAGCCCATCTAGGCCCGCCCCGGGCCCGGATCGTGACGCCGCCCATAGGCGCCCGAGCAGCTCGCTCCCGAGCTCCTTTGCCAGTGCCTCCCTGCGCCGTGCCTCCCCACACCTCACCGGTAGCCGGAGGACCCATCGCCCCTTGCCGGAGCTCTGCTGGGAATGCTGTAGGTCGCCGCCCTACTCCCTCTCCCTTCCTTCTTCTGTCTCTCCCTCTCATCTCTCTCTCCTTCTCTGCCCGTAGGCCAACCCCGCCATGGAGTCGCGCTCCACTGCCGGAGCCTCACCGCCGGCAACCTCCGCTGCTGGATCCGGGTCTCCAACCCCCGGATCCACCCGTTCCCGTTGCCCGCCGGTCGCCTCCTGTCGCTGCCCATCGCTGGCAAAGTCACTGCCACCTCCCTACGTTCGGGAAGGGGACTGGGGATGAAGCCCTAGCGGGCGTTGACCTGCCGTGGGCCGCAACCGCCGCCCGAGCCGGCCCAGCCCCAGCCTCCCTCGTCCTGGGCCGAGCCCACGAGGTGAGCTGTGCCCAGCCCTAACCCTCGCCCGTGAGCAATGGATAGTGTGTTCCCCCCTCTATAAACTGTTGGGCTACTCAGATTCGGCCCAAGGCATGTTTTTTTTATTCCGCGAATTTGCTAATTACCCAATGAATTTAGCTTTACACAAAACCCCCTACACTTCATGCATTTAATAACTCACCAACCGTGCATCATATGTAAAAACTTAATATATGAAAAGTGACTAGAATTTCGTGTAGTTTCATAATATCTAACTTCCACACATGGTAAAAATACTTAAACTTGTTGTTTGCATTAATTTGCGTCAATGCCATGTTAAAACGGTTTTTGTCATAACTAATTAACCGTAACTCCGATTCAAATGTTCTACATATGTAACTTGACTAGAAAAACATGTAGAATCTCATGCCACACTTTATTTACATGTTTAACAAATATAGAATTGTGTTAGGAAAGATCTGGACAAAATTCATAATTTGCATGTGGGGATGTTTCGGAAATGCTATATGATGCTTCCGTACTCATTTAAAATGCCTAGATGTTGTAGTTGTGTATGCTTCAACGTTTGCCATGTTAACCAACATTTAATATTGATGAGTACCTAGAAGGGAGTGAACTAAATAATTCGAACGTGGAGTTTCATCAATATGCAACTCGTTGCATACTGAACTTCACTTAATATGTAGTAGTTATTTGTTGTGCTTGCCATGCCATGCCATGTGTTGCATATTAAACCGGGCATGCATCATATTTGTTTGTGCATCATGTCATGCATTGTTGTGGTGTACCGTGTGTTGATTTTTGTTTCCGTGTTGTTTCTTCTCGATAGAGTTCCAAAAGTGTTCGGAGTGTGAGGATTTGTTCGACTACGTTGGATCGTCTTCTTCTCGGATTCATCCTTCTTTCGAGCGGGATCCCAGGCAAGATGACACATTTCCCTAGATACCACTACTATCATTGCTATGCTAGTTGTCCCGCTTTTATCATTATGTCTTGCTACCTACCACTTGTTTGTCAAGCCTCCCAACATTGCCATGAAAAGCCTCTAACCCTCCACCTTCCCAGCAAACCATTGTTTGGCTATCTTACCACTTGCTCAGCCCTTCTTATAGCGTTTCTAGCTGCAGGTGCAATTGCTTCCATGTGTCAACATGGACATTCTTTTGTTATCACAATATTATTGCTATTTAATTTAATGCACTTATACACCTGGTAAAGGGTGGAAGGCTTGGCCTTTTGCTCAATGTTTTGTTCCACTCTTGCCGCCCCTAGTTACTTGTGAACCGGTGTTATGTTCCATAAATGAGCACTCCTAACATGCTCGGGGTTGTTATGGGGACCCCCTTGATTTTCGTTTTAGGATAAAGCTTGTCTGGAAAGGCCCAATATTCATACTATATTTGCCTAATAACTAATAAAATTGCATAGGGACCCGCCGGCACCCGCGGTTCTTAATCAACAACCCGAGCCAGTGATCCTCATGAGTGTTGGTCCAAACTAGAGCACTGTGCGGGGCCAACCCGGGGCAACTCGGGAGATGTCTATCAGGCCACCGTACACTTCGGTTATTTGTCGTGTCCTGAGAACGAGATACGCGGCTCCTATCGGGTTCGTCGACACGTCGGGCGGCCTTGCTGGATTTGTTTTACCTTTCTCGAACGTCTTGAGTGAGGAACTCTGATCTTCTTTAGGCTATCTCGAGGTGTCGGATTTCCTAGGATGATCACGAGATCCGTGGTCAAGGTTATTCCCGTTGCGTGTGGTTAATTTGTGATGGACGAGTTGGAGCACCCTTGCAGGGTTAAATCTTTCGAAAAGCTGTGTCCGCGGTTATATGGCAAACTTGGATACTTTGTTTAACACCCGGTCATAGCAAACTTGAAGTAAACTCAAACAAAATACACCAACTGTGTGCGTAACCGTGATTGTCTCTTCTCGTGAGTCCTTATCCGAGAGAGAACACGGCGGGGTTATGATTGACGTAAGTAGGTGTTTAGGATCAGTTATTGATCATTACTAGTTCACGTCCGTTGTGCGTAGACCACCATACTTTAATTTCTATATTCGTAAGTTAGCCACTCAAATATATGCTTAGTCGCTGCTCCAGCCTCACTACTTAACCATACCTCACCCATTAAGCTTTAATAGTCTTGATACCCTTGGAAATGAGATTGCTGAGTCCCCTGTGGCTCATAGATTACCACAACAACAACTGCAGGTACAGATAATGCGATGATTTGATGTGAGTATGATGCTTGTTTGTTTGCAGTTCTTCTTCTTCATCGATCTAGGATGGGTTCCAGGCGGCAACCTGGGATAGCAAGGATGGATGTCATTTTATCGTTTATTTTGTCTATAGTCGGACCCTACTCTTTTGTATGATGTTTGAATATGTTGTTGTATTGATGTGACTCTGATGTAGCTTGTGGCGAGTGTAAGCCAATTCCATATACTCATCTCTTATATACATGTACTTGTAATGATATCCATTCTTGCAACGCGACGAGATGCGCTTCTATATCTGTCGACGCCCTCGTGCCAAAATAAGGATAAGATCACATCTTGGGCATGACAAGTTGGTATCAGAGCCTGTACCGACCTAGGAACCCCCTTGATTGATCGAACTTGGCCGAGTCGAGTCTAGTGAAAAACTATTTTGAGTCTAGTTATATCGGAGAGTAGGATTCTTTTTACTCCTATTCTATGCTCTGGTGAGGAATTACGACTTAGGAATTTTTAATCTACCCTCTTCTCACTCCAAATTTTTGTAGGATCACGCGGGTATTTTGGAATCTCTATGATGTCGATGTGACGGAGTTCTGTCTTGGTGCCTCCTGTCTGACTTGATTTCTTCCGGGGAGTTGAGATCCAGGGAATTCTTGGCACATCGTTATCATTCAGCTTCCTTAGTATCTCAGGACGGAGGGTGTTCGGAATTGCTTCAATACTTGTCGTGGTGAGATAATGTCGGAGTCACCCAATACTAGGGAGGCGTCCGGGGTACCACCATGGTTAGTATCGTTGTGCTTTTGAGGATCCGAGTTAGATGGATTTCCAGAAGCCTCTGGTTATGTGTTGAAGGATGGATACAGTTGGGGTGTAGGTTTGTTAGTTGTGTGAGATATTTCCTCCTTGTATCCCCAACACCGGATTGCATAACCAGAAAGTTTTTGGAAGTTCTTAGGTGGGAATTCAAGTAGTTACCTAGGCTATCTTCCAATAGATCATGATGTGAGGTTGGGGTTTGACATCTAGTGGACTCGTTTGTCCATGGTATTTCTTACAGAGGACAGTCTCGATTTATGCTTCGTCAAGCCTTGTAGTTCGCTACGCCTAGGGAGCATATTCGAGCATCATTTCAATATGACAATCCAATGTACGAGCGAGCCCGTGCGAACCTTACCATGAAAATATTGAGTGAAATCTCTGTTATGCATTTGTTCTGGCTTGTTACATAAGCCTCATCCTTTGTTTGTTTTTTGTGTATATGGTAATTCGAGTAGCTTCGATGTCAAGTGGTGATCTCATATCTTTTCAAAGTAGCATTCTCATATTTCTGTGGGATTGCTAATTCTTTTGCTCAATCAAGTTGTCATATCAATTCTTTTATCCGGTGTGCTTCTCTTCAAGATAATTCTATCATCCTCAATATTTGCAAGATCAATCCTCATACTTCGTTGCGGAGTTTGTCTCATCTGTTCCAAGTTTTCTTTGTTTTTTCCCACCCCCATGCCCTTTTTCTCCAGTGATTAAATTCTCATCCAAGTGTATTTCCATTCATGTGATGCTTCCGCTATATCTTTTCTTTTGTATCATATCCGGTGATTCATTGTGAAGATTCTCAAGTGCTTCAAGTTCATCATTTCTTCGTCTCTGTTTTCTTCTCCAGTGGATTCAATTCAAGCTCTCGGTGTTCATCATATCATTTTCATTCTCTAATTGCTCTCCCATGTTGGAATTCTCATCAAGCCTCTCTTGGTTTTCATCTCTCTCTATTCCATCCGGAGTGCTGAAGATATCTCAGAAGACTTTCATTTCCATTCATATCCTCTAAAATCATTTCGAGGTTCTCACCTCATCAAGTTCTTAATTTTTCCGGTGCAATCTCTCTTTCTAAGCAATTGTCTCTATGGTGGTTTTTTTTGAATGGGCCCATAACCCACAGGTTTTTCCCTAGGATCTTACCTGGCTCTTCTAATATTTTTGGAGATGTCCTCAAGTTCTTTTTAAATATGACGTAAGAATGATTTTCATTAGCCATATTCCTTCTCCAAGATCGCGTCTAAATATTTTTCACCGTTGGCTCAACCTTCTTTATCCATTGTTCCGGAGTGTCTCAATAATTCATGGTGTTGCTTCTCATCATTATTCTCAGTGTTGAAGACCGAAGGAAAGTTTCTCTTAATCTTGGTCCATTATCTTGAAGATTTTTCATCTCATCTTGATGCTTTCCTCTCAAATTGTTTCCATTCATGAGTAATCTCATCCTTATCTATCTGGTGCTTTCAGTGTTATTTTTATTCTCGATCCTTCGAAGGCCATCATTTCAGAAGATTTCTTTGTTCTGAGCTTTCAACTTTCGTTCTCAAATTCTTCTCAAGTGTTGTTCCTTTGTTCGTATCTCAATTATTCCGATGCTTTGTTCAAGTTTTCTATTAGGTGTATCATGCTCCCTTCGTTCTCAGGTTATATCATTCATTTGTATTATCCTCTTTAGTTTCTAATTCTTACTGGTGTCTCGTTCAAGACCTCTTCAAGTTTGTGCTCTATCTATCTTTCCTATATTTTTCAAGAAGAATAAGTGGTATGCCAAATCCGTTGTTCATCATCAATTTAACTTGATGAAGGATAAGCGTAACATAAATCTTATTCTTGTTTCATCAAGTGATTTCAATCCTTCTTCCGGAGTTGTGCATGATATCAATTCTGAGTTTCAAGTGTTCTCATCTTTACTTTTCCGGAGTTCCTAGTTTTTGTTGGGGAACGTCGCATGGGACACAAAAAAATTCCTACGCGCATGCAAACCTATCCATGGTGATGAGCATCTACGAGAGGGAGAGTGGATCTACGTACCCTTGTAGATCCCTAAGCGGGAAGCGTTAAGAAACGCGGTTGGTGTAGTCGTACTTCTTCGCGATCCAAATCGTCGAGTGTCCCGCGATCTAATCACGAACCGTCCCGCGATCTCGTCACGATCCGTCCCGCGATCCGATCATGAACGTCCCGTGGCCTTGATCACGATCCTTCCGATCTAGTACCGAACGGACGGCACCTCCACGTTCAGCACACGTGCAGCTTGATGACGATCTCCACTGTCTTGATCCAGCAATAGGAGGTGGAGAGGAGAGAGAGTTCACCGGCAGCGTGACGGCGCTCCGGCGATGGTGGTGGTGAAGCAATTCCGGCAGGGCTACGCCTAAGCATTGCGGGAAACCAATCTAGAGGAGCACCGGTGGAACGGGTAGCACGTGGCTGTAATTTCTGCCAAAACCCTAGATATTCCACTAGTATATATAGGAGGAGAGGAGAGGAGAGGCAGCCAAGGGCCTCCTTGGTTCAGCCGAACCATAGGGTGGAATCCTATTCCACCTCCAATCCTACTTGGAGTAGGATTGCTCCCTATTGGTTGATTTTTGGCCTTTTTCCTTTAGACTTTTTCTCTCCTGCGCCATGGGCCTTCTAGGCTGATTTACCAGCCCACTAAGGGATGGTTAATACTCTCCCACAGCCCATGGTCTCTCTAGGGTCGAAATACCCCTCCCAGAGGTCTCCCGGTACACTACCGGCACTCCCGGTACACTACCGATGAGCCCGAAACTTTTCCGGCGACCAAACTGTGACTTCCTATATATGAATCTTTACCTCCGGACCATTCCGGAGCTCCTCGTGACGTTCGGGATCTCATCCGGGACTCCTAACAACCTTCGGTCACCACCATACACAACTCTATACTACCGAAACGTCACCGAACCTTAAGTGTGCAGACCCTGCGGGTTCGAGAACTATGTAGACATGACCGAGACACCTCTACGGCCAATAACCAATGGCGGGACCTGGACGTCCACATTGGTTCCTACATATTCTATGAAGATCTTTATCGGTCGAACCTCTATGTCAAGGATTCAGTTAATCCCGTATAACGTCCCCTTTGTTCTTCGGTATGTTACTTGCCCGAGATTCGATCGTCGGTATCTCTATACCTAGTTCAACCTCGTTACCGGCAAGTCTCTTTACTCGTTCCGTAATACAAGATCCCGCAACTAATAATTAGTCACATTGCTTGCAAGGCTCATTGTGATGTTGTATTACCGAGTGGGCCCCAAGATACCTCTCCGTAACACGGAGTAACAAATCCCAGTCTTGATCCATGCCAACTCAACAAACACCATCGGAGATACCTGTAGAGCACCTTTATAGTCACCCAGTTACGTTGCGACGTTTGATACACACAAGGCACTCCTCCGATATCCGTGAGTTGCATGATCCCATGTTCAAAGGAACATATACATTGACATGCAGAAAACAGTAGCAATAAACTGACACGATCATATGCTACGTTTGTAGTTTGGGTCTTGTCCATCACATCATTCTCTCAATGACGTGATCCCGTTATCAAATGACATCACATGTCAATGGCTAGGAAACCCTCACCATCTTTGACCAACGAGCTAGTTCACTAGAGGCGTGCTAGGGACACAGTGTTGTCTATTTACCCACACATGCAATGTGTTTCCAATCACTACAATTATAGCATGGATAATAAACGATTATCATGAACAAGGAAATATAATAATAAACACTTTATATATTGCCTCTAGGGCATATTTCCAACAGTCTCCCACTTGCACTAGAGTCAACAATCTAGTTCACATCACTATGTGATTTACATGGTAATGAATCGAACACCCATACAGTTCTGGTGTTGATCATGTTTAGCCCTTGGAAGAGGTTTAGTCAACGGGTCTGCAACATTCAGATCCGTGTGCACTTTGCAAATATTTATGTCCTTCTCCTCGATGTAGAACCGGATGGAGTTGAAGCATCGCTTTATGTGTCTGGTCCTCTTGTGAAACCTTGGTTCCTTGGCTAGAGCAATGGCACCAGTGTTGTCACAGAACAGGTTTATTGGATTCAGTGCACTGGGCACTACTCCAAGATCTGTCATGAACTGCTTCATCCAAACACCTTCCTTCACTGCCTCCGAGGCTGCGATGTACTCCGCTTCGCACGTAGAATCATCTACCACGCTTTGCTTGGAACTGCACCAGCTTACCGCTCCCCCGTTAAGAATAAATACGTATCCGGTTTGCGACTTAGAGTCGTCCGGATCAGTGTTAAAGCTTGCATCGACGTAACCCTTTACGACGAGCTCTTCATCACCTCCATAAACGAGAAACATGCCCTTAGTCCTGTTAAGGTACTTAAGGATATTCTTGACCGCTTGCCAGTGCTCCATTCCAGGATCACTTTGAAACCTTCCAGCCATACTTATGGCAAGGCTGACATCGAGTCTTGTGCACAGCATTGCATACATGATAGAGCCTATGGCTGAAGCATAGGGGATGACACTTATCTTTTCTTTATCTTCTGCAGTCACTAGGCATTGAGTCTTACTCAACTTCACACCTTGTAACACAGGCAAGAACCCTTTCTTGGACTACTCCATTTTGAACTTCTTCAAAACTTTATCAAGGTATGTGCTCTGTGAAAGTGCTATTAAGCGTCTCGACCTATCTCTATAGATCTTAATGCCTAATATGAAAGCAGATTCTCCTAGGTCCTTCATTGAAAAAATCTTATTCAAATACTCCTTCACGCTTTCCAGCATTTCTATATTGTTTCCAATCAGTAATATGTCATCCACATATAATACTAGAAATGCTATAGAGCTCCCACTCACTTTCTTGTAAATACAAGCTTCTCCATAAACTTGTATAAACTCAAACGCTTTGATCACCTCATCAAAACGCTTATTCCAACTCCGAGATGCCTGCACCAGTCCATAAATGGATCGCTGGAGTTTGCAAACTTTGTCAGCATTCTCTGGATCGACAAAACCTTCGGGTTGCATCATATACAACTCTTCCTCAAGGAAACCGTTGAGGAACGCCGTTTTTACATCCATCTGCCAAATTTCATAGTCGAAATAAGCAGCTATTGCCAACATGATTCTGACAGACTTAAGCATCGCTACGGGTGAGAAAGTCTCATCATAGTCAACTCCTTGAACTTGTGAAAAACCCTTTGCCACAAGTCGAGCTTTATAGACGGTGACATTACCGTCTGCGTCCGTCTTCTTCTTAAAGATCCATTTGTTCTGAATGGCCTTTCGCCCTTCAGGTAGTACTTCCAAAGTCCATACTTTGTTTTCATACATGGATCCCATCTCGGATTTCATGGCCTCTAACCATTTCTCGGAATCCGGGCCCATCACTGCTCCTCCATAGCTCGTAGGTTCATTGTTGTCTAACAACATGACCTCCAAGACAGGGTTGTCGTACCACTCAGGAGTAGTACGCACCCTTGTCGACCTACGAGGTTCAATAGTAGCTTGATCCGAAGCTTCATGATCATCATCATTAATTTCCTCTTCTACCGTCGTAGGTTCCACAGAAACAACTTTCTGCGTTGCGCTACTTTCCGGTTGAAGTAAAGGTTCAATAACCTCATCAAGCTCTATTTTCCTCCCACTCAATTCTTTCGAGAGAAACTCTTTCTCAACAAATGTTCCGTTCTTAGCGAAAAACACTTTGCCTTCGGATCTGAGATAGAAGGTATACCCGACTGTCTCTTTCAAGTATCCTATGAAGACGCATTTTTCCGCTTTGGGTTTCAGCTTTTCAGGCTGAAGCTTTTTGACATAAGCATCACATCCCCAAACTTTAAGAAACGACAACTTCGGCTTTTTGCCAAACCACAGTTCATATGGCGTCGTCTCAACGGATTTTGATGGTGCCCTATTTAAAGTGAATGCAGCTGTCTCTAATGCATAACCCCAAAACGATAGTGGCAAATCGGCAAGAGACATCATAGAACGCACCATATCTAATAAGGTTCGATTACGACGTTCAGACACACCATTACGCTGTGGTGTTCCGGGCGGTGTCAACTGTGAAACAATTCCACATTGTCTTAAGTGACTACCAAACTCATAACTCAGATATTCACCTCCTTGATCAGATCGCAGAAATTTAATCTTCTTGTTACGATGATTCTCAACTTCACTCTGAAATTGCTTGAACTTTTCAAACGTTTCAGACTTGTGTTTCATCAAGTAAATATACACATATCTACTCAAGTAATCAGTGAAGGTGAGAAAGTAACGATATCCACCGCGCGCTGCAACATTCATTGGACCGCACACATTAGTATGTATGATTTCCAATAAGTCACTTGCCCATTCCATTGTTCCTGAGAACGGCGTTTTAGTCATCTTGCCCATCAGGCATGGTTCACATGTGTCAAGTGATTCAAAATCAAGTGACTCCAAAAGTCCATCAGCATGGAGCTTCCTCATGCGTTTTACACCAATATGACATAAACGGCAGTGCCACAAGAAAGTGGTACTATCATTAACAACTCTACATCTTTTGGCATCAATGTTATGAACATGTGTGTCATCACTATCAAGATTTAAAATGAATAAACCCCTAACATTGGGTGCATGACCATAAAAGATATTACTCATATAAATAGAACAACCTTTATTCTCTGATTTAAATGAGTAACCGTCTCGCAATAAACAAGATCCAGATATAATGTTCATGCTTAACGCAGGCACTAAATAACAATTATTCAGGTTCATCACTAATCCCGATGGTAATCAAAGAGAGAGCGTGTCGACGGCGATCACATCAACCTTGGAACCATTTCCCACGCGCATCGTCACTTCGTCCTTTGCCAGTCTTCGTTTATTCCATAGTTCCTGTTTTGAGTTGCAAATGTGAGCAACCGAACCGGTATCAAATACCCAGGGACTACTACGAGAACTGGTGAGGTACACATCAATAACATGTATATCATATATACCTTGTTTGTCGTTGGCCGCCTTCTTGTCAGCCAGGTACTTGGGGCAATTCCGCTTCCAGTGACCAGTTCCCTTGCAATGAAAGCACTCAGTTTCTGGCTTAGGTCCATGCTTAGGCTTCTTTGTGGGAGTAGCAACTGCTTTGCCATCCTTTTCGGTTTTACCCTTCTTGCCTTTGCCCTTGCCATTTTTCTTGAAACTAGTGGTTTTATTGACCATCAACACTTGATGTTCTTTCTGGATTTCAGACTCAGCGACTTTCAGCATCGCAAACAGCTCGGCGACTGACTTGTTCATCCCGTGCATGTTATAGTTCATCACAAAGCTCTTGTAACTAGGTGGCACTGATTGAAGAACTCTGTCAGTGATTGCCTCTGGCGGAAGGGTAATTCCCAACTCCGCTAGACGGTTTGAGTACCCAAACATTCTGAGTATATGCTCACTGATAGACCCGTTCTCCTCCATCTTGCAAGCATAGAACTTATCGGAGGTCTCATACCTCTCGATCCGGGCATTCTTCTGAAAGATAAACTTCAACTCCTGGAACATCTCATATGCTCCATGACGTTCAAAACGTCTTTGAAGTCCCGGTTCTAAGCCATACAATATTGCACACTGAACTATTGAGTAGTCTCCAACACGAGCCTCCCAAGCGTTCTTAACGTCTTCGGAGGTCATGTCTTCTGGTTGGTCACCAAGCGGTGCATCAAGGACATATTGTTTCTGGGAAGCCATAAGGATAATCCTCAGATTACGGGCCCAATCAACAAAGTTACTTCCGTCATCTTTCAACTTAGCTTTCTCTAGGAACGCATTAAAATTCAGGGGTGCTACTGCGCGAGCCATTGATCTACAACATAAATATGCAAAGGTTACTTAGACTATTGTTCAAGATAATGAGTTTAGTTAATCAAATTACTAAAGCTCCCACTCAAATTGACATCCCTCAGGTCATCTGAGTGTCACATGATCCAAATTCACCAACTCAAGTCCGATCATCACGTGAGTTAAGCTGGTTTCAATGGTGAACATCATTATGTTGATCATATCTACTATATGACTCATGTTCGACCTTTCGGTCTCTTGTGTTCCGAGGCCATGTCCGTACATGCTAGGCTCGTCAAGTTTAACCCGAGTGTTCTGCACGTGCAAATCTGGCTTGCACCCGTTGTATATGAACGTAGAGTCTATCACACCTGATCATCACGTGGTGTCTCGACACGACGAACGTTTGCAATGGTGCACACTCGGGGAGAACACAGTTCATCTTGAAATTCAAGTGAGGGATCACCTTATAATGCTACCACCGTACTAAGCAAAACAAGGTGCATAAAAGGATTAACATCTCATGCAATTCATAAGTGACATGATATGGCCATGAACTTGTGTTTAAGATCTTCCATCTTCGAAACACCGGCATGATCTCCATCGTCACCGGCACAACACCATGATCTCCATCATCTTGATCTCCATCAATGTGTTTCCATTGGGGTTGTGGCACCAGCCTTGCTTCTACTTCTATTGCTACCGTTTAGCGATAAAGTAAAGCATTACATAGCGCTTAATGATTGACACGCAGGTCATACAATAATTAAAGACAACCCTATGGCTCCTGCCGGTTGCCGTATTCACCGACGTGCAAGTCGTGAAAATCTATACATCACATGATCATCTCATACATCACATATATCTCATCATGTAATTGGCCATATCACATCACGACATACCCTGCAAAAACAAGTTAGACGGCCTCTAATTGTTGTTGCATGTTTTACCTGGCTGCTACGGGTATCTAGCAAGAACAATTCTCACCTACGCATAAACCACAACGGTGATACATAGATTGCTTTTAAACCTTCTCAAGGACCGCCTTTGTCGGATCCAATCCAACTAAAGTGAGACAAACGTCACCCGCAAGCCATCTAAGCAACAAGTTGCATCGAGGGAACCGGTATCTCGTAAGCGTATGAGTAATGTTGGTCTGGGCCGTTTTATCTCACAATCCCGCTGAACCAAAATCTGACCAAGGGAGGAAGCAATCTAAGCATCAACGCCCACAAACCTTTTGTGTTCTACTCGAGATCTCATCGAACCATCAACCTAGCTCCGATACCACTATTGGGGAACGTCGCATGGGAAACAAAAAATTTCCTACGCGCACGCAAACCTATCCATGGTGATGAGCATCTACGAGAGGGAGAGTGGATCTACGTACCCTTGTAGATCGCTAAGCGGGAAGCGTTAAGAAACGCGGTTGGTGTAGTCGTACTTCTTCGCGATCCAAGTCGCCGAGCGTCCCGCGATCTAATCACGAACCGTCCCGTGATCTTGTCACGATCCGTCCCACGATCCGATCACGAACGTCCCGTGGCCTTGATCACGATCCTTCCGATCTAGTACCGAACGGACGGCACCTCCGCGTTCAGCACACGTGCAGCTTGATGATGATCTCCACCGTCTTGATCCAGCAAGAGGAGGTGGATAGGAGAGAGAGTTCACCGGCAGCGTGACGGCGCTCCGGTGATGGTGGTGGTGAAGCAATTCCGGCAGGGCTACGCCTAAGCACGTGGCCGTAATTTCTACCAAAACCCTAGCTATTCCATCAGTATATATAGGAGGAGAGGAGAGGAGAGGCATCCAAGGGCCTCCTTGGTTCGGCCGAACCATAGGGTGGATTCCTATTCCACCTCCAATCCTACTTGGAATAGGATTGCTCCCTATTGGCCTTTCTCCTTTAGCCCTTTTCTCTCCTGCGCCATGGGCCTTCTAGGCTGATTTACCAGCCCACTAAGGGATGGTTAATACTCTCCCACAGCCCATGGTCTCTCTAGGGTCGAAATACCCCTCCCGGAGGTCTCTCGGTACACTACCGGCACTCCCGGTACACTACCGATGAGCCCAAAACTTTTCCGGCGACCAAACTGTGACTTCCTATATATGAATCTTTACCTCCGGACCATTCCGGAGCTCCTCGTGACGTCCGGGATCTCATCCGGGACTCCGAACAACCTTCGGTCACCACCATACACAACTCTATACTACCGAAACGTCACCGAACCTTAAGTGTGCAGACCCTGCGGGTTCGAGAACTATGTAGACATGACCGAGACACCTCTACGGCCAATAACCAATGGCGGGACCTGGACGTCCACATTAGTTCCTACATATTCTACGAAGATCTTTATCGGTCGAACCTCTATGTCAAGGATTCAGTTAATCCCGTATAACGTCCCTTTTGTTCTTCGGTATGTTACTTGCCCGAGATTCGATCGTCGGTATCTCTATACCTAGTTCAACCTTGTTACCAGTAAGTCTCTTTACTCGTTCCATAATACAAGATCCCGCAACTAATAATTAGTCACATTGATTGCAAGGCTCATTGTGATGTTGTATTACCGAGTGGGCCCCAAGATACCTCTCCGTAACACGGAGTAACAAATCCCAGTCTCGATCCATGCCAACTCAACAAACACCATCGGAGATACCTGTAGAGCACCTTTATAGTCACCCAGTTACGTTGCGACGTTTGATACACACAAGGCACTCCTCCGATATCCGTGAGTTGCATGATCCCATGTTCAAAGGAACATATACATTGACATGCAGAAAACAGTAGCAATAAACTGACACGATCATATGCTACGTTTGTAGTTTGGGTCTTGTCCATCACATCATTCTCTCAATGACGTGATCCCGTTATCAAATGACATCACATGTCAATGGCTAGGAAACCCTCACCATCTTTGACCAACGAGCTAGTTCACTAGAGGCGTGCTAGGGACACAGTGTTGTCTATTTACCCACACATGCAATGTGTTTCCAATCACTACAATTATAGCATGGATAATAAACGATTATCATGAACAAGGAAATATAATAATAAACACTTTATATATTGCCTCTAGGGCATATTTCCAACAGTTTTCTCAAGTATCTTGTCGCCAAGCTTCATCTAATTCATAGCAAGGCCCCAATCTTGTTCTTTTTCAACCTTCAATTCTTTTCTATCATCCTCTCATTTCCGGAGGTTCCTCATGGTGGTTCGTCAAGGAGTTAACTCTTTCTCGAAGTATTCATCAAGATTCTTGTTGGAGGTGCTCAAGTGTTCTTTATATTGAATTTTTTAAGTTCAATTCCTTCTACATTGTCTTTTGAGGTGGTGTTATTAAATTCTTGATTACGAGGTGTCTCGAAGGAAATATTGTCAAGAATAAGATAAGTAAACCCATCATTCATTTCTCGGAGTTCTCTTGGGTTGGATTTCACCTAAAGCATTTCCTAAGGATTGTTACTATCATGGTGTTATAAATGATCCAAGTTTTCTACTTCTCCTCTTGGTGAAAGAAGTTTTGCATATCTTGTTGTTCTCAAGCAATCAATTGTTTCTGTTGTGGCAGGTTGTCACCTCATAATTTTGAGATGTTTTCCATAAGCCCGTAACAAGCTAATCTTTTTGTTGTTGATTCTACATCAAATCCGTTCAACCATGCTTATCAAGTTCAATGGTGGTAGAAGTTGTTATTTTCTTCTCCGTTCTCTTCTCTCCAAAGATCTAGCTTCTATTCTTTAGTTCCGGAGGCATAGTGGTGTTGCTCTTTTCAACTCACATATAGTCTGATTAAGGTCATGTTCTTTCTTTGCTTATTCATTTTACCGGAGTGTTGTGTTCCATGTTCAAGTTCTTTTCCTTCTTATCAAGTTTTGCCTGTTTTTCCTACCGAAGTGCTGCCGAAATCTCTTGTGAATTATTGCTTGTTCCTCATGTCATTCTTCATCTCTTTCCAACCTTCATGTTTAATTGGTTTCACTCGTTTGTCAAATAAGAAACTAAGTTTTACCTCTTGCTCTTTCTCTTCCCCTTCTCATTCTAGATCTCAGGACGAGATCCTCGTGTAGTGGAGGAGAGTTGTAACAGCCCGGGACCGATGCTCCAGAAGATTCCCCTTTTATTCCATTCTCGTCATGTGATTCGTCTGGGTGTCGCTTAATCATAGCATCATTCGCATCATCTGCATAGCATCGTCACTCATTTTTGAAAACTTGCATCCGTTCGTAGTCGCTGGTTCTCTCAGTTCTTGCCGTTGCCCGTTTCGAGACCAACCACACACGCACACGCCCGCGACATCGTTTAAAAAATGTTTTAAAAGGAGCAATAAAAATATTCTCGGATTGGGTCGAAACCTGATGTGCGGTCTTATTATAGTGTAGGTAGACCGCCTGTCAAATTTCGTCGCGTTCCGAGTTCGTTTGATGCCCGAACGGTCAGTCGTAGCAGTGCGGTCATCGGTTTATTATCAGATGTTTTCGGTGTTTAAAACTATAATAGCCTGGCGTATTAGGTATGATAGACTACACATATCAATAAGGAATTCCTTCTTTTTCGGGAGCCCACTCAAACAGAACTCTCAGGTTAAGCGTGCTTGGCTTAGAGTAGTTCTAGGATGGGTGACCGACCGGGAAGTTAGTCCCGGGTGCGCATGAGTGAGGACAAAGTGCCCAGAAAAGACCAGTATTGATCTGTGAGGCGAGTCTATATCCCGCCAGGAATAACGACTACCGGCGGGTGTGTTCGGGGCGTTACAAGTTGGTATCAGAGCTGACCCTCGCGGTTACACGGATGTTTGCCGACAGGTGCGCGGTCATGTTGTTCACGAAGTTGGTGACTTGTCGTGGCACACGGAATGACACATGTATCGGACTGGAAGCGCAAACGTTTGTGCCAAGAGGGAACGTTCCTGTGACCCGACGAGGACGTCGGTTCCTCTCAGTGGTGGGTATGTAATAGCCTGGCATATTAGGGATGATAGACTACTCATATCAATAAGGAATTCCTTCTTTTCCAGGAGCCCATTCGAACAGAACTCCCAGGTTAAGTGTGCTTGGCTTGGAGTAGTTCTAGGAGGACAAAGTGCGCAGAAAAGACTAGTATTGATCTGTGAGGCCAGTCTATATCCCGCTAGGAGTAACGACTACTGGCGGGTGTGTCCGGGGCGTAACAAAAACCTTGTGTCACGTGCCGCAACTTCCCCTCTCATCCCCATCAAGTCCGTCTACACAGCCCACCTAGCCCACCTAGCCTATCCCCGCGACCAGAGCCGTCTAATCGTGATCAGAGGGTCCAAAAACGGGCAAAACCCCCTATCCTAGCCCCAAAGTGCTATTTATAGACCCTAACCTGCCCTAAATGGAAACCCTAAGCCGTTGCCTCGAAATCCGTGCCACACCTCCCACCTCCTCTCTCCACCCAGCCGTAGGGCCCGCCGAAGCCCATCCAGGCCCGCCCCGGGCCCGGATCGTGCCGTCGCCCGCAGGCTCACGAGCAGCTCACTCCCGAGCTCCTTTGCCAGCGCCTCCCTGTGTCGTGCCTCCCGCGCCCCGCCGGAGGCCTCACCGGTCGTCGGAGGACCCGTCGCCGCTCGCCAGAGCTCCGCCGGGGATGCTGCAGGTCGCCGCCCTGCTCCCTCTCCCTTCCTCCTTTTGTCTCTCCCTCTCATCTCTCTCTCCTTCTCTGCCCGCAGGCCAACCCCGTCATGGAGTCGCGCTCCGCTGCCGGAGCCTCGCCGCCGGCAACCTCCACCGCTGGATCCGGGTCTCCAACCCCTGGATCCACCCGTTCCCGCTGCTCGTCGGTCGCCTCCTGCCGCTGCCCATTGCCGGCGAAGCCACCGCCGCCTCCCTGCGTTCGGGCAGGAGACTAGGGACGAAGCCCCAGCGCGCATTGACCCGTGGTGGGCCGCAACCGCCGGCCCAGTCCCAGCCTCCCTCGTCCTGGGCCAAGCCCACGAGGTGAGCTATGGCCAGCCCTAACTCTCGCCCGTGAGCGCTGGATAGTGTGTTCCCCCCTCTGTAAACTGTTGGGCTACTCAGATTCGGCCCGAGGCATGTTTTTTTCGTTCCGCGAATTTGCAAATTACCCAATGAATTCAGCTTTATAGAAAATCCCCTACATTTCATGCATTTAATAACTCACCAACCGTGCATCATATGTAAAAACTTAATATATGAAAAGTGACTAGAATTTCGTGTAGTTTCATAATATCCAACTTCCACACATGGTAAAAATATTTAAACTTGCTGTTTGTATTAATTTGCGTCAATGTCATGTTAAAACGGGTTTTGTCATAACTAATTAACCGTAACTCTGATTCAAATGTTTTACATATGTAACTTGACTAGAAAAACGTGTAGAATCTCATGCCACACTTTATTTCCATGTTTAATAAATATAAAATTGTGTTAGGACAGATCTGGACCAAATTCATAATTTGTATATGGGAATGTTTCGGAAATGCTATATGATGCTTCCGTCCTCATTTAAAATGCCTAGATGTTGTAGTTGTGTATGCTTCAACGTTTGACATGTTAACAAACATTTAATATTGATGAGTACCTATATGGGAGTGAACTAAATAATTCGAACATGGAGTTTCATCAATATGCAACTCGTTGCATATTGAACTTCACTTAATATGTAGTAGTTGTTTGTTGTGCTTGCCATGCCATGCCATGTGTTGCATATTAAACCGGGTATGCATCATATTTATTTGTGCATCATGTCATGCATATGTTGTGGTGTACCGTGTGTTGATTATTGTTTTCGTATTGTTTCTTCTTGATAGAGTTCCGAAAGCATTCGGAGTGTGAGGATTCATTCGACTACGTTGGATCGTCTTCTTCTCGGATTCATCCTTCTTCCGAGCGGGATCTCAGGCAAGATGACACATTTCCCTGGATACCACTACTATCATTGCTATGCTAGTTGTCCCGCTTTTATCGTTATGTCTCGCTACCTACCACTTGTTTGTCAAGCCTCCCAACATTGCCATGAAAAGCCTCTAACCCTCCACCTTCCCAGCAAACCATTGTTTGGCTATGTTACCGCTTGCTCAGCCCTTCTTATAACGTTTCTAGTTGCAAGTGCAATTGCTTCCATGTGTCAACATGGACATTCTTTTGTTATCACAATATTATTGCTATTTAATTTAATGCACTTATAAACTTGGTAAAGGGTTGAAGGCTTGGCCTTTTGCTCGGTGTTTTGTTCCACTCTTGCCGCCCCTAGTTACTTGTGAACCGGTGTTATGTTCCATAAATGAGCGCTCCTAACATGCTCGGGGTTGTTATGGGGACCCCCTTGATTTTCTTTTTAGGATAAAGCTTGTCTGGCAAGGCCCAACATTGGTACTACATTTTCCTAATAACTAATAAAATTGCATAGGGACCCGCCGGCACCCGCGGATCTTAATCAACAACCCGGGCCAGTGCTCCTCATGAGTGTTGGTCCAAACTAGAGTACCATGCGGGGCCAACCCGGGGCAACTCGGGAGATGTCTATTAGGCCGCCGTACGCTTCACTTATCTGTCATGTCCTGAGAACGAGATACGCGGCTCCTATCGGGTTCGTCGACACGTCGGGCGGCCTTGTTGGATTTGTTTTACCTTTCTCGAACGTCTTGAGTGAGGAACTCTGATCTTCTTTGGGCTCTCTCGAGGTGTTGGATTTCCTTTGGAATTGCCTAGGATGATCACGAGATCCGTGGTCGAGGTTATTCCCGCTGCGCGTGGTTAATTTGTGATGGACGAGTTGGAGCACCCTTGCAGGGTTAAATCTTTCGGAAAGTTGTGCCCTCGGTTATGTGGCAAACTTAGATACTTTGTTTAACACCCGGTCATAGCAAACTTGAAGTAAACTCAAATAAAATACACCAACTGTGTGCGTAACCATGACTGTCTCTTCTCGTGAGTCCTTATCCGAGAGAGAACACAGTGGGGTTATGATTGACGTAAGTAGGTGTTCAGGATCAGTTAGTGATCATTACTAGTTCACGTCCGTTGTGCGTAGATCACCATACTTTAATTTTTGTATTCGTAAGTTAGCCACTCAAATATATGCTTAGTCGCTGCTGCAGCCTCACCACTTAACCATACCTCACCCATTAAGCTTTAATAGTCTTGATACCCTTGGAAATGAGATTGTTGAGTCCCCTGTGGCTCACAGATTACTACAACAATAGTTGCAGGTACATGTAATGCGATGATTTGACGTGGGCGCGATGCTTGTTTGTTTGGAGTTCTTCTTCTTCATGATCTAGGATGGGTTCCAGGCGGCAACCTGGGATAGCAAGGATGGATGTCATTTTATTGTTTGATTTCGTCCGTAGTCGGACCCTGCTCTTCTATATGATGTTTGAATATGTTGTTGTATTGATGTGACTCTGATGTAGCTTGTGGCGAGTGTAAGACAATTCCATATACTCATCTCTTCTGTACATGTACTTGTAATGATATCCATTCTTGCAACACGACGAGATGCGCTTCTATCCCTGTCGAGGCCCTCGTGCCAAAGTAAGGATAGGATCGCATCTTGGGCGTGACACTATGCTAGGATTCACACTTCATAAATTATTCCTTTTATTATTTACCTACTCGGGGACGACTTGGAATTTGGGGATGATGATACGTCTCTAACGTATCGGTAATTTATGAAGTATTCATGCCATATTTACATATGTTTACAATAGTTTAATATGGTTTTGATGCAATTTATTTGATTTAATTAGAACTAACCCGGACTGACACTGTTTTCAGCAGAATTTCTTTGGTGTTGCTTTTTGTGCAGAAAATGAAAGTTCTTGGAATTGCCAAAAACTTTTTGATGACTTTTTTGGAGCATATGAGAAATATCGGAGCAAAGAACCACCGAAGGAGCCCGCCAGGTGCACCTAAGCCCTCAGGGTGCCCTGACCCCCCTAGGCGCGCCCTGATACCACCTCGTGGCTCCGTTTGACGTGATTACAACACTGCAAAATCCTATATGTAAAGAAACCCTTAGAAATAAACCTAAAACTTTTGCTCCGCTGCCACAAGCCTCTGTACTAAAGAAAACTCATCTGTAGCCCTATTTTGACACCCTGTCGGAGGGGGCAATCATCACCGTAGGCCATCATCATCATCCCGGAAGTACCCATGACAAGGAGGGAGCAGTTCACCCCCGGGGCTGAGGGTATGTACCAGTAGCTATGTGTTTGATCTCTTTATCTCTCGTGTTCTTGAGATGTTACGGTCTTGATGTATCATGGGCTTTGTTAATATAGTTGGATCATATGATGTTATTTCCTTGCTACCTTGTTGTGATGAATTGAATCTTTCCCTTTGAGATCTAGTTATGTTGGATTGAAGATTGGATTTGAGGTCACTTGATGTATGTCTTGTATGTGAATACCCGTGGTGACAATGGGGTGTTCTACTGATTCACTTGATATACGTTTTGGTACTCAACTTGCGGATTCTCGAGACGTCTCAAACGTATCTACTTTTCCAAACACTTTTGCTCTGGTTTTGGCCTCTAATTTGCATGGTTTGAATGGAACTAACCCGAATTGACGTTGTTTTCAGCAGAACCACCGTGGCGTTATTTTTGTGCCGAAATAAAAGTTCTTGGAATCGGATGAAACTTTTTGCGAATTATTTTTGGAATATATGAAGATTTATGGAGCGAATAACTGGCGGAGGAGGGCTGCCTATGGGCCACAAGCCAACAAGGCGCGCCCACCCCCTGGCGTGCCATGTTAGCTTGTGGGGCCCACGTGACTCCCCAACCCTAATTTCACTCCTATAAATTCACATCTTCGGAGAAAAAATAGGAAAGAATATTTATCACGTTGTACGAGACAGAGTCACCGTCATTTCCTGTTCTTCCTTGGGGGGTGATCTGGAGTCCGTTTGGGGCTCCGGAGAGGGGGTTCCTCTTCATGCTTCTCCTCCTCAATGTTCTCTATATCTTCCAATCTTCCTAGCTTCTCCCTATTCTCAGCCCCCTGGAATCTGCGTGCAGTAACGTGATCTTTTTCACTTTGTGTCAGCTCTTCATATTTTTTATTTCCAAACATCGGCATCTCATAATGTGGCATAACCACAATGCCTTGTTTAGACAGGATCACAGATGGGAAAAAATCTTTTTTGCCTCTCTCCATCCATAGATGCATCCCCTTCTGTCACCCTTTTCTGTTTTTTTCTGAGATCTGTCTGCATCCACAGGATTATGGTTATCCACTACCTCTGCATTTCTTTTGGTTAAAACTGTAGTCTCTTCTTCAGGAATGGTACCAGGAGTCACCACACTCTCAATGACAAACTGCACTCTATGTAAGTTGGGTTTAATGTAGAATTCCAGGTTTTGAGGAAATGGTTTAATAGTCCTCACGTCAACCAAGAACCTCACCACCTGCTGATCTTGCATCAGTTGCATATCCACATTATCCACAACTCCTATCATTGCTCCAAGTTCACAAATCCCTTTAAAATGAGCCATTTCTTTTGGTACGCCAGTTACTCTGGCCCAATAGTCCAAAGCCTTCCTTTGACATCAACAACATCTACATCCTTCTCCACCTTTACATATGCATTGGAGCCTTTCGGCTTGAAATCATCAAAACCAATCGACAACTCCAGCTTGTCTGCATCCAGGAAGACCACCACAAAATCCTTACCCTTCTCAGATATCTGCCAGTTCAGCTCTCCCCTGAAGTGTACAGCCATGCCTCTCTTTAGACTGTCAGCATCAAGGTCCCCATGCCCCATTCATCACTCGGATCAAACCAAGTGTACAGGGCCTAGAATCCTCTTTGCTAATCCTGGCATATTGCGCAACAAAGAAACCAAGATCTGGGTGCCCTAATCCCCCTGTCTGCATCAGTGGTTTCGGTTGGGATGGCCAGACGCATCGTTGTGACATGAGTTTTCTTTTCACACACAACACATGTAACTTCCAAATCACACTCCTTCGATGTGTGCCCTTCAACCTCGCACTTATGGCAGACAATATTTTTCTCGGTTCCCAGCTTATCAGCTCCCCCGGGTACAACCATAGAAGAACCAGATCCCCCTTCTGAGGTCGACGACGTACCTGTAATCTTCTTCAATTTCGGCTTCCACTGTCCCTGCGAACTAGATCCCTCTCTGTATTGATCGCCTCTGAAACCTTCTTTGGAATTTTATCTCCCTCGATCCCCCTCATAGTTCCAGCTTCGGTGCCCTTGGAATCTCTCTCTCTCTCTCTCTCTCTCCTTCCACCGCGGTTCGCCATCTTCCTTCTTGTCGGACGTCTCTTGCCCTTTCCTTTCGCCGACGGCGGGCCTACTAGTACCTCCTTGTATGATCTCCTTCCCAGATCCGCCGTCTCACTTAGAACAGCAGAGTCAATGTCATTTGTTTGGTTATGTGGCATCGATTTTTTGTTGCTTCGACTGAAGTAACTTGGTTTGCAACTTTTGACGCGGTGTAGCACACACGTCTGAACTCGTGAAAGAAAACAGCATCCGTCTTCTTTTTTTCCCTTTGTTTGCGTCCCGCTCGTGAATTTCGCTTTGTTTGCATCCGGATGACATGAACTCTCTGGTTATCGTTAGTGCTATAGAGATAATATAACTTATATAAGCCGTGATCATGGGATGACATCGTCTAACTGCATGTTTGCCAGAGAGGAACTTCGCGTGAGAAGAATAGACCAACAAGTCGCCGCCGCCGGCCGCCGGCCGCCGCAGCTAATCTTGACCTGAAGCCAAAGCTAGCCCGATAAGCCGAAGCAGGGAGCACTTTCATCCGGGAATCGTGTAAAGTAAGTAGTACGGACTCCTTTTTTATACGGTGTAAAGTTTGTGTACATGAATGGCTAAGCTAGTGTGTTCTACCAGGTACGTAGTGATTTCTGAATAGTTTACTACTCTGACGGTACGCCCTGGAACATTTCTACATTACCCCTAGCAAAGCAGGCATTTTTTGATTCTAGGCCTGGATGAAGAAGTGGTTCCCGGAGCCGAGGTCGACCGTGACGCTCTGCGAAACGGACGTGTTGAGCGACGGGTGGCTGACGGTGACCCTGTAGTCGCCGTGCGCGACCTCCGCCTGGAAGTAGCCCTGCTCGTCGGTGGTGCCGGTCTGCGCCGCCGTCCTCCACTCGGCGAGCAGCCGGTCCACCACGTCCCCCTGCGGCAGGTTCTTGAAGTTGTTGTCGGTGAGGCACATGACGTAGCACCCCTGCGGCCGCCACGCCGACCAGAGGATCACCCCCTGCACCGCCGGGTGCGCGTACGCCTCCCGCAGCACCTCCTCCAGGTGCTGTGCCTGCATCGGCCCGCCGGCCACGTCCACCTCCGTCAGCCACACCGGGAGCCCGATCTGGGACAGCGAGTCCAGCGCGGCGCGCATGTAGGGGATGTTGGGGGTGGTGAAGTGCCCCTCCAGCCCGATGGCCATGCCGGCGCCGTTCTCCGGGTACGACGCGATGATCTGCCGCAGCCGGTCCACGTACCTCCCCGGCGCCGCCGCCATGTCCCCGGGCTGCTCCAGCGTGTTGTAGTCGTTCATGAACATGAGCGCCGACCCGGCGTCCAGCAGCCGCGCCGCCGCGTAGAAGGCCGTGGACGCGTCCCACCCGAACTGCCGCTCGAAGAAAGAGTAGTGCAGGTTCTCGTTCACCACGTCCCACGCGATCACCTGCCCGGCGTACCGCGACACGAAGGACCGGATCCGCCGCGACGCCGCCGCCAGGAGCTCCGGGTACGGCAGCGACTGCACCCACCGCGGCTGCTGCTTGGGGTCGTCCCAGAACACGTTGTGCCCGCGCACCCCGATGCCGTGCTGCTTCGCCAGAGCCAGCATCGCGTCGGGCACCGTGTAGTCCTCCCGCCCCGGCGCCGTCTCCGTGCTGTACCACTTCATCTCGTTCTCGAAGGTGGTCACCGTGAACCGGGACGTGAACCACTGCTGGTACCCCGGGTTGGTCAGGATCTCGCGGCTCATGGCGGCGCCCACAGGGAAGCTGCTGCGGACGTTCTCCACCGACACCTCCGCGCCCTGCAGCGGGTTCCCGCCGGAGTCCTTGGCCTGGAGCCTCACCATCTTCCTCCGCGCGGCGCGGATCGACTCGGTCCGGTGCGCCGCCCACTCCTCCTTGCTGAACGGCTTCAGCGACACGCTGTCCACCCATATGTCCACCGTCGCGTTGCTCTGTACGCAATCGCAATGCATGCACCAAGAATGTTAATCAGCTCGACGGTTTGCTCGTTTAAATTGCACGTAAACTAATTGATGATGGAGCGTATTCGGACCTCGAAGTAGATCTCGGCGCGTCCGGCGTGGGCGGCGGTGAACCCGCCCTTGAGCATGGACCAGCACCCGGCCTTGGCCACGGCGCCGCCGATGTGAACGAAGTCATCGGTGGTCTTGACAACGGCCCATACGTCGGCGGCGACACCATGGCTCACCTGCAACCACGCTGACAGTGTGTAGTGCGTGTCGTTCTGCAGGTACACCTTCTGGCTGACGCTGTGGTAGGGCCGCGTCCGGTTCCCCGCCACGGCGTACCGGTTCCCCGTGGCCACCGACGCGCCCTCGGCGACGCTACCGTACCCGAAAGCCGACCAGCCCCGGAGGCCGGCGTTGAAGTCCGGGTTGACGATGACCCCGCCGCCGTAGTGAGGCTCCATCGGCTCAACCAAGCACTGCATCCATCTCACACAAGTTAGACGACCGACGTAAGAATAATACAGTACTAGTATATTTTTAGCCGGTCTGAGCCCAGTGCCCAAAAGGCGCCTGCCTAGACGTGGACGCAAAACAGATTGCCTTGTTTAGGCCGGGTAGAAACTACTTCGCGTTTACCTAGAGGTGTTAAAAAATGTTTTACATTATGAGACGGAAGACGGAAAGAGTAGAAAGAAAGACCCGGAAATTGATCCTGGCACCCGCTTTTAACCGTCCGCGTTTCCTGGTGATTCTATCGGCCAGTTGCGGCATGGCCGCCGTACACAAGTTTCATCTACTTGGCGTCCATGTTGCTTTCATCTTGGAATATGCAGATGCCTTGCTTTGCCTAATCAGCTGGATCAGCGGATAATCAAACTCGAACCACTAATTTCAGATACTTTCCGCTTGCTTTGTCCGTATGCATTATAGTACTGTACTATTTTATATTATATCATCACTACGGCTGGAACAGCATAAAGACAGACAAAAACATGGAGAAGTAGACCCAAAGAAAAAAAATCACACTTCCATATTCCAGACCAGTTTCAGACTACATGTGCATGATCTACGGTTTTTGTTTTGAGGTAGCCAACTTCTCCAACACGTCTGCGCGCTGCACTAGGCCGGCCGCTATCGTGCATGGCACTGAGAAGCATATTAAGGTACTACCACGTAGGTAAGAGAGAATTAAGGACATACTCCCTTCGTTTTTAAATATAAAATATTTTAAAGATTTCACTATAGATTAGATATATAGATTAGATACGGAGTAAAATGAATGAATCTATACTTTAAAATATGACTACATATATTCATATGTAGTTTATAGTGCAATATCTAAAAGGTTTTATATATAGAAACGGAGTAGTATATTCCATTTTAACTTGGGCGGGAAACCCACTGGCCCGTTTTAACTTGCGCGGGAAATTAACCCCGTTGCGTGAGGAATAAATGACGTGGCCCATGCATGGTAATCTCCTCTGCTAAACCCAGTCCCATGATTGGAAAACCATCTGCCCTCGTGCACGGGTTATCTATGCTATTGCAGACGTAAGAGCTAGGTAATTCCGACTTGCCTCGACGCTTGCGGAAGAATCGTACGGAAGGGACTTCACCATGGAACCTGAATGAAAACAAACGGCTGGTTAGCGAGCGCTACGTTTCACATAAACCAGAACGATTTTCTCATGGAATGCAACTATCCGGTGATAATAATTGGCTCCTTGGTTTAAGGATATACATGGTGGTATATATATAGCTAACAAGGCATGGCGGATTGAAGCAAGCGCATCGCGTACCTTCCATGAGAGCAGCACTCCACAAGAGCAAGAACAGCAGTTTCTCCATGACAGCAGCCTTCGCCGTCTGCCACAACAAAAAACAGAGGTTGAATGCGATGGCGTTCAAGAAACAGAGCATGGGAAATGAGAGGTTCTTGGCAATGGGCGATGGCAATCCACATAAAAACAGAGCTCGGGCAGCGGTAGATATATGCAGATGGATTACCCACCCTCGAGAGACCAAGGCAGTTGCTCAAGAGCGGCAGCAGTAGGTAGAGGTAGAAGAAGAAGAAGAAGAGGCAGAGGGAGACGATGGTCCGGTCCACGCTCACACTCGCGCCGCGCTGCTCTGTTGTGACGCGAGCTGAACATCCGCACCAACGATCTTTGCGTGGCCTCCCGCCCGAATTTATAGGCGGCCGGGTGCGAGGGCGGGCCGGGCAACACCCCGCGCGACGGCGACGGGGGAAAAGGTTATGATATCCGTCGCGCGCCCGCCCGCTTTGCTTGCTGGCCGCGCTCACCTACGCCGCACGGGAGGAGATGGAGCTTGCCAAGCAAGCGTGGCCGGAGGAGTGCTCGATGCCGATCCGTCGCCCGCCCGCGCAAGACACTTGGCCTTTCTACACTGTAAAATAGTTTTTTTTAAGCTTTAGCCGGTGCCTACGAGTGCGAACTGTCTCTGCGTGCGTGTGTGGCCTGGTAGTGGCGTTCAGATTTCAGAGCATTCAGCACGGGCGGCCGCTGCTATTGATGAACTGATTGGGGGCGGTTCACGAAACGATGGCAATGGCATGGATCTCTCGGGCGTGTGTGCAGCGCATTGACGCCTGTGAGCTGCATGTGAACCGGCTAGCGTCGTCTATGGAGTCGAGGGGTTCACGTGGAGCCGGAACAAGAGACTTTTACAGCGACTGGCGTTACATGTGGCGGCAACAGGGAATTCCTCAGAAGAGGCGATTCGATGCTGGCGCGCCCGGCCCGGACACGCGGTCAGTGGCAGTGTATACGACGCCTGTGCCGCAAGCCCAAGTCGATCGATGGATCGATCGTCATGTGAATCCGTGGGGTCGGTTTTAACCTACGCACGGCTGCTACTAATGTCCGTCCGGCTCGTGATACACTTGTCTCAGAATTCTGCGCGCTACCGTAGCAGAAAAGCGCGCGCACAACAGGCCAAAATCCGCATGTGAATGTAGTACGAGGCACCACCGATCAAGAAATGAATGTCCTTGCTGCTTGCTGCCGCCGCCCATCGTTACCGTTCCGTTCCGTCGAGGGCAAAGGAGTTTTAGGCGTCAGTGACTTGGATAAACACATATACCTAGCGTGGTGTTCGTTCAGAATGGAAGCGAAAGTCAATATTTTATTTCCCTACAATTATTCTCTTACAATTAGCCACTTGGTTTCAACAATATGCCAACATTCTTCGCCTGGAATCTCTTCCCTCCTTGGTTGGTCAAGAGCGGGGAAGGGAAGCACCTGACCTCAACTTCTCATCTTCCGTTCTAGGTATCAAACCTAAACGTTTCTCTCCAAAGTGCGAATCGCATTAACACTTTTTCTTCTTCTTATGAATAGGAGAGATCAGCAAAGACGACAAAGCTTACCTCAAGCCGCTCCCCGGTATAAAATATCGGCCGTCTCAAGCCACACGCCATGAGAACTTGATTGAAGCTTCCAAATTCCAAGTCACATCACAGTATAGTAGTGGCCATTGCTCTCGCATTGGCAAGAAGAATGCAGAAATACCAGTCACCGAGTCACGGAACACAGAAACAAAGCAGTCTCTGCATTTGTCAAGCCTTGTATATATACACCGCACCAAACAGGCGAATTAAAATACTAACCATGTGGCAGTAAACTTGGCCGTGGAACGGCCGTCAAGGACGCACGGCCAACGAGCTGACGAGAGGTATGTGTATCTATCTTCCCATAGTCCACCGCACGGGCCGCGCGTGACCAACGAAGCCGGCGGGGGCAAGAGACAGCAGTGTCCTATGCTTGGCTTCTTTCTTCACGAGGAACAGAAAAGGAGTGGTTAAGACATCTTTCTATGGAAGAGACAATTCATTCATTCTTATTAAGGTGTGATCATGACAGGTTGACAACAATGTATGATGCACTCATTAAATTTGAGCACTTCAGCCATCTTGCTCACCCTGCAATTCGAGGGGGAAATTCTCGCATATTAACAACTGACAATGGTGATCGATTTTCTTCTAAGGAAAGATCCAACATCGGAACATCCGAATGCAAACTGGAATTTGGTACGTGAAGAAAAAGTAAAAACTGAGTTACTGACCTTCAGTCTACAGGGCAGGTCATACACTAGTAACTACTCCCTCCGTCCGGAATTACTTGTAGCAGAAATGGATAGAAATGAATGTATCTAAAATTAATATATGTCTAGATACATCCATCTCTTTGACAAGTATTTTCGGAAGGAGGGAGTAAATTACTGGACTTGTCACATGACAGCAAATATTCGTGTGGTAGCACAACATTACACCAAGGACCTAAACTAGGTAAGACTTTTTCTACCTACAGTTACCCCTTTGCCTAAGGGTTTGACAGCATTGAGACAAATAGCTGCAGCTATAGCCTAGAACATGCAAAAAGTTGACATCCATTATCCTTTGACAAAGTACCAAGCAAGAGCATCTACAGCCAGGCTCCTCGGTACGCCTGGGCGGACGGCCCAGTCACTAACCAATGATTTTGAGATGCCTGGAGAACAAGTCCACATACCGGAACAATCAGATGCATATCAGCTTATGAATTTTCTACAAATGCATCAGAATCTTCGAGATCATCAGGTGCACACACAACTACTCAGTGATCTTGTGGAGCATATGTGGACCCACAATGGAAACTAAGGAGCTAATGTTTGAATTGTGCACTTAAATAAATTTTATGTTTGAACTATGTATTTTTACTACCAACAAATGTATGTTTGAATTTGTGCACTTAAATAAATTTTATGTTTGAACTATGTATTTTTGCTACCAACAAATGTTTATAACGTGCAACATTCATGTGTATGATGGACGTGCATGGATTTGACAGTTCGGATTTGAGGAGTGCGGAGTGCCTGCCGGGCACGCCATATGAGGGGCTATCCGGCACCGTCCGCGGACGTATAGGGGGTGGATTTGCCAAGTCCGGCTGTAGATGCTCTAAGTATGTTGGCAACCAAACATGCTGTTCAGCATACAACAATTATGGTCCAAAGCTTGCGCTTGCAGATAACACAAAGCTTTTCTGTTTAAGCTCTTTTTCTTTTCTTTGGACAGGTTTTAGAAAACATGTTTCTTTCTTTTGGGTTGGGGGAGGGGGGGGGGGTCCTCCAATTTCTGGCTGGTAAAGAAAGGGAAACCCCCCAAAAGGAAAACTACAGTGCAGGTGGCCAGCGAGCGCTGCATCGTGCACTGGCTGAGAACCTAGCAGTAAATCCATCAGGCGCAAAAGTTTAGAAAACATGTACTTAAACTGCAATGGCATACTTTTTACAATTAGTACTTCCTCCGTTCCAAAATACTAGTCATGGTTTTAGTTCAACAAAATACTAGTCATGGTTTTAGTTCAAATTTGAACTAAAACCATGACTAGTATTTTGGAACGGAGGGAGTAGATTTACTGTGAAATGGATTTACTTGGTATTGCAACTGAAAAACTAACAAAGGTTCTAGTGGTGAATTTTTGAAAAAGAAGCAGATCACGTACCTACTTCTTTTATGCCCATCACAATCCTCCGAGGCAAGCACTCGGTTTACCAGATTTATGACTAAACTCCGGCTGAGGCCACAACAAAGAGCAGCAAAGATCAACAGTGTGTATTACCCAGCTGCATGTGTTTGCCTTTTCTGCCTCTTGATAAGGCCTTCCATCAAAGTTATATACGTTGAACTGTCAACAGACATTCCCTTTTGCATCATCTCATCCAAAATGGCCTTAGCTTCTTTGAATTGCCCACCGGCGCATAGCTCATTTAGGCGTTTCGTGTGGGCCTCCAGAGCGCTATCTTGTGGATTTCCACCAGTTTCTTCCTCAGTATTACCCTTGTGATCCTTTGCTGACTCTGTTTCATCCGCAGAAGGAAGCTTCAAGAGGGGAGAAGAAAAGCTTTGGGACAACTTTCCACTCTCAGTTAACTTATGCAGCATACTTTGAGCTTCTTCTGATCTCCCTGCCTCAGATAGTGCAGATAACACAACACTGTACGTAAACGCGTCAGGCTGCAATCCTCTGGCCTCCATATCAGCGAAAAAATGCAAAGCAGTATCAACATCCCCACTTTTGCACATAGCATGTATTAGGGTGTTATAAGTGATAACATCAACCTTCTTCCCTTTCTCTACCCATGAGTCAAAGAGCTTCATTGCTTTGTCGAGCTTCCCCTGCAGACACAGTCCATTCATCAAAGTGTTGCAAGTAACAACATCTGGCTTAAAGGAATTTTCCACCATCTTGTTGTGGAACTGGAAGGCATTCTCCAAGTCCCCTTCCTTGCAGTAGGCATGGATGACGATATTGTACGTGGTGTCATCTGGTACCAACCCCTTCTCCATGAGCTCATTCAACTTATCAATCGCCTCTTTCAACCTCCCCATTCTGCCAAGCCCCTTGATCAATGTGTTGTAAGTCGAAATACTTGGTGTCAACTTCCTCTGAATCATCTCATCCCAGAGACGCAGAGCAGGCTCCGGATTATACTCCTTGAAGTAGGCTGCCATCACTGTACCATAGCTGACTTCATCAGGCACGAAACCCCTTTGCGATGGAGACTGTAGCAGCCCTTGCGCCTCTTCATAACGCTTCTCCTTGCATAAATTATATAGCACAGTATTAAGCGTGAAGGTGTCCAATTTGAGTCCCCTGCCGACCATCTCATCCATTAGTGCAAATGCTTTGGCGACATTGCCAGCCTTGCAGTATGCATCAATCAACGTATTATACGTGATCACATCTGGTGCTAAACCTTCATCTGCCATCTTCTTCAAACACCCCAACGCCTCCTCCAATTCCCCATCCTTGCAAAGCCCCTTAATAATAATGTTATGCGTGACCAAAGTCGGCTTCACCCCCTTCTCACGCATTTCCTCGAGCAGCCTCAGTGCATCAGGCGAACGCCTCCATTTGAAGCACGCATCAGCGAGCGTATTGTAGGTCACTACATCAGGCAACAAAGTGCCAAGCCGCTCCATCTCATCCTTCAGCCTAAACGCATCATCCACCTTCTCTGCCTGGCACAGCCCAGCAATAAGCACATTGTACGTCCACAGGTCAGGCTCCAGCCCGTTGGCTGTCATGGCCTCCAAGACCTTGGTCGCCTGCTTAATCCACCCGAGCTTTGCGTAAGCCGACACAAGGGTATTGTAGGTCGGCCGCGTGGGCGTGATCCCCTCTTTCTTCATTCTCGCCAGCAGCGTCCTCGCCTCGCCGAGCATGCCCTTCCGGCAATGCGCGTGGAGGAGCGTGTTATAGGTGACGGCGTCGGGGGAGAGGCCGAACCCCTGCATGGTGGAGAGCGTGGCGAGGGCGTCGGCGAGGGTGCCCTTGGAGCAGTGGGTGTGCACGAGGAGGTTGAAGGTGTAGTGGTTGGGGTGGAGGCGGAGCGCGATGAGAGAGCGGAAGGCGTCCAGGGAGGCCTGCGGGGAGGTGGAGGGGCTACGGGCGAGTGCGGAGAGGACAGCGTTTGCGGCCTGGAGGGAGGGGCGGACGCGGATGCGGCGGCGGAGGGAGTGGAGGAGCTGGGCGGCGAGGTGGGGGAGGCGGAGGCGGGAGTAGGCGCAGAGCGAGGCGTCGGCGAGAGGCGTCGAGGGGAGGTGGCCGAGGAGGTGGCGGTGGAGGTGGCGGAGCGGATCGAGCGGGACAAAGGAGAGGAGCAGCGGGAAGAGGTGGCGGTAGGGGAGGACGGGGAGGAGCGGGAGGAGGGACGGGAGGCAGGAGGGCGGCGAGAGGAAGCTGCGGTAGGCGAGGAGCGGCTCCGGCGAGGCGAGCGCGGGGTTGGAGGCCGCGACGGAGAGCACGCGCGGGTGGTGGGAGGCGGTGAGGCGCGGGAGGTAGGCGGCCAGGAGGGTGGGCATGGGCACCGGGGCGGGCAGGCGGGACGCTGATACGAGCGCGTCCGCCACGGCCGCGACGAACGCCGAGTCCGGGTCGGACGCGGTTGCGGCCAAGGCGGAGGTGGACGGCGGGGTGTCCATGGGGAGGAGGGGAGGCGGCGGACGGTGACGGCGCGGCGAGGGGGAGGGGAAAGGAGGGAAGCGGGGAAACTGTGGGGAAGAGGGGACATGGTCTGGGCTGCCCTGCGGGCTGTGGGCTGTGGCTCTGGTGGACTATCTGGCCCATCAGTTTTTTTTAGATATACCTGGCCCATCAGCAGAATAGAGAGTTAGAGACTACTTTTTTTTAAGAAGAAAATTGAGACCTCGCTGCTACATAAAAAATGAATTGGCCACTCCATGAAATTGAAAAAATCCAGACTGCATACAACATAGTAATTCATCTGTTCCCTCAATTTTTTTGACTTAAAAATAAGTTTGAGTTAGGAAAAACTGGAACTTCAAACAATTATGCAGTCTCTGTCCAGTTTTCCCTAAGTCAAACTTATTTAAGATTCAATATAACATCTAAAATAAGATTCATTGAATTGGTCACAAATATAATTTTTTAGAGTCTATATATTTAATGTTGTAGATTTTTTTTTCAAACTTAAATTGTAAATTAGGACAAAGCTAGAACTTTAAGTAATTTTGAACAGGGGGAGCACGCTAATAGCTACTTTGATTTGTGAGTCGTCAAATAAATATGAATTCCCAACAAAATAAATATGAAATTCAGAAGGTCGTTTGATTTCAGCCCCAGTTGCGAGCCAGAGACTGCGTAAGTATATCCAATCCTGGAATATAACAGAATTTTGCTACAAGATTTCCATGAGAAGGTACTGATATGATACTCAGAGTTACGTTCTCCAGATTAGAACAAAATAGTCAGTCCGACACTATCTTTCATCCAAGTCAATCCTCTTGTCGACCATCATCGCCAACTGATAAATGGCAAAATAGAAGTTATAAAAGCACTTGTGGCATCTGGAAAAGGGTGCCCCCACAGATGGCCTCATAGATTAGCATATGCGGCCCAGCTGATATGATCCACCATCGCTGCCTTTGCTCGCACGCTTTTCCTGCCATTGCTCCCAAGATTTTTCTTTCTGCACAGAAAATATTGCATGCTGGCATCATATATCTGTTAAGACAAAATGTCGGTCGATGCTGTACAACGACAAACCACCAAACTAGCCACCGAAGAGTGATTTAAAGTATACATTTGTTTACCTTCATTTTACTAGCAACGGAAGGAAGCCATTTCTCTCCCCTAACCTTCTTCAGTTGGTTCACCCTTTCTTCCTCCCTCTTGACTTTGGTTTTTGCTGCAGTTTCTCTAGCTTCCATTCTGGCCAATGATATTTGGGATGTTTCTTTTGCAGAAACAAGTATGTCGTTTCCATCAACAACGACAGACTGAAGCATATGTCTGAACTGAAATCAGGGTCGCAGTATGTTCAGTAAAAGACATAGACTATGCCCCACAGGGATAGGTATAATTATTGTGAAAATAGATATCCAACCTTCTTTGATTTCTCGTCGATCTCCGGCCTGGGAAGAATCCTTGGCCTCTTGAGTTGCACATGGTATTTATCTAGAAAATAAACATTACGTATGAAGATGTATTACCATCATGAAAAGATTTATCCACTGAGATTGTTAAAGATAAGCACGTTCATCACATACCTATGGCATCCATTCTGATGCCAGGTGGTGCCTTCTTAAATAATTTTATCCCTCCGCCTGTTTCCTCTGGGTCAGCCGAGGTCAAGCAGGGATTTCTCACTATTTCGAGATTTTTCTCTAACATGTCGTCCAACATATTTCTTACCTGAAACAAACAAGATGAAGCTTGTAATATTATAATGCATAACACAGTATGACTTCCTAATACAAACTAAAAGAAAGAATGATATAAACAGATGAACAGCTGCATGAAGGGCAGAGAAAACACTTGGAACTTAGGCCAGTTTATTAAGTGAAATGGGTATAACATAGTTGTAGATTGGCAGGCCTGAATAATTAATACACGACAACATTGTGCCAGCTTCTTCTGGTTGCTCATTAGGCTTGCCAGGTGAAGTGATGAACTACTACTTATTGAAAAGGATTAAAGGGTCATGAAAGTGAACCAATAGTAGGAGTATATAATTTGTACATGTAGCGAATGAAAATCACATGATATATTTGCAAACTACTCCCTTTGTAAAGAAATATAAGAGCGTTTAGTGATCTAAATGCTCATATACTCCCTCCGTCCGAAATTACTTGTCGTACAAATAGATAAAAATGGATGTATCTAGAACTAAAATACATCTAGATACATCCATTTCTCCAACAAGTATTTCCGGATAGAGGGAGTATTTCTTTATGAAAAGGATCATGCAGATGCAAGTGATGAACTTACTTTCTGGCTGGGATAGGTACCAAGCCAAACTAATAGGGTGATTTGGAGGCCCTTTTAACATGAAATTATTTACGGGACAGAGCAATCATCAAAAGGTCAAAATACTAAGGGGAATTGGATCGACTGCACTGCAAGACAGGGCATGATTTTCTAGTGGCAAAGTAAGTTCTTTTTATCTGGCTAGTGGCATAGTAAGTTGTGGCATTCTATAAAATAGCCAGAGTGAAAACCTCCAAAATGGCAACAACAGAGTATATATTCCATATGACATCCAAAAATTCTAGTCTATGGAGTGGAATAAAATCGATTTTCTTAATTACCAACCATGGCTACTTCGTAACTCTGTGGCTATGTATGTGCTTCCTCTGGTAACACCGATATATTTCACGCGAACATACATTTTTTAGCAAATACAGTTGATGTTGCCTATTGCTAATCTACTATGTTAATCCAGACCATTCCAAGTGAACCAGCCAATTCTAGTTCGTCCACGGACCACATGACGGATGAAATACGCGGCAAAGCTGGGAAGATACTCCCAAAATGGTTGCATCAAGCTTCGAAGACAGTACGTACATCCTAACAGCACTGAATTAGCAGAACAAAACCGAAGACCATAGCAACCTATGTAAGCTGCAGCCCTTCAGAGTTATGCAGCTAGCAAGCATAGAGCAAGGGGCGAACGTGGAAAGCAAGATACCTTGATCTGGTACAGCTTGAGCCCAGGCGTTTGCGCCTTCCCCTCCTCCTGCGGCGGCTGCTCCAGCCCATTGCTGTCCGCGACACCGCCGCCGCCGCCAGAGGTGGCCTTCGCCGCGCCGTTGGACGACGGATAGCCGAACCCACCGACAGCGACGGAGTCTATGGCCGCCCTCCACGAGGCGTCCCCGTCATCGTCGCTGCTGCTGCTCGCCGTCGGGCTGCCGCCGCCGCCGCCGCCGCCGCCCATCCTGCTGCTCGAATCGGCTCAGCTCGCTCGGCCGGTGGTGCGCACTTTCGCTCTGCTTCTGGGCCACTTCTGCTCTGGGTTGGGCCTGGGCCGGGCCGAATCTGTTTCGCACCGACCCGCGCGGCTCGAGCCGTGTTCTATCACGGGCTGAGCCGCGGCTCGAGCCGCTAACGAATCAGCCGCCTATTATTCCCTTCTCTTTCCCCGACCCCAACACTTGCAGTCGTCAAATCTCGCCGTCCCACCTCGCCGCCGGCGAAACCGGACCGCCCAGCAGGGCAACCGCAGCACCGGCCGGAGGCCCGCGATTGTAGGGTAGTCGGAGATGGGGAAGAAGCAGCACAGCAAGGATCGGATGTTCATAACGGCCACGGAGTGGGCGACAGAGTGGGGCGGCGCCAAGAACAGGGAGGCCATCGCGCCATTCCAGCGCCTCCCCTTCTACTGCTGCGCGTAATTACTCACTCTTTCTCTCCCTCCCTGCTTCCCCTGTTTCCGCACCATCCTCGCTGAAAGATTTGCCTGCTTACTTCAGTTCTCTTGGTAATTTAGGATTCTGATTCGAATTTCGGGAGAGCTTGAGCTTATAGGGTTTCTTCCTTAGGGCATGAATGAACTCACTTTCTGTGGATATTTTAGTTGGTATATGCAGATAGTTACCTTCGTAAGCTCCGAGTGCTCAAATTCAGCTCTTGACATTGAACCCTCATACGATTCAAATTTAGCCGCATTAGCAGTTGATTTTAGTAACTAAAGTTAAATCCATCTTCTTCGGCCACTGATTGTCATTTCGTTGGATATTAGGCTCACGTTCTTGCCGTTTGAGGATCCGGTGTGTACGGCAGATGGAAGCGTCTTCGATTTGATGTAAGTGGGGTGGTGCTTCTTTGGATGACTTATTGGTAGGAGAGCTCAGGAGGTTGGGATTCTTATCTTTTGCTTCTGAATGTAGGAGCATAATCCCATATATTAAAAAATTCGGGAAGCATCCAGTAACTGGAGCAGCACTGAAGCAGGAGGATCTAATTCCTCTCACTTTCCACAAGAACACAGACGGTGAGTTAAAACCTATGGCATGAAAAAGTCGATGTAGCTTGACCAAATAGAACTGCTTGAACAGTAGTAAATTCCTTTGACGTTAGCTGCTCTTCTGCTGTCATTATCTTAATATGTACTCTTTTCGTGCAGGAGAGTTCCAGTGTCCTGTTTTGAATAAAGTTTTTACAGAATTCACGCATATAGTTGCTGTAAAGACTACTGGGAACGTCTTCTGTTATGAGGTGGGTTTTAGACTTTGGTTAGCTCAGGTGGTCAATTTTGTTTGTATTCTTGGCTTTGGTTAGCTCAGGTGGTCAACTTTCGTTAGCTTTGGTTAAGCGGTGGGTTCTTGCTTTGTATTCATAGGCAATCCAGGAGCTTAACATTAAGCCGAAGAATTGGAAAGAGTTGCTAACCGACGAGCCCTTCGCACGAAAGGACTTGATAACAATTCAGGTAGCTGTCTGGAAGGACAATATATATTACTCATTGTCTTATTGACAATTAATACCGTATCCTAATGATGTTTGCCTTTCTGAACTCCTGTAGAATCCAAATGCGCTTGATACCAAAGTCCTAGGACAATTTGATCATGTCAGACAAGGCCTCAAACTTGATGATGAAGGTTCAATTATGCACCCTCTTCCCTTTTACCTATTTTGTGTTCGGCTGTTTTGAATCTAACATATTACATATGTAATCTTTCCTTTTGAAGTAGATTAACTATGTAGTCTGACTATCCAACTTCTGTCTGTGCAGAGTTGCAGCGGATGAAAGATGATCCAACCTATAACATAAATGTTGCCGGTGATCTTAAGCAAATGATGAAGGAACTTGGAACTGAAAAGGGAAAGTTAGCTTTTCTGCATGGTGGTGGAGGACAGAAAGCTCAAAAGGAAAGAGCTGCCGCACTGGCTGTTCTTTTAGCAAAAGAAGAGAAGAGTGACTCAAAATCCAGCAAAGAACCTAAACCTCCTCAAGCATTCAGTGTTGTGGATGCTGCTTCGGCTTCTGTTCATGGTAGAAGTGCAGCAGCAGCAAAATCTGGCACTGCTGAGAAAACTGCTGCTAGAATTGCTATGCACAGAGCAGGGGATCGGGATCCTATAAATGCTAAATTGGTATACTCTCATCTCATCCTCGTGTCCTATGTAGACCTTTTGTTACTTATGCCGTTGGTGTTTGTCTTATGGAGTTGATTCGGTGATTTCAGGTAAAAAGTCGTTACACTACTGGAGCAGCTTCACGTTCTTTCACGTCGACTTCCTATGATCCCGTTACCAAAAATGAATATGAGTATGTTAAAGTTGAAAGGAATCCAAAAAAGAAAGGATATGTTCAGTTGCATACCACCCATGGTGATTTGAATTTGGAGCTTCATTGTGATATTACTCCCCGGACATGTGAAAACTTCCTAACACATTGTGAAAATGGTTACTACAATGGTCTTATCTTCCATCGTAGCATCAAGTATGTTCTCCTATTCTGTTAGCGATATCTAAATCCTGTCCATTTAATCATTCCCTTCTTTATTCATGATTATGGCTATATCTAAATGTTGTCTGGTTTGATCATTACCCTTTTACAGAAACTTTATGATTCAAGGAGGTGATCCAACGGGCACAGGAAGTGGAGGGGAGTCCATATGGGGTCAACCTTTCAAGGATGAATTGAATTCAAAGCTGCTACATTCAGGAAGAGGTGTTGTCAGCATGGCAAATTCTGGCCCTCATACCAACGGGTCGCAGTTTTTCATCTTATACAAGTCTGCGGCACATTTAAATTTCAAACATACAGTATTTGGCATGGTGGTTGGCGGTCTGCACAATCTTTCAGCGATGGAAAAGGTTCCTGTTGATGATGATGACCGCCCATTGGTTAGTATGATTGTTTTAGTTTCATCTGCGTTTTTACCTTATGCTTTTTCGGAAAGGGACAATTAACTTTGGCACGACTGCAGTACACTTGTATTTTAAGCACTACGCTCCATATTATTGTAGGTATAATTGATGTATTGTGCCCGGCATAGTTAATTTTTCACTGGACAAAATTATCTGAAGTGGTATCCCTGGTTTTTAACTTTGTTTACAGGAGGAAATAAAGTTACTGAAAGTTAGTGTATTTGTGAATCCTTACACGGAGCCTGACGAAGAAGAAGAAAAGGCAAAGGAGGAGGAGAAGAACAAGGATGAAGATCATGTAATGCTGCTTTGCACCTTGTTTCAGTTAGATTCAAGTGCTTCTTTGCATTTATTTATCTCTAATGGTTTTAGTTTTAACATTTTGTTTGCATTAATTCAGGACAAGGTGGGATCATGGTACAGCAACCCAGGGACCGGTGTTTCTGCTTCAACAAGTGCTGGTGGTAGAGTCGGCAAGTATCTAAATGCTCGGACGGCTAGCTCTGCTGATGCCACCGGAAATGCCGCTGCAGCAGATGATTCAAGCAAGAAGAGAAAAGCGAGTGCTCCTAGCGTAGAATTCAAAGATTTCTCTGGATGGTAGATGCCCTGTATACGTGAATTTCCCCTTGCCTCTCGGAAGAAACAGTCAGTTGAAACTTTGTAACATTTGAGCATGTGCGCCCATGTTATGATAGTGTATTAACTGTCCAGAATGCGGTCTCACAGCTGACAACAGATTTTTCAGAATCCACATCTTAATCAAACACGCATTTTCAGTACTCGAGTAAATGTTTCCAGTGGTCTATGTATGAATTATAGCACATAAATACTTTGAAGCCTTGAGTGAAAACGCAACTGTCTGGAGCAATAGCTGCATAAACATTTATGCATAATACGTACAGTATGATATTTTGTTTAAACGACTCTGGAAAGGTATCAACTGGACGGGGTACACACGTCTGCGTCAACCTTAGTAGCTGATGTGCTATATTTTGCTGCATATGTAGTATTCACCTAAACCTATCAATATTGTTGTGGAGGTGTTATGTACCAACCTTAACACATAATTTAGAAAACAAGAAATGGAGGGCTAACCCTGGAGCACTGCACAGATCTGTATATGTGAGCTCAACCAGAATTTTTTGAAACATGGCTAAAACAGAATGAGATCATAGAAAGTTGTAGTAACAGGTGAACTTATCACCAGTCCAAAAGAAAACTAAACTCTTATCATATTATTCATCTTGCAGAACATGTTCACCCCAGGTAAACACACAGCCACCAGATAAACCCTTGAAAGGACTTAACATCAACATGTACACTACATATAATCGACCATTTGTTGAACTAAGTAGAAAAGGAAAATCAAACCCTGTCTGGCTCAAAGAGCTGAAACGAGCTCCTTCGTTTTATCAGAAAACTACGCACGCTTGAGCAAAACGACCAGAATAGAAGCGAGGGCCAGGAGAACGAACGACGAAGGGCCATTTGTGAAATCCTTCTTGGTGTTGATGATCAAGGTCTTCAACCTCCCCTTGCTCTGGCCCTCGTCCGACGTGGCCACCAGGTCCTGCATGATGCTTGAAAGATTCATCACCATCTCCGACACGAACGCCTTCATCTTCTGAATGTAATCACTGAATGCGTCTCCTGGCGAGACACCATTGCTGCTCTGCAAGCTCTCAGCGTCGCTCTGTTCAGCTTCGTCAGTGGCACTGGATGACTCGCTGAGGTCTGAGAACGGGAAGGTATATGAACCAAGTTATTGCTTATGCTTTACTATAATGGTTAACTGAATTAGATGTATTAAATGATGCTGGGCGCTTACTTGTCTTGTAAAACTCCACAAGTTTCTTATTCTTCATCACAGCTTCCCAAACATTCTTATCAGAAGCAAGCGAAGCAACAACATCCTGCAGCCAAAGTAGAACCATGCTTCAGGTAAATAAACAACAAATGTAGGGTTGTTTGCACTTAATGCCAACTGAAGTTACATGAATCAAAAAAGGGCTGACAATATGCCAATATACGAAATCAACTTATCTTCTGATGCTAACAGGAAGAAATGAAAAAAATCATGACTCCACAGCACATCATTAGGATGACGACCTTGACTTGACACCTTCAGTACAAGTTAGAGCTTAATTACCTGAGCTTCAGGACTGTCCTGTAGCACGGTGAAGGCTTCAATAACACGTGCAGAGGATCCAGAGGCAACGGACAGAATGACATTCTTCTCTTCGTGCATAGATGCTTCTGAATGGAGATGATCCTGAAATGTTTCCTGAGCGACCTTTGTGGGACCATCATGCGAGATATCCAGGCAGGCACCATTGTATTCAATCTTGGCACTGGTTGCATGAACACAAGTCATCAGTTTGTTAGTAAACACAACATCTGGCACATGAGCCAAAGGCCCAAAGCTGCATACATAAGAGCTGAAGGTACAAGAAGAAAACTAATCGAATACAGAATCATATGACATGGCTAGAAGAACAACTCTACATGACTGACACGTTGAGATATTTTTAGGGTTTGGATCAGGCAATTCTTCAGAAAAATGCAATGTAAACCCTACACAAGCATTGCCCGTGATTTTCTGTGAAGCAAAATTGTCATGGCACGATTCCAGCAGACAAGCACTCGGTGGCAGGAACATCACAGATAAACATGAAGGGTGCCTAAATTTTTAAAAGAAAATCTGGAATCTGTCTGAAAACTGCTGAACGCTCCTAATACCAATTTTGTCTTAACACCAGACAACAGATAAGAACAATCTACTGAAAAAGAAGAAGGAAACAGAGTCAACCGCTATCAGGGGTTTGTCACTGCCTATAACAAGTTAACAACCAGACGTGCGATCGCATCAGTTCGCAACTAACACTCGTGGACATGAACCATATCTACCAAACTAGCACCAGTTTGGCCGCATGGCATTAATTGGTCTGGTAAAACAAAGGGAAACGGGAAGGAGAAGTGACGAGTAATTAGTAAAGTTTAAGCGTTGCGCACATCTCGAAGGCGTCCCTGAGGTCGAGTGTGGCGGCCATGGCCTCGTCGTGGGAGGGCACCGGGCCGAACACCTCGCGGTCGGGGATGTACCAGTCGTCGAAGGTGGTGGCCGTGGACGCGGGGCGGGCGTCGGCCGCGGCGGTGGAGGAGGAGGAGGAGGAGGGCAGGACGGCGCGGCGGGCGTTCGAGGCGGAGCGGTAGCCGCCGATGAAGGCGGCCCTGGCGGCCGCGCGGATCCCCATGCTCCCTCCTCCCATCGCCTCCGATCTCTCTCTCTCTCGAGCTCTGCTGGGGAATCGCGTCGGTCGATCAAAGCCGGGTGGAATGGCGGCGACCCGGTATTTAAGAGAAGGCCGCTTGGGGATTAGGGGGGCGCCGCGGGATCCGGGCCGTTGAGCGTGGAACGGACGGACGATGGGGTGGGGCGCGGTGCACGACTGACGGGGGCGTCACGTTGAGTCCTTGCGCAACACGGGCGTGATCCTTTTGCTGATACGCGGCGTGCAGTTAGTTGCGTAGGGAATCACGCCGCTTATCTCCGCGGTTAAACAGGCCGAAATCACCGGGCCAAACTGGAGTAGCAAATGCGGTGTCGGCGTATGTCCCTATTTTTTTCCTTAATAATACTCCTCCGGTCCTTTTTACTCCGCGTATTAGATTTCTGTTGAGTCAAACTTTATAAACTTTGATCAAATATATACTTATAAGTATCAACATCTACAATATCAAATATATATACTACGACTATATTTCATAACAAATCCAACAATATTGATTTGGTATTGTAAATGTTGATACTTTTTTCACCAAGTTTGGTCAAAGTAGAAGTGTTTTGACTTGTGACAAAACTTATATGCAAACTAAAAAGAACCGAAGAGAGTACTATTACTTTTGGCCCCAATTATTTGCCTTGAATTTAGTTATGTACGAATGTATCCAACATTAAAACGTGTCTAAATACATCCGTGTTAAAGAAATCTAAGATAAGTAATTGGGGACAAAGGAAGTATAAATGTGCAACTATGCTCTTGGATAAAAAAAACATGAACACATAAAAGTGTTGGGTTCCAACAAAAGAGTCAGTACAAGCCCAAAAATGAACAACACGATACCCATGAATAACCCATGGATTACAACAGAACACCCCTAGTTGCCACTCTCCGTCGCTGCCGAGAACATGGTGATCACTGCCTTCGCACCCACTGCTTAACTGGACCTCATCGAGGATGATTGCGTTTTGATGCTTTGAGATGCACTAGGCCACCATCGTTATAACAGAGGCGATGCCCTTTCTAGTCGGGTGGGACTAAGAGATAGCTTTGCTACCACGAATCCATGAAGACCTATCCGTCGATGGGGGAGGGGGCGTCATTGAAGTGGTCTAGTTTAGCACCTAGTGCCACACCGAGCATGAGAAGGGGCAGGTAGTGAGGAGGTCACCCATCGTCTCCTCTGATTGGTCCCGAAGCACCCAGAAAGAGCATGTTGGAGACCCCAACAAGTAAATTGTCCAACAAAGGCCTTCACACATAACCCGGATGAAAAACTTGGCCCGCCGAGGCGCCTAGGATTTTTAGGTCAACTTCCATGAGCTCGAACCAACTGATCCCTGGGAGAGGTCATCGTAGCTGTATGATGATGGAATTGCACGATGTATTGATCAGGTGCAACCGCACATATATATGATGTACAAGGTGGGTCACGACCTCAACTATACAAGACTAGGAGGTGGGCCCAAACACAATATGTGCACACACACACACACACACACACACACACATATATATATATATATACTCACCCCCCCCCGACAGTCGAAGCGGCACCATCGCTGACGCAAAGACTGGATCGGAACTCCTCGAAGGACGTCGTGGGCAAGCCTTTGGTCATGGTATCTGCAAACTGTTGGGAGGTTGAAACGTGTAAGACACGAACGTGGCCAAGGGCGACCTGATCCCGAACAAAGTGAATATCAAGCTCAATGTGCTTGGTGCGGCGATGATGAACCTGGTTGGCGGAGAGGTAGACAGCCGAGACGTTGTCGCAGTAGACCATTGTTGCCTTGTCGACTGGGCACGAGAGCTCATGAAGAAGCTAGACACTCGGCGACGACATTCGTCACGACGCGATACGCAACCTCAACACTAAAGCGAGAGATAGTAGGCTGCCGCTTGGAAGACCACGAAACCAGTGATGGAGGAAGACACAGTAACCTGAGGTGGAGTGACGGGTGTCGGGGCAGCCGGCCCAGTCAGCGTCGGTGTAGGCCGTGAGCTCGGTGGAGGCAGAGGCATGCAACATGAGACCAAGGTCCACAGAGCCACGGATGTAGCGGAGGATCCGCTTGACGAAGGTCCAATGAGCATCTCGAGGGGCATGCATGTGAAGACACGCTTGCTGCACAACATATTGGAGCTCCGATCGAGTGAGAGTGAGATACTGGAGAGCACCCACAATAGACCGGTAGAAAGGAGCATCCGAAGCAGGAGAACCATCCGTAGCAGAGAGCTTGGCCTTCATGATCCGTCCCGCGATCAAGTCATGAATCGTCTCGCGATCCTGATCACGGTCCTTCCGATCTAGCGTCGAACGGACGAAACCTCCGCGTTCAACACACGTACGGCTCGATGACGATCTCCGCCTTCTTGATCCAGTTGTTGGGAAACGTTGCATGGGAAACAAAAAATTTCCTACGCACACGCAGATCTATCCATGGTGATGAACATCTACGAGAGGGAGAGTGAATCTACATACCCTTGTAGATCGCTAAGCGGGAAGCGTTAAGAAACGCGGTTGGTGTAGTCGAACGTCTTCGCGATCCAAATCACCATGCGTCCCGCGATCCGATCACGATCCGTCCCATGAACTTGATCATGATCCGTCCCACGAACTTGATCACGATCCTTCCGATCTAGAACCGAACGAACGGCACCTCCGCGTTCAACACACGTGCAGCTTGATGACGATCTCCACCGTCTTGATCCAGCAAGAAGGGTGGAGAGGAAGAAGAGTTCTCCGGCAGCCTGACGACGCTCCGGCGATGGTGGTGGAGCAATTCCGGCAGGGCTTCACCTAAGCACTGAAGAAAACCGATCTAGAGGAGAAACTATGCACTGGAGGAACGGGTAGCACGTGGCTGAAAATCTAGTGCAAAACCCCTAAAACCTCCAGTATATATAAGAGGATAGGAGGAGAGGCCTTGGCACAAGGGCCAAGGCCTCCTTGCTTCGGCCGAAGGAGAGAGGGAGAGGCGGAGTCCACCTCCAATCCTAGTAGGACTAGGATTCACCCTATTTTGCCTTTTTTTCCACTTTTTCTCTTAGGCCTTTTTTCCTCCAGCCGCATGGGCCTCTTGTGGATGTTCCACCAGCCCACTAAGGGCTGGTTTACACCCTCCTACAGCCCATCTAGCCTCTTGGGTCGAAATACCCCTCCTGATGGCCTCCCTGTACACTACCGGCACTCCCGGTACACTACCGATGAGCCCGAAACTTTTTCGGCGACCAAAACAGGACTTCCTATATATGAATCTTTACCTCCGGACCATTCCAGAGATCCTCATGATGTCCGGGATCTCAACTGGGACTCCGAACAAACTTCGGTCACCACCATACATAACTCTATACTACCGAAACGTCACCAAACCTTAAGTGTGCACACCCTGCGGGTTCGAGAACTATGTAGACATGACCGAGACACCTCTACGGTCAATAACCAATGGCGGGACCTGGATGTCCACATTGGTTCCTACATATTCTACGAAGATCTTTATCGGTCGAACCTCTATGTCAAGGATTCAGTTAATCCCGTATGATGTTCCCTTTGTTCTTCGGTATGTTACTTGCCCGAGATTCGATCGTCGGTATCTCCATACCTAGTTCAACCTCATTACTGGCAAGTCTCTTTACTCGTTCCGTAATACAAGATCTCGCAACTAACACTTAGTCACATTGCTTGCAAGGCTCATTGTGATGTTGTATTACCGAGTGGGCCCTGAGATACCTCTCCGTCACACGGAGTAACAAATCCTAGTCTTGATCCATGCCAACTCAACAGACACCCTCGGAGATACCTGTAGAGCACCTTTATAGTCACCTAGTTACGTTGCGACGTTTGATACACACAAAGCACTCCTCCGATATCTGTGAGTTGCATGATCTCATGGTCATAGGAACATATACTTGACATGCAGAAAACAGTAGCAATAAACTGACACGATCATAAGCTATGTTTGTAGTTTGGGTCTTGTCCATCACATCATTCTCCTAATGATGTGATCTCGTTATCAAATGACATCTCATGTCCATGGCTAGGAAACCTTAACCATCTTTCGATCAACGAGCTAGTTCACTAGAGGCATACTAGGGACATTGTGTTTGTCTATGTATCCACACATGTATCCATGTTTCCAATTAATACAATTATAGCATGGATAATAAACGATTATCATGAACAAGGAAATAAAATAAAATAAACACTTTATTTATTGCCTCTAGGGCATATTTCCAACAGTCTCCCACTTGCACTAGAGTCAATAATCTAGTTCACATCACTATGTGATTTACATTGTAATGAATCGAACACCCATGCAGTTCTGGTGTTGATCATGTTTAGCCCTTGGAAGAGGTTTAGTCAACGGGTTTGCAACATTCAGATCCGTGTGCACTTTTTAAATATTTATGCCTTTCTCCTTGATGTAATCGCGGATGGAGTTGAAGTGTCGCTTTATGTATCTGGTCCTCTTGTGAAACCTTGGTTCCTTGGCCAGAGCAATGGCACCAGCATTGTCACAGAACAGGTTCATTGGATTCAGTGCATAGGGCACTACTCCAAGATCTGTCATGAACTGCTTCATCCAGACACCTTCCTTCGCCGCCTCCGAGGCTGCGATGTATTCCGCTTCGCACATAGAATCAGCTACCATGCTTTGCTTGGAACTGCACCAGCTTACCGCTCCCCCATTAAGAATAAATACGTATCCGGTTTGCGACTTAGAGTCATCCGGATCAGTGTCAAAGCTTGCATGGACGTAACCCTTTACGACGAGCTCTTCTTCACCTCCATAAACGAGAAACATTTCCTTAGTCCTTTTCAGGTACTTAAGGATATTCTTGACTGCTGCCCAGTGCTCCATTCCAGGATCACTTTGAAACCTTCCGGCCATACTTATGGCAAGGCTGACATCGGGTCTTGTGCACAGCATTGCATACATGATAGAGCCTATGGCTGAAGCATAGGGGATGACACTCATCTTTTCTCTATCTTTTGCAGTTACTAGGCATTGAGTCTTACTCAACTTTACACCTTGTAACACAGGCAAGAACCCCTTCTTGGACTGTTCCATTTTGAACTTCTTCAAAACTTTATCAAGGTATGTGCTCTGTGAAAGTGCTATTAAGCGTCTCGATCTATCTCTATAGATCTTAATGCCTAATATGAAAGCAGCTTCTCCTAGGTCCTTCATTAAAAAACTCTTGTTCAAATATTCCTTCATGCTTTCCAGCATTTCTATATTGTTTCCTCAGCAATATGTCATCCACATATAATACTAGAAACGCTATAGAGCTCCCACTCACTTTCTTGTAAATACAAGCTTCTCTGTAAACTTGTATAAACTCAAACGCTTTGATCACCTCATCAATCGCTTATTCCAACTCCGAGATGCTTGCACCAGTCCATAAATGGATCGTTGGAGTTTGCAAGCTTTGCCAGCATTCTCTGGATCGACAAAACCTTCGGGTTGCATCATATACAACTCTTCCTCAAGGAAACCGTTGAGGAACGCTGTTTTGACATCCATCTGCCAAATTTCATAGTCGAAATAAGGAGCTATTGCTAACATGATTCTGACAGACTTAAGCATCGCTATGGGTGAGAAAGTCTCATCATAGTCAACTCCTTGAACTTGTGAAAAACCCTTTGCCACAAGTCGAGCTTTATAGACAGTGACATTACCGTCCACGTCTGTCTTCTTCTTAAAGATCCATTTGTTCTGAATGGCCTTTCGCCCTTCAGGTAATACTTCCAAAGTCCATAGTTTGTTTTCATACATGGATCCCATCTCGGATTTCATGGCCTCTAACCATTTCTCGGAATCCGGGCCCATCACTGCTCCTCCATAGCTCGTAGGTTCATTGTTGTCCAACAACATAACCTCCAAGACAGGGTTGCCATACCACTCAGGGGTAGTATGCGGCCTTGTTGACCTACGAGGTTCAATAGCAGCTTGATCCGAAGCTTCATGATCATCATCATTAAGTTCCTCTTCTAACGTCGTAGGTTCCATAGAAACATCTTTTTGCGCTGCGCTACTTTCTGGTTGAAGTAAAGGTTCAATAACCTCATCAAGCTCTATTTTCCTCCCACTCAATTCTTTCGATAGAAACTCTTTCTCAAGAAATGTTCCGTTCTTAGCGACAAACACTTTGCCTTCGGATCTGAGATAGAAGGTATACCCGACTGTCTCTTTCGGGTATCCTATGAAGACGCATTTCTCCGCTTTGGGTTCCAGCTTTTCAGGCTGAAGCTTTTTGACATAAGCATCACATCCCCAAACTTTAAGAAACGACAAATTTGTCTTCTTGCCAAACCATAGTTCATATGGCGTCGTCTCAACGGATTTTGATGGTGCCCTATTTAAAGTGAATGCAACTGTCTCTAATGCATAACCCCAAAACGATAGTGGCAAATCAGCAAGAGACATCATAGAACGCAACATATCTAATAAGGTTCGATTACGACATTTGGACACACCATTACGCTGTGGTGTTCCGGGCGGTGTCAACTGGGAAACAATTCCACACTGTCTTAAGTGACTGCCAAACTCATAACTCAGATATTCACCTCCTCGATCAGATCGCAGGAACTTAATCTTCTTGTTACGATGATTCTCAACTTCAATCATTGCTTGAACTTTTCAAATGTTTCATACTTGTGTTTCATCAAGTAAATATACCCATATCTACTTAAGTCATCAGTGAAGGTGAGAAAATAACGATATCCACCACGCGCTGTAACATTCATTGGACCACACACATCAGTATGTATGATTTCCAATAGGTCACTTGCCCATTCCATTGTTCCAGAGAACGGTGTTTTAGTCATCATGCCCATCAGGCATGGTTCACATGTGTCAAGTGATTCAAAATCAAGTGACTCCAAAAGTCCATCAGCATGGAGCTTCCTCATGCATTTTACACTAATATGACCTAAACGGCAGTGCCACAAGAAAGTGGTACTATCATTATCAACTCTACATCTTTTGGCATCAATGTTATGAACATGTGTATCATCACTATCAAGATTCAATATGAATAAACCCCTCACATGGGTGCATGACCATAAAAGATATTACTCATATAAATAGAACAACCTTTATTCTCTGATTTAAATGAATAACCGTCTCGCAATAAACAAGATCCAGATATAATGTTCATGCTTAACGCAGGCACTAAATAACAATTATTCAGGTTCATCACTAATCCCAATGGTAATTGAAGAGAGAGCGTGCCGGCGGCGATCACATCAACCTTGGAACCATTTCCCATGCGTATCGTCACTTCGTCCTTTGCCAGCCTTTGTATATTCCGTAGTTCCTGCTTTGAGTTGCAAATATGAGCAACCGAACTGGTATCAAATACCCAGGCACTACTACGAGAGCTAGTAAGGTACACATCAATAACATGTATATCATATATACCTTGTTTGTCGTTGGCTGCCTTCTTGTCAGCCAGGTACTTGGGGCAGTTCCGCTTCCAGTGACCAGTTCCCTCGCAATGAAAGCACTCAGTTTCTGGCTTGGGTCCATGCTTGGGCTTCTTTACAGGAGTAGCAACTGCTTTGCCATCCTTCTTGGTTTTACCCTTCTTTCCCTTGCCCTTGACTTTGCCATTTTTCTTGAAACTAGTGGTTTTATTGACCATCAACACTTGATGTTCTTTCTGGATTTCAGACTCAACGATTTTTAGCATTGCAAACAGCTCGGCGACTGACTTGTTCATCCCGTGCATGTTATAGTTCATCACAAAGCTCTTGTAACTAGGTGGCAGTGATTGAAGAACTCTATCAGTGATCGCTTCTGGTGGAAGGGCAATTCCCAACTCCACTAGACGAGTTGAATACCCAGACATTCTGAGTATATGTTCACTGATAGACCCGTTCTCCTCCATCTTGCAAGCATAGAATTTATCGGAGGTTTCATTGTTGGAAATATGCCCTAGAGGCAATAAATAAAGTGTTTATTATTGTATTTCCTTGTTCATGATAATCGTTTATTATCCATGCTATAATTGTATTAATTGGAAACATGGATACATGTGTGGATACATAGTAAAACACAATGTCCCTAGTGTGCCTCTAGTGAACTAGCTCATTGATCGAAAGATGGTTAAGTTTTCCTAGCCATGGACATGAGATGTCATTTGATAACGGGATCACATCATTAGGAGAATGATGTGATGGACAAGACCCAAACAACAAACATAGCTTATGATCGTGTCAGTTTATTGCTACTGTTTTCTACATGTCAAGTATATGTTCCTATGACCATGAGATCATGCAACTCACAGATATCGGAGGAGTACCTTGTGTGTATCAAACATCGCAACGTAACCGGGTGACTATAAAGGTGCTCTATAGGTGTCTCCGAGGGTGTCTGTTGAGTTGGCATGGATCAAGATTGGGATTTGTTACTCCATGTGACGGAGAGGTATCTCAGGGCCCACTCTGTAATACAACATCACAATAAGCCTTGCAAGCAATGTGACTAAGTGTTAGTTGCGAGATCTTGTATTACAAAACGAGTAAAGAGACTTGCCAGTAATGAGGTTGAACTAGGTATGGAGATACCGACAATCGAATCTCGGGCAAGTAACATACTGAAGAACAAAGGGAACAACATACGGGATTAACTGAATCCTTGACATAGAGGTTCGACCGATAAACATCTTCATAGAATATGTAGGAACCAATGTGGACATACAGGTCCCGCCATTGGTTATTAACCGTAGAGGTGTCTCGGTCATGTCTACATAGTTCTCGAACCCGCAGGGTCTACACACTTAAGGTTTGGTGACATTTTGGTACTATAGAGTTATGTATGGTGGTGACCGAAGTTTGTTCGGAGTCCCGGATGAGATCCCGGACGTCACGAGGAGCTCCGGAATGGTCCGGAGGGAAATATTGATATATAGGAAGTCCTCTTTTGGTCACCGAAAAAGTTTTGGGCTCATCGGTAGTGTACCGGGAGTGCCGGTAGTGTACCGGGAGGCTTCTGAGAGGGGTATATCAACCCAAGAGGCTTCATGGGCTGTGGGAGAATGAATATCAGCCCTTAGTGGGCTGGTGGAAACTCCCACACAAGGCCGATGTGGCTGGAGGAAAAAACCCAATAGGAAAAGGTGGAAAAAAGGCAAAAAAGGAGCAATCCTAGTCCTACTAGGATTGGAGGAGGAATCCTCCTCTCCTAGTAGGTTCGGCCGAACCAGCTAGCCTTGGAGACCAAGGCTGCCTCCTATCCTCCTCTCCTCCTATATATACTAGAGGGTTTTGGGGTTTTGCACTAGTTTTTTCAGCCACGTGCTACCCGTTCCTCCAGTGCATAGTTTCTCCTCTAGATCGGTTTTCTGCAGTGCTTTGGCGAAGCCCTGCCGGAATTGCTCCACCACCATCGCCGGAGCGCCGTCAGGCTGCCGGAGAACTCTTCTTCCTCTCCACTCCCTCTTGCTGGATCAAGACGGTGGAGATCGTCATCAAGCTGTACGTGTGCTGAACGCGGAGGTGCCGTCCGTTCGGTGCTAGATCGGAAGGATCGTGATGAAGTTCGTGGGTCGGATCATGATCAAGTTCATGGGACGGATCATGATTGGATCGCGGGACGGATCGTGATTGGATCGCGGGACGCACGGTGATTTGGATCGCGAAGACGTTCGACTACACCAACCGCGTTTCTTAACGCTTCTCGCTTAGCAATCTACAAGGGTATGTAGATCCACTCTCCCTCTCGTAGATGCTCATCACCATGGATAGATCTAAGTGTGCGTAGGAATTTTTTTGTTTCCCATGCAACATTCCCCAACAGTGGTATCATGAGCCAGGTTTATGTGTAGATGAGATCTCGAGTAGAACACAAAAGGTTTATGGGCGTTGATGCTTAGATTGCTTCCTCCCTTGGTCGGATTTTGGTTCAGCAGTATTGTGAGATGAAGCGGCCCGGACCAACATTACTCGCACACTTATGAGAGACCAGTTCCCTCGACGCAACTTGTTGCCTAGATGGCTTGCGGGTGGCAGTTTCTCTCACTTTAGTTGGATCGGATTCGACAAAGGCGGTCCTTGAGAAGGTTGAAAAGCAAATTATGTATCACCATTGTGGTTTATGCGTAGGTGAGAATCGTCCTTGCTAGAAACCCATAGCAGCCACATAAAACATGCAACAACAATTAGAGGACGTCTAACTTGTTTTTGCAGGGTATGTTGTGATGTGATATGGCCAATTACATGATGTGATATATGTGATGTATGAGATGATCATGTGATGTATAGAATTTCACGACTTGCATGAGATGAGTACGGCAACCGGCAGGAGCCATAGGGTTGTCTTTAATTATTGTATGACCTGCCTGTCAATCATTAAGCGCTATGTAATGCTTTACTTTATCGCTAAACAGTAGCAATTGTAGTAGAAGCAAGTTGGGCGCGACAACCCCTATGGCGACACGTTGATGGAGATCAAGATGATGGAGATCATGGTGTCTTGCCGGTGACGATGGAGATCATGCCGGTGCTTTCAAGATGGAGATCTAAAGCACAAGTTCATGGCCATATCATGTCACATATGAATTGCATGTGATGTTAATCCTTTTATGCACCTTGTTTTTATTAGTACGACGGTAGCATTATAAGGTGATCCCTCACTTAAATTTCAAGATAAATTGTGTTCTCACCGAGTGTGCACCGTGGCGAAAGTTCGTCGTGTTGAGACACCACGTGATGATCGGGTGTGATAGACTCTATGTTCACATACAACGGGTGCAAGCTAGTGTTGCACGCGCAGAACACTCGGGTTAAACTTGATAAGCCTAGCATGTACAGACATGGCCTCGGAACACAAGAGACCGAAAGGTCGAACATGAGTCATATAGTAGATATGATCAACATAATGATGTTCACCATTGAAGCCACCTCAACTCACGTGATGATCGGACTTGAGTTGGTGGATTTGAATCATGTGACACTCAGATGACCCGAGGGATGTCAATTTGAGTGGGACCTTTAGTAATTTGATTAACTAAACTCATTATCTTGAACAATAGTCTAAGTAAACTTTGCATATTTATGTTGTAGATCAATGGCTCGCGCAGTAGCGCCCCTGAATTTTAATGCGTTCCTAGAGAAAGCTAAGTTGAAAGATGATGGAAGTAACTTTGTTGACTGGGCCCGTAATCTGAGGATTATCCTCACGGCTTCCCAGAAATCATATGTCCTTGATGCACCGCTTGGTGACCAACCAGAAGACATGACCTCCGAAGACGTTAAGAACGCTTGGGAGGCACGTACTGGAGATTACTCAATAGTTCAGTGTGCAATATTGTATGGCTTAGAACCGGGACTTCAAAGACGTTTTGAACGTCATGGAGCATATGAGATGTTCCAGGAGTTGAAGTTTATCTTTCAGAAGAACACCCGGATCGAGAGGTATGAAACCTCCGATAAGTTCTATGCTTGCAAGCTGGAGGAGAACGGGTCTATCAGTGAACATATACTCAGAATGTCTGGGTATTCAACTCGTCTAGCGGAGTTGGGAATTGCCCTTCCGCCAGAGGCGATCACTGACAGAGTTCTTCAATCACTGCCACCTAGTTACAAGAGCTTTGTGATGAACTATAACATGCACGGGATGAACAAGTCAGTCGCCGAGCTGTTTGCGAAGCTAAAAGTCGCTGAGTCTGAAATCCATAAAGAACATCAAGTGTTAATGGTCAATAAAACCACTAGTTTCAAGAAAAATGGCAAAGTCAAGGGCAAGGGCAAGAAGGGTAAAACCAAGAAGGATGGCATATCAGTTGCTACTCCTGTAAAGAAGCCCAAGCATGGACCCAAGCCAGAAACTGAGTGCTTTCATTGCAAGGGAACTGGTCACTGGAAGCGAAACTGCCCCAAGTACCTGGCTGACAATAAGGCGGCCAACGACAAACAAGGTATATATGATATACATGTTATTGATGTGTACCTTACTAACTCTCGTAGTAGTGCCTGGGTATTTGATACCGGTTCGGTTGCTCACATTTGCAACTCAAAGCAGGAACTAGGGAATAAACGAAGGCTGGCAAAGGACGAAGTGACGATGCGCGTGGGAAATGGTTCCAAGGTTGATGTGATCGCCGTCGGCATGCTCTCTCTTTGATTACCATCGGGATTAGTGATGAACCTGAATAATTTTTTATTTAGTGCCTGCGTTAAGCATGAACATCTGGATCTTGTTTATTGTGAGACGGTTACTCATTTAAATCAGAGAATAAAGGTTGTTCTATTTATATGAGTAATATCTTTTATGGTCATGCACCCTATGTGAGGGGTTTATTCATATTGAATCTTGATAGTGATGATACACATGTTCATAACATTGTTGCCAAAAGATGTAGAGTTGATAATGATAGTACCACTTTCTTGTGGCACTGCCGTTTAGGTCATATTGGTGTAAAATGCATGAGGAAGCTCCATGCTGATGGACTTTTGGAGTCACTTGATTTTGAATCACTTGACACATGTGAACCATGCCTCATGGGCAAGATGACTAAAACGCCGTTCTCTCGAACAATGGAACGGGCAAGTGACTTATTGGAAATCATACATGCTGATGTGTGTAGTCCAATGAATGTTACAGCGCGTGGTGGATATCGATATTTTCTCACCTTCACCGATGACTTAAGTAGATATGGGTATATTTACTTGATGAAACACAAGTCTGAAACATTTGAAAAGTTCAAGCAATGAGTGAAGTTGAGAATCATCGTAACAAGAAGAATAAGTTCCTGCGATCTGATCGAGGAGGTGAATATCTGAGTTATGAGTTTGGTAGTCACTTAAGACTGTGTGGAATTGTTTCCCAGTTGACACCCCCCGAAACACCACAGTGTAATGGTGTGTCCGAACGTCGTAATCGAACCTTATTAGATATGGTGCGTTCTATGATGTCTCTTGCTGATTTGCCACTATCGTTTTGGGGTTATGCATTAGAGACAGCTGCATTCACTTTAAATAGGGCACCATCAAAATCCGTTGAGACGACGCCATATGAACTATGGTTTGGCAAGAAGCCAAAGTTGTCGTTTCTTAAAGTTTGGGGATGTGATGCTTATGTCAAAAAGCTTCAGCCTGAAAAGCGAAGAAATGCGTCTTCATAGGATACCCGAAAGAGACAGTCGGGTATACCTTCTATCTCAGATCCGAAGGCAAAGTGTTTGTCGCTAAGAACGAAACATTTCTTGAGAAAGAGTTTCTCTCGAAAGAATTGAGTGGGAGGAAAATAGAGCTTGATGAGGTTATTGAACCTTTACTTCAACCAGAAAGTAGCGCAACACAGAAAGATGTTTCTGTGGAACCTACGACGGTAGAAGAGGAAGTTAATGATGATGGTCATGAAGCTTCATATCAAGCTGCTATTGAACCTCGTAGGTCGACAAGGCCGCGTACTACCCCTGAGTGGTACGGCAACCCTGTCTTGGAGGTTATGTTGTTGGACAACAATGAACCTACGAGCTATGGAGGAGCAGTGATGGGCCCGGATTCCGAGAAATGGTTAGAGGCCATGAAATCCGAGATGGGATCCATGTATGAAAACAAAGTATGGACTTTGGAAGTATTACCTAAAGGGCGAAAGGCCATTCAGAACAAATGGATCTTTAAGAAGAAGACAGACGCGGACGGTAATGTCACCGTCTATAAAGCTCGACTTGTGGCAAAGGATTTTTCACGAGTTCAAGGAGTTGACTACGATGAGACTTTCTCACCCGTAGCGATGCTTAAGTCTGTCAGAATCATGTTAGCAATAGCTGCTTATTTCGACTATGAAATTTGGCAGATGGATGTCAAAACAGCGTTCCTCAATGGTTTCCTTGAGGAAGAGTTGTATATGATGCAACCCGAAGGTTTTGTCGATCCAGAGAATGCTGACAAAGCTTGCAAACTCCAGCGATCCATTTATGGACTGGTGCAAGCATCTTGGAGTTGGAATAAGCGCTTTGATGAGGTGATCAAAGCGTTTGAGTTTATAAAAGTTTACGGAGAAGCTTGTATTTACAAGAAAGTGAGTGGGAGCTCTATAGTTTTTCTAGTATTATATGTGGATGACATATTGCTGATTGGAAACAATATAGAAATGCTGGAAAGCGTGAAGGAATATTTGAACAAGAGTTTTTCAATGAAGGACCTAGGAGAAGCTGCTTTCATATTAGGCATTAAGATCTATAGAGATAGATCGAGACGCTTAATAGCACTTTCACAGAGCACATACCTTGATAAAGTTTTGAAGAAGTTCAAAATGGAACAGTCCAAGAAGGGGTTCTTGCCTGTGTTACAAGGTGTGAAGTTGAGTAAGACTCAATGCCCAGTAACTGCAGAAGATAGAGAAAAGATGAGTGTCATCCCCTATGCTTCAGCCATAGGCTCTATCATGTATGCAATGTTGTGAACAAGACCCGATGTCAGCCTTGCCATAAGTATGGCCGGAAGGTTTCAAAGTGATCCTGGAATGGAGCACTAGCAAGCAGTCAAGAATATCCTTAAGTACCTGAAAAGGACTAAGGAAATGTTTCTCGTTTATAGAGGTGATGAAGAGCTCGTCGTAATGGGTTACGTCGATGCATGCTTTGACACTGATCCGGACGACTCTAAGTCGCAAACAGGATACTATTTATTCTTAATGGGGGAGCGGTAAGCTGGTGTAGTTCCAAGAAGAACATGGTAGCTGATTCTACGTGCGAAGCGGAATACATCGCAGCCTCGGAGGCGACGAAGGAAGGTGTCTGGATGAAGCCGTTCATGATAGATCTTGGAGTAGTGCCCAGTGCACTGAATCCAATGAACCTGTTCTGTGAAAACACTGGTGCCATTGCTCTGGCCAAGGAACCAAGGTTTCACAAGAGGACCAGACACATAAAGCGACGCTTCAACTCCATCCGCGATTACATCGTGGAGAAAGACATAAATATTTGCAAAGTGCACACGGATCTGAATGTTGCAGACCTGTTGACAAAACCTCTTCCAAGGGCTAAACATGATCAACACCAGAACTGCATGGGTGTTTGATTCATTACAATGTAAATCACATAGTGATGTGAAACTAGATTATTGACTCTAGTGCAAGTGGGAGACTGTTGGAAATATGCCCTAGAGGCAATAAATAAAGTGTTTATTGTTGTATTTCCTTGTTCATGATAATCGTTTATTATCCAAGCCATAATTGTATTAATAAGAAACATGGATACATGTGTGGATACATAGACAAACACAATGTCCCTAGTGTGCCTCTAGTGAACTAGCTCGTTGATCGAAAGATGGTTAAGGTTTCCTAGCCATGGACATGAGATGTCATTTGATAACGGGATCACATCATTAGGAGAATGATGTGATGGACAAGACCCAAACAACAAACGTAGCTTATGATCGTGTCAGTTTATTGCTACTGTTTTTTGCATGTCAAGTATATGTTCCTATGCCCATGAGATCATGCAACTCACAGATATCGGAGGAGTACCTTGTGTCTATCAAACGTCGCAACGTAACTGGGTGACTATAACGGTGCTCTACAAGTGTCTCTGAGGGTGTCTGTTGAGTTGGCATGGATCAAGACTGGGATTTGTTACTCCGTGTGATGGAGAGGTATCTCAGGGCCCACTCGGTATACAACATCACAATAAGCCTTGCAAGCAATGTGACTAAGTGTTAGTTGTGAGATCTTGTATTATGAAATGAGTAAAGAGGCTTGCCAGTAACGAGGTTGAACTAGGTATGGAGATACCGACGATCAAATCTCGGGCAAGTAACATACCGAAGAACAAAGGGAACATCATGCGGGATCAATTGAATCCTTGACATAGAGGTTCGACCGATAAAGATCTTCGTATAATATGTAGGAACCAATGTAGACATCCAGGTACCGCCATTGGTTATTGACTATAGAGGTGTCTCGGTCATGTCTACATAGTTCTCGAACCCGCAGGGTCTGCACACTTAAGGTTTGGTGACGTTTCGGTAGTATAGAGTTATGTATGGTGGTGACCGAAGTTTGTTAGGAGTCTCGGATGAGATCTCGGACGTCACGAGGAGCTCCGTAATGGTCCGGAGGTAAAGATTGATATATAGGAAGTCCTGTTTTGGTCACCGAAAAAGTTTCGGGCTCATCGGTAGTGTACCGGGAGTGCCGGTAGTGTACCGGGAGGCCTTCGGGAGGGGTATTTCGACCCAAGAGGCTTCATGGGCTGTGGGAGAGTGAATATCAGCCCTTAGTGGGCTGGTGGAAACTCCCACACAAGGCCCATGTGGCTGGAGGAAAAAACCCAATAGGAAAAGGTGGAAAAAAGGCAAAAAAGGAGCAATCCTAGTCCTACTAGGATTGGAGGAGGAATCCTCCTCTCCTAGTAGGTTCGGCCGAACCAGCTAGCCTTGGAGGCCAAGGATGCCTCCTCTCCTCCTATCCTCTTATATATACTGGAGGTTTTAGGGTTTTTGCACTAGATTTTCAGCCACGTGCTACCCGTTCCTCCAGTGCATAGTTTCTCCTCTAGATCGGTTTTCTTCAGTGCTTAGGCGAAGCCCTGCCAGAATTGCTCCACCACCATCGCAGGAGCGCCGTCAGGCTGCCGAAGAACTCTTCTTCCTCTCCACTCCCTCTTGCTGGATCAAGACGGTGGAGATCGTCATCAAGCTGTACATGTGCTGAACGCGGAGGTGCCGTCCGTTCGGTGCTGTATCGGAAGGATCGTGATCAAGTTCATGGGATGGATCGTGATCAAGTTCGTGGGACCGATCGTGATCGGATCGCGGGACGGATCGTGATTGGATCGCGGGACGCATGGCGATTTGGATCGCAAAGACGTTCGACTACACCAACCGCGTTTCTTAACGCTTCCCGCTTAGCGATCTACAAGGGTATGTAGATCCACTATCCCTCTCGTAGATGCTCATCACCATGGATAGATCTGCGTGTGCGTAGGAAATTTTTTGTTTCCCATGCAACATTCACCAACATTCATACCTCTCGATCCGGGCGTTCTTCTGAAAGATAAACTTCAACTCTTGGAACATCTCATATGCTCCATGACGTTCAAAACGTCTTTGAAGTCCCGGTTCTAAGCCATAGAATATTGCGCACTGAACTATTGAGTAATCTCCAATACGTGCCTCCCAAGCGTTCTTAACGTCTTCGGAGGTCATGTCTTCTGGTTGGTCACCAAGCGGTGCATCAAGGACATATGATTTTTGGGAAGCCACGAGGATAATCCTCAGATTACGGGCCCAGTCAACAAAGTTACTTCCATCATCTTTCAGGTTAGCTTTCTCTAGGAACGCATTAAAATTCAGGGGTGCTACTACGCGAGCCATTGATCTACAACATAAATATGCAAATTTTACTTAGACTATTGTTCAAGATAATGAGTTTAGTTAATCAAATTACTAAAGCTCCCACTCAAATTGACATCCCTCAGGTCATCTGAGTGTCACATGATCCAAATCCACCAACTCAAGTCTGATCATCACGTGAGTTGAGGTGGCTTCAATGGTGAACATCATTATGTTGATCATATCTACTATATGACTCATGTTCGACCTTTCGGTCTCTTGTGTTCCGAGGCTATGTCTGTACATGCTAGGCTCGTCAAGTTTAACCCGAGTGTTCTGCGCGTGCAACACTGGCTTGCACCCGTTGTATGTGAACGTAGAGTTTATCACACCCGATCATCACATGGTGTCTCAACACGACGAACTTTCGCAACGGTGCACACTCGGGGAGAACACAATTTTATCTTGAAATTTAAGTGAGGGATCACCTTATATTGCTACCGTCATACTAAGCAAAAAAGGTGCATAAAAGGATTAACATCACATGCAATTCATAAGTGACATGATATGGCCATGAACTTGTGCTTTAGATCTCCATCTTGAAAGCACCGACATGATCTCCATCGTCACCGGCACGACACCATGATCTCCATCATCTTGATCTCCATCAACGTGTCGCTATCGAGGTTGTCATGCCCTGCATGCTTCTACTACTATAGCTACCGTTTAGCGATAAAGTAAAGCATTACATAGCGCTTAATGATTGACACGCAGGTCATACAATAATTAAAGAAAACCCTATGGCTCCTGCCGGTTGCCGTACTCATCGTCATGCAAGTCGTGAAATTCTATACATCACATGATCATCTCATACATCACATATATCACATCATGTAATTGGCCATATCACATCACAACATACCCTGCAAAAACAAGTTAGACGTCCTCTAATTGTTGTTGCATGTTTTATGTGGCTGCTACGGGTTTCTAGCAAGAACGATTCTCACCTACGCATAAACCACAACGGTGATACATAATTTGCTTTTCAACCTTCTCAAGGACCGCCTTTATCGAATCCGATCCAACTAAAGTGAGAGAAACTGCCACCCGCAAGCCATCTAGGCAACAAGTTGCGTCGAGGAAACCGGTCTCTCGTAAGCGTATGAGTAATGTTGGTCCGGGCCGCTTCATCTCACAATACCGCTTAACCAAAATCCGACCAAGGGAGGAAGCAATCTAAGCATCAACGCCCACAAACCTTTTGTGTTCTACTCGAGATCTCATCAACACATAGACCTAGCTCATGATGCCACTATTGGGAAAGGTTGTATGGGAAACAAAAAATTTCCTACGCACACGCAGATCTATCCATGCTGATGAACATCTACGAGAGGGAGAGTGAATCTACATACCCTTGTAGATCGCTAAGCGGGAAGCGTTAAGAAACGCGGTTGGTGTAGTCGAACGTCTTCGCGATCCAAATCGTCGTGCGTCCCGTGATCCAATCATGATCCGTACCACGATCCAATCATGATCCATCCCACGATCCGATCACGATCGGTCCCACGAACTTGATCATGATCCGTCCCACGAACTTGATCACGATCCTTCCGATCTAGCACCGAACGGACGACACCTCCGCGTTTGGCACACGTGCAGCTTGATGACGATTTCCACCGTCTTGATCCAGCAAGAAGGAGTGGAGAGGAGGAAGAGTTCTCTGGCAGCCTGACGACGCTCCGGCGATGGTGGTGGAGCAATTCCGGCAGGGCTTCGCCTAAGCACTTCAGAAAACCGATCTAGAGGAGAAACTATGCACTTGAGGAACGGGTAGCACGTGGCTGAAAATCTAGTGCAAAAACCCTAAAATCTCTAGTATATATAATAGGATAGGAGGAGAGGCCTTGGCACAAGGTCCAAGGCCTCCTTGCTTCGGCCGAAGGAGAGAGGGAGAGGTGGAGTCCACCTCCAATCCTAGTAGGACTAGGATTCACCCTATTTTGCCTTTTTTCCACTTTTTCTCTTAGGCCTTTTTTCCTCCAGCCGCATGGGCCTCTTGTGGATGTTCCACCAGCCCACTAAGGGATGGTTTACACCCTCCTACAGCCCATGTAGCCTCTTGGGTCGAAATACCCCTCCCGATGGCCTCCCGTTACACTACCGGCACTCCTAGTACACTACCGATGAGCCCAAAACTTTTTCGGCGACCAAAACAGGACTTCCTATATATGAAACTTTACCTCCAGACCATTCCAGAGCTCCTCGTGACTTCCGGGATCTCATCTGGGACTCCGAACAAACTTCAGTCACCACCATACATAACTCTATACTACCGAACCGTCACCAAACCTTAAGTGTGCAGACTCTGCGGGTTCGAGAACTATGTAGACATGACCGAGACACCTCTACGGTCAATAACCAATGGAGGGACCTATATGTCCACATTGGTTCCTACATATTCTACGAAGATCTTTATCGGTCGAACCTCTATGTCAAGGATTCTGTTAATCCCGTATGATGTTCCCTTTGTTCTTCGGTATGTTACTTGCTCGAGATTCGATCGTCGGTATCTCCATACCTAGTTCAACCTCGTTATTGGCAAGTCTCTTTACTCGTTCTGTAATACAAGATCTCGCAACTAACACTTAGTCACATTGCTTGCAAGGCTCATTGTGATGTTGTATTACTGAGTGGGCCCTGAGATACCTCTCCGTCACACGGAGTAACAAATCCCAGTCTTGATCCATGCCAACTCAACAGACACCCTCGGAGATACCTGTAGAGCACCTTTATAGTCACCCAGTTATGATGCGACATTTGATACACACAAGGCACTCCTCCGATATCTGTGAGTTGCATGATCTCATGGTAAATAGGAACATATACTTGACATGCAGAAAACAGTAGCAATAAACTGATACGATCATAAGCTATGTTTGTAGTTTGGGTCTTGTCCATCACATCATTCTCCTAGTGATGTGATCCCGTTATCAAATGACATCTCATGTCCATGGATAGGAAACCTTAACCATCTTTCGATCATCGAGCTAGTTCACTAGAGGCATACTAGGGACATTGTGTTTGCCTATGTATCCACAGATGTATCCATGTTTCCAATTAATACAATTATAGCATGGATAATAAACGATTATCATGAACAAGGAAATACAATAATAAACACTTCATTTATTGCCTCTAGGGCATATTTCCAACAGTAAGAGGGGGCAGAGAGGTAGATGAGTTTTCTGACAAAACGACAGCGTGGCGGTGATGGTGGTGGAACTATTCTGGCAGGGCTTCGCCTAAGCACCGCCGAAACTAGACTAAAGGAGAAAACGATCTAGAGGAAGTAGAGGGAGCACGTGGCAATTAGGGTTAGATCTCCCCTCTAAATCCTCTAGTATATATAGTAGGTAGGGAGGGGAGGAGGCAGCCTCAAACCCTCAAGGTTTGGCCGAAATTGGAGGTGGAGGAGTCCTACTCCAATCCTACTAGGAGTAGGATTCCTCCTCTCCACTCGGAAACTCTTTCCACCTTTCCTCCTTTGCCTTTTTCCCACCCCTAGACACACGGGACTTAGTGGGGGGGTTAGTATAGCCCACTAGGTTTTTTTTACTCCTCCCACAGCCCATGAGGTCCTTTGGGTCGAGACACCCCTCCTGATGGCCCTCGGTACCCTCCCGGCACTCCCGGTACACTACCGAAGTACTTGAAACTTTTACGGCGACCAAAAAAGGACTTCCTATATATCAATCTTTACCTCCGGACCATTCCAGAGCTCCTCGTGACGTCTATGATCTCATCCGGGACTCCGAACAACCTTCGGTCACCACCATACATATCTCTATACTATCGAAACGGTACCAAACCTTAAGTGTGCAGACCCTGCAGGTTCGAGAACTATGTAGACATGACCGAGACACCTCCATGGTCAATAACCAATAGCGGGACCTGGATGCCCATATTGGTTCCTACATATTCTACTAAGATCTTTATCGGTTGAACCTCTATGTCAAGGATTCATTTAATCCCGTACGATGTTCCCTTTGTTCTTCGTTATGTTACTTTCCCGAGATTTGATCGTCGGTATCTCTATACCTAGTTCAATCTCGTTACCGGCAAGTCCCTTTACTCGTTCCGTAATACAAGATCCCATGGCTAACACTTGGTCACATTGCTTGCAAGTCTTATTGTGATGTTGTATTACCGAGTGGGCCCTGAGATACCTCTGTGTCACACGGAGAAACAAATACCAGTCTTGATCCATGCCACTCAACAAACACCCTCGGAGATACCTCTAGAGCATATTTATAGTCACCCAGTTATGTTGCGATGTTTGACACACAAAAGGTATTCCTCAAGTGTCAGTGAATTGCATGATCTCATGGTCATAGGAACAGATACTTGACATGCAGAAAACTATAGCAATAAACTGACACGATCATATGCTATGTTTATAGTTTGGGTCTTGTCCATCACATCATTCTCCTAATGATGTGATCCCGTTATCAAATGGCATCTCATGTCTATGGCCAGGAAACCTTGACCATCATTAATCAACGAACTAGTTAACTAGAGGCATACTAGGGACACAGTGTTGTCCATGTACCCACACATGTGTTTGAGTTTCCAATCAATACAATTACATCATGGATAATAAACGATTATCAAGAACAAGGAAATATAATAATGACCAATTTATTATTGCCTATAGGGCATATTTCCAACATTAAGCATGCCAGCACGGTCAAGAAGCTCAAGGGCATACTTTCGCTGGTGGAGGAAGAAACCATTAGGACGACGTACTACCTCGACACCGAGGAAGTAGTGTAACGGACCCAGGTCCTTGATGGCGAACTCAGCGCGAAGACGATCAGTGAGCTGACTGAGAAGCCCAGTGGTGCATGTTGTCAAGATAATGTCGTCGACATAGAGGAGCAGATATACAATGGCGGCTCACTGGTGATAAACGAACAACAAGGCATCAGAGCATGTAGAGCGAAACCCGAGTTGATGTAGAAACACCGCGATGCGCTGGTACCAGGCGTGAGGAGCCTGCTTGAGCCCATATAATGAGCGCGATAGCAGGCACATATGATCGGGGTGCATCGGATCAACAAACCTGGTGAGTTGCTGACAGAAGACCTGCTCTTGAAGGTGACCATGAAGGAAGGCATTGGAGACGTTCATCTGGTGTACTGGCCAGGCATGGGAGAATGCAAGCTAGAGTACAGTGTGGATCATGCCAGGCTTAACAACCAGAGCGAAGGTGTCGATGAAGTCAACGCCGACACGTTGGCGAAAGCCACGGACGACCCAACGCCCCTTGTAGCGGTCAAGAGTACCATTAGGATGGACTTTGTGCTTGAAAACCCACTTCCCGGAGATCACATTAGCGTGATGGGGACGAGGGACAAGCTCCCAAGTCCGGTTAAGCTGCAGCGCATCAAATTCCTGCTACATCGCCACAACCCAGAGAGGATTGATACATCTCCAACGTATCTATAATTTTTGATTGTTCCATGCTATTATATTTTCTGTTTTGGATGTTTTATATGCATTAATATGCTATTTTATATTATTTTTGGGACTAACCTATTAATCTAGAGCCTAGTGCCAGTTTCTTTTTTTCCTTGTTTTTGAGTTTTGTAGATAAGGAATATTAAATGGAGTCCAAATGGAATAAAACCTTCGGAATGATTTTTTCTGGAACGAAGGGAAACTAGAGACTTGAGAACCAAGACAGAGGAGCCACCATGGGGCCACAAGCCCTAGGGGCGCGGCCAGGGGGGTAGGCCACGCCGGGCAGGCTTGTGGGCCCACGACAGCTCCACTAACCCTAATCTTCGACCTATAAATTCCCAAATATTCCATCATTATTAGAACGAGCCACGAAAACACTTTTCCGCTGCCAGAAGCCTCCGTTCCTGAGAGATCCAATCTTTGAGCCTTTTCCGGTAATCTGCCGGAGGGGGATTTGATCATGGAGGGCATCTACATCAACTCCATTGCCCCTCCAATGATGCGTGAGTAGTTCACCATAGACCTACGGGTCCATAGCTAGTAGCTAGATGACTTTGTCTCTCTCTTTGCTTCTCAATACCATGTTCTTCATGATCTTCATGGAGATCTATCCAATGTAATACTCTTTTGCGGTGTGTTTGTCGAGATCCGATGAATTGTGGGTTTATGTTCAGATTATCCATGAATATTATTTGAGTCTTTCCTGAATTCTTATATGCATGATTTCATATCTTTGCAAGTCTCATCGAGTTATTGGTTTGGTTTGGCCAACTAGATTGGTAATTCTTGCAATGGGAAAAGTGCTTAGTTTTGGGTTCAATCTTGCGGTGTCCTCACCCAGTGATAAAGTAGAGGTATCAAGGCACGTATTGTATTGTTGCCATCAAGGGTAAAAAGATGGGTTTTTCATCATATTGCTTGAGTTTATCCCTCTACATCATGTCATCTTACTTAATGCGTTACTCTGTTCTTCATGAACTCAATACTCTAGATGCAGGCAGGAGTCAGTCGATGTGTGGAGTAATAGTAGTAGATACAAATTCGTTTCGGTCTACTTGTCATGGACGTGATGCCTATATGCATAATCATTGCCTTGGATATCTTCATAATTATTCACTTTTCTATCAATTGCTCGACAATAATTTGTTCACCCATTGTAATACTTGCCATCATGAGAGAAGCCATCTAGTGAAACCTATGGCCCCCGGGTCTATTTTCCATATTATACTTTCAGATCTAAAACCAAAAATACCAAAAATACTTGCTGCATTATTTTTACTTTTAGTTTTACTTTCCGTTCAAGCATCCTATTGTATCTATCTCTATTAGATCTCATCCTTGCAAGTAACCATGAAGGGATTGACAACCCCTTTATAGTGTTGGGTGCAAGAGTTTGATTCTTTGTGCAGGTACATCTATTGGTGACTCGCTTGTATATCCTACTAAATTGATACCTTGGTTCTCTAAAACTGAGGGAAATACTTATCTACTTTGCTTCATCAAACCGTTCCTCTTCACGGGAAACCAACGCATGCTCGAGAAGTAGCAAGAAGGATTTCTGGCGCCGTTGCCGGGGAGATACATAGCAAGTTAAGATAAGAACTCTCTCGTCAACTTGCCAATTTCTGGTTTGGTTGCGGGTAGATCTACAGCAAGCCTACCAAGTACCCATCACAAACTCATCTCCTGTATTTACATTATTTGCGTTTTGCCTCTCGTTTTCCTCTCCCCCACTTCACCAATTTTCCGTTTTATTTGCCCTATTTGTTGTTTGCCTTTTTCTCGCCGGATCTCTTTTGTTTGCTTGTGTTGCCATGTGCTTCCTATTTGCTTGCATCTGTTGGGGAACGTAGCATGGGAAACAAAAAAATTCCTACGCACACGCAAGATCTATCCATGGTGATGAGCATCTACGAGAGGGAGAGTGGATCTACATACCCTTGTAGATCACTAAGCAGGAAGCATTAAGAAACGCCGTTGATGTAGTCGAACGTCTTCGCGATCCAAATCGCCGAGCATCCCGCAATACCATCACGATCCATCTCGCGATCTAATCACAATCCCTCCCGTGATCTCATCACGATCCGTTCTGCGATCCAATCACGAATCGTCTCGCTATCTTGATCACAGTCATTCCGATCTAGCGCCGAATGGACGACACCTCCGCGTTCAACACACGTACAACTTGATGACGATCTCTGCCTTCTTGATCCAGCAAGAGGGAGCGAAGAGGTAGATGAGTTTTTCGGTAGCGCGATGACATTGCGGTGATGGTGGTGGAGCTGTTCCAGTTGGGCTTCGCCTAAGCACCGCTGAAAACCGATCTAGAGGAGAAACTACGATCTAGAGAAGAGGGCAGCTTCTGGCTAATTTTCTGTATCTAAACCCCCTCAAAACCTCTAGTATATATAGGAGGAGGGAGGGAGGAGGCTGTCACATAAGGGGCCAGCCCTTTGCTCTTGGCGCAAGGAGGAGAGGAGGAGTCCTCCTCCAATCCTAGTAGGACTAGGACTCTTCCTTCCCACTTGGAAACTCTTTCCACCTTGGCCTTTTTTCCTTCTCCTTCCACTCCAGCCGCATGGGCCTCTTGTGGGACTTAGGTCAGCACACTAAGGGCTGGTATACCTCTTCCCACAGCCCATGTAGCCTCTTGGGTCGAAATACCCCTCCCGATGGTCCCTCGACACCCTCCCGGCACTCCCGGTACACTACCGATGAGGCCGAAACTTTTCCGACGACCAAAATAGGACTTCCTATATATCAATCTTTACCTCTGGACCATTTCGGAGCTCCTCGTGACTTCTGAGATCTCATCCGGGACTCCGAACAACCTTTGGTCACAATCATACATAACTCTATACTACCGAAACGTCACCGAACCTTAAGTGTGCATACCCTGCAGGTTCGAGAACTATGTAGAAATGACTGAGACACCTCTATGGTCAATAACCAATAGCGGGACCTGGATGCCCATATTGGTTCCTACATATTCTACGAAGATCTTTATTGGTCGAACCTCTATGTCAAGGATTCAGTTAATCCCGTATAATGTTCCCTTTGTTCTTCGGTATGCTACTTGCCCGAGATTCGATCGTCGGTATCTCCATACCTAGTTCAATCTCGTTAACGGCAAGTCTCTTTACTCGTTCCATAATACAAGATCTCGTGGCTAACACTTAGTCACATTGCTTGCAAGGCTTGTTTGTGATGTTGCATTACCGAGTCGGCCCTGAGATACCTCTCCATCACACGGAGTAACAAATCCCAGTCTTGATCCATGCCAACCCAACAAACACCCTCGGAGATACCTGTAGAGCACCTTTATAGTCACCCAGTTACGTTGCGACGTTTGATACACACAAGGCACTCCTCCGATGTTAGTGAGTTGCATGATCTCATGGTCATAGGAACATATACTTGACATGCAGAAAACTGTAGCAATAAACTGACACGATCATATGCTACGTTTATAGTTTGGGTCTTGTCCATCCCATTATTCTCCTAATGATGTGATCCCGTTTATCAAATGACATCACATGTCCATGTCCAGGAAACCTTGACCATCTTTGATCAACGAGCTAGTCTACTAGAGGCATACTAGGGACATGGTGTTGTCTATGTATCCACACATGTATCTGAGTTTCCAATCAATACAATTCTACCATGTGATTTATGAATCTAACACCCAATGAGTTCTGGGGATCGATCATGCTTTGCATGTGAGAGAGGTCTTTTAGTCAACGGGTATGTGACATTTAGATCCATGTGTACTTTGCAAATTTTTATGTCTTACTACAGACACTGCTACCACACTCCACTTGGTGCTATTCCAAATGGCTGCTCCACCATACGTATCCAGACTGCTACTCAGAGTCATCTGAATTGGTGCTAAAGCTTGCATCGATGTAACCCTTTACGTCAAACTCTTTATCACCACAATAATCGAGAAATATTTCCTTAGTCCTTTTGTAAGGATAATCTTGACCGCTGTCCAGTGATCCACTCCTGAATCACTCTTGTACCCCTTCACAGACTCATGGCAAGGCACACACCAGGTGTGGTACACAGCATGGCATACTATATAGAGCCTATGGCTAAAGCATAGGGGACGACCTTCGTCATTTCTCTTTCTTCTGCCGTGGTCGAGCTTTGAGTCTTACTCAACTTCACACCTTACAAATCAGGCAAGAACTCTTTCTCTGACTAATCCATTTTGAACTCTTTCAAAATCTTGTCAAGTATGTACTTATTGAAAGTCTCATCAAGTATCTTGATCTATCTCTATAGATCTTGATGCTCAACAATTAGGTAGCTTCATCCATGTCTTCCTTTGAAAAACTCTTTTTAAACAACCATTTATGCTTTCCAAAAATTCTACATCATTTCCGACCAACAATATGTCATCCACATATGCTTATCGGAAATTCTATAGTGCTCCCACTCACTTTCTTGTAAATACAAGTTTCTCATAAACTTTGTATAAACCCAAAAACTTTGATCACCTCATCAGAGCATATATACCAACTCCGAGATGATTGCTTTAGTCCATAGAAGGATCACTGGAGTTTGCAGACCTTTTAGCATCCTTAGGACTAACAAAACCTTCCAGTTGTATCATATACAACCTTTCCTCACGGAAACCGTCAAGGAAACGATGTTTTGACATCCATCAGCCAGATTTCATAATTGAAAAATGCAGCAACTGCTAACATAATTCCAACAGACTTTAGCATCGCTACGAGTAAGAAAGTCTCATTGCTGTCAACTCCTTGAACTTGTCAGAAACTTCTTTGTGACAAGTCGAGCTTTATAAATGGTGATATTTAGCATCAGCGTGTGTCTTCATCTTAAAGGTCCATTTGTACTCAACGACCTATCGTCCAACGAGCAAGTCTACCAAAGTCTATACTTGGTTTTCACACATGGATCCTTTTTCGGATTTCATGGCCTCTAACCATTTGTTGGAATCCGGGCCCATCATCGCTTCTCCATAGTTTGTAGGTTCATCGTTGTCCAACAACATGACCTCTAAGAGAGGGTTGCCATACCACTCAGGAGTAGTACACGTCCTTGTCGACCTACAAGGCTCGATAGTAACTTGATCTGAAGCTTCATGATCATTATCATTAACTTCCTCTTTAACTAATGTAGGCTCCACAGAAACATCTTTCTACGGTGCGCTACTCTCTGGTTGAAACTTTTCCTCGAGAAAGGACCCGTTTTAGCAACAAACGCTTTGCACTTGGATCTGAGATAGAAGGTTCACCCAACTATTTCTTTAGGGTAATCTATGAAGATGCATTTGTCCGCTTTGGGTTCGAGCTCATTAGGTGAAAACATTTTTCCACACAAGTGTCGCAGCCCCAAACATTAAGAAATGACAGTTTAGGTTTCTATCAAACCATAATTCACATGGTGTCATCTCAACGGATTTAGATGCTCCCCTATTTAAAGTGAATGTAGTTGTCCCTAATGCATAACCCCAAAACGATAGTGGCAAAACGATAAGAGACATCATAGTACGTGCTATATCAAATAAGGCACGACTACGACGTTCGGACACACCATCACACTATGGTGTTCCAGGTGGCGTGAGTTGTGAAACAACTTTCACATTGTCTAAAGTTGTATGCCAAACTCGTAACTCAAATATTCACCTCCACGATCATATCATAGACATTTTTATCTTCTCGTCATGATTATCTCAAACTTCACTCTGATTCTGTTTGAACTTTTCAAACACTTCAGACTTGTGTTTCATTAAGTAAATATAACTATATCTACTCAAATCATCAGTGAAGGTAAGAAAATAAGGATATCCACCGCATGCTACAACACTCATTGGACCGTATACATCAACATGTATTATTTCCAATAAGTCACTTGCCCCTTCCATCAAGCCGGAAAATGGGGTTTCAGTCATCTTTCCCAAGAAGCATGGTCCGCATGTCTCAACCGATTCAAGATCGAATGATTCCAAAGATCCATCAGCATGGAGTTTCTTCATGCGCTTTACACCAATATGACATTTTAGCGGCAGTGCCACAAGTACGTGGTACTATCATTATTAACTTTGTATCTTTTGGCATCTATGTTATGAAGATGTGCACTCCTATGATCAAGATTCAACAAACCATTCATTGGGTGCATGACCATTGAAGGTATTATTCATGTAAATAGAATAACCATTATTCTCTAACTTAAATGAATAACCATATTGCAATAAACACGATCTAATCATGTTCATGCTTAACGCAAACACCAAATAACATTTATTTAGGTTTGTCACTAATCCTGAAGGTAGATAGAGCGTGCGATGTTGATCACATCAACTTTGGAAACATTTCCAACACACCGTCACCTCACACTTAGCTAGTCTCCGTTTATTCCGTAGCTTTTATTTTGAGTTACTAACATTTAGCAACCGAACCGGTATCCAATACCCATGTGCTACTAGGAGTACTAGCAAGGTACACATCAATAACACGTATATCAAATATACTTCTGTCGACATGGCCAACCTTCTTATCTACCAAGTATCTAGGGTTGTTCCGCTTCAGCGACCGCTCTCCTCATAATAGAAGCACTTAGTCTCGGGTTTGGGTTCAACTTTGGGTTGCCTCACTAAAGCAGCAACTGAATTGCCATCCATGAATTTTCCCTCCTTGCCCTTGCCCTTCTTGAAACTAGTGGTTTTACTAACCATCAACACTTGATGCTCCTTCTAGATATCTACTTTTGCAGTGTCAAACATCGCGAATAACTTAGGGATCATCATTTCTATCCCTGGCATTTCATAGTTCATCACGAAGCTCTAGTAGCTTAGTGATAGTGACTTGGAGAACTATATCAATCACTATCTTATCTGGAAGATCAACTCCCACTCGATTCAAGCGATTGTAGTACCCAGACAATCTGAGCACATGCTCAACCATTGAGCTATTCTCCTTCATCTTGCAGGCAAAGAATCTTGTTGTAGATCTCATATCTCACAACACGGGCATGAGCCTGATATCCCAATTTCAGCTCTTCGAACATCTCATATGTTCTGTGACGTTCAAAAAGTTTTGGAGCCTCAATTTTAAGCCGTAATGCATGACGCACTAAACTATCAAGTAGTCATCAGAACATGCCTGTCAGATGTTCACAACATCTACAGACGACGCTAGAAGGGGTGGCACACCGAGCGGTGCATTAAGGACACAAGCCTTCTATGCAGCAATGAGGATAATCCTCAAATCACGGACCTAGTCTGCAATATTTCTACCATCATCTTTCAACTCTATTTCTCTAGGAACATATAAAAATTTAAGGGAGCTACAACGTGGGCTAGTAATCTACAACATAATTTGCAAAGACACTATTGACTATGTTCATGATAATGAGTTCAATTAATCATATTACTTAAGAACTCCCACCCAAATTGACATCCCTCCGGTCATTCGAGTGATACATGATCCAAATTCACCAACTCAAGTCCGATCATCACGTGAGTTGAGGTGGTTTCAATGGTGAACATCATCATGTTGATCATATCTACTATATGACTCATGTTCACCTTTCGGTCTCGTGTTCCGAGGCCATGTATGTATATGCTAGGCTCGTCAAGTTTAACCCGAGTGTTCTGCACGTGCAACACTGGCTTGCAGCTATTGTATGTGAACATAGAGTCTATCACACCCGATCATCACATGGTGTCTCGACACGACGAACTTCCGCAACGGTGCACACTCGGGGAGAACACAATTTTACCTTGAAATTTAAGTGAGGGATCACCTGCTACCATCGTCCTAAGCAAAACAAGGTGCATAAAAGGATTAACATCACATGCAAATAATAAGTGACATGATATGGCCATGAACTTGTGCTTTTGATCTCCATCTTGAAAGCACCGACATGATCTCCATCATCACCGGCATAACACCATGATCTCTATCATTGTGTCGCCATCGGGTATCTAATAAGAAAAATTCTCACCTATGAAAAACCACAACGGTGATACATAAATTGCTTTTCAACCTTCTCAAGGACCGCCTTTGTCGAATCCGATCCAACTAAAGTAGGAGAAACACACACCCTCTAGCCATCTTTATGCCACAAATTTACACGTCAGTCGATGGAACCGGTCTCTCGTAAGCGTACGAGTAAGGTTGGTCCGGGACGCTTCATCCCACAATACCGCTGAACCAAAACACGACCAAGGGAGGAAGCAATCTAAGCATCAACGCCCACAAACTCTTTGTGTTCTACTCGAGATCTCATCTTCACATAGACCTAGCTCTGATACCACTGGTGGGGAATGTTGCATGGGAAACAAAAAAATTCCTATGCACACGCAATATCTATCCATGGCGATGAGCATCTACGAGAGGGAGAGTGGATCTACATACCCTTGTAGATCGCTAAGCGGGAAGCGTTAAGAAACACGGTTGATGTAGTCGAACGTCTTCGCGATCCAAATCGCTGAGCGTCCCGCGATCCCATCACGATCCATTTCGCGATCTAATCCCGATCCATCCCACGATCTCATCACGATCCGTTCCGCAATCCAATCACGAATGGTCTCGCGATCTTGATCATGGTCATTCCGATCTAGTGCCGAACGGACGACACCTCCGCGTTCAGCACACATACAACTCGATGACGATCTCCGCCTTGTTGATCCAGCAAGAGGGAGCGGAGAGGTAGATGAGTTCTCTGGTATCACGATGACATTGCGGCGATGGTGGTGGAGCTGTTCTAGGAGGGCTTCGCCTAAGCACCGCTGAAAACCGATCTAGAGGAGAAACTACGATCTAGAGAAGAGGGCAACACGTGGCTGTTTTTCTGTATCTCAAAACCCTCAAAACCTCTAGTATATATAGGAGGAGGGACGGAGGAGGCTTGCACAAGGGGACAGCCCTTTGCCCTTGGCGCAAGGAGGAGAGGAGGAATCCTCCCCCAATCCCAGTAGGACTAGGACTCCTCCTTCCCACTTGGAAACTCTTTCCACCTTGGCCTTTTTTCCTTCTCCTTGCACTCTAGCCGCATGGGCCTCTTGTGAGACTTAGGCCAGCCCACTAAGGGCTGGTATACCTATTCCCACAGCCCATGTAGCCTCTTGGGTCGAAATACCCCTCCCGATGGTCCCCCGGCACCCACCCGGCACTCCCGGTACACTACCGATGAGCCCGAAACTTTTCTAGAGACCAAAACAAGACTTCCTATATATAAATCTTTACCTCCGGACCATTTCGAAGCTCCTCGTGATGTCTAGGATCTCATCCGGGACTCCGAACAACCTTAGGTCACCACCATACATAACTCTATACTACCGAAACATCACCGAACCTTAAGTGTGCAGACCCTGCGGGTTTGAGAACTATGTAGACATGACCGAGACACCTCTACGGTCAATAACCAATAGCGGGACCTAGATGCCCATATTGGTTCCTACATATTCTATGAAGATCTTTATCGGTCGAATCTCTATGTTAAGGATTCAGTTAATCCCGTATGATGCTCCCTTTGTTCTTCGGTATGTTACTTGCCCGAGATTCAATCGTCGGTATCACCATACCCAGTTCAATCTCGTTACCGACAAGTCTCTTTACTCGTTCCGTAATACAAGATCTCGTGGCTAACACTTAGTCACATTGCTTGCAAGGCTTGTTTGTGATGTTGCATTACCGAGTCGGCCCTGAGATACCTCTCCGTCACACGGAGCAACAAATCCCAGTCTTGATCCATGCCAACCCAACAGACACCCTTAGAGATACCTATAGAGCACCTTTATAGTGACCCAGTTACGTTGCGATGTGTGATACACACAAGGCACTCCTTCGATGTTAGTGAGTTGCATGATCTCATGGTCATAGGAACATATACTTGACATGCAAAAAACTGTAGCAATAAACTAACACGATCATATGCTACGTTTATAGTTTGGGTCTTGTCCATTCCATCATTCTCCTAATGATGTGATCCCGTTTATCAAATGACATCACATGTCCATGGCCAGGAAACCTTGACCATCTTTGATCAACGAGCTAGTCTACTAGAGGCATACTAGGGACATGGTGTTGTCTATGTATCCACACATGTATCTGAGTTTCCAATCAATACAATTCTAGCATGGATAATAAACGATTATAATGAACAAGGAAATATGATAATAACCAATTTATTATTGCCTCTAGGGCATATTTCCAACAGCATCTTCGCTTGCTAAAAATCTATTGATATGGATCCTCATCCACTTGCTAATCTTTTCAAAAGACCAAATTATGATGAACCAATTGCTAGTGAGTTGAGTGCACTTGATTATCTCTATGATGTTTTGTTCGAAAATCACGAATCTGAAAATTTTGATGAAGAAGAAAATTGTAAAGTGATTAAAGATATCTCCTTGAATGAAAAACATGATTGACATGTTGTTAGTATGAATTCTCTGAATATCCATATCGTCGTTTTCTCACGGGGGGTCACGCGAGACGACAGATGCCATGGGGTGGCTTATCGAGGTGAGGGCAAGGCTACCGTGGATGGTCCGGGACGGGTATGCGGATAGCATGTGGTGGTTTACCCAAGTTCGGGGCTCTCAGGAGAGATAATGCCCCTACTCCTGCATGTCTGTATGTATGTGGTATATCAGTACAAGGTTGCTCCTAGAGCTGTATTAGAGATAGCAGTAGCAGAGAGCTAGCTAATGTATGTGTGGCCAGGAGAGCTCCTAGCCATGTGTGGCGTAATCCCAGGCCTTGTGTGTTGAGGAACGTTGCATAGCAAACAAAAATTTTCCTATGCACACGCAGATCTATCCATGGCGATGAGCATCTACGAGAGGGAGAGTCGATCTACATACCCTTGTAGATCGCTAAGCGGGAAGCGTTAAGAAACGCGGTTGGTGTAGTCGAACATCTTTGCGATCCAAATCGCCGAGCGTCCCGCGATCACATCACGATCCGTTCCGTGATCCAATCACGATCCGTCCCACGAAATCATCACGATTTGTCCCGCGATCTCATCACGATCCGTCCCACGATCTCATCACGATCTGTCCCGTGAACTCATCATGATCTGTCCCGCGATCTCATCACGATCCGTCCCACGATCTCATCATGACCCATCTCGTGAACTCATCATGATCCGTCCCGCGATCTCATCACGATCTGTCCTGTGAACTCATCATGGTCCGTCTCGCGATCTTGGTCACGGTCCTTCCGATCTAGCGCCGAACGAACATCACCTCCGCGTTCAGCACACGTGCAGCTTGATGATGATCTCCACCGTCTTGATCCAGCAAGAGGAAGTGGAGAGGAAGAAGAGTTCATCGGCAGCATGACGGCGCTCCGGCGATGGTGGTGGAGAAATTCCGGCAGGGCTTCGCCTAAGCACTGCGGAAATCCGATCTAGAGGAGCACCGGCGGAACGGGTAGCACGTGGCCGTAAAATCTAGTGCAAAACACTCAATACCACTAGTATATATAGGAGGGAGGGAGGAGGAGGGATGCCACAAGGCCAAGGCCCCATAGGAGTCGGCCGAACCTATTAGGATTGGAGGACTCTCCTCCAATCCTAGTAGGACTAGGATTCCTCCCCTTTTTTTCTTTTTTTCACCTTTTCCTATTGGGTTTTGTTCTCCAGCCACATGGGCCTTGTGTGGGAGTTTCCACCAGCCCACTAAGGGCTGATATTCACTCTCCCACAGCCCGTGAAGCCTCTTGGGTCGAAATACCTCTCCCGATGGTCCCCCAGTACACTACTGGCACTCCCGGTACACTACCGATGAGCCCGAAACTTTTCCTGTAACCAAAATAGGACTTCCTATATATGAATATTTACCTCCGGACCATTATGGAGCTCCTAGTAACATCCGGGATCTCATCCGGGACTCCGAACAACCTTTGGTCACCACCATACACAACTTTATACTACCGAAACGTCACCAAACCTTAAGTGTGCAGACCATGCGGGTTCGAGAACTATGTACACATGACCGAGACACCTCTACAGTCAATAACCAATAGTGGGACCTAGATGACCATATTGGTTCCTACATATTCTACGAAGATCTTTATTAGTCAAACCTCTATGTCAAGGATTCAGTTAATCTCGTATGATGTTCCCTTTGTTCTTCGGTATGTTACTTGCCCGAGATTCGATCGTCGGTATCTCCATACCTAGTTCAACCTTGTTATCGGCAAGTCTCTTTAATCGTTCTATAATACAAGATCCCGTGACTAACACTTAGTCACATTGCTTGCAAGGCTTATTGTGATGTTGTATTACCGAGTGGGCCCTGAGATACCTCTCCGTCACACGGAGTAACAAATCCCAGACTTGATCCATGCCAACTCAACAGACACCCTCGGAGATACCTGTAGAGCACCTTTATAGTCAGCCAGTTACGTTGCGACGTTTGATACACACAAGGCACTCCTCCGATGCCCGTGAGTTGCATGATCTCATGGTCATAGGAACATATACTTGACATGCAGAAAACAGTAGCAATAAACTGACACGATCATATGCTACATTTGTAGTTTGGGTCTTGTCCATCACACCATTCTCCTAATGATGTGATCCCATTTATCAAATGACATCTCATGTCCATGGCTAGGAAACCTTAACCATCTTTGATCAACGAGCTAGTCCATTAGAGGCATACTAGGGACATGGTTTTGTCTATGTATCCACACATGCATCTAAGTCTCCGATCAATACAATTATAGCATGGATAATAAACGATTATCATGAACAAGGAAATATGATAATAACTAATTTATTATTGCCTCTAGGGCATATTTCCAACAGTCTCCTACTTGCACTAGAGTCAATAATCTAGTTCACATCACCATGTGATTCGCATTGTTATGAATCTAACACCCAATGAGTTCTGGGGCTCGATCATGCTTTGCATGTGAGAGAGGTCTTATAGTCAATGGGTCTGCGACATTCAGATCCATGTGTACTTTGCAAATCTCTATGTCAAACTGTAAGCACTGCTCGCACACTCCACTTGGTACTATTCCAAATGGCTGCTCTATTATACGTATCCAGATTACTGCTACGAGTTATCCGGATTGGTATTAAAGCTTGCATCGACGTAACTCTTTACGACGAACTCTTTATCACCTCCATAATCGAGAAACATCTCCTTAGTCTTTTAGTTACTAAGGATATTCTTGACCGCTGTCCAGTGATCCACTCCTAGATCACTCTTGTACCCCTTGACGGACTCATGGCAAGGCACACATGGGGGCGGTACTCAGCATGGCATACTATATAGAGCCTATGTCTAAGGTATAGGGGACGACATCGTCCTTTCTCTTTCTTCTGCCGTGGTTGAGCTTTGAGTCTCACTCAAATTCATAGCTTACAAAGCAGGCGAGAACACTTCTCTCCAACTGATCCATTTTGAACTTCTTTCAAAATCTTGTCGAGGTATGTACTCATTGAAAGTCTCATCAAGCATCTTGATCTATCTCTATAGATCTTGATGCTTAACAATTAGGTAGCTTTATCCAGGTCTTCCTTTGATAAACACTTTTCAAACAACCGTTTATGCTTTCCAGAAATTCTACATCATTTCCGATCAACAATATGTCAACCACATATGCTTACTAGAAACTCTATAGTACTCCCACTCACTTTATTGTAAATACAAGTTTCTCATAAACTTTGTATAGACTCAAAAACTTTGATCACCTCATCAAAGTGTATATTCCAACTCCGCTATGCTTGCTTCAGTTCATAGAACGATCACTGAAGCTTGCACACCTTTTAGCATCCTTAGGACTGACAAAACCTTCTGGTTGTATCACATACAACCTTTCCTGAAGTAGACCGTTAAGGAAACCATGTTTTGACATCCATCTGCCAGATTTCATAATTGAAAAATGCAGCAATTGCTAACATAATTCCAACAAACTTTGGCATCGCTACGAGTGAGAAAGTCTCATCGTAGTCAACTCCTTGAACTTGCCAGAAACTTCTTTGCGACAAGTCGAGCTTTATAAATGGTGACATTCACCATTAGCGTCTGTCTTCATTTTAAAGATCCATTTGTACTCAATGACCTACCGTCCAACGAGCAAGTCTACCAAAGTCTATACTTGGTTTTCATACATGGATCCTTTCTCGGATTTCATGGCCTCTAACCATTTGTCGGAATCCGGGCCCATCATCGCTTCTCCATAGCTTGTAGGTTCATCGTTGTCCAACAACATGACCTCCAAGACATGGTTGTCGTACCACTCAGGAACAGTACGCATCCTTGTCAACCTACGAGGTTCGATAGTAACTTGATCCGTAGCTTCATGATCATCATTAACTTCCTCTTCAACTAACATAGGCCTCATAGAAACAACTTCCTGTGCTGCGCTACTCTCTCTGGTTGAAACAAAGGTTCAACAACCTCATCAAGTTCTATCTTCCTCCCACTCAATTCTTTCAAGAGAAACTTTTCCTCGAGAAAGGACCCGTTTTAGCAACAAACACTTTGCACTTGGATCTGAGATAGAAGGTTCACCCAACTGTTTCTTTAGGGTAATCTATGAAGATGCATTTGTCCGCTTTGGGTTCGAGCTCATTAGGTGAAAACATTTTTCCACACAAGTGTCGTAGCCCCAAACATTAAGAAATGACATTTTAGGTTTCTATCAAACCATAATTCACATGGTGTCATCTCAACGGATTTAGATGGTGCCCTATTTAAAGTGAATGTAGTTATCTATAATGCATAACCCCAAAATTATAGTAGAAAAAACGATAAGAGACATCATAGCACGCACCATATCCAATAGAGCACGACTATGATGTTCGGACACACCACACACTATGCTGTTCCAGGTGGCGTGTGTTGTGAAACGACTTTCACATTGGCTAAAGTTGTATGCCAAATTCGTAACTCATATATTCACCTCCACGATCATATCGCAGACATTTTTATCTTCTTGTCACGATGATCTTAAACTTCACTCTGAATTGCTTGAACTTTTCAAAAATTCAGACTTGTGTTTCATTAAGTAAATATACACTATATGTACTCAAATCATGAGTGAAGGAAAGAAAATAACGATATCCACCGCACGCTATAAGACTCATTGGATTGCATACATCAACATGTATCATTTCCAAAAAAATCACTTGCCCGCTCCATCAAACCAGAAAACGGGGTCTTTAGTCATCTTGCCCAAAAGGCATGGTTCGCATGTCTCAACCGATTCGAAATCGAATGAGTCCAAAGATCCATCGACATGGAGTTTCTTCATGCATTTTATACCAATATGACATTTAGCGGCAGTGCCACAAGTATGTGGTACTATCATTATTAACTTTATATCTTTTGGCATCATTGTTATAAACATGTGTATTACCACGATCAAGATTTCAACAAACCATTCTCATTGGGTGCATGACCATTGAAGGTATTATTCATGTAAATAGAATAACCATTATTCTCTAATTTAAATGAATAACCGTGTTGCAATAAACACGATCTAATCATGTTCATGCTTAACGCAAACACCAACAACATTTAGGTTTGTCACCAATCCCGGAGGTAGAGAGAGCGTGCAATGTTGATCACATCAACTTTGGAAACATTTCCAACACACATCGTCACCTCACACTTAGCTAGTCTCCGTTTATTCCATAGCTTTTACTTCGAGTTACTAAAATTTAGCAATCGAACCGGTATCCAATACCCAGGTGCTACTAGGAGTACAAGCAAGGTACACATCAATAACACGTATATCAAATATACTTCTGTCGATGTTGCCAGCCTTCTTATCTACCAAGTATCTAGGGTTGTTCCGCTTCAGCGACCTCTCTCCTCATAATTGAAGCACTTAGTCTCGGGTTTGGGTTCAACTTTGGGTTGCTTCACTGGAGCAGCAACTGACTTGCCATCCATGAAGTTTCCCTCCTTGCCCTTGCCCTTCTCGAAACTAGTGGTTATACTAACCATCAACACTTGATGCTCCTTCTTGATTTCTACCTTCGTGGTGTCAATCATCGTGAAGAGCTCAGGGATCATTAATTTGATCCTTGGCATTTTATAGTTCATCACCAAGTTCTAGTAGCTTAGTGAAAGTGACTTGGAGAACTATATCAATCACTATCTTATCTGGAAGATGAACTCCCACTCGATTCAAGCGATTGTAGCACCCAGACAACCTGAGCACATGCTCAACGATTGAGATATTCTCGTTCATCTTGCAGGCAAAGAATCTTGTTGGAGATCTCATATCTCGCTACACGGGCACGAGCCTGAGATCCTAATTTCAGCTCTTAGAACATCTCATATGTTCCGTGACGTTCAAAACGTTTCAGAGCCTCAATTCTAAGCTGTAATGCATGACGCACTAAACTATCAAGTAGTCATCAGAACGTGCCTATCAAATGTTCACAACATCTACAAATGACGTTAGAGGGGTTGGGGCACCGAGCGGTGCATTAAGGACATAAGCCTTCTATGCAGCAATGAGGACAATCCTCAGATCACGGACCTAGTCCACAATATTGCTACCATCATCTTTCAATTCTATTTCTCTAGGAACATATAAAAAAATTAAGGGAGATACAGCGTGAGCAAGTAATCTACAACATAATTTTGCAAAGACACTATTGACTATGTTCATGATAACGCGTTCAATTAATCATATTACTCTCCCACTCAAAGTGACATCCCTCCGGTCATCCGAGTGATACATGATCCAAATTCACCAACTCAAGTCCGATCATCGCGTGAGTTGAGGTGGTTACAATGGTGAACATCATCATGTTGATCATATCTACTATATGACTCATGTTCGACCTTTCGGTCTCTTGTGTTCTGAGGCCATGTCTGTACATGTTAGGGTCATCAAGTTTAACCCGAGTGTTCTTCATGTGCAACACTGGCTTGCACCCGTTGTATGTGAACATAGAGTCTATCACAGCCGATCATCACGTGGTGTCTCAACACGACGAACTTTCGCAATGGTGCACACTCGGGGAGAACACAATTTATCTTGAAATTAAGTGAGGGATCACCTTATAATGCTACCGTCGTCCTAAGCAAAACAAGGTGCATAAAAGGATTAACATCACATGCAAATCATAAGTAACATGATATGGCCATGAACTTGTGCTCTTGATCTCCATCTAGAATGCACTAGCATGATCTCCATCGTCACCGGCACGACACCATGATCTCCATCAACGTGTCGCCATCGGGGTTGTCGCGCCCACCATGCTTCTACTACTATTGCTAACGTTTAGCCATAAAGTAAAGCATTACATATCGCTTAATGATTGACACGCAGGTCATAAAATAATTAAAGACAACCCTATGGCTCCTGCTGGTTGCCGTACTCATCGACATGCAAGTCGTGATAATCTATACATCACATGATCATCTCATACATCACATATATCACATCATGTAATTGGCCATATCATATCACAACATACCCTGCAAAAACAAGTTAGACGTCCTCTAATTGTTGTTGCATGTTTTACGGTGCTGCTACGGGTATCTAGCAAGAACAATTCTCATCTACGCAAAAGCCACAATGGTGATACACTAGTTGCTTTCAACATTCTCAAGGACCGCCTTTGTCGAATCCGATCCAACAAAAGTGAGAGAAACGGGCACCTGCAAGCCATCTATGCAACAAGTTGCGGTCGAGGGAACCGGTCTCTCGTAAGCATACGAGTAATGTTGGTCCGGGCCGCTTCATCTCACAATAACACTAAACGAAAATCTGACCAAGGGAGGAAGCAATCTAAGCATCAACGCCCACAAACCTTTTGTGTTCTGCTCGAGATCTCATCTACACATAGACCTAGCTCTGATACCACTGTTGGGGAACGTTGCATGGGAAACAAAAAATTTCCTACGCACACGCAGATCTATCCATGGTGATGAGCATCTACGAGAGTGAGAGTGGATCTACATACCCTTGTAGATCGCTAAGCGGGAAGCGTTAAGAAACGCGGTTGGTGTAGTCGAACATCTTCGCGATCCAAATCGCCGAGCGTCCCGCGATCACATCACGATCCGTCCCGCGATCCAATCACGATCTGTCCCGCGATCTCATCACGATCTGCCCCGCGATCTCGTCACGATCCATCCCATGAACTCATCACGATCCATCCCACGATCTCATCACGATCTGTCCCGCGATCTCATCACAATCCGTCCCGCGATCTCATCACGATCCATCCTATGAACTCATCACGATCCGTCCCGTGATCTCATCATGATCCATCCTGTGAACTCATAACGACCCGTCCCGCGATCTCATCACGATCCGTCCTGTGAACTCATCACGATCCGTCTCGCGATCTTGATCACGGTCCTTCCGATCTAGCACCGAACGGAAGACACCTCCGCGTTCAACACATGTGCAGCTTGATGACGATATCCACCGTCTTGATCCAGCATGAGGAAGTGGAGAGGAAGAAGAGTTCACCGGCAGCGTGACGACGCTCCGGCGATGGTGGTGGAGCAATTCCGGCAGGGCTTCGCCTAAGCACTGCGGAAATCCGATCTAGAGGAGCACCGGTGGAACGGGTAGCACGTGGCCATAAAATCTAGTGCAGAACACCCAATACCACCAGTATATATAGGAGGGAGGGAGGAGGAGGGCTGGCGCAAGGCCAAGGCCCCATAGGAGTCGGCCGAACCTATTAGGATTGGAGGACTCTCCTCCAATCCTAATAGGACTAGGATTCCTCCCCCCTTTTTCTTTTCTTTTTTTCACCTTTTCCTATTGGGTTTTCTTCTCCAGCCACATGGGCCTTGTGTGGGAGTTTCCACCAGCCCACTAAGGGCTGATATTCACTCTTCCACAGCCCATGAAGCCTCTTGGGTGGAAATACCTCTCCCGATGGTCCCCCGGTACGTTGACGGCTTTCTCGGTACACTACCGATGAGCCCGAAACTTTTCCGGTGACAAAAATAGGACTTCCTATATATGAATCTTTACCTCTGGACCATTACGGAGCTCCTCGTGACGTCCGGGATCTCATCCGGGACTCCAAACAACCTTTGGTCACCACCATACACAACTCTATACTACCGAAACATCACCAAACCTTAAGTGTGCTGACCCTACGGGTTCGAGAACTATGTAGACATGACCGAGACACCTCTACGGTCAATAACCAATAGCGGGACCTGGATGCCCATATTGGTTCCTACATATTCTACGAAGATCTTTATCGGTCGAACCTCGATGGCAAGGATTCAGTTAATCCCGTATGATGTTCCCTTTGTTCTTCGGTATGTTACTTGCCCGAGATTCGATCGTCGGTATCTCCATACCTAGTTCAACCTCGTTACCGGCAAGACTCTTCACTCGTTCTGTAATACAAGATCCCATGACTAACACTTAGTCACATAGCTTGCAAGGCTTATTCTGATGTTGCATTACCGAGTGGGCCCTGAGATACCTCTCCGTCACACGGAGTAACAAATCCCAGTCTTAATCCATGCAAACTGAACAGACACCCTCGGAGATACCTATAGAGCACCTTTATAGTCACCCAGTTACGTTGCGACGTTTGATACACACAAGGCACTCCTCCGATGTCCGTGAGTTGCATGATCTCATGGTCATAGGAACATATACTTGACATGCAGAAAACAATAGCAATAAACTGACACGATCATATGCTACATTTGTAGTTTGGGTCTTGTCCATCACACCATTCTCTTAATGATGTGATCTCGTTTATCAAATGACATCTCATGTCCATGGCTAGGAAACATTAACCATCTTTGATCAACGAGCTAGTCCATTAGAGGCATACTAGGGACATGGTTTTGTCTATGTATCCACACATGCATCTAAGTCTCCGATCAATACAATTATAGCATGGATAATAAACGATTATCATGAACAAGGTAATATGATAATAAGTAATTTATTATTACCACTAGGGCATATTTCCAACATTGTGCCCGTGAGTCAATGGATTGATGGGTGGCTCCCTTTATATAGCCAAGGGACATGGGTGTGTGACATGGTGGTGGCTTGGCCCAACTTACCAACTACACTAGTACATATGTCATACGAGGTGACGCGTGAGGCTGACCATAGCCTGCCACTATTGCTGAATAGTGCCAGGTACAGCCATCTCGTCTGTGTCGGGTCTGATGTGACGTCGCGGTTGACTTCGGGCCAGCCGGCTGGCAGGCGCAACCGGCAGTCGGCCAGGCAGCCGGCCGAGTGGAGCAGTCAGCCCGGGCGGGCGGGCACCCCGTCTGACTCGCCGTCTTTGGGGTATTCGGGGGTCATCTCCCCGACAATAGCCTGTGAGCCTCCGGGCGACTCGAAGAGTCGGGCGGAGGTTTTTCGTCGCCGTTGTTGTTGTTGCAGAAGTCGTCGATGAGGGCCGGCTACGGGTTGAGGACGACATGGCTTGCTTCCAACGGGGGCGCGCCAGCGCACCCGCTGGGTGTAGCCTCCGAGCCTCCAGGCGACTCGAGGAGTCGGGCGGAGGGTCTTTGCTATTGTTGGAGTAGATGGCAACGTCGAGGATCCCGATGGAAGCCGGCGGTGGGCCTGCAATCGGTGTGGCGTTTTTCTAGTGGGGGCGCGCAAGCGCACCCATTGGGTGTAGCCTCCGAGCCTCCAGGCAACTCGAAGAGTCGGGCGGAGGGTTTTTGCAGTTGTTGCCGTTGTTGTAGAAGTTGTCGATGACGGTCGATCGTGGGTTGGGGATGACGCGACTTGCTTCCCGCGGGGCGCGCCAGCACACCCGTTGGGTGTAGCCTTCGAGCCTCCGGGCGACTCGACGACTCGGGCAGAGGGTCTTTGCTGTTGCTGAAGTAGATGGTGGCATCGAGGATGTCGGGCGAGGACGCGGAGTTCGCCGGCTAGTGGGCGTGGAGCCCTGCCAAAGGCGGACATGGGGTCCGCCGGCTGTCAAGCGTGAGGCGCTGCCGGGCACGGACGGAGGGTCCGCCGGCTGGTGGGCGTGGAGCCTTACCGAAGGCAGACGCGGGTTCTGCCGGCTGTCGAGCGTGAGGCGCTAACGGGCGCGGACGGAGGGTCTGCTGGCTGATGGGCGTGGAGCCCTGCCAAAGACGGACGCGGGGTCCGGCGGCTATCGAGCGCGAGACGCCGCCGAGCGTGGAAGGAGGGTCCGCCGGCTGATGGGTGTGGAGCCCTACCGGAGGCGGACGCAGGGTTCGCGGCTTTCGAGCGCGAGGCGCTACCGGGCGCGGACGGAGGGTCCGCCGGCTGATGGGCGTGGAGCCCTGCCGAAGGCGGACACGGGGTCCACCGGCTGTCGAGCATGAGGCGCTGCCGGGGTCGGACGGAGAGTCCGCCGACTGATGGGCATGGAGCCCTGTCGAAGGGTAGCCTTCGAGCCTCTGGGTGAGGAGGTTCCTCATGGACGATCATGCAAAAGACAAGGTTAAGTCAGCACAGATATATCAAATATTTCATTTTGGTAGTGCATGAGCTTTATGCGAAGGGTGCCGACTCGGTTTCGCCCGAGCCCCCTTAAGTCTTTTTCATGTTCTCTGCACTCTTTGGCTTTTGCTCTTGCTAGCCAAACAGCCGGGAGCCGCTCTGTAGCTAAGACGAAGAGTGGGCTGCGGAATGGAGAGTACAATACTCGGACTCCGGGAGCAGACTCAACCGAGTAGATACTCATAGATGAAACGACCAGGTCGCCCAAGCCGTTTTCTCCCTGGATGCTTTTGGCGTGTGGTGACCTCCAGCTTTTGCTCTTGCTAGTTGGACAGCCGCGGTGTGGTCTGTAGCTGAGACGAAGAGTGGGCTTTTGGTCCCATGCACGCTACTAAGCCGTCCCGTGGGAACAAACGTATCGGGTGAAGCGGCCAGCCCCGGGCCGAGACTAGCCGGCGCTAGGTGAACAGTAAAGTTATAGAATAAATGCCGAGATGGCCCCCGAGGGCTGCTCGGGGTTATTTGTTTTGTGTGTACGGTGCAAGGGTATGCGCGTGGAGATCTCACATTGCTTCTGGGTGCCGGCATGGCGGTTTTGTTGTCGACGTGGTCCTGATGACGCACATGAGGCGCTGCCGGGAGCGGACGCGGTGTCCGTCAGCTGGTGTGTGCGAGGCCTTGCCAGGGCGGATGCGGGGTCCGCCGGCTGGTGTGTGCGAGGCACTGCCGAGGGCGGACGTAGGGTCCGCCGGCTGGTGTGCGCGAGGCACTGCCGAGGGCGGACGCGGGGTCCGCCGGCTGGTGTGTGCGAGGCACTGCCGAGGGCGGACGCGGGGTCCGCCGGCTGGTGTGTGCGAGGCACTGCCGAGGACGGGCGCGGGGTCCGTCGGTTGGTGTGCGCGAAGCGCTGCCGAGTGCGGACACGGGTCCGCCGGCTGGTGTGCGTGAGGCGCTGCCGAGGGATAGCCTCCGGGACTTCGGGCAGGGAGGTTCATTGCTTTTTTGACGTTGCTGAGGTGGTTGTTGGCGAAGACAGCCGGCGTGGTTTGGCGCTTGCGGAGCGCGCCGGCACACCCGCCGGGTGTAGCCTTCGAGCCTCCGGGTGCTCGAAGGGGGTCCTGGTAGGTCGGGTCCGACCGAACGGACATCGAGGCGGACGGGCGGCCAGGCCGACCCCTCAACCGGCCAAGCGACGGAGGCGGCAGGCGGACCGGTTGGCCAGGGCAGGTCATGGCTGGCCGTCTGAGTGGTGAAGCAGGCAGACGGGCAGGCAGACATTTTTTTTCTGCAAGCAAACAACCGTGTCAATAGGGGCGGGAGCCAGCAGAGGCACGCAGGACAGCGAGTGATGAGCCGGTGCGCACGGGGCACGGAGGGTCGGCCAGTGCGAGAGCTGGCAGGCGCTGGGGAGCCAGCCAGGCAAGCATGCAGGAACCGGCCGGCATAGGAGGCGGCGAGCGCGTGGTTGGGTGACGCAGCAACGCGACCGAGTGGAGGCAGGAGGCCGCCAGCCGGTGCGGGAGCGAGCCGGTGAGGAGCGCGGGGGCGCGGCAACCGGGGCGACCCACAATGACGTGCGACAAACGGAGACGGCCTGACCGCGAGGGCGCGGGAACCGGCCGGCGTAGGAGGCGGCGAGCGTGCGGTCGGGTGATGCAGCGGCACGACCGGGTGAAGGCGGGAGGCGGCCGTGCAGCGCAACGAGGCAGAGCCGGCAGTGGCCAGAGTCGGCTGGGCAAGGCGGAGCCGATGGGGGCCGGAGCCGGTCGAATGGAGGAGTGCGTTGGGGCACCGGCGCCCCGAAGGAGCCGGGCGTGGCTGAAGGCGGGGCTGGCACACGCAGGAAGGGATCCAGCGTGGGAAGCATGGTGAGCCAGCATTGGCGCGCGGAGCCACGAGGGGGACGCGAGAGGCGCAACGCGCGGGGCGACGTGGGAGGCGCCAGTCGGCGGGCGGCCGGGCCGGCCGAGCGGCGGGAGCTAGCGCGGCAGCCGCGGAGGCGGCATGGGGGCGTCGGCCTCGCGGGAGGAGGGCCGGAGCCAGCCGAGGCCGAGCCGACAGGTGGGCGGAGCGGCACGGCTGACCGGAGGAGAAGGGCCGCGGGAGGCAGGCTCGCGCGGGGCGACGCGGGAGGCGCCAGCCGGCGGGCGACCGGGTAGGCCGAGCGGCGGGAGCCGGTGCGGCAACCGCGAGGGCGGCACGGGGGCGTCAACCCCGCGGTAGGAGGGTCGTAGCCTGTCGGGGACAGAGCCGAGGGGAGCCGGTCGGGCAGGCTACGGAGAAACAGGGCGGCGAGGCTGCTGCCGCACGGCGCGGGGGCCCGGGGGCAGCCGGGCGACGACTGCCGTACCGCGGGACGGAATGCTGGAGCAGCGAGGAGGCGGCCGCGGACGTGGAGACGCGACGAGCCGGGCCGGGCCCGAGGAGGTCGTGGCGGGGCCGTCCACCATCGCGGGAGACCGGGCACAGCCAGCGGCGTAGAAAAGAGGCCGCGGCCGCCGGAGCCTTTGCCCGTCACGAGCAGCGCCAGCGCGAGGAGGACGTGACGGCGGCCCACGAAGGCCGGGTGCCGTGAGCGCCCGGAGGGCGGACGACATGAGCAGAGCAGGGGCCACAACACATGGGAGCAGGCCGAGCAGTAGCCGCAACACATGGATGCGGGTGACGGGGCGCCGCGGGCACACGGCCGAAGCAGCCACAGGGACGCGCGGATGACCGTGCCGGAGCAAAATGCGCCGCGGGGGTGCGCAGGAGGCCGGGGCGTAGCCGCCTCAGAGGCTAACGTAGGTGTGAGGACACCGGCAAAGACGCGGTCGCGCTACCCCGTGTGGTCGTCCCGAGGGCGTGTTGATGTCGTTCCCCTGGAAAGATAGCACCGGTGCCGCGGGGGCGGCGATGAGTCCGACAGTAGGGACGCGGCATCACACACATTCACCCCGGGGGCGAGTTGGAGTCGAGCCCCCGGAAAGATAGCGGCGATGCCGCGGCGGTGATGACGAAGCCGGCAGCGAGGATGCGGCGTCGCACACATTCGCACCGGGGGCGAGTTGGAGTCGAGCCCCCAGAAAGATAGCGGCGACGCCGCGGCGGTGATGACAAAGAGGATCGCGCACGGACCGCGGTTCCAACAGAAGCGAGCCCCACGGTGGGTGCCAACTGTCCTCGTTTTCTCACGGGGGGTCACGCGATTGGACAGATGCCATGGGGTGGCTTATCGAGGTGAGGGCAAGGCTGTCGTGGATGGTCTGGGACGGGTATGCAGATATCACGCGGTGGTTTACTTAGGTTCGGGGCTCTCCGGAGAGATAATGCCCCTACTCCTGCATGTCTGTATGTATGTGGTATATCAGTACAGGATTGCTCCTAGAGCTGTATTGGAGATACCAGTAGCAGAGAGCTAGCTAATGTATGTGTGGCCAGGAGAGCTCCTAGCCATGTGTGGCGTAATCCCAGGCGTTGTGCCCGTGAGTCAATGGATGGATGGGTGGCTCCCTTTATATAGCCAAGGGGCATGGGTGTGTGACGTGGTGGTGGCTTGGCCCACCTTACCAACTACACTATTACATATGTCATATGAGGTGAAGCGTGAGGCTGACCATAGCCTGCCACTATTGCTGAATAGTGCCAGGTATAGCCGTCTTGTCTGTGTCGGGTCTGATGTGACGTTGCAGTTGACTTCGGGCCAGCCAGCTGGCACGCGCAACCGGCAGCTAGCTGGCCGACGCAGCTGGCAGCCAGCCAGGCAGCCGGCCGAGTGGAGCAGTCAGCCCGGGCGGGCGGGCACCCCGTTCGACTCGCCGTCTTTGGGGTATTCGGGGGTCATCCCCCCGACAATCCATGATGCTAATGATATGCAAAACCACAAGCTTGGGCATGCTATGCTTGATGAAGATGATATTTTTTGTTCCTCGAGTTTTGGTGATGACACATATGCTATAATTGGTCATGAAAAGAATGCTTTGTGTGATAGTTATATTGTGAGATTCCTTCATGATGTTACTGAAAATTACTATGAGAGAGGAACATATGCTTTTACATATTTCAATAATATTAAGTTTCCTCTCTATGTGTTCAAAGTATGGAATTTATGCTTGTTTTTCCTTCCTATGGTAGTTGATTTTTGTTCCCATAATTTGTTCGCTCACAATATCCCTATGCATAGGAAGTGGATTAGACTTAAATATACTTGCCATGTGATTCATGATGTTCCTATTGTTGCAAATAGGAATTATGTGCCCATATATTTCATTGCTCTTGATATAGAATGCAATCCTACATGTCCTATTATTCTTGGTAGAACTTTCCTTAGAACGATTGGTACAATTATTGACATGAAAGAAGGAAATATTAGATTCCAATCTCCATTAAGGAAAGGCATGGAACACTTTCCTAGAAAGAAAATAAGATTGCCTTATGAATCTATTATGATATGTACTTTTGGATTGCATACCAAAGATGACAATACCTAGATCTATTGCGTTTTGCCTAGCTAGGGGCGTTAAACAATAGCGCTTGTTGGGAGGCAACCCAATTTTATTTTTGCTTTCTGCTTTTTGCTTATGTTTTGGTGTGTTTGGCACATTATTACTTATGTAGTAATTTTGTTTTTGTGTTTTGATTAGTGTTTGAGCCAAGTAAAACCTTTGGGGTGATCTATGGTATTTGTTGATTTGATCTTGCTGAAAAACAGAAACTTTTGTGCTAAGTCTAGGAATTTTCAAAAACATTCAGAGCATAGAATTGATCTGAAATTTTTACAAAGGATTGAAAACTTCACAACACAAAACTCAACAAAAAACTCATGACATCCGTTAGTATAAAAAGATAAATCACCACTTTAGGTACTGTTGTGAACTCCTTATTTAGTTGTATTTGTGTAATACCTACTGTATTCTAACTTTTCCATGACTTATATCCCCCGGTACAACCCATAGATGCATCAAAATAAGCAAACAACACAAAGAAAACATAATATGTTAAAAACAGACCAGTCTGTAGAAATCTGTAAACTTTGAATACTTCTGGAACTCTAAAAATTCTTAAAAAATAGTAAAATCAGGAGGATCAATTCTATGCTTCACTTATATCTTTTGAGCTAGGCAATGTTGCTCCAGTGCTTCACTTATATCTTTATAGAGCATGGTGGTGTTATACTTTATAGAAATTATTGAACTCTCGTTCCTCACTTATATTATTTTGAGAGTTTCTTAAAACGGCATGGTAATTTGTTTAGGTTATGAATTTAGTCCTAATATAATGGTCATCCAAGAGGGATATAATAAAAACTTTCATATTCAGTGCATTAAAAACTATGAGAAGTTTGATTCCTTGCATATAGTTTTGAGATAATAGGGATGGTAATATGAGAGTCATGCTAGTGAGTAGTTGTGAATTGGAAGAGATACGTGTGTTAAAGCTTGTGATTCCCATAGCATGCACGTATGGTGAACCGTAACAAAGTCAGAGCAGGATTTGTCTAATGCTTGTCGACCTTTGTGTGAGGGTCGGGAGCGCACGATGGTTAACTCCTACCAACCTCTCCCCTAGGAGCATGCGTCTAATGCTTTGTTTGATAACTAATAGACTTTTGCAATAAGTATGTGAGTTCTTTATGACTAATGTTGAGTCCATGGATTATACGCACTCTCACCCTTCCACCTTTGCAGCCTCTCTAGTACCGCGCAACTTTTGCCGGTACACCAAACCTTCCTTCCTCAAAACAGCCACCATATATTCTTCAAAACAGCCACCATACCTACCTATTATGGCATTTCCATAGCCATTCTGAGATATATTGCCATGCAACTTCCACCATGTGGTTTTTCTATGACTTGCCTCATCACTTCATATTACATATGGAGTCATATTTTATCATAGGAATCGAGTTGTGATTTCTTTTTCTTTGAGTTATAAGTAAATAAAAGTTCGATGATTTTTCATTAATAGAGCATTTTCCCGTAAGAGAAAAGGATGATGGAGGCTATAACTCCCTCACAAGTTGGGATGAGTATCCAGACTTTACCAAAAATAAAAGAGGCCAGTGAAGCCCAAACAAAATAATAATAAAAGAGGCCAAAGAAGCCCACCAAAAAAATATAAAAAATGAGAGAAGGAGAGAAGGGACAATTGCTACTACCTTTTTCCACACTTGTGCTTCAAAGTAGCACCATGATCTTCATGATAGTGAGTCTCCTATTTTGTCACTTTCATATAACTAGTGGATATTGATTATGCACGACCACTTAGTTTTCTTTTTGAGCTTTCATACACTTATAGCTCTAAGTGCGTTAGTTGCATGGAAATCCCTACTCATCACATTGATATCTGTTGACGGGCATCTCCATAGCCCGTTGATATGCCTAGTTGATGTGAGACTATCTTCTCCTTTTTTCCCTTGCACCTCCTGCATATTCTATTCCACCTATAATGCTATATCCATGGCTCACGCTCATGTATTTCGTGAGAGTTGAAAAGGTTTCAGAATACCAAAAGTGTGAAACAATTGCTTGACTTGTTCATCGGGATTGTGCGTGATTTAGATACTTTGTGTGGGGAAGATGGAGCATAGCCAGACCATATGATTTTGTAGGGATGACTTTCTAAGGCCATGTTATTTCGAAAGGACACAACTACCTTGTTGGTGTGTTCGAAGTATTACTGTTTTTATGTCAATATTAGACTACTGTTTTGAATCTTACTGATCTGAATATTCATGCCATAATAAAGAATATTACATGGATAAATATATTAGGTAGCATTCGACATCAAAAATTCTGTTTTTATCATTTACCTACTCGAGGACGAGTAGGAATTAAGCTTGGGGATGCTGATACGTCTCCAACGTATCTATAATTTTTGATTGTTCCATGCTATTATATTATCTGTTTTGCATGTTTTATATGCATTAATATGCTATTTTATATTATTTTTGGGACGAACCTATTAATCTAGAGCCTAGTGCCAGTTTTTGTTTTTTCCTTGTTTTTGAGTTTCGCAGATAAGGAATATTAAATGGAGTCCAAACGAATAAAACCTTCGGAATGAATTTTCTGGAATGAAAGAAAACTACGAGACTTGAGAACCTAGGGAGAGGAGCCACCGTGGGGCCACAAGCCCTAGGGGCGCGGCCAGGGGGGTAGGCCGCGTCGGGCAGGCTTGTGGGCCCATGATAGCTCCCCTAACCCTAATCTTCGGCTTATAAATTCCCAAATATTCCATCATTATCAGAACAAGCCACGAAAACACTTTTCCGCCACCAGAAGCCTCCGTTCCCAAGAGATCCAATCTTGGAGCCTTTTCCGGTAATCTGTCGAAGGGGGATTCGATCACGGAGGGCATCTACATCAATTCTATTGCCCCTCCGATGATGCATAAGCAGTTCACCATAGACCTACGGGTCCATAGCTAGTAGCTAGATGGCTTCTTATCCCTCTTTGCTTCTCAATACCATGTTCTTCATGATCTTCATGGAGATCTATCCGATGTAATACTCTTTTGCGGTGTGTTTGTCGAGATCCGATGAATTGTGGGTTTATGTTCAGATTATCCATGAATATTATTTGAGTCTTTCCTGAATTCTTATATGCATGATTTCATATCTTTGCAAGTCTCTTCGAGTTATTGGTTTGGTTTGGCCAACAAGATTGGTAATTCTTGCAATGGGAGAAGTGCTTAGTTTTGGGTTCAATCTTGCGGTGCCCTCACCCAGTGACAAAGTAGGGGTAGCGAGGCACGTATTGTATTGTTGCCATCAAGGGTAAAAAGATGGGGTTCTCATCATATGGCTTGAGTTTATCCCTCGACATCATGTCATCTTACTTAATACGTTACTCTGTTCTTCATGAACTTAATACTCTAGATGTAGGCAAGAGTCGATTGATGTGTGGAGTAATAGTAGTAGGTGCAAAACCGTTTCGGTCTAATTGTCACGGACATGATGCCTATATGCATAATCATTGCCTTGGATATCTTCATAATTATTCGCTTTTCTATCAATTGCTCGACAGTAATTTGTTCACCCACCGTAATACTTGCCATCATGAGAGAAGCCATCTAGTGAAACCTATGGCCCCCGGGTCTATTTTCCATATTATACTTTCAGATCTAAAACCAAAAATACCAAAAATACTTGCTGCATAATTTTTACTTTTACTTTTCCTTTCCGTTCAAGCATCATATTATATCTATCTCTATTAGATCTCATCCTTGCAAGTAACCATGAAGGGATTGACAACCCCTTTATAGAGTTGGGTCCAAGAGTTTGATTCTTTGTGCAGGTACATCTATTGGTGACTTGCTTGTATCTCCTACTGGATTGATACCTTGGTTCTCAAAAACTAAGGGAAATACTTATCTACTTTGCTGCATCAAACCGTTCCTCTTCACGAGAAACCAACACATGCTCGAGAAGTAGCAAGGATCGCGTAGGGCCGCTCGAACAGAGGACGGCATGGGTGACAACGCGGAGGTGGAGGCGGTGTAGACAGACTCCTCCGAAGCATACCACGTGCTTGGACACTGGATGCCCACGTCGGCGGGGCAACCGCGGGTGGCGCAGACTGGGCGACCGAAGGTGTCGGGGCCACGAGCGAGGCAGGCACGTCAGGCGACGGAGGGGTCGCAGGCGAGGCCGGCGACGCGGGCGAGGGCGGACCAGAGGAGGTCGACGCTAATGAAGAGCTCGTGGCAGTGCTAGAGAGCACAACGACCGAGCCGGGGGAGGCTGCGGTTGGATGGCCGGGGCGGACCTCAAAGCCGGGTGGCGGGCCAATGGCCACACGCGCACGCCCATGGTGATGACTCAGCGATTGATACGTCTCCAAGCTATCTATAATTTTTTATTGTTCCATGTTATTATATTATCTGTTTTGGATGTTTTATATGCATTAATATGCTATTTTATATTATTTTTGGGACTAACCTATTAATCTAGAGCCTAGTGCCAGTTTCTGTTTTTTCCTTGTTTTTGAGATTTGCAGATAAGGAATATTAAATGGAGTCCAAACAGAATAAAACCTTCGGAAGGAATTTTTTTGGAACAAAAGGAATCTACGAGACTTGAGAACCAAAGCAGAGGAGCCACCGTGGGGCCACAAGCCCTAGGGTCGCGCCTAGGGGGTAGGGCGCGCCGAGCAGGCTTGTGGGCCCACAACAGCTCCCCTAACCCTAATCTTCGGCCTATAAATTCCCAAATGTTCCATCATTATCATAATAAGCCACGAAAACACTTTTCCGCCACCAGAAGCATCCGTTGTCGAGAGATCCAATCTTGGAGCCTTTTTCGGTAATCTGCCGGAGGGGGATTCGATCACAGAGGCATCTACATCAACTCCATTGCCCCTCCGATGATGCGTGAGTAGTTCACCATAGACCTTCGGGTCCACAGATAGTAGCTAGATGGCTTCTTCTCTCTCTTTGCTTTTTCAATACCATGTTATTCATGACCTTCATGAAGATCTATTCGATGTAATACTCTTTTGTGGTGTGTTTGTCGAGATCCGATGAATTGTGGGTTTATGTTCAGGTTATCCATGAATATTATTTGAGTCTTTCCTAAATTCTTATATGCATATTTCATATCTTTGCAAGTCTCTTTGATTTATTGGTTTGGTTTGGCCAACTAGATTGGTAATTCTTGCAATGGGAGAAGTGCTTAGTTTTGGGTACAATCTTGCGGTGTCCTCACCCAGTGACAAAGTAGGGGTAGCGAGGCACGTATTTTATTGTTGCCATCAAGGATAACAAGATGGGGGGGGGGTTCATAACATTTCTTGAGTTTATCCCTCTACATCATGTCATCTTACCTAATGCGTTACTCTGTTCTTCATGAACTTAATTCTCTAGATGCAAACAGGAGTCGGTCGATGTGCGGAGTAATAGTAGTAGATGCATAGTCGTTTCGGTCTACTTGACACGGACGTGATGCCTATATGCATAATCATTGCCTTGTATATCTTCATAATTATTCACTTTTCTATCAATTGCTCGATAGTAATTTGTTCGCCCATCGTAATACTTGCTATCATGAGAGAAGCCTCTAGTGAAACCTATGGCCCCCAGGTCTATTTTCCATCTTATACTTTCAGATCTAAAATCAAAAATACCAAAAATACTTTGTTGTATTACTTTTACCTATTGTTTTACTTTCCGTTTAAGCAATCTATCTCTATCAGATCTCATCCTTGCAAGTAACCTTAAAGGGATTGACAACCCCTTTATAGCGTTGGGTGCAAGAGTTTGATTCTTTGTGTAGGTACACCTATTGGGGACTTGCTTGTATCTCCTACTGGATTGATACCTTGGTTCTCAACAACTGAGGGAAATATTTATCTACTTTAATGCATCAACCGTTCCTATTCACGAAAACCAACGCATGCTCGAGAAGTAGCAGCGATCCGGCGCCATCAGAGGCCGGCGACGAAGGAGCAACCGGAGACACCTGCTAAAAGGGAAACAAAAACTCGTCAAAGTAAACATGCCGGGAGATGTACACGCAATGGGATACTGGATCATAGTAGCAGCATCCTTTGGAGTTGGGAGGGTAACCGATGAAGATGCAGGCAACGGAACATGGAGCGAGTTTGTGAGGAGCGATGTCGATGATGCTGTGATAGCAGAGGCACCGGAAGATACACAAGCCATCATAGGAGGGTGGCATACCGAAGAGAAGGTGGTGGCGCGCATAATTCCAACACGACCGACAGGGGCGGAGATTCAGAAGTAGTGACGCAGTGGCGAGGGCATCCAGCGAGAAGTGAGGAGGCACGTTGGCATGAGAAAGAAGGGTGCTAACGCAGTCATTGAGAGTGCCTAGAACACGTTCAGCGTGACCATTTTGCTGTGATGTATACGGGCATGTGAGACAAAAAAATCTACCATGGTGTGCGAGAAAAGTACGGAATGCAAGATTGTCAAACTCTTTTCCATTGTTAGTCTGAAGAGCGAGAATGGGGCGACCAAACTGCATGTTGACTGATACGTCTCCAACGTATCTATAATTTTTGATGATGGCATGCTATTATATTATTTGTTTTGGATGTTTTATATGCATTAATATGCTATTTTATATTATTTTTGGGACTAACCTGTTAATCTAGAGCCTAGTGCCAGGTTCTGTTTTTTCCTTGTTTTTGAGTATTGTAGATATCGAATATTAAACGGAGTCCAAACGGAATAAAATCTTCGAAATGATTTTTTCTGGAAGGAAAGAGATCTACCAGACTTGGAGTGCACGACAGGGCATCTGCTAGGAGGTCACAAGCCAGGGAGGCGCAACCACCCCCTGGCCGCGTCTGGCAAGCTTGCCACCTCCTGGCAGGTCTCCTAACCCAATTCTTCGTCCTATAAATATCCAAATAATCCCCCAACACCAAAAAGATCCACGCAAATACTTTTCCGCCGACAGAAGCTTATGTTCCCGAGAGATCCAATCTTGGAGCCTTTTCCGGTAATCTGCCAGAGAAGGGTCCGATCATGGAGGGCATCTACATCAACTCCATTGCCCCTCCGATGATGCGTGAGTAGTCCACCACAGACCAACGGGTCCATAACTAGTATCTAGATGGCTTCTTCTCTCTCTTTGATCTTCAATACCATGTTCTTCATGATCTTCATGTAGATCTATCCGATGTAATACTCTTTTGTGGTGTGTTTGTCAAGATCCGATGAATTGTGGGTTTATGTTCAGATTATCCAGGAATCTTATTTGAGTCTTTTATGAATTCTTATATGCATGATTTCATACCTTTGCAAGTCTCTTCGAGTTATTGGTTTGGTTTGGCCAACTAGATTGGTAATTCTTGCAATGGGAGAAGTGCTTAGTTTTGGGTTCAATCTTGCGGTGTCCTCACCCAGTGAAAAAGTAGGGGTACAGAGGTACGTATTGTATTGTTGCCATCAAGGGTAACAAGATGGGGTTTTCATCATATTGCTTGAGTTTATCCCTCTACATCATGTCATCTTACCTAATGCATTACTCTGTTCTTCATGAACTTAATGCTCTAGATGCAGGTAGGAGTTGGTCGCTGTGTGGAGTAATAGTAGTAGATGTAGAATCGTTTCGGTCTAATTGACACGGACGTGATGCCTATATGCATAATCATTGCCTTGGATATCTACATGATTATTCTCTTTTCTATCAATTGCTTGACAGTAATTGGTTTACCCACCGTGATACTTTCCTTCAAGAGAGAAGCCTCTAGTGAAATCTATGGCCCCCGGGTCTACTTTCCATAATATATTTTCAGATCTATAAACAAAAAATATCAAAAATATCTTGCTGCAATTTATTTATCTTTTACTTTCTGCACTCGTTTACATCTATCTCTATCAGATCTAATCCTTGCAAATAACCATGAAGGGATTCACAACCCCTTTATAGCGTTGGGTGCAAGAGTTTGATTGTTTGTGTAGGTGCATCCATTGGTGACTTGCTTGTTCCTCCTATTGGATTGATACCTTGGTTCTCATCAACTGAGGGAAATACTTATCTACTTCACTGCATCACCCTTTCCTGTTCAAGGGAAAACCAACGCAAGCTGAAAGGTAGCAAGAAGGATTTCTTGCGCCATTGCCGAGGAGGATACACATCAAGCCTACCAAGTACCCATCACAAACTCATCTCTTGCATTTACATTATTTGCCATTTTCCTCTTATTTTCCTCTCCCCCACTTCTAAAACAATTTTTAGAAAATACCAAAAAGATTCGCCTTTCTATTCACCCCCTTTTGTTTGGTTCTTTCTTGTTGGACCACTTACTGCTATGTCTAGCATTACTACGTCCCCTTTGTCACCAGATTTTGAAGTTCTTTACTTCAAACAAAAACAAGGGGAAATTTTGAAAGATGCCTGGTATAGGCTAATGGAACCTTATCGTATTTCCAATCTAAAAGGAGATGCAAAAGTTTTGCCGAGAAATTTTTACATTGGTTTCGCTTTGCATCATAGAGAGCCATTAGATTTCGCCTCAAAAGGAAATTTTATTGTGCTAGATGCGAATGCCACTTATGAAGTTTTGGAAGGGATTTTGGGGGTTCCTCCACCAAAAAGGGGGTTTGCTTTCTCAGAAGACGGAGTTCAAGTTCTCGACAAATTGGGTGACTCACATAAGCACCTGGTCGAGTTACAACAATATCACGAACCCCTTAAACATATTAATGGGAACCTCAATCGCTTAAATACTTTGATTACCCTTTGTAATAAGCGTTTGGACATTTTGGATATCAAGATGGATCCTTCCCCTACAAATGTGTGAAAAAGGAAAGAACCCCCTGGATTCAAGAAGGTCCTCACAAAAGTTGCCAATACCAAAGATGACAATACCTAGATCTATTACATTTTGCCTAGCTAGGGGCGTCAAACAATAGCGCTTGTTCGGAGGCAACCCAATTTTATTTTTGTGTTCTGTTTTTTTGCTTCTATTTTTCAGTGTTTACCACATTATTACTTCTGTAGTAATTTTTTTGTGTTTTAATTAGTGTTTGAGCCAAGTAAAACCTTTGGGGTGATCTATGGTGGTTGTTGATTTGATCTTGCTGAAAAACAGAAACTTTTGCGCTCAGTCCAGGAATTTTCTAAATTTTACAAAGTGTCGAATGAGTCTGAAATTTTTACACAAGATTGATATATGAATTTCCTAGGTTTTCCTAATTGTTAAGAATGTTTTGAGTTACAGAAGTATACTAAGTTTTCAGATTGCTACAGACTGTTCTATTTTTGATAGATTCTGTTTTCTTTGAGTTGTTTACCTATTTTGATGAATCTATGGGTTGTATCTTGGTATATTGTTGGGGATATAACCCCATGGTAAGACCCGCCCAGGAGGGGTCGGGTCATACCTGGCGGCTCATAGCATATGGACTGGAAGAGGAAGATTGGGCTGCACGGCGGTTCACCAGATGGGCTGAGACAGAGGCCCAGAGTCAAGAAGAAGACGCAAGACCCGGGCACGTAAGCCACCCGGAGATAGCCTGCCAGAGTCGGCAAGACGACTTAGAGACAGAGTCAGACGCATTGTAAGAGTCAGTATGAGAATTGTGTAGCCCGTGGTGTTAACCTCCTATATAAAGGCGAGACCCGGGGACGGCTTAGACAGAACCCAATCGATTGATCAAGAGCTAGGTCAAGCAAATACGCTCCCTTGTAATCGATACTCCAATCAATATACACAAAGCAGGATGTAGGCGTTTACCTCATCTCGAGGGGCCGAACCTGGGTAAATCCGTGTCTTTTGTCCCATCCAACCCCTTTGAGTCCATCGCCTTAGCGATGGCCTCAAACCTAAGTCTTTGGACATCTACCATGACAAAACCATGACAGTTGGCGCCCACCGTGGGGCTAGCACGCGATAGTGTTGAGTTCTCAAAGGGCTTTCTCTTAGGGATCGAAGGATACACGTCGTCTTGATGACAAAGAGTCGTCGCTGAAAACTCTACATCCACGATTCAGGATGGGGGCCAGAAGCCGGCTCAGTCGAGTACGGCTATCGGGTTCCCATTGGCAAGATGCATGTGTTCATCGGCAAGCTGGACGGATCTACACTCGGGCCGAACATCTGCACCGACCTTGTCGAGTCGGCCTGGCGCGCGACACCCGTCCGTGTTCAACCCGGGCGGAAGAGTGTTTTCATCGGCTTTACACAAGACAGAGGAGATTCCTTGTCGAGAGAGACCTTGGCTTTCTTAGATGATGGATCTTCCAGCGAGGATGGGGAATCGATCTATCAACTTCATGACAGCGGGTTAGGGGGCTATGCCGGTAGCGACAGTATTCCGGAGCCCTATGACCCGTCGAGCCGAGCTCCGTGTTCATGGCAGGCCCGACATCGGCTTCCAACAATGCGATAGCCGGAGCGGCGGCTGGAGTGCCCCCCTATGTGGAGCCTCCTAAGGCGTCGGTGCAGGCTTTACCAGAGCTCATGGAGGAGCTAGCAGCTCTGATGGCCACGGAGGTGACAGCTGAGAATTAGGTAGAGCGTAACACCAAGATTAATCGGATCAAGGGACAGATGGCTCAGGCCTAGGAGGATATAAATGCAATTCAAGCTCAGATGAATGTTGAGTCGGAACGTTTGAGGGTGGAGGCTCTCCGTTTTGATCTGGACCACCGGGCGTCAAAGGCGGTTTAGCGTAGACAGACTCAAGTCGGACTGCCAATTCAACCTCGGAACCTTTTCAATACTCTGGGGGCCAGACCAAGTACACCGCCAATGATGACCCGGGCGGTAGAGGCGCCACGGTAGTTTGACCCGCCGCGGTGGAACAAACCTTTGTCGTGACATGTTGTGATGCCACCTGGCCATTACTCTAATCCGGTGGAAAATTTGATAGCGGCGGCTGCCAAGCTTGATGCTCTTCCCTTGGCTGAAGGGATGTCGTTTGCCGTGGAGGCGAGGAATGTGATTAGCCTGTTGCAGACATTGGTGGCTCAGCAAGAGAGGTACACACATAGCCGAAGCCGAGTGCACTCCATGTCGGTTCATAGCCATAGCTATAGCCGGCGGATTGAGTCGCCCGCGGTCTCCAGCAGTGAGCAGAGACGAAACCCGCCCAATAACAACCCGCCTGAGATGGATATTCAAGGGTCTATGGATAGGGGTCGGGCTTAGCGAGGATCAACACTGGTGATGGATTACCCGGAGGTCCTTGAGTCGGCACCAGCAACACCCGTCGGCGTTTCTGCCAGAGGATTTGGTGTACAGTGTCTCGCGACGTATCTAAGGAGTGCACATTTGCCAAAGGACTTTAAGGTGCCGCGGAAGGTGCCCAATTACACGGCGGACCTACCCCTAGAGGCTTGGATTGAAAGCTATGAGCTTGCTATGGAGATGCTGGAGGTCAACGAAGCAGTTTGTGCGAAGTACTTCGTCATGATGTTGGAAGGACCGGCCCGTACTTGGTTAAAGGGGTTGCCACCCAATACCATCACATCGTGGGCCGAGTTGAAAGCACGATTCATCAAGAACTTCAAGGGAACTTGCAAGCAACCAATGACGATTGTGGATCTAGATCTTTGTGCGTAGCAGGAAGGTGAGTCGGCCCATCATTGGGTGCGGCGGGTCTCGATGGTGATCCACTCATCTGAGAATATTTTAGCATCCCAGGAGGTTCTGATTTTGGAAAGGAACCGTGATTTTATGCCCCTGAAGCAGAAGCTCGGGCAGTTGAAGCGTTCCTGTCGGGATATGGGTGTGCTCATTATGGCTCTCACCAAATATGCGGATTCAGATACCACCAAGGACCCAGACTCCGACGATGAGAAGTCATGTCAGGGTAAGAAGGCTGGCAACGGTAAGAACCAGCAGGGAGGTGCTGGGAACGGCAGCCAAGGCAAGCGGAAGAACCCAGATGGCGGGTCAGAGTTTGTGGCAAACACCAACGCACAGCCGGCCAGGAACGGTCGCCCTAGAGGCAAAAGGAACTTGAGACCGTCGTTCGACAGGAATAGGGCACCTGTGCCTTACACCTTGGAGGAGGTGCTGAACAGACCTTGTCCGGTGCACAGCCGGCCGGACAAGGAGGCCACCCACACTTGGAAGGAGTGTAGTGTTATGCGCCAATTTTGGGAGGAAAGCCTTTGTCAAAATCATCACAGTGGTAATGGCCCATCAAGCGGGTCAGGACCGGGCGACTCAGGATCCGACTTCAGTGCTGGCGGGTCAGGTTCAAGTCATCAAGGCCAAAACAATCAAAATCGAGGAAATCAAGGAAGTCATCAATAGTAGAGCAATGGTGGTTAGCAACAGAATAACCACTCAGGATATCAGAGCAACCCAAAACAGGTTAGTGGGGGACAATATCATGTCTTCACTACGAGCCTGGATAAGTGGGATCAGAAGCTACACAAGAGGGTGGTCAATGCAACCACGCCGGCTCTCCCGCGATACTTAAAATGGTCAGAGTACCCGATTACGTGGAGCCGGAGGATCACCCGCCACGGATCGACAATCCGGGTCATTTAGCTCTGGTGGTCGCTCCTCAGGTTGGAGGGTACAAATTCACAAAAGTGCTCATGGATAGTGGTAGCAGTACCAATATCCTATACTACGACACCTTCCAGTGGATGGGGTTAACTGACAAGGCTCTTAAGCCATCATCAACCATTTTCCTGGGGTGGTGCCAAGCAAGTCGGCCTACCCAGTAGGGAAGATTGCCTTGGAAGTGGCATTTGGAGATGAGTATAACTACAGGATGTAGACCTTGTGGTTTGAGGTGGTAAATATTAAGACCCCGTATCATGCTCTGTTTGGCCGGCTAGCTTTTGCAAAGTTTATGGCCAGGCCTTGTTATGTCTATCTGTAGATCAAGATGCCGGCTCTCAACGGAACAATCATAGTCCATGGTGATTGGAAAGTTGCCATTGAATGCGAGGAAGGAGACGCGGCTTATGTAGAGTCAAGCTGCGCAGAAGCAGAGCTTAAGTTTTACAAGGATAACATTGACCCGGCAGATATGACTCCGTTGAAGAAACCCAGTACAGAGTCTGAGATGCCCCTAAAGTTTGTGGCTGATGACACGAAGCTGGTGGATTTTATTCCGGGCGGCTCATCCAAGCAGTTCAATATCGGGGCCAACATGGACCCTGCATAGGAAAGCGCGCTCATCGAATTCATCCGTGAGAATCGGGACATCTTTCCATGGAAGCCATCTGACATGCCGGGTGTACCGAGAGAGTTCGCTGAGCAACACCTTAATGTGGATCCTAAGTTTAAGCTGATTAAGAAATTCCTCAGCCGCTTCAACGAGGAGCGACGTAAAGCAATTGGAGAAGAGGTAGCCCGACTCTTGGTAGCGGGGTTCATCGTGGAGGTATTTCACCCAGAGTGGTTAGCTAACCCTGTGCTGGTGCTCAAGAAGAATGACACGTGGCATATGTGTATAGACTACACGAACCTTAACAAGGCTTGTCCAGTTGACCCATTTGCTCTCCCCGTATTGACCAAATTATTGATGCAACAGCGGGTTGTGAGAGTTTATGTTTCCTAGACGCCTATCCAGGCTATCATCAGAGCAAGATGGCAGTTGAAGACCAAGAGAAGACCTTGTTTATAACACCTTTTGGAGCTTTCTGCTATGTGTCCATGCCGTTTGGACTCAAGAGTGCGCAGGTGACTTACCAACGATGTGTGCAAAATTGTCTTCATGGTTAGATTGAGCGCAATGTTCATGCCTATGTGGACGATATTGTGGTTAATTCAAGGAAGAAGGAGATGTTGCTGCACGACCTGAAGGAAACATTTGATAACTTATGGGTCTATAAGATGATGCTTAACCCGGCTAAATGTGTTTTTGGAGTTCCTGCAGGTAAGCTTCTGGGTTTCTTGGTTTCAGAACGAGGTATCAAAGCCAACCCAGAGAAGATAAAGGCCATCACGTCACTAGCTAAGCCGACGAGCATCAATGATGTGCAGCACATGGTGGGTCGTATTGCCACTTTAAGCCGCTTCATCAGCCACCTGGGGGAGAAGGCTATTCCTCTGTACCAGATGATGAAAAAGACGGATGACTTTGTTTGGAGTAAGGTTGCAGATGAAGCTCTTGAAACGCTTAAAAAGCAGTTGGTTTAGCCACCAATTTTAGCCACTCCGGCTGAGAAGGAACCCCTGCTCCTTTATGTGGTGGCTAACAATAGGGCGGTTAGTGCTGCGATTGTGGTGGAGTGTAAAGAGGCAGGGAAAGAGTATCCAGTTCTGAGGCCAGTTTGTTATGTCAATGAGGTGCTTACAGAATCAAAGCAAAGATGCCCACACTGGCAGAAGCTAATATAAGGGGTATTCATGGAAAATCGTAAGTAGAAGCATTATTTCCTTGGACATCAGATCGCGGTGGTTAGCTCTGCTCTGTTGGGAGATATAATACAGAATCGGGAAGCCACTGGTAGAATTGCTAAGTGGGTGCTAGAGCTTGGGCCTCTCAATTTGAAGTATCCACCTCGCACAGCTGTGAAGTCTCAAGCATTGGTGGATTTCATAAACAACTGGACGGAGTGTTAGTCGCCAGAGGAAAAGCCGCACAACACGTATTAGACAATTCACTTTGACAGGTCCAGACAGTTGGAGCGGGGCCTGGAGTTGTCTTAACCTCTCCCAAAGGTGATAAGTTTTGTTATGTATTAAGGCTGATGTTTCCTTGCATGAACAATGTATCTGAGTACGAAGCTTTGCTTCATGGACTTCACGTGTCCAAGGAGACGAACTTGAGCCGGGTTAGGTGCCTTGGCGACTCAGATCTTGTGGCGCAACAGGTGTTAGGTACGTGGGATTCCAAGGACCCGCGGATGCCGGCTTATCGATAAGAGGTAGATATCGTCGCTGGTCATTTCAAGGGTTATCAGGTAGATCATATTGATCGTTGCAAAAATGAAGCGGCGGATGCATTGTCAAGACTGGGCTCTCAGCATAAGATGGTGCCGCCTAATGTTTTCCTCGATGTACTTTATCATCCGTCTGTTAAGTTGCCTATAGAGGAGGATCTGGCTATACCTGACCCGGAAGGGCAGCTAGTGGCAGCTTTACACGCTATTCTAGACTGGACGTTGCCATACCTGGCATACCTGACCCGGGGCGAGTTGCCTGAAGATGAGACCCTGGCGCGGCAAATCGTGAGGCGTTCTAAGTCCATGACCATCATTAGAGGGGAGTTGCACAAGTGTAGCGTCACCGGCATCTTCCAACGTTGTGTCTCGGCGGAAGAAGGCAAGGAAATCTTATATGAAATACATGCTAGTGATATCGGACATCATGCCGGGTCGAAGTCTTTGGTGGCCAAGGCCTTCCGACATGGTTTGTTTTGGTTAACGGCTCATAAGGATGTGGAGGATCTGGTCACTAAGTGCGACGGGTGCCAGAAGTTTGAACGACGTGCTCACATGCCGGCTTGGGAATTATGTATGATGCCGATGACTTGGCCGTTTGCGATATGAGAGCTTGACATGGTTGGACCTTTCAAACGATCTAAGGATAAAACGACCCACCTCTTGGTGGCAGTAGACAAATTCACCAAATGGATGGAGGCTGAGCCGGTCACTAAGTGTGATGCGTCCACGGCGGTTCAGTTTGTCAAAAAAATTGGTCTACTGGTTTGGATACCCTCATAGCATAATTACAGATAATGGCACAAATTTGTCCAAGGGAGCTATGAAGGTGTTGTGCGAAAGCGAGCACATCCGGCTTGATGTTTCGGCCATTGCTCATCCACAGTCCAACGGTCAGGCAGAACGAGCAAATCAGGAAGTCTTGAGAGGTATCAAGCCCCGGCTCATGGTTCCTTTACAGAGAACACCGGGTTGTTGGGTGGAGGAACTACCGTCCGTCCTTTGGAGCATCAATACTATGCCTAACGGGTCGACGGGCTACACCCCTTTCTTCATGGTTTACAGTGCGGAGGCCATGTTACCAAGCGACATACGTCCTGATTCACCACGCATGGCAGCTTATGTGGAAGCTGACAATGAGGTGGCGCGTCAAGATGCATTGGATGCTCTGGATGAAGCACACGATCTTGCAGCATCTCGATCGGAGATTTATCAACAGGACCTGCGTCGCTACCATAGCCACAGGGTCAAGATTCAAACATTCCAAGAAGGCGATTTGGTGTTACGTTTGATTCAAGATCAGACAGATGCACACAAGTTATCACCCCCATGGGAAGGACCTTTCGTGGTTAGCAGGAATCTGAACAATGGGTCTTATTATCTCATCGACGTACGAGACGAATCACGTACCTTCGGGCAGGAAACTCACCGAACGTGCAACATCGCTCATCTACGGCCTTACTATACTTGAGTCATCGACTCTTACCTTTGTACATACATATTTTATTGTATTTATACTCATATAATAAAGTTGGCATCCCTACAAGATGGGGCCCCTGCCGTCTTTTCTCTTTTGCATTACAGATTTGTGCAAAGATGAACACCTCCACGTGGTCACTTGGGGGCCTCCAACCCGCCGGGATGGTGGCTTACAAAGCGGCGGCCCATGGGATGATGGCATGCAAGATAGCGAAAGTTTTAAGGTCTCTCAAGAGGACGAGCCACCACGTTGCGAGCCGTTCAAACATGGGTGCACCACCTTATGGATGAAATTTTTCAGGTCACTCAAGAGGATGAGCCGCCATGTTGCGAGCCATTCAAACATGGGTGCACCGTTTTATTGATGAAAGATTTAAGGTCACTCAAGAGGATGAGACACCACGATGCGAGCCGTTCAAACATTGGTGCCTTACCATATGGGTGAAAGATCTCAAGTCACTCAAGAGGGCGAGCCACCATGATGCAAGCCGTTCAAACATGGGTGCCATGGACACCAAAGAGGATGAGCCGCCAGGTTCCGAGCCGTTCAAACATAGGTGCCATGATGCAAGATGGGTTATGGACCAGAGCAAGTGCCAGAGTGGGTGAAGGTCGCCCCCACTCTTTCTTGGGTTGTACCTGCTTGTATGTAGCTGCCGCTCGTCCAGGGGTGCAGCGAGCTGTCAACTCACCCCCTCTGAGGGCCTCATATAGTGGTGAGGGAAGCTCTCTCATCTGCTACATACTCTCCGCCAAGTGGCCTGTCGTACTCTTAACAAGTGACGTTGTTTAAGGTTCAAACGACGGATTTATGTCATGTGAGAAGTAGCTTATGGGCCGGGGCAATCACCCCATTGTAAATTCTAGTCTGTTGCGCCCTTGACAATTAATCTTGCCTAGAGACCCTGAGCCGTGCAAGATTGGCGGTCACTCTCGTTAGAGACCCTGCACTGTTAAGCGGTTTCAAGCAACAGTCCCCCCATAGACGGGCCAGAATATGAGTTTTCAGAAGAAAAAAACAAGGGGAAAACAAGATCATCACGCATTACATCACATATTGCATCATACATATTACATCACATATTGCATCATATACATATTGCATCATACATTGCATCATAGTTGCATCATACATTGCTTTCATATTATAAGTCGGGCCAGAGCAAGATGGAAAGATGAAGCAAGGCTATATCAAAGATCTCCGGATTATGCTTTTCTAAAGCCACCCGGGCAAACATTGTAGAGTGTTTTGTTCGGTGTTTATAGGATTTATCTCTAAAGATGGGTTGCCGATTAAGACATAAGAAGATTACAAATTATATTACAGGGTTCTCCAAGAGCCCAAAAGATGAAGGAGTTAAAAGTTTTTCACTTGTTCCGGCTCAACTGGTCGGGTTACAATCAGTTGGGAACAAAGAGTTTAACTGGTCGGCGGGTCATCCTGCGCCGGGTCTTCGGGCTCTTCGATCTGAAGATGATCCACATCCTAGTTGCAGTTTAGTAAGGCTTAGAATTGTGCATCATCGAAAAGTGGAGACGGGTCAACGTCAGGGGCGAAGAGCGGCTTACGATGTGCAGGGACCAAGTCTTTGGCTTCAAAGGTTGGGAAATGCAGCCGTTGGTTGTTTTCATCATAAGCCGCTTGGTAAGGAACCAAGTCCGTCTCATCAAACAGTATGGAGGCAAGCCGCCTAGAGGCCTTAATGCACTTGGCATAATCTGCTTCAGTGAAGTCTGAGCCATCATCCTTCTTGGAAGGGAAGCTGCTCATCATCTCTTCAGCGGTTAATTCCGGAGCGAAGGCCAAGGACCGTCTCAGCGCAGCTATGGCTCCTCTTCTGGCGGCTGATCACCTTATTTCCTCCACTTGTTTGGGAAAAGTTGATAAGACCTCTATGATGCCCTTCATAAATTTGGGGACGTACTTGGCAGTCATCATGGCCTTGATGGTTCAAAGGGCCCCACTATAGAGCTGCTCCGTCAAAGTATAGACTGCTTTCAACTTCATCAGACTATCAGAAGATAGTTGGCGGCTCCTTCCGCCTGGAAGAAAAGGTTGAAGGTATAAGCCGCCCAGCAGGTATTTATTCATGAAAACATTTTTGAGTCGTATGCACTTACCGAAGATAGCGGAGGTCATCTTGGAGATGTGATCCTTGAGGGTCTTTAGCTCTGCCGATGCAAGATAGAGATGTTCCTCTACATCACTTGCATGCTTTGCCAGGGCGGCTTGCTCAGTTTCGGCAGTCTTTTTGTACGCAATAAATTCAGCCTGGAGTTTCTCAAGCTTTTCAACAGCCGCCCGCAACTTCTCTTTTGTTATGGCTCGGGCGGTCTGTTGGGCTGACAGATCTTCCCTCAAGCCGGCCCGCTCAGACTCGGCGGTATTCAATGCCTCCTGCATTTCACAAGTAAAAGGTTATCAATGTTAAGTCACGAGGATGGAATTATTCTTATAAGTCCCAAGCACATTGCAAGCAATATACTTGGCACTTGGGGGCAAATGTCTGTGTTTTCATTTTCAAATCTGCGATGAATTTCCGGCTCATCACTAGTATAATGAACCGGACCTGGGGGCTACACCCGACGAAGCTTCTCATATATGAGAGATCCAGTCCATCATTATCATAATGTTGTGGACTTGCGGGCTACAATTGGATCTAGGACTTAATGTGAAGTACCGGCTTATATGCAATTTAACCCGGTACTTGGGGGCTCGCAGGTTAAGCTGTTTACAGTATCATTGATGGTTTGGAAGACCCGGTCTATTATTTGCAATATTAACCCGGTTCTTGAGGGCTATGTACGGATATAAGAGAAAGATAGAAGATGGAAGATACCTCATATTTCTTCTTCATCAAGCCAACAAGCTTGCTCTCCATGTTGCGACTGGTAGGCAGGCGGTTCAGATAACCGGCGTGTAAGTCGTCTGCAGTCATCTTTTCCAAGACAGGGAATTCAAAGGCAAGCTTCTCGAGAGAGTAAGTAGCAACTTTGCTAGAGTGCTTTGTCAGAGTATGGTGTGTGGGAAATTGATAACCCGTCCCAATGATGGTAACATCAGGAAGAGACAAGTCTTTAGTGGAAGGATTGGGCGGCTTAGGGTCAACCACGGGACTATCGAAAGCTGCCGAATGATGGCCCGCCAGCTTTGAGGGTGGGGGAGATTGCTCACGTGTTTCTTTGGTAACTTTAGAAGGTTTAGCAGGAGAGAGGGATGGCTCAGCAGTATCCGGCTGTTGAGCAGTTGGAGTAATGGTAGACCCACCGGCTTTCCTGCGTTTGGCTTGCGCCTTGAAAGAGCAAAGAATCAGCACATAATATAAAGGTGATACAGGTAACATACACACGGCAGAGGTGAAGACATACTCTGGGTTGACCTTCATGGGAGGAAGTTTAGAGGTAGTTGAGTCGCCAGAGGAAGGAGGTGACTCCTACAGATTAAAATAGTTAGACATAATAGTAAAGCAGCATTATGGAAATATAAGACAGATATTGGGTTCTTTATAAGTACCAGCAGGACGTTTCCGCGGCGCCAGGGCGTTAGGTAAGCTGGCCATGAGATCCCCAGAGCTGGTGCTTCGGGTCTGACATCGCGAGTCGTGCTATTGTTTTTTCATGGAAAATTCGGGATCTAAATAAGCGAGAGGATGCGAAAAAGGAACTTTTCGGACGACACGCCATATCTTCGCTGGTGGGAAGATTTCTGAGTCGGAAGAAAGATAAATTACCTCGGGGGCATTAGCGTGGCTCATCTCTGTCTCCTCATGTGTACAGTCATTGTCAGTAAATTGCATAAAAGGATGGTTAAGGGGATCAAATTCTACCTATGAGTCGTCAAGTTCAAGCAGTTTTTGAGCCGACATTTTTGATTTGCGGCCACGGATGTTACCCGCCTAAGACTTCTTCTTCACTGGAGGGGTATATTTTTTTCTTCCAGAAGCTGGAGTTAGCCTGTAAGTGAAAGCCGCCAAGAGAAGTTAGGATGGTTATATATGTATAAGGTCAAGACGGAGAGAAAAGTACATTTGAAAGTTGCCCTTACGTCTAGAGCCGGGTTTGTGGCGCAGAAAGGTTTTAACCTGACTAGACGACAAGCTTCTTGAGATTCGTGAGTAAGTCCCATGATAGCAGAGGTGATGTTCTCTTCTGTCAAGGGTGTGTGGTTGAAGCAGAGAGGATCATTTGCATCGCCTCTGTATTCACACATAAGCTGATAACGCCGGCTCAATGGTAAGACCTTCCATCAGATCCAACAGCGGGTTAGGTCCACTCCCGTCAAACCGTTTGCCAGAAATGCCTTGATTTTGGTGAAAGCCGGAGCATACTTCGCTCGTGCCGTGGCTGACATCCGGTCTGGAAGCTCAGTCGAAGTACACAGCCGGGTAGGATGGTAACCCGGCGGGGAGTTTTCACCTTCTGGAGATGTGTCTCTACAATAGAACCAAGTTCTATTCCAATCTTTGGGATGGCTTGGCATTTTAACAATTGGGTAAGCGAGATATCTTGTTCTGTGGATGGAGACTCCGCCGAGCTCCAAGCTTGGGCCGGCCGCCACTTCCGTTTGGCGATTGACATAGAAAAAGTCACAGAAAAGATCAACAGACGGCTCTTCTTGCAAGTAAACTTCACAAAGGACTTGGAAGTTGCACAAGTTGGAGACAAAGTTAGGGGCTATGTATTGATGATGCAATTTAAAGAAATGGAGGACGTCTCGGAAGAACTTAGATCCGGGCGGGCTGAAACCACATATAAGATTGTCGGCAAAGATAAGAACTCCACCCTCTTGTGGGATGGGTTTCTTCTCTAGCTCCTGAACCCGCCAATGAATAAATTTCTGAGCCGGCAAGGTTCCTGCCTCTACAAAATCTTGTAGGAATTGTTTGGAGACTCCAAAGCTGACCCAGTCACAAGAAGAAGATGCTCGAGACATGATGGAGGGTCAAGGCTGTGGAAGGTGGCAGTACATGACGGGTCAGAAAGTGATTAGACAACCAAGACGACTGATGAAATTAAATGTTGTGATACTAAGCCGCCGGTACAGTTTATCGGAAGAGCCAGAAATTTGATGGCGGGTTAAGTGAACATGGTCGTGATGAAAAAACTGCTAAGGACATACAAACAGGTTTTACATATTATGCTGAGGTTACAAGATCTACATGCAAGGAAAAATCAAATATATTCTAACCCTAAAAAGGGGCTAAGGAAGAACGGGCAGTTCACGAGCGTAGTGGAGGAGTACATGGATCTAAGATAAACATTGCATGGATGACCGCGGCGGATTAAACAATACCACAAGATTTAAGGAGCTATCCATTAGTTGACATTAAAACAACGACAGGCATGCTAATGGAGTCCGATGAACTCGACAAGATTCAAGTGGGAAGTCATAGATCTGAAAGAGGACGAAGAACGTACCTGAAGGATGCGACGGACGTGGGTCGAGAATCTAGAAGTGTTCAGGTTGATGCAGCGGCCAAGTTTGTCGACGGCGACGGGACTCCACCGGCGCGACGGAGCTTAGAAGCGTTGGCATCGAGAGGAAGAAGAAGAAGTGGTGGCGGCGGAGAAAATGAAAAGACCCCTTGTGGTCCTATTTAAGGGAGTGAAAGGCCAAGTGGCCGCACGGGAATCAAGGCGAGAAATGATGACCTACCAAGGCGGACGTCTCGATTTTCAGGCCGACCGTTTAATGAAAGGATCGACATAAATGAAGGTGACGTCATGGCAGGTTATGTGTTTTTTCTCTTTCAGGTGACGAAGGTGTGAGCGTTATCGCTGGTTAAAAAGTGGAGATTGACATGAGCAAGCTCAAATCAATCTCGGGTCGAATGTTGGGGATATAACCCCGTGGTAAGACTCACCCAGGAGGGGTCGGGTCATACCCGGCGGCTCGTAGCGTATGGGCTGGAACAGGAAGATTGGGCTGCACGACGGCTCACCAGATGGGCTGAGATGGAGGCCCGGAGTTAGGAAGAAGACGCAAGACCCGGGCGCGTTAGCCGCCCGGAGACAGCCTGCTAGAGTTGGCACAACGGCTTAGAGACAAAGTCAGACACGTTGTAAGATTCGGTATGAGATTTGTGTAACCCATGGTCTTGACCTCCTATATAAAGGCGAGACCCAGGGACGGCTTAGATAGAACCCAATTGATCGATCGAGAGCTAGGTCAAGCAAGTACGCTCCCTTGTAATCGATACTCCAATCAATATACACAAAGCTGGACGTGGGTTTTTACCTCATCTCGAGGGGCCAAACCTCGGTAAATCCATGTCTTTCATCCCGTCCAACCCCTTTGAGTCCACCTCCTTAGCGATGGCCTCGAACTGAAGTCTTTGGACATCTGCCGTGACAAAACCACGACAGGTATGAAGCATGGATAAGTTAGAATACAATAGGTATTACACCAATATAAATAAAGAATGAGTTCACAATAGTACCTAAAGTGGTGATTTATTTTCTTATACTAACGGATCTCACGAGTTTTCTGTTGAGTTTTGTGTTGTGAAGTTGTCAAGTTTTGGGTAAAGATTTGATGGACTATGGAATAAAGAGTGGAAAAAGCCTAAGCTTGGGGATACCCAAGGCACCCCAAGTCATATTCAAGGATGCCAAAGAGCCTAAGCTTGGGGATGCCCCGGAAGGCATCCCCTATTTCATGTTCAATCCATCGGTAAATTTACTTGAGGCTATATTTTTATTCACCACATGATATGTGTTTTGCTTGGAGCGTCTTGTATGATATGAGTCTTCGCTTTTTAGTTTGCCACAATCATCCTCGCTACATACATATTTTTAGAGAGACACGCTTTAATTGTGAATTTATTAGAATACTCTTCGTGCTTCACTTATATCTTTTGAGATAGGCAATTTTTCTCTATGTGCTTCACTTATATTTTTTAGAGCATGATGGTGTTTGTGTTTTATAGAAATAATTGAACTCTCACACCTCACTTATATTATTTTGGGAGTCTTTAAACAGCATGGTAGGTCTAGGTTATGAATTTAGTCCTAATATGATAGGCATCCAAAAGGGATATAAAAACTTCCATATTGAGTACATTGAGTATTTGTGAGAAGTTTGATTCCTTGCATAAAGTTTAGAGACGTAAAGATGGTAATGTTAAGAGTCATGTTAGGAAGAAATTGTGATTTGGTAAAAATACTTGTGTAAAGGTTTGTGATTACCGTAGCATGCACGTATAGTGAACCATTATGTAAGGAAGTCGGAGCATGATTTGTTTATAGATTGTCAACCTTTGTGTGAGGGTGGGGAGCGGGCGATGGTTAACTCCTACCAACCACTCCCCTAGGAGCATGCGTCTAATACTTTACTTCAATGACTAATTGACTTTTGCAATAAATATGTGAGTTCTTTATGGCTAATGTTGAGTCCATGGATTATACGCACTCTCACCCTTCCACCTTTGCTAGCCTCTCTAGTATCACACAACTTTCGCCGGTACAATAAACCCACCTTCCTCAAAACAGCCACCAAATATCTTTCCTCAAAACAGCCACCATACCTACCTATTATGGCATTTGCATAGCCATTCCGAGATATATTGCCATGCAACTTCCACCATTTCCTTTTATCATGACATTCACCATCACTTTCATATTGCATATAGAGTCATATTTTGTTCTGGGTATCGAGTTTTAATTTTATTTTGAGTTGTAAGTAAATAAAAGTGTGATGACTATCATTATTAGAGCATGTCCCTTGTGAGAAAGGGGTGATGGAAGCTATGATTCCTTCACAAGTGGAGATGAGATTCCAGACTTTATGAAAAATAAAAGAGACCAACGAAGCCCAAATAAAAAGAGAGAGGCCTTAGATGCCCACCAATAAAATGAGAGAAAAGAGAGAAGGGACATTGCTACTATCTTTTTCCACACTTGTGCTTCAAAGTATCACCATGATCTTCATGATAGAGAGTCTCCTATTTTGTCACTTTCATACAACTAGTGGAATTTTTCTTCTTGATGCACGTCCACTTAGTTTATTTTTGAGCTTTCATACACTTATAGCTCTAGTGCATCCATTGCATGGCAATCCCTACTCACTCACATTGATATCTATTAATGGGCATCTCCATAGCCTGCTGATACGCCTAGTTGATGTGAGACTATCTTCTCCTTTTCCTTGATAACCTCGACCATATTCTATTCCACCTATAGTGCTATATCCATGGCTCACGCTCATGTATTGCATGAGAGTTGAAAAGGTTTGAGAACATAATAAGTGTGAAACAATTGCTTGACTTGTCATCGGGGTTGTGCATGATATAAATACTTTGTGTGGGGAAGATGGAGCATAGCCACACCATATGATATTGTAGGGATAACTTTCTTTCGCCATTATATTTTGAAGAGATACAATTGCTTTGCTAGTGTGCTTGAATTATTATTGTTTTTATGTGAATATTGAGATTTTGTTTTGAGTCTTATGGATCTGAATATTCATGCCACAATAGAGATTATTACATGGATAAATATGTTAGGTAGCACTCCACATAAAAAATTCTGTTTTTATCATTTACCTACTTGAGGACGAGTAGGAATTAAGCTTGGGGATGTTGATACGTCTCCAACGTATCTATAATTTTTTATGATTGAATGCTATTATATTATATGTTTGGGTGTTTTATATGCATTAATATGCTATTTTATATTATTTGGGGGACTAACCTATTGATCTAGAGCCTAGTGCCAATTTCTGTTTTTTCCTTGTTTTTGACTATTGCTGATATGGAATATTAAACGGATTCCAAATGGAATAAAATCTTCGAAATGATTTTTTCTGGAAGGAAAGAGATCTACCAAACTTGGAGTGCACGGCACGACATCTGCCAGGAGGTCACAAGCGAGGGAGGCGCGGCCACCTCCCCTGGCCGTGCCTGGCAGGCTTGCCACCTCCTGCCAGGTCTCCTAACCCTATTCTTCGTCCTATAAATTCCCAAATATCCCCCCAACACCAAAAAGATCCACGCAAATACTTTTTTGCTGATAGAAGCCTCCGTTCCCGAGAGATCCAATCTTGGAGCCTTTTCTGGTAATCTGTCGGAAGGGGATCCCATCATGGAGGGCATCTACATCAACTCCATTACTCCTCCGATGATGCGTGAGTAGTCCACCATAGACCTCCGGGTCCATATCTAGTAGCTAGATGGCTTGTTCTCTCTCTCTTTGATCTTCAATACCATGTTCTTCATGATCTTCATGGAGATCTATCGGATGTAATACTCTTTTGCGGTGTGTTTGCCAAGATCCGATGAATTGTGGATTTATGTTCAGATTATCCATGAATTTTATTTGAGTATTTTCTGAATTCTTATATGCATGATTTCATATCTCTGCAAGTCTCTTCGAGTTATTGGTTTGGTTTGGCCAACTAGATTGGTAATTCTTGCAATAGGAGAAGTGCTTAGTTTTGGGTTCAATCTTGCGGTGTCCTCACCCAGTGACAAAGTAGGGGTAGCGAGGCACGCATTTTATTTTTGCCATCAAGGGTAACAATATTGGGTTTTCATCATATTACTTGACTTTATCCCTCTACATCATGTCATCTTACCTAATGCGTTACTCTGTTCTTCATGAACTTAATACTCTAAATGCAGGCAGGAGTCGATCAATGTGTGGAGTAATACTAGTAGATGCAAAATGGTTTCGGTCGACTTGACACAGATGTGATGCCTATATGCATAATCATTGCCTTGGATATCTACATGATTATTCTCTTTTCTATCAATTGCTTGACAGTAATTGGTTTACCCATCGTGATACTTTCCTTCAAGAGAGAAGCCTCTAGTGAAATCTATGGGCCCCGGGTCTACTTTCCATAATATAGTTTCAGATCTAAAAACCAAAAATACCAAAAATACCTTGCTGCAATTTATTTATCTTTTACTTTCCGCACTTGTTTACATCTATCTCTATCAAATCTAATCCTTGCAAATAATCGTGAAGGGATTGACAACCCCTTTATAGCGTTGGGTGCAAGAGTTTGATTGTTTGTGTAGGTGCATCCATTGGTGACTTGCTTGTTCCTCCTACTGGATTGATACCTTGGTTCTCATCAACTGAGGGAAAACTTATCTACTTTGCTGCATCACCCTTTTCTCTTCAAGGGAAAACCAACGCAAGATCAAGAGGTAGCAGTGACATAGGAGTAAAAATCCATCAAAGTGGAGAGTACATCCGATTTCTGTCGTGAAGGAAAAGTCCACACATGATGGGAGTAATCATCAACAATAATGAGATAGTAGACATAGCCCAAATTACTAGGAACTCGAGAGGTCCACACATCACTATGGATCAACTAAAATGAAAAAGACGCAATGGTGGTTGAATTATTAAACGGAAGGCGAACATGTTTGCCAACATGACATGCATGACAAGTGTGATCCTCTACTTTATTACAATGAAAACTGAAACTCCTAAGAATATGACAAAGAGTGGCGGGGATGGGATGACCAAGAAGGGCATGCCAAAGGTCGACGTCGGCCGAGAGAGCAACTAGGTGGTGGAGGACTTTGGGTGGACCAAATAGAGATCGTCGTCGGGACTATCACATCGGTGGAGTACCATCCTGGTTCGAGCGTCCTTGACACAAAAACCAAATCTGTCAAACTCAATAGTTACAGGATTTTCATGAGCAAGATAACGAACGGAAACAAGATTCCTAATGAGGTCAAGAGAAACGAGAACGATAGACATAGTGAGTGGCATGGAAGAAGAAGGAAACGAAGTGCGTCTGACATGTGTGATCGGGAGGGTGGAGCCATCGCTGGCAGTGATGCGGGTGGTAGTGTTGATGGGAGATAAAGAGGTTTGGTTACCCAGATGAGCGAACATGTGGGCAGTAGCACCGGTGTCCATGTACCAGTCATCGCCACCAGGATAGTTGTTGGGCGAAGGAGTGGAGTGCAGCGTAGCAAGGAGCGCCGGATCCCATGGTGGTGGGGGCAGAGCCGACAGAGGTGATGAAGACGCCATGCCGTAGGCACCGGTCATTTGTGGCAATGGAGAGTCGGGAACCCTCCATAGGAGGGTCGCCCAGCGAGGTAAGCCTGATGAGCTGGCGGACGCAGCGCGGGCATGGTCGGTGTGGGAGCCCGAGGAACCGGCATGGTGTAGTCTGATGTCTACTACACAACCTTCTTCTTGTAGAATCATGTTGGTCCTCCAAGTGCAGAGTTTTGTAGGACAGTGGAAATTTTCCCTCAAGTGGATGACCTAAGGTTTATCAATCTGTGGGAGGTGTAAGACGAAGATGGTCCCTCTCAAACAACCCTGCAACCAAATAACCAAGAGTCTTTTGTGTCCCCAACACACCCAATACAATGGTAAATTGTTTAGGTGCACTAGTTCGGCAAAGAGATGGTGATACAAGTGTAATATGGATGGTAGATATAGATTTTTGTAATCTGAAAATATAAAAACAGCAAGGTAGCAAGTGACAAAAGTGAGCAAAACGGTATTGCAATGCTTCAAAACAAGGCCTAGGGTCCGTACTTTTGCTAGTGCAATCTCTCTCGACAATATTGACATTGTTGAATAATATGTAAGTCCCTCTCATGCAACAAAGAGTTCACTCCAAAGTCACAAATAGCAGAGAACTAACGAAGAAATTATTGTAGGGTACAAAACCACCTCAAAGTTATATTTTCTAATCAATCTTATGAGATATCCCTATAAGTGTCACGTACAGCCCTAGAGTTCGTACTATAATAACACCTTAAGATACACATCAACCAAAACCCTAATGTCACCTAGATACTCCAATGTCACCACAAGTACCCATGGGCTTGATTATACAATATGCATCACATAATTACAGATTCAGCATGTTCAATCCAACACAAAGAACTTCAAAGAGTGCCCCAAAGTTTCTACCAGAAAGTCAAGACAAAAACGTGTGCCAACCCCTATGCATAGATTCCCAAGGTCACGGAACCCGCAAGTTGATCACCAAAACATACATCAAGTGGATCAATAGAATATCCCATTGCCACCACGGATATCCCATCGCAATACATACATCAAGTGTTCTCAAATCCTTAAAGACTCAACCGATAAGAAAACTTATTCATCACAAATATATAGAGAGGGGAAAACTCCATATGATTCATCTATATCAATAAAACTCACGGTACATCAAGATCGTGCCATCTCAAGAACACGAGAGAGAGATCAAACACATAGCTACTAGTACATACCCTCAGCCCCGAGGGTGAACTACTCCCACCTCATCATGGAGAGCGTCGAGATGATGAAGATGGCCTCCGATGATGGTTTCCCCCTCCGGCAGGGTGCCAGAATGTGCTTCCGATTTGTTTTTCATGGCTTTGGAGGCTCGCGGCGGCAGAACTCCCGATCTAGTTTTCTTTTCGGAGGTTTCTATATTTATAGGAATTTTTGGCGTCGATCTCACGTCAAGGGGTGTCACGAGGCGGTGACAAGCCTGCGAGGCGCGGCTAAGGGGTGGCCGCGCCTGGCAGGCTTGTGACCTCCTCGAGGCTCTTCTAGCCCAACTCCAATGCTTCGGGGGTCTCTTTTAGTCCAAAAAAGCATACTAAATTTTCAGCCCATTCCGAAAACTTTTATTTCTACACAAAAAAACAACACCATGGTAGTTCTGCTGAAATCAGCGTCAGTCGGGTTAGTTCTAATAAAATCATACCAAAATCATATAGAATTATTGTAAACATGGCATGGATACTTCATAAATTATAGATACGTTGGAGACGTATCAGCATCCCCAAGCTTAATTCCTGCTCGTCCCCGAGTAGGTAAATGATAAAAGAAATAATTTATGAAGTGTGAATGCTAGCAAGTGCACAAGTTTGATCAATGATAATTCCAAACACTTTTTCTAGCATCATTATATATCATAAATAGTAGCTGATCTCATGAACCTTCTCATGATGAAATAACAAGCTATCCACATGTTAAAGTATAGACTAACAAACTATGCTTTCAGTCGCCAAACAATTGCAATTCATCTTATTTTCAGGAAGGGTCTATGTAAGAGCTTTGATTTAGCAAATTCCACATACTCAACTATCATATAGTCTTCCATGATTGCTAACACTCAAAGCATATTTTTAGAGAAAATGGCATTTGTCGAACACAGAGAAAGATAGGGGCTTAAAGTTTCGCCTCCCCACTTATTTATCATATATATAATTGTCAACAATAACAATTCATGATCAAATATATTTGAATGGCCATATATGCTTGGATCTTTCCCCAACACATGACGCTTGCCAAGAGAAAGAGGCAAAATATAGGAAGTGGTGAAGATCACCATGACTCTTGCATAAACGTAAGTACTAGAAAGTAACATATAGGCCCTTCGCAAAGGGAAGCATTGATTTGCAGAGGTGCCTGAGCTCGAGCTTTTAAAACAGATATGAATAATAATTTTGGGCGGTATGCTTTCATTGTCACCATAACAACCGAGAGATCTCGGTATCTTCCATGCTAGATACATTATAGGCGGTTCCCAAACAGAATGGTAAAGTTTTTACTCCCCCTCCACCAATCAATCACACTCCACGGCGAACCAAATCCACGGGTACCGCCCATACCAACAACATTCCTGGGGGAGTTTTGTTTAATTATTTGCATTTTTTTCCTTTGATTTCGGGACTGGGAATCCCTATTACCATCCACTTTCTCGTGAATGATAGTGAATCAACACATATCGTGAGAATAACCCACCTAACATGGAAGATACTGACAACCCCTAGTTACTATATGAGGGATCCGGGCATACAAAACAGAATATTATTTGAAGGTTTAGAGTTTGGCACATGCAAATTTACTTGGAACGGTAGGTAAATACCGCATATACGTAGGTATGGTGGACTCATATGGAACAACTTTGGGTTTGAGGGTGTTTGGATGCACAAGTATTATTATTACTTGGTGCAGAAGTTTTGGCTAATATGAGGTGGAAGCAAGCACCACATGTTGGAGGATCCATAACGATATAACTTCTATACAAATATACCCAAGCATTGTTGGGGAACGTTGCACGGGAAACAAAAAATTTCCTATGCACACGCAGATCTATCCATGGTGATGAGCATCTACGAGAGGGAGAGTGGACCTATGTACCCTTGTAGATCGCTAAGCGGGAAGCGTTGAGAAACGCGGTTGGTGTAGTCGAACGTCTTCGCGATCCAAATCGTCGTGCGTCCCGCAATCCAATCACGATCCGTACCGCGATCCAATCATGATCTGTCCCGCGATCCGATCATGATCCGTCCCACGAACTTGATCACAATTCGTCCCACGAACTTGATCACGATCCTTCCGATCTAGCGCCGAACGGACGGCACCTCCGTGTTCAGCACACGTACAGCTTGATGACGATCTCCACCGTCTTGATCCAGCAAGAAGGAGTAGAGAGGAAGAAGAGTTCTCTGGCAGCATGATGGCGCTCCGGTGATGGTGGTGGACCAATTCCGGTAGGGCTTCGCCTAAGCACTGCAGAAATCCGATCTAGAGGACAAACTATGCACTGGAGGAACGGGTAGCACGTGGCTGAAAAACTAGTGCAAAACCCTAAAACCCACCAGTATATATAGGAGGAGAGGAGGATAGGAGGCAGCCTTGGCTTCCAAGCCAAAGGCTTCGGCCGAACCTACTAGGAGAGGAGGAATCCTCCTCCAATCCTAGTAGGACTAGGATTGCTCCTTTTTTCCTTTTTCCACCTTTTTCTTATTAGGTTTTCTTCTCCAGCCACATGGGCCTTGTGTGGGAGTTTCCACCATCCCACTAAGGGCTTATATTCACTCTCCCACAGCCCATGAAGCCTCTTGGGTCGAAATACCCCTCCCGGAGGCCTCCCGGTACACTACCGGCACTCCCGGTACACTATCGATGAGCCCGAAACTTTTCTGGCGACCAAAACAGGACTTCCTATATATGAACCTTTACCTCCGAACCATTCCGGAGCTCCTCGTGATGTCCGAGATCTCATCAGGGACTCCGAACAAACTTCGGTCACCACCATACATAACTCTATACTACTGAAATGTCACCAAACCTTAAGCGTGCAGACCCTGCGGGTTCGAGAACTATGTAGACATGACCGAGACACCTTTATGGTCAATAACCAATGGCGGGACCTGGATGTCCACATTGATTCCTACATATTCTATGAAGATCTTTATCGGTTGAACCTCTATGTCAAGGATTCAATTAATCCCGTATGATGTTCCCTTTGTTCTTCGGTATGTTACTTGCCCGAGATTCGATCGTCGGTATCTCCATACCTAGTTCAACCTTGTTACTAGCAAGTCTCTTTACTCGTTCCGTAATACAAGATCCCGCAACTAACACATAGTTACATTGCTTGCAAGGCTTATTGTGATGTTGTATTATCGAGTGGGCCCTGAGATACCTCTCCGTCACACGGAGTAACAAATCCCATTCTTGATCCATGCCAACTCAACAGACATCTTCGGAGATACCTGTAGAGCACCTTTATAGTCACCCAGTTACGTTGCAATGTTTGATACACACAAGGAACTCTTCCGATGTCTGTGAGTTGCATGATCTCATGGTCATAGGAACACATACTTGACATGCAGAAAACAGTAGCAATAAACTGACACGATCATATGCTACATTTGTAGTTTTGGTCTTGTCCATCACATCATTCTCCTAATGATGTGACCCGTTATCAAATGACATCTCATGTCCATGGCTAGCAAACCTTAACCATCTTTTGATCAACAACCTAGTTCACTAGAGGCATACTAGGGACATTGTGTTTTTCTATGTATCCAAACATGTATCCATGTCTCCAATTAATACAATCATAGCATGGATGATAAACGATTATCATGAACAAGGAAATATAATAATAAACACTTTATTTATTGACTCTAGGGCATATTTCCAACAATGTCCCACTTGCACTAGAGTCAATAATCTAGTTCACATCACTATGTGATTTACATTGTAATGAATTGAACACCCATGCAGTTCTGGTGTTGATCATGTTTAGCCCTTGGAAGAGGTTTAGTCAACGGGTCTGCAACATTCAGATCCGTGTGCACTTTGCAAATATTTATGTCCTTCTCCTCGATGTAATCGTGGATGGAGTTGAAGCGTCGCTTTATGTGTCTGGTCCTCTTGTGAAACCTTGGTTCCTTGGCTAGAGCAATGGCACCGGTGTTGTCACAGAACAGGTTCATTGGATTCAGTGCACTAGGCACTACTCCAAGATCTGTCATGAACTCCTTCATCCACACACCTTCCTTCGTCGCCTCTGAGGCTGCGATGTACTCCGCTTCGCACGTAGAATCGGCTACCACGCTTTGCTTGGAACTGCACCAGCTTACCGCTCCCCCGTTAAGAATAAATACGTATCCGGTTTGCGACTTAGAGTCATCCGGATCAGTGTCAAATCTTGCATCGACGTAACCCTTTACGATGAGCTCTTCATCACCTCCATAAACGAGAAACATTTCCTTAGTCCTTTTCAGGTACTTAAGGATATTCTTGGCCGCTTCCCAGTGCTCCATTCCAGGATCACTTTGAAACCTTCCGGCCATACTTTTGCAAGGCTGACATCGGGTCTTGTGCACAACATTGCATACATGATAGATCCTATGGCTGAAGCATAGGGGATGACACTCATCTTTTCTCTATCTTCTGCAGTTACTGGGCATTGAGTCTTACTCAACTTCACACCTTGTAACACAGGCCAGAACCCCTTCTTGGACTGATCCATTTTGAACTTCTTCGGAACTTTATCAAGGTATGTGCTCTATGAAAGTGCTATTAAGAGTCTTGATCTATCTCTATAGATCTTAATGCCTAATACGAAAGCAGCTTCTCCTAGGTCCTTCATTGAAAAACTCTTGTTCAAATATTCCTTCACGCTTTCCAGCATTTCTATATTGTTTCCAATCAGCAATATGTCATCCACATATAATACTAGAAACGCTATAGAGCTCCCACTCACTTTCTTGAATATACAAGCTTCTCCGTAAACTTGTATAAACTCAAACACTTTGATGACCTCATCAAAGCACTTATTCCAACTCCGAGATGCTTGCACCAGTCCATAAATGGATCGCTGGAGTTTGCAAACTTTGTCAGCATTCTCTAGATCGACAAAACCTTTGGGTTGCGTCATATACAACTCTTCCTCAAGGAAACGGTTGAGGAACGCTGTTTTGACATCCATCTGCCAAATTTCATAGTCGAAATAAGCAGCTATTGCTAACATGATTCTGACAGACTTAAGCATTGCTACGGGTGAGGAAGTCTCATCGTAGTCAACTCCTTGAACTTGTGAAAAACCCTTTGCCACAAGTCGAGCTTTATAGATGGTGACATTACCGTCTTTGTCTGTCTTCTTCTTAAAGATCCATTTGTTCTGAATGGCCTTTCGCCCTTCAGGTAATACTTCCAAAGTCCATACTGCTTTTCATACATGGATCCCATCTCGGATTTCATGGTCTCTAACCATTTCTCAGAATCCGGGCCCATCACCGCTCCTCCATAGCTCGTAGGTTCAATGTTGTCCAACAACATGACCTCCAAGACAAGGTTGCCGTACCACTCAGGGGTAGTACGCGGCCTTGTCGACCTACGAGGTTCAATAGCAGCTTGATCCGAAGCTTCATGATCATCATCATTAACTTCCTCTTCCACCATCGTAGGTTCCACAGAAACATCTTTCTGCGCTGCGCTACTTTCTGGTTGAAGTAAAGGTTCAATAACCTCATCAAGCTCTATTTTCCTCCCACTCAATTCTTTTGAGAGAAACTCTTTCTCAAGAAATGTTCCGTTCTTAGCGACAAACACTTTGCCTTCGGATTTGAGATAGAAGGTATACCCGACTGTCTCTTTCGGGTATCCTATGAAGACGCATTTCTCCGCTTTGGGTTCCAGCTTTTTAGGCTGAAGCTTTTTGACATAAGCATCACATCCCCAAATTTTAAGAAACGACAACTTTGGCTTCTTGCCAAACCATAGTTCATATGGCGTCGTCTCAACGGATTTTGATGGTGCACTGTTTAAAGTGAATGCAGCTATCTCTAATGCATAACCCCAAAACGATAGTGGCAAATCAGCCAGAGACATCATAGAATGCACCATATCTAAAAAGGTTCGATTACGACGTTCGGACACACCATTAAGCTGTGGTGTTCTGGGCGGTGTCAACTGTGAAACAATTCCACATTGTCTTAAGTGACTGCCAAACTCATAACTCAAATATTCACCTCCTCGATAAGATCGCAGGAACTTAATCTTCTTGCTACGATGATTCTCAACTTCACTCTGAAATTGCTTGAACTTTTCAAACGTTCAGACTTGTGTTTCATTAAGTAAATATACCCATATCTACTTAAGTCATCAGTGAAGGTGAGAAAATAACGATATCCACCACGCGATGTAACATTCATTGGACCGCACACATCAGTATGTATGATTTCCAATAGGTCACTTGCCCATTCCATTGTTCCAGAGAACGGTGTTTTAGTCATCTTGCCCATCAGGCATGGTTCACATGTGTCAAGTGATTCAAAATCAAGTGACTCCAAAAGTCCATCAGCATGGAGCTTCCTCATGCGTTTTACACCAATATGACCTAAATGGCAGTGCCACAAGAAAGTGGTACTATCATTATCAACTCTACATCTTTTGGCATCAATGTTATGAACATGTGTATCATCACTATCAAGATTCAATATGAATAAACCCCTCACATGGGTGCATGACCATAAAAGATATTACTCATATAAATAGAACAACCTTTATTCTCTGATTTAAATGAATAACCGTCTCGCGATAAACAAGATCCAGATATAATGTTCATGCTTAACGCAGGCACTAAATAACAATTATTCAGGTTCATCACTAATCCCAATGGTAATTGAAGAGAGAGCGTGCCGACGGCGATCACATCAACCTTGGAACCATTTCCCATGCGTATCGTCACTTCGTCCTTTGCCAGCCTTCGTATATTCCGTAGTTCCTACTTTGAGTTGCAAATGTGAGCAACCGAACTGGTATCAAATACCCAGGCACTACTACGAGAGCTAGTAAGGTACACATCAATAACATGTATATCATATATACCTTGTTTGTCGTTGGCCGCCTTCTTGTCAGCCAGGTACTTGGGGCAGTTCCGCTTCCAGTGACCAGTTCCCTCACAATGAAAGCACTCAGTTTCTGGCTTGGGTCCATGCTTGGGCTTCTTTACAGGAGTAGCAACTGCTTTGCCATCCTTCTTGGTTTTACCCTTCTTTCCCTTGCCCTTGACTTTGCCATCTTTCTTGAAACTAGTGGTTTTATTGACCATCAACACTTGATGTTCTTTCTGGATTTCAGACTCAACGACTTTTAGCATCGCAAACAGCTCGGCGACTGACTTGTTCATCCCGTGACTGTTATAGTTCATCACAAAGCTCTTGTAACTAGGTGGCAGTGATTGAAGAACTCTGTTAGTGATCGCCTCTGGCGGAAGGGCAATTCCCAACTCCGCTAGACGAGTTGAATACCTAGACATTCTGAGTATATGTTCACTGATAGACCCGTTCGCCTCCATCTTGCAAGCATAGAACTTATCGGAGGTTTCATACCTCTCGATCCGGGCGTTCTTCTGAAAGATAAACTTCAACTCCTGGAACATCTCATATGCTCCATGATGTTCAAAACGTCTTTGAAGTCCCGGTTCTAAGCCATACAATATTGCACACTGAACTATTGAGTAATCTCCAGTATGTGCCTCCCAAGCGTTCTTAACGTCTTCGGAGGTCATGTCTTCTGGTTGGTCACCAAGAGGTGCATCAAGGACATTTGATTTCTGGGAAGCCGTGAGGATAATCCTCAGATTACGGGCCCAGTTAACAAAGTTACTTCCATCATATTTCAACTTAGCTTTCTCTAGGAACACATAAAAATTCAGGGGTGCTACTGCACGAGCCATTGATCTACAACATAAATATGCAAAGTTTACTATTGTTCAAGATAATGAGTTTAGTTAATCAAATTACTAAAGCTCCCACTCAAATTGACATCCCTTAGGTCATCTGAGTGTCACATGATCCAAATCCACCAACTCAAGTCCGATCATCATGTGAGTTGAGGTGGCTTCAATGGTGAACATCATTATGTTGATCATATCTACTATATGACTCATGTTCGACCTTTCGGTCTCTTGTGTTCCGAGGCCATGTCTTTAAATGCTAGGCCCGTCAAGCTTAACCCGAGTGTTCTGCACGTGCAACACTGGCTTGCACCTGTTGTATGTGAATGTAGAGTCTATCACACCCGATCATCACGTGGTGTCTCAACACGACGAACTTTCGCAATGGTGCACACTCGGGAAGAACACAATTTATCTTGAAATTAAGTGAGGGATCACCTTATAATGCTACCGTCGTCCTAAGCAAAACAAGGTGCATAAAAGGATTAACATCACATGCAATTCATAAGTGACATGATATGGCCATGAACTTGTGCTTTTGATCTCCATCTAGAAAGCACCGGCATGATCTCCATCGTCACCGGCAAGACACCATGATCTCCATCAACGTGTCGCCATCAGGGTTGTCGCGCCCAACATGCTACTACTACTATTGCTACCATTTAGCGATAAAGTAAAGCATTACATAGGTCTTAATGATTGACACGCAGGTCATACAATAATTAAAGACAACCCTATGGCTCCTGCCGGTTGCCGTAGTCATCGACATGCAAGTCGTGATAATCTATACATCACATGATCATCTCATACATCACATATATCACATCATGTAATTGGCCATATCACATCACAACATACCCTGCAAAAACAAGTTAGACGTCCTCTAATTGTTGTTGCATGTTTTACGTGGCTGCTACGGGTATCTAGCAAGAACAATTCTCATCTACGCAAAAACCACAACGGTGATACACTAGTTGCTTTTCAACCTTCTCAAGGATCGCCTTTTTCGAATCCGATCCAACTAAAGTGAGAGAAAATGGCACCCACAAGCCATCTATGCAACAAGTTGCGGTCGAGGGAACCGGTCTCTCGTAAGCGTACGAGTAATGTTGGTCCGGGCCGCTTCATCTCACAATACCGTTGAACCAAAATCCGACCAAGGGAGGAAGCAATCTAAGCATCAACGCCCACAAACCTTTTGTGTTCTACTCGAGATCTCATCTACACATAGACCTAGCTCATGATGCTACTGTTGGGGAACGTTGCATGGGAAACAAAAAATTCCTATGCACACGCAGATCTATCCATGGTGATGAGCATCTACGGGAGGGAGAGTGGATCTACGTACCCTTGTAGATCGCTAAGCGGGAAGCGTTGAGAAATGCGGTTGGTGTAGTCGAACGTCTTCGTGATCCAAATCACCGTGTGTCCCGCGATCCAATCACGATCCGTCCCGCGATCCGATCACGATCTGTCCCACGAACTTGATCACGATCCGTCCTACGAACTTGATCACGATCCTTCCGATCTAGCGCCGAACGGACGTCACCTCCGCGTTCAGCACGCGTACAGCTTGATGATGATCTCCACCGTCTTGATCCAGCAAGAAGGAGTGGAGAGGAAGAAGAGTTATCCGGTAGCGTGACGGCGCTCTGGCGATGGTGGTGGAGCAATTCCGGCAGGGCTTCGCCTAAGCACTACATAAATCCGATCTAGAGGAGAAACTATGCACTGGAGAAACGGGTAGCACGTGGCTGAAAAACTAGTGCAAAACCCTAAAACCCACCAGTATATATAGGAAGAGAGGAGGAGAGGAGGAAGCCTTGGCTTCCAAGCTAAAGGCTTCGGCCGAACCTACTAGGAGAGGAGGAATCCTCCTCCAATCCTAGTAGGACTAGGATTGCTCCTTTTTTTTCCTTTTTCCACCTTTTTCTTATTGGGTTTTCTTCTCCGGCCACATGGGCCTTGTGTGGGAGTTCCCACCAGCCTACTAAGGGCTGATATTCACTCTCCCACAGCCCATGAAGCCTCTTGGATCGAAATACCCCTCCCGGAGGCCTCCTGGTACACTACCGGTACTCCCGGTACACTATCGATGAGCCCGAAACTTTTCTGGCGACCAAAACAGGACTTCCTATATATGAACCTTTACCTCCGAACCATTCCGGAGCTCCTCGTGATGTCCGAGATCTCATCAGGGACTCCGAACAAACTTCGGTCACCACCATACATAACTCTATACTACTGAAATGTCACCAAACCTTAAGCGTGCAGACCCTGCGGGTTCGAGAACTATGTAGACATGACCGAGACACCTTTATGGTCAATAACCAATGGCGGGACCTGGATGTCCACATTGATTCCTACATATTCTATGAAGATCTTTATCGGTTGAACCTCTATGTCAAGGATTCAATTAATCCCGTATGATGTTCCCTTTGTTCTTCGGTATGTTACTTGCCCGAGATTCGATCGTCGGTATCTCCATACCTAGTTCAACCTTGTTACTAGCAAGTCTCTTTACTCGTTCCGTAATACAAGATCCCGCAACTAACACATAGTTACATTGCTTGCAAGGCTTATTGTGATGTTGTATTATCGAGTGGGCCCTGAGATACCTCTCCGTCACACGGAGTAACAAATCCCATTCTTGATCCATGCCAACTCAACAGACATCTTCGGAGATACCTGTAGAGCACCTTTATAGTCACCCAGTTACGTTGCAATGTTTGATACACACAAGTCACTCTTCCTATGTCCGTGAGTTGCATGATCTCATGGTCATAGGAACACATACTTGACATGCAGAAAACAGTAGCAATAAACTGACACGATCATATGCTACATTTGTAGTTTTGGTCTTGTCCATCACATCATTCTCCTAATTATATGATCCTGTTATCAAATAAAGTCTCGTGTCCATGGCTAGGAAACCTTAACCATCTTTTTGATCAACGAGCTAGTTCACTAGAGGCATACTAGGGACATTGTGTTTGTCTATGTATCCACACATGTATCCATGTTTCCAATTAATACAATCATAGCATGGATAATAAACGATTATCATGAACAAGGAAATATAATAATAAACACTTTATTTATTGCCTCTAGGGCATATTTCCAACAAGCATAACTCATTACGTTGTCTTCCTTGTCCAACTTCAACTAATTTTGTCAATTTTGAAAATAATTAATGGGTATTCACAATCATATTATATTTCCAAGATAATATATTTATATGTTAAATCTCTCTTCCATCAATATTCTTTAATGAATTGTTCAGGTGACCAATGCGGTGTTTGCTAACTTTCAATAAATTTTACCACCTATACTTCCTATATGTGAAGTCATTACTCGCCATTGGATAAGCATATAAAACATATATAATTTCAAATTTATTATATTAAATTCATTCAACCATTTACTCATAGGATATAAGTGAAGCACGAGAGTAAATGACAAAACTACACCAAAACATATAAGTGAAGATCAATGAGTAGTCAAACAATTAAGTAGATATGTGAGGACTTTATCTCTCTCTCTCAATAAAGATTTTCATATATGATTATTTTATTTAAACAGCAAGCAAAACAAAAATATCACTCCAAGAATAGAATGCATCATGTGAACGAAATAAAATTTAGGCTCAACATAGGCTAACCGATATTTGTTGATGAAGAGAGATGGGATGCGTAGCATCCCCAAGCTTATATGCTTGGGACTTCTTGAAATATTTACTTGGGGTGCCTTGGGCATCCACAAGATTGATATTTTGTATCTCGTTCAATCCTCTCATATCATGGTTTCGCCTATTCTCAAAAACTCCATCCACACAAAACTCGAAAAGAACTCGTGAGATAGGTTAGTACAAATGATAGTAAATCAACTCTTTATGTACTGCCAAGAAAAGTTGCAAAATAATTTTCAAACATTAAGTATTGTGTACTATCATTTCCACAATTTATATCTACCAATATAGGATATGGAAACTATAGGACATGTAGATAACAAAACTATGACAACAATCTGTCCAAACAGAACTGTCTGTAGCAATTCATGAAAACAGTGTACTTATGTAACTCTACAAATTATTAATATTTATTAAGTGCTATAAAGTTTATATGGAAACACTGTGTAAAAATTTTAGAAACGTTTCATGTTCTAGTAAAATATGGAAACTCAAACAATACACCAGAAATTTCTGTTTGTACACGGCACACATCAAACATGCAATTCAAGCATCCTAAGGCAATTCTTGGAATTTTTTATTGAAAAAAAATATTATAAATAACACCTAAAATAAAAAAAATGATTATCCAAGCAACACTCATATTATATGATGAATAAAAATATAGCTCCAAGTGAGATATACCGATAGTGTTGAAGACGAAAGAGGGGATGCCTTCCGGGGCATCCCCAAGCTTAGACGCTTGAGTATTCCTTGAATATTACCTTGGGGTGCCTTTGTAATCCCCAAGATTAGGTACTTGCTTCTCCTTATTCACCTCATATCAGTATCTCACCCAAAACTTGAAAACTTCAATCACACAAAACTTAACAGAACTTCGTGAGATGGGTTAGTGTAGTAGATATAGATCATTCACTTAGTTACTGTCAATACAAGATTCATAATTATTACCACATTATACCTACTTTATTCCATCATTCTCAAAATTTATATTACTCAATATCATCTATAGGAACACTTGAAACAACCAAACTATGCATGCAAAACAGAATTTGTCAAAAACAGAACAGTGTGTAAAGATCTGAACGATCAACATACTTCCATGACTCTTAAAATTCTGAAAAATTATGAAAACTCAAGGAATTGTAACATGAATGTTTTGTAAAAAATTCAGAATTTTTTGACGCTCCAGTAAAATCATATAACTCATATACTGGACGCAAAACTTTATGTTTTTGCACAGAATCAAACAAGCAAGTATCCACACTATCCCAAAGGATTTACTTGGCACTTTATTGAAATAAAAGACACAACACATTATTAATACAGTAGATTAATCATGTGAACACATAAAAACAGAATTTAAAAGTGTTGGGTTGTCTCCCAACAAGTGCTTTTCGTTAATGCCTTTTAGCTAGGCATCATGATTTCAATGATGCTCGTATAGAAATAATAATTGAAACATGCAAAAGAGCATAATGAATCTCATGAAAATCACATTTAAGTCTAACCCACTTCCTATGCATAGGGATTTTGTGAGCAAACAAATCATGGGAACAAGAATCAACTTGCATAGGAAGGCAAAACAAGCAAAACTTCAAAACTTTGAACACATAGAGAGGAAACTTGATATTATTGCAATTCCTACAAGCATATGTTCCTCCCTCATCATAATTTTCAGTAGCACCATGAAGGAGTTCCACAATATAACCATCACATAAAGCATTCTTTTCATGATCTACAAGCATAGAAATTTTACTACTCTCCACTCAAGAAAATTTCTTCTCATGACTAATAGTGGGAGTATCATAAAAGAGTTGAATACTACAAATTGGTTCCACACTAAAAGAGTGATATTCAATAAAAGGATATTCATAATTATGGAAATTATCATAGTAGCAATCATCAATCTTTTTCATCGTATAAGTATCATCACAATAATCATCATAAGTAGGATGCATGCAATCATTATAACAAATTTGATCATTAAAAGTAGGGGGAATAAAAATATCATCTTCATTAAGCATAGCATCCCCAAGCTTGGGACAAACATTAATTGCAGCAAATAAATTCTCAAACATGTCATTTTGATCAAACATAGCATCCCCAAGCTTGTGGCTTTGTATATCATAAACATAATCACTCTCTTCCCAATCATAATTATCACAACAAGCAATAGGAATAACAAAATCATCCTCAAGTGTATCATCTTCCACAACTATTTTTGATTCATTCTCATGAGGCCTATCAATAATGGGAGCAACATTATTTGGGAGAGATACCTCTTTACCTTTACTTTTTGTTCTGTTCTTCTTCTTCACCACATGATGTGTGGGTTTATTTAATTCCTCCAAGCTTCTTTTTGAAGAGGTTGGTTGAATAAAAAGCTCCTCCTCGTTACCTGATTCATCATAAGAAAAAATAGGAGTATATTGGGAAACCTCCTCCCCTTCATTAGTATTCTCTTCGTCTTCTATTTGTTTTCTTGTCTTTAAGTAATTGGAAATATAAGGATTTTCAATGCAATTTACCACGCAATACATATAGATTTCATTTAGGTCAAAATCAATCATTTTCATGAGAGCCCAAGCTGGAACATCCTTAGTTTTATGTTTCATTTCTTCATACTCCCAAAATAGACTAAGTTCATTATGATGCTCAAGGGTAATGAGGTTATCACAATTTTTGGACACAATTCGATGATGAAATAATTCACATTGGAAATTAAAATGACCACTTTCATTGCAAAGTTCACAAGGACGGCGAGAAATATTAAGTCTTTCAGCACAAACATATAGCCTCTCTTGCAACCATCTAGTTTCTAAATACTTATGCCTCTTACAAAATCTATCTTCCCTTTTAGGCATGTCTTGACAAACTCTATGCACTCCAAAAAAATTGACATGCTTATAAGAAATCTTTTTATCATGACTACTGCAATCATCATTCGTACTATGGATATTCAAAGAATTCATACTAAAAACATTGCAATCATGCTCATCACTCAAAGATTTAGTGCCAACCATTTTAATAACTTCTTCTTCTAACACTTGAGCACAATTTTCCATTCCATCATTTTCACGGAAGACATTAAAAAGATGAAGCATATGAGGCAACCTCAATTCCATTTTTTGTAGTTTTCTTTTATAAAACCAAACTAGTGAAAAACAAGAAACTAAAAGATTTTATTGCAAGATATAAAGATATACCTTCAAGCACTCACCTCCCCGGTAACGGTGCGAGAAAAGAGCTTGATGTCTACTACACAACCTTCTTCTTGTAGACTCGTGTTGGGCCTCCAAGCGCAGAGTTTTGTAGGACAATGGAAATTTTCCCTCAAGTGGATGACCTAAGGTTTATCAATCCGTGGGAGGTCTAGGATGAAGATGCTGTCTCTCAAACAACCCTGCAACCAAATAACCAAGAGTCTCTTGTGTCCCCAACACACCCAATGCAATGGTAAATTGTATAGGTGCACTAGTTTGGCGAAGAGATGGTGATACAAGTGTAATATGGATGGTATATATAGATTTTTCTAATCTGAAAATATAAAAACAGCAAGGTAGAAAGTGATAAAAGTGAGCAAAATGGTATTGCAATGCTTGAAAACAAGGCCTAGGATCCATACTTTCGCTAGTGCAATATCTCTCAACAATATTGACATATTTGAATCATATGTAAGTCCCTCTCGTGTGACAAAGAGTTCACTCCAAAGTCACAAATAGCGGAGAACTAATGAAAAATTATTGTAGGGTACGAAACCACCTCAAAGTTATCTTTTCTGATCAATCTTATGAGCTATCCCTATAAGTGTCATGGACAGCCCTAGAGTTCGTACTCAAATAACACCTTAAGATACAAATCAACCAAAACCCTAATGTCACCTAGATACTCCAATGTCACCACAAGTACCCATGGGCTTGATTATACGATATGCATCACATAATTTCACATTCATCATGTTCAATCCAACACAAATAATTTCAAAGAGTGCCCCAAAGTTCTACCGGAAAGTCAAGACAAAAATGTGTGCCAACCCCTATGCATAGATTCCCAAGGTCACGGAACCCACAAGTTGATCACCAAAACATACATCAAGTGTATCAATAGAACATCCCATTGTCACCATGGATATCCCATCGCAATACATACATCAAGTGTTCTCAAAACCTTAAAGACTCAATCCGATAAGAAAACTTCAAAGGGAAAACTCAATTCATCACAACAACATAGAGAGGGGAAACTCCATATGATTCATCTAAATCAATAAAGCTTGTGGTACATCAAGATCGTGTCATCTCAAGAACATGAGAGAGAGATCAAACACATAGCTACTGGTACATACCCTCAGCCCCAAGGGTGAACTACTCCCTCCTCTTCATGGAGAGCATCGGGATGATGAAGATGGCCTCCGGTGATGGTTTCCCCCTCCAACAGGGTGCCGGAAAGGGCTCCCGATTGGTTTTTTGTGGCTCTAGAGGCTTGCGGCGGCAGAACTCCCGATCTAGATTTCTTTTCGGAGGTTTCTATATTTATAGGAATTTTTGGCGTCGATCTCACGTCAAGGGGTGTCACGAGGCGGTGACAAGCCTGCTAGGCGTGGCCAGGGGGTGGCCGCGCCTGGTAGGCTTGTGACCTCCTCGTGGCTCTTCTGGCCCAACTCCAATGCTTCAGGGGTCTCTTTTAGTCCAAAAAATCATACTAAATTTTTAGCCCACTCCGAGAACTTTTGTTTCTACACAAAAAATGACACCATGGTAGTTCTGCTGAAAACAACATCAGTCCGGGTTAGTTCTAATAATATCATACCAAAATCATATAGAATTATTGTAAACATGGCATAAATACTTCATAAATTATAGATACGTTGGAGACGTATCATAGGCATGAACAACGCCCGCCCATGGGTTGTAGCCACCGGTCCAAGGCAGAGGTGGCTGCTGCACATGTTGCTGCTGGGGGCGGTTTGCGACCAGCTAGAGCAGGCGCTGCTGGGGCTGGAGGTGCGTCGAACGGCACCGGCAATGTCGGGAATAGCGGATGCTGCTGTGGCGCGGGGGCCCGCGGCTGGTGAGTAGCGGCGGCGGGCGGTGGGGGACTATCGCGGTTGGTGCCGGCGGCTAGGGCAACGTGCATGGCTCGGCTCTTCACATGCTTCATCCGGTGCTCCTCCAACCGTAGATAGGCCACGAACTTGGCGAAGGATGGCTCGGCGATGAGGGAAAGATTCGCCGCATCGTTGCCTAAGTCCTCGTTGAGACCGGCGGTGAGTGTGCTGAGGAGGGTATCATCATCGATCTTCGTGCCAATATCATGGAGCTTGTCGGCAAGGGTCTTGAGAAGAAGGCAATATTCGTTGATGGAGGAGTTGTCTTGGTGGCACCCAAAAAACTCTTGCTGCGAGAAGATGCGGCACTAGAGGCGATTGTCGGTGAAGATCCCGTTTAGCTTGGTCCAAACCGCACAAGCATCATCACCATCGTGCACGACCGTGTGAAACAGATCGGGCGAGATGGTGAGGTAAAACCAGCGGATGAGGGTGGCATCGATGGTGGACCACTCATGGTGCGCATGCACAAGGCTGGAGTCAACAGATCCATCCACATGATCGAGAAGATTGTACTCCCAAAACACGAGGGAGAAATAGGTCTTCCATGCCTAGTAGGAGGAATCCGTCTGGGTAAGACGAACCGGAACACGATCGTGGGTGTTGAGGTTGCGGATGTTGGCGGCGTCAGAAGGGTTGGCGTCGGTGAATGGGTTGGAGCCAGAGGAGGTAATGGAAGACATGGTGGCGGCGGCAGCAATGAGGGAATGTGGCGGCGGCAGCGCGAGGAGGGCACGGCGGCGGCGACAGAGTGGAGAAGCGGCAGCGGTGGCTTATGGTGGGTACGGAGGCGACAGCATAGAAGGGTGGGCGTGGCGGCAGCGGCGGGTGGAATCTAGGGTTAGAACCTAAAAACTGATACCATGTATGATGATGGAATTGCACGATGTATTGATCAGGTGCAACCGCACGTATATATGATGTACAAGGTGGGCCATGACCTCAACTATACAAAACTAGGAGGTGGGCCCAAACACAATATGTGCACATATATATATATGTACTCAACAGTAGCAACTCTTGAAAGTGTACCGACCGTCTCGAGTAAAATGCGAGAAGAGGACATCCACGTGTGGTGGAAAGTTGCAACCTGGTCACAAACCACCAGACCTGGATGTATTGCTATAAGTCTAGCAAGCTCAAGGCCCTCTAATATTCGAGACCCAGCGGCGATTAGTCAGCGCTTCCCAGATGGAGCGTCGATTCCTATTGTGTCCAGAGACCAGAGTCACGAGTTATGGTGTGACCATCGAGCCAACTATCCTCCTAAAATAGCATAGAAGCACTATCTCCAACCAAAATCATGGTGGAAGCAACAAACAACCCCCGCTCTTCCTAGGAGAACTCAAGGTCCAACCCTCTCCACAGCCTAAGAGGGTCGGTGCGCATTCTCCACAATCAACAGACCCTGAGGCTGAATTCAATGCACCCAAAGGCTAGGACACCTAAGACCCCACAGGGGAGGGCGGCACACATTTCCGAGTTGACATGACAGTGGCCTCCTTGGGTGGTTGCTCTGCCCGTCCGGAGGAAACCTCGCAAGATCATATCAATATTTTTACACGAATTCGTATTCATAGTTGGCACCATGAGCTAGTGCAAAGGTCTTGTGGTTAGGACCGACCTGATCAAAGTGAGGTGCCCTGCGTTCGCCATGATCAATGATGAAGTGCATGTAGACCCCATGTGTGATTTCGGTAGTTAATGAAAATCACTATGGACTACTGTTTTCGTTGAGATGTATTTGAAGGAAAGATTTATGGTTAGTTCATGATGGATATTGTATGAATGTCATCAACATCAAGATCACTGAGTTCTAGTGATAAATATATTATGATCAAGAAGAAGCAAAAAAAATTGACTTTTGGGAATCAAGATTGTGTTCAGTGATTGAATCAAATATGATCAATATGAAGCACATGTGATGTACAAGATGTGATCAAGTTGGAGTTCATTGGAGGAACTCAAATGTTTCCATGCTTGCGGGTTGAGCCATGATGGATCAAGATCTTGAGAGAATGATTGGAGGAAGAAAAATCTATATATGTCTTAAAGATGAGAGCATGTTGAACTCGTGTGTTGAGTCATGGTTTATCAAGTCTTGAATAAGGTAATTAAAATGAAGAATTCATTTGCCTCTCAAGATATTGTGATGAAGCCTGAATAAGAGCAAGTGATGACTACCCATATAATACTCATGTAGAAACTCGACATGGTCATGGGAGAATCGAGATATTGGTGATCATGTCTTGAAGCAATGAAATGAAGTGAGGTTTCAATATGACCTTCAAGACATCAAGACTGAGCATGGAGTAAGGATAGAGGTTGACCAGAATAAATCTCAAAGATCGAATGTGTAGTGAGCCAGTCCCCGATAAGAACCCAAATCTCAATGCTTACCGTGCTAGTCCCTAGATCAATTGCTAACATGCACAATACACGATGGAATACCAAGAAAATCTCATGTTATGAATATTACATAGGAGATCTAGTATTAATACACCACATACATGTTTATCTCAAGGCTAACTTACAATCAATACAATGGATTACAATAACATTCTTTTTGGTGTCCATCCACTCACTAGCAAAAGTTCAGTATAGATACCATAACCCTACTTCATATCACACACTCATCATGTGAAATCATGCAACATAGTGCTAGCATCCACAAAGGTCAATACTATATAACATGTCTATGTCATGCATCTGTGGTAAGTGTAGACTAGGTTTTGTTTGCAGAAATCAACATTGTTCAAGAATTCATCCGATCAACCAGTTAACTTGCCAGTTAAACACTACTCGTAGGGTTACCGAATCGAATAGCACTTATTCACTGCGTTAACTTGCCAGGCCGATTAATTGGCCAGTTAGACTGATTAATCACTACTAGCCCATTAACTAATGCGCAAATGAATCCCAAAATTTTGTCACATAACCCCTCCCACCCCCTCTTTCTACTAAGTACCTCGGGTTTGGCCCTCCTCCCACTCCCTCATGCTCCTTTCATCCCCTCATAACCTGACTGGTGGCTAGCTAGGTCCTCACTGGTGCCAGCCACCACACTACACCTCCAAGATCCAACTGCTCCACCACTCTGCTCACCTGCCTGGACTCGCCCCCTGGCTACTCCCCATCCTCTCCCATCAAGTACCCCCCAATCTCTTCCTCCACGGCGTCACCTGTAGGCAAGGTACTACCATATTTTTTCCCTATCTTATTGGAGAATCCAACAATCATATATTACTAGATTAGAAATTACAATTTTTTAGATTAGTGGATGGAATTATTGGTTGTGGTTGTTATTTGTAGTATATTGTGTGATTGTTATCAAGTATATGGACAAGTTTAAATATTTAATTAATAATTTTGAGATTTTGTAGATTTGGATGTATAACGATTACTAATTTTACCTCTTGTCCATTCTTTTATATGCCTACAATAGAATATTTTGGTATATTACATAGCTAGGTCCATGGAAGTATGGTATAATAAATAAAAAATCAAGATATAAGTTGGCAAGTTTTTATTTAATCTATCGATTAATGGTCAACCGTTTAATCCAGTTAATAGGCCGATTCACCGATTAATCTCTACTCCCGAGCCAACCGAGCAGCTACCAGTTACCGATTTCGTGAACATTGGAAATCAATGTAGTTTCCGCTAAAATTATGATAAGTTGATCTACTCTAATATATTGGACATACTGCATTACAATATAGCCCTAGACCTGCTAGCAAAATCTCAATGGAAATCATTTACATTTTTTGAACAAAGTACGAAGACGCTCATACATATGCACATACACTCACCCCTATGAATGTTGGGGAACTTTGCATGGGAAACAAAAAAAATCCTACGCACATACAAGATCTATCCATGGAGATGAGCAACTATGAGAGGAGAGATCGGATCCACATACCCTTGTAGATCGCTAAGTGGGAAGCGTTAAGAAACATGTTTGATGTAGTCGAACGTCTTTGCGATCCAAATTGCAAGCCGTCCTACGATCCAATCACGATCTAGCGTCGAACGGACAGCACCTCCGCGTTCAACACACGTACAGCTCGATGATGATCTCCACCTCCTTGATCCATCAAGCGAGGGTGAAGAGGTAGTTGAGTTCTCCGGCAGCACAACGGCGTGGTGGCGATGGTAGTGAACTAATGCGGCAGGGCTTCGCCGAGCTTCTACCGAACTAATCTAGAGCAGAACGATGATCTAGAGGGGAGAGGGCAACATGTAGCTTTTCAGGTGTGGCTGTTGTTGGAAATATGCCCTAGAGGAAATAATAAATTGGTTATTATCATATTTCCTTGTTCATGATAATCGTTTATTATCCATGCTATAATTGTATTGATTAGAGACTTAGATGCATGTGTGGATACATAGACAAAACCATGTCCCTAGTATGCCTCTAATAGACTAGCTCGTTGATCAAAGATGGTTAAGGTTTCCTAGCCATGGACATGAGATGTCATTTGATAACGGGATCACATCATTAGAAGAATGGTGTGATGGACAAGACCCAAACTACAAATGTAGCATATGATCGTGTCAGTTTATTGCTACTGTTTTCTGCATGTCAAGTATATGTTCCTATGACCATGAGATCATGCAACTCACTGACACCGGAGGAGTGCCTTGTGTGTATCAAATGTCGCAACGTAACTGGGTGACTATAAAGGTACTCTACAGGTATCTCCGAGGGTGTCTGTTGAGTTGGCATGGATCAAGATTGGGATTTGTTACTCCGTGTGACGGAGAGGTATCTCAGGGCCCACTCGGTAATACAACATCACAACAAGCCTTGCAAGCAATGTTACTAAGTGTTAGTCATGGGATCTTGTATTACGGAACGAGTAAAGAGACTTGCTGGTAACGAGGTTGAACTAGGTATGGAGATACCGACAATCGAATCTCGGACAAATAACATACCAAAGAACAAAGGGAACATCATACGGGATTAACTGAATCTTTGACATAGAGGTTCGACCGATAAAGATCTTCGTAGAATATGTAGGAACCAATATGGGCATCCAGGTCCCGCTATTGGTTAATGACCGTAGAGGTGTCTCAGTCATGTCTACATAGTTCTCGAACCCGCAGGGTCTGCACACTTAAGGTTTGGTGACGTTTCGGTAGTATAGAGTTATGTATGGTGGTGACCGAAGGTTGTTAGGAGTCCCGGATGAGATCCCAGACGTCACGAGGAGCTCCGTAATGGTCCAAAGGTAAAGATTCATATATAGGAAGTCCTATTTTGGTCGCCGGAAAAGTTTCGGGCTCATCGGTAGTTTACCGGGAGTGCAGGTAGTGTACTGGGGGACCATCGGGAGAGGTATTTCGACCCAAGAGGCTACATGGGCTGTGGGAGGGTGGAAACCAGCCCTTAGTGGGCTGGTGGAAGTCCTCTAAGTGGCCCATGCGGCTGGAGTTGAAAGAGAAAGAAAAAACGCAAGGTGAAAAGAGATTCCAAGTAGGAAAGGAGGAATCCTAGTCCTACTAGGATTGGAGGAGGATTCCTCCTCTCCTCCTTGCGCAAGGGCAGCCTTGGTGCACCAGCCCTCCTCCTCCCTCCCTCTTATATATACTGGTGGTATTGGGTGTTTTGCACTAGATTTTACGGCCACGTGCTACCCGTTCCACCGGTGCTCCTCTAGATCGGATTTCCGCAGTGCTTAGGCGAAGCCCTGCCGAAATTGCTCCACCACCATCGCCGGAGCGCCATCACGCTGCCGGTGAACTCTTCCTCCTCTCCACTTCCTCTTGTTGGATCAAGACGGTGGAGATCGTCATCAAGCTACACGTGTGCTGAACGCGGAGGTGTCGTCCGTTCGGCGCTAGATCGGAAGGATCGTGATGAGTTCGCGAGACGGATCGTGATGAGTTCGCGAGACGGATCGTGATGAGTTCACGGGACGGATCGTGATCAAGATCGCGAGACGGATCATGATGAGTTCGCGGGACGGATTGTGATTGGATCGCGGGACGGATCGTGATGAGATCGCGGGACGCTCGGTGATTGGATCGCGAAGACGTTCGACTACACCAACCGCATTTCTTAACGCTTCCCGCTTAGCGATCTACAAGGGTACATAGATCCACTCTCCCTCTCGTAGATGCTCATCACCATGGATAGATCTGCGTGTGCGTAGGAAAAATTTTGTTTCCCATGCGACGTTCCCCAATAGCTGCCCTCAAAACCTCCATTATATGTAGGAGGGAGAGGGGCAGGTGGGGCGCCCTAGGGTTTCCCCTAGGGGCTTGGCCGACGCAAGAGGGAGGAGTCCACCTCCCACAAGGGAGGTGAAGTCCTAGTAGGACTCCCTCCTACTTGGCATTTCCCCACTCCTTGCGCAAGGCCCTCCTAGGGGCTGGCTGCCCAGCCCACCAGGGGCTGGTGCGCCACCTCCTAGGCCATGTGGCCTCTGGGGTGGGGTGGGCCCTCCCGGTGGACCCCCTGGAACCCATTCGTCACTCCCAGTACACAACCAGAAGTACCCGAAACTTTTCTAGAACCCAAATACCTCTTTCCTATATATCAATCTTTACCTCCGAACCATTCCGGAGCACCTTGTGACGTATGGGATCTCATTCGGGTCTCCAAACAACCTTCAGTCACCAACATACATAACTCAATACTACCGAAACGTCACCGAACGTTAAGTGTGCAGACCCTGCGGGTTCGAGAACTATGTAGACATGATCGAGACAACTCTACGATCAATATCGGTTGAACCTCTATGACAAGGATTCATTTAATCCCGTATGGTGTTCCCTTTGTTCTTCGGTATGTTACTTGCTTGAGATTCGAACGTCGGTATCTCTATACCTAGTTCATCTCATTACTGAGAAGTCTCTTTACTTTTTCTGTAATACAAGATCCCGTGGCTAACTCTTTAGTCACTTTTCTTGCAAGGCTCGTTATGATGTTGTATTATGGAGTGGGCCCTGAGATACCTCTCTGTCACACGGAGTAATAAATCACAGTCTTGATCCATGCCCACTCAAAAGACACCCTCGAAGATACCTGTAGAGCATCTTTATAGTCATCCAGTTACGTTGCGACGTTTGATACACACAAGGTATTCCTCCAGTGTTAGTGAGTTGCACGATCTCATGGTCATAGGAACAAATACTTGACATGCAGAAAATTATAGCAATAAACTGACACGATCATATGCTACGTTCATAGTTTGGGTCTTGTCCATCACATCATTCTCCTAATAACGTGATCCCGTTATCAAATGACATCTTATGTCTATGGCTAGGAAACCTTGAACATATTTGATCAACAAGCTAGTCTACTAGAGGCATACTAGGGACACAGTGTTGTCTATGTATCCACACATGTATTTGAGTTTCCAATCAATACAATTATAGCATGGATAATAAACAATTATCATGAACAAGGAAATATAATAATAACCACTTTATTATTGCCTTTAGGGCATATTTCCAGCACCCTGGAGGAGACCGTCGTAGCAACTCTTAGAAGTGTAATGACTGCCATGATTCCAATGCTAGAGGAGGACATCCAGCGTGGTGGAAAGATGCACCCTCTCACCAACCGCCAGTCCTGGATGTATTGCCATAAGGCTGGCGGACTCAAGGCCCCTCTAATGTCTGAGATACAATGATGACCAGTCAACATCTTCCATACGGCCCAGGGCTTCCTAGTGCGCACAGAGGCCAAAGTCATGAGCTATGGCATGACCATCGAGCTAACTATCCTCCCAGAAATTCTTAAAAGCATTATATCCAACCAAGGAACAAACACCTCCCACACTCCCCGAGAGAATTGGAGGTCCAACCCTCTCCATGACTGAAGAGGATCAGTGCACATTCTCCACAATCAACGAAACCTTAGACTAACCGTAGTGTGCCCGAGGTTTGGGACACCCAAGCCCCTCAATCAGGGAGGCCGCCACACCCAGACCCAATTGACATGGCAATGGGTACACCCGAGTGCACAAAGGGTGCTGCCTCCAACTCCATGGACACCTCGTGCACACGGCCTGCCGCGTGCAACTATTGGGAATTGCCCACATATCTTTCTATTTGTACCCCTCGCTTACCGCTTTGTGCATAAGACTATGTATATCCTCCCCCTACACCATTCTAAGGTTAGCAAATCATTAAACTAGGTCTTGAGGGAGCTTTGCTCCTTGTATTTCCTCTTGGAGAAACAAAACCTCAATCTTGGAGAAGAACCTTCCATTGTTACCAAGGCCTCCTAAAGGGTCCTCTTATGGATTACCAAAACCTCATCTTCCTTTGGATTGGAGAAGACTACCTCTCTCAAGACCCCAACTCTCTTAGGAAGAGCTCTAACTTTCACGTTTTTCTTTGTTGTTTGTGGATCTTGATGTGTCTCTTACCTAGAGGGCATGCGTGTTGTGAACCTTGTTCTTGTATGTTTTACTCTTGAGACCTTATGTTCTTCATGAGTTTCCCCTTTGCCACCTTCCAGTTGTGAAGATTGGTACACAGTGACGGAGCCAACTCAAAGTTAGAGCCTGGGTAAAATATACGTTAATGACAAGTTAACTAGCTTTTGCCCAAACAAACTATTCGCAAAACCATTTTTTACTACTAGAGCTTCGTGCACATGCACCATGGGAGCCCCGGCTCGCCAAGTGCTGTCTCCGCCACTGTTGGTACAACCCTAGGGTCTTACCCTACATCAGACACCATATCCCTATGAGCATTATTTAGAGAATGTGTCGACGGATCTTGAGATCGTCGAAGTCATCACAAGCGCCTCGCTATTGATGAACACATGGCTTACCATTGAAAGAATAAAGCCGTTAAATTATGAATAAATCTAGAAAAATGTGACGTTCATGCCATGTCTATGACTTGAATCACGTGATTTTTGTTTTCCCTTTGTATATATGATGTGACAACTGAAAACTATGCAATCGAGAATCTTACGCTTATTTTGTGATGCAACAAAACAACCTTGTGATATATACCTTTCCTTTCTACAGGAACTCGAAGGCCTTGGCCCATCGTATTGATCCAGGATCAATGGTGAAGTGCGTACTCAAATAATTCGTCGATAGTTAAGTAAGCCATCACTAAATAGTTAAGTCGGTCGCAGTTCATAACTAAGGAGAAATCACTTCCTTAAATGAATGAGATTGCTAGTGTCTATGTACCCTCACAGGAGATAGTTTCTCGGGAAGTGGAATTCCATCGATTTCTTGTGATATATAAGCCCTTCGTTACGAAAGATAAGTCTATTGAACATTTTAATAAGGACTACATACAGAGCAAAATAAATGAATTTACACTCTAAATTGAGTCTATATACATCTATATGTAGTTCATATTGAAATCTATAAAAAAACTTGTATTTAGAAACGAAGGGAGTATATACCTGTATGGCATAAAAAGACACATGTGTGAGTACCATGGCATCCAATTTCTACTTTATAGTCGGCACTTTTGGAGACCCTAATTTTGCATCTTTGAAAGTGCCAGATTTACCTAATTTATTTTTGCTACCGTCAACTGTATGAAAAGTTTTGGTGCCGAATTGCTTATATCCACAATTCTGCCGCACTCTGTAGTATATCCAGGTGCAACTGATTGCCCCGATGCAGTGCTGGCCGATATGGATTACAGGCATTCAGATACATGCACCTGTCAAGTCTGTCAACACGATTCAGATACCACACCACAAGCAAAAGACTGAAGGTGCAGCCACATTATTCACACAGGGGACACAGGTATATTTGTGTGACTTGAGAACAAACTCAAAACTGCACATTTACAACTCTGCTACCATCTACATCTGGCCTATACAACACACCCCCTCCAATGCGTGTTGAATGTCAATAAACCCGTATCTATCGTGTGTAACAAAGGTATAGCAACTTCGACTTCCAAATTTTCAAGAATCTGTCCACCCCTCGGGGAGCCGCCACCGTCGGTGCCAGTAAATCGACACCCGGGACCAGAGTGGGAACATGAAGCTGTAGTCTGCAGCCTCATCAGGCACGCCACCCACTGTCAGCGGCAGCCACACGTACCGCGAGTCCCTCAGCTCCGAAGGGTTCCACCGGTCAGCCATGAAGATGAATGAACCTCTTAGGCCTGGAAGTGGCAACACAAATGTGCTCTGGGAGAAGAACGTTGTCGACCGGAATATGTCGTTCCCTCCCACGCAGGGGTTGCCCAGCGTCTCCCAAGGTCCCATGACCGACGTCGCGGCGTGAGCCAGCGCGGTGTTTGGCGCCCAGCCCGTGCACCCTGAGGTTATCATGTAGTAGGTGCCGTCGAACTTGAAGAGCGACGGAGCTTCTCGATGCTGCGCAATGAGAAACCTCCTCATGTCATCGGTCACGTCGAGGTAGTCGTCGGTTAGCTGACCGATGTGGAGCTCGCTGTTGTCCTCGGATGAGTATATCAGGTAGGCCTTCCCATTGTCATCCTTGAAAATGGTCATGTCTCTGCTTTCGCAGTCATGCGGGCGCTTGCTGTAGAGGTACGAGAATGGTCCTGTGGGAGAGTCACTGACGGCCACCCCAACTGAGGCCTTGGTGTAGTTAGCATCATCTATGTGCATCCACATCACATATTTGCCAGTCCGATCGTTGTAGATCACCTTTGGCCTCTCCAGGACATTGGATACGTGGAGGTCATGTGTCACATTCTTTTTCTCGCCACAGAGCACGACTCCTTCATTTTTCCATGCCCACAGGTCCTTCGAAGAATAGCAACTCACTCCAACAATGTCAACCTGGGAGGTGGTTTATCTTGGTCAGAATGGCATGACAAAATACAGCAGTAAATGACATGGTAAGCTCAACTTCTGAACATCACTAACTTGTGTATCTCGGAAGCAACAAATGACATGGTAAGTTCAACTACTGAACATCACTAACTTATGTAGTTTGTCACAAGCAACAAATGACATAGTAAGTTCAACTGCTGAACATCACTAAACTATGTATGTCACAAGCAAGATACATGTGTATGTCTACATAGTGGTGGATTTTCATGGTCTATCAGGTGTGAGTACACTGTACGGATGGGCAAGTAAAACTCTACCCAGGAATCCTTAATGACCTGGGGAAAAATGTCTCAAACCACATCAGAACCGCAGGTTTTCTTAATTTTTGAAATTCAGTGACAAACATCCTATGAAAGTTGATTAGCTGACAGTATTAGATGTTGTGTGGCAGTATTGCGGTCACCTTTGTGTTAACTAATCGAAATAATTATAATCATGGTCAATTTCCTAAACTAACTCCATAACTTCGTGAAAAACCTACAATAGTCTTTCTAAAAAATGCATAAACATTGTCTTTCTACTTCTGTTGATATTGGACTGCACAATCATGTATCTGTCATCTAATTCTGCTGACACTAGACTGCAACAACTGGACACTGAATAATGGTCCTTCACAAGCATTGTCTATCTTTTTACTAAAAATCTTCAAACAAAATAACTAGGAATGGACACAGAGTATTCTTCTATGCAACAGAAGAGCATAAGACTAAAAATGTCCAAACAATAATCACATGATAAGGTATGGAAGATATTATCTATTTTTTATCCCTAAAATCTATACATTAACCTACGTTCCCAGTGACCTGCCTTCACACATCCCAGGTAACGTCCTTACCTTCCGAACAGAAAATTACTTCCAACATGTCCCCTAGCAACTGGGCCTCAGCAACAAAATCTAGATGCATTTAGAAAAAATTAGATGCATGCATTAGCACACACTACTCCACAGGTACTGAAACCCTTGCAGCGGTATTTAGAAAAAATAGGCTTACTAAAACGTTCGTAGGATTACAGATTTTTTGTTGTCTGCGAATAGTGTTGCCAACTCCATCGATTGAATCTTGTATATAGGAATACAGGTTTTATGTATACATAATTACAGATTTTGATTATCTGAGAATAGTGTGGCCCATCTGATGGCATGATTTCCTTTATCTTGCAACAAGACATAGGACTGGTGTAAATGACACAAACGATACTTGATCATTTCCCACCCTTTTTGTTTACAATTTGACTACACTGCGAGGCCTACTCAGTACTCAATCCTTTTTGTTTACAATTTGACTACACTCCTAGGTCTACTCAGTACTCAATAAAGAAGGCTGATCAATTCTGCTTCAGTACATAGTATTGTCTGGCTCATCATTGAAGAATAATTCTAACGAATTTAAATGCTATGTCTGACTCTAAATTCAGTTAGTAGTGCGTTTCGACTACGGCGATAATGTGTGTTCTCTGATCAATCCACCGAAATGAGTAAATGGCACAGAAGCTCTTCAGGGTAGTACAAATGAAATGATAACAAAAAAATTCAGAGCATCAGAACAGTTCGACTTACTCGATCAGCACCCTTGCTGTGAGCCTTGTAGGTCTTGCCATCCTTGTTCTCTCCATACCAGAAGTAGGTCTCGGTCCTCTCATCGTACAGCACGCCGCCTCCGTGAGCCTGGATCGGCTTGCCGTCGGTGTCGAGCCACACCCTCCCGGGGTGGTAGAAGTACATACTGTCGTTGCCGCCATGGACGGGATCGATGGCCGTCCTCGGCTCCGGGAAGAACATGTCGTGCACCGCCGACGACTCGTCCAGGAACTCGTCCACCACGGACAGCGGCTTGGTGTGCTCCCCCTTGCGCCGCACGGCCCGGGGGTTCCTCCGGCTCCGGGCGGGCGTCACCTGGAACCTCTCCTCCTCCACCACCTCCAGCTCCGTGAGGATCGTCCGGTGGATCTCGCGCGCCCTGCCGCGCTGGTCATCCCTGCCGTGGGTGACGAGCAGGTGGAAATTCAGGAGGACCACCAGCGCCGCCAGGCCCCACACCAGCAGGGTCAGGGAGCGGTGGCTCGCCGCGTAGCAGTAGCAGCGCAGGGCCAGAGATTTGGGATGGTGCTTGCTCCTCGCGCCCATGGCCATGCTGCCGCCACTCATCCGCTCCGGCTGGTACGCGCTGCAGCAGAAGAAGGAAGAAAGGACGACTTATCGGACTGTAAAAAGATAGAATTTGGAAATTTCCGGAAAATGAGCAGGCTCGCGGCTACATGTGTCAAATCAAGAAAGGAAAAAGTGCGGCATGGACAAGCCCAGCATTTCGCGGGCGCCAGATTTCATCCCCAATTTAGCGCAGCATGACCAGAAATTCCCCATGCTTTATCACGAGAGGATTTCGGGAAGGTTCGCCAAAACAGAGCACATCCTTCTCAGCTAAGCTCGACTCGAGCAGGCCAAAACGGAGAGCTGTACTGAGAATCCAGCGAAATTGGCGCCAAAGAACACAGGACAATTCAAGAAACCACTCACTCAGCACGCAAACAGGATGAGAAGGAAAAGAGAAACGAACTAAGCTCACCATGGCGGGTTGATCCAGAGAGCCGAAGAAGACAAGCTAAAAAAAGCTAAGCAAAGCCCAATCCCACCTGGTAAGTACCACCTACTAGCAGAAGAATAAGAAAAATAACCTCCCGCAACAACCGATTAAAGAAATCGGCGGAGGTCACTCACCATGGGCGGGCTGGCGCTGCTGTCCTGAGATCTCGTCAGGCGACGGGGGAGGGAGATGCTCTCTCTGATTAGACTAGGCAAGGCCGTGATCTGGTTCCCGGGGGGGTCATGGAGGGGTTAGCATGGCTTGAGCGGCTGGCAATGCGAGTTGTCTAGTGGCGAATCGCGACGAGGAGCGCCTCTGCTTGCTTTACTCTGGTTCCCCGCGGTCGCGGTCGCGGTCACGGACAGTGGAGCTGCGGAGGCGGGCCGTTCGGGAAAGAAAGGTCGCCCGTCACGTAATGGTGGGTGGGAGTGGCGGATTGGAGGGGCGGAAGACACCTGTGCTGTGCTGCTGCCGCGGTGCGGCGGGCGTGCCGGGTCGGGCGTCGGGGACAGGTTGGGCTGCGGATGGTCTCCCGCGGCAGGTGGCCGCCGTGCTTGACATGTCTTGGTTACTCAGATCCATAGTTTGAACGGTTTAAAAACACCGAACCGACCGATGAGGGCTGCCGGTTCGGGTTTTGTTCGATAAGGTCACCGGTTTATCGGTTCATTTGCGAGGAAAAAAACAAAATATTTAAGGTATTTTAAAGAAACTGATCTCATGTCAAATGAATAAATCACAAAGTGCGTGCCTTGCATGAAGGTTAGATGTTTGATTCCTTGTTGATGCATTTTTAGGTGTTTGATTGCTTGTTGACGTATCTTTTTTTAAATATATTTTCGATTTCTCTACTAAAAGACCGGCACACCTTTACAAAATGGACAAGGCATCGGTTCATGGTTTTTTCGTCCTACCTTTAAACTATGTTCGGATCATTGTTTTTTAAACGTCGTCGAAAACCTACCTTGACAATAACAATGATCCAAAACACCTCCAGAACTAGCTTCACTTTTTATGCCCTTGAAAGCAAGTGAACCGGCATGTGGTTGGATGGTAGGAGGAGAATGGTATCCCAGCCCATCATGGTTTAAGTACTAGATTTGATGCTCGTATTTTTTTGAATCTATTTCAGCTCTTTTGGTGATGTGCGATCAATTGGGGTGGGGGGGACATTCCCGTCAATTATGTAGGCGTTTGTGGCGACTTGTCAATATTACAATGATGTGTCAGTTTAGTCTCTTAGAGATGTTCGTAAGGGTAGGGTGTGCGTCCGTGCGTTCATAAGGGGAAATATATGTGTATATGTATGAGCGTCTGCACTGTTTAAAAAATATCAAAAGCAAAATGGGGCTGCTCCATTTCGAGGGATGGAAGAAAACTCCAACTCCGGGTTTATCTAATCCGCGCACATTTTCAAATTAACAATTTGACCACTATAGTATAAGTGATATATCTCAAAAAAACAATTCCGGAATATACGCGGGGCTTGCAAATCAGAAAGAATGCAGTAGATCATATTTCACGGCCTATATATTATCTTGTGTGTTCATTGTCACATGGAGCCCGTGTGTCATAAGGTCAATGTTTTATTTGCATTTCCATTTTATTCTTCATCTTCACCAAGCGCTCGGGTAGGGGGTTGCGCCATTGGACGAAACTAGGATGCAGTCGGGACCCGCGTTACTTCGGGACAACCAGAGGCAGTGGAGCAGAACTCCAAGTCAGAGATGACAAAGTAGATGGCGGTGGTGCAAAGTTGTGCAAGGAGGTCAGAGGGCATTGAGGACGCAGAATATGAAACCATGTTGAGAAGGATGGAGGTGGACGACAAAATAATGTCGGATGGGACATGGATTCGGGAGGTAGGGGTTGGGGCAGGCCGAAGACGACGAAAAGTTATCGAGGAGATGGGAATGGAGGACACGGAGCAGTTGGAGGTGTGGTGATGAGAGGAAAGGAGCCTGATTGCATGATCACTAACACATGGGAGGACTGTACGGAACCGTGGGGAACAACCCAATTACAAGGGGCTTTATGCTCGGGGGGGGGGGGGGGGTCCTCCATGTTCTACAGGCTATAATAGGAGCTCTGGCAGAGCCTCCGGAAACTATTTATTTAGCATCACATCAATTTTAGTTGGTTATGTATGTACTTAAAAAGAGAGAAAATAAAAATTAAAAAGGCAATTGAGTTTTTTTCAATGATAAGCGCTAATTATGTGTGATAAATACATATCAGAAGCAACATCGAAGGTTCCATGTCTTGGCTTCTACGAGAGGGGGAGAAAGCCAAGCGCTCGTTATGTTGTTTGGGGTCACAGCTAGACCGGATAATGGGAATTAATTAACCAGCTCTCTTCTCTTCTTCCTTTTTAGTGTGGGAGACCCGAGAAGGTCCTATGGCTCACATTAATTTTACAAAAGGAATGCAATACTGCATAGAGAACCAAAAATAAAATTGTCTCGTTTTACATTCAACACTACAGAATGAGAAACCAAAACAATGATGAAGCTTTCGGCAGCGATGCCGAAGGCGACCTCCTATGCCCTTTTGGATTTGGTTTGGATAATGAAAGGTTCTCCTGCCTTTTCCCCAAGGAGTAGCCTTGGGTTATCGAACACACGAGACGATGTGCATTATGAAAAATGCGCTCATAAGTTATTACAACTGGAAAAATTCTAGATATTCATCTGGACCTTTAGCGATCTTTCTGGGTGTCAGCACTAGTATTACAACTGCATGGGTAGGAGGTCTTACTCTCAAAACCTTATATTTGTGTGTGGGGACTCATATTTATAATAAACATAGCTCTGGAAGACATCATGCATGATGTGCTTGTGACGCGACGATGTGGGGTGTGTCTGTGTGTTTCTAAAATATGTCTTGATCGGTGCGTGACTTGCATCAAGAGTGAGTTGTTCAACTAATGCCCCTTACCGTCACGCAGAGTTACCTCTGTTATTAAGAATAAATATTCAAACAAAAGCATTGGACATTTAATGACTACACCCCATTCGCCCCCAAGGAATAGTTTTCCGCTATCATACTAACCCCTTCTTTATTTGTTGTTAGAGATAGTATTCCACGTCAACCTCACTCTTTACCTTCTCCCTAATCGATCTACGAGATCCTGGATACCTCACTCTTTACCTTCTCCCTAATCGATCTACGGGATCCTGGATACCTCTGTAGGGACTTAGAACGAGAAGAAGACTAGAGACAACTCCATTGCAATGGGACACATACAAATAACGTCAAATATGGAAAGTCATTTCAACGATCCCTTGCACAAAAATACAGGGTTGCAAGGCAGTGCTTGAACCCATTGCATTATCGAATTACTCACACATTGTGATCAGATCGTAAGATGAACTCATTGCAGATGACATAAAGATGAATAGTTAATTGATAATATGTCTTACAGTAGTTGCCCGATGCGATACACTGATTAAAATATGACTAATTTGGAGAGAATGACTACGGTGATGATGGTGGCAGCGGCTATGGAGATGAGATGAGAAATGGCGGCGACTAGGGTTGGAAGTCTGTTTGTTTCTTCGTTTCACGAATCATGCTCTCCCTATTGATATTAGGTCATTGATCCCTTTATAAATGTTGGTCAGGTGGACCATCTAGAGCTGACGGCAAGTGGTACGAGCCAACATGCTCGCACCGTGTGTCGTCTTGCGTTCTGTTGAGTCTGGTGGGCCTCCTATTGACTTGCCTCTTCCACAAAACTTTGTTTTACCTTATATATGACGACATGTTTCCATACTTTTGTGATCTCTCACCTTCATTAGCCACTAGTGGCAATATCAAAGTGATTTTCTCAAAACAATCTGAGATTATCCGTTTTAAACAACGATGTGATGAGCGCCAAAATATCACTCATCAATCTCCCAAAGCTTAAACCTTGATCGTCCTCAAGCAACTTCTCTTCATTAACCTTTGAAACTTCTTCTAATGCGTGCAATGAGTTAATGATACATTAATATAAATAATGTATAGTAAAACAATCACTAGTGCAGAATCAGCCTATAGTGTCGGTTCGTAAGGGCCTTTAGTGTCGGTTCTCCAACCAGCACTAAAGGATGGGGACTAAAGCCCCCCCCCTCTTAGTCCTGGTTCAACACGGCCCAACACTAAAGGCCCACCACGTGGCACCTGCCGACGCCGTGGGCTGGGGACCTTTAGTCCCGGTTGGTAACACCAACCGGGACTAAAAGTATTTAATTATTTTAATTTTGGTTTATTTTTCTTTTAATCCTTTAGGGGTTTATGAATTAATTATGGTTTATTTTTCCTTTTAATTTTGTGTTTTCTATTTAATTATTTTTCATTTCAAACATGCATTACGCTACTACATATTGTACACTTTGTGCATATATATATATATATATAAATAGAATTTCTCGTAGAACCGATCATATATATATATATATATATATATATATATATATATATATATATATCATCGAATTTCTCGTACGACGACCATTCACATACATATATATATATACACACAATTTCTCCTACAATTTGCGGGTCATTACATATGCAGACATTACTTATTGATCTTATAATGGTATTCTCCTTTGGGATCTATGACCTGGTCGACCAGAAATCCAGTTATTTCCTCTTGAATTGCTCGTACGCGAGCCGTTGGTAGGAGCTGGCCCCGCATCTCCGTCAACTATAAGAAGGAGATCAAGATGAATATATTAGTTGTGTGTATATATATTAGCTAGATCATGATAAAAAAATATGGATAGTGTTTTGGCAAACGTATCCAAAGATTTCTTTGGTTTCTGCTCCTTTCAGACTTGATCATGCGAATGTTCTCGCAAACGTAGTATGCGCATAAACTATTCCCCTGCTCCTACCCCATGCACTTTATGAGAATAAAATTCAATCAGGTAATAATTAATCAAGCATGATAATGGTATTGAAACTAGAACTAAAGAGATGCACAGACGTAGATAGCTAGCTAGTACTACTTAATTACCTTGGGTCGTACCCATGTCAGCTTTTGTGCCCAGTCGTCTAGGACCTGTTTGATGAACTTGGCCCAAGCCCTGCCCGCCGGCATAGAAAATGAATAAAGGAGTTATTTAATAGTTGATATCAGGAAATGAAGTAAAGAGGCCGACATAGTGCGATAATGATTGAAATTACTTGTCGACCATCCCCTCACGATTGCGTATTCGGACGGATTCTTAGATAGTAAGTCCAGTACTTTAACTTTTCTCTTGTCAACTTCAATGATTAACAAGATCCAGTGGTAACTGCATGCGCACACGTTTTGTATAATTAAGCGGGCATGTGCATAACTCATCAATTACACTTATTAACATCTAGTAAGCAAAAAAATAGAATTTGTAGTACAAGATATAGTAACACTCACCCAAGTTGTAAGGAAGTAGTATTTCTGGTTGGGTGTTTAGATGCTTCAAAAACTCTAGCAGGAATTTCTCTGTGTCTTTTCTCAAATATCCAGTTTCCCATATCTTTTGATTAACGTATTTGGGTCAATGAACCCAATGCCATAGCATCCAGCTTTTTTCATTTCATACGTCTTCATTCTTCATAATACTACAGAAAAGAATATAGTGAGGATAATAACAGGTAATGAATGAGAGCACAGCTAGCTAGAGACTTAAATTACAGAAAGAAATCACTTACAGACAATGGCAACTGGCGATAGATTTGTCGAGTGCGTCTTGATTGAATAACTGAAACAACTCTGAATAATGAATCCACAAATCTTTTTTATGGAAGTATTGTTTTTTCTTGACTTTCACCATGAGGGACTCTTGATTGGTATTTGTTGTTTCTTGCATGTACCACATATGCAAATTGTACAATCTCGTTAGTAGAAGCTTGACATTGTCAGGCTTGACCAGAGTTTTGCCGCGGACATATTGCCATTTTACTTCCTCCTCTTTAAGCCCGGGGATTTCCTCAAGGCCTAGGAGTTGTTCAACACTGACACCAGCCTCTTTAGCCTGCCATATGATCGTCAGTTACTACCAGCCGATCGGCGGTACTCACAGGTATTTGTATAATGAGCTGGGGGTCGATTGCACTGCATGTTCTCTCAGCTGGTGTTGGGGATATAACCCCGTGGTGAGACCCGCCCAGGTGGGGCCGGGTTATACCTGGTGGCTCATATACCAGACTAAGGCCAATGGGCCTGGAGATGTAAGCTTAGATATATGGCGGTTTACTAAGATGGGCCTAGGCGAGGCCTAGACCAAGAAGGCACGAAGACCCGGGCGGTTAAGCCTTCCGGAGACGGCTTGCCTAGGAAGGAAAGGTGACATAGAGATAGAGTCGGATACATTGTAAAAGTCGGTATGAGACTTGTAACCCCGTGGTCTTGGCCTCCTATATAAGGGCGAGACCCGAGGCGACTTAGACAGAAACCAATCAATCGAGAACTAGGTCAAGCGAATCCGCTCCCTTGTAATCGATACTCCAATCAATACAACACAAGCAGGACGTAGGCTTTTACCTCATCTCGAGGGGCCGAACCTAGGTAAACTCGTGTCCTTCGTCCCAACCAACCCTTTTGAGTCCATCACCTTAGCGATGGCCTCGAACATAAGTCCTTGGACATCCGCCGTGATAAAACCACGATAGTTGGCGCCCACCATGGGGCTAGCTCTTGGTGGTGGTGAGTTCTCAAAGGGATCTCTTCCAGGGATCGAGGGATACATTGTCGGCAAGATGACGAAGAGTCATCGCGACTGGCTCTACATCGACAACGCTGGCTGGGGCCCCGAGGCCGACTCTGTCGAGTATGGCTTTTGAGTCCCCTTCGATGGGATCCACATTTTCATCAGTAAGGTCGGCGGATCTACACCCGGGCCGGACGTCTACACCAACATCATCGAGCCGGCTCAGCGCACGCAACCCGCTCGGCGCATGCAACCCGTCTGTGTTAACCCGGGCAGGAAGCATGTCTTCATCGGTTTTACTCAAGGCGCGGATCTAGAGAGGTCCATGTCACGGGAAACTCTTATCTGTTTAGAGGATGGATCTTTGAGCGGAGAGACGGAATCAATCTACCTGTAGTGGATTTATCATGGAAGATGTCCGGGGGAACGGACTTAGGTTCGGGGCAGAAATGCAACTATGTGGCGGCTTGAAGGGGTTGATCGGAATCGAGAGACGCGATGTTTTACCCAGGTTCAGCCCGTCCGATGGAGGTAAAAGCCTATGTCCTGCTTGTCTTGTATTGATGATGATGAAGACCTCTCGGTTACAAGGGTGCTAATTGCTACCTCTAATTACGAGAGCCTCTAATCTTGTCTATCTCTAATCTCTTGTGTTGTCTAAACTTGTGGACTTGTGAATCTCCCCCCTCTAGGGGTGCTCTACCCCTCCTTATATAGGTGGAGAGGGTAGGCTTACAAATAGAGTCCTACTAGGAGTAGGATTAGGACTAGCCTCTCACGAATCCTACTCCGGGTCTTATTCCCTTTAAGGGAATCCTTCTCTCTTCGGGCCTTCTCTTGTGAGCCGCCAGGCGCCGTCTCATCTGCCGAGTCTTGGGCTTGGTCGTCCTGCGACCCGCCTGCCGGGTCATTAATAAGATGTCATGTATTTATGGGGTCTCCTGTGAGTCGCCAGGCCGGGTCATACCACGGGGTATATCCCCGACATTAGCCCCCGGGTTAGCTTGAATTTGTTCATGGTACGCTCCTAAAATAAGAGTAACAAATATGTTAAGTGGCCGGCTTGCTCCTTTGGTCGGCTTATAAAATGGCTCCTCAAAATCCGGGTCTTCCTGCATATGAACGAGTCATCTTGATAATCATCTTTCTTGTTAATGTCCTTTGAAACATATTGGGAATAGAATACCCATATGCCATTGAGTCGGCTTCCAACACTCTTGGCAGGTCATCTGCGTCGGGTCATAATCATTGATGATGTCGGGTCATTATGGTTGGTGACGTCGGGTCAAATAACTAGAATCCAACTGACTTGATAAAAACATTGGGATGAAAACCCATCTGATGTAAAACTGGACTTTCATTGTTGTGAAGCAGTGCGGCTTATATAAAATCTGGCGGGTTACGCTCTTTTGATAACGCCGGGTCATAAGTGTTGGTGACGTCGAGTCTAACAATTGAACTCCATACTTAATATCTTGAAAATATCCTCAAGAGTTTTTGATATGTCCATATTACCTGTAGCCCCCAAGCTCCGAGATTATCCATGATAACTTGGTATTTTGCAATAATATTTTGGACTGTGTAGCCCCCAAGGGCCGGATTGACCTGCCTATAGCAACCTGGGGCTTATAACTGTCTTATACCTTATGAAACTTCGGCGGGTGTAGCCCCCAAGGGTCGGCTCATCAGAAAGCTTCGGCGGGTGTAGCCCCCAAGGGCCAGCTCATCAGAATGTGATGCACCGGTTCTTCAATTTGAACCTCATAATCTGTTTGAACAGCTGAATACTGTAGCCCCCAAGTGCCGGCTCGCATGCCTGCAGCGACTTGGGACTTTGAAAAATTGATCTGAGAGGTGTAGTCCCCAAGTGTCGGGTCAGTAAGAATTACTGGGTTGGGACTTTAGAAAAATATAGAAAAGCCAGCTCATCTCCTTAAGATAACATGGTCTTGTTGACGATGTAATGATTTGAAAACCGGCTTGCATTAGCCCCCAAGTGTCATGGTGCTTGCTTGCAACGACATGGGACTTGCATAATTGATATAAACTGGCTTTGAATAGTGTAGCCCCCAAGTTCCAGGTCGTCTGCCTGCGGTGACTTGGGACTATGTGAGAATAATATGACTCACCACAATATGTTGGATGAATCCTTAACCATGGTTGTAATATAACCCAAAATGAATATCCTGAAATAATTCCTTTGCCTCTGACATGAAATCCCTGCTCATGGTTGCGGTGCAACCTGGCAAATATATATTGGAGAAATCCATGAGTGTTGTAGATTACTACAGAGCATAATTGAAGAAATCCGAGGACCAACCAATTAGATGACACGGCATTATATCTGATAGGGCGGTTCTTCAAGAATAATCAACTTTCCAATATAACGGAGGCTCATCTTTAATAAACAAGACCTGCAAAAACAAGACAAAATATGTTCCGTGTTGCTGTAAGGGTGGCTTGAAAAAGCACAACCCAAAGATGTTATATCTTTCATAACATTGCTCCTTCTTTCATAATCTGGCTCTGACCCGGTTTGATAAGCCATCATGACATGTGAATATGATGAAATATATGATGCAAGGTATGATGCCATGTATGATGCAAGATGCAATGTATGATGTAATGTTAACTTGTCAACATTTTTTGGCATAAAGCCGGCGGATAGGCGTTAGAAGCTATACCCGAAGGTAGGAAGCCGCCCTCGCCACGACTCATTTTCCTGAGCCAGAATTTTGTGCCTCTACGGCCGGCTAATAGGCGTTAGAAGCTGTACCCAGAGGTAAGAAGCCGTTGTTCACCATGACTCATTTCCCTGAGCCGGAATTTTGTGGCATAAAGCCTGGCTAATAGGCGTTAGAAGCTGTACCCGGAGGTAGGAAGCCACCGTTCACCGGTTGTTAGGTGTTAGATACCCGTCGGTAAAAACCCTTCACAACCGTGGCTAAGCATGTTTTTAGCCAGAGATTTGGCATGAAGCCAGCCGATTGGGTGTTAGAAGCAGTACCCGTCGGTAAGAAGCCCCCTTTTCAACAATTATGACACAAAGCGCCGGCGGATAGGCGTTAGAAGCTGTACCGGCTAAAGGTAGGAAGCCGCCCTCGCCGCAACTCATTTTCCTGTGCTGGATTTTTGTGGCATAACGCCTGGCTAATAGGCGTTAGAAGCTGTACCCGGAGGTAGGAAGCCGCCGTTCACCAACCTCAGTTGATACATCAACCGGAATATTTTTGAACTCTTCTTGTAAGTCGCTATCTTGTAAACCGCCATCTTGTATAAAGAAGCGGCAGCAGCTCCAAGTGATGATCCAATAAATCCGGGCACCTATGATTGAATGGTGCATCACGTCGGTTCGTCCTCTTGGGAAACTTTAATCTTCCGTCAGTAATGTAATAGCCCACAGGATTGGATTTTCTCTTGCAAAGACCCGGGGTTCTCGTTGAAAACGACCATATGTGTCTCGCCATGTCTGTAGCCCCCGAGTCTTAAGTTGACTCGAAGAGGCGGCTTGAGAATCTCCATTGAAAGTTGAGGTTGGCCGTGGCGGGTTATAGATGATCCCGCATGATCTGTTTCAATGATCCGATCGATAGTTCGTCCCGGCTGTTTGTGGAAGTGAACCAAATTGTAGTGGTGGCGACTTGTGCGCCTGTCCGTCCGGCGGCTCATATCGATGAGCACTGCACCGATATATTGATGTAGATCAAACTGTGGGTGGTGTCTTGCGTGCATCCGTTGGGCGGCTCATATAGACGAGTCCTGCACTGATATGATTTAGATTGCATCACAAGGTGGCGATTCAGAACCATCCGTTGGGAGACTCGTATTGGTGCATGCGGCCCCTGGCGTGTTGATGTAGATGTAGAAATCAGAGGTGGTGTTTGAAGACGGTGTGGTCGCGAGAGACGGCTGCGGCGTTGTAAGCCGGTGCAGTCACGAGAGACAACCGGGGCATTGTAAGCCGGTGTGCAAGAGACGTCTATGGCGTTTTTAAGCCGGCGCGGCCGCGAGAGACGGCGTGGTCGTGAGAGATGGCTGTGGCGTTGTAAGCCAATGCCGTCACGGATGTTGAGAGCAGCCACGGCATTGTAAGCCGGTGCGGACGGATTGAATCAGCTGTAGCGCCTGACGGATGAGTCGGCCACGGGCACGGATGGATGAGTCGACCGCATGTTAATGTAGACCGGACTGTTAGGAGCGGCGGCTCGTGAGCGCGTCTGTTGGGCGGCTCATGCCGGTGTATGCAGCCGTTGTTGGGTTGATGTAGACATAGCGAACACCTGCAACATTGTAAGCTGGTGATGTTGTCAAGATGACTCGGCATTGTAAACAGGCTCGGTTGGTGAGAAATGACCACGGCAATGTAAGCCGATGTGGACGGGTGGCTCGGCCGCGGGTATTGTAAGCCGGCCGACAGATGATTCAGCCGCGGACATTATGAGCCGGCGCGGCTGCGAGAGACGGCTGCAGCGTTGTAAACCTGTACGGACGTCAGTACCAAATGATGTTGGTGCGCCCCCATCTCCGCGGTATGATGCTACTTTGGTAGTGGATAATTTTTCCTGTGTAAAAAATATTACAAAGATGAAGTAATTGTTCTCATAGAAAAAATAATATATACTAATAGGACAAATCAGATGGATATCACCTGATTTATCTGAACGACGGATGATCCGCAATAGACGTCTCATTGGATGCTCTTTGACCACAAAAACTGTATTTTAGTAAGAGCCGTCAACCACTCGCCTCCCACCTCTCTTTTCCCCTATCTCCCCAGCTGCTCCTCTCTCTTATAACTTTGGCCGGCCTCTCAAGCCGCCGGACTGGCAGCAATGGCAAGCTGGTGTGCGGGGAAAGGCAGCGGCGAGGGCCGGCGGCCGCAACGGCTGGCGAGCACGGGAGAGACGGAGGCCGCGGTAGGGGCCGGAGGCCGCAACGGCTGGCGAGCGTCGGAGAGCCGAAGGCCACGACAGGAGCCGGAGGCCGCAACGGCTGGCGAGCGCCGGAGAGCCGGTCAGGCGGCTTGGCGAGGCAAGGCTATGGTGGCTGCAGCGGCTCCGACATAGCAGGGCAAGGCGGACGGCGGCTATGGAGGCTCCCGGTGAAGGGAGATCAGCTCTGGCTGATGTAGGCCGCCGTGGTAGTTCGACGAATCTGAGTCACCGGGTCGGGGTCATAGTTGGCCCGAGGCAACAATAACTTAGCAGATTACTTTATGAAACCGCTTGGTGACTCGATCCTTTTTCCCAACTTATGTGCACGTTGATGCAGTTTGATATGATGCGCCATACGGATGCAGGCGAGCTCTTGCTGGTCTCGGCGATGCTTGATGACGATATCAGAACTCAACCTCCTATTCAGATTCAATCTTCCATGTATCTTGTCATATCGGCGGCTCACAGAACATCAAACCCTAATTTTCTTCAAGGCAATCCAATCTCATATACACAGTTTCTGATATCTCATTCATGACATAAATCCTCTCGCCCGATCTTTCTTCATCTGACCCATCACAAGCACTCGATCCATGAAAATATACCTCCAAGAACACAATACCAATCGTGCGTGCCCCACGGTGGGCGCCAACTGTAGTGGATTTATCACGGCAGATGTCCGGGTGAACAGACTTAGGTTCGGGGCAGAAATGCAACTATGTGGCGGCTTGAAGGGGTTGATCGGAATCGATAAACGCGATGTTTTACCCAGGTTCGGCCCCTCCGATGGAGGTAAAAGCCTACGTCCTGCTTGTCTTGTATTGATGATGATGAAGACCTCTCGGTTACAAGGGTGCTAATTGCTACCTCTAATTACGAGAGCCTCTAATCTTGTCTATCTCTAATCTCTTGTGTTGTCTAAACTTGTGGACTTGTGAATCTCCCCCCTCTAGGGGTGCTCTACCCCTCCTTATATAGGTGGAGAGGGTAGGCTTACAAATAGAGTCCTACTAGGAGTAGGAGTAGGACTAGCCTCTCACGAATCCTACTCCGGGTCTTATTTCCTTTAAGGGAATCCTTCTCTCTTCGGGCCTTCTCTTGTGAGCCGCCAGGCGCCGTCTCATCCGCCAGGTCTTGGGCTTGGTCATCCTGCGACCCGCCTGCCGGGTCATTAATAAGATGTCATGTCTTTATGGGGTCTCCTGTGAGTCGCCAGGCCGGGTCATACCGCGGGGTATATCCCCGACACTACCCGCTTCACAATGGCAGGCTTGGGGGCTACAACAAGCTTTACCCCGAGTCGGAGTGTCATGAGTCATAAGGCTATGGGCCGCCAATGCATGCGGCCGTCTTCATGGCACGTTCGGCACCAGGCACGAGCAATACAACTGCTGGGGCAGTCGGGTCGGGGGCTGACCCGCCGCCAGCTCAAGTTCTCATGGATCTGATGAATGAGTTCACGGCCCTAATGGCCACTGAGGTCACACCAGAGAATCATGCCACCCGGAACGCAGAGATCGCAAGGATAAAGGACCAGATGGCTAAAGTCCAACAAGGGATCAGCGTGCTGAAGGCCCAGATGGACACAGAGGCAGAACACCTTAAGGAGAATGCTTTCCGCCTTGAGCTGGAGCAGCAATCCGCGGCGGCGGTTCAGCGGATGAGACATCAGTCCCGCTTGCCAGAACAGTTCGAGGCCAGGAATCTTTTAACATGCCAGGAGCGGGACGGACCGCAAAAGCAGCAGAGTTGGCCGGCGGCTCGACAGCAGTGCCCTGACCCGCCCCGACGGGACCAGCCCTCACCATTGGCTTTTCCAACGCCGGTCGGTCACTATTCAAACCCGGTGGAGAACATGGTGGCGGCGGCTACCCGACTCAGTATGATTCCTATCCTGGACGAGGCACCCTTCGCAGAAGAGGTGAGGAACGCTATTGGATACCTGTAGACGGCGATGGCCCAGCAGGAGAAATACACTTATAGCCGGAGTCATGTGCACTCAACCCCCATCCCCAGCCACAGCTTCAGCCGGTGTTATGAGTCGCCGGCGGTTTCTAGTAGTGACCGACACCGGAACCCGCCACGAGATGATCAAACGGTTCTTGATGCTCAGGCTCTGGTGGACCGAGCAAGGGCACGACGCGAGGAAGCAACTTTGGCGATGGCGGTGGCTCATCAAGAACCGGCACCTTCTATCTCGGTAGGATCAGGAGTAACCAGGAGGGCCATGGGAGTGTTGTGCTTGGTGCCGGCTTTACAGAACGAATGTCTACCAAAGGATTTCAAGGGCCCTCGCAAGGTCCCAAACTATACTGCCGATCTGCCTCCGGAGGCATGGATTGGGAGCTATGAGCTGGCGATGAGATGTTAGATGTCAGTGACGTAGTGTGTGCCAAGTACTTTATCATGATGCTGGAAGGGCCGGCTCGCACGTGGTTGAAGGGCTTGCCACCGAACACCATTAATTCCTGGGCCGAGTTAAAGGCAAAGTTCATCAAAAATTTCCAGGGAACGTGCAAGCAGCCCATGAAGATTGTGGATTTGGATCATTGCATTCAGCAGGAGAATGAGTCAGCTCATCATTGCGTCCAACGGGTATCAACCATCATCCACTCGTCTGAGCAGATTACGGCGGCTCAAGCAGTTTTGATTCTGGAGAAGAATTGCCACTTCGCACCTCTGAAGCAGAAGCTTGGCCGGCTCAAGCGCTCGTGTCAGGACATGGGGGAGCTCATGGCGGCTCTCACAAAGTACGCTGACTCTAATAATACAAAGGATCCAGGTTCTGACGAGGAGAAGCCTGGTCAGGGCAAGAAGAGTAACAATGGCAAGAGTCCGGCATGCAATGACAACCAAGGCAAGAGGAAGAATCCGAATGACGGGTTGGAATTGATGGCCAACGCTAGCACCGGGAACAATCGTGCTAAAGGCAATGGGAACTTCAGACAGCCCTTTAATAAGGGTTAAGCTCCTTTTAATTTGGAGGAGATGCTCAATAAACCTTGCCCGGAGCACAGCCGGCCCGATAAGGTGACGAAACACTCATGGAGAAATTGCCACATTATGCACAAGTTTCGAGATTATAGTGTGCAGCAGCATAACAACAATGGCAGAGGCCCGCCAGGCGGCTCAGGGCCAGGCGGCTCAGGTGCTGGCTTGGGATCTAGCGGTTAAGGATCCGACTACCAGGGCCAAGGCAGCCAAGGAGGGCATCATCAGCAAACCAATGGCAATAATTAGCAGCAAAATAATCAGTCTGGGTATCAGAGTAATCCGAAGCAACTCAGTTCGGGTCAGTATCACGTTTTCACAACCAGCCTTAAAAGGCGGGACCAGAAGTTGCGCAAGCGGGCGGTCAATGCCGTCACACCGCTCTCCCGCAATACTTGAAGTGGTCAGAGTACGACATAACCTAGAGCAGAGAGGATCACCCGCCGCATGTTGATGACCCGGGATGACTGGCGTTGGTAGTTCCCCCCCAAGTTGGAGGATATGTGTCTACCAAAGTGCTTATGGATGATGACATCATCATCAATATTTTGTAGTACGACACTTTACGCCGGATGAAGTTGCTTGATAAGGATCTTAAGCCCTCCTCAATAGTTTTTCACGGTGTGGTGCCTGGCAAGTCAGCTTATCCAGTGGGGAGGATTTCTTTGGAAGTCGCCTTCGGTGACGAATACAACTACAGGGTAGAGACCTTGTGTTTTGAGGTGGCCAAGATCAAGAGTCTGTATCATGCTCTGTTTGGATGTCCGGCTTATGCCAAGTTCATGGGTGGGCCTTGTTATGTGTACTTGCAACTCAAGATGCCAGGCCTAAAAGGAATGATTATGGTGCATGGTGATCGAGAGACGTCTATTGAGTGTGAGGAAGGATATGCGGCTTATGCAGAGTCAAGTTGCGCGGAAGCAGAGCTTAAGTTCTATAAGGAAAATGTTGACCCGGAGGACATGACTCCGCTCAAAAGCCCACCACAGAATCTGAGCCGCCCCTCAAGTTTTCGGCGGATAACACCAAGCTAGTGGATTTTACTCCAGGTGACTCATCGCAGCAGTTTACTATTGGGGCAAATATGGATCCCAAATAGGAAAGCGCGCTCATCGAATTCATCCGTGAGAATCGGGACATCTTTGCATGGAAGCCTTCTGACATGCCGGGTGTGCTGAGAGAGTTCGCTGAGCACCACCTTAATGTGGATCCTAAGTTTAAGCTGGTCAAACAGTTTCTACGGCGGTTCAATGAGGAGAGGCGCAAGGCCATTAGGTAAGAGGTGGCCCGGCTCCTGGCGATGGGTTTCATCATTGAACTGTTTCACCCAGAGTGGCTTGCTAACCCGGTGCTAGTGCTTAAGAGAACGGCACGTGGCGTATGTGTGTGGATTACACGGATCTTAACAAGCATGTTCAGTTGACCCGTTTGCTCTCCCTGTATCAACCAAATCATCGATGCAACGGCGGGTTGTGAGAGCTTATGTTTTCTGGATGCTTATTCTGGTTATCATTAGATCAAGATGGCAGTCAAGGACCAAGATAAGACGGCTTTCATTACGCCTTTTGGTGCCTTCTGCTATGTGTCTATGCCTTTCGGGCTCAAGAGTGCCCATGCGACTTACCAGCGTTGTGTGCAGAACTGTCTTCACAGCCAAATTGGATGCAACGTTCATGCATATGTGAATGACATTGTGATTAAATCCAGGAAGAAGGAGACTTTGCTTTATGACCTAAAGGAGACCTTTGACAACTTACGAGTCTACAAGATGATGCTTAACCCGGCTAAGCGTGTTTTCGGGGTTCCTGCAGGAAAGCTCCTGGGATTCCTAGTCTCTGAGCGCGGCATTGAGGCTAATCCGGATAAGATCAAGGCTATCATTTCCCTGTCTGAGCCGACATGCATCAATGATGTTCAGTGCCTGGCGGGACGGATCGTGGCTTTAAGCCATTTTATAAGCCGCCTTGCTGAGAAGGTCATCTCTTTATACCAGATGATGAAGAAGACAGACAACTTTGTCTGGAGTACGGCGGTGGGTGAAGCATTTGAGGCCCTCAAGAGGCAGCTCACAGAGCCACCGGTTTTAGCAGCTCTGACTGAGAAGGAACCTTTGCTCTTATATGTGGCATCTAACAACAGGGCAGTCAGCGCCACGATCATCATGGAGCGTAAGGAGGCAGGAAAGGAATATCCGGTTCAGAGTCCGGTTTATTACATCAGCGAAGTCCTGATAGAGTCCAAAACAGAGGTATCTGCATTGGTAGAAGCTAGTATATGGGGTGTTCATGGCCAATCGTAAAGTGAAGCATTACTTCTTGGGGCACCAGATCATGGTGGTTAGCTCTCACCCGTTGGGAGATATAATTCAAAACAGAGAGGCCATCGGCGGGATTTCTAAGTGGGCATTGGAGCTTGGACCTCTTAATCTGAAATATGTACCACGCACGGCGGTCAAGTCTCAAGCCCTGGTGGACTTCATAAACGACTGGACGGAGTGTCAGGCGCCCGAGGAAAAGCCGGATAACACATACTGGACAATCCACTTTGATGGATCTTGGCAGCTGGAAGGATCGGGGGCAGGGGTTGTCTTGACCTCCCCCAAAGGTGACAAATTATGTTATGTATTAAGGTTGATGTTTCCTTGTACTAATAATGTAGCTGAGTACGAAGCTCTGCTTCATGGCCTCCGGGTGGCTAAGGAGATGAACCTGAGCCGGGTTAGGTGTCTTAGCGACTCAAACCTGGTGGCTCAGCAAGTTTCAGGCACTTGGGATTCCAAGGACCCGCGGATGGCGGCTTACCGTCAGGCGGTGGATGTCATCGCTGGTCACTTCAAGGGTTATCAGGTGGATCATATTGATCGTTGCAAGAACGAGGCGGCTGACGCCCTGTCAAGGCTGGGTTCTCAGCGTAAGCCGGTACCACCTAACATTTTCTTAGATGTGTTACATCACCCGTCGGTTAAGTTACCTTCAGAGGAAGACTTGGTTGTGCCTGACCCGGAGGGGCAGTTGGTGGCGGCTCTACATGCTATTCCTGACTGGACCATGCCTTACTTAGCGTAATTGTCTCGCGGAGAGTTACCTGATGATGAAAATCTGGCTAGACAGATCACCACGCGGTCTAAATCTATGACCATAATCAATGGTGAGTTACATAAGTGCAGCATTACTGGCATCTTCCAACGTTGTGTTTCACCTAAAGAGGGCAAGGAAATATTGAATGAAATACATGCTGGCGACTGTGGTCATCATGCCGGCTCAAAATCTCTGGTGGCCAAGGCTTTTCGACATGGTTTTTTCTGGCTGAGAGCTCATAAAGATGCAGAGGATTTGGTTCGCAAGTGCGATGGCTGTCAGGAGTTCGGTCGGCGTACTCATGTCCCAGCTCAAGAGCTGCGCATGATTCCAATTACTTGGCCGTTTGCAGTCTAGGGGCTTGATATGGTTGGGCCTTTCAAGAGATCCGAGGACAAGAAGACCCACCTCTTGGTGGCGGTGGACAAATTTACCAAGTGGGTAGAAGCTGAGCCGGTCAACAAGTGTGGCGCAGTTATGGCGGTTCAATTTATTAAGAAGTTGTTCTACCGCTTCGGTTATCCTCACAGTATCATCATAGATAATGGCACGAACTTATCCAAGGGGGCTATGCAAGCGTTCTGTGAAAGTGAGCACATCCGACTTGATGTTTCTGCGGTGGCTCATCCGCAATCAAATGGTCAGGCAGAACGTGCTAACCAGGAAATCTTGAGAGGTATCAAACCCCGGCTTATGGTTCCTTTGCAGCGCACGCCGGGTTGTTGGGTGGAGGAGTTGTCGTCCATCTTATGGAGCATCAGAACCACTCCTAACAGATCAACAGGTTATACATCTTTCTTCATGGTTTACGGCGTAGAAGCCGTATTACCAAGCGATATCCGTCATGACTCACCACGAGTGGCGGCTTATGTTGAGGAGGATAACAAAACATCACGTCAAGATGCGTTGGATGCCTTGGAGGAAGAACATGATCCCGCGGCGGCTCGATCGGCGATCTATCAGCAAGACCTGCGTCGCTACCATAGCCGCAGGGTTAAGACCCGGACGTTTCAAGAAGGAGACTTAGTGTTGCGGTTGATTCAAGATTAGACGGATGCACACAAGTTGTCCCCTCCATGGGAAGGGCCTTTCGTGGTCAGCAAGAATCTCAACAACGGTCATATTACCTCATTGACGTCCGGGACGACTCAAATACTTCTGGGCAGGAGACCCGCCGACCGTGGAACATAGCTCATCTGTGGCCTTACTACACCTGAGTCATTGAGACTCGACATTGTACACCATCATTGTACATATCATATATATATATATATATATATGAATAAAGTTGGCATCCTGCAAGCTGGGGCCTCTGCCGTTTCACAAATCTCAGTTGTGCAAAAAAGGTCGTCTAGGGGGCTTCCAACCCACTGGGTTTAGCTTATCACACCCTATCGATCGGCTCTTAAGCCAAACGGTTGATTTCGTCAACAAAGGTCATCTAGGGGGCTTCCAACCCGCTGGGTTTAGCTTATCACACCCTATCGATCGACTCTCAAGCTAAATAGTTGATTTCGTCAACAAAGGTCATTTGGGGGCTTCCAACCCACTGGGTTTAGCTTACATACCCTCTTGATCGTCTCTTAAGCCGCCAGAGTTAAACCTGCACGTTTGCAACCTGCCACTCCACCAGGTGACCCGCCTAACTCCTACCAGTTAATCTCGCTTAGAGACCCTGAGACGGTTCAAAGAAATTGACGGCCAATATCGTTAGAGACCCTGTACTGGTTAAGGTTAAACCGGCGGTTTCTTGTCACGTGAGGGCTGGCTTATGGAAAGCAAAGATAAACTCTCTCATCTGCCGCCGACTCTCCGCTATGTGGCCCGTTCGTACTCTTAGACAGTCAATCCTTTGAAAGACCCTGAACTGTTTAAGGTTTAAACGACGGATTTATGTTACGTGAGAGGCAGTTTTTGAGTTACCATGGTACCCATGCCCTGCCGTGTGTCTCTCTGGGATGCTACACTTCCTATCAGTTAATCTCGCTTAGAGACCCTGAGCCGTTCTAAGTAAGGACGACCAATCTCGATAGAGACCCTGTACTGGTTAGGAGTTTTAATTAGCGAGTCCACCCAGAAGAACTAGCACATGAGTTCAAAAAAATTCAAAGAACAAATCCGGAAAGATATAACATCTCCGGGTTGTGCGGTTCTAAGCCACCCTACTAAAAACAGTATGAGACATATTATGTTTCCACAGGTTGGTTATCTCAAGAAGAGCCGCCACGACATCTAGTATGAATTGGAGCACAAGGCAGATACAATATGTTAAAGCGGTGCAGTTTCCTATGTGCATGATGGCATAGTTCAGGCAAGACAAGTTTTACTAAGAGCTTATTACAATGCTCTCCACAGAGCTCAAAAGCAATGACTTAAAGTTTTTTACACGCCCCGAATTTTGGCGGGTCTCGAGAGCCAGATTACCCACGTCGTTATCAAAGGCTCAGCTGGATGATGGGTCACCCTGCGCTGGGTCTTCGACCTCCTCGATCTAGAGATTGTCCACGTCCCAGTTGCAGTTGGTTAAAGCTTCAAATGTTGCCTCTTCAAAGAGGGGAGACGGGTCAAGCTCATGAGCAAAGAACTGCTTACGGCGTGCAGGAATTAAGTCTGTGGCCTCGAAGGTTGGGCCACGCGCTCGCTTGTTCTCGGCATTGTAAGCCACCTGATATGTTGACAGGTTCACTTCTTCCGCCAGCACCGATGCAAGGACTCTGGAGGCCTTCATGCAACAGGCATAGTCGGCTTCTATGAACTTTGATTCGTCGTCCTTCATTGATGGAAACCCGTCCATCATCTCCTCGGGAGTTAGCTCTGGGGCAAAGGCTAAAGCCCGGCTTATGGCTGCAATGGCTCCCTTTCTGGCGGATTATTTCTTGAGCTCCTGGATTTGCTTGCGCAGAGTAGACAACATTTCTATGACTCCTTTCATGGACTGGGGGATACTCTCCTTGTTAAGCATTTCCTTGATGGTGAAGAGTGTTCCGCAGTACAGTTGTTCTTAGAGGGTATAGACGACTTTCAGAGATAACAGGCTCTCCGTGGTGAGTTGACGGCTCTTGGGACCTGTATAAGACGGATTTTTTGTTATAAGCCGCCTTTATAAGTCTTCACACAAGGGTATTGGCTAAAGTACTTACCAAAGATAGCAGCAGACATCTTTGCAATATGGTGTTTCAGGGCATGCAGTTCATCGGATACTTCCATGAGCCGCTAGTCAGCGTATCTGCACGTTGAGCCAGGGCAGTTTTCTCCGTCTCAGCAGTTTCCTTGAAGGCGGCGAAATCAACTTTAGCTTTTACAAGCTCTTTAGCGGCAAGCCGACACTTCTCTTCTGCTGCACTCCTGGCAGCCTGTTGGGAGGCCAGATTGCTCTTCAAGCCGGTCAATTCAGACTTGACGTTATTTAAAGCTTCCTGTGACATACAAAGGTACAAGCAAGGTAAGTCGCCAGGATAGCATATCGTCATATGCTTAAATCAGCAAATATAATGCAAGTCTCGAGCAGATTGCAAGCAATATGCTTGACACTTGGGGGGCTAATGTCTATTTGCTCTTCAATATTTCAAGTACGTTCCGGCTCATCTTTATCAAGTTAAGCCGGCACGTGGGGGCTAATTTCTATTTGCTCTCCAATATTTCAAGTATGTTCCGGCTCATCTTTATCAAGTTAAGCCGACACGTGGGGGCTAATGTCTATTTGCTCTCCAAGACTACAAACTACAGACCACAAAGTAAGTTCTGGCTCATATTTGTCAAAGATAAGCCAACACTTGGGGGGCTACAATTGGCTCTTTGTTCAAGTCTACATCGAAGTTATGACTCATATTTGTCAAAGATAAACCGGCACTTGGGGGCTATAATTGGATCTTTGTTCAAGTCTACATTGAAGTTCCGGCTCATATTTGTCCAACATAACCCGGCACTTGGGGGATACAATTGGCTCTTTCCATGAGGAAATTCAGCTCGTTATTTCTATACTAACCCGAAATTGGGGGCTACAGGTGATCAACTACTTAATATTGAGTACCAGCTCAATATTTGCATATTAAGCCGATACTTGGGGGCTATAGGTTAAGTGGTTCTACTTAAGGCATGGTTTGGAAGACCCAGTTTACCATTTATAAATACTAAACCGGCTCTTGGGGGCTATATAAGGATATAAGGAAAGGAAAGAGTACCTCGTATTTTTTCTTCATCAGGTTGACGAGCTTGAGTTCCATGTTTCGGCTCGTGGTGAGGCGGTTCAAATAACCGGCGTGCAGCTCGTCAACATTTAGCTTCTCCAACACGGGGAGTTCAAGGTCCAGCTTGTCAAAGGCTTCAGTTTTCTCAGTGTGTTTTGTCAACACACGAGGTTTAGGAGTTTGAAAGCCGGTCCCGGTGATGATGACATCTGGAGTAGTTGAATCGTCAACGGTCGTTGAAGGGCTCGGCGGCTTGAAATTGGTCCTCGGAGGGCTCTCGGTGGCCGTCTCATGGGTCACCGGCTCGGCAGAACGACGAGTATCTTTAGGTGCATCCTTGGAGGCAGTAGAAGGTTCAGCATGTGTAGCCGGAGAGTCCGGCTTGGCAGCTTCCGCTCTTGAGCAGTGGGGGCCGAGGTAGAGCTGACGGTTTTTCTTCGCTTTGCTTGAGCCCTGGAGGGCATAGAAGGGTATTATATAAAGTCCATAGGATGACAAAGGATAGAATGCAAATATGGAAGCACGTACTCTGGGTTGATCTTCGGAGGCAACAGCTTGGTTGTCGTAGAGTCGCCTGAAGAAGGGAGTGATTCCTGAAAGAAGTTAAAGTATTATAAAGACAGAATAAAGTGGTAAGGCAAGATTGACAAAATTAAGCCAAGTGAAACAAATACCTTAGCCGACCGTTTCCGTTGAACCGGCGAGTGAGATAACCCGGCCTTGAGATCTTCAGAGCCGGTGCTCCGGGTCTATCATCGGGAGACTTGTTGTTGCTTTTTCAAAAGAAAGTTGGGGTCTAAGTAAGCAAGAGGATGAGAAAATGGGACTTTTCGGATGACCCGTCGTATCTTCTGTGGTGCAAGATGTTCTGAGTCAGATGAGACATAGGTTACCTCAGGGGCGTTGGCATGGCTTGTCTCCGTCTCGTCCCGTGAAGTTATTATTGTTAGTAAGGTGCATGAAGAGAAGGCCAGGAGAGTCAAGTTTTACCTCCGAGTCGTCAGCGTCTGGCTGCTCTTGAGGTGCAGGTTTCTTCTTTCGGCCGACAGCCTTTCCTTCAAATTCTTTGGAGGAGGAACGTATTTCTTTTTCCAGAAACTGGAGTTAACCTGGAAGTAAAAGCAGCCGAAAGAGGTCAGATATTATAAAACATGCATGGATAGCTAAACACGGAAGTCAGGAGATTGACAGTCGCCCTTACATCCGGGGCCGGGTTTGCGGCGCAAAAGGGTGATAATCCGATGGCGCGGAAAGAATCTTGAGATTCATGGATAAGGCTTTTGACGGTAGCAACGATGTCGTCTTCTAACAAAATGTGGATCATTGGTGTCACCCGTATATTCACACATAAGGCGGCTTCTCCGGCTTAGAGGCGTGACTCGCCAAGAGACCCAGCAGCGGGTTAGATCAATCCCTGTCAGACCGTTGGCAATGAGGGCTTTGATTTTAGTGCAAGCCGGAGCATACTTTTCCCTTTCAGAAACTATCATCTGGTCAGGGAGCTCAACCGTGGTGTTGAGTCGGGACGGGCGATAACCCGGTAATGGATGCTCTCCTTCTGGAGAGGTATCTTTGCAATAAAACCAGGTCTTGTTCCAATCCTTAGGATGACTTGGCATACAAACTACTGGAAAGGCCATGTCCCGCCTTCTTTGAATGGAGATACCGCCGAGTTCCAAGCTTGGGCCGGATGCAACTTCTGTCTGGCGGTTGGCATAGAAGAACTCACGGAAGAGGTCAACCGACAAGGTCCCCGTGTATACGTAATCCTTCATAAACTCTTTGGTAACGACAGAGCTGACCCAGTTGCAGGAATTGGACGCACGAGTCATAATGGCGGCTTAAAAAGCTGTGGAAAGTAATAGTGCATGGTGAGTTAGAAGGTGACAGACAAGCTAACGGCGGCTGATGAAATCTAAGTTCTATGAGGCTGAGCCGCCCGTGCAGTTCAGGGCGAAAGCCGGAAGTTTAATGGCGGGTTACGTTGCAGGGCAATGGAGCAAAATACCGCTAAGTGTGGAAAACAGGTTTTCACATGCTATCTATATAAGTGCGGATCTACAGACAAAGGAAAAAGCAAGTTTATTCTAAACCTAACGACGAACGGAGGAACTGGCAAGCGGTCGAAGACAGTAAAAGAGGGGCAATTACGGATCTGTATTGCACTATTTTTGGTTTCCTATGATTTACCGTAGTGGAAAAGGGATACTTGTCAGGTTTGTTGCTCTACATGTCGACTGGCATTACGAAGAGCTCATGTTCTAGTAGGCGGAAGAACTCCATGGATTCACTACCCTCAACTACAGATCTAGGGAATGAAGGAGGACGTACCAGAGGAAATGCGACGGGCGCGGATGATGTTCTGGTCCGTTCAGGTCAATGCAACGACCTCGGGTGATGACGGCGCAGGTGATTCACCGAAGCGAGAGAGCTCAGGGCCGGCAGCGTCGAGAGAAAGAAGAAGAGGCGCAGGTTGCGGAGGAAATGAGAAGGACTGTTCGCGGTCCTATTTAAGAGGCTGAAAGGAAGGAAACGGGCACGGGAATCCAGGAGACCGAAACTGACCGACCGAGATGGACGCCTCGATTTTCGGGCTATCGGTTTAATGATGAAAGATCCATTGAGGTCGTCAGGGAATCTTTTTGGCATATCCAATATGACGTCACGGCGAGTTACATTTTCTTACTTTTAGGTGTTGAAGGAAGAGACTCGCCACCAAGTAAAATGGACGATTGACATGAGCAAGCTCAAATCAACCTGGGGCCTAATGTTGGGGATATAACCCCATGGTGAGACCCGCCCAGGTGGGGACGGGTTATACCTGGCGGCTCATATACGAGACTAAGGCTGATGGGCCTCGAGATGGAAGCTTAGACATATGGCGGTTTACCAAGATGGGCCTAGGCAAGGCCCAGACCAAGAAGGCACGAAGACCCGGGCGGTTAAGCCTTCCGGAGATGGCTTGCCCAGGAAGGCAAGGTGACATAGAGATAGAGTCGGATACATTGTAAAAGTCGGTATGAGACTTGTAACCCGTGGTCTTGGCCTCCTATATAAGGGCGAGACTCGGGGCGACTTAGACAGAAACCAATCAATCAAGAACTAGGTCAAGCGAATCCTCTCCCTTGTAATCGATACTCCAATCAATACAACACCAGCAGGACGTAGGATTTTACCTCATCTCGAGGGGCCGAACCTGGGTAAACTCGTGTCCTTCGTCCCAACCAACCCCTTTGAGTCCATCACCTTAGCGATGGCCTCGAACATAAGTCCTCGGACATCTGCCGTGATAAACCACGACAGCTGGGGAGTAGTTTTCCTGCTTTTTTGCCAACTCCTTGGCTCGAGCTCGAGCTCGACTCCCTTTGTCCTGGAAGATTATACTTCTTGATAGACCGCACATAGTCGCGGTCCTTCTGATTGTCAGTTGGTCAAGCCATATCAATAAAGTGTTGTGAGACATGCTCAGGTACTTTCTCCTTTGGTGGCAGGGGCGGTTTCGGTCCAAAATGAGCCTTCACTTTGGCATCCACTACGGTGTTGAGTTCCTCCTTAGTCAGGTGGTAAGGTAATTTAGGAAGAGGCTTGAGGCTTTGACCATATTTGAATTTCTTGCCTATTGTACCGCTAGCCATCGTAGCTGCAGCCTTTCTCTTCCGCTATTGCTTAGGTGACAGAGCACGCTAAGTTGGCGGAGACGGCAGACGTGGTGTCGGACTTGGAGTCGACGAAGCACGTTGACGTCATGCCAGACTTGGAGGAGGAGTCGGCTGACGCGGTTCCGGACTTGGAGGAGACACGGTTCCGGACTTGGAGGAGTAGGACTTGGCTGACACCGTGCCGGACTTGGAGGAGGAGTCGGCTGACGTGGTGCCAGACTTGGAGGAGGAGGAGTCAACTGACGTGGCGGCGGACTTGTAGGAGGAGGAGTCGGTGGCCTTGGAAATACGATGCAATCCTTTTTCCATAGAATGATACGACGTATGGCCTCTCCCAGTGGTCTCTCCTCGTCATCTCCAAGAATGTCAAGTTGTAGCTCGTGATATCCTAACATCACTTCACCAAACCCGACACGAGCATAGACAGCTGCAATGGGACTGCAATGGAAGGTTGCTTCACGGGGATTTGCTAAAGCTTAGCCGTCTGCCACCTTCTTCGATAAGTTCTTCACTTTCATGTGTAGCTCACAGTTAGTCCTGTCTTTAATATCATCCACAGGGTAGCTAGCTAGCAGTGCATCATCGATATCGGCCGGGGCGGAACCCATGCTGCTTCTCGGCATAAATGGGATGGTGCTATCCAATGCTAGATCGATATGCTCATGCCGCCACTGAGATGCCCTTTCCTCGCTGAGTGAGTTGATCTGATCCTGCTGCCACCTGATTCTGGATTCCAACTCCAGGTGCTTTGATTCGAGGCCTTCAAGGCGGAGTGCTTCCTCCTTCTTCTCCTCCTCCTACATATTGCACGGCTTCTGTAGTCGTCGTTCCAACCCGCAAACCCCTCAAACCACGGAACAACGCCTTTGCCTCGTGTTCTTCCCGAGTGTTCAGGATTCTTCAGGGCGTGCGTAAGCTCGTCGTCCTCTCTATGTGGGCGTGAATGCCCCCGTTTGAGCTTCTTCTATTTTCATTAGTATTTCGTCTGTCACTTCTTTAAGACTTGCCTTCACCTTAATCAGCCCTGTCTCTGGGTCCAACTCCCCCCCATGCGCATAAAACCATGTCCTGCACCTCGGGGGCCAGGTCAATGTAACTGGAGTGACCCCTGCACTAACCATCTCTTGATCAGATTGATCCCACTTAGGCAGGGCCACCTGGTAGCCACCTGGCCCCAGAGTATGGTGCCACTTCTTTTTCGCAGCATTAATCTTATTTTTTCTCGACCGTTTCTTAGCGTGTTCCGATTCCTTGAACTTCACGAAATCGTCCCAGTGATCTTTTGCCTTCACCAGTGCTCCCTTGAATTCTGGCGTCTTATTTTTTTGCTTTGACGTACCCAGCCCATGTATTTTTCTTGAAGGTGTTGAATGCGACCGCCATCTTTTTAAGAGCATAGTTTTTGACTTTCTTCAGATCAACATCTCTCACATTATCTGGTAGGGTGAAATGTGACATGAGTGTATCCCAAAGCACATATTTTGCTCTTTCGTCGACAAAAGTAACTCCTGCTTGATCTCCCTTTGCTGGCTTTTTCCATTCTTGAACGGAGATCGGGATTTGGTCCCTAACAATAACTCGGCATTGATTCTTGAACTTGGTCGCATTTTTCCTAGGTTCAAGCGTTTCGCCATTTGATGTTTTGATGGAATCGATGTTGAACTTTACGCCAGCATCCAACTTTCTGGACGGGCCTCGAACTACCTTGTCGCTTGTAGAAGATTTGCTCGATCCGGAGGCCTAAAAGAAGAAAGATTGATTCGTTAATACATACAACTCAATTAAGACATGTAATGATCACCAGATGGCTTATATAATAAATATACCTCGCCGGTCTTTGTTATTTGAAGAACATTTTCTTCGTCAACATCGCTGTCGACTTCATCTATTCGTTCGTCTTCATCAAATATCATACAACCCTCACCGGAATCATTCAGATATTGCGAGCCGTCATCATCTTAAGGTTCATGCTCTGGGCTCGGGGAGCGTATGATGTCGAATAGAGCCTCTTCTCCTTCTTTGTCGGTATTGTCCATAGCTTTTATTTAACTAACCGAGAAGAAAGATAAAACAATTTAGTATTCAAATTAGAATGCATGCAATCAATAAGGAAAAACTGGATCATACTACATAATATGCATCTCGAATAATTCATATAATATGCATCATCGAATAAAATCTCGAATAAATCGTCTCGAATATTATCGAATATAATCTCGAATACATCTCGAGTATTATCACTAATACATCTCGAATATTATTATATAATATCACTAATATAGATGTAGTTGACGTCTAGCGGCGCAAGCGGTGGACACCCAAACAGAAGGAACTATGACAGGATCATAGCCCGGGTGATATCCCTGAATAACCTGCCAGGTATTGGAGAACCTGACGTCCAACGTATCCATGTAGCGACGGACGTGCTCATCCTCCTCCCTGACACGGTGACGTACCACCTCCGACGGGGTCGGCTACCTCCGCACCGAAAGTGACCCACGCGAACGCCACCAAAGAATCTCCGAGTCGATGACGGGACTCGGGTTCCTCACCAAGATGCGCGCCCCTAAAGGTAGCACCTCCTAGTGCCAGCCCGGCGAAGCCCAGTCCCGTACATGGAGCCTCTGAAGCAGGACGTCGTCGTAAACGAGTTGACGACGAGAATGCGGGCCGGGCATCGTTCACACCGTGAACAAATTCTATGCAATTTGAAAAAATGCCTAATTGTGATTTTTGTAATTCTTTTTAACTTGATTTTGCAAATACTTAACAAACTTTTTTTTATGCAATTTTGTCTATGCTTTGTCAAAATTCCTCAAATGTTTTCTATACATTGTATACATACATATACTAATTGCTGTACATATATTGCATCAAATGTCAAAATTCCTCAACTTTTTTCTATACATTGTATACGTACATATATATATATACTAATTTCTATCCATTGGATAAAAATGTCAAAATTCCTCAAAATTTCTATACATACATTATACTAATTAATTCCTCAAATGTCAAAATTCTTTTGAATAATGTCAAAATTTCTATACATATATACTGAAACATACAAAAATACATATAAATCATCTAACTTAAGAAAATGTGGGGCGGGGGGGCTTGGGGAGGGGCGGCCATGGCGGCAGGGGGCGAGGGAGAGGGGGAGAGGGAGGAAAGGAGCTCATAGCGGGGCGACGGCAAGGCGAGGCAAGTCGGCGTCGGGGCAGGCGGCACAACGAGGAGCTCGGGGATGAGCGGGCGCGGGCGGCGTCGGGGATCGGAGAGGAGGGCGCGTCTGGGGTCGGGGATCGGTGAGGAGGCGTGGGCAGCCAGCATCGGGGGCGGCAATGAGCTCCGGCGTCGAGGGAGGCGAGACGGCGTCGCGGTAGGCACGTATGGCAGCAGCCTGGCAGCGCGGCGATCTCCTTTGTAGTGGTCTAAGAAGCAGAGAACGAATCGAACTGTGAAAAAATTATAAAGTGTGGTATATATATATATTCGAACCTTTAGTCGTGGTTGGTGGCTCCAACCGCGACTAAAGGCACCCTTTAGTCGCGGTTGGAGCCACCAACCGTGACTAAAGGTCAATTTCGCCAGTCGAAGCGGCGGGAAGCGCAGACCTTTAGTCGCGGTTGGTGGCTCCAACCGCGACTAAAGGGAGGCTTTAGTCACGGTTGGAGCCACCAACCGCGACTAAAGGCTGGTGCTCGCGCAGGCACGGTGCAGGGCAAGTTTAGTCCCACCTCGCCAAGCGAGGGCGCCCGGACCAGCTTATAAGCCCCGCCACGGCATCTCTCTCGAGCTCCTATCTAAGTAGGCTTGTGTGGGCCTAATGAACCTGTGCAGCCCTGTTGGGCCTACTGGGTCTTGCGGGCCTGCATCCTGGCCCAACTAGAGGTTGGGTTTCTAGTCGTATGCAGGCCATGGCGGCCAAGTAGGCGGCCTATTTTTTATTTACTTTTCAAAAAAAATTGTTTTTTGCTTTATTTAATTTCTTTTGTTTCTGAGTTTTTTGTGCTTTATTTAGAGTTAATGAGTGAATCTTTTTTTGCGTTAGGTCAAAAAAAATTATAAACTTTCTCTTAGTGGCAGCAGTTTTCAAATTTGAATTATTTGAAATTTGTTTTTTTAGAATCACCGGGGGGAGTTCCCCACGTGAATATATTACTCAAAAGCTACTGAGGCAGCAAGTATGGAATTACATAGGCACGACGGAGCGTGCGGGAGGAAGGAACGCCACGGGAAGACGTCCTCCTTGTCACGTGTCTCCATAAGACAATGTGACCATAAGTCCAAATCAGAAATAAGGTGTCTAAGGGTTATTATAGAGCATTGGTCAATATTTTGAAATAACATGTCGTTGCACGCTGCCCAGATCTTCCATAGTAGTGGCATGAGAACCAAAGGCCAAGCTCTATGGGGGAGCTGGTGTGGAAGTGGTATATCCCAAAGCTCAGTGATGTCGGAGACTTGTGGCAGAATATCAATGTGTTGCCATACCCGGTTGGCAAGAGGGCATGACACAAACATGTGCATGGAGTCCTTGGGGAGGAGGCCACATCGGGGGCATATGTCGATGGTGATGATATGCTTATGAGCGAGGTTTGACCTGGTGTTGAGTCGATCTTTGAAGAGTAGCCAAGCAAAAAAATTGAGCTTGCGAGGAGCCTTGGACCGCCCTATGAGAGGGGCAAGGGGATCCTTGTCCGGTCTTGACATGATGGCGCCGTATGCATGCTTGGTGGAGAAGTCGAAGCCTCCAAGTATGAACCTTTTGTCATCCTCCGGCGAAGGTAGAAAGTCCTGCAAAATAGCCAAAAGAGAAACAAGCTCTTCCTCTGCCGCAAGGGTGAGACGATTACGGAGGTTAGCAGTTAAACCGTAACGAAGAATATTAGCCACTTTAACTAGCTCTAGGGTGGAGTGGGAGAACATATGGGGGAAGGTAGTAGCAAGTGGTCTAGGTGTCAACCAAGTATCAAGCCAGAAATAAGTGTGATAGACACTATTTGTGAGGACGAAGGAGATTTTTTGGAGTAGGGGTAGTTGCTGGGAGATGGTTCGGCAGAGAAAGGAGTTTTGGTGGGAGGATGAGACTAGGGCGTTTGGATGTTGAAGGTCAAGCCACTCTAACCATGGTGTCTATGAAGAGGACAGGGCCTTGTTTGGGAATTTCATAAGAAGGCAAATATTTTGAAGAGAGTCAATGGTTTTGAGCATACTTTTTGGGACACGAAAAACAGACATAAAGTAGGTAAGTATAGAGTCAAGGACCACGAAGATGAGAATGAGAGGATCACCTTTGTCTAACAGTTTTGCACGCCAACCAGTCATAAGTTTATGAGAGCGTTCTACTAGAGGGGCGAATGCATTATAGGGAGATTTGGTAGGTGCAAGGGGAAGGCCGAGGTAGGTTTGGGGGAAGGGGGCGCGTGTGCATCCCTTGGCTAGGGCAATGGCCGAGGCCGTGTTGTCATCCGTGTGAAGTGTGGCTAGTGTTGTCTTACAAAAGTTGATGGACAGGCTTGTAGCTTGGCCAAAGTTGGTGAGGATTACTTTTAGAACCGCAGCGGTGACGGGTGAAGCGGCAACGGCTATAAGCGTGTCGTCTGCGTATTGCAGAATGGTTGGAGGCAAGTGAGAGAAGATGGGGTGATGAAGAGTTTCCTCAGGGTTCTGAAGGATAAGCTGCTGGAGCAGGTCTGCTACGATGAGGAACGGGTATGGGGATGCTGGGTCGCCTTGCCTAAGGCCGTTTTTGCAGGCAATCCAATTACCCGGAATGCCATTTAGGAGGATGGCAGTTTTGCCAGTTTGAAGGAGGCATTGGATCCAATTACGAAAGGTCTATGAAAAACCACGAACTAGCATAATCTTGTCTAGGGCAGGCCATGACACGGAGTTGAAGGCCTTCCTGAAATCTAACTTGAAGACCAAAATAGGTCGTTTCCGAGTGTGGCAGGAGCTAATAAGGTCTGCTGCGAAAACATAGTTTTCAGCAATATTCTGCCCTAAGATGAACCCAGTTTGGTTGTCATGAACTAGTAAGGGTACGAGCGGCATGAGACGTGAGGTTAAGACTTTAGCCACAGCTTTAATCGGACAGTTTTGGAGAGAGATGGGTCTAAAGGCGTCTGGGGAGGTAGGCGCATCCTTTTGGGGAAGGAGGACGATGTGGGCCCTATTTATTCTTTCTGTGTCGGCAATGCCTTGATGTAATCGCGAGAAAAAAGGGAGGATGACTCATTTCACCAGTGGCCAGTATTTTCGATAAAAAAAGGGGGCCGAAGCCATCAGGCCCAGGGCTTGCTTGGGGGTTCATTTGGAAGAAAGCTCGTTTGATTTCATCTTCGGAGAATGTTTCGTCTAAGACATGGAGCCCAGGAACAGGTTGAGGGTAGATTTCGTTCAGATCGAAGGCCCGGGAGGTATTCGTTGGTGCACCAATTAAAGAGACAAAAAATCACACAAGATAGTGGCTTTTTGAGGATGAGAAGTGAAGTCAACACCGTCCTGAGTGAGCGAGAAAATATTGTTCTTTCGCATACGTTGAGAGGCAGACATGTGAAAGAATTTAGTGTTTTCTACACCATGGATGGCCCTAGAGACTTTAGCCCGCCATCTCCATTACATCATTTTTTCCTGTATCGTGCATTTTAGGAGAGAGATGATTATCTTATGGGTGAGGAGTTCAGTTTGAGAGAGCATCCAAAGTTCCTCGACGTGATCCAAGGCAGCGATAGCCACTTTGCAACATAGTTCACATAGAGGTGTAGGGGCATGTGAGCGTGCCCATTTTTTAGACAGTTCCATGATTTTTTGAGAGAGTAGGCTAGGATGGCTGTCGCGTTGGTTGTGGTGTGAGGGTTTTGTGACCAGCATTTTTCAATGATGTCATTGCAAGGGAAGAAGTTGGTCCAACCAGGTTCAAATTTAAAGAAATTAGAGCGAGGGATCGTCGTGGTAACGTGTACGAGGAGAGGAACATGGTCGGACGTGAAATGTGTGAGCAAGGAGAGGGACGTGTTGGGGAATGCGTCAGCCCATGCAAGGTTGAAGAAAGCACGATCAATCTGTTCTGGGGTGGGAGAGGATCTATTGTTTGACCACGTGAACTGGCGATCGAGGAGAGGCAGTTCGACTAGTGCTAGGTCATTGATGGTTTGTTTGAAGGCATTAGCTTCGGAAGATCGAAAAGCGTTGTTGTTTTTGTCGACAAGGAAGCGGAGCAGGTTGAAGTCTACAACCAGTAACCATGGGGAGTCGTCGGGTTGAGCGATAGCTAGGAGCTCGTCAAGGAAGTATTGTTTGAGCTCGCGGGAGGAGGGGCGTAGATGTTTGAGATAGCAATGTTATACGCACATGTCGTCATCTTTAGGACTAGGGTAGATGAGAAGGCGTGGTGTGAGTGCGAGATGATTCAGAGGGAGGTAGTGTTAACGGCAGAGATTGTGCCACTAGCCGTGCCAACAGCGGGAAGGCAGAATGCTTGATCGAGTTGCAGTGGCATAAAAGTTCTTGGCTTGGAGTCAGTGTAAGTTTCAACTTTAGATTCTTGCAAGAGGGCAATGTGGGGTTTAATTGGGATTAGTTCCGATAGGATGTCAGAGCACTTGGCATCATCACCCAAACCGTGTACATTCCAAGAACAGATAGAAATGATAGCATTACTCATGATAGTAGTACAGACACCAACAGTAGACAGGGGAGTACAGAGGTTCTACGGGCCCTAGCCTTACAACACGATGCAAGAACAACACTTGAACTAAGGATAGTAGGCATGATAGCAAAAGTAGCAACGACACACTAGAACATTGGAGCAGGATGAGGACAGGGCAAAGCATCGCGAAGGCCGTTGATGCCGGTGGGCGGCGTAGTGAGCTGAAGAAAATCATGGCTCGTCATCCTCACCAGAGGCAGATGCCTCGGAGGCAAGGATCACGGCAATGTGGCCATCATCGGCACCACAGAGCAGAGAGATGGTGGCCAAGTCTTCAACAGTGGCAGGGGGGCCATCAGCAGAGTCGAGGCGTGCCTCCTGGATGGCATGGACGATGGCCTGATCGGCGTCAGCGGCAGAGAGGCATGCAGCATTGGCCTTGACTGCCTTGGATGCAACGGCAATAGAGTTTTTTTTGCCTCCTAACCAGCAAGGCGCATGCTGCGGCGCAACTTGTCCTTGGAGAAGGAGTGGCCACGAGTGGCGTTGCGGTGCACCTTGCGAATCGTGCTCTCGTGGGTGTCGAGGTCCTGGAGGGAAGGAGCGTTTGCATGTGAGGATTCATCGGCAGAGAAGGTGAAAGAGGCGGCAGTAGCAGGGTTGAGGGCGGGCGGTTCGAATGAAGATAAGGTGGATGTCTCTCATACCACCAGAGCAGCCACACCTGGTGCGGCCGCAGCCTAGTCGAGGAGTGGTGCAGGAGGCTCCACGGAGCCAACCCGAGGGACCGGGCAGAAGACAGGAGGTGTCACGGCAGGTTGGGCCGATGTATGCACCGCGTCCAGGGAGTCACCAATGGTGCCATGCAGGAGAGGGGAGTGCATGCCCTCGAAGCCGGTAGAGCCGTCGTCCGAAATGATGAGGGGGTGCGCACAGTTCTAGGGGCTACAAGTTTGGGCCCACCCCCAAACATCACGTGCGAGCCGCTGTTAGGGGCGGCGATCAGCCTTGTTCCGCCATACGTGGGGTCTGCATGCCATCTGGCCCGTACGGCAAAAACCACCGGATCAATGGGGTCGGCGGAAAGAGGGCAAGGGGAGCCACGCTAGGAGGGTGGTGCAGAGTCACCGTCAGAGGAGTCGTTGGCAAAGGGGTTGGCCCCCTCGTTGTGGTGCCAATGAGAGATTTCGATGACTTTGGCGATCTTGATCTCATTGAGAGGTGGAAGTTGGATGACGATCCCAGGCGGAGCTGGCTTGCCAACTTGAGCAAGAACAAGGGCATGGACAGAGGTGTAGTCTACACCGTGGAGGCAAAAGTCATCCACGGCGCAGACGTCACCAAGGAAAGCAAGGACGAAGCAAATGTCGTTGTTGTGCTAGAGTTCGTGAGGGAATTCGGAGACTTCAACCTCCATGTGGTCGGTGAAGACGGTAATGGAGCGGTCAGCGTGCTCTACCGGCTCGATGGTGATGACATTGCCCTCAAAGTCAATGGGAGTGCGGCGGACGACGTTGTTTCGGGCATCACGTGTGTGGAAGGTGAGGCAGGCAACCCCAGGCCAGGATCCACCCATGATGAAAACTGGGTTGCCGCAGGTATGTTGGATGGCGCGGTAGATGAGAGGTGTGAGATTTGGGTCGGGGGTCTGGAGGTGGGCGAAGGCAAAGCGACATGGGCAGTGGACTAGGCAGGGTGGGGCGACGACAAGAGGCATGTCGCCATAGGGGGCAACAGACCAGCCTCATGGTCTGGGCGCGGCAGCTCAGCTTCAGAGTCAGAGTCAGAGACTTGTGTAGTGGCTGGAGTGTATTGTGAGGCAATGTGGATGTCGGAGAGGCGACCACGCAGTGCCTGAGTGTCGAAGTGGGGTGGATTGTGGTTGCTGGGTGTGTGGAGGGGGTGGGGGGAGGGGGAGGAGCCGGTGCACGTGGTGATGAGGGGGGAGGCAGGGTAGCGTCGTCGGATCCGATGGGGATACCATGAAGGATGAAAGGAGAGGGGACGCAAACGGCAGGGAAGGGCTCGGATAGGATGAGAGGGACGTCTCCGATCATGAGGGTGTGTGGGTCGCGGATCGCGACCGATGATGAGCTGCCAGGGTCCATGCTGCTAATTTAAAAATAGATTTTCCCATGATTCTTTTTCTACTGTTTAATATTAGTGTGTTTTATCATTATATTCAATTTTCCAATTCTCAGGTTATTTAAAAATGAAATTACTTTGTAACAGATGAGTTCTCGTCTGAAACCCTGACACTTCGAAAGAGATTGTCCATTTTGTACACAAAGTGCATCCAGTTTTTGTCGTAACCCTCTCAACTTTTTAGCACATGCTATGTGGGTGAAATGATGATACCATGCCAACTTTCAACCTTTTCAGAGTTCATTTGTAGTGCTTTTCAATTTCAGGGTCATTTAGCTCAAAAATTCAGTAAATGCATGAAAACAGCAAATTAAGTCAGAAAGGGTTGAAAATTCATGACGTGGCTTTGAATGGTGCATACTGAATGCAAAAAAAAGTCTGGAGTTGAAATAAGTTTAAAAAAATGAAATGCCTTTGTAACAGACGAGTTTTCATGTGAAACCCTGGTACTCCGAAAGAGATTGTCCATTTTGTACACGAAGTGCATCCAGTTTTTGCCGCAACCCTCTCAACTTTTTAGCACATGCTATGTGGGTGAAATGATGATACCATGTCAACTTTCAACCTTTTAAGAGTTCATTTGCAGTGCTTTTCAATTTTAGGGTTATTTAGCTCAAAAAATTAGTAAATGCATGAAAAATAGCAAATGAAGTCAGAAGGGGTTGAAAATTGACGACATGGCTTCGAATGGTGCATACTGAACGCACAAAAAGTCTAGAGTTGAAATAATTTTAAAAAATGAAATGCCTTTGTAACCGACGAGTTTTCGTCTCAAACCCTGATACTTCGAAAGAGATTGTCCATTTTGTACACGAAGTGCATCCAGTTTTGCCGTAACCCTCTCAACTTTTTATCACATGCTATGTGGGTTAAATGATGATACCATACCAACTTTCAACCTTTTCAGAGTTCATTTGTAGTGCTTTTCAAATTCAGGGTCATTTAGCTCAAAAAAATCAGTAAATGCATGAAAAATAGCAAATGATGTCAGAAAGGGTTGAAAATTGATGACGTGGCTTCGAATGGTGCATACTAAACGCAAAAAAAGTCTGGAGTTGAAATAAGTTTAAAAAATGAAATGCCTTTGTAACCGACGAGTTTTCGTTTGAAACTGTGATACTTCGAAAGAGATTGTCCATTTTGTACATGAAGTGCATCCGGTTTTTGCCGTAACCCTCTCAACTTTTTAGCACATGCTATGTGGGTGCAATGATGATACCATGCCAACTTTCAACCTTTTCAGAGTTCATTTGTAGCGCTTTTCAATTTCAGGGTCATTTAGCTAAAAAGTAGTAAATGAATGAAAAATAGCAAATGAAGTTAGAAAGGGTTGAAAATTGATGTCGTGGCTTCGGATGGTGCATATTGAACGCACAAAAAGTCTGGAGTTGAAATAAGTTTAAAAAATGAAATGCCTTTGTAACAAACGAGTTTTCATCTCAAACCCTCATACTTCGACATAATATTTCTTCGCGTTTCAAATGCCAAAACACATAAGTACACTACTATTACAAAGATTCCCTCTGGTTTGTCCGAAGTGGGACTTTCCAGATATATAAGTCCGGAAACTAACTAGAGAAGACAGTCACATCCCAGAGTGGGATCTTTGGGTATAAAAAAAATTCTTCGCGTGTGTCCCTTTGCGTCGTAATCATGGGCAATCTTCATCGTTTAACTTGATGCTCGGGTCAACATTCACTGTGAAGGGATCAATTTCTTGAAACTTTTCATAATCTTCTGACATGTCTATCTTGTCCTCCACTCCCACGATGTTTCTTTTCCTTGAAAGAACTATGTGTTGCTTTGGCTCATCATATGATGTATTCGCTTCCTTATCTTTTATTTTTCTCGGCTTAGTAGACATGCCCTTCACATAGAAAACCTGCGCCACATCATTGGCTAGGACGAATGGTTCGTCTGCGTACCCAAGATTGTTGAGATCCACTATTGTCATTCTGTACTGCGGGTCTTCCTTTACCCCACCTCTTGTCAGATTGACCCATTTGCACCGAAACAAAGGGACCTTCAAACCAAGTCCATAGTCAAGTTCCCATATCTCCTCTATGTAACCATAATATGTGTCCTTTGTCCTATTGGTGTTTGCTGCATCAAAGCGGACACCACTATTTTGGTTGGCGCTCTTTTTATCTTGGGCGATCGTGTAAAATGTATTCCCATTTATCTCGTACCCTTTGAAAGTCAATATAGTCAAAGATGGTAACTTTGACAACAAGTACAGGTCATCTGCAACAGTGTCGTCATGCATGAGACGTTTCTGCAACCAACCGGCAAAAGTCACCGTTTGTTCATGTGTAATCCAGTCGTCAGACTGCTCCGGGTGTTTGGAGCATAGAATATTCTTGTGTTGCTCGATATACGGAGCCACCAAGGCGGAACTTTGTAGAACTGTGTAGTGTGCTTGCGCCAAAGAATGCCCGTCCTGGCATACTAGTGAATTCTTTCCTAGCGTGCCTTTTCCACCCAGTCTGCCCTCATGCCGCGATTCAGGAACACCAATCGGCTTAATGTCAGGAATAAAGTTAACACAAAACTCAATGACCTCCTCTGTTTCATGGCCCTTGGAGATGCTTCCTTATGGCCTAGCACGATTATGAACATATTTCTTTAAGACTCCCACAAACCTCTCAAAGGAGAAATTGCATTAAGGAATGAACATAGCTTCACAATGGCTAATCGAACATTTTCCGGTAGAAGCCCCCTCAATGCAATCGGAAGCAGTTGTGTCATAATCATGTGGCATTCATGAGACTTTAGGTTCTGGAACTTTTCTCTGACGTATTTATTATTCCCTTTATATTCGACGAGAAGCCAGACGAGACCTTCATACTGAGCAGGCATTCGAAGAAGATTTCCTTCTCTTCTTTGGTAAGAGTGTAGCTGGCATGACCCTGAAACTGCTTTGGATCCATGTTGTCTTCTCCGTGCATACGTTGCTGGTCCTCACATGCCTCCGGTGTATATTTTGTCTTCCCATACATGCCCAAGAAGCCTAGCAGGTTCACACAAAGATTCTTCGTCACGTGCATCGCATTGATTGCAAAGCGGACCTCTAGGTATTTCCAATAGGGTAGGTCCCAAAATATATATTTCTTCTTCCACATGGGTGCGTGCTTGTCAGCGTCATTCGGAACAGATTGTCCGCCAGGACCCTTTCCAAAGATTACTCTTAAATCCTTGACCATATCAAGTATATCATCACCAGTACGGTGGTGAGGCTTCTTTCGGTGATCTGCCTCACCTTTGAAATGCTTGCCTTTCTTTCTTATGGCATGCCTTCTCTGAAGAAATCGATGATGCCCCAGGTACACATTCTTCTTACATTTATCCAAATATATATTGTCGGTATCATCTAAACACTGCGTGCATGCGTGGTATCCCTTGTTTGTCTATCCTGAAAGGTTACTCAGAGCAGGCCAATCATTGATGGTTACAAACAGCAACGCATGTAGGTCAAATTCCTCTTGTTCTTTTGCATCCCACGCACGTACACCTTTTCCATTCCACAGTTGTAAAAGTTCTTCAACTAATGGCCTTAGGTACACATCAATGTCCTTGCCGGGTTGCTTGGGGCCTTAGATGAGCACTCGCATCATAATGAGCTTCCGCTTCATGCACAACCAAGGAGGAAGGTTATAGATACGTAGAGTCACATGCCATGTGTTATGATTGTTGTTCTGCTCCCCAAAAGGATTAATGCCATATGCACTTAAATCCAACCATACGTTCCTTGCGTCCTTTGCAAAGTCCTTCCACTTTATCTCGATTTTTCTCCACTGCGATCCGTCGGCGGGTACTCTCAACTTCCCATCTTTCTTATGATCTTCATTGTGCCATCACATCAACTTGGCATGCTCTTTGTTTTGGAACAAACGTTTCAACCGTGGTATTATAGGAGCATACCACATCACCTTGGCAGGAATCTTCTTCCTGGGGTGCTCGCCCTCAACATCACCAGGGTCATCGTGGTCGATCTTATAGCGCAATGCACAGCATACCGAGCATGCATTCAAATCCTCGTACTCGCCATGGTAGAGGATGCAGTCATTAGGGCATGCATGTATCTTCTCCACCTCTAATCCTAGAGGGCATACAACCTTCTTTGCTTCGTACGTACTGTTGGGCAATTCGTTGTCCTTTGTTAGCTTCTTCTTTAAAATTATCAGCAACTTTTCAAATGCCTTGTCAAATACACCATTCTCTGCCTTCCATTGCAACAATTCTAGTGTGGTACCCAACTTTTTCTTGTCATCTTCGCAATTTGGGTACAACCCTTTTTTGTGATCCTCTAACATGCGCTGTAACTTTAGCTTCTCCTTTTCACTTGCGCAGTTTCTCTTTGCATCGGCAATGGCCCGACCAAGATCATCAGCGGGCTCATCTGATGACTCTTCTTTAACTCCTTCTCGCATTTCTGGCTCAACTTCTTCCCCCATTGTTGTACCATCGTATTCATGGAACCCATGGCCAGGATAGTTGTCGTCATCTTCTTCTTCTTCATACTCTTCCATTGGGACCCCTCTTTCTCCGTGCTTGGTATAACAGTTATAGCCGGACATGAAACCGGACTCAAACAGGTGGACGTGAATGGTTCTTGAGTTAGAGTAATTTCGATCATTCTTATAGCCAGCACATTGACAATACATAAAACCATCCGCCCGCTCGTTTGCCTCAGCCGCAAGCATAAAAGTATGCACACCATTAATGAACTGGGGAGAGCATCGGTCATCGTACATCCATTGCCGGCTCATCTTGATTACACAACACCGAAAAGACCAAATTAATACAAGTTCATACATAAAGTTCATACACACTTGTTCTCATAAAACAACATACAAACTCTCTAGCTAAAGCATTTAAATGCAACAACAAATGCGATCAAGATCGCAACTAAGGTAACAATTGATCCAACAGCATAGTGATACCAAGCCTCACTATCAATAGCATATTTTTTAAATATTCTAATCTTCAAGCGCATTGCATCCATCTTGATCTTGTGATCATCGACGACATCGGCAACATACAACTCGAGTTTCATCTTCTGTTCTTCAACTCTTTTCAATTTTTCTTTCAAATACTCATTTTCTTTTTCAATTAAATTTAACTTCTTGACAAGAATATCTATGTCGGTTGGAATTTCCGGTTCACATACCTCCTAGATAAAAATATCTATGTCAACTTGATGGGCATAATTGTCATAAACATGAAATGCAACAAATAGTTATAAAAGAAAGTATATACCACATCCGAATCATAAATCGGACGAGGGCCGACGGGGACGGATATCAAAACCATGCCACTATGTATAACAAACAACCATATAGGTAAGAAAACTATAGAAGTAACTATCTAAATCTTACAAACATGATTTTTTTTATAAAAAAGGATAAGAACAAGAGGCTCACCAAGGTGGTGCCAGCGACGGGACAGTGCGGGCGATCGGCGGTGGTTACGACGGGGACGGGAAGACACTAAGTAAACCACACCTACACATGCAGAGTAAGAAGTTAATTTGGGATCAAATTGCATATAAATAAAATAAAATACCACATATAAATACTCCCAAACTAAAACCCACAAATCAATATACTTATAGAGCATTGCAAGAGCTAATCTAGCAATGAGAGCTGAAAGGACAAAGTTGCTAACCTTTGTGAACACTTGGATGGATGGGGTGCCTCCAAATCTTGACAAATTTTAGAAAAATGGAGGTGAGCTCGAGCAAGGGGAAGAACAAAGGAGAGGAAGAAGGGGAAAAACAGGGAGGAGTGTGCTCGGGTTGGCCGAAGGGTTCATATAGGGGACCTTTAGTCCCGGTTCGAGACACAAACCGGGACTAAAAGTGAGCCTATAGTCCCGGTTCGTGCCACGAACTGAGACTGAAGGTGATCATGGGGCCCCAGGCTGACACCAACCTGCCACCACCCTTTAGTCCCGGTTCGTGTTACGAACTGGGACTAGAGGTCCGGAACGAACCAGGACTAATGATGCCCATCCCGAACCGGTACTAATGGTCAGATTAGTGCCGGTTCAAAACCAGACCGGGACTAATGCTTTGGACAAAAGGCCTGTTTTCTACTAGTGAATCAATATAACTGGCCCTATTCCTTATCGTTGGTAACTCGTTTGACTATTGACTTAACAATGAAAGTGGATGAGCTTCAAGCATATCGTGTAGCGGTAGTGCTCCTTGTTGTTGGGAAGCCAAAGTAGTTACACCACTCTGTGGGAGATATGTCGGAATTCCATGAGACGAAAAGTGATCCGCTCATCCCCTTCTCTGGCGTTCAACCCAATGTTTTGTCAAAAAGTGCTGAGAAATTCAAGTGTCAACCGACGATACATAGCGGTGTTTTGAAAGACAAGATGTTGCAAACGCACATTAGAGCATAACAAATTGGAATCTTTAGCAATGTCAAGCATGGAGATCATGGACGGACACGCCCACTTAGATATATTCATCCTCCTCCCATGAAGCACCAGGTGTTTCTTCATTGTGTGACGATCGATGAAGTCGAACCCCTGGAAATAAACTTGTTGCCTACGCGCAACTTCATCGGATGCACGAGCGGAAACACATTAAATAAAGGATTTCATGGTCTCTCGCATTCATTAGTTATTAGCGGCAATATATGAGTGATATTCTTGAAAAATTTAGGATTATTCGGTTTAAACAACAACGTGATGAGCGCAAAAATATCACTCATCAACCGCATCAGAGATGGATTAGCCACATCTCCAACCACAGCCTTGCCAGCACATGGCAAGGAAAGAAGGGCCTCGTATCCAATGGTTGAAGACAGGTCGTTGGGATTTACTCGCAAATCTAGGTCATCATTAGACTCAAGCCACCCAAATCACTCCGCGAAGACGGTATTGTGTTTGATCCGAAACTCCCATGGCGAAGCTCGACATAAGAGAAGATATTGATGAGAAGCACCAATGATAGCAAAAGATCCCTCGGCTTGCCAATTCCACAAGGCTCAATGCTGACATGTAATCCTCACCTTTTCCACTATCACGATGGAAAGACAGTGGGTGAAACACCTCCAAATACCTTTTTTTGCACGGGAAACCTCCAAATACCTTGATCCAATGTAGCGAGCTTATTTTCAAAATCATCGTCGGATTGCACTCCAACAACCTCTCTCTCTCACACACACACACACGCACACATGCACGTTGCGCACGTACGCACGCGCGCGCGCGCACACACACACACAACGAGAGCTAGAAGAAGTAGATGTCCATCACCACATGCCGCTTAGGAGCAGTAGTGTCTAGCTTATCCATGGCATGTAGCCAACCACAACATAGCATCAGTCACACACAGGACAAGACCTACCTTTATAACTAACCCAACACTAACTTGTAGTGCGACCCGACCTTCACCCCCATTCTCACTCTGGCGGACGCGCTCTGCCGGAGGGGTGAAGGGGCCCGAACAACTCAACGAGAAGAAAGTAAGAGAAAAGAAACTGAGAGAAAAATGCCCCCTTCAACAATCTATTAAACCACCAGTAAATCCACAAACCTCGTCAAGAGGTCGGGTCATTCTTGGAAATGCGCTCGGCATGAGGATAATCCATAACCTCATCAAGTGATACATCAACCCACCATGTCATTTCAAAAAATCAACCCACCACGTTAGTTCATGCACATGATACAAAAATGATATGCGCAACCCTTGTCAACCATGCCCCCGTGACAACTCAACTCTCATGAGACGGAATCGATACCGTAGTTCTTTTCTTCCTTTTGTCAAAAAAAGTGAAACTATGCGCATGAGGTGACAACTACGCGTGAACCAAACACGTACGCCTGTGGTTGGTCTATAATCCTGTACCGCAAAGGTAGTTGGCACGCGTTTAACAAAACGTGATATGATTATGTTCGTTGAGGTTGTTTTTGGGCATGGATTTGATAAACCAACGACGTGATGCGGCCAGTGTTTGGCCCGAAACGACTCGTTGTAACTCCTTAGAACTGGAAGTCTGAAACTTCAAATATTCTACAGGGACAGAATTCTGTCGTTCACAAGAAAAATCTTTGATTGTTTTGGTTGGGGCGCGCCAGGCCCGAGCAGCAGTGCAACGTCCGGGCGACACACGAGGAACCCAACAGCAAGCCACTGTGGTGATTCCTCCCTCACGAAAAATAAATTTAATATCATTACATATCAGATATTAAACTGATAAGAACAGATACTACACTTGATCTTAGCCAAAAGGCGGAGAAAGGTATGATTTGGTTTGCTGCCTTCCGCCTCCTTTTATAGCCTCGTCGAGCGGCTCCACCGTTCCCCACGAGCGAGGTGGGACTAAACGAACGAGCACCTGCTTCTGCGCTTCAGACTGAGGCTGACCGGCCGTTTGCTAGGCTTGGAGGTTGAGAGCCCAATACGAAAATACCAGCCCATAATGCCCCATATGCCCAGATGGCCCGGTAGACTAGACTGGACTGTTTCCCTTCTCGTACGAAACTTGGAAGCTTGCACGTTGCTCGGAAAAAAAAAGGAATTACAGTGCCATCTTTGCCTTTGCATTTTTCCTTACGTTTGCGCTTTGCAAAGTGTTTGCTCTTTCTTGTTCGCACAAAATGGATATGTCCAAAATGTATTTGGGCTTGATACTGTAAAAGTCTATTTAAATATTTATTGATTGATCACATTTCCACATGCACAGTGGCGGGCCCATGAATTTAAGGCTGTGTATTCAAATTTTGAAAACCTTTTTTAAGCCTATACCCTTCCTTTTGACGCGTATAAGCAACATATCACATTAGTTCTAGACTATATAGAAGTAAAAATTTATCAATATATACAAATAAAAAATGTTCTAAATTGTATAGATATATTGGCGCATCGATGTGGCAGGTCTTCTAAACTATCCCCTCCATCTGGAATTACTTGTCATAAAAATGGATGTATCTAGACATATTTTAGTTCTAGATACATTCATTTGTTTATCTTTTGGTGACAAGTAATTCCGGACGGAGGGGGTATATAATTACAATCATGAAAATCACTCAAGTTTAAGAATACTTATTTTGTAAATAATACACATTGTCACAATTGCAAAATCACATTGCATATTGCAAATAATATGAATGTATTATCCTATTGAATAGCCTAAACGACTCTAATCTTAACAGTAGCAATTCATCCTTATGAATCATGACAAACAAATCTCCAATTACAATATCTTATATTGTGCTGAAATAGGAGGTTTGAACTATCAAACAAGTCTAAGAATTCAGTCCTTGCTTCCGAATTCAGCGCAAGAATCCTATACCGAAAGAAGAACCCAATTAGCCAGATTAACACCCTTGTACATCTATAATATTTAGAAGGAAAAAATGAAGATTTTTGTTGCTAGACGGTGGAACTGCGAAAGAAGTACCGAAGTCTGAATGTCTAAAGCACAACAGAAGAAAACAACGAAGTAGACGCAACATATTCAGTCGGACAATCGCACGCAGCACGCCGGGCGCCTGGACTGTGCGGCCGCGCCGCCGCGCTCTGCCCACCCCTGCCTGTCGCATCTGCCGTCCATGGTCCGCCCCTGCCTGCCGTTGCCGTCGTGTGCCCCTGCCTGTGAGATCGGAATTTTGGGAGGCGATGCGGCAGTTCTCTGCGTGCGTGGGATGGTCCTGATAGATCGCTCTGTATTTTCCTGCGAGCGATGAGGCCGACTAACAACAATTACCATATTGGGCTGGGAGGAAGCAAAGATAATGGGCCATCAGGAGGGGAGGAAGAAATCATAAGTGCGTTGTTCCAGTTCTGGGCTGAATTTGTGCACCCATTAGGCTCTCTGATAGTTTTTTTCGCTTTTCTCACATGTGCACATATTATACACTATATATACCTTGTATTTAGGAGAAAATAATGGGTATTCAACTGAATACCCATGAATTGAAGTGGGCCCGCCCCTGCACATGCATACATTTTTTTGCGGGAAAGGGAAAGTGCCCTTCTGCTTCCAGACTCATTTGAGCCCGGTGAACAATAAAATTAGAAAATATTCGAAAAATGTTTAAAAAATTCTGATTTTTTATGATCAAACATCGATAAAAGTACTAAATGCTTAAAAACGGCCTGAAATAACATTCTTACAAGGCGTGACAAAAAAAAACAAAATCGATACTCTGAAAATGCGTATTTTTGTATTTTTAGAGTATCGATTTTTTTCATGGCTTGTAGGAATGTTATTTCAGGACGAATTTTTGCACGCAGTTAATTTTTTTTTTCAATGTTTGATCACAAAAAAATCAGAATGGTTTGAACTTTTTTCAAAAAAAATCGATTTTATCGTTCACGAGGCTCGAATGAGCCCGGGAGCAGAAACTCTAGTCCGTGGGAAAGAAACTTTTCATTCATCAACCATGATGTTTACATTCAGCGATGACAATGCTAGCTATTTACACACGGGAGTTTCGAAGCCAACATGTCGTGCGTTGTTGCGAGCGCCCCATACAAGCAAGGGTGTGACTCACAACATTTGTATGTCTGTCGATTTTAGCTAGACTAATGTTTCTTTTACGAGCCAAAATCCTCCTGATCTCATTGACTTGGTTCGCATATCTCGAGTGCTCAACATCTTTAGACTGCACCATCTTAAACAACTCAACGCGGTCCGTCTCCACAACCAACGACAAGTTGGACTAGTAGAGTGCAAGTCGAAGCCCTTCGTCCATGGCCGCCATCTCCGTTTCCATAGGATCACCACAATTAAAGAGCACCCGCGTCACGATGAAGATGACTGCTCCTTCGTGATCACGCAGGATCATCCCGGCCCCGACTGTACCATCATCTTTCAAAATAGCACCATCTATATTCAACTTAGCATAATTCCCATCAGGGGCCTTCCATTGCGACATTACTATTGTAGCTCTTTTGAATGAAAAAGTTATTTGTGTGCATTTTAGTGCGTATTGACTACTCTAGTTTCGCAAGGATTTTTTTTATGCTTTAGACATTGTTTGGATAGCAGAGATTAGCATTAGGATTATAGAAAATGAGTTTGTAACCGATTTTTAGGAACACCCGTTTTACGTTAGCTTTTGCGGATAACCAGTTTATAGAAAACTACGTTTGGCTAGGAAATTTGGAAAACTGGCCGACACAGTTCCTTGTTTGGATACCCACGACAACTAGTTGTTCCTATTCCTTTTTTCCTCCGTGAGTGACTCTCACTTTCCCCAAATCACACACCACCACGTCATCCTCATCCAAGCTCGTGGAGCTCCTGCTCTCATTTGATTCCTCCTCCGCTCGCTCACACCGCTGCTTCCTCATCTCGCCCGTGGAAGAATCCGTGCGTGGACTCCGGCTACTGCGCACCTCGGTACCCCTGGACGTCGGTTGCCGTCAGACTCCGACGTCGCCAGGTACACGCCACCATGCGCGGACGCCTGCTACTGCGTGCCTCCGCTCCCCTGGGTGTTGGTTGCCGCTCGCCTCCCCTCCCCTAGTCGGTTAGGTCCCTAGGGGTACTGCGTTTCGTCGACCGTCGCCCCCGCACAAGCTCTACCCGGTAGGTCAACGCACAGGCTTGTCTGCCTCTCCTCAATGTCGGTCGTGCAGGCTATGCTGACATCAACCGGTTTTACCACAGAATTGACGGCGCCGGGGACAGTAGGAAGTTGTGGCTCTTAACCAACATCTCCATCAGTAACAACAGATGGGGATGACAAGCTAGCAGATGGGGATTTAGAAGAGCAGGTATGTTTGATTATTATTTTCAAGTTTTGTACTAAATTAATATGGTCTATATCATGCACCTGGCGAGAGGAGCTACAGTTACGTCCCTTTTTGGCTTCTTAGCTTGTTTTCATGGTTTACATCATGCACTTGCAGAGAGTATACTAGTTCAAAACTAGAAGGACTTAGCAATTAGTTGCATATCTACTTGGTCCATTAAAGAATCTGGTGCGTATGTAGGATGGGAACACTCGAATGTCCCATAAAAATGCACCAACTTGAAGTACTTTATTGGTTGATTCACTTGCTGAAAATATTGGTAGACAATAACATTTCATCGTGTAGCTACATATAGACGGGTGGAGAAGGAGAGGGGGAGGGTGAGTGAGAGATAGAGCTCAAAGCCTATAATAGAATGGTAAGTTCATGTCCATATGAAGAATTAAAAGTTGGAACAATAACTATGCAGATATATCTGCAACTAAAGATGGAAAACAGATATTACAGTACTTAATCATCTTGTTGTTGAGCACTACGTTGTTGATGTTTAGTCCACAACTGTCGGGCGATGGCAGCACGAACTCCCTCACCAGCAACTCTATCATCTTCTCTTGCTTGCCCATGAACTTGTTGATCACCATGGTTAGTATTTTGTTCGGTTTCCCCATGCTCATAAAGCTCGAATAACTCATCAGGTTGATTAACCTTCCTTATGAAGTTGTGGATAATGCAACAAGCCATAATAATTTTAACTTGAGTTCTATATGGATAAGGAATTCCTCCTTTCATACTTATAATTGGAAAACGAGCTTTTAGAACACCAAAAGTTCATTCAACAACATTCCGCAACTGTGCATGTAGATGGTTTAACAAGTCCTTCTCACGAGTAAATCTTTGATTACTTCCACGAAAAGAAGCAATATGATGGCGATCTCCGCGATACGAGGCAATAAATCTTGGAGTATTTCGTAGCCTGAATCAACAAGGTAAAATTTACTTACACATTAATTTCATATCAGACTCGGCATCTTTATGTATATTGTAGATACACAAATAATTGTACTTTACCTTTAGAAACATCTAAACCCCTACTAGTAACAGCCCATCTTAGAACAGCTTAATCCGATGCGGAACCCTCCCATCCAGCAGCGACATAAGAGAATGTCATGTCAAATCATACTACTGTCATTAAATTTTGAGACGGATAAACATGTCTGTTTCTATAAGGAGTTTGATTATCAAGCCTGGCTTTTGCCTCGATATGTGTCCCATCAATTGCTCCTAGGCGGTTCCGTTGGGATTTTTTTGTTAGTCAAACAATAAAGTTTAGATGGTGGGGACATTGAATTTATGAAAATCATATGTAAAGGAGTATTTGCTTTGAATAGCAAGGACACCTTGAAATATGGGTAGAACCTTTGTAGAATCGAAAGTATGTCTAGAGGAGGGTGATTAGACTACTTGACCAAATAAAAATTCTACCTATTCCTAATTTCAAGTGTTGGCAGATTTTAGCAATGGTAGCAAGTCAAGCACACCATACACATGCATGTATAAGAGTATAGCACCGAAAGTAAAGACAAGCATATGTAGTAGAGGGTAGGGAGGAAGTTCAAACGCAAATTGGTGACATGAAGATTTTTTTCGTGGTTCCAATAGGTGGTGCTACCATACGTCCATATTTATGGAGACTTCAATCCATGGAGGGTAACGGTCGCGAGAGTCCACGAAGGGCTCCATGAAGAAGCAACCTTGTCTATTCCATGATGGCCTACGTCCACGGAGGACTAGCCTTACTCGGAGTAGATCTTCACGAAGTAGACGATCTCCTTACCCTTACAAACTTCTTGGTTCAACTCCACAACATGAACTAGGAGGCTCCCAAGCGACACCTAACCAATCTAGGAGGCACCACCCTCCAAAAGGTAATAGATGTGGTAGTGTCAATGAACTCCTTGCTCTCGTCCTTCAAGATGATAGACTCCTCAACACTCAATCACTCTCTCACATATTTGGCTTGGTATAAGAGATTAATTGGGTGGAAAGCAACTTGGGGAGGCTAGAAATCAAGTTTCATATGATGGGAATGGAATATCTTGATCTCAACAAATGAGTAGGTGGCTCTCTCTCAAAAACTGTGATATGGCAAGTGGGGAACTGTTCTGAGTGCTTTTCTTGCAAGTGAGTGGTGGTGGAGGGTTATATATAGGAATCTCAAAAAATCCAACCGTTACACCATTATTGACCAACTCGGTGACACCGAAGTATAAAACTCGGTAGTACCGATTTGCTCAAAAGGTGGCAACTTTCGAATCTCGGTGAGACCGATATATGGTTCTTGGTGGTACCGAAAAGGTGGCCTATGTTAGATGGAAAAACTCGGTGACACCGATACACAATCTCGGAAATTCTAATTTTCTTTAATGGGACAATGGGAGGTTTGCCGCTGAAACTCGGTTGCACCGATGCAGAATCCGTTGTACCAAAAACTTAGGGTTTGGCTAGGATCTGTATGAGGTGAAAATCGGTAGGGCCAAGTGGGGAAAGTTGGTGGCACCGATTTTGGATATTTGGCTTTGACAGACTTTTGTGGAAGAGCTTGTGGGTGTTTTTGGTGACTGTCACTTGTGCACGTGGAGCATTTTGTTCACCAACAATACCTCACACCCTTTTAATAGTATTGACTTTCCTATCGACTTGAAGTGATTTCTCACAAAGTAAAATAAAGAGTCGTTGATGGTGTCCTAGACTAGGGGGTACTCACCATGTCGTCTCCCGACCAGTGGGTCGGGTCGAGGACCCCCAGGGCGACTCCCTAATGGGCCACTTCGGGTAGCCCATGCCGAATACAAGGAGGATTCCACAAGACTTGGCGCCCAAGACAAGGACTCCTCTAAACCCTAGGCCTACGGTGCATATATAAGCCGAGGTCGGGTTAGTCGATAGATCATTACATTACATCTCATATTCATTACTACAATCTCATGGTAGATACTTGTACTATGTACTGTCCCCATATCAATACAATGAAAAGTAGGACGTAGGGTATTATCTCCTTGAGAGAGCCTGAACCCGGGTAAAATCCTGTGTCCATGTTACTATCACCCCAAGACGCTTAGCTTAGGACCCTTACTACGAGATATGCCAGATTTGACGCCGACATTGGTGCTTTCATTGAGAGCCTGCTGGGTAGTCGCCACGGTGCGATGGGAACTAAGATCGGCTCCATTGCGATCTACGTGTCGGAGCCGAGCCACATCATCAACGTCGGCATCTTTGTCGCCGGCTTGACTGGTCACCTCGGCTATGCCGAAGACTGTGCTTCACGTCGGATCACATAGATCGGACGGGGGTCTTCATCAACATCAACTGCAATCTCAACCTAGATCATGGAAGAATCCTCCATGGTGCTCGGGGGCTCAACGTCAACATTGCCTTCGCATGATCATGCAATTTTTCTGGATAGCGGATTCGTGTTCGTCATCCCCGCCTTCTCGAGTCTCGTTTTGACGATTGCTTCGGTGGAATTGTGCGGAGTTGAGTCTAGAACAACCCTGCAAAATTTCGTCGTGTTCCGGTGGAGGAATCTTCGATGATCTGCAATATACCGGAGCCCTGTCGAATCTGGACGGGAATCTGGATGAGTTTAGGGAGAGGTGTCCAGTATCTAGCTCAGACTTCCATTGGAAAATCCCACCGTTCATGGGCTGCGGAATTCCTATATCGAGCACCCCTCAAAATTTTAGCTCGATCCGACCATTCAAACTCCAGGAAACATCCGATGAGTACAACGAATTTTGGATCTATTTTCTGCGCGAAAACGAATCCGACCCAAGTTCATATTTTTCATGAACGGGTTGTCGGACGTCCTTTTCGAAGGAAATATTCTCATCACCTCGGTCATCCGACCAAGAGTTCGGCATCACGACAGCCGAATAATCATCAAGTGAACCTCGTCATCCGCGGGTTGTACGGGTCGGGCGCTCCGTTGCTTCATCAAGCCAGCATTGACCTCGTCACAAATTTTGACCTGCGTCGGCATCGCTGCGCCGTTACTTTTTCAAGCTGACGTCCAACACGCCGACCTGCTTTGACATCTCGGCTGGCATGAGACTTCGGCGTCACCGGCCGACCAGCTTCGACACCTCGGCTGGCGTGAGACTTCGGCGTCACTAGCCGACCAACTTCGACACTTCGTCTGGCCTAAGACTTCGGCATCACCAGCCGACCTGCTCCGTCACCTCGGCTAGACCAGGGCTTTGGCGTCCCTTCATCAACCTACTTTGGGGACTTCGGCATCATCAGCCGACCTGCTTTAACACCTCGGCTGGCATGAGCCTTCGGCGTCACCAACCGACCTACACAAGACTTCGGCGTCCGCCGATCATAGCACCGCCATGCTAACTAGACCGAGGACTTCATCTCGCCACATTGATCGTACAACGTCGCCACTTCGTCAAGCCAAACTCTTCGTTCAGGCACTTCGGGGCCCAGGCCATATTCTTTTACTTATTTGCTTCACTTAAATTAACTAAGTAGAAGATTTTTTTAAATATATTATTATATCTTGCTCGCACTATTTTATGTGTGCAAGTAATCGGCTTTGGTTGTGTCGCGCGGTCAGTTCGGCATCACCTTGCCGACCTACTCTCCCACCTTGGCTAGACCGGGGGCTTCGCCTCACCACATAGGTCAAGCCGTGTCACTACTTCGGAATGCCGAGCTCCTCACTCGGTCATCTCGGGCTTGGGGGCTGGGACCTCGGTCATGCCAAAGACTATGCACCAAATCGAATCTGTCAAAAGTTCGATGGGCATCCTCGTCCCGCCACAAGCCCGGATCACGTCATCGACACTGAGCACATTAACCAGCTAAGTCGCTTTCATGTTCAAATATTTTCAGCTTTCTAATTTTGTTCGGTTTGACCGAGCGTTGTACTTTTTTTGACAAAAAGTTGTTTGTGAAAAACTTTCTTTGTCAAAACTTTCTTTGTTACAAACAAATTCAAATACCCTGTTTACTTGGGGGCTTCCTTTATGAAACCTTTTCTCTTTACATGTGATTATTATTGTACAACTTCTTTCCTTGCTCGTGTATTATGACAAAATATGAATCATGTTGACTTAAGTGTTCCGCAAAGCTGGATTGCCTGGCTCCTGTGCTTACCCATACATTCCCAATTGTTCGGCTAGGGAGTAAAGGGATCACCTCTGTGATTGTTATGACTGGGTCATCCGAACTCGTACCTCAGACGGGTGAAGCCGAAAGCTAGCGCTCTTATTGTTTTCAACTATGCTCGGCACACGACGGAACCCACGCGTACACAAATCTATTGCACAAGTCTCATGGTAATAATGAGCGACCAAAGAAAGGTACCGTTGGGGGCACTATTTTCTTTAAAGATGCTTCTTACGTTACATAAGTAATATATCATAAGTTTCTTGGGCACACTTTGTCTATTACAGCCTCATGGCCTGATTGCCTGGTTATCCGAAACACCACCGATATTCTGGGTAGGCGGAGTAGATAACACTTTTCGGCCCTTGGCCGAAGAGGGAGAAGCCGACGGTCGGTTAAGACACGTTCAAAGTTCGGATGAACACATATATTATATAAGTACTTCGATACATACAATCATTATACATAAAATTCTTTTTCCCAAGTCACTTGGGGGCTCTTAAATTAATATGAGTTTAATAGATGTTTTCTTCTTAGTCATTGCAAAATATTTTTTCTAACACTCCTTTCTCAACTCAAGTGCATGATCAATAGCCGGGTAGCCTGGTTTCTCTCTAAAGCCGCTCGCGTTTAGTTCGCTAAACTGGCTTGAGAAACACTCCGCCTTCGGGATAGGGAGGTTGAAGCCGAAGGCTAACCCACTTGAAGTCTAGAGATCGGATGTGTCACGTCAAAGCACGACGAAAGTACAATTGTAAGACCAATTTCATATTGGTGCCAAAAAACTTGATTCAATCAAGACGTAACGTTTTTTAAGCACGTTTTTGGTCTTTTGAGCTTATAGCATCTTTCACCTATTTTATTTTTTCCTTTCAGGAAGCGGGACATTCTCTTGGTTGAGGTGTTCGGCATGAAACTCTTTTCTAAACTATAGTTCAGCATCTTTCCTGCTGAACTTCACCTCCATATTGTCAAAACATACATGATAGTTGAACTAGTTCCTGAGTAGGTACGATCCTATGGTCGGTCATGCTGTCCAACCCAAGTCTCGGGGGCTACTGCATTGATAATTCAATGCAGAAAATTTAAGTGCAATACAGTTTCCGAGGAGATTATGGTCCTCAGGTTGGTCGGCCGCACCTAACCTGAGTCTCCAGGTCTGTGCACACTGCTTTTGTGTTCCGAAGTATGGTGTCGAGCTAGGAGTTGATCCTTAGGCCGATTCTGCGAATCGACCTGAGTCTCAGGGGCTACTGGGATCAGCAGTTTTATGTCATCCTTGAGGTGCATCTCGGGTTTTAGACCGACACACACACCTTGGGGGCTACTGGTTGTATATCTCGGTAGAGAAAAAATTGCACCAATCAAAAATATCCACAAAAAATCATCCCACGGTCAAGGGTGGTGCACCACCTCGGAAGCTGTCCGGCATAAAGTTCGGGCGCAAGTGGCTGGCTCCATAGAGAGCATTTCCGACATTAAGCTCGGATGAATTCCTTTATTTTTAAGGTCCAAGGTAGTTTATGATACCTCGGATGCTGATCATCATTGGAGCTTGGATGTAGTCCGACTTTGGAGCTCGGACGCAATTCGGCATCAAGCTCGGACGCGAGTGGTTCTCTCCCTAGAGGGCTTTTCGGACATTATGTTCGGTTGAACTCCTCCAAACTTTTCATGACCGAGGTAGTCTATGACACCTCGGATGCCGACCAGCGTTGGAGCTCGGCTAAAAATACACCTCGGATGCAGTTCGACGTTGGAGCTCGAATGCAAGAGGATATCGCCCCACGGGAAAAAATTACCAGAGGTGTGGCGTAAAAATTACAAGGCATTGATAAAAGTCGATAATTTAAAGGGGCTCCTCGGATGCCCGACGTATGAACTCTTCGGATACACAGCGATTCTCGAGATTGGAGATGGGAAGATTTGTTGAACCAGTTTTCAAGACCGACGAGTGAAGACGAAGAACAATTCGGAAGAACTAAGGAGCATCCCCAACTTGAAGACCGGTTGAGGGGGCTACTGACGGTGTCCTGGACTAGGGGGTACTCACCACGTTGTCTCCCAACCAGTGGGTTAGGCCGAGGACCCCCAGGGCGACTCACTAATGGGCCACTTCGGGCAGCCCATGCCGAATACAAGGAGGATTCCACAAGACTTGGCGCCCAAGACAAGGACTCCTCTAAACCCTAGGCCTATGGTGCATATATAAGCCGAGGCTAGGCTAGTCGATAGATCATTACATTACATCTCATATTCATTACTACAATCTCGTGGTAGATACATGTACTATGTACCAGTGATGGGCCCATGAATTTAAGGCTGTGTATTCAAATTTTGAAAAGCTTTTTTAAGCCTATACCCTTCCTTTTGACGCGTATAAGCAACATATCACATTAGTTCGAGACTATATAGAAGTAAAAATTTATCAATATATACAAATAAAAATTGTTCTAAATTGTATAGATATATTGCCGCATCGATGTGTCAGGTCTTCTAAACTACCCCCTCTATCTGGAATTACTTGTCATAGAAATGGATGTATCTAGACATATTTTAGTTCTAGATGCATTCATTTGTTTGTCTTTTGGTGACAAGTAATTCTGGACGGAGGGAGTATATAATTACATTCATGAAAATCACTCAAGTTTAAGAATACTTATTTTGTAAATAATATACATTGTCACAATTGCAAAATCACATCGCATATTGCAAATAATATGAATGTATTATCCTATTGAATAGCCCTAAACGATTATCATCTTAACAGTAGCAATTCATCCTTATGAATCATGACAAACAAATCTCAAATTAAAATATCTTATATTGTGCTAAAATAGGAGGTCTGAACTATCAAACAAGTCTAAGAATTCAGTCCTTGCTTCCGAATTCAGCGCAAGAATCCTATACGGAAAGAAGAACCCAATTAGCCAGATTAACACCCTTGTACATCTATAATATTTAGAAGGAAAAAATGAAGATTTTTGTTGCTAGACGGTGGAACTGCGAAAGAAGTACCAAAGACTGAATGTCTAAAGTACAACAGAAGAAAACAACAAAGTAGACGTAAGATATTCAGTCGGACAATCGCACGCAGCACGCCGGGCGCCTGGACTATGCGGCCGTGCCGCCGCGCTCTGCCCACCCCTGCCTGTCGCATCTGCTGTCCATGGTTCGCCCCTGCCTGCCGTTGCCGCCGTGTGCCCCTGCCTGCGAGATCGGAATTTTGGGAGGCGATGCGGCAGTTCTCTGCGTGCGTGGGATGGTCCTGATAGATCGCTCTGTATTTTCCTGTGAGCGATCAAGCCGACTAACAACAATTATCATATTGAGCTAGGAGGAAGCAAGGATAATGGGCCATTAGGAGGGGTGGGAGAAATCATAAGTGCGTTGTTCCAGTTCTGGGCTGAATTTGTGCACCCATTAGGCTCTCTATAGTTTTTTCGTTTTTCTCACACGTGCACGTATTATACACTATATATACCTAGTATTTTGGAGAAAATAATGGGTATTCAACTGAATACCCATGAATTGAAGTGGTCCCGCCCCTGCTATGTACTATCCCCATATCAATACAATGAAAAGCAGGATGTAGGGTATTATCTCCTTGAGAGAGCCCGGACCTGGGTAAAATCCTATGTCCATGTTACCATCGCCCCAAGACATCTAGCTTAGGACCCCTACTACGAGATATGTCGGATTTGACGCCTACAGTCGTCTTGCTTGAAGCGTTGCCAATCTTATTCCTTGCATCTTGGGGTCTCTCCACAATCCTTTGGCCATCCCATCATTGAACTTTTCCTCAAATATACTTGGTGGTAACATTAGTTCAATGAGATATATGTTGTTATTAATTACCAAAACCACCAAGGGAGCAAATGTGCTTTCAGTCTCCCCCTTTTTGGTAATTGATGACAACATATAGATCAAAGCTTCGACATATGATATAATCAGTGAATATAATCGTCGCTTTGATAAGTATGTGATAAGCAAGAGCTTCCCCTCAATTTGTTCACTATTTTGAATTTGCGTTTGAATGCAAATGCACAATCGATTAGGTACATGGGGCACTCTTCCATGTCACGTACATCTTGGCGGTGTGCGAGAAAAATATGAGTGAATAACACATCACATCACAACAAGCAAAGGTGAATGATCATCACATAAACATCTCAAAGACAGGGAATAGTAGCAACACATAGAGAGTATATGATCAAACACCAAACAAGTCTAACACAAACCAAATGATATCAATGTTTTTAAAGAGCGATAAAAAGCAACACTCTTCCTTTCTCGAAGCCCTATGATCTATACAACTTCTCCCCCTTTGGCAACAAGTTACCAAAAAGTTGAAAGGTATAAAACTACTCGTCTCTCTGGGGTTGAACTCCTCTGGTAGCTGATGTAGGAGTCGAGAGAACTGTGTAGGTGAAGACTTCAGCAGACGTCATGGATGGAGCCGGTGTGGACACTGGAGGTGTTGGAGGATCCAAAGGAACTGAAGGAGATGTAGCAGGGGCTGATGAGGTTGGTCTCAACTCTGGTGTTGGCATTGTAGCTGATCTGGCCTGAGTAGTGAACTGAGCTTCGGGCCTGAGAGGGCGACTGTGATCCTCATCCTCATCATCTGAAGAAGTGCGACGAATAGGAGCTTCATCCACTTCCTTCTTGAGATCATTCACGGTCTTGGTTAGCCCATCCACCTTAATGTTGAGCATATGAAACTTGCTCTCAACAATCCTCTCGAGGCTCTTCTGGTTCTTAAAGATGTCACTGACGTCCTTCTACAAACTCGGAATGGTTCTAAGAAGAAGAACCATTTGCTCATTCATGGATCTGGGCACTGGAGCACTAGTGGCTCTGGCTGCCTCTGTTTGTGTCTGTGCAGTAGCTGAAGTGGGATGAGTAGGATTCATCACCACGATATTATCCTCAAGGTCTGGAATGAGTGGCAAATGTGGTTGATAAAGTGTATACATGTGCTTCTCCAGCTTGGAGTTGATGGGCATCTGAATGTATGGGGGCGTATCCACAAGATCTCTTCTGGTCAGCATTAGTTCTCTTCACAGTCTCTACGATCAAGTCCATCACCTTGAATCTGGTGTGAAGGTCAATGTGGTGCAGCATGTTGATGGAATAACCTCTGATCATCTTGTCATCTCCAGACTTAGGCATCATGGTGTGCCTCAAGATGGTGTTGGTAGTGTGAAGTCCAGCCTGTAGATAATATACTGAACCAAACTTATGTGAATGCACATACTCAGCAGGGACCTCTGAGTACTTATTGGCCATGGAGTTGTGGGTCGTCTTTGACTCAGAGTACATGTACAAATCACCTTCTTGTGCCCGTGGGGCTCCTAAGATGGTAGCCCACTCCTCAACTATGGATTCATACCTGGTGCCTTCACTCATCCACACAATTCTACCATCTCCATAGAAATGAGCAGTGGAGTAGAATTGCATGATCATCTCATCATTCCAAGTAGTGAACTCTTTCCCAACAAACTCCTCAATGCCAACGGAGTGGAAGTTATCCTGCATAGATGGAAAGTAATCCTTGTTCTCCCTGATGTACTTCCAGTCCACATACCACATATCAGTGACAGCTGTGTTCACTAAAGTTGTTTTGGTTGTCACCTGAACCTGACATGTTGACCATGTGGATAGAGTATATAAGATCAAATAGATTGAGCATCACAAAACACAGAAGTTTTTCAAAGTTTGAACTAAAAAATCTTAAGTATAGCTTTCTGCAAAAGGGATTTCGGTGTCACTGAGACAAAAAAATTGGACCTACCAAGACATACAGTTTGCTTTACAAAAACTGGGCAGCAACTTTCGGTGTCATCGAAAATAGTCACTCGGTTCCACCGAGACTGTTCTTAGTAGACCTAAATATAAAATCGGTAGAACCAATTTTCTTGTATCGCTGTCATCGAGATTCGGTTTGCGGATAGCTAGACCTAAAAAAATCATTCGCTAATCTAATGTGGTATTTGGTGGATTGAGACGATTGCAATCAGTGGATTATTGATAAACACATCCTAGTGCGCATGAATCAGAAGGGTAGCACAAAAGGGGTCGGATCGTACCCTAACTCAGTGAAGATCCGCTATGGCAGCGACGACGATGAAGATTCCATCAACGATGAAGATTCCCAATGTTAGAGGCGCTCGGGGATGCAAGGGTGATAACCAGGGGTCTCGGAAGAGCCAACTAGGGTTGGATAACCGAACGTTTGAGGATGAAATTTCAAAGCTCGGGTCCGCCTGGATTATATACCCATCGTTGTCGGTCACACCGAGACAGAATTTTTGGTGCCACCGAGTGTCCTAATCGTCAGGTGATAGAGAAACTCAGTGTAGCCAAAAATAATGTATCGGTGACACCGAGATCAAAAAGTCAGATGAACTTTGCAAATCGGTGGAATCGAGATTTTGGGGTTGGTTACACCGAGATTCACAAAGAGGTTTTGGAATTCAGCCCTTGTCGATATGGAACTCCGAGTGCTCCTCACACGAAGGGGTCGAGAAGTGTTTGTTCAAGTTTTGTGATGTAGCATGAATAGAACTTGAGACGAGAAAGCATAGATATCTAGAGAAGGGTCCTAGGCATTCTTGTCCATCCAATTGGCAAAAGATAAATCAAAAGCCAAATAGCAACAATTGGATGTCCTCGAATGGGTAAAGATATGGAGACCAACATGCTCACACAATAAGATGTCAAATGAAATCATGGCAAACATACACAAACATTCTAGCATCTATCAAGCACTTTGGCGATGACGTAGTCATCTATATATGAGTATATTGACTTGAGAGCCAAGTAAGAATACTTGATCATAGGTCATACTCATCGTTTAAGCACAAGTGGGGTTACCACGTTTACATAAAGCTTGTTAATATTGTCACATGCTATGAGATGCTTTGACCTAAGTCTTAGAGTAAAGTCCCCCCTTGATATGGCACCCTCTTTGGGAGGGATAAACTAACCTTGGGTTTTGTCGATGGAGACTTCATGTAGATGAAGTAGTGGTGGATGCTCAAAGTTGATGAAGATCACCATGAGTTGGGAGCATCCTTGTTGTTTCTTACTCTTCTCATCTACATGGGTTAGTCTCACACACAAGAGACAAATACAAGGATATCTATGGACATGGAGTGCAAAGCGTACATGATGATGTCCATGGATTTGTTAATTACCTTGTCCCTTGCTTACCTTTGAGGGAATGTGTGACTCCTTGAACTATTGCATAGTGTTGATGTTGATTGCAACTAGTTCTTGCCAATAATGAATTTGAGTGAATTTCATTGGTGGAGTCACCCCTCAAGAAATTCTCTAGTTCTTCTTCTTGGGGACCCACATCAAGTTGATGGAAATCCTTGGTGTTGAAGTAGCACTTGTAGAAGTTGAGCTTGAAGTAGCCTTGGGAACCCACTTGACAATATCTTGAAACTCACCTTCCAATGTGTCATGTCATCTTGAAGATTTCCCTTGCCCTTGAGTTCTTGTCCTTGTGGTGGAAGGTCTTATTGAGCTTTTGTTCCCTTGGGGAGAGTATGTTCATACTTCTCCTTTTGAGGAACAAACTTTTGCTTCGGGTATTGACCTTCTTCCCATTCAACTCCATTGGCGTTGAAGTAGCCAATACCATGGTTCTTTCGATATCCTCCATGCTTGCGTACAATCTCCTCGAATTGCTTACACCCGGCAAGACTCTTGAAGACACCTTTATCTATAATTCCTTTCAATAAATCATTTTCTTGCTCAAGTGTAACTTAGCTAAGAGAATCACTAGTGGAATCTATAGAGCTACTAGAAGCAATATCATTAGATTTAGCATTTTTATTGTTTCTACTAGATGAAGAACCTTTCTTGCATTTGTTACTAGATTCCTTAGGTTTAACTTGTGGAATGAATGTAGACAAGAGTAGTCATTTGGCTAGATAAGATGAAGTCTTCTTTCGGAGATCGTCATTGATAGCTTTAAGAAACTCATGTTCTTGCTCCAAATTGAGCTTCTCGAAGCGTAGCTTCTCATGAGTCCTTACAAGCTCTCTATGATCATCAAGAGTAGATTCATGAGCTAACTTAAGAGTGTTCAATTCTTTAGTTACTCATTCTATTTTCATCTTATCATCATCACATGGCTTATCTTGACTAGAATGGATATTATCAAGTTCATTTAGACTAACATTGCTAGTTTTATCAAAGAACAAGTCACCATCTTCAAGTAAATCATCTTCATCACTACTGAAATCAAGATACTCGGGGTGTGATACCTTGGGGCCTTTAGCCATGAGGCAACTTCCATTCCCTTCATTTGGTGAATCAAATATGTCGTAGGAGTTGGAGGTCATAAGTGCAAGTCCGACAACACCTTCATCTTGACTATAGTCGGAGTTGGAGTGATAGCTTCTCTCGGAGTGGTTGTCGGAGTCGGAGCCGGAAACCCATTCACCAACGTGGGCTTGATGTCTTATTCTTGAGTAGCTCTTGGTGTACTTGTCCTTCTTCTCTGAGTCCCTACTTCTCCTTGAGGGTCTTCGTTCATAATGATCATCTCTACTCATTCTCTCTCTTCGAGGTGATTCATCCCTTGAGCTTCGTCTTCTAGGTGACTCTTCCTTTTGTTTGTAGGGAGCCGTGCACTCATTAGACTAGTGCCCAGGCTTCCCAAAATTGTAGCAGTTTCATTCATGACTATATGAACGCTTCTCTTCATATCTTGAGTTGGAGCTCCTATCTTTTCTTCTATTCTAGTAGAACTTGTTGAATTTCATGATCATGAGGCTTATCTCTTCATTGGTAACAAGGTTGTCGCTTGAGGTAGCGGGAGCATCACCTGTAGCTTTGTAAGCACCGCTAGACTTGTTGTGAATCTCTTCTTTGTCTTTGAGTGTCATCTTGTTAGTGCATCTAGTGCCCCTTAGTGATTTTGGTGTATTGAAGACTTATAGGTTAAGGCACTAATGTGCTTGTGAGTGTACACAGGCTCTATAAGTCGATGAGGAGTTTGATATATCTGGAAATTATCGACCCCTAAAAATGTATGTCTTCAACTGAAGAGTTTGCTGAAGACTTTGTGAAGACTTTGGTGAAGACTTTGAAAATGAAGAAGTTGGTGTGACCTTGAAGATATGAACGAGGAGTATGAAGCGTGAATACTTTTGTTTTCGTAGTTTCATTTCCTTTATTTGAGTCATAGGAAACACCATACTGTTAAAGGGGACTGAGGTAATACTAAGGAAAATTTCCAACTAATGCTCAACTCCAAAATCGACAACCTATACAATCCTTCGAGTGAAGCCTTTGGAAATCTCTTACAGTTCAGTCAAGTTCTTCAATGACAGAGACGAAGTTCTTCTGGTCTCTGAGGAAATTGATCTGACTGAGGAGCTAGGATTTTGCTAGTGCGAATTGCCTACAAGTGAGGAACATGATATGTCTGAGGACTTTCATAGTTCGAAAATCCGACCGTTGCTGTGCTTAGCACCAGCTGTCCCTAATCACAAATATCCACATAACGGTCATATCATTGGGGGAATTTATGTCATATCATGTCAGGTTGCACCCTGGCTATAAATAGCCATCCCCCACAACCACTAGTTGGTTGGCTGCTCTGAGAGAGAACTGACACTTGTCATTTGAGAGCAACCCATCCTCCGAACTCTTTGAGTGAAAATCATCAGTGAGGAAAAACCCACAACCAAACCACCAAACCCAAAGTGATTGAGCATCACTGAAGAAATTCCTGTGTGGAACCGACACTTGTTACCTTTGAGGACTGTGCATCCTCCAGACAGTTAGGCGTCATGGTCTAGTGCTCCTGCAGTCAATTGGGGATCATGAAGTGACCTTGGTCTAGAGCATCCAATAGTAAATTGTGGATCGCCGGGTGACCAGTTTGTGAGGGTTTTGGAAGTCTACCCTGAAGACTTACCACGAGTGTTGGGCGAGGACTATGTGACCTTAGCTCAAGGAGAATACGGTAAGGACTGTGTGTCCTGGGACTGTGTGTCCTCTGGTTTAAATACCAGCCGCTCCAAACCAGACGTACGACTGTCATAGAAGTTGGAACTGGGTCATCAAATCATTGTCTTCATGAAGCTACCTGGTTCTATTTCCTCAACCCTTCCATTTCCTCGTATAACTGTTGATGAAATTGAACTTTACTGTTTGAAGAATTTGACTGAAGACTTTCACAATTTCCTCACCTCAAATTCTTCGAGTTACCTTGTTCCTCACCTGCTTATCCTGTATCATGCTACTTGTAATCTGTGCATGTTTCATTTCATCATGATGACTATGCTGTCGCTATGTTCCTCATGCACTTGAGTACTTATTCCGCTGCTAGTTATTCATCACATTTCAAATTCCTCAAAGTTGAAATTCCTCAAGTGATGAATTTGTAAAAATCGCCTATTCACCCCCCTCTAGTCGATATAATGCACTTTCAATTGGTATCAGAGCAGGTACTCCCTCACTCTGTGTGATTTTGGTTTAACCACCTGGGGTTCTAGTTATGTCGACTGTAGGTATGATCAAGGTTTCCGTAGGGTGTCCTACCTTCGATGGGAAGGACTACCCCTACTGGAAGAACAAGATGCGTATGCACCTTGAAGCTATTGACAACGATCTCTGGTACGTTGTGGGAAAGGGTGTGCCCTTTGTCACTCCCACTGTTACTACTGCTGATGTGAAGAGATTCAAGCAACTCGATTCTCAAGCAAAGAATATCATCTGTGACCATCTGAGCAAAGGTCAGTATGGCAGAGTGAATGCTTTGGAGACTGCTAAGCTTATCTGGGATAGGCTGTCCAAAGTCAACGAAGGTGTATGCACTCAATGTGACTCTCATGTTGATGTTCTTCGCAATCTCTTCAACCACTTCAAGAGACTTGACAATGAAAATGTTCAGCAAACTTTTGATCGTCTCACTGATATCTCCAATGAGCTTCAAGCACTGGGTGCCATCGATATCACTGACCATGAAGTAGTGAAGAAATTGCTAAGATCTCTTGACTCCTCATTTGATACTCTGGCGTTGATGATTCAAGAATGTGGAGACTACAAAGCACTTGATCCTGCTGACATTCTTGAGAGACTCAATACTCATGAATTTCAACAAGCTGAGAAGAGAGACCTCTACGGGTCAAGCTATGGAAGATCTCGTGCTCTGAAGGCAAAAGCAATTTCCTCATCTAAAGAAGAAGATTCTGACAGCAGCCTTGGTGATCCTGAAGAACTAAGTCGGGAACTAGCAATGCTTGTGAGGAAATTCCAGAAGTTCTCAAGGAGAGGTGGATTTGGAAAGTCATCAAAAAGTGGCTTGAGGAAATCAGATTCCTCAGAAGACTACAAGAAAAGAACTTGTCATCGTTGCAAGAAGCCTGGTCACTTTATCTCAGACTGTCCTCTCTGGGAAAAAAGTCTCAACGAAGACGAAGAAATACAAGGATGATAGTTCTGATGACTCGAAGAAAAAGAAGAAATCTACAAAGTCCTCATCTGCAAAGTCCTCAAAGCACAAGAAGAATGGTTCTAGAAAGGCACGAGCATTCATCGGCAAGGAAATGGATTCTAAGGAAGAATCTGAAGAATATGAAGAAGAGGAAGAATTTGAGGAGGAATCAGAATCTGGTGTCGCTAGCCTTGCTCTCACTACTGCTTTCGTCAGCAAGTCCATCTTCAACAATGAATAATATGACTACTCCAACGACTCTGACGTCAGCAATGATGATAATGCTCCCCACCTATTGCTTCATGGCAAAAGTCTCAAAGGTACACAAACATCATTCCTCATATGAATCAAGTGAAGGTGAATCTGATGAATATGTGAAACCTATCTATGCTAAACTTGTTAAAATTGCCACTAAGCAACAAAGTGCACTTTAAAAGCTTCAGAAAATGCTAGACAAAAGCGATGATCTGTTGAACTATGAAGTGGATCGGACTCAAACTCTGTCTGACAATCTCAAAAGTCTTCAGACAAAGTATGGTAACCTTCAGAGTCATCATAACGACCTCTTAGCTGATCATGAGAAGCTTTCTTATGAATTTCTTCAAAGAAAGAAAGATCTTGAGAAACTGAGGGTGTCACATGAGGATCTCCAAAGGGAAAACGATTCCTTACTGGCTCAACAGATCAGTACCGCTCAGGAAGAATTTGTTCCACCTTGTTTGAAATGCATCGAACGTGAAACTGCTAATTCTTCACCTGAATGTTCAAATACTTCTATTGCTGCAAATTCTTCAACTATTCCCATGGTCTCAAATTCCTCATGTGAGGATACCACAAGTATCACTAATGACAATGCAGGGTTGAAGGAATTGTATGAGACATGCATGTACAAAAGTCTCAAAGGGCATCAAACCCTTTGCGATGTCCTCAAAAAGCAGATTCTGAACAGGAACCCTAGGAAAGAGGGTATTGCCTTTGTGAGGAAACTCAACGCTGATGGATCCTACTGGACACCTGAGCAGTACCCCAGAACCTCATGGGTTGCTGTGAAAGGACCTCCTGTAGATCCATCCAATTTATCTGGCTTTACGTGTGAAACTTAATATTCCTCTGATGAGTCACTTGACTCCAACTACAAATTCTTCAAAAAACAGAAAGGTGAAGTATTTTCTAGATTTGTTGGAACTAACTACAGGAACAATTCTCCTATGAAGAAAATCTGGGTTCCCAAGAGTTACCTACAAAATCTTCAAGTGAATGTCCTCACGACATCACTCATGAAGAATAGGAACCCCAGATCAAATGCCTCATATGAACCAAAGTCCTCACTTGGACCAAATTCCTCAAATGGTCAAAAATATCATTCTCGCGCTAATGCTTCTGTTTTGCAGGAAAAATCTAAGAGTTATGAATATGTGCATTATTCTTCAAACCATTATGTTCATAAGTCCTCGAAGAATTTCTCTGCTTATTCATTTGAGTACTCTAATCGTCGCCCTGTGAAACGAAGCGCACTTGCTTCAATGCCTCCTTTCTCACATGGTGCTCGCAGAATGATGAACTCTTTGCCACCCCTCCAGATGTGGGTGGTGAAGAAATTGAACTAATTTCTTATGCAGGGTCAGGTCTCCAGATGAAACTGAACATCTGATGAACTTGCTGGAGACCTGAGGAAATGCTTGAAAGGATGCAAGCTAACCATGATGAAATGAATTCCTCATTTCTCACGTCCTCACACTACTTGATTACTATCTTGTGTGATGAAATCCTATTTGATGAAATTGATGTCATATTCTTCACTCTGAAGCATATGAGTTCGTAAGTTGTACCAATTCATCTGCAGGATGATACTCCAAAAGCTACTGAGTGGGTCCTCGATAGTGGATGCACAAACCACATGACTGGTGACAAGAATCTACTGATGAATTTGCCACTCACTCCATCTCCTCTGAAGCATATCACCTACGCAGACAAAGGAAAAAGCAAGGTATTGGGACTTGGTAAGGTTGCTATCTCAAAGGACCGAACCATGGATAAGGTGATGCTTGTTGAATCCCTTGGGTTCAACCTTATGTCTGTCTCAATGCTTTGTGATCTTGATATGATCGTCATATTTGGAAAATATCGTTGTGTTGTCATCATGGAATCTGACAATTCCAAAGTTTCCGAAGGCTTCAGGAGAGGAGACTTGTATATTGTTGATTTCTCTACAGGTCCTCAACCTACCACATGCTTACTTGCAAAGTCTTCAGAAGGCTGGCTGTGGCATCAACGACTTGGACATGCAGGCATGAGGAACTTGCACATGCTCGTGAAGAAAAAGCACGTCATTGGCATCGAAGGTGTCAAATTCCTCAAGGACCACCTCTGCGGTGCATGTGAATCTGGGAAGATGACCAGATCCAAGCATCCCTCGAAGACAATCATGACCACGACTCGACCCTTTGAATTGCTTCACATGGATCTCTTTGGCCCCACTCACCACTCCATACTAACAAATGCTTCAAGTTTGTATGGCTTTGTCATTGTTGATGATTACTCTCGTTACACTTGGGTGCATATTATTCTGTACAAAAATGAAGTGCAGGATGTCTTCAGACGATTTGCTTCAAGGGCCTCCCCCAACTTCGGCGTCAAGATCAAGCATATTAGGAGTGATAATGGGACTGAATTCAAGAACACTAATCTTGATGAATATCTTGATGAACTTGGTATTACTCATGAGTTATTTGCCCCTTATACTCCTCAAAAGAATGGCATCATGGAGCGCAAGAACAGGACTCTAGTTGAGATGGCTCGCACCATGCTTGATGAATACAAGACTCCTCGCCGCTTCTGGCCTGAGGCAATTGATACTGCTTGCCACATCATCAACAGGGTATATCTTCACAAATTCTTCAAGAAGACTTCATATGAACTTATGACTGGCAAGAAACCCAATGTAAGTTATCTCAAATTCTTCGGTGCAAAATGCTGGATCAGAGATCCTCACCATAGTTCTAAGTTTGCACCGAAAGCACATGAAGGTTTTATGCTTGGTTACGGAAAGGACTCGCACACCTACAAAGTCTTTAACACCTACCGTCACAAGGTTGTTGAAACTGTAGATGTGCGGTTCAATGAAACTAATGGCTCGCAAAGAGAGCACCTGCCTTTTGTGTTAGATGAACAGTCTCCTGAGAAATCCATCAAGCTGAAGGCAACTGAAGATATCATACCCACTAAGGAATTCATTCCAATGAATGAAGACTTTCATGTTGATACACCTGAAGAAAATGATGCTAAAGGAAGTCCTCAGCCACGTCAACCTGCTCATCCTAGAGTTGCAAATGAAGTACAGATTGACAAAATCATCGATGACATCAATGCACCAGGTCCCCTCACTCGCTCAAAAGATTCACATTTAACTAACTTTTGTGGGGACTTTGCCTTTGTCTCTATCATATATCCCACCAAAGTTGATGAAGCATTCAAGGAGCCTGAGTGGATTCATGCTATGCAAGAGGAATTGCATCAGTTCAAGCTCAACAACATGTGGGAACTTATCAAGCGGCCAGATCCTCGCAAACATAACATCATAGGTACCAAGTGGATCTACCGCAACAAGCAAAATGAAAATGGCCTTGTGGTGAGGAATACAGCTTGTCTTGTAGCTCAAGGCTACACACAGGTTGAAGGAATTGACTTTGATGAAACGTTCGCACCTGTTGCTAGACTTGAAGCTATTCACATATTGCTTGCTTATGCTAACCATCATAATATCATCTTATATCAAATGGATGTAAAAAGTGCATTCCTTAGTGGTAAGCTTGAGGAAGAAGTATATGTTGCTCAACCCCCAGGTTTTGAAGATCCTAAGCATCCTGACAAAGTCTTCAGACTCAACAAGGCCCTCTATGGCCTCAAGCAGGCCCCTCGGGCGTGGTACGACACTCTGAAGGAATTACTCATGAAGAAAGGCTTCAAACCCGGTTCACTCGACCCCACTCTTTTCACAAAATCCTATGACAATGAACTGTTCATATGCCAAATATACATAGACGATATTATCTTTGGCTGTACTGACAAACGTTACAGTGATGAATTTGCTTATATGATGAGTGAAGAATATCAAATGTCTATGATGGGAGAGTTGAAATTCTTCTTAGGTCTTCAAATTCGTCAACAAGACAATGGCATCTTCATCTCCCAAGAGAAGTACCTCAAGGATGTTTTGAGGAAATTCGACATGCAAGATTGCAAAGGCGTCAAAACTCCAATGCCTTCAAAAGGACACCTCTACACTGATGAAAACGGTAAAGATTTCGATCAAAAGGTATACCGCTCCATGATTGGTTCATTATTGTATCTATGTGCATCTAGGCCTGATATAATGCTGAGTATTTGCATGTGTGCCCGATTCCAAGCAACACCGAAGGAATCACACCATAAGGTTGTGAAACATATTCTTTGATACTTAGCTCACACACCAACACTTGGATTATGGTATCCTAAGGGCTCAAATCTTCACCTCGTCGGATACTCTGATGCTGACTATGCTGGAGATCGTGTGGATCACAAGTCAACCTCAAGCACATGTCATTTCCTCGGACAATCCTTAGTCTGCTGGTCCTCGAAGAAGCAGAACCGCGTGTCACTCTCTACCGCTGAAGCTGAGTACATCGCTTCTGGCTCATGTTGTGCTCAGTTACTATGGATGAAGCAAACCCTCAAGAACTACTACATCAAGTTGAGGAATGTGCCTCTCTACTGCGACAACGAGAGTGCCATCAAGATTGCATACAACCCGGTTCAGCACTCCAAGACCAAGCACATCCAGATTCGTCATCACTTTCTTCTAGATCATGTACTCAAGGGCGACATCTCCATTGACCACATCCCCACTGAAGAACAACTGGCGGAGATCTTCACCAAGCCCTTCGATGAAAAGAGATTTTGCAAGTTGCGGTGTGAGCTAAATATCTTAGAATCTTCGAATGTTCTTTGAAGAAGGACACACATCCTAACACTTATGCAAAATTGATGACTTTGATGTGCAACACACGAAGTAACGTTTTTCTTCAATCAATGAAGAATAACCCTCTAAGTGTGAAGAAATTAATGAAGAATTTGATTCTTAGAACCCTACGACAATTGTACGCGGTGTGTGAAATCATCATTCTTATACGGTGGGTCACGCCACCAACCAAAGTTGAAATTCTTCAAAATTGAGTTTTTCGTTATTTTTGCAAATTCTTCAAATTATCAAATTCCTCAAATTTGCAATTTCCTCAACTTTTCAAATTCCTCAACTTTTCAAATTCTTAAAACTTTGAAACTCATGTTCTTCATTGACTATATATATATATGAGTTTTTCAATGTCCTCAACAACATTCACTTATTGCTAATTCTTCAAGTTGATTTTCATCTAAGTGAATGTGATCGGACCCTTTTCCCCTCTATGCTAAACTCAACCCAGTCTGTTCACAAATTCTTCATATGCGTTCTACTTTGAAACTCGTTCAAAGTCTTCATTGTGTTCTTGACAACTGAAGAATTTGTGAACGGAAACTTTGAAATTTTCACTATCAAAATTTTCAGCGGTTCCCGCTCAAACGGTTCCGATTCCCATGACTAGATAACCCACGATCCCCCATAATCTCCACTACTCAGAACGTGGGTGACACCTATCGCGTGGAGAGCAAGGGTCAGGGGCAATCTTGTCCAAAATCTTCGGGCAGATTGGTTTTCACTCCCTCTATAAATACCCCCTCCCCTTCAACTGTGCTCAGTTACTCCTCATCTCATCCCTCTCTCGAGCTCCAACCTAGCGCCACCGCTAAAGTCATCGTCGTCGGTGAGGAAGAGCTTCACTGCCTCAACCTTGTCGTCGTCGTACTCGCATCGGCCGCGGAAGTCCTCATCCCGCCGCCGCTGTAGCTGTCTCCCTCTGCCAAGCTAGGGCGTGGGAGATCTGAATGGACGAACTTCCCAATCTCATCTCTTGTTTGTTGTGTTCTTCATCAGGATAAATAAAATTTATTTTTACTGCCCTTTTTTGATCCTCAAATGCTCTTCATATCCCTCAAAAGGTGTTTATTTTTTATGTACCTTATTCTAAAAGCACCTTACATCTTCACATACTTGATGTTTCTTCCCTATGTAATGATTTTCTTCAAGATTCCTCAATTGTGTGAATCCTCAAAATTTGCACAACTCTGGAACCTGAGACAAAGAATACTTAGTGAAATTCCTCAAGACACCCATGGTCAAATTCCTCTCACCTGTTTTATTTAAAAATTTCTGAGAACGCATATGACCTCTTCAAATTCCTCGCACCTATACTCTGTTCACAAGTACAACATGTCCGCTGATGAATCACTAGGTTCTCATCAACTTAACTCACTTGCAGCGCTCCTTGAGGAAAAACTGTGTACTTCTTAAGAGTCCTCAAGAATTCATATTCCTCAAGTGAAGAAAATGGCTGACAGAAAGAAACCTCAGAAAGGTGGAAAAAAGCCAGATGTGCACACTGCCTTTGAGATCCCAGATGATGTGCATGAGGAATACTGCACACCCGATGAAGAAACTCATGGCAAAGAAACGACCAAGTAGAGAAAAATTCGTCTGCAGAAAATTGAGAGGAGATGGGCAAGGGAATGGAAGGAGTATCGTTATGTAACTCCAAAATACATGATGAAATTTGCAGTAAAACCTCCTTGCAGCAGGCCTCCCCTTGCTCCAAATCAAATTGCTGATCACACTAGCATCAAGACTGGTGAGGACTTTCCTCACATGTGGGCGAAGCAGCAAGCCAAGCTGGCAAAGAAAGCCAAAGAGGCAGTGAAGAAATTCAATGAAGATTCTGCTGCTGCTACCTCTGCCGGAGCCTCTACAAGTGCTCCAAAGAAAATCACGAGGAAGAAATCTGCATTGAAGACAAGTTCTTCAACCTCAAAACCTTCATAGCAGTTCCCTCAAGGTCAAAGGCCTTGGCCTACAAAGTCTTCAGCTGCTGGAACGGTTGCTGCTCTGTCTTCTATGACATCTTCAACTAGCTCTTCTGCATTGAAGCTGAAGAAAACTGCTGGACAAGGTCAAAGACCAAGTCCTCACTCAAGCAAGGCTATGGTGACCATACCCTCAGGTTCTGAGGATGATGATGATGAAGCTGATGATGAGGAATTGGAAGAAATCATCAAGCACAGTCAGCAAAATGCTGCTATAGCAAAGGGCAGCTCTATTCCTGTCATGCTAGATCCCAAGATGATCCTCAACTTCATCGATATATGGCATGAAGACCCAAGCACCCCATTTTCTTCACTAAATCTGCCTCTGGAGTGGATCATGTTCTCACCCACTTCATCTCTGAAGAAAAATGGAAGAGAGAGCAAGCTTTGAGAGCTAAGAGGAACAGGGTTCGGAAGGAAAAGTTTTTGAGAGACAATGTGTTGAATTTGACCCCAAATCAACTCGTCCCTGTTCAGTCTGAAATTCGCACACTCTCTAAGGATCAAGAGAGATATGATGCTGAATGGAAGGGCACCAAGGTGAGATTCCTCAGGGCTGCTCAAGCTATAGTGAAGGATCACAACACTAGGGTTGCTGCTCGATCGCAACCACAAAATCCTTAGGCTGATGAAATTGCTCAGCCTGATGAAACTGCTGATGGAAATGCTTTTGCACCAGAAGCAACTGGTAGTGCTGCTGAGGAAACTCAGACCACTCATGATCATCCAGGACAACCACCACTGTTGTGCCTGAAGAAACTGAAAGGCCAGCTGAAGCTTTTGCTGCGCCTGAAGAAACTGAACACACCAGGGCGGCTGCATCAGTCGTTCCTGAAGAAACTGACACTGCTGAGGAAAAGACTCTCAAGAGAAAAGCATCAGATTCAGAAACCTCAGCCGTGAAGAAGTTGAAGACTATGCCAAGTTCTTCAACTGGACCTATTGATGCTACACCAATTTCCTCAGCTCCTGCCTATGAAATTGTACCATTTGGGGTGGAATATGTCATCCCAGATGAAGATGAAGATCAATCTGCTGCTTCGACAGAGCAGATTGATGAAGAAATTGAAGTTGAAGACATTGCTTCAACTCCAAAGCTATCATCGCCCTAGCCTCAGTTCACTGCTGAAGAGGCTGGAGTTGAAGAAATTGATGAGGACATAGACATTGGCAATACAATGCCTGTCATCAATGATGAATATTGGGAATCAGCACCCAAAATCACCAACGACTACTCCTCTGACACAGATTTCTCAGTCGCCTGCTCCGACTGAAGAAATACATGAAGAATCTGCCAATCTGAACACCCAAGTCACTGAAGAAATTCCAGCCGCAACGGCTGATGATCTTGATGCTCCCGCCGCAACTGAGGAACCAGCTCTCCAAATCGTTCTGTCTGAAGGTGTTCCTCCCATGCCAAAGGAGATTAAGGGGCACTTCAAGCCAAATCTTCAACCGAAGCCAATAATGCCATTCGAAGGTTCAGTATGCCCCAAATTCCTTAAGAGCAATTTCTTCAATGAACGAATGTTCTTCACTGGTCCAAATCCCTATGACTTTGCAAGGGCCGGTCGCAACAGATTCTGGACGGCAACGCAGCTCAACTACTATGCATCAGTTCTATTTGAGAAGAAGAAAGTCTTCGAGCACCACCAAATTCCTCATGCTGACATGGAAACACTTCCATCATCACACCGGTGCTCCAGGTTCTTCATGATGCAGGCATTCTCCCATTCTGCGTCGACATTTGCGACTGGAATGAAGAACTCATTCTTCAGTTCTATGCCACATTGCACATCAGCGGAAATGCTTCAGATGTCAACTCCTGGATATTGGACTGGATGACAGGATCAACACACTTCACTACTCAAGCTTTTGAATTGCTTTAGTCTGTACCAGTTCCAGTTCCCTCAGATGAAGCTCGCAAACTGTTTGATGAGCCTGCACTTCCAAATCAACTGATGCAAGTGTTGATGAAGACATTGCCTCCTGGAAAGCCTCAACGAAAAACCTTCCTTGTGAAGGATCTGCTATATGTGCCCATGATTGTCTACCGTATACTCACAAATACGCTATGTCCTCAGAACAAGAAGTGGAAGGAGTCATGAAGAATATGCTCTTCAACATCATTCATGGGATTCCCATTGACTTGCACGACTTCTTCATGAGGACTTTGGCCAGTGCTGCTTTAGCTCCATTTGAATAGAAGCCCTATGCGCCTTGGATAATGAAATTCATCAGGGCAAAGTCCTCAGTTCCCTTCAAGGCTGATTTCCAGAACCACTTTGGCTTCCTGCCTCCAATTGAAGTCATCAAGAGCACAATTGCCTCAGTTAAAGGAAAAGGCAAGGCCGTCATTGATGAAGGCACTCGTCCATTGGATGGATAGTTTCGCAAAGCCGCTTCCTTCTCCACCAATGATGACACTGCCACTCAAGACTCCGATGCAAAGGTCTCAGCTCACAAACCTCAAGAGTCTGCCCCTCGCGTGACGACTGATCGCGAGCTTCTCATAAGTCTTCATTAGAAGGTCGATCGCAATCACAAGTGGGTGAAGCGTCAACTTGGATACATTGTGCAGAACATGACTGTGACGCAGAACACCGTGACGAGGAATCACTACCATGCGCATGAAAACCTCAACCGCTCTTGGGCTGTACTATCTCACCTCATGTCTTCTGAAGAACTAGATGAGCTGGATCTTGAGGAACATCCTGACTGGGCTCGTCGACCTCAGAAGAAATTCAAGAAAGTTCAAGTTCCTCTGATGGTCACAAGTTCATTTTCTTCATCTCGAGAGCGCGATGACGATGAAGACATTGACGACACTGCGACAGGCCCTGCATCGACAAACGACCCCGACAATGCTGGCGCTCCTTCCTCACCAACACGATGAAATTCTTCAAAGGGGCGTTAGTCCTCACTTTTTTGTCCCTTTTGGTCTTCGATGACAAAGGGGGAGCAAATTTGAGTTAGTCTTCAAGCGGGTATCTATATATATGGGCTATTTTTGTTTAAGTTACAACTCTTGCTCTTGTGAAGCTTTTGTTGATTGAGTTGTAAACTTAAGTCCGATGGTGGTCTGACACTTTTGAACTATTTCCTCGCATGTTTATTTCCTCAAGTACCTTAATGCATACATGCTGAATTTCGTTAGACACCATTTTCCTCACGCATTTCAAATTCTTCATATCATATGTTCAAATGCGTGTATGAATTACAAGATATAGGGGGAGTTCTCCATGTTTTAACCTGCCATGTGCATTTGCAGTCCAAGGCAAATTCCTCAAATACGCACATCTTCAGGGGGAGTTCTTCTATATCTTGCAATCAAATTCCTCAAAATTTGTACTTTCACTTCATATGTTTATCCCCGTTGAAAACTTAACCTATTTGTCATCAGTCACCAAAAAGGGGGAGATTGTTAGTGCATCTAGTGCCCCTTAGTGATTTTGGTGTATTGAAGACTTATAGGTTAAGGCACTAATGTGTTTGTGAGTGTACACAGGCTCTATAAGTTGATGAGGAGTTTGATATATCCATAAATTATCGACCCCTAAAAAAGTACGTTTTCAACTGAAGACTTTGCTGAAGACTTTGTGAAGACTTTGGTGAAGACTTTGAAAATGAGGAAGTTGGTGTGACCTTGAAGATATGAACGAGGAATATGAAGCATGAAGACTTTTGTTTTTGTAGTTTCATTTCCTTTATTTGAGTCATAGGAAACACCGTACTGTTAAAGGGGGCCGAGGTAATACTAAGGAAAATTTCCAACTGATGCTCAACTCCAAAATCCACAACCTATACAATCCTTCGAGTGAAGCCTTTGGAAATCTATTACGGTTCAGTCAAGTTCTTAAGTGACATAGATGAAGTTCTTCTGGTCTCTGAGGAAATTGATCTGACTGAGGAGTTAGGATTTTGCCAGTGCGAATTGCCTACAAGTGAGGAACATGATATGTCTGAGGACTTTCATAGTTCGAAAATCCGACCGTTGCTATGCTTAGCGCCAGCTGTCCCTAATCACAAACATCCACATAACGGTCATATCATTGGGGGCATTTATTTCATATCATGTCAGGTTGCACCCTGGCTATAAATAGCCACCCCTCACAACCACTAGTTGGTTGGCTGCTCCGAGAGAGAACTGACACTTATCATTTGAGAGCAACCCATGCTCCGAGGACTTTGAGTGAAAATCACCAGTGAGGAAAAACCCACAACCAAACCACCAAACCCAAAGTGATTGAGCATCACTGAAGAAATTCATGTGTGGAACCGACGCTTGTTACCTTTGAGGACTGTGCATCCTCCAGACGGTTAGGCGTCATGGTCTAGTGCTCCTGCAGTCAATTGGGGATCATGAAGTGACCTTGGTCTAGAGCATCCAGCAGTAAATTGTGGATCTTTGGGTGACCAGTTTGTGAGGGTTTTGGAAGTCTACCCTGAAGACTTACCATGAGTGTTGGGCGAGGACTGTGTGACCTTAGCTCAAGGAGAATACGATAAGGACTGTGTGTCCTAGGACTGTGTGTCCTTTGGTTTAAATACCAGGCCGCTCTAAACCAGACGTACGACTGTTGCAGCTATTGGAACTAGGTCATCAAATCATTGTCTTCGTCAAGCTACCTGGTTCTATTTCCTCAACCTTCCATTTCCTCGTATAACTGTTGATGAAATTGAACTTTACTGTTTGAAGAATTTGACTGAAGACTTTCACAATTTCCTCACCTCAAATTCTTCAAGTTACCTTGTTCCTCACCGGCTTATCCTGTATCATGCTACTTGTAATCTGTGCATGTTTCATTTCATCATGATGACTTTGTTGTCGCTATGTTCCTCATGCACTTGAGTACTTATTCTGCTGCTAGTTATTCATCACATTTCAAATTCCTCAAAGTTGAAATTCCTCAAGTGATGAATTTGTAAAAATCGTCTATTCACACCCCTCTAGTCGATATAACACACTTTCACATCTCATGAGCAACAATCCTTCTAATGACTTCCGTTGGTTTGAGATCCTTGTAGTTTGACATCATTTGGATCATTGTGCACATAGTGTCATACCTCTCATCCAAAGCTCTAAGTATCTTCTTGATGATGAATTTGTCGGTCATCTCATCGCTTCCTAAGCTGGCCATATCATTGGTGATAAGAGATACCCTAGAGTACATCTCCGTGACTCCTTCACCATCATTCATCTTGAACTTGTCAAGCCGACTTTGAAGCACATCCAACTTAGACTCTCTCACAGATTCGATACCTTCATGCATATCAACCAAAGTGTCCCAAATTTCCTTGGCATTCTCAAGACAGCTGATTTTGTTGAATTATTTGGGGCATATGAAGTTGAAGAGAATGTCGCATGCTTGAGCGTTGTATTGCAACATCTTCAATTCATCCGCGGTCGCTTCACGATCGGGTTCCTTTCCATCGCTGAAGAAGTCACCTTGAAAGCCAACATGGACAACATACCAAACGACGGGGTTATGACCAAGAATATGCATTTTCATTTTATGCTTCCAACTAGCAAAATTAGTGCCATCAAAGTATGAACCTCTATGGTAATAATTTCCTCGCTAGACGCCATACTCCCCCAGGTTGTGAAACCAATGCAATGGAGACCAAAGCTCTGATACTACTTGTAGGATCGAAAGTATGTCTAGAGAGGGGGTGATTAGACTACTTGACCCAAAAAAAATCTACCTATTCCCAATTTTAAGTGTTGGCAGATTTTAGCCATGGTAGCAAGTGAAGCACACCCTACACATGCATGTCTAAGAGTATAGCAATGGAAAGTAAAGACAAGCATATGTAGTAGAGGGTAGGGAGGAAGATCAAACGCAATTTGGTGACACAAAGATTTTTCCCGTGGTTCCGATAGGTGGTGCTATCGTATGCCCACATTTATGGAGACTTCAACCCACGGAGGGTAACAGTCATGAGAGTCCACAGAGGGCTCTACCCACGGAGGGTTCATGAAGAAGCAACCTTGTCTATTCCATGATGGCCTACGTCCACGGAGGACTAGCCTTACTCGGGGTAGATCTTCACGAAGTAGGCGATCTCTTTGCCCTTACAAACTTCTTGGTTCAACTCCACAACACGAAGTAGGAGGCTCCCAAGCGACACCTAACCAATCTAGGAGGCACCACCCTCCAAAAGGTAATAGATGCGGTAGTGTCAGTGAACTCCTTGCTCTCGTGCTTCAAGATGATAGACTCCTCAACACTCAATCATTCTCTCGTAGATTTGGCTTGGTAGAAGAGATTGATTAGGTGGAAAGCAACTTGGGGAGGCTAGAAATCAAGTTTCATATGGTGGGAATGGAATATCTTGATCTCAACACATGAGTAGGTGTCTCTCTCTCAGAAAATGTGATATGGCAAGTGGGGAACTGTTCTGAGTGCTTTTCTTGCGAGTGAGTGGTGGTGGAGGGGTATATATAGGCATCTCCAAAAATCCAACCGTTACACCATTATTGACCAACTCGGTGACACTGAAGTATAAAACTCGATGGTACCGATTTGCTCAAAAGGTGGCAACTTTTGAACCTCGATGAGACCAATATATGGTTCTCGGTGGTACCGAAAAGGTGGCCAAGGCCAGATGGCAAAACTCGGTGGCACCAATACACAATCTCGGAAATTCTGATTTTGTGTAATGGGACAACAGAAGGTTTGCCACTAAAATTTGGTTGTACCAAAAACTTGGGGTTTGGCTAGGATCTGTGTGAGGTGAAAATTGGTAGGGCCGACTGGGGAAAGTTGGTGGCACCGATTTTAGATATTTGGCTTTGACAGACTTTTTTGGAAGAGCTTGTGAGTATTTTTGGTGACTATCACTTATGCACGTGGAGCATTTGGTTCACCAACAATACCTCACCCCCTTTTAATAGTATTGGCTTTCCTATTGATTCAAAGTGATTTTTCAGAAAGTAAAATGAAGAGTCTTCTTGCTTGAAGCTTTGCCAATCTTATTCCTTGCATCTTGGGGTCTCTCCACAATCCTTTAGCCATCCCATCATTGAACTTTTCCTGAAATATACTTAGTGGAAATATTAATTCAATTAGATATTTTTTTATTAATTACCAAAACCACCAAGGGAGCAAATGGGCTTTCAACCTTGCGTCACCCAATATTTTTGATGGGACTTGATTGCTTGGATATGTTATGCAAACATCACGCAAACCATTTATGGTGTCTAAAACTTTGTTGAAGTGTCGGCTGATTGGTTCGCTGGAATGCTGATATCTAACTTGGATGACATGGTTTCCAACATTGTGACCAATTGTATGTTGAAACATGAGTAGTTGTTCTTCCACTGTCATTCGATTTGTGTCCTTGAGTAACTTCCTCGCGCACAAAGCATCTCATAGCAAGTAGAATACGTGCTTCTCAAGACCAAATTGTTCATAAAATCTAACTGGATGTCCCTCTAAAAACTCTATTGTTTTTGAGCATCAGTTAATATAGAAGTGTTACTGGTTGTTTTGAATAACCTTGTGAATAACACATCACGAAACAAGGACACTGCAGAAATGTTATTAATAAGCACTTGCTCGGAATCATAAAATTCAGCATCTGGCACATCTAAAATCTTCATAGATCCCTGCACAATTTGCACAGTTGACCATATCATCTTAGGATAATTGTTTTCAAATGTAAAAGTGCTAAGCCAGACGATGAATAGTACAGAACTGAAAATAATATTTATTACATTACACAAACTAACACAACATAAGTGAAATTGTTTTTTGAATGTTGTGAAGCATAGCAACAAGTGAAATAAAAATACTAGGCTCAAAGGTGTATTACAAAAATTCTAAGGATCAAGAATCTAGAGCTTCCGCGTCTCTTCATCCATCTCAATGAAAATGGCCTGTTCATCACCATTTGTAAATGCCTTTACCGCTTTTAGTTTATCTTTCGGACCTCGTTACTCATATTATTTAATATTGCCATGCAAGATTTAATCGAGTAAGCCTCATTTTGTTGGGTTAATGTCTTCTTCGCTTCAGCAATGCTAAGTGATGCATTTGTAAGGCGATCAATTGCTATTATGGCATCGTCAGCTGTCCGTTTTTGTCCTCTTGCAGTCTCCTTGGATCCACTTCCAGGTGACTTCTTTTTTTCTGGCCCAGTGGTAGTTGACTTCTTGGTGAAGACACCAGGGGAAGCATTGATTTCATCAGAATCGATGTCATGTACTTCAACATCCATACTGATATCAATTTTTCAAGACTTGGTTGTACATGTACCATCTTTTCCTTTGCTAGATACAATACCAGCTCTAGATGCTGTTGAACTAGCACATATGGCTTCAAGATCTATCCAACTAGGCCACACCTTCTCTCGATATTCTTGGATTGCCTTATCCTTCTGCAAGTTGTTTAATTTTTGTTTAGTAATAGGGTATGGCAAGTTTATATGAATCCTACCTGAACAAACTTACCTTAATTAGTTCTTCCCAAATATCTTCTGAAGCTTTTATCATTTTGTCGTCGTCATCCCAACCAAATCCCACGAATTTTAGAAGTCTCTCCATGGTGCTGTAGCAACTCGTATAACACTTATGATGAATTTTCAATTGTTGTAATTCAAGTTTTTCTACCCTTGAATCATTGAATTGTTCTAAGATATCACACCATGCTTTCTTTGTGTAACATGTTCCTTCTTTTCTGCCATGTAGAGTTTGATCTTTCAATATATTGAGTAGTATTTTGTCCTCTGAAGATTTCCATACATGGCGCTTAGGTTTTTCTGTGTTTTCCTACTTAACTTTGTTCTTCTTCTCATCATCCATATTTTTCTACAGGAGATACAAGAAGCAATAATCCAAGATGAGTTATTTGGTTCAAAAGAATAAATCTACGGAGCAGAAGAATATTTTTTTCATTTGGGTTGAAAAATTACAAGGTTGTTGGATCTATTAAATTCTTTGAATTCCCTATATGAAATTATCAGAGGTTGTATGCCGAGTAGGGTTCACTAAAAAAGATTAATTTAATGAACAATACTAGGAAAATATTTGTAGATACTATTCATACTGCAATTTAGGATGGTGAAGCAATGGAACCTGATTGAAGATGGGAAGACTGATTGAAGACGGAAAGACGATGGATCAAAAGCCTGATGGACATGTGCAACCTTATTGAAACTGACCAACTCCAGATCTAAGGTTGATGTCTCCCATCCGGTGCTTGTCGCTGGGATCATAGCCAGCCCCTTGTGATCTGGGTGTATAACATACTGGAAACAAATCCTTTTATATAGGCAATGAAAAAGGCACGAGCTAGAGTCGCAAAAAGAAGATTTGGTGCCAATCGAGGTTGTTAAGTGATACATCCATTTTGCATCATGCTTTTATATTGGTACTTATTGGATTATAGGCTGTTATTACACATTATGGTACAATACTTATGCCTTTTCTCTCTTATTTTACAAGGTTTACATGAAGAGGGAGAATGCCAACAGCTGGAATTCTGGACTAGAAAAGGAGCAAATCTGAGATACCTATTTTGCACAACTCCAAAAGTCCTGAAATTTTACGAAGAATATTTTTGGAATTAATAAAAAATACTGGCACAAGAATCAACCAAAGGGGGCCACCAGCTGGCCACAAGCCTGCTAGGCGTGGCGAACTGACGGTGTCCTAGACTAAGGGGTACTCACCATGTCGTCTCCCGGCCAGTGGGTCGGGCCGAGGACCCCATGATAATTCACTAATGGTCCACTTCGGGCAGCCCATGCCGAATACAAGGAGGATTCCACAAGACTTGGCGCACAAGACAAGGACTCCTCTAAACCCTAGGCCTATGGTGCATATATAAATCGAGGCCAGGCTAGTCAATAGATCATTATATTCATTACTACAATCTCGTGGTAGATACCTGTACTATGTACTATCCCCCATATCAATACAATGAAAAGCAGGACGTAGGGTATTATCTCCTCGAGAGAGCCCGAACCTAGGTAAAATCCTGTGTTCATGTTACCATCGCTCCAAGACGTCTAGCTTAGGACCCATACTATGAGATCTGCCAATTTTGACACCGACACTGGTGCTTTCATTGAGAGCCTAGTGGTTAGTCGTCACGGTGCGATGGGAATTCAGATCGGCTCGATCGCGATCTATGCGTCGGAACCGAGCTACATCGTCAACATCGTCATCTTCGTCGCCGGCTTGACTGGTCACCTCGGCTATGCCAAGGACTGCGCTCCATGTCAGATCATATAGATCGGACAAGTGTCTTCATCAACATCAACTCCAATCTCAACCAAGATCATGGAAGAATCCTCCATGATGCTCAGGGGCTCAACGTCAACATTGCCCTCGCGCGATCATGCAATTTTTCTGGACAGCGGATTCGTGTTCGTCGTCCCTGCCTCCTCGAGTGTCATTTTGACGATTGCTTGAGTGTAATTATGCGTAATTGAGTCTAGAACAACCCTGCAAAGTCGCATTTTGGTGGAGGAATCTCCGGTGATCTACAATCTACCGAAGCCCTATCGAATCTACATGAGTTTAGGGCGAGGAATCCAACGTCTAGCTCGGATGTTTGTTGGAAAATCCCACTGTTCATCGGCTGTGGAATTCCCGTACCGATCACCTCTCAAAATTTCAGCTCGATCCGACCGTCCAAACTCCGGGAAACACCGATTAGTACAACGAATTTTGGAACTATTTTCTACGCAAAAACGAATCTGACCTGGGTTCATCTTTTTCATGAACAAGTTGTCGGACGTCCTTTTTGAAGGAAGTTTTCTCATCATCTTGGTCATCCAACCAAGAGTTCGGCATCGTGAGGGCCGAATAATCATCAAGCGAACCTCGTCATCCATGGGTTGTACGGGTCGAGCGCTCTGTTGCTTCATCAAGCCAACATCGACCTCGTCACAAATTCCGACCTGCATCGGCATCGTCGCGCCGTTACTTTTTCAAGCTCACGTCCACCGCATCGACCTACTTTGACACATCGGCTGGCATGGGGCTCTAGCGTCACTGAGCCGACCTGCTCCGTCACCTCCGCTAGACCGGGGCTTTGGCATCACTTCATCAACCCGCTCCCGGGACGTTAGTGTCACCAGCCAACCTGCTTCAACACCTCGGCTCGCATGAGACTTTGGCTTCACCAGCCGAGCTGCATGAGACTTTGATGTCCGCTGATCACAGCTTCGCCATGTTAACTGGCCCGAGGACTTCATCTCGCCACATTGACCATGCAGCGTCATCACTTCGTCAAGCCAAACTCTTCATTCAGGCACCTCGGTGCCCAGGCCATATTCCTTTACTTATTTGCTTCACTTAAATTAACCAAGTAGAAGATTTTTTGAAATATATTATTACCTTCATTTGATATTACTTTTGGCTTGCAATATTTTTTGAGTGCAGGAAATCGACTTCGACTACCGTCAGGTGGTCACCCTGGCGTCACCTTGCCGACCTACTCCACCACCTCGGCTGGACCAGGGGCTTTGCCTTGCCACATCGGCCGAGCCATGAAACTAGTTCGGAGTGCCGAACTCCTCGTTCGGTCACCTCGGGAGGGGATTGGGGGCTAGGACCTTGATCATGCCAAAGACTACACACCAGATCTATCAAAGTTCGATGGACATCCTCGTCCCGCCACAAGCCCGGATCGCGTCATCGACACCGAGCACATGAACCAGCTATGTTGCTTTTATGCTCAAAAACTTTCAGTTTTAAATATTGTTCGGCTCGACCAAGCATTATACTTTTTTTGACAAAAAGTTGTTTGCGAAAAACTTTCTTTGTCAAAACTTTCTTTGTTATAAACAAATTCAAATACCCCATTTACTTGGGGGCTTCCTTTATGAAGCCATTCCTCTTGCATATGAGTATAAATGTATCGCACCCTTCCTTGTTCGTGTTTACGCCAATATAAGAATCATGTTGACTTAAGTGTTCCGCAAAGCTGGGCTGCCTTGCTCCTATGCTTACCCCTACGTTCCCGATTGTTCGGCTAGGGAGTAAAGGGAGCATCTCTGCGATTGTTACGATCGGGTCATCCGAACTCGTACCTCAGACGGGTGAAGCCGAAAGCTAGCGCTCTTACTGTTTTCAACTATGGTTGGCCATGACGGAAGATAAGCATACATAAATCTATTGCACATCCCTCATGGTAATCATGAGAACCCAAAGAAAGGAACCGTTGGTGGAACTATTTTCTTTAAAGATGCTTCTTACGTTAAATAGTAATATAACATAAGTTTCCTGGGCATGCTTTGTCTATTATAGCCTAATGGCCTGATTGCCTAGTTATTCGAAACACCTTCGGTATCCTTGGATGGCATAGTAGATAACACTTTTTGGCCCTTGGCCGAAGAGGGAGAAGCCGACGGTCGGTTAAGACTTGTTTAAAGTTCGGTCGAACACATATATGATATAAGTACTTCGGTACATGCAATCATTATACATAATTTTTTTTACCCAAGTCACTTGGGGGCTCTTAAATTTATATGAGCCATTTTAAAATAAATGTTGTTTTCTTCTTAGTCATTGCAAAGTATTTTTCTACTACTCCTTTTCTCGACATGAGTGTTTGGTCAATAGCCGAGTAGCCTAGTTTCTCTCTAAAGCAGCTTGAGTTTAGTTTGCTAAACAGGCCTCGAAGAAACAGTCCGCCCTCGGGATATGGAGGTTGATGCCAAAAGCTGACCCGCTTGAAGTCTGAGAGATCGGATGTATCATGTTGAAGCACGACCGAAGCACATGTTAATTTTAAGAGCAATTTTCAGATTGGCATGAAAACACTTGATTTAGTTCGGATGTCAAAGTTTTTTCGTAAGTTTTCTGGCTTTTCGAGCTGATGGCACTTTTAAGCTATTTATATGTTTTTTTAGGAGGAGGGACATCATCTTGACCGAGGTGCCCTACGTAATAATTCAGCTCGGGAAATCTTTTTTGACCCGCTGTTTGGCATCTTCCCTGCCGACCTCCACCTCGGCTTCTCGGATATTGCTCTATATGCATCACTTTCGAATTGTGTCTTCAGTCAATAGTTGGGTTGCCCGGCTCCTGTGCTTGTCTCCTACGTTCCAGTTTGTTCGTCTAGGAATGCAAAGGGAGAACCACTATGATTGTACTTACGATTTAACTGGTCAAGTACCTTAGTGGAGAAAGTCGAAAACTAACTATCACAATGAGCGTAAACTGGTCGTTGATCCGATGACCGTATTAAACAACAGGCCTTTCATAAAATTGGCTGCAGTGTTAATGGCTTTACCTGGGCTAATGCCGAACACTAACTGGGGGCTAGTAACTGTCCTCCCAAACTTTAAGCTCTTGTGACTAAGTGAAAGTTATATAAAGCCTAGATACCCAATTGCCTCGTTTCCGCTAACACAACCACCTTCGGGCACTGAGACATCGGCTAAGGGTTGTCTTGTTACTGCGGAAACACCCTGCATAGCATTTACGAAGGGGTAGAAGCCAACGATGGGCCACTCTCAAATGATAAACAGTCACAAAGGAGTCAAAATAGCACATAGCATAAAAGCATTTGTAAATATGCGAGAGCTACCTTCCGTAATCATCGTTGTAAAGCCATAAATATGCATCAATTTGACTTAAGATTTTGGCCATGCTAGGTTGACTGGTTCCTATGCTTACCCCCTGCGTTCTCGATTGTTCGGCTAGGGGGTAAAGGGAGCACCTCTGTGATTGTTACTTCCGGGTTATCTCGATTAGTACCTCAGACTGGGTGAAGCCGAAAGCTAGCCATCTTAAGAATATAATTGGTCGGTAACGACAGAAGTGAAAACTTCGGTTCATTAAAGACCACAGAGTTTGGGAACAGTTTCCGAACTAAATCCTCAATATTTTCCTCCCACATTGATCGGAGTTGAGGTTTCATGATCGTGGTTAAGATGATATCCTAGGAAAATGAACTTATAAATGAACTATTTTTCCCAGAAGATGTTTCTTACGTTAAATAGTAATATAACATATCTCTTCACGTACATTTGTTTATAAAATCGTATGGCCGGATTGCCTTGTTTGTCTTAAATCTTTGCCATTATAAAGGATTTATAAAGTAGGGAAAACACTCCCCGGCTACTGGCCGAGGAGGTTGCCACCGATGGTCAGTCAACAAAGTCTTGTTCAATGCGGATCCGAGCATTAATGATGTAAAGTACTTGGATACGTAGAATCTTTACACATAAATTGTGTCAAACATAACAAAGTTTGTGTCAAACAAATTTCGATCCTAGGGTCGGCTATGTTGCCCAACCCAAGTCTTGGGGCTACTGCATTGACAATTCAATGTAGAAAAATTAAGGACAATACAGTTTCCGATGAGATTATGATCCTCAGGTTGGTCGGCCACACCCAACCTGAGTCTCGAGGTCTATGCACACCGCTTTTGTGTTCCTAAGTATGCTGCCGAGCTAGAAGTTGATCCTCAGGCCGATTTTGCGAATCGACATGATCGAGTCTCAGGCGCTACTAGGATCAGCGGTCTTATGTCATCCTTCACGTGCATCTCGGATTTTAGACCGACACACACCTTGAGGGCTACTGGCTATATATCTCGGCAGAGAATAAATTGCACCAATCAAAAATATCCACAAAAAATCAGCCCATGGTCGGGTTGGTGCACCACCTCGAAAGCAGTCTGGCACAGAGCTCGGGCGCAAGTGGCTGGCTCCATAGAGAGCATTTCCGACATTAAGCTCGGATAAATTCCTTTAAATTTTTTAAGGTCCAAGGTAGTTTATGATACCTTGGACGCTGATCATCGTTGGAGCTCGGATGCAGTCCGGCGTTGGAGCTCGGAAGCGGTCCGACATAAAGCTCAAGATCAGAGACGCCTCGGAAGTAGTCCGGCATTAAAGCTCGGATGTGAATGGCTGGCTCCATAAAGGGAAATTTTTGTTTTTGCCACTCTAGATTTTGCCAATTTTTCTTATGCCATTCTAAATTTCGACATTTCGTTTTTTCCACTCTTAAACTTTGACAATTATCACAATTGCCATTCTGTTAGGTCAATGGACGTTTTGACCAAACGTAGAAGGGAAAAGACCATATTGCCCTTCGTTATTTGTTTTGCTTTTGACACTCCAGTTTTCGCCAAATATTGCTTTTGCCACTGGAGTAACATCTAATGTCGCATAGTATTTAGCATGACCTATGTTAAACAATATTGTTTTTATGAAATATATTATTGGCCAATGCGGTTAAAAAATTTGGCATGACCTATTTGGAATTCTGACATCACAAATAATTACACAATATATTCATAGAAGTCTTGACAACAATGGCATCATTACCAGCAACATAGTTCCTAATATCAACCAATTAATTCATAGGAGTACAAATCCATCATCTAAACTTAACAACAAGGTTCACATATAGTTGCATCAACTACACAGCAAGGTCCACATGTAGTTGCATCAACTACACAACAATCTTCACATATGCATACTGACCACCCAAAAGCAAGGCCTAACAGGTCAACATAGTTCAATGCAAGATGTAGCTGCATCAACTAAAGAAGCAAGGTTCACATATGCATTGTGGTTTGGAAAACAACAATTATGTCACATTTTTGGCACATCAGTGCAATCAAGATTCTTTTTGCTTCTTGTGTTCTTCGATGGAGGACATCTTTTTCTTTTTGTATTCTTTGCCGGGCTATCATGTGTAGTAGATGTCTTCTTAGATGCTTCAGGATGTGGACAGCTTGCAGCAGTAGTTTGTGGCACACTTTTTGAGCTGGACTTTGCCCTTTTACCACCTCCTGTTCTCTTCTTTGTAGCACTATTTTCAAAGCGTGGGGAGGCTGGGTGGCGGCAGCCGGAACCCTAGGTGGTGGCAGGCGTCGAGGAGCCAGGCGTTGAGGAGGCGGGAGATGACGTTGGGGAGGTGGGAGAGGCTAGGTGGCGGCGGCCGGAACCCTCGGTGGTGGCGGCCGGAACCTTGGGTGGCGGTGGCCATAACCCTAGGTGGCGGCCGGCGTCGAGGAGGCGGGCGTTGAGGAGGCGGGAGAGGACGTCGAGGAGGCGAGAGAGGTCGTCGGGGAGGCGGGAGAGGTCATCGGGCATCATGGTGCGGTGACCGGCGGGACGGCGACGCGGTGGACGGAGAGCTGGGTGGCGGCCGCCATTATGGCTGTATGGGGGTCGGGTGCGGGGTGCGGGGTGCGTGGATGGGGTCGGGTGCGTGCGTGGGTGTGGTCTGTGCGTGCGTGGGTGTGGTTTGTGCGTGGGAGGGATGGGCGTGTGGGTGTGGTCTGTGTCACTTTCAATGTGGCCCCACAAGTCAGCAGGGGCAACCTTGGTCATTTTTGCAAATACTGACAACACATTGTCTGGTCAACTAGCTAGGATAAACGGTCAACTTACGAAGACCTAACAGAATGGCAATTGTGATAATTGTCAAAGTTTAAGAGTGGCAAAAACGAAATGTCGAAATTTAGAGTGGCATAAGCAAAATTGGCAAAATCTAGTGTGGCAAAAACAAAATTTTCCCCTCCATAAAAGACTATTCCGGCATTTAAGCTCGGATGAAGTCCTCCAAACTTTCCAAGACCGTGGTAATCTATGACACTTCGGATGCCAAACAACATTAGACTTCGGCTACAAAAAGACACCTCGGATGCAGTCAGACATCAAGCTCGGACGCGAGTGGTTGTCTTCCTAGAGGGCTTTTACAACATTATGTTCGGTTGAACTCCTCCAAACTTTTCATGACCGAGGTAGTCTATGACACCTCGGATGCCGACCAACGTTGGAGGTCGACTAAAAATACACCTCGGATGCAGTCTGACATTGGACCTCGGACGCAAGAGGACACCTTGAATGTCGAATAGTGTTGGAGCTCGACTGTGAAAAGACGCCTTGGATGTAGTTTGGCATAACATTACACGACATTGATAAATGTCGAGAACTTAAAGGGGCTCCTCGGATGCCCGGCATGTAAACTCTTCGAATCCAGCTCGGCGATCCTCAAGATCGGACATGGGAAGATTTGTTGAACCAGTTTTCAAGATGACTATGGAAGACGAAGAATTATTCGGAAGAAACGAGGAGCGTCCCCAACTTGAAGACCGGTTAAAGGGGCTACTGAAGGTGTCCTGGACTAGGGGGTACTCAGCACGTCGTCTCCCGACCAGTGGGTCGGGCCGAGGACCCCCATGATGATTCACTTGTGGGCCACTTCGGGCAGCCCATGCTGAATACAAGGAGGATTCCACAAGACTTGGCGCACAAGACAAGGACTCCTCTAAACCCTAGGCCTATGGTGCATATATAAACCGAGGCCAGACTAGTCAATATATCATTATATCCATTACTACAATCTCGTGGTAGATAACTGTACTATGTACTATCCCCCATATCAATACAATGAAAAGCAAGACGTAGGGTATTATCTCCTCGAGAGAGCCCGAACCTGGGTAAAATCCTGTGTCTATGTTACCATCGCTCCAAGACGCCTAGCTTAGGACCCATACTGCGAGATCTCTTGGTTTTGACACCGACAACGGCCACCCCCTGGCCACGCCTAGCAGGCTTATGGGCCCCCTATGGCTCCTCCGACGCCCATCTTCTCCTATATGAAGCGTTTTCACCTAAAAAAAAAATTAGAAGAGACCTTTCGGGATGAAGCGCCGCCGTCTCGAGGCGGAACTTGGGCAGAACCAATCTAGAGCTCCAACATGGCTGTCCTGCCGGGGAAACTTCCCTCTCGGAGGGGGAAATTGAAGCCATCGTCATCACCAACGATCCTCTCATTGATAGGGGGTCAATCTCCATCAACATCTTCACCAGCACCATCTCCTCTTCAAACCCTAGTTCATCTCTTGTATCCGATCTTTGTCTCAACACCTTAGATTGGTATCCGTAGGTTGCTAGTAGTGTTGATTACTCCTTGTAGTTGATGCTAGTTGATTTACTTGGTGGAAGATCATATGTCCAGATCCTTTATGATAATTAATACCCCTTTGATCTTGAACATGAACATGCTTTGTGAGTAGTTACATTTGTTCCTGAGGACATGGGATAAGTCTTGTTATAAGTAATCATGTGAATTTGGTATTCGCTCGATATTTTGATGAGGTGTATGATGTCGCTCCTCTAGTGGTGTTATATGAACGTTGACTACATAACACTTCACCATATTTGGGCCTAGGGGAAGGCATTGGGAAGTAATAAGTAGATGATGGGTTGCTAGAGTGACGGAAGCTTAAACCCTAGTTTATGCGTTGCTTCGTAAGGGGCTGATTTGGATCCATATGTTTCATGCTATGGTTAGGTTTACCTTAATTCTTGTTTTGTAGTTGCGGATGCTTGCGATAGGGGTTAATCATAAGTGGGAGGTTCGTCCAAGTAAGGGCAGCACCCAAGCACTAGTCCACCCACATATCAAATTATCAAAGTAACGAACGCAAATCAAATAAGCATGATGAAAACTAGCTTGACAGAAATTCCCATGTGTCCGCAGGAGCGCTTTGCTTTATATAAGAGTTCGTCCAGGCCTGTCCTTTGCTACATAAAGGATTGGTCTACCTTGCTGCACCTTTGCTACACTTGTTACTTGTTACTCGTTATGAATTATCTTATCACAAAACTATCTGTTACCGATAATTTCATTGCTTGTAGAGAATACCTTACTAGAAACCGCTTGTCATTTCCTTTTGCTCCTCGTCGGGTTCGACACTCTTACTTATCGAAAGCACTATTATAGATCCCCTATACTTGTGGGTTACCAAGACTCTTTTCTGGTGCCATTGCCGGGGAGTGAAGTGCCTTTGGTAAGGAAAAATTTATATAGCGTGCTGAAATTTACTGTCACTTGTCACTATGGAAAGTAATCCTTTGAGGGGCTTGTTCGGGGTATATTCACCTCGACTGGAAACACAAAGAGTTGTCCCTCAACCTACTGAACCTACTGAAAATATTTATTATGAAATTTCTTCGGGTATGATAGAGAAACTGCTGGCTAATCCTTACACAGGAGATGGAACACTACATCCTGATTTACATCTAATCTATGTGGATGAAGTTTGTGGATTATTTAAGCTTGCAGGTCTGCCCGAGGATCACGTTAAGAAGAATGTTTTTCCTTTATATTTGAAGGAAAAGGTATTGACATGGTATAGTCTATGTGATGATATTGGATCAAGGAGCTACAACCGATTGAAGATGGAATTTCATCAGAAGTTCTACCCTATGCATCTAGTTCATCGTGCTCGGAATTATATTTATAATTCTTGGCCTCGTGAAGGAGAAAGAATCACTCAAGCTTGTGGGAGGCTTAAGTCAATGTTATATTCATGCCCCAATCATGAGCTCTCAAGAGAAATTATTATTCGGGATTTTTATGCTCGACTTTCTCGTAATGATCAATCCATGCTCGATACTTCTTGTGTTGGTTCTTATATGAAGAAACATATTGACTTCAAATGGGATTTATTGGAAAGAATTAAACGCAACTCTGAAGATTGGGAAATCGACGAAGGTAAGGAGTCAGGTATGAACCTTAAGTTTGATTGTGTTAAATCTTTCGTAGACACCAATACTTTTTGTGAATTTAGCACTAAATATGGACTTGACTCTGAGATAGTAGCTTATTTTTGTGAGTCTTTTGCTGCTCATGTTGATCTCCCTAAGGACAAGTGGTTTAAATATCATCCTCCCATTGAAGTGAGAGTATTTAAACCTATTAAATTTGAAGATAAAACTATTACTTATAATGTTGATCCTGTTATTCCCACTGCTTATATTGTGAAACCACCTTTCCCTGTTAGAATAAAAGATCATGCTAAAGCTTCAACTGTGGTTCGTAAGAGCTGTGCTAGAAAACCTACACCCCCTGAGAAAATTAAAGTTGAGCCTAGTGTTGCTATGGTTAAGGATCTCTTGGTTGATAATATTGATGGGCATGTTATTCAATTTTGTGATGAAGCTTCTAGAATTGCTAAACCTGATGCTAAAGATAAACATAGACCCATTGTTGGCACACCTGTTGTTTATGCTAAAATAGGAGATCATTGTTATCATGGCTTATGTGATATGGGTGCTAGTGTGAGTGCAATTCCCTTTTCCTTATATAAAGAGATTATGAATGATATTTCACGTGCTGAGTTAGAGGAAATTGATGTTACAATTAAGCTTGCTAATAGAGATACTAAATCTCCAGTTGGGCTTATTAGAGATGTTGAAGTCTTGTGTGGGAAAATAAAATATCCTACTGATTTTCTTGTTCTTGGTTCCCCACAAGATAATTTTGTCCCATTATATTTGGAAGACCCTTCTTGAACACCGTTAATGCCAAGATAGATTGTGAGAAGGAAACGGTTATCGTAAGTTTTGGGGATATGTCTCATGAGTTTAATTTCTCTAAATTTCGTAGACAACCCCATGATAAAGAACTGCCTAGTAAGGATGAAGGTCCTTCCTCTATTGTTGTGCCTCATACTGATCCTTTAGAGCAATATCTGGTAGACCATGAAAATGACATGCATATGAATGAAAGGAATGAAATAGATAGGATTTTCTTTGATCAACATCCTATCCTGAAACACAACTTGCCTGTTGAAATACTTGGGGATCATCCTCCACCCAAGGGTGATCCCGTGTTTGAGCTTAAACAATTACGTGATACTTTGAAATATGCTTATCTTGATGAAAAGAAGATATATCCTGTTATTATTAGCGCGAACCTTTCAGAGCATGAAGAACAGAGATTATTGAAAACTATGAAGAAGCACCATGCTGCTATTGGATATACTCTTGATGATCTTAAGGGCATTAGTCCCACTCTATATCAGCACAAAATTAAAATGGAGCCTGATGCTAAACCAGTTGTTGATCACCAATGAAGGTTGAATCCTAAAATGAAGGAAGTGGTAAGAAATGAAATATTAAAGCTTCTGGAGGCAGGTATCATTTACCCCATTGTGTATAGTAGATGGGTTAGTCCAATTAATTGTGTCCCTAAGAAAGGAGGTATTACCGTAGTTCCTAATGATAAAAATGAATTGATCCCACAAAGAATTGTTACAGGTTATAGAATGGTAATTGATTTTAGGAAATTGAATAAAGCTACTAGAAAAGATCATTACCCTCTACCTTTTATTGATCAAATGCTAGAAAGATTATCCAAACACACACATTTCTGCTTTCTAGATGGTTATTCTGGTTTCTCTCAAATACCAGTGTCAAAAGAGGACCAAGATAAGACCACCTTTACCTGCCCTTTGGTACCTTTGCTTATAGATGTATGCCTTTTGGTTTATGCAATGCACCTGCTACCTTTCAAAGATGCATGACTACTATATTCTCTGATTTTTGTGAAAGGATTGTTCAGGTTTTCATGGATGATTTTTTCGTTTACGGAACTTCTTTTAATGATTGTTTGAGGAACCTTGACTGAGTTTTGCAAAGATGTGAAGAAACTAATCTTGTCTTGAATTGGGAGAAGTGCCACTTTATGGTGAATGAAGGCATTGTCTTGGAACATAACATTTCTGAAAGAGGTATTGAAGTTGACAAGGCTAAAGTTGTTGCTATTGAAAAAATGTCATGTCCTACAGATATCACCGGTATAAGAAGTTTCCTTGGTCATGCTAGTTTCTATAGGAGATTTATTAAAGATTTCTCTAAGATTTCTAGGCCTCTCACTAATATTTTGCAAAAAGATGTTCCATTCGTTTTTGATGATGATTGTGTAGAAGTTTTTGAAATTCTCAAGAATGCTTTGATTTCTGCACCTATTGTTCATACACCTGATTGGAACCTACCTTTTGAAATTATGTGTGATGCTAGTGACTATGCTGTTGGTGCTGTTCTAGGACAAAGAGTCAATAAGAAATTAAATGTTATTCATTATGCTAGCAAAACTCTAGACAGTACTCAAAGAAACTATGCTTCTACCGAAAAGGAATTTTTAGCAGTTGTGTTCGCTTGTGATAAGTTTAAACCATATATTTTTGATTCTAAAGTAACTGTTCACACTCATCATGCTGCTATTAAATATCTCATGGAAAATAAAGATGCTAAACCTAGACTTATCAGGTGGGTTCTTCTGCTACAAGAATTTGATTTTCATATTGTTGATAGAAAGGGTGCTGATAACCCCGTAGCGATTAACCTGTCTAGGCTAGAGAATATTCTTGATGACCCACTACCTATTGATGATAGCTTTCTTGATGAACAATTAGCTGTCATAAATGCTTATCATAATGCTCCTTGGTATGCTAATTATGCTAATTACATTGTCGCTAAATTTATACCGCCTAGTTTCACATACCAACAAAAGAAAAAGTTCTTCTATGATTTAAGATATTACTTATAGGATGACCCACATCTTTATAAAGAAGGAGTAGATGGTGTTATTAGATGTTGTGTACCTGAGCATGAATAGGAACAGATCCTACGGAAGTGTCATTCCAAGGCCTATGGAGGACACCATGCTGGAGATAGAACTGCACACATGGTATTGCAATCTGGTTTTTATTGACCTACTCTCTTCAAGGATGCTCGTAAGTTTGCCTTGTCATGTGATGCATGTCAAAGAATTGGCAATATTAGTAGACGTCAGGAAATGCCTATGAATTACTCTCTCGTTATTGAACCATTTGATGTTTGGGGTTTTGATTATATGGGACCTTTTCCAACGTCCAACGAGTATACTCATATATTAGTTGCTGCTGATTATGTTACTAAGTGGGTAGAAGCTATTCCGACTAGTAGTGCTGATCACAACACCTCTAAGATGCTTAAAGAAGTCATTTTCCCTAGATTTGGAGTCCCCAGATATTTAATGACTAATGGTGGTTCACACTTTATTCATGGTGCTTTCTGTAAATTGCTTGCTAAGTATGATGTTAATCATAGAATTGCATCTCCTTATCATCCTCAGTCTAGTGGTCAAGTAGAATTAAGAAATAGAGAAATTAAATTGATCTTGCAAAAACGGTTAATAGATCTAGGAAGAATTGGTCTAAGAAACTTGACGATGCATTATTGGCTTATAGAACTGCTTACAAGAATCCTATGGGTATGTCTCCGTATAAAATGGTTTATGGTAAAGCATGTCACTTACCTTTAGAGCTAGAGCATAAAGCTTATTGGGCAATCAAAGAGCTCAACTATGATTTCAAACTTGCTGGTGAGAAGAGGTTATTTGACATTAGCTCACTTGATGAATGTAGAACCCATGCCTATGAGAATGCCAAGTTGTTTAAAGGAAAAGTTAAGAGATGGCATGATAAAAGGATACAAAAGCATGAATTTAATGTAGGCGATCATGTCTTGCTATATAATTCCTGACTAAGATTTTTTGCAGGTAAACTCCTCTCCAAATGGGAAGGGCCTTACATCGTCGAGGAGGTATATCGTTCCGGTGCCATCAAGATCAACAACGCTGAAGGCACAAATCCGAAGGTGGTAAATGGGAAAAGAATCAAATACTATATTTAAGGTACTCCTATTAATGTTGAAACCAATGTTATCAATACCATAACTCCCGAAGAGCGTATTAGGGAGACTTACCAGAACATTTCAGATTCTGAAAAAGGAATAGGTACGTGGTACGGTAAGTAAACCGACTCCAAAAGTTTCCCAGTAGCAATTTTATTTAAATTAGGAAAATAAAAAGTAGTCCAAAGGACGCACGGGGAGGCGACAAGCCTGCTAGGCATGGCCACCCCCGTAGCCGTGCCTAGGGGGATTATCACCACCCTGTGCCCCCGGACTCCATTTTCTTGTGGAACACCCCTTTGGGTCAGCAAAAATTCATTATATAATCTCCCGAAGGTTGAGACTTTCGTATCACGACAATACCTCTTGTTTTTGTTTTGAGTTGTTTCTGCCGCAGATTTAGATTGTCATGTCGTCCCCCGGTGCTCCGAAGGACAAGTTTTTCGAGAAAGTCATCAACCCTTATCTTGCGAAGGTGCTGCAACACCCTCAAACCATTGAGATGCGTGAGGGGCTGCTACACATCCATGACGTTGAGGGGACAAAGAAGACCAGAAACGTAGAAACAAGGCTCGAGGCAATGGAGCAGCATGTCTTCAAGTGCCAAGCAATGGTGGAGCGTGGACTCAATGCAAATCATATGATGATCTCGGAGTTTGCCCATAAACATAAGCTGGACACGAAGGACATCGGAGAGCACATCTTCAAGCTTTACAAAAAAATTGAGCATCTCCAAGCCCAGATCTATGATCTGTAAAACCAAAACTATGAATATGAATACATATTTAAGAGAATGAGTTTGGCTGTAGATTTGAGGATTCTGGAGACTCGTTCATATTTTTACGATGGTGAGCCTATGCCTTGGAAGACGGAGGACAAGCTTCCAACCTCATCAACAACTCCACCACCATCAAACCTGAAGGAGGACACCTAAGTACATGGTATGGGCACTCCCCTTGGCTTGTGCCAAGCTTGGGCAAGGTGCCCCGGTATCGTATCACACCACACCTTTTTTACCCTTTCCTTTTGTTTTTATCTTTCCTAGTTCGATCCTTTTTGTTTTTGTTTTGATCTAGTAGGATAAAAGTTTTAGTATGATCTACCTTTTAGTTTTTGCTTTTGCTCCCCTTATGTAAGCAAGTCTGAAATTTATATAATAAAAAGTATTTTTGATGAGAGGGCTTTGATAGATCACTATGCTTTTGAAAGCAATAAAGTATAATAGAACTAAAGCAAATAGAATACATAATGATCTTATGGGGAGTAATGACTTCACATATAAAAAGTATGGTGATTGAAATTTGTTGGGAGTTAACAAACATAGTAATTGGTCATTGGTGCAATTGGAAGGAAGTTATGAAGAAAGAGAGATTCACATATAAATATATTATCTTGGACATATTTTATGATTGTGACCACTCTTTAAAATATTACATGCCAAGAGGTTGATGTTGGACAAGGAAGACAACATAATAGGTTATGTTTGCTTGCATCCGGATAGAAGTTATATGGTTTTAGATCCTCCAACATGTCATGCTTGCTTCCACCTCACATTAGCCAAACTTCCGCACCAAGTAGAGATACTACTTGTGCATCCAAAAATTTCAACCCGGTTTTTGCCATGAGAGTCCACCATACCTACCTATGGATTGAATAAGATCCTTCAAGTAAGTTGTCATCGGTGCAAAAAGGCAATAAAAATTGCTCCTAAATATGTGTGATCTTTTATTGTAAGGGAAACAAGCGTTGTACGAACTTGTGATAGTGAAGAAATAAAAGCGATAGACTGCATAATAAAGGTTGCTATCACAAAGGGCAATACAACACATCGTTCCTCTGCATTAAGAGTTTGTGCATCCGAAAATAAAAAGCGCATGACAACCTCTGCTTCCCTCTGCGAAGGGCCTATCTGTTACTTTTACTTTTACTTTCTAGTACTTACCCTTATGCAAGAGTCATGGTGTTCTTCACCACTTCCTATATTCCATCCCTCTTGGCAAGCGTTATGTGTTGGGGAATGATCTAGACTTATATAGCCACTCGGATGTGGGTGACCATGGGTTATTATAGTTGACATCACCCTCGAGGTGAATAGTTGGGAGGCAATACTATAAGTCCCTATCTTCCTCTTTGTTCGATTGAAACTTTGACCTCATGGGTACCGCATGAGTGCTAGAAATTGTGAAAGACTAAAAGATGATTGAGTATGTGGATTTGCTTTACAAGATCTTATATTGACTCTTTCCGATGTTATGATAAATTGTCAATTGCTTCAATGACTGAGATCATAGTTTGTTGGTTGTCAATAGAGTTCTTGGCTCAAACTTTATCTTGTGAATGAATTGTTACTCTAATATAAAGAATCTCATACAATGAGTATTGCTGTTCTAAAGTTGATCATGATGCCCTCATGTCCGTATTTTATTTTATCAACACCTCTATCTATAAACATGTGGTCATATTCATTGATCTCGACTTTTGCTTGAGGGCAAGCGAGGTCTAAGCTTGGGGGAGTTGATACGTACATTTTGCATCATGCTTTTATATTGATATATATTGCATTATGGGCTGTTATTACATGTTATGGTACAATACTTATGCCTTTTCTCTATTATTTTACAAGGTTTACATGAAGAGGGAGAATGCCGACAGCTGGAATTCTAGAGTGGAAAAGGAGCAAACCTGAGATACCTATTCTGCACAACTCCAAAAGTCCTGAAATTTGATGGAGAATATTTTTGGAATTAATAAAAAATACTGGCGCAAGAATCAACCAGAGGGGGGCCACCAGCAGGCCACAAGCCTGCTAGGCGCGGCCACCCCCTGGCCGCGCCTACCAGGCTTGTGGGGCCCCTATGGCTCCTCCGACGCCCATATTCTCCTATATGAAGCGTTTTGACCTGGAAAAAAAATCAGAAGAGACCTTTTAGGACGAAGCGCCACCTTTTCGAGCCGGAACTTGGGCAAAACCAATCTAGAGCTCCGGCATGGCTGTCCTGCCGGGGAAACTTCCCTCCTGGAGAGGGAAATCGAAGCAATCATCAGCACCAACGATCCTCTCATCGAGAGGGGGTCAATCTCCATCAACATCTTCACCAGCACCATCTCCTCTCCAAACCCTACTTCATCTCTTGTATCCGATCTTTGTCTCAACACCTCAGATTGGTACCTCTGGGTTGCTAGTAGTGTTGATTACTCCTTGTAGTTGATGCTAGTTTGCTTAGTTGGTGGAAGATCATATGTTCACATCCTTTATGATAATTAATACCCCTATGATCTTGAACATGAACATGCTTTGTGAGTAGTTACCTTTGTTCCTAAGGACATGGGATAAGTCTTGTTATAAGTAATCATGTGAATTTGGTATTCGTACAATATTTTGATGAGATGTATGCTGTCTCTCCTCTAGCGGTGTTATGTGAACGTCGACTACATAACACTTCACCAGTATTTGGGCCTAGGGGAAGGCATTGGGAAGTAATAAGTAAATGATGGGTTGCTAGAGTGATAGAAGCTTAAACCCTAGTTTATGTGTTGCTTCGTAAGGGCTGATTTGGATCCATATGTTTCATGCTATGGTTAGGTTTAGCTTAATTCTTCTTTCATAGTTGCGGATGCTTGCGATAGGGGTTAATCATAAGTGGGAGGTTTGTCCAAGTAAGGGTAGCACCCAAGCACTGGTCCACCCACATATCAAATTATCAAAGTAACGAACGCGAATCAAATGAGCATGATGAAAACTAGCTTGACAGAAGTTCCCATGTGTCCTCGGGAGCACTTTGCTTTATATAAGACTTCGTCTAGGCCTGTCCTTTGCTACAAAAATGATTGCGCTACCTTGCTGCACCTTTGCTACATTTGTTACTTGTTACTCGTTACGAATTATCTTATCACAAAACTATCTGTTACCGATAATTTCAGTGCTTGTAGAGAATACCTTACTAGAAACCGCTTGTCATTTCCTTCTGCTCGTCGTTGGGTTCGACACTCTTACTTATCGAAAGGACTATGATAGATCCCCTATACTTGTGGGTCATCATTAAGGAATAGGCAGGGGCAGAAAAAGATAGTTGCATTTGTATATGCTAATCACGTTTGTGGAAAAATGAGTAATACTCGTTTTCCCATAAACATAGAATTCTGAGTTTTTGAGAAACCGATTTTCCTGTATCCATGGGGTTGTTAGAAGAGCCAAACAAGATTTTACATGGTTAGGCAGTTTCTTTGGCTTATGTAGATCGCGTTCTCTATATTCCTCTCAAGTTCACAATCATCACGAACCGCGAGGAAGAACCCTAGCTAGGAGTGGCGCGAGGGGGAGGGCGGTGGCCTACAATAGCGGCTCGCCAGGCCGTCGGCCAGTAGGAGCGACACGTGGGAACGACACTTACCATTGTGTTAAACGATCAGATGCCATATGCTATATATCAACAAATGATCATGGTTTCGTTTGAAAATGAAAAAAATGATCAATGACCCAGCGATGGTGAGTGCACAATTCTGTAGTCGCCTTTTGTTATATGCCAACAAATTAGTACTGGTGCATGTGCTAATAGGGATTAGTATGGAATGTTGTGAATTTTTCCTTACGTTTGCACTTTGCAAAGTGTTTGCTCTTTCTTGTTCGCACAAAATGGATCAGTCTGAAATGTTTCTGGGCTTAATACTATAGAAGTCTATTTAAATAGTTATTGATTAATCACATTTCCGCATGCATACATGTAGCTCTTCTAAATGAAAAAGTTATTTGTGTGCATTTTAGTGTGTATTGACTACTCTAGTTTTGCAAGGATTTTTTTATGCTTTAGGGTCCGCCCACCTCAGAAAAAATTCGTCCTCCGTCACTGTGAGTTGGTTCGAGGTCAAGTCACATAAGCAAACGAGTAGGTGCGACATTGATCGTTGGGAAGGTGAATTTAGGTTGATCCATGTATTGTTTTGACAGACTCTTGTTAGATAATATAATAAAGATGAATGTGTGCATCGCTCAATGTAGAGGCAATGGGTTATCCTCCTTTTTGAAAAAATGTTTTTTGATATTTGTTACTTGTACTAAATTTTAAATCTAGGATACATGCATGCTTAGTAAATTACAAAGGAAACAATAGATCATATTTTGTAACCAGCATATTGTGTTTTCTGCCCCTGTCACATGGAGTCCACTGTCACTAGATTGTTGCGTAATTTGCATTTTTATTTTTGCTTAATATTCACCAAATGCTAAGTAGGGTATTGCATTGTTGTACGGCTCGAGAATGGAGCAAGGAGCGGTGTTATTTCGGGACAGCCAGAGGCAGACAAAGCAGAGCTCCGGGTCAGGGATGCGAGGTGTGGGTGACGTCACTATGAGGTGCGTAAGGAGGTGTGAGAGGGTCGACGATGCATAATGTGAGACTGCATATGAAAGGTTGTAGGTGGACAACAAAATAATGTCAATCGAGCTAGGGTTTCAGGATGTAGGGGTCGGGGCGGCTGAAGGCGACGCCAGGTTGCTGATAGGATGGGAATGTAGGAAAGATAACACCTGTAGGTGTGTCGACGAGGAGGGAGGAGCCCACTAACAACATGGTCCCCGTCACACGGGAGGATAGATGGGTGTGGGGGCATAACATGTAAATCCTTGACAGATCTGATGTCTACTATGCAACTTTATTATTGTAGACTCGTGTTGGGCCTGCAAGCACAGAGTTTTGTAGGACTGTAGCAATTTCCCACAAGTGGATGACTTAAGGTTTATCAACATGTGGGAGGTGTAGGATGAAGATGGTATCTCTTAAACAACCCTGCAATCAAATACAAGAAATCTCTTGTGTCCCCAACACACCCAATACAATGGTAAATTGTATAGGTGCACTAGTTCGGTGAAGAGATGGTGATACAAGTGCAATATGGATGATAGATATATGTTTTTGCAATCTGAAAATATATAAACAGCAAGGTATCAAGTGTAAAAGAACGAGCAAAACATTGTATAAATGCTTGGAAATAAGGCCTAGGGTTCATACTTTGGCTAGTGCAATCTCCCAACAATGCTAAAATAGTTGGATCATATGATCATCCCTCAATGTGCAACAAAGAATCACTCCAAAGTTCCTATCTATCGAAGAACAATAAGATGAAATTCATGTAGGTAGTAGAACCACCGCAAAGTTATTTTTTCCGATCAATCTATTGGGCTATTCCTATAAGTGTCACTAACAACCCTGGAGTTCCTACTAGAATAAAACTAATGATACATATCAATTAACCCTAATGTCACCTAGATACTCCAATGCCACCTCAAGTATCCGTGGGTAAATTATGCGACATGCATCAAACAATTTTAGATCTATCATATTCAATCCAACACAAAGAACTTCAAGGAGCACTCCAAGATTTCTATCGGAGAATGTGGTATGAAAACATGCAATCAACCACTATGCATATAATCACAAGGTCACCGAAATCCGCAAGTTGATGCCTTAACATATATCAGGTGAATCAATAGAATACCCAAATGTCACTATGGGTATCCCACGCGAGACATACATCAAGTGTTCTCAAATCCAATATTCAATCCAACATAACGAGATCTCAAAGGGAAAGATTCAATTCATCACAACATGATAGCAAGGGACAAACATTATATGATCCAATCTATATTAACAAAGCCCATGATACATCCAGATCGTGCCATCTCAAGAACACGAGAGAGAAAAAGATTGAACACATAGCTACTGGTACAAACCGTCAGCCCCGAGGGTGTACTACTCCCTCCTCGTCATGGCCTCCACAGGGATGATGAACATGGCCATCGGAGATGATCTACACTCTATGGCAGGGTATCGGAATGCCTCCAGATTGGTTTTTCTTCGATACACAGAGTTACGGCATCGGAGCGAGGAGCCTCTCTCTATTTCTGTGGTTTCTAGGATTTATAGGATTTTCAACGTTGGAATCACGCCAAACGGAGCAATGAGGGGCCCACCACATACCAGGGTGCGCCACTAGAGGAGGGCACGCCTTGTTGTGTGGTGGCCCACTGTCACACCCCCGCAGGCAGGTCCTCGCTCCAATGTTGCTTATTTCATTCAGAAAAAACCACATAAAAGTTTCGGGCAATTCCGAGAACTTTCATTTCTGCACAAAAACAACACCATGGTAATTCTGCTGAAAACAACATCAATCCGGGTTAGTTCTAAATAAATCATATAAAGTGCATCAAAACCATATAAAAGTATTGTAAACATAGGTGAATATGGCATGAATACTTCGTAAATTATCGATACGTTGGAGACGTATCAGCATCCCCAAGCTTAATTCCTGCCCATCCTCGAGTAGGTAAATGATAATAGAAATAATTTATGAAGTGTGAATGTTAGCATAGTGAATAGTTTTAATCATTGATAATTTCAGTCACTTTTCTAGCATCATAACCAACAACTTTTTCTCATAAAAATTGTCATGATAGAGTAGCAATCAATTCACATGTCATGGTTCAAACATGCATTCTATTGAAACTTAACAATCTATGTTCTTGGTCACCAAACAGTTTCAATACATCATCAAGTCTAAGTAAGAGCTCCACATACTCAATTATCATATAGTCTTTTATGATTGCTACTCAAGGCATATTTTTGGAGCAAACAATATCCACCGAACACATAGAAATATAGGGGCTTAATGTTTCGCCTCCCAACATACTTATCATAAAGATAATTGCCAACAATAATGAATCATGATCAAATATATTTGAGTGGATATATATGTTTAGGTCTTTCCCCACAACATGGTGCTTGCCAACTAATAGACTGAGGTTGGAATAAGAAGTTGACTCAACATGAAAGTAAATAGATTGTCCCTTCACACAGGGAAGCAAGGATTTGCAAATGTGCCAGAGTTGATTGTTCAAAACAAACATGCAGTTTTGAGTGGTGTGCTTTTCCTGTCAACGTCACAATAGAGTTTTCAATATCTTCCATGCTAATCACATTATTGGAGGTTCCCAAATGGAATCAAAAAATTTACCCCCCGTCCAGCATTCAAACACATTCCATGGCTGCCCGAATCTCCAAACAATCAACATTCTAGGGGGAGTTTTTGTTTATTTATTTTCTATTATGCAGGACCGGGCATCCTTTTTAACAGCCTCTCTCATGCAATGATAAGTGAATAAACACTCATCTTGAGAATAACTTGCTTAGCATGGAAGATAATGACCGCCCATCGCTCCATGAGCGGTATGAGCACACAAAACGGATGTTTATTTGAATGTTTAGATGTGACACATGCAGATTTACTTGGAATGGCAGTGAAATACCATATATAGGTAGGTATGGTGGACTCCCTTGGAAGAAACTTGGCTCCAGGATTTGTATGCACAAGTAGTATCTCTACTTAGTACAAAGTTTTGGCTAGCAAAAGGTTCTAAACAAGCACCACATGTTGGAGGATCCATAACAATAGAACTTCTATGCAAATACACCCAAACATAACCATTATGTTGTCTTCCTTGTCCAAGTTCAAATATTTGATCAAGGTTGGAAATAACTGATAGATATTCACAATCATAAAATATGTCCAAGATAATATATTTGTATGTGAAAGTTCTCTTTCTTATACTAATCATTCATGAATTGCTTATATGACCAATTTGATGATTGTCAAATTTCAATAGATTTTACTTTATAAACCAGATGTGAAGCTACTACTAAGCATAAAGCACATTGGTAATTTCAGATTTATGATATTCAATTCATTCACAATTTACTCTCCGGATATAAGTGAAGAACAAGAGTAAACATCAAACTACTCTCAAAAGATATAAGTGAAGATCAATGAGTAGTCAAATAATTAAGTACCCATGTGAGGGCTCTCTCTCAATAAATATTTTCATATCTAAGTATTTTATTTAAAAATCAAGTAAAATAAAAATGTCACTCCAAGAGTAGCACGTACCATGTGGACAAATAAAAATTTAGGCTCAACATAGGCTAACCGATATTTGTGTGATGAAGAGAGGTGGGATGCATAGCATCCCCAAGCTTAGATGCTTGAGACTTATTGAAATACTTACTTGGGGTGCCTTGGGCATCCCCAAGCTTGCGCTTTTGTATCTCGTTCAATCCTCTCATATCCCGGTTTCACCTAAGTCTAAAAAAACTTCATCCACCAAAAAACTTGAAAAGAACTCGTGAGGTAGGTTAGTACACATAAAAAAACAACACCTCACGTACTTCCAAGACAAGTTGCACAATTATTTTTAAACATCATCCGCTATTTACTATCGTTTCTACAATTTATATCTACCAATATAGGCTATGGAAACTATAGGATAATAAGTAGATAACAAAACTATGACAACAATCTGTCCAAACAGAACAGTCTCAAGCAATTTATGAAAATAGTGTACTTCTGTAACTCGAAAAGTTATGAAATTTTAGTACGTGATAAATATTTTATATTACAACATTGTGTAAATTTTTTAGAACACACATTCTAGTAAAATATGAAAATTCAAACACTATAACAAAAGTATCTATTTTTACACAGCACATATCAAACATGTAACTCAAGCATCCTAAGAGGCAATTCTTGGAAGTTTTTATTGAAAAAATGATTATAAGTAGTATCTAACAGAGAAAATAAAAATAAAATGACGCTCCAAGAAAAACACATATCAGGTGATGAATAAAAATATAGCTTCAAGTAATATATATACCGATAATGTTGGATACGAAAGAGGGGATGCCTTCCGGGGCATCCCCAAGCTTAGACGCTTGAGTATTTCTTGGATATTACCTTGGGGTGCCTTGGGAATGAAAGCACAACATGCTCCCTTGGTGGTTTTGATAATTCATGACAACATACATTGTCTCTTGGACTGATATTTTTACCTAGTGCATTTCACATACAGTCTATAGAGAGGATTGGAAAAAGGAGATTGTGGACATACCCCAAGATGCAAGGAAATAGGTTGGCAAAGCTTCAAGAAAGAGGACTCTACATTTTATATTTGTGAGAAATCACTTAGAGTCCATAGGAAAGCCAATACTATTAAAAGGGGGTAAGGTTTTGTTGGTGAACAACATGCTCAAACGTGCACAAGTGATAGTCGCCAAAAACATCCACAAACTCTCCCACCAATGTCTGTTCAGTACCTAACACTCCAAATCGGTGCAACCAACTTTCCCATACCGGTGCCACCGATTCCAGAACCTAGAAAAACTCAGCCAAACCCTAGCCACTTCGGTGCAACTGATTCCATACTGGTGCCACCGAGTTTAGGTTGCCAACTTTCTGACGCAAATTCACATTTTTGGTCCCACCGAGAATGTTGGATCGGCGTCACCAAGATTGGAAATCTGACCGTTGGTCACCTTATCGGTGCAACTGAGTTTCCTATATCGGTCTTACCGAGATTCAAAAGTTGCCACCTTTTGGTCACTTCGGTACGACCGAGATTAACACATCGGTGTCACCGAGTTGATCATTTTGTGTGTAACGGTTCGATTTTTGGGGATGCCTATATATACCCCTTCACCACCACCAACTTGAGAGAGAAGCACTCAGAACCATTCCATACCTATCCTATCAGATTTTTTGAGAGAGAACCACCTACCCTTGTGTTGAGGTCAAGATCTTCCACTCCAATCATATGGATCTTGATCTCTAGCCTCCCCAAGTAGCTTTCCACCAATCCCATCTCTTCCACCATGCCAAATCTGTGAAAGATTGATTGGGTGCTGAGGAGTCTATCATCTTGAAGCACAAGAGCAAGGAGTTCATCGTCATTACCGAGCCTATTACATTTTGGAGGGTGGTGCCTCCTAGATTGGTTAGGTGTCGCTTGGGAGCCTCCTACTTCATGTTGTGGAGTGAACCAAGAAGTTTGTAAGGGCAAGGAGATCGCCTACTTCATGAAGATCTGTTGGAAATATGCCCTAGAGGCAATAATAAATTAGTTATTATCATATTTCCTTGTTCATGATAATCGTTTATTATCCATGCTATAATTGTATTGAATGGAAACACATTACATGTGTGGGTAAATAGACAACACTCTGTCCCTAGTATGCCTCTAGTGAACTGGCTCGTTGATCAAACATGGCGAAGGTTTCCTAGCCATTGACATGTAATGTAATTTTATATCGGGATCACATCATTAGGAGAATGATGTGATGGACAAGACCCAAACTACAAACGTAGCTTATGATCGTGTCAGTTTATTGCTACTGTTTTCTGCATGTCAAGTATATGTTCCTACTACCATGAGATCATGCAACTCACAGATATCGGAGGAGTACCTTGTGTGTATCAAACGTCGCAACGTAACTGGGTGACTATAAAGGTTCTCTACAGGTGTCTCCGAGTGTGTCTGTTGAGTTGGCATGGATCAAAACTGGGATTTGTTACTCCGTGTGACGGAGAGGTATCTCAGGGCCCACTCGGTAATATAACATCACAACAAAGCCTTGCAAGCAATGTGACTAAGTGTTAGCCACGGGATCTTGTATTACGAAATGAGTAAAGAGACTTGCCGGTAACGAGGTTGAACTAGGTATGGAGATACCGACGATCGAATCTCGAGCAAGTAACATACCGAAGAACAAAGGGAACGTTATACGGGATTGACTGAATCGTTGACATAGAGGTTCAACCGATAAAGATCTTCGTAGAATATGTAGGAACCAATATGGTCATCCAGGGCCCACTATTGGTTATTGACCATAGAGGTGTCTCGAACATGTCTACATAGTTCTCGAACCCGCAGGGTCTGCACACTTAAGGTTTGGTGACGTTTCGGTAGTATAGAGTTATGTATGGTGGTGACCGAAGGTTGTTCGGAGTCCCGGATGAGACGGACGTCACGAGGATCTCCGAAATTGTTCGGAGGTAAAGATTCATATATAGGAAGTCCTATTTTGGTTGCCGGAAAAGTTTCGGGCTCATCGGTAGTGTACCGGGAGTGCCGGTAGTGTACCGAGGGACCATCGGGAGAGGTATTTCGACCCAAGAGGCTACATGGGCTGTGGGAGGGTGGAAACCAGCCCTTAGTGGGCTGGTGGAAGTCCTCTAAGAGGCCCATGCGGCTGGACTTGAGAAAGAAAGAAAAACCGCAAAAGGTGGGAATAGACTCCAAGTAGGACAGGAGCAATCCTAGTCCTACTAGGATTGGAGGAGGACTCCTCCAATCCTCCTTGCGCAAGAGGCAACGCAGGGCTGCCTTGTGCGCCAGCCCTCCTCCTCCCTCCCTCTTATATATACTAGAGGTATTGGGTGTTTTGCACTTGATTTTACGGCCACGTGCTGCCCATTCCACCGGTGCTCCTCTAGATCGGATTTCCATAGTGCTTAGGCGAAGCCCTGTCGGAATTGCCCCACCACCATCACCGGAGCGCCGTCACGCTGCTGGTGAACTCTTCTCCCTCTCCACTTCCTCTTGCTGGATCAAGACGGTGGATATCGTCATCAAGCTGCACGTGTGCTGAACGCGGAGGTGCCGTCCGTTCGGCGCTAGATCGGAAGGACCGTGAACAAGATCGCGAGATGGATCGTGATGTGTTCACGGAACGGATCGTGATGAGATCGCGGGATGGATCGTGATAAGTTCGCGGGACAGATCGTGATGTGATCGTGGGACGCTCGGCGATTTGGATCACAAAGAAGTCAACTACACCAACCGCGTTTCTTAACGCTTCCCGCTTAGCGATCTACAAGGGTATGTAGATCCACTCTCCCTCTGTAGATGCTCATCACCATGGATAGATCTTGCGTGTGTCTAGGAGTTTTTTTGTTTCCCATGCAACGTTCCTCAACAGTGGCATCATGAGCTAGGTCTATGTGTAGATGAGATCTCGAGTAGAACACAAAAGGTTTGTGGGCGTTGATGCTTAGATTGCTTCCTCCCTTGGTCGGATTTTGGTTCAGCGGTATTGTGAGATGAAGCGGCCAGGACCAACATTACTCGTACGCTTACGAGAGACCGGTTCCCTCGACCGCAACTTGTTGCGTAGATGGCTTGCGGGTGCCAGTTTCTCTCACTTTAGTTGGATCGGATTCGACAAAGGTGGTCCTTGAGAAGGTTGAAAAGCAACTAGTGTATCACCATTGTGGTTTTTGCGTAGATGAGAATTGTTCTTGCTAGATACCCGTAGCAGCCACGTAAAACATGCAACAACAATTAGAGGACGTCTAACTTGTTTTTGTAGGGTATGTTGTGATATGATATGGCCAATTACATGATGTGATATATGTGATGTATGAGATGATCATGTGATGTATAGATTATCACGAGTTGCATGTCGATGAGTACGGCAACTCGGAGGAGCCATAGGGTTGTCTTTAATTATTGTATGACCTGCGAGTCAATCATTAAGCGCTATGTAATGCTTTACTTTATCGCTAAACGGTAGCAATAGTAGTAGAAGCATGGTGGGCGCGACAACCCCGATGGCGACATGTTGATGGAGATCAAGATGATGGAGATCATGGTGTCATGCCGGTGACGATGGAGATCATGCCGGTGCTTTCATGATGGAGATCAAAAGCACAAGTTCATGGCCATATCATGTCACTTATGATTTGCATGTGATGTTAATCCTTTTATGCACCTTGTTTTGCTTAGGACGACGGTAGCATTATAAGGTGATCCCTCACTTAATTTCAAGATAAATTGTGTTCTCCCCGAGTGTGCACCGTTGCGAAAGTTCGTCGTGTTGAGACACCACATGATGATCGGGTGTGATAGACTCTACGTTCACATACAATAGGTGCAAGCCAGTGTTGCACATGCAGAACACTCGGGTTAAACTTGACGAGCCTAGCATGTACAGACATGGCCTCGGAACACAAGAGACCGAAAGGTCGAACATGAGTCATAGTAGATATGATCAACATGATGATGTTCACCATTGTAACCACCTCAACTCACGTGATGATCAGACTTGAATTGGTGAATTTGGATCATGTATCACTCGAATGACCAGAGGGATGTCAATTTGAGTGGGAGTTCTTAAGTAATATGATTAATTGAACTCATTATCATGAACATAGTCAGTAGTGTCTTTGCAAATTATGTTGTAGATTACTTGCTCGCGCTGTAGCTCCCTTGAATTTTATGTGTTCCTAGAGAAATAGAGTTGAAAGATGATGGTAGCAATATTGCGGACTGGCTCAGTGATCTGAGGATTGTCCTCATTGCTGCACAGAAGGCTTATGTCCTTAATGCACCGCTCGGTGCGCCAACCCCTCTAGCGTTGTTTGTAGATGTTGTGAACATCTGACTGGAACGTTCTGATAACTACTTGATAGTTTAGTGCGTCATGCATTAGAGCTTAGAATTGAGGCTCCGGAACGTTTTGAACGTCATGGAACATATGAGATGTTCTAAGAGCTGAAATTAGGATCTCAGGCTCGTGCCCGTGTTGCGAGATATGAGATCTCCAACAAGATTCTTTGCTTGTAAGATGAAAGAGAATAGCTCAATCCTTGAGCATGTGCTCAGATTGTCTGGGTGCTACAATCGCTTGAATCGAGTGGGAGTTGATCTTCCAAATAAGATAGTGATTGATATAGTTCTCCAAGTCACTTTCACTAAGCTACTAGAAGTTGGTGATGAACTATAAAATGCTAGGGATATAATTAATGATCCCTGAGCTGTTCGCGATGTTTGACACCGTGAAGGTAGAAATCAAGAAGGAGCATCAAGTGTTGATGGTTAGTATAACCACTAGTTTCGAGAAGGGCAAGGGCAAGGTGGGAAACTTCATGGATGGCAAGTCAGTTGCTGCTCTAGTGAAGCAACCCAAAGTTGAACCCAAACCCGAGACCAAGTGCTTCAATTATGAGGAGAGAGGTCACTGAAGCGGAACAACCCTAGATACTTGGTAGATAAGAAGGTTGGCAACGTCGACAGAAGTATATTTGATATACGTGTTATTGATGTGTACCTTGCTTGTACTCCTAGTAGCACCTAGGTATTGGATACCGGTTCGGTTGCTAAATGTTAGTAACTCGAAATAAAAGCTACAGAATAAACGGAGATCTAGCTAAAGTGTGAGGTGACGATGTGTGTTGGAAATGTTTCCATGGTTGATGTGATCAACATCGCACGCTCTCTCTACCTTCGAGATTAGTGACGAACCTAAATAAATGTTATTTGGTGTTTTTGCGTTGAGCATGAACGTGATTAGATCATGTTCATTGCAACACGGTTATTCATTTAAGTTAGAGAATAATGGTTATTCTATTTACATGAATAATACCTCCAATGGTCAAGCACCCAGTGAGAATGGTTTGTTGAATCTTGATCGTAGTAATACACATGTTCATAACATTGATGCCAAAAAATACAAAGTTGATAATAATAGTACCACATACTTGTGGCACTGCCGCTAAATGTCATATTGGTATAAAACGCATGAAGAAACTCCATGCTGATGGATCTTTGGACTCATTCGATTTTGAATCGGTTGAGACATGCGAACCACGCCTCTTGGTCAAGATGACTAAGGACCCCATTTTTCTGGTTTGATGGAGCGGGCAAGTGACTTATTGGAAATGATACATGTTGATGTATGCAATCCAATGAGTCTTATAGCGTGCGGTGGATATCGTTATTTTCTTACCTTCACTAATGACTTGAGTAGATATAGTGTATATTTGCTTAATGAAACACAAGTCTGAATCGTTTGAAAGGTTCAAGCAAATTCAGAGTGAAGTTTAAGATCATCATGACAAGAAGATAAAAATGTCTATGATATGATCGTCGAGATGAATATCTGAGTTGCGAGTTTGGCATACAACTTTAGACAATGTGAAAATTGTTTCACAACTCACGCCACCTAGAACACCATAGTGTGATGGTGTGTCCGAACGTCATAGTCGTGCTCTATTGGATATGGTGCATGCTATGATGTCTCTTATCGTTTTGTTACTATAATTTTGGGGTTATGCATTAGAGACAACTACACTCACTTTAAATAGGGCACCATCTAAATCTGTTGAGATGACACCGTGTGAACTATGGTTTGATAGAAACCTAAGTTGTCATTTCTTAATGCTTGGGGCTGTGACGCTTGTGTGGAAAATGTTTTCACCTAATGAGCTCGAACCCAAAGAGGACAAATGCATCTTCATAGAATACCCTAAGAATAGTTGGGTGAACCTTCTATCTCAGATCCAGGCATGAAATGTTTGTTGCTTAAACTGGGTCATTTCTCGAGAAAGGGTTTCTCTTGAAAGAATTGAGTGGGAGGAGGATAGCACTTGATGAGGTTATTTGAACCTCTGCTTCAACCAGAAAGTAGCGCAGCGCAGAAAGATGTTTCTGTGAAGCCTACGTCAGTTGAAGAGGAAGTTAATGATGATGATCATGAAGCTTCGGATCAAGTTACTATCGACCTACAAGGAAAATAGAACTTGATGAGGTTATTGAACCTTTACTTCAACCAGAAAGTGGCGCAGCGCAGAAAGATGTTTCTATGAAGCCTACGTCAGTTGAAGAGGAAGTTAATGGTGATGATCATGAAGCTTCGGATCAAGTTACTATCGAACTTCGTAGGTCGACAAGGACGTGTACTGCTACTGAGCGGTACGACAACCCTGTCTTGGAGGTCATGTTGTTGGACAATGATGAACCTACGAACTATGGAGAAGCGATGATGGGCCCGGAATCCAACAAATGGTTAGAGGACATGAAATCCGAGAAAGGATCCATGTATGAAAATCAAGTATAGACTTTGGTGGACTTGCTCGTTGGACGACAGGTCGTCAAGTACAAATGATCTTTAAAATTAAGACATACACTGATGGTAAATGTTACCATTTGTAAAACTCGACTTGTTGCAAAGTAGTTTACGACAAAGTTGAAGGAGTTGACTGCGATGAGACTTTCTCACTCGTAGCGATGCTAAAGTCTGTTGGAATTATGTTAGTAGTTGCTGCATTTTTCAATTATGAAATCTGGCAGATGGATGCAAAAACATTGTTTACTTTCTTAAGGAAAGGTTGTATGAGATACAACCAGAAGGTTTTGTCAGTCCTAAGGATGCTAAAAGTTGTGCGAGCTTCAGTGATTCTTCTATGAACTAAAGCAAGCATCTCGGAGTTGGAATATACACTTTGATGAGGTGATCAAAGTTTTTGAGTCTATACAAAGTTTATGAGAAACTTGTATTCGCAATAAAGTGAGTGGGAGCACTACAGAGTTTTTGATAAGTATATGTGGATGACATATTGCTATTCGGAAATGATGTAGAATTTCTGGAGAGCATAAATGGTTGTTTGAAAAGAGTTTTTCAAAGGAAGACCTGGATAAAGCTACCTAATTGTTGAGCATCAAGATCTATAAAGATAGATCAATATGTTTGATAAGACTTTCAATGAGTACATACCTTGACAAGATTTTGAAAGAGTTCAAAATGGATTAGTCAGAGAGAAGTGTTCTTGCCTGCTTTGTAAGGTGTAAAATTGAGTGAGACTCAAAGCTTGACCACGGCAATAGAAAGAGAAAGGACGAATGTTGTCCCCTATGACTTAGCCATAGGCTCTATATAGTATGCCATGCTGTGTACCGCACCTGTGTGTGCCTTGCCATGAGTCCGTCAAGGGGTACAAGAGTGATCCAGGAGTGGATCACTGGACAACGGTCAAGATTATCCTTGGTAACTAAAACTAAGGAGATGTTTCTCTATTATGGAGGTGATAAAGAGTTCGTCGTAAAGAGTTACATCGATGCAAGCTTTAACACCAATCCGGATAACTTGTAGTAGCAATCTGGATACGTATAGTAGAAGCAGCCATTTGGAATAGTACCAAGTGTGGTAGCAGTGTTTATAGTTTGGCATAGAGATTTGCAAAGTACACACGGATCTGAATGTCGCAGACTCGTTGACTACAAGACCTCTCTCACATGCAAAGCATGATCGAGCCCCAGAACTCATTGGGTGTTAGATTCATAACAATGCGAATCACATGGTGATGTGAACTAGATTATTGACTCTAGTGCAAGTGGGAGACTGTTGGAAATATGCCCTAGAGGCAATAATAAATTAGTTATTATCATATTTCCTTGTTCATGATAATTGTTTATTATCCATGCTATAATTTTATTGAATGGAAACACATTACATGTGTGGGTACATAGACAACACTCTGTCCCTAGTATGCCTCTAGTGAACTGGCTCGTTGATCAAAGATGGTCAAGGTTTCCTAGCCATTGACATGTGATGCCATTTGATAACGGGATCACATCATTAGGAGACAAGACCCAAACTACAAATGTAGCTTATGATCGTGTCAGTTTATTGCTACTGTTTTCTGCATGTCAAGTATATGTTCCTATGACCATGAGATCATGCAACTCACAGATATCAGAGGAGTAACTTGTGTGTATCAAACGTCGCAACGTAACTGGGTGACTATAAAGGTGCTCTACAGGTGTCTCTGAGGGTGTCTGTTGAGTTGGCATGGATCAAGACTGGGATTTGTTACTCCATGTGACGGAGAGGTATCTTAGGGCGCACTCGGTAATACAACATCACAACAAAGCCTTGCAAGCAATGTGACTAAGTGTTAGCCATGGGATCTTGTATTATGGAACGAGTAAAGAGACTTGCCGGTAATGAGGTTGAACTAGGTATGGAGATACCGACGATCGAATCTTGGGCAAGTAACATACCGAAGAACGAAGGGAACATTATACGGGATTGACTGAATCCTTGACATAGAGGTTCAGCCGATAAAGATCTTCGTAGAATATGTAAGAACCAATATGGTCATCCAGGGCCTGCTATTGGTTATTGACCGTAGAGGTGTCTCGGTCATGTCTACATAGTTCTCGAACCCGCAGGGTCTGCACACTTGAGGTTTGGTGACGTTTCAGTAGTATAGAGTTATGTATGGTGGTGACCGAAGGTTGTTCAGAGTCCCGGATGAGATCCCGGACGTCACGAGGAGCTCCTGAATGGTCTGGAGGTAAAGATTCATATATAGGAAGTCCTATTTTGGTCGCAGGAAAAGTTTCGGGCTCATCGGTAGTGCCGGTAGTGTACCGAGGGACCATCGGGAGAGGTATTTCGACCCAAGAGGCTACATGGGCTGTGGGAGGGTGGAAACCAGCCCTTAGTGGGCTGGTGGAAGTCCTCTAAGAGGCCCATGTGGCTGGGCTTGAGAAAGAAAGAAAAAACCGCAAAAGGTGGGAATAGACTCCAAGTAGGAAAGGAGCAATCCTAGTCCTACTAGGATTGAAGGAGGACTCCTCCAATCCTCCTTGCGCAAGAGGCAACGCAGGGCTGCCTTGTGCGCCAGCCCTCCTCCTCCCTCCCTCTTATATATACTGGAGGTATTGGGTGTTTTGCACTTGATTTTACGGCCACGTGCTGCCCGTTCCACCGGTGCTCCTCTAGATCAGATTTCCGCAGTGCTTAGGCGAAGACCTGCCGGAATTGCTCCACCACCATCACCGGAGCGCCATCACGCTTCCGGTGAACTCTTCTCCCTCTCCACTTCCTCTTTCTGGATCAAGACGGTGGAGATCATCATCAAGCTGCACGTGTGCTGAACGCGGAGGCGCCGTCCGTTCGGCGCTAGATCGGAAGGACCGTGAACAAGATCGCGAGACGGATCATGATGTGTTCACGAAACGGATCGTGATGAGATTGCGGGACGGATCATGATGAGTTCGCGAGACGGATCGTGATTGGATCATAGGATGGATCGTGATGTGATCGCGAGATGCTCGGCGATTTGGATCACGGAGATGTTCGACTACACCAACCGCGTTTCTTAACGCTTCCTGCTTAGAGATCTACAAGGGTATGTAGATCCACTCTCCCTCTTCGTAGATGCTCATCACCATGGATAGATCTTGCGTGTGCGTAGGAAATTTTTTGTTTCCCATGAAACGTTCCTCAACAAGATCTATCCATAGTGAGGCTAGTCCTTCATGGACGGAAGCCGTTATGGAATAGTCAAGGTTGCTACTTCGTGGACCCTTTTGGGTGGAGCCCTCCGTGGACTCTCGCGACCGTTACCCTCCGTGGGTTGAAGACTCCAAAAACATGGATGTATGATAGCACCACCTATCGGAACCACGGGAAAAATCCATGCGTCTCCAACTGCGTTTGATCTGCCTATCTCAACACTTAACTTCATATGCAATGTCTTTACTTTCCGCTGCCATATTTGTTGACATGCATGTGTAGGGCTGTTAGACTTGCTAACTTTGCTAAAACTGTTAAGATCTGCCAACCAATTAACTTGGGAAAGGTTAGTTTTTAAATTCCTGCTAGTAGTCTATTCACCCCCCTCTAGACACTCTTCTAGTGATCCTTCAATTGGTATCAGAGCATTGGTCTCCATTGCTTCGGTTTAATCACGGAGGAGGAATATAGATGTGTCTAGTATAGGGAGTTTGAGTTATAGAGTGCCCATTCTTGATGGAGAGTACTATAGTCAATGGAAATCTTTGATGCTTGAGCTGTTTAATGAATTTCAATTGAGCAAATATGTTATGCGCCCCTATGAGCCTCCTATTGATCCTTTGCATCCCACACACGAAGAGGAAATTGATATGCTATGCAATCTTAGAACTGTTAATCTCATTGTTAGAGCATTGCCTAGAAATGTGCTTGACCAAATGAAGAATTTTGCATGTGCTTACACTTTGTGGAATGATTTGGAGAAATGATATCCAAATTATTCATTAAGTAATCTTGATGAAATTCTTCATAAAACCATTGCCTTTCACAAAATGTCGCCTAGTGATCCTAAATTTGATGTTTGTCTATTTGAGCTTAGAGACCTCATGCATGCTAAAGGAGATGTCACAACTATCAACAATATCATTATAGAGGCCCTTCACATTCATAAACTTGAACATTGTCATGATCACCATCCTAATGAATCTCTTGTTCTTTATGACGAGGATTTCCCACTTGATGATGACAATGTGGAACATGGCTACTATGATGAAGATGAGCTGTTTGACATCGAGTATGAGAAGATCATGAAGAATCTAAGTCTCATGGAAAACTTCAAGGATTACATGTCCGGAGGAAAAGAGTGGATTCTCGATAGCGGATGTATCGATCATATGACCGGAGATAGAGAAATGTTTGAAGAGATTACACCAAACCATGGACCGCGAAGGTACGTAACGTTTGGAGACAACTCCAAGGGTAAGGTACTTGGTCCTGGTAAGGTGGCCATATCCCATGATAGTTCTATTCAAAATGTTATGCTTGTTGAATCTCTTGGCTATAATCTTCTTTCCGTGTCGAGACTTGCCGACTTCGGTTTCAGTGTGTTATTCACGAAAATAGATTGCCAAGTGTTTCGTCAAGATAATCATAAAATGGTCTTTACCAGTATCCATAGAGGTGATCTATACATTGTCGATTTCACTAACAGATCCAAACCTCGCACTTGTTTAATTGCTAAATCTTCTAAAGGTTGGCTTTGGCATAGAAGATTAGGACATGTTGGCATGCGTAATTTAGACAAACTTATCAAAGGTGATCATATACTTGGTGTTAAAGATGTTATATCTGACAAAGTTAGACTTTGTAGTGCTTGTCAAGCTGGAAAGCAAGTAGGTGGAAGTCATCCTGTTAAGAATATCATGACTACTAGGAGACCACTTGAGTTACTTCACATGGATTTTTTCGGTCCCAATGCTTAGAAGAGTCTCGGTGGAAATCCCTACAGTCTAGTTATAGTTGATGATTTTTCCAGATTTACGTGGGTATTCTTTCTTGATGATAAGTCACAGGTTCAAAATATCTTCAAGAACTTCGCTCGCAAAGCACAAAATCAGTTTGAAGTGAAGATCAAGAAGGTTCGGAGCGATAACGTATCGGAGTTCAAGAACACCCATGTGGATACCTTTCTTGACGAAGAAGGTGTCTCACATGAGTTCTCGGCTACGTACACACCTCAACAAAATGGAGTTGTTGAGAGGAAGAACCGGACACTCATTGAGATGGCAAGAATGATGCTTGACGAATACAAGACGCCAAAACACTTTTGGCCAAAAGCCGTGGAAACAACATGTCATGCCACAAACCGACTTTACTTGCACAAGCTTCTCGGTAAAACGACATACGAGCTACTCACTGGTAACAAACCCCAAGTTGGATACTTTCAAGTATCTGGATCCAAGTGCTACATTCTTGATAAGCATCGTCGTGCTAAATTTGCTCCTAAATCTCATGAAGGATTCCTACTTGGTTATGGATCGAACTCTCACACTTACCATGTCTACAACAACTTCACTCGAAAAGTTGAAGAGACGGTAGATGTGAAGTTTGATGAATCTAATGGTTCGCAAGTCAAACAATTGCCAAATGATGTAGGTGATAAGAACCCTTCAGAAGCTATCCTAGATTTACCCATCGGCAAGATTCGTCCCATGGAGGTGAAGGAAAGTACTTCATCAACTCAAGTGGAAGCCCCTACTTCACGACAAGGTGAACCACAACATGACATGGAGGCATCCACAAGCGGTACACGACAAGATGATGAAGAAGAGGAAGTGCATCATGAAGATCCACCACAACCTCCTTCACCACCACCTCAAGGGAACGACACCTTCAACAACAACGAAGATGAAGGAGATGATGATGAAGAAGAAGCTCCACCAACCAACAATCAGAAGCTGACCTGAGTTCGAGCACAAGTGACCAAGAACCATCCCCTAAACCAAATCTTTGGTGATATACAAACAGGGAGGATCACTCGCTCTAAAACTCGTCTAGCAAACTTCTGTGAGCATTATTCTTTCATCTCTAGCATTGAGCCCTTGAAGGTAGAACAAGCTCTTGAAGACACGGATTAGGTGCTATGCATGAAGAGCTCCACAACTTCGAAAGGAACGAAGTGTGGACACTCGTGGAGAAGCCTGAGGATGAACACAACATCATTGGAACCAAATGGGTATTTCGGAACAAGCAAGATGAAGACGGTCAAGTCGTGTGCAACAAGGCTCGCCTCGTAGCTCAAGGATATACGCAAGTCGAAGGTATGGACTTACGATGAGACCTACGTGTTGGAAATATGCCCTAGACGAAATAAATAGAATGTTTATTATTGTATTTCCTTGTTCATGATAATCGTTTATTATCCATGCTATAATTGTATTAATTGGAAACACATTACATGTGTGGGTAAATAGACAACACTTTGTCCCTAGTATACCTCTAGTGAACTAGCTTGTTGATCAAAGATGGTCAAGGTTTCCTAGCCATTGACATGTGATGTCATTTGATAACGGGATCAAATCATTAGGAGAATGATGTGATGGACAAGACCCAAACTACAAATGTAGCATATGATCGTGTTAGTTTATTGCTACTGTTTTCTGCATGTCAAGTATATGTTCCTATGACCATGAGATCATGTAACTCATGGACACCGGAGGAGTGCCTTGTATGTATCAAACGTCGCAACATAACTGGGTGACTATAAAGGTGCTCTACAGGTATCTCCGAGGGTGTCTGTTGAGTTGGCATGGATCAAGACTGGGATTTGTTACTCCGTGTGACGGAGAGGTATCTCAGGGCCCACTCGGTAATACAACATCAATGTGACTAAGTGTTAGTCGCGGGATCTTGTATTGTGGAACGAGTAAAGAGAGTTGTCGGTAACAAGGTTGAACTAGGTATGGAGATACCGACGATCGAATCTCGGGCAAGTAACATACCGAAGAACAAAGGGAACATCATACGGGATTAACTGAATCCTTGACATAGAGGTTCGACCGATAAAGATCTTCGTAGAATACATAGGAATCTATATGGGCATCTAGGTCCCACTATTGGTTATTGACCGTAGAGGTGTCTCGGTCATGTCTACATAGTTCTCGAACCCGTAGGGTCTGCACACTTAAGGTTCGGTGACGTTTTGGTAGTATAGAGTTATGTATGGTGGTGACCAAAGGTTGTTCGGAGTACCGTATGAGATCCCGGACATCACGAGGAGCTCCGGAATGGTCCGGAGGTAAAGATTCACATATAGGAAGTCCTGTTTTGGTCGCCGGAAAAGTTTCAGGCTCATCGGTAGTGTACCGGGAGTGCCGGTAGTGTACCGGGAGACCACCGGGAGGGGTATTTCGACCCAAGAGGCTTCATGGGCTATGGGAGAGTGAATACCAGTCCTTGGTGGGCTTGTGTAAGTCCCACACAAGGCCCATGCGGCTAGGGAAGAAAAGTCCAAAGGGAAAAAGGTGGAAAAAGGCAAAAAAAGGAGGAATCCTAGTCCTACTAGGATTGGAGGAGGAGTCCTCCTCTCCTCCCCACTTCGGCCGAACCAAGGAGGCTTGGCCCTTGCGCCAAGGCCTCTCCTCCCTCCCTCATATATATACTGGAGGTTTTAGGGTTTTTGCACTAGAATTTCAGCCACGTGCTAACCGTTCCTCCAGTACATAGTTTCTCCTCTAGATCGGATTTTTGTAGTGCTTAGGCGAAGCCCTGCCCGAATAGCTCCACCACCATCGCTGGAGTGCTGTCACGCTGCCGGAGAACTCTTCTTACTCTCCGCTCCCTCTTGCTGGATTAAGAAGGCGGAGATCATCATCAAGATGTACGTGTGCTGAACGCGGAGGTGCCGTCCGTTCGGTGCTTGATCGGGACAGATCATGATTGGATCGTTGGACGCTCGGCGATTTGGATCGCGAAGATGTTTGACTACACCAACTGCGTTTCTTAACGCTTCCCGCTTAGCGATCTACAAGGGTACGTATATCCACTCTCCCTCTCGTAGATGCTCATCACCATGGATAGGTCTTGCGTGAACGTAGGAATTTTTTTGTTTCCCATGCAACGTTCCCCATCAGTGGCATCATGATCTAGGTCTATGTGTAGATGAGATATCGAGTAGAACACAAAGAGTTTGTGGGCATTGATGCTTAGATTGCTTCCTCCCTTGCGCATGTTTTGGTTCCGCGGTATTGTGAGATGAAGCGTCCCGGAACAACATTACTCGTACGCTTATGAGAGACCGGTTCCCTCAACCGCAACTTGTTGCATAGATGGCTTGCGGGTGCCAGTTTCTCTCACTTTAGTTGGATCGGATTCGACAAAGGCGGTCCTTGAGAAGGTTGAAAAGCAACTAGTGTATCACCGTTGTGGTTTTTTGCATAGATGAGAATTGTTCTTGCTAGATACCCGTAGCAGCCACGTAAAACATGCAACAACAATTAGAGGACGTCTAACTTTTTTTTGAAGGGTATGTTGTGATGTGATATGGCCAATTACATGATGTGATATATGTGATGTATGAGATGATCATGTGATGTATAGATTATCACGACTTGCATGTCAATGAGTATGGCAACTGGCAGGAGCCATAGGGTTGTCTTTAATTATTGTATGACCTGCGTGTCAATCATTAAGCGCTATGTAATGCTTTACTTTATCGCTAAATGGTAGCAATAGTAGTATAAGCATGTTGGGTGCGACAACCCCGATGGCGACACGTTGATGGAGATCAAGATGATGGAGATCAAGGTGTCATGCCGGTGACGATGGAGATCATGCCAGTGCTTTCTAGATGGAGATCAAAAGCACAAGTTCATGGCCATATCATGCCACTTATGATTTTTATGTGATGTTAATCCTTTTATGCACCTTGTTTTTCTTAGGACGACGGTATCATTATAAGGTGATCCCTCACTTAAATTTCAAGATGAATTGTGTTCTCCCCGAGTGTGCACCGTTGCGAAAGTTCGTCGTGTTGAGACACCACGTGATGATCGGGTGTGATAGACTCTACATTCACATACAACGGGTGCAAGCCAGTGTTGCACGTACAGAACACTCGGGTTAAACTTGACGAGCCTAGCATGTACAGACATGGCCTCGGAACACAAGAGACAGAAAGGTCAAACATGAGTCATATAGTAGATATGATCAACATAATGATGTTCACCATTGAAACCACCTCAACTCACATGATGATCGGACTTGAGTTGGTGAATTTGGATGGTGTGACACTCAGATGACCTGAGGGATGTCAATGTGAGTGGGAGCTTTAGTAATTTGATTGACTAAACTCATTGTCTTGAACAATAGTCTAACTAACCTTTGCATATTTATGCTGTAGATCAATGGCTCGCGGAGTAGCACCCCTTAATTTTAATGCGTTCCTAGAGAAAGTTAAGTTGAAAGATGATGGAAGTAACTTTGTTGAGTGGGCCCATAATCTAAGGATTATCCTCACGACTTCCTAGAAATCATGATGCACCACTTGGTGACCAACCAGAAGACATGACCTCCGAAGACGTTAAGAACGCTTGGGAGGCACGTTCTGGAGATTACTCAATAGTTCAATGTGCAATATTGTATGGCTTAGAACCGGGACTTCAAAGATGTTTTGAAGGTCATGGAGCATATGAGATGTTCTAGGAGTTGAAGTTTATCTTTCAGAAGAATGCCCGAATCGAGAGGTATGAGACCTCTGATAAGTTCTATGCTTGCAAGATGGAGGAGAATAGGTCTACCAGTGAACATATACTCAGAATGTCTGGGTACTCGACTCGTCTAGCAGAGTTGGGAATTGCCCTTCCGCTAGAGGCGATCACTGACATAGTTCTTCAATCACTGCCACCTAGTTACAAGAGCTTTGTGATGAACTATAACATGCACGGGATGAACAAGTCAGTCGCCGAGCTGTATGCGATGCTAAAAGTCGCTGAGTCTAAAATCCAGAAAGAACATCAAGTGTTGATGGTCAATAAAACCACCAGTTTCAAGAAGAATGGCAAGGGCAAGGGCAAGAAGGGTAAAACCAAGAAGGATGGCAAAGCAGTTGCTACTCCTATAAAGAATCCCAAGCATGGACCTAAGCCAGAAACTGAGTGCTTTCATTGCAAGGGAATTGGTCACTGGAAGCGGAACTGCCCCAAGTACCTGGCTGACAAGAAGGCGGCCAATGACAAACAAGGTATATATGATATAAATGTTATTGATGTGTACCTTATTAGCTCTTGTTGTAGTGCCTGGGTTTGATACCGGTTCAGTTGCTCACATTTGCAACTCAAAACAGGAACTACGGAATAGACGAAGGCTAGCAAAGGATGAAGTGACGATGCGCGTGGGAAATGGTTCCAAGGTTGATGTGATCGCCGTCGGCACACTCTCTCTTTGATTACCATCGGGATTAGTGATGAACCTAAACAATTGTTATTTAGTGCCTGCATTAAGCATGAACATCATATCTAGATCTTGTTTATTGCGAGACGGTTACTCATTTAAATCAGAGAATAAAGGTTGTTCTATTTATATTAGTAATATGTTTTACGGTCATGCACCCAATGTGAGGGGTTTATTCATATTGAATCTCGATAGTAATGACACACATGTTCATAACATTGATGCCAAAAGATGTAGAGTTGATAATGATAGTACCACTTTCTTGTGGCACTGCCGTTTAGGTCATATTGGTGTAAAACGCATGAGGAAGCTCCATGCTGATGGACTTTTGGAGTCACTTGATTTTTAATCACTTGACACATGCGAACCATGCCTCATGGGCAAGATGACTAAAACGCCGTTCTCTGGAACAATGGCACGGGCGAGTGACTTATTGGAAATCATACATACTGATGTGTGCGGTCCAATGAATGTTACAACGCGTGGTGGATATCGTTATTTTCTCACCTTCACTGACGACTTAAGTAGATATGGGTATATTTACTTAATGAAACACAAGTCTGAAACGTTTGAAAAGTTCAAGCAATTTCAGAGTGAAGTTGAGAATCATCGTAACAAGAAGATTAAATTCCTGCGATCTGATCGAGGAGGTGAATATCTGAGTTATGAGTTTGGTAGTCACTTAAGACAGTGTGGAATTGTTTCACAGTTGACACCGCCTGGAACACCACAACATAATGGTGTGTCCGAACGTCGTAATCGAACCTTATTAGATATGGTGCGTTCTATGATGTCTCTTGCTGATTTGCCACTATCGTTTTGGGGTTATGCATTAGAGACAGCTGCATTCACTTTAAATAGGGCACCATCGAAATCTGTTGAGACGACGCCATATGAACTATGGTTTGGCAAGAGGCCAAAATTGTCGTTTCTTAAAGTTTGGGGATGTGATGCTTATGTCAAAAAGCTTCAGCCTGAAAAGCTGGAACCCAAAGCGGAGAAATACGTCTTCATAGGATACCCGAAGGTATACCTTCTATCTCAGATTTGAAGGCAAAGTTTTTGTTGCTAAGAACGGAACATTTCTTGAGAAAGAGTTTCTCTCGAAAGAATTGAGTGGGAGGAAAATAGAGCTTGATGAGGTTATTGAGCCTTTACTTCAACCATAAAGTAGCGCAGCGCAAAAAGATGTTTCTGTGGAACCTACGACGGTAGAAGAGGAAGTTAATGATGATGATCATGAAGCTTTGGATCAAGCTACTATTGAACCTCGTAGGTCGACAAGGGCGCGTACTACTCCTAAGTGGTATGGCAACCCTGTCTTGGAGGTCATGTTGTTGGACAACAATGAACCTACGAGCTATGGAGGAGCAGTGATGGGCCCAGATTCCGAGAAATGGTTAGAGGCCATGAAATCTGAGATGGGATCCATGTATGAAAACAAAGTATGGACTTTGGAAGTATTACCTGAAGGGAGAAAGGTCATTCAGAACAAATGGATCTTTAAGAAGAAGACAGACGCGGACGGTAATGTCACCGTCTATAAAGCTCGACTTGTGGCAAAGGTTTTTTTCACAAGTTCAAGGAGTTGACTACGATGAGACCTTCTCACCCGTAGCGATGCTTAAGTCTGTCAGAATCATGTTGGCAATAGCTGCTTATTTCGACTATGAAATTTGGCAGATGGATGTCAAAACGGCGTTCCTCAACGGTTTCCTTGAGGAAGAGTTGTATATGATGCAACCAGAAGGTTTTGTCGAGCCAGAGAATACTGACAAAGTTTGCAAACTCCAGTGATCCATTTATGGGCGGGTGCAAGCATCTCGGAGTTGGAATAAGCGCTTTGATGAGGTGATCAAAGCGTTTGAGTTTATACAAGTTTATGGAGAAGCTTGTATTTACAAGAAAGTGAGTGGGAGCTGTATAGCGTTTCTAATATTATATGTGGATGACATATTGCTGATTGGAAACAATATAGAAATGCTGGAAAGCGTGAAGGAATATTTGAACAAGAGTTTTTCAATGAAGGACCTAGGAGAAGCTGCTTTCATATTAGGCATTAAGATCTATAGAGATAGATCGAGACGCTTAATAGCACTTTCATAGAGCACATACCTTGACAAAGTTTTGAAGAAGTTCAAAATGGATCAGTCCAAGAAGGGGTTCTTGCCTGTGTTACAAGGTGTGAAGTTGAGTAAGACTCAATGCCTAGTGACTACAGAAGATAGAGAAAATATGAGTGTCATCCCCTATGCTTCAGCCATAGGCTCTATCATGTATGCAATGCCGTGCACAAGACCCGATGTCAGCCTTGCCATAAGTATGGACGGAAGGTTTCAAAGTGATCCTAGAATGGAACACTGGGCAGCGGTCAAGAATGTCCTTAAGTATCTGAAAAGGACTAAGGAAATGTTTCTCGTTTATGGAGGTGATGAAGAGCTCGTCATAAAGGGTTACATCGATGCAAGCTTTGACACTGATCCGGATGACTCTAAGTCACAAACCAGATATGTATTTATTCTCAACGGGGGAGCGGTAAGCTGGTGCAGTTCCAAGCAAAGCGTGGTAGCCGATTCTACATGCGAAGTGGAGTACATCGCAACCTCGGAGGCGACGAAGGAAGGTGTCTAGATGAAGCAGTTCATGATAGATCTTGGAGTAGTGTCAAGTGCACTGAATCCAATGAACCTGTTCTGTGACAACATTGGTGCCATTGCTCTGGCCAAGGAACCAAGGTTTCACAAGAGGACCAGACACATAAAGCGACGCTTCAACTCCATCCGCGATTACATCGAGGAGATGGAAATAAATAATTTGCAAAGTGCACACGGATCTGAATGTTGCAGACCCGTTGACTAAACCTCTTCCAAGGGTTAAACATGATCAACACAAGAACTGCATGGGTGTTCGATTCATTACAATGTAAATCACATAGTGATGTGAACTAGATTAATGACTCTAGTGCAAGTGGGAGACTGTTGGAAATATGCCCTAGAGGCAATAAATAAAGTGTTTATTATTGTACTTCCTTGTTCATGATAATCGTTTATTATCCATGCTATAATTGTATTAATTGGAAACACATTACATGTGTGGGTAAATAGACAACACTTTGTCCCTAGTATACCTCTAGTGAACTAGCTCGTTGATCAAAGATGGTCAAGGTTTCCTGGCCATTGACATGTGATGTCATTTGATAACGGGATCACATCATTAGGAGAATGATGTGATGGACAATACCCAAACTACAAACGTAGCATATGATCATGTCAGTTTATTGCTACTGTTTTCTTCATGTCAAGTATATATTCCTATGACCATGAGATTGTAGCGACCCGATCTGAATGGTCGAATCTCCGGTGTTTCTGTACCATCCCAAGATCATGCTGGTAGACACACGGTACATCAATGTATATATCAAAGTGAAATCACACATCTTTAATAATCGAAAATCTCATATTGAGTCCTTTATTACAATAAGAATTACAATAAAGTGGCCGAAGGCCAACTCATGAGAATAACTAATCTTGCGGAAGCTTCAAAGGTAGTTGAGTCCATCTGACTCCAAGGGCATCTCACCGAGCGTAGAGCATATCCTCACTCCTGATCGGAAAAGTACTCTGCAACATGATACGTTGTAGCCGTGTAGGTCAGCATATTGAATATGCCAGCAATGTCACAAAAGAGGGGGGGGGGTAAAATAATCATCTATTCTATATGCATATATGGCAGGTGGGGGTAGTAAGTTTTTGCATTAAGCCAATTTTTTTCCTACAACAAGACAGGGCAAAAGCATAATTACTACATTGTTGGTTGATTAATGAGATGGTTCCACCAACCAATTCTCATACCCAAGTTGACATTAAATACCCACATCAATGTAATTAATTGTGTTGAGAGTTCTAGATAGTTTCAGTTCCTTTGGCTCAAACTGTCCATGACCGTGGACACGACTAATCGATTAGGTTTGGGTACTCTGCAGAGTTTTGCACACGTTCCCCACAAGATTTGATCGCCTCTGTTGGATTTCTCGCACTTCAGGGTGTTTGAGAAACGGATGACCAAAACATGGTCTTCTAAAGGGTTTCCCCAAGACTCTATCGGTGCCCATCCTTTCCTACCGTTCTTCTACATCTCGTAGCATCGCCTGTCCAGGATCACCACGATATCCAACCAAGCCAGAGCCCATAATGGCTTGTGGCTGTGCAGGTAAGCCTTGGGTCTTGAAGCATCCATCCATCTCTTTGTGCCTGGGTGGACCTTTCCGCATGAATACTGGCACTTCTCCAACAACATTTAGGCTAACCACTGGTTTCTCCAGGGTGCCGTTCAACCATCATCCACCCAGGTATGTTGAAAACTCGGAGTCTTGAAGTCTTGATCATCTTGTAGGTCTTGAAATTATTAACTCACAACTCTCATGAATCACACAACCAACCCCGTCTACTATTAGCATACCGAAATTTAAAACAACGTTTCCCGGGGCCAATGTGTCAAAGGGTTGAGGGGTGCCTACCACATGATACTACATCAAGTAACCAAGTTTCCAGTTTACCTACTTTGCATGCAATTGGGGAGATGGAAGAACTAATGCAATAAAACATAGGTATACATGGTCAAAGTGACTTGCCTTGCTGACGATCCTCGTATTCAAGTGACTCTAGATAACAAGCTTCGCACTTCGGATGATCTAACGAATCAAACAAAACACACAATAAGCATAAACACAAATACATTCATACAACAACAAGGTAAACAAATACTTCAACAAACAAAAGCACAATCAAAAGGAAGAAATCACTCAAAGTATAAGACTCTAAAATTTTTGGTGTCAAAATCTCTACTAAGACATAACAAGTCAAAAATTTGTTTTGAACAACTTGGCATTTAGATAATAGAAAAGTAAATACAAAATTTTATTAGAAAATAGAAAGTATTTAATTATACAAATTCTGTGCAAAAAGAGTTACTACAAATCTTTTTTTCTAAACAATATAAATGGCGAAAACAAGATGTACCTATTCAAACTAGAGCACAAAAAAAATTGAAAAAACATTTTATTAACAGAAAATAATACACCTAATGTTGAATCAACAGAACCTAATGAAATCTAAAAACAAAAGTTAAACTAATTCAGGTTCAAATTAAATTAAAATCAATTTAATTAAAATCTATGAAGAACTAAACAGATCCTGTTTTTGTTAAAAACAGTAACCAAATTCATCCTAAAAAATTTTGAAACTATGTAGGATGATAGGTCTAACTAATACAAAACAGTGGCAAAAAGATTCACTCAAAAATAAAATTTTAAACTCTAGTATACAGATTTTAGTAATTTAAACAAATTTGATTAGATTCAAAATTTCAATTTCAATTTTGAAATCTAAGCATACATGCATAAACTACAACAAATTTTTGAACTAATGCAAAAAGAATCAACTAAAAACACCAAATAATTTAAAAGATATCATTAAAACAAAAACAGAATACATTCTGTTTTCTAAAACAGAAAAGAAAAAGAAAAAATAACCTAACTAACGGATAGGGTGACGTGGCATGCTATGATTGGCCGCGAGGGCGTGCGTGCGGGAGCTAGCGAGCGGTTGGCCGAGAATTAGCGCGTACCGATTCGTTTATTAAATAGATCTAATCTCGCGTGTTGGATTGGGATCGGACGGTTACGGTGAGGTGCGGTGACTTACAACGGTGGGGTCGAGGTCTCCGGCAAAGTCGACGGCGTCTGGTGGTTGGATGTGCTCGGGGACGATGGTGCGGTGGTCGAGGGCGGCGTCTGAAGGCTTCAAATGGTGGCGGCGAAGCTCCAGCGTCGATTGGTGGCGTCGGAGGGGGCTGGGGTGAGTGTGGCGACGGCCACCAGCTCGGGGAGGTCCGGTTGGCTGCCGAACTCCGACGAGGTCTGGGGCATTGTTCCGGCGAGGGAAGAGAGGGTTTCGGGTGTGGAATGGAGCGAGGAGAGAGCTAGGGTTTATATAGGGGCGGTGCGGTGGTCGGGGAGGGCACGAGGGGTGAGATTCGCGGAGAGGGATCTCTAGCGACGATGGTCGGGCGTGGGGAAGGGGATGAGCATGCTGACGCCACGCTCGGACGGTGGGTCCCGCGCGTCAGGGAGGGTGGGAGGCGTGGTTAGCATGTCGGTGGCCGACCCGGAGTAGTTTCGGGAATTAAAGACTGTGGGCTCGCCCGTTTCTATTTAAAACATTTCGTTATTTATTTCCAGAGCGATAAAAACTCTTTTAATGCATTCAAAATATTTCCAAACATAGGAAATATATATATCAAAATGATCAGGAGAATTAATGCTATTTAATGAACATTTTTCCTCTGTCATATTGATTATCTTTTTAAAATTTATTTTCAAAAAAAGCCTAATTGATTTTAAATCCTTTTTAGATAAACTTTCAAATAACCCCTGGTTTTATTGCTCAAATATTTCACCAAGATGCCCCTGGTGTGGAGTGATGTTACTACCCTCTTTCTTTGAACAATACCAAGGTTTTTCAAATAGGTGAAACAAATACATGGGAAAATTGAAATGGCCTTTCAGAATATCAAAAGAAGCACTTCAACAAATTCATTACATTTAAACAAAGTGATGATGATGCATAGCTATATTTCATAACATTCCAAAATGAAATTTTGGGATGTTACAAACCTACCCACCTTAAGATGAATCTCGCCCTCGAGATTCGGGTTGGCTAGAAAATAGGTGCGGGTGGTCTCTACGAAGATCTTCTTCGCGCTCCCAGGTGGCTTCTTCCTTGGTGTGGTGACTCCACAGAACCTTACAGAACTTGATGGTCTTGCTTCAGGTAACTCTGTTAGTAGTCTCGAGGATTCTGACAGGCTTGTTCTCGTAGGTCAGGTCACTGTCAAGTTGTATGGCCTCTAGGGGCACTGTGTCTCTCAAAGGAATATCATCCATCTCAGCATGGCATTTCTTCAGCTGGGAAACATGGAAAACATCATGAACTCCGGACAGTCCTTCCGGCAATTCCAGCTTGTATGCAACTTCGCCTCTACGTTCAAGAATTTTGTAGGGGCCTATGAATCTGGGTGCTAACTTTCCTTTAGCACCAAACCTCTTGATTCCTCGAAGTGGGGACACACGAAGATATGCTCGATCTCCCACTTCATATGTCACCTCCTTGCGTTTGTTATCAGCATAGCTCTTCTGCCTGGATTGAGCTATCTTGAGTCGGTCTTGAATCAGTTTGACCTTTTCTTCAGAATCTCGGATAAGATCGGGACCAAAGAGTTTTCGGTCTCCAACACCATCCCACATCAATGGTGTTCTGCACCTCCTTCCGTATAAAGCTTCGAAAGGGGCCATCTTTAGACTAGTCTGATAACTGTTGTTGTACGAGAACTCTGCGTATGGTAAGTTGTCATCCCAACTGGACCCATAGCTAGCGCACAAGCTCTCAACATGTCCTCCAGAATCTGGTTGACTCACTCAGTCTGTTCATCGGTCTGCGGATGAAAAGTTGTACTGAACTCCAACCTTGTACCCAAAGTTTCATGTAGCTGATGCCAAAACTTTGAGGTAAATTGTGTTCCTCTATCTGATACGATACTCCTCGGAACTCCATGCAGACACACGATCCTGGTCATATATATCTTGGCTAACTTAGCACTGGTATAGGTGGTCTTCACTAGAATGAAATGAGCCACCTTGGTCAAGCGATCGACCACTATCCAAATGGAATCATATCCTGAACGGGTCCTAGGTAGTCCTATGATGAAGTCCATACCAAGGTTATCCCATTTCCACTCGGGTATCAGCAAAGGTTGGATTAACCATGCTGGTTTCTGATGTTCCGCCTTTACTCGCTGGCAAACATCACATAACGCAACATGTTCGGTAATATCCTGCTTCATTCCTGTCCACCAGTAACTTTCCTTCAAATCCAGGTGCATCTTGGTGTTGCCTGGGTGTATCGAGTATGGTGAATCGTGGGCTTCTTGAAGTATCAACTTCATGAGCTCTGGGTCATTGGGCACATAGATTCGGTTCTCAAACCATAGAGTACCTTGTTCATCTTCACGAAAGTCTTTAGCTTTTCCTTCCTTCATTCTCTGCTTTATCTCAGCTATCTCCTTGTCCGATTTCTAGGCTTCACAAATTTTTTCGGTCAAGGTGGACTGAATCTCTAGTGTGGCAACATATCCTCTTGGAACTATCTCTAACCGAAGCTCCCTGAGATCATCGGTTAACTCCTGGGGTAATCCTTCGGCTATGAGTGTGTTCACATAAATCTTCCGACTCAAAGCATCTACCACAACATTTGCCTTTCCTCGATGGTAATGCAGTCTCATGTCATAGTCCTTGATTAACTCTAACCATCTCCTCTGTCTGAGGTTCAACTCCTTCTGTGTGAAGATATACTTCAGGCTCTTATGATCAGTGTAAACATCACAACTATTTCCTATAAGGAAATGTCTCCAGGTCTTGAGTGCGTGCACTACGGCTGCTAGTTCCAAATCATGGGTGGCATTATTCAACTCATGGGGTCGTAGCTGTCTGGATGCATAAGCTACAACTTTTCCCTCCTGCATGAGTACTCCTCCAAGTCCTTGACGTGATGCGTCACAATATCAACACTGGGGCTGTGACCAAACGTTTCTTCAACTCCTGGAAACTGGCCTCACATTCCTCAGTCCAGATATACTTAGACTCTTTCTTCAATAATTCCGTCATGGGTTTGGCAATCTTTGAGAAATTCTCAATGAATCTCCGGTAATATCTGGCAAGTCCGAGAAAACTGCGGATCTCCTTAACTGAGGTGGGTGACTTCCACTCAGTGACTGCCTCAACCTTAGTGGGGTCTACCGCTATTCCTTCTCCGGAAATAATGTGTCCAAGAAATCCGACTTCCGTCAGCCAAAATTCACATTTACTGAACTTGGCATATAACTGATGCTCTCTAAGCTTCTCCAGAACTAAACGCAAGTGTTCCTTGTGTTCTTCCTCGCTCTTGGAGAATATCAAAATGTCATCGATGAACACCACGACAAACTTGTCCAAATATTCCATAAACACTTTGTTCATCATATTCATGAAGTAGGCAGGAGCATTAGTCAAACCAAAAGACATGACTGTATACTCATATAAGCCATACCTTGTGGTGAAGGCTGTTTTGGGTATATCCTGTTCACGAATCTTCAGTTGGTGATACCCTGATCGAAGATCGATCTTGGAGAATACTTTGGCGCCTACTAGCTAATCAAAGATGTCATTAATCATCGGCAGAGGGTACTTATTCTTGATAGTCACCTCGTTCAATGCACGATAATCGACCACCATCCTCAAGGTTTTATCTTTCTTCTCCACCAAAAGAACTGGGGCTCCCCAAGGTGATGAACTTGGGCGAATATATCCCTTATCCAATAACTCCTTAATCTGCTTCTTGATTTCTACTAAATCATTTGCGGGCATCCGATAGGGTCTCTTGGAAATTGGTGCTGTTCATGGTAGTAGCTCTATCAGAAACTCAATCTCTCTATCTGGTGGCATGCCTGGTAATTCCTCCGGGAATACATCGGGAAAGTCTTGTACAACCGGCACTTCCTCCTGAACAACTCCTGTGAGGGAATTTAACCGAGCACTCATGTGTGTGCGTCGGGATACATACTTAATCCTCTTGTTCTCTGGAGTGGTGAGTGAAATAGACTTGCTGGGGCAATCAAGGTTTCCTTCATACTTGGTCATCCAATCCATGCCTAGGATTACATCCAATCCCTGGGATTCTAAGACGATGAGGTCGATAGGAAAAACATGGTTTCCTATGTGGAGTTTTAAGGCGTGGCATCCTATCCCTGCCATCATCATACCTCCTGGGGAATTGACCTTAATGGGTTGACTAAGGGTTCTGGTGGGTAAACCATAATTTTCCACAACTACCCTTGATATGAATGAATGAGTTGCACCAGAATCAAAAAGTACCATAACTGGACGTGAATGCAATAAAAAATCACCAACCACAGTCTCGGGCTGATCATAGACTTCTTCCACATCAAGGTGGTTCACCTGAGCACGAGGAAAAGGATTTGGCTTCTTAGCCGCGGAGTTGCCATTGTTGATGCCGTTTCCATTTCCTTGCTTGTTCTGAGGGCATTCAGTGGCATAGTGCCCTGTCTTCTGGCACTTGAAACAGGTGATATGGTTCAGATCCTTTTGAGCTGGAGTGGGACGGTGTTGGTTGCCATTCCCACTTCCATTACCATTCTTGAAGTTGCCATTGTTGGGACGATTATTCCCATTTCCTCCATGGTTATGGCCTCCATGGTTGTGCACAGGATGAGTGTGTCCTCCATACTTACCGGTCCCTGATCCGGTATTTCCTAAGTACGAAGAGTAGCGGGGCTTCTGTTGAGCTCCAGAGTTAGATTTCCCCTGTGCATACTTCCTCTTGCGGTTCTCGATTTGCTGCCGCTTCCCCTCCAAGATGAGGGCCTTGTCTACCAGCTCCTGATAGTTGCTGAAAGTAGCCACCATCAGCTGCACGCTCAACTCATCGTTGAGTCCTTCCAAGAACTTCTCCTGTTTGGCTGCATCATCGGCCACATCTCCTGGTGCATAACGAGCCAACGTGCTGAAATCATCCACATACTAGGCCACATAATGGTTCCCCTGGCGTAGGTTGCGAAACTCACGCTTCTTCAGACTCATGGCTCCAGCTGAGACATGAGCGGTGCGGAAAGCTAGCTTGAACTACTCCCAAGTCACACCAGCAATGGGGTATGTGGTGGTGTAGTTCTCCCACCATGAAGCTGTTGGTCCCTCCAGTTGATGGGCGGCAAAGCACACCTTTTCAGCCTCAGTGCATCCCGCGGTGGTGAGCTCCCTCTCCATCTTGCGAAGCCAATCATCTACCACAATGGGCTCAGTACTGCTGGATAAAGTTGGTGGATTCAGCCTCAGAAAGCGGATGAGGTTGTCGCCTTGAGGTGGAGGGTGGTTGTTGTGGTTGTTGGTCTGGTTCTGAATCAACAGCTGCATCAAGGCATTCTCCTGCTGGAGAAGTTGTGTGAGTTCCGGCGGGAAAATGAAGTCGGGCTCACGTCGCGGAGGCATCTTGCTGTTTTCACAGGGGTGAGAATTAGAATAGAACAATGACCTAAAAGGAAATTCACTACCCATATGCAATGCAACAAACATATCACACCAAACACTCATTCATTTATTCAACTCAAGGTTCAAACATCGAGATACAAATCTCCAAATCAAACTAAGCATCGACCTACGCTTTAACGACGAAAATAAAGATACATGGGGGCATAACTAAAGTTCTCCTCAACAGTACATGGTGAAGTGGCCTGCTCCAGTGGTGCTCTCCTCATGGTCATCATCGTTGCTGATCAAAGGAGCCATGTCTCCTTCTGGATGAAGATTTTCACCCATGTCCATCTGTTCCTCCAGAGTTGCAATGCGAGTGTTCAGCTTATCGATCCTCTCTAAGAGATCCTTCACTTCATACTCATGCTCGTACTTGGCTTCCTGTAGGTCAGCTTCGAGGTTAATCTCGCAGTTCATCAGCCTCTTGATGTTCTTCGTGTCGGCACGTACCCGAAGCTCCAAGGCCCTGATGTGCGTCTCCAAAGTCTGGATATAGGAAATGGTGGTGTCTTCAGTGGGAGTGGTTATGATATTTCCATTGGCATCCCTGCGACAAACCACGCTGAGTCCTGGTGAAATGGGCCCACCCCTGTATTCCTCCTGAATACGTCCAAGGGTACGGTGAATTGCCATGTCTCTCCCAAGTATCCAGCTGGGTGCCACAAACTTGAAGTCGATGGGTTCCTTACGATTTCCAAAGGTCTTCCCGGGGATGTGCACCTCGATCCTATAGCGTCCGTGTTGTGGAAAAGACATGATAGGAGTCCCGATGATGCTGGGCAAGGCAATCCTTACGTCCCAGACGATCCTCATCAGCTCCTTGCCAAAGGGCATCGTCGCGTCAGGCTGACAAAACTCCGTGATCAAAACTGGGATGAAGGTGGCCATCTATAAATTTTGAAATAAATCAGAGGGAAGTCAGAAACGAGTAGATGAGAGTATAAGAATTTTAAAGGCAAAAGAGAAATAAATCCTAAGGCTTTTCCAATCCTAGAGTTTATGTCCTACCGTTAGCGTGTGCTCTGATACCATTTCTGTAGCGACCCGACCTGAAAGGTCGAATCTCCGGTGTTTCTGTACCATCCCAAGATCATGCTGGTACACACACGGTACATCAATGTATATATCAAAGTGAAATCACACAACTTTAATAATCGAAAATCTCATATTGAGTCCTTTATTACAATAAGAATTACAATAAAGTGGCCGAAGGCCAACTCATGAGAATAACTAATCTTGCGGAAGCTTCAAAGGTAGTTGAGTCCATCTGACTCCAAGGGCATCTCACCGAGCGTAGAGCGTATCCTCACTCCTGGTCGGAAAAGTACTCTGCAACATGATACGTTGCAGCCGTGTAGGTCAGCATAGTGAATATGCCGGCAATGTCACAAAAGAGGGGGGGTAAAATAATCATCTATTCTATATGCATATATGGCAGGTGGGGGTAGTAAGTTTTTGCATAAAGCCAATTTTTTTCCTACAACAAGAGAGGGCAATAGCATAATTACTACATTGTTGGTTGATTAATGAGATGGTTCCACCAACCAATTCTCATACCCAAGTTGACATTAAATACCCACATTAATGTAATTAATTGTGTTGAGAGTTCCAGATAGTTTCAGTTCCTTTGGCTCAAACTGTCCATGATCGTGGACATGGCTAATCGATTAGGTTTGGGTACTCTACAGAGTTTTGCACACGTTCCCCACAAGATTTGATCGCCTCCGTTGGATTTCTCGCACTTCAGGGTGTTTGAGAAACGGATGACCAAAACATGGTCTTCTAAAGGGTTTCCCCGAGACTCTGTCGGTGCCCATCCTTTCCTACCATTCTTCTACATCTCGTAGCACCGCCTGTCCAGGGTCACCATGATACCCAACCAAGCCAGAGCCCATAATGGCTTGTGGCTGTGCAGGTAGCCTTGGGTCTTGAAGCATCCATCCATCTCTTTGTGCCTGGGTGGATCTTTCCGCATGAATACTGGCACTTCTCCAGCAACATCTAGGCTAACCACTGGTTTCTCCAGGGCGCCGTTCAACCATCATCCACTCAGGTATGTTGAAAACTTAGAGTCTTGAAGTCTTGATCATCTTGTAGGTCTTGAAATTATTAACTCACAACTCTCATGAATCACACAACCAACCCCGTCTACTATTAGCATAGCGAAATTTAAAACAACGTTTCCCGGGGCCAATGTGTCAAAGGGTTGAGGGGTGCCTACCACATGATGCTACATCAAGTAACCAAGTTTCCAATTTACCTAGTTTGCATGCAATTGGGGAGATGGAAGAACTAATGCAATAAAACATAGGTATACATGGTCAAAGTGACTTGCCTTGCTGACGATCCTCGTATTCAAGTGACTCTAGATAACAAGCTTCGCACTCCGGATGATCTATCGAATCAAACAAAACACACAATAAGCATAAACACAAATACAATTCATATAACAGCAAGGTAAACAAATACTTCAACAAACAAAAGCACAATCAAAAGGAAGAAATCACTCAAAGTATAAGACTCTAAATTTTTTGGTGCCAAAATCTCTACTAAGACATAACAAGTCAAAAATTTGTGTTGAACAACTTGGCATTTAGATAACAGAAAAGTAAGTACAAATTTTATTAGAAAACAGAAAGTATTTAGTTATAAAAATTCTGTGCAAAAAGAGTTACTACAAATCTTTTTTTCTAAACAATATAAATGGTGAAAACAAGATGTACCTATTCAAACTAGAGCACAAAACAATTTGAAAAAATATTTTATTAACAGAAAACAATACACCTAATGTTGAATCAACAGAACCTAATGAAATCTAAAAACAAAAGTTAAACTAATTCAGGTTCAAATTAAATTAAAATCAATTTAATTAAAATCTATTAAGAACTAAACAGATTCTATTTTTGTTAAAAACAGTAACCAAATTCATCCTAAAAAATTTCAAACTATGTAGGATGATAGGTCTAACTAATACAAAACAGTGGCAAAAAGATTCACTCAAAAATAAAATTTTAAACCCTAGTTATACAGATTTTAGTAATTTAAACAAATTTGATTAGATTCAAAATTTAAAGTTCAATTTTGAAATCTAATCATACAGACATAAACTACAACAAATTTGTGAACTAATGCAAAAAGAATCAACTAAAAACACCAATTAATTTAAAGGATATGATAAAAACAAAAACAGAATACATTCTGTTTTCTAAAACAGAAAAGAAAAAGTAAAACTAACCTAACTAACGGACAGGGTGACGTGGCATGCTGTGATTGGCCGCGAGGGCGTGCGTGCGGGAGCTAGCGAGCGGTTGGCCGAGACTTAGCGCGTACCGGTTCTTTTATTAAATAGATCTAATCTCGCGCGTTGGATTGGGATCAGACGGTTACGACGAGGTGCGGTGACTTACAACGGTGGGGTCGAGGTCTCAGACGAAGTCGACGGCAGCCGGTGGTCGGATGTGCTCAGGGACAACGGTGTGGTGGTCGGGGGCGGCGTCCGAAGGCTTCAAACGGTGGCGGCGAAGCTCCGGCGTCGGAGGGGGCTGGGGGTGAGTGTGGCGACGTCCACGAGCTCGGGGAGGTGCGGTTGGGTGCCGAACTCCGGCGAGGTCTGGGGCAGCATTCCGGCGAGGGAAGAAAGGGTTTCAGGTGTGGAACGAAGAGAGGAGAGGGCTAGGGTTTATATAGGGGCGGTGCGGTGGTCGGGGAGGGCACGAGGGGCGAGATCCGCGGAGAGGGATCTCCGGCGGGCGTGGGGAAGGGGATGAGCGCGCTGACGCCGCGGTCGGATGGTGGGTCCCGCGCGCCAAGGAGGGTGGGAGGCGTGGTTAGCCTGTCGGTGGCTGACCCGGAGTAGTTTCGGGAATTAAAGACTGTGGGCCGGCCCGTTTCTATTTAAAATGTTTCCTTATTTATTTCCAGAGGGATAAAAACTCTTTTAATGCATTCAAAATATTTCCAAACATAGGAAATATATATATCAAAATGATCAGGAGAATTAATGCTATTTAATGAACATTTTTTCTCTGTCATATTGAATATCTTTTTAAAATTTATTTTCAGAAAAAAGCCTAATTGATTTTAAATCCTTTTTAGATAAACTTTCAAATAACCCCCTAGTTTTATTGCTCAAATATTTCACCAAGATGCCCTTGGTGTGGAGTGTCATGTTACTCCCCTCTTTCTTTGAACAATACCAAGGTTTTTCAAATAGGTGAAAGAAATACATGGGAAAATTGAAATGGCCTTTCAGAATATCAAAAGCACTTCAACAAATTCATTACATTCAAACAAAGTGATGATGATGCATAGCTATATTTCATAACATTCCAAAATGAAATTTTGGGATGTTATAGAGATCATGTAACTCACGGACACCGGAGGAGTGCCTTGTGTGTATCAAACGTTGCAACGTAATTGGGTGACTATAAAGGTGCTCTACAGGTATCTCCGAGGGTGTCTGTTGAGTTGGCATGGATCAAGACTGGGATTTGTTACTCCATGTGACGGAGAGGCATCTCAGGGCCCACTCGGTAATACAACATCACAATAAGCCTTGCAAGCAATGTGACTAAGTTTTAGTCGCGGGATCTTGTATTACGGAACGAGTAAAGAGACTTGCCGGTAACGAGGTTGAACTAGGTATCGAGATACCAACGATCGAATCTCGGGCAAATAACATATCGAAGAACAAAGGGAACATCATACGGGATTAACTGAATCCTTGACATAGAGGTTCTACCGATAAAGATCTTCGTAGAATATGTAGGAACCAATATGGGCATCCAGGTCCCTCTATTGGTTGTTGACCGTAGAGGTGTCTCGGTCATGTCTACATAGTTCTCGAACCCGCAGGGTCTGCACACTTAAGGTTTGGTGACATTTTGGTAGTATAGAGTTATGTATGGTGGTGACCGAAGGTTTTTGGAGTCCTGGATGAGATCCCGGACGTCACGAGGAGCTCCGGAATGGTTCAGAGGTAAAGATTCATATATAGGAAGTCCTGTTTTGGTCGCCAGAAAAGTTTCGGGCTCATCGGTAGTGTACCAGGAGACCACCGGGAGGGGTATTTCGACCCAGGAGGCTTCATGGGCTGTGGGAGAGTGAATACCAGCCCTTAGTGGGCTGTTGTAAGTCCCACACAAGGCCCATGCGGCTAGGGAAGAAAAGCCCAAAGGGAAAAAGGTGGAAAAAGGCAAAAAAAGGAGGAATCCTAGTCCTACTAGGATTGGAGGAGGAGTCCTCTTCTCCTCCCCACTTCGGCCGAACCAAGGAGGCTTGGCCCTTGCGCCAAGGCCTATCCTCCCTCCCTCTTATATATACTGGAGGTTTTAGGGTTTTTTCTCTAGAATTTCAGCCACGTGCTACCCGGTCCTCCAATGCATAGTTTCTCCTCTAGATCGGATTTCTGCAGTGCTTAGGCGAAGCCCTGTCGGAATAGCTCCACCACCATCCCCGGAGCGCCATCATGCTGCCGGAGAACTCTTCTTACTCTCCGCTACCTCTTGCTGGATCAAGAAGGCGGAGAACGTCATCAAGTTGTACGTGTGCTGAACGCGGAGGTGCCGTCTGTTCGGTGCTTGATCGGGAAGGATCGTGATTGGATCACGAGACGCTCGGCGATTTGGATCGCGAAGACGTTCGACTACACCAACCGCATTTCTTAACGCTTCCCGCTTAGCGATCTACAAGGTTACATAGATCCACTCTCCCTCTCGTAGATGCTCATCACCATGGATAGGTCTTGTGTGAACGTAGGAATTTTTTTGTTTCCCATGCAACGTTCCCCATCACTACGTCCCCATCGCTAGACTTGAAGCTATTCACATTCTTCTTACTTGTGCCAATCACCATGATATCACGCTTTATCAAATGGATATTAAAAGTGCATTTTTAAATGGTGAGATTGAAGAAGAGGTTTATGTTAAGCAACCACCTCGCTTTGTGAATCCAAAGAAACCTAATCATGTTTACAAGCTTCGTAAAGCTCTTTATGGTCTTAAGCAAGCCCCTCATGCTTGGTACAAATGTTTAATGAAGTTTATTATCAAAAAAGGTTTTGAAATTGGTAAAATTGACGCAACCTTATTCACTAAGAGAGTTAATGGTGAATTATTTGTGTGCCAAATCTATGTGGATGATATTATCTTTGGTTCCACTAACCCTCAATTTAGTGAAAGATTTGGAAGGTTAATGTCCAAGAAGTATGAGATGTCCATGATGTGTGAGTTGAAATTCTTTCTTGGCTTGCAAATCAAGCAATCAAAAGAAGGAACTTTCATATCTCAAACTAAGTATACCAAGGACTTGATCAAAAAGTTCAACGTGTAGGAGTGCAAAGGTATGAAAACCCCTATGCCTACTAGCGGACATATTGATCTTACCATAGAGGATGAGCCGGTTAATCAGAAAGTTTATTGATCTATGATTGGTTCACTGTTATATCTATGTGCATCTCGTCCCGATATTATGCTTAGTGTTTGCATGTGTGCTAGATATCAAGCTGCACCGAAAGAATGTCATCTTTTAGCTGTAAAACGCATTGTGAGATACTTGATACAAACGCCAAATTTTGGCATTTGGTATCCCAAGGGATCTTCTTTTGACCTTGTTGGCTATTCTGATTCGGACTATGCCGGTGACAAGGTTGATAGAAAATCCACCTCGGGTACTTGTCAATTTTTGGGCAGATCTCTTGTATCTTGGTCCTCTAAGAAACAAAACTCGGTATCTGTATCGACTACCGAAGCTGAGTATATTGCTGCTAGATCTTGTTGTGCGCAACTACTTTGGATGACACAAACACTTAAGGATTATGGAATTAATGTTAAAAATGTTCCATTACTTTGTGACAATGAAAGTGCTATTAAAATTGGTCATAATCCTATGCAACATTCTCGAACTAAGCATATTCAAGTTCGACATCATTTCATTCATAATCATGTTGACAAAGGAGATATTAATCTTAAGCATGTTCGCACTAACAAGCAATTGGCCGATATCTTTACTAAGCCACTGGATGAGAAGACATTTTGTCACTTGAGGAGTGAGTTGAACATCATCGATGCTTCAAACTTGAGCTAGACTCACTCGGTTGCATGCAAGGGCATGAGCTTTCCTGATATTTCCATGTATCTTAACATTTCATCTTATGCCATGGAATTCTATGCTCCCTTGTATTGCATCTAATCTCTTGTAGGTACTTGGAAAAACTTCATTCCACAAGATTGCCATCAACTCCAATCATAAGCAATCTTGTCATTACCAAGTATCTACAACCCCTCTTGATGATGGAAGGAAGAAGGCCACTCAACCATATCCTTGACATATACTTGATCAAAATTGCACACTCTCAATTGGTATCATGTCAATTGGATATATCTATTGTTCTTCCTTGCATGACTAATCTTTGTAGGTAACCAGTGTACTAGAACAAGAAGGATTGCTCAAAACTCAAGATGATCTTCATCAACCTCGAGCATCCTCAACAAGTTCATCTACAAGCTACGTCATCAACATCACTAAAAGGTATGTACTCATGTCCTTGAAAAGGATTTACTCCAAGAAATGAGCTAAAGCAACTCAAGTGATATGAAGACATTAAAATGCTTAATCGAAAAATGGTAACCCCATTTTGAGCTTAATGTAGAGTATGACCTATGATCAAGTATTCTTGCTTGGCTCCTACGTCGATATACTCTAATGTAGGTGACCTAGTCACCGCCCATCATCTAGTTAAGAATCTGGTGTGGTTTGCTCTATATTGCATGATTTCTCATAACTACTCCAATCTTCTCTAGTTGATGTCCCTTGTAAAAACTTCAAATTTCATTGAAAATCTTTCTCTTGACTCTGTGAAAACAGAAACTTGGTTTCTCTTTCGGAGCCGCCGACTCAGATATCTCGGTTCTACCGAAATTGGAGACAAGCTGCACTACAAAATCTCGGTACCACCGATCTATCTATCTCGGAGTCACCGATTTTCATTCTGTTTCATTTGAATTCATTTTTTTGCAATTCTCTGTTTTCTTAGTGATCTTTCTTGCAATACTTCTGTTACTTCAATGATCCCTTAAAAAACTTTGAATTACTTAGGGGGAGAAGAACTAAAGTTAATCTTGAGGAGATAATTTCTTTATTCAAGGATCCCTATCTTCAATGAAGAAAGGAGGAGAAGAACCAAGTCAAATCATTTTCCATGACTCTCTACCTTTTCATTTCTATGAATCCTACATTTCGATGACCCGTGTTCTCAAGGATCCCTTCTCAGTCAATGTTTGCTGTTTCTATCCTTGTTTTTGACCTTTTTGGAAATTAATGCCAAAGGGGGAGAAGAACAAAGCTTCATGCTAAAGGGGAGATACATGCTTATACAAAGGGGGAGAGCCAATATCAATACTCATACCTTTATAAACAGGAGGAGAATATCAAAGTAGGGGGAGAAGATTTTTTTTGACCTTTCTCACCTTATCCAATCCTAATATCTACATGCTAAGATTCAGGGGGAGAGGATAATCTATTTTCATATATACGGTGAGAAAATTCTAAATGATCTTGGAGATATCAATTCTAAGGAATACTATCTTCTATATGTCCTCCATATCTTATCTTGGAAATTTTGAGTTCTATTGCCTTGCTGTTTGGTATAATACTCTTGTGTTTCCTAACATTGTTTTCTCAAGTGTGTTTCTATTACCAGGATGCTCAAGAATTCAAGGTAAGTATATGCATCATATCCTTGGTCAAGATGATCTCTTGTTTCTTGCACATATTGTTTGCCAGAGTGATGTCTTAAACAAAGTTACATCTCATTCATATATATTTGATGCATATAGCCAAGATACTCATGACCTATTATATCCCTTCTACCTTATGTGTGTTCATGCATTCAAAAGAAACTATCCTTTAAAGGACTGCACACATTTAGGGGGAGCAAGTCTAAGTCATGTGTCTCTCAAAGTCTTCAGTACAACCATGCATATATTTATTTGAAGCTTTGATTGTATGTTGTCATCAATTACCAAAAAGGGGGAGATTGAAAGCACAACATGCTCCCTTGGTGGTTTTGATAATTCATGACAACATACATTGTCTCTTAGACTGATATTTTTACCTAGTGCATTTCAAATACAGTCTATAGAGAGGATTGGCAAAAGGATACTATGGACATACCCCAGGATGCAAGGAAATAGGTTGGCCAAGCTTCAAACAAGAGGACTCTACATTTTATATTTGTGAGAAATCACTTTGAGTCCATAGGAAAGCCAATACTATTAGAAGGGGGTAAGGTTTTGTTGGTGAACAATATGCTCAAACGTGCACAAGTGATAGTTGCCAAAAACATCCACAAACTCTCCCACCAAAGTCTGTTCTATACCTAACACTCAAAATCCGTGCAACCAACTTTCCCATACCGGTGCCACCGATTCTAGAACCTAGAAAGACTTAGCCAAACCCTAGCCACTTCGGTGCAACCGATTCCATACCGGTGCCACCGAGTTTAGGTTGCCAACTTTCTATTACGAAAATTCACATTTACGGTCGCACCGAGAATGTTGGAACGGCGTCACCAAGATTGGAAATCTGAACGTTGGTCACCTTATCGGTGCAACCGAGTTTCCTATATCGGTCTCACCGAGATTCAAAAGTTTCCACCTTTTGGTCACTTCGGTACCACCGAGATTAACACATCGGTGTCACCGAGTTGGTCATTTTGTGTGTAACGGTTGGATTTTTGGGGATGCCTATATATACCCCTTCACCACCACCAACTCGATAGAGAAGCACTGAAAACTATTCCATACCTATCCTATGAGATTTTCTGAGAGAGAACCACCTACCCTTGTGTTGAGGTCAAGATCTTCCACTCCAATCATATGGATCTTGATCTCTAGCCTCCCCAAGTAGCTTTCCACCAATCCCATCTCTTCCACCATGCCAAATCTATGAGAGAGTAATTGGGTGCTGAGGAGTCTATCATCTTGAAGCACAAGAGCAAGGAGTTCATCGTCATTACCGCGCCTATTACCTTTTGGAGGGTGGTCACTTCTAGATTGGTTAGGTGTCGCTTGGGAGCCTCCTACTTCGTGTTGTGGAGTGAACCAAGAAGTTTGTAAGGGCAAGGAGATCGCCTACTTCATGAAGATATACCCATAGTGAGGCTAGTCCTTCGTGGACGGAAGCCGTTATGGAATAGTAAAGGTTGCTACTTCATGGACCCTTTTGGGTGGAGCCCTCCATGGACTCTCGCGACCGTTACCCTCCGTGGGTTGAAGACTCCATAAACGTGGATGTACGATAGCGCCACCTATCGGAACCATGGGAAAATCCATGCATCTCCAACTGCGTTTGATCTACCTATCTCAACACTTAACTTCGTATGCAATGTCTTTACTTTCCGCTGCCATATTTGTTGACATTCATGTGTAGGCTGTTAGACTTGCTAGCTTTGCTAAAACTGTTGAAATCCGCCAACCAATTAACTTGGGAAAGGTTAGTTTTTAAATTCCTGCTAGTAGTCTATTCACCCCCTCTAGACACTCTTCTAGTGATCCTTCAGGGAATCCCCAACTTAGGTTCTTGATGCGCCTTATTCGCCTCACATCAGTATCTCACCCAAAACTTGAAAACTTCAACCACATAAAACTTGACGGAATTTCGTGAGATGGGTGAGTATACTAAATATAGGTCATTCACTTAGGTACTGTCAAGACAAGATTCATAATTGTTCTCACATAATATCGACTGTATTGTAACATTCCCAAAATTTATATCACTCAATATAAGCTATAGAAATACTCAAAACAAACAAACTATGCATGCAAAACGGAATCTGTCAAAAACAGAACAGTCTGTGAAGATTTGAATGATCACCATACTTCTCTGACTCTAAAAATTCTGAAAAATAGTAAAATGTAGAGAATTTGCATGGAAATATTGTGTGAAAATTTCAGAATTTTTTGACGCTGTAGTAAAATGCCATAATTCATATACTGGATGCAAAAGTTTCTATTTTTGCACAGAATCAAACAAACAAGTATCCACACTATCCCAAAGACTTCACTTGGTATTTTTTGAAATAAAGGACACAAAACATGATTACTAGAATAGCTTAATCATGTGAACACATGAAAAAAGAAATTAAAAGTGTTGTGTTGTCTCCCAACAAGCGATTTCTGTAATGCCTTTTAGCTAGGCATGATGATTCCAATGATTCTCGTATAAGGATAGTAATTGAAATATGGAAGAGAGCATCATGAATCACATGGCAAGCACATTTAAGTCTAACCCACTTTCTATCCATAGGGATATTGTGAGCAAACAATTTATGGGATCAAGAATCAACGACCATAGGAAGGCAAAATAAGCATATCTTGATAACTTTGAACACACAAAGAGGAAACTTGATATTATTGCAATTCCTACAAGCATATGATCCTCCCTCATAATAATTTCAGTATCATAATGAAGGAATTCAAAAATATAACAATCATGAGACACTTGATTAACATACCCACATTCAATATTGAAAACATGATGACATGTTTCATGGTTACTATCACTCTTTATATCATACATGTCATCATCATAATAATCATACATAATAAATTTGCTCATCAAAACTTGGGGTACTAGAAATATCATCTTAATCAAATATAGCATCCCCAAGCTTATGGCTTTGCATATCATTAGCATCATGGATATTCAAAGAACTCATACTAACAATATTTCTATCATGCTCATCATTCAAGGAATTCTCATGAATCACTTTATAAATCTCACAATTTTTATATTCATGATTTTCAAGCAAGACCTCATAAAGATAATCTAGTGGACTCTCGCTAGCAATTGTTCCAACATAATCAGGTCTTTTGAAAAGATTAGCAAGTGGATGAGGATCCATTTATATTTATTTTGTACTTTTCTTTTATAAAACCAAACTAGTAAAAATAAGAAAATAGAAGATTCAATTGAAAGATCTAAAGATATACCTTTAAGCACTAACCTCCCGAGCAACGGTGCTAGAAAAGATCTTGATGTCTACTACACAACTTTATTCTTGTAGACTCGTGTTGGGCCTCCAAGTGTAGAGTTTTGTAGGACAGTAGCAATTTTCCCTCAAGTGGATGACCTAAGGTTTATCAATCCGTGGAAGGTGTAGGATGAAGATGGTCTCTCTCAAACAACCCTGCAATCAAATACAAGAAATCTCTTGTGCCCCCAACACACCCAATACAATGGCAAATTGTATAGGTGCACTAGTTCGATGAAGAGATGGTGATACAAGTGCAATATGGATGATAGATATATGTTTTTGTAATATGAAAATATAAAAAAAACAAGGTAGCAAGTGTAAAACAGCGAGCAAAATGTTTTATAAATTCTTGGAAATAAGGCCTAGGGTTCATACTTTCGCTAGTGTAACCTCCCAACAACGCTAGCATAGTTGAATCATATGACCGTCCCTCAACGTGCAATAAAGAATCACTCCAAAGTTCCTATCTAGCGGAGAAAAATAAGATGAAATTGGTGTAGGTAGTAGAACCACCTCAAATTTATTCTTTCCGATCAATCTATTGGGCTATTCCTATAAGTGTCACAAACAGCCCTAGAGTTCCTACTAGAATAACACCAATGATACATATAATTTAACCCTAATGTCACCTAGATACTCCAATGTCACCTCAAGTATCCATGGGTAAATTATGCGACATGAATCAAACAATTTTAGATCTATCATATTCAATCCAACACAAAGAACTTCAAGGAGTACCCCAAGGTTTCTATCGGATAACGTGGTATGAAAACATGCAATAAACCCCTATGCATAGATTTCCAAGGTCATAGGAATCCGCAAGTTGATGCCTTAACATATATCAAGTGAATAAATAGAATACCCCAATGCCACTATGGGTATCCCACGCAAGACGTACATCAAGTGTTCTCAAATCCAATGTTCAATACAACATAACGAGATATCAAAGGAAAAGATTCAATTCATCACAACATGATAGCAAGGGCCAAACATCATATGATCCGATCTATATTAAGAAAGCCCATGATACATCAAGATCGTGCCATCTCAAGAACATGAGAGAGAGAGAGATTGAACACATAGCTACTGGTCCAATACCGCCAGCCCCGAGGGTGGACTACTCCCTCCTCATCATGGCCTCCGCCGTGATGATGATGATGGCCTGTCGAGATGATCTACCCCCCCGTCAGGGTACTAGAACGCCTCCGGATTGGGTTTACATCGATACAGTGAGTTATTGCGGTGGAACTAGGAGTCTCTCTTTATTTCTGGGGTTTCTGGGATTTATAAGATTTTTTAGCGTTGGAATCACGCCAAATGGAGCCACGAGGGGCCCATCAGATATTAGGGCGTGCCACTAGGGGGGATGTTGTGTGGTTGCTCACTGGCACAACCCCTCCGGCAGGTCTTCACTCCAATATTGCTTATTTCCTGCAGAAAAATCACATAAAAGTTTCGGGTGATTCCAAGAACTTTTTCATTTTCTGCACAAAAAACAACACCATGGCAATTCTGCTGAAAACAACGTTAGTCCTGGTTAGTTCTAAATAAATCATATAAAGTGGTCCCTTCGGGGACATCCGATAAAAAATCATATAAAGTGCATCAAAACCATATAAAATTATTGTAAACATAGGTGAATATGACATGAATACTTCATAAATTATCGATACGTTGGATATGTATCAGGATCGATGCCCATCTTCCTTACGGTATCTGAGTAAATTAGATTGATGCTACTGCCTCCATCCATGAGGACTCTAGTTAGGTGGTACCGATTGACAATGGGGTCAAGTACCAGGGTTGCCGATCCTCCATGATGGATGCTGGTCGGATGGTCCCTATGGTCGAAGGTGATTGGGTACACCGATCATGGGTTGAACTTCGAGGCTACAGGCTCTACAGCATAAACGTCCTGAAGCGCATAATTCCTCTCCTTAGGTATGCACGTGACATAGATCATGTTCATAGTTTTTACCCCAGGAGGGAATTGCTTCTGGCCACCATTGTTTGGCCCACGAGCCTCATCATCATCCTCGCTGCGGGGGACCTTGCCCTGGTCCTCGGCTATGAGTTTGTCAGCATGCCTGAACAACCAGCAATTATAGTTGGTGTGGGTAGTGGGCATCTGGGCTGACGTGGATTTGGCAGGGCCTATCTAGGATTTTGTCCAGCGCGGTAGATCCATCCCGATTCCCTTTGGAGGGCTTCTTCTGCGGTCCTAATTTTGAGTTGTTGAGTCTGACATTTACTGCCGTGTCCTCGACATTACCGCCGTTGTGTCGACGCTTGTTCTTGTTGTGTCGTGGTTTCCCTTTTTCATCCTGAACTTCAGAGGTGTCGGGATCTTCAGGATTGTTGCCTCGACGAGTGAACCAGCTATCCTCGCCCGCCCAAAAGCGGGTCATGAGTGAGGTAAGGGCCGACATTGTTCTCGCCTTGTCTTGGCCGAGTTGTCAAGCTAGACATTCGTCCCAAATGTCGTGTCTAAACAAGCCTATTACCTCGGCATTCGGACAATCAATGACTTGGTTCTTGTTAGTCAAGAATTTATTCCTAAATTGCCGGGATGACTCGCCGGGCTGTTTAACAACATGGCTCAAGTCATCGAAGTCCAGGGCCATACATAGGTGCCTTGAAAGTTAGCTCGGAAAGCATCCTCGAGCTCTTCCCAACTCCTAATGGAGTTTTTGGGGAGGTTGTTTAACCAGTGTCATGCTAGTAAGCTTTAATGGCAAGTATTTTATGGCATGGAGATCATCTCCTTGGGTCATATGAATGTGGAGAAGGAAGTCTTCAATCCGCATAGTCAGGTTTGTTGTCCCATCGTATTGTTTGATGTTTACAGGTTTAAACCCTTCGAGGAACTAATGCTACATCACCTCGTCCGTAAAGCACATTGGGTGAGCGGTGCCCCTAACCCAGGCTACGTACGCTGGAGCTTGGCTGTCATCCGGACCCGATGTTGTTCTCAGGCTCTATCATTTCGGTCTAGCTAAGCTTGGTATCCGTCCCGTGTAGTCGGAGAGTACCCTATGGATTCATAAATGGATCTTATCTGACCTGCTCTAGCGTCAAGGTCGTACCGTAGGTCATATGGTCATCAGGTTATATTGGCTCCTTCCTTCGCCTGTGGGGGAATGCAGGTCGATCTTCATCCTATCCAGCAATCGTATCACATCCTCGAGGGGGACGGTGATGACCTACAAGTATAGGGGATCAATCGTATTCCTTCCTATAAGTAAGATTGTCGAACCCAACGAGGAAGAGAAGGAAGTGACAAGCGGTTTTCAGCAAGGTATTATTTGCAAGTGCTGTAAGGGACAATAGTAGATAGTTTTATAGCAACATAAATCGTCACAAGTAACAAGTAACAATAGTAGCCAAGGTGCAGCAAGATAGCCTAGTCCTTTTTATAGCAAAGGACAAGCCTGAAAGTACTCTTATATTAAGCAAGCGCTCCTGAGGACACATGGGAATTTCTGTCTAGTCATATTCATCATGTTGAGTTGGTTTGTGTTCGCTAATTTGATAAGTTGATATGTGTGTGGACCGGTGCTAAGGTGATGTTCTTACTTGAACTAACAACCTACTTATGATTACCCCCTATCGCAAGCATTCGCAACTACGAAAGAAGAATTGAGAGAAATCTAACCATAGCATGAAACGTGTGGATCCTAATAAGCCCCTTATGAAGTAACACATAAACTATGGTTTAAGCTTCTCTGACTCTAGCAACCCACCATCTACTTGTTACTCCATACTGACTTCCCTTAGGTCCATAACATGGTGAAGTGTCATGTAGTCGATGTTCACATGACACCACTAAGCGAAGTAACAACATACATGTCATCAAAATATCGAACGAATACCAACTTCACAAGATTACTTATAACAAGACTTCTCCCATGTTCTCACGAACACTAGTAAATAATCACACCTCATAAACATGTTCAAGATCATAGGTATAATAATAATAATTAAGGATCCGAACATAATTTCTTCCACCAAGTAATCCAACAAGCATCAACTACAAGATGTAATCAACACAACTAGTAGCCGACTGATACTCGTGATCTGTGTTGAGTTTTCCGTGAAGAGGAACGGGTAATCACAGCACAAAGTGGGTAAGTATCTTCCTCAGTTATGAAACCAAGGTTTGTCAAACCAATAGGAATACCAATCCTCAACCGTCTTCAGCGGCTGCACACAAAAGAACAAACAACTTGCACCCAACACTAACAAGAGGGTTGTCAATCCCCTTGATCTCGTTATTTGCAAGAGAGTGATTTGTGTAGATAATTGTAGGTGATAGCAAAGTGCAAAATAAAATAAAAGGTAACAAATAACAGCAAGGTAATGATAGTGTTTGTGAATTTATAAGTGAATAGACCCAGGGGCCGAAGAGTTCTCTAATGGCATCTCTCATAAGCAAAGTATATGGTGGTTAAACAAATTGTTGTTGGGCAATTGATAGAAAAGCGAATAATTATGCGGTGTTCACGGTAACGATCATGTGTATATAGGCATTCACATCCATAAGAAAATAGGCCGACTCCTGCCTGCACCTACTACTATTATCCCACTTCAAGAGCGCTTCTATGCTTGCCTCTCTACGTATTAAGTTCATGACAAACAGAGTAATGCTTGGAGAACGATGACATGATGTAGACAAAGTAAACTCAACTAATATGAATAGACCCCAACGTTTTATCCTTAGTAGCAACAATACAAAGACGCAACTTGTCCCCTTCTGTCACTCGGATATAGAAACTCGCCAGGTTGAACCTACTACAACGCACCACTCCCACCGAAGAAATATCAATCTAGTTGGCCAAACTATCTCAATAGATCGGAGAACATTATGAAGCTATGGTGATCATGCAGATAAGAATCATAATATTTCAGAAGTGACTCAAATACTTTTCATGAATAATCTGAACATAAACCCACAATTCATCGAATCCCAATAAACACACCATACAAAGGGATTACATCGGAAAGATCAAGGCAAAGATGCGATGAACATTGTATTGAAGATCGAGATAGAGAGAGATGCCATCTAGGTACTACCTATGGACACTTATGTCTGTGGTGAACTACTCACACATCACGGTGAGGGCAGCAAGGTTGATGAAATGGCCCTTCGTGATCGACCTCCCCTCCGGAAGTGTGTCGGAACGGAGGTGTAGGTAGCCTCCCGTCGTAATAGAGACTCGTGGAGGCGTAAAAAGTGTTTCAGGAGCGCTTTCGGTGTTTCTAGGGTATATGTGAATTTATAGGCCAGAGAACGACATCGGGAGACGCTCAGGGGGCCACCACATATCTGACTGTGGCCTCTAGGGCGGCGGCTGATGTGTGGTGGGACCCTGGTGCACCTTGTGGCCCTCCTCCAAAGCTTCTAGGTCTTGTATTGGTCCAAAAAAATCACAAGAAAATTTAGTGGCAATTGGACTCCGTTTGGTATTGTAACTCTAAAAAGGCAAAAACACACAGAAAATAGGAACTGGCACTAGGCACTGGGTCAATAGGTTAGTGCTAAAAAATATTATAAATTGGTAAATAAATACCCAAAAAATATCCTGGAAAGATAATATGTGAGCATGGAACAATAAAAAATTAAAGATAAGTTGGAGACGTATCAGCATCGCCAATCTTAATTCTTGCTCGTCCTCGAGTAGGTAAATGATAAAAACAGAATTTTTGATTTGACATGCTACCCATTATGTAATCTTTGGTATGTATGCTCATTGAGAAATGATGAATTAACAAACAACAAAATAGTAGTATTTATAAGTATGAGAAACAAAATCATTAATTTTTCAAAGTATACGATCCTAAAAGAATGTTTACTCCTATTCATCATATTATATTAGCAAGGCATGACTCCATCTTCACCACATAGATACAAATGTTACGCACCACGGTGCCCAAGTTAGGCAATTGGATCGTACTTTTTCAATATGCATCAACGTTTTATTCTTCACGCAATACATGAGCGTGAACCATTGGACATAACATATAAGTGGAATAGAATATAATGGTAGGTATCAAAGGGGTAAAAAGTGGAGAAGATAGTCTCATATCAACTAGGCGTACCAACGAGCTATGGAGATGCTCATTGATAGATATCAATGCGAGGAGTAGGGATTGCCATGCAAATGATGCAATAGAGCTATAAGTGTATGAAAGCTCAACTGAAGCTAAGTGGGGTGTGCATCAAACTTGCTTGCTCATGAAGACCTCAAGCATTTGAGGAAGCCCGTCGTAGGAATATACAAGCCAAGTTTATTATATGAAAATTAATTCCCACTAGAATATGGAAATGTCAATAATAGGAGACTCTCTATATGAAGAACATGGTACCACTTTGAGGCACAAGTGTGGTAAAGGATAGTAGCAAAGTCCCTTCTCTCTTTTCTCTCATTTCATTTTTATGGTGGTTTTTTTGCCTCCCCCATTTTCTCTTCTTTTATATGGTGGGCTCATTTGCCCTCCCCATTTTTATTTCATTTTTCGTCCGGAGGCTCTTCCCGACTTGTGGAGGAATCATAGTCTCCATCATGCTTTCTTCACTAGGACACTACTCTAATAATGATGATCATCACACTTTTATTTATTTACAACTCAACTTGAAGAATCGATAGGAAGATGACTCTAAATGAATGCCTCTGGTAGTGCACTAGGATGTGCAATGATCTAGAGTTACATGTACAAAAATATGAAGAATGGTGCCTTTGCCACAAATACTATGTCGTCTCTATATGATCATGCAAAGCATTATGATGATGAACAAACTAGTCATCTGAAGTGAGGATGGAATTTGCATGACAATATATCTCAGAATGACTATGGAAATGCCATAATGGGTAGGTGTTGATGCACTAGAGTTTTCGGGCCATCTAGTGCCCCTTTTACTCGTGCACGGGCAGTAGTAGCCGCCCCGGCGGCAAGGCCCAACAAAGACTTGTCAAGCACCAGCACAAAAGACTCAAGACTACCGGCAAGATTTTGTCGGTAGTGTTGTAGAGCCTTCAGGCTAAGCAAGGCCCCCGGCAAGGCAAGGCCCCAACAAGCACCGCCAGCACACAGGCCAGGTGTCGATTCACCTAGACGTGTGTCGCGGTGTCGACGTTGGAGGGAGCTAAGTGGCACCGATGGGACGACCCCCATCCCATCCCACTGACGGACTGAGGCGCCTAACGGTGCATTGAATGCTCTTGTCCTACTCTGTCAGAGTTAGGTAGGATAACACTGTAGCACTATGTATCCCGTGTGCACACTGTGTGCCAGTATTAGGATCCCCTTTGATATAAAAGGAGGCCAAGGGCGTTACAGAAAAAGGCTTTTGGGGGGACAGTAAGGGGTTAGAAAATTAGACAGTTGGGCAGCTAGACAACCGGAAAGCCCAACAGGTAGACAACTAGGGGTTACCAAGCTCACGCAGCAGTCGTTCATGGTGCTCCTGTATCTAGAACCCTAGAACATGATCAATATAACCAAGCATGAGTAGGGTTTTACGCACCCATGCGGCCTGAACCTGGGTAAAAACTCCCCTTGTGCTGCTTACCAGACCGACTCTTTGTGCGATCCCGCCCCTGCCAAACCGAAAGGGATCGCCGTGATCCCATAGCTGTTTGTTCCCATGACATCTTTGGCGCGCCAGGTAGGAGGCGCACGAGTGGTGCGAACCCGTTTTGGTAATCAGCACCCCAGCTTCATCATCGCCATGGCCCCTAAGAAGAAGGGCCTAACAGCAGTTGGTGAAAACACATTTGCTCCCTTGGTGGTTTTGGTAATTAATAACAACATATATCATTGAACTAATGTTTCTACCAAGTATATTTCAGGAAAAGTTCAATGATAGGGATGGCAAAAGGATTGTGGAGATTGTGGAATTACCCCAAGATGCAAGGAAATAGGTTGGCCAAGCTTCAAGCAAGAGGACTCTACAATTTACATTTGTGAGAAATCACTTTGAGTCCATAGGAAAGCCAATACTATTAAAAGGGGTAAGGTTTCGTTGGTGAACAAAATGCTCATATGTGCACAAGTGATAGTCACCAAAAACATGCACAAGCTCTCCCACCAAAGTCTGTCTATAGACAAACATTCAAAATCGGTGCAACCAACATTCCTATCCTGCTGCCGCCGATTCTAGAACCTAGACAGACTTAGCCAAACCCTAGCCACTTCGGTGCAACCGATTCCATACCGGTGCCACCGAGTTTAGGTTCCAACTTTATGTTACGCAAATTCACATTTTCGGTACCACCGAGAATGTTGGGTCGGCGTCACGGAGATTGGAAATCTGACCGTTGGTCACCTTATCGGTGCAACTGAGATTCACATATAGGTCTCATCGAGATTCAAAAGTTGCCACCTTTTGATCACTTCGGTACCACCGATATTAACACATCGGTGTCATCGAGTTGGTCATTTTGTGTGTAACGGTTGGATTTTTGGGGATGCCTATATATACCCCTCCACCACCACCTACTCGAAATAGAAGCACTCATAACTATTCCATACCTATCCTATCAGATTTTCAGAGAGAGAACCACCTACTGTTGTGTTGAGATCAAGATCTTCCACTCCAACCATATGGGTCTTGATTTCTAGCCTCCCCAAGTTGCTTTCCACCAATCCCATCTATTCTACCAAGCCAAATCTCTAAGAGAGTGATTGTGTGTTGAGGAGTCTATCATCTTGAAGCACAAGAGCAAGGAGTTCATCGTCATTACTGAGCCTATTACCTTTTGGAGGGTGGTGCCTCCTAGATTGGTTAGGTGTCGCTTGGGAGCCTCCTACTTCATATTGTGGAGTGAACCAAGAAGTTTGTAAGGGCAAGGAGATTGCCTACTTCATGAAGATCTACCCATAGTGAGGCTAGTCCTTCGTGGACAGAAGCCATATGGAATAGTCAAGGTTGCTACTTCGTGGACCCTTATGGGTGGAGCCCTCCAAGGACTCTCGCGACTGTTACCCTCAGTGGATAGAAGACTCCATAAACATGGATGTACGATAGCGCCACCTATCGGAACCATGGGAAAAATCATCGTGTCTACAATTGTGTTTGATCTTCCTACCCTATCCCTTTTACTCATGCTTGTTGTTACTTTCTGCTGCTATACTCTTAGACTTGCATGTGTAGGGTGAAATTGACTTGCCATGAATGCTAAAATTGCAAACACTAAAATTTGGGAAAAGGCAAAACTTTAATTATTTGGTCAAATAGTCTAATCACCCCCTTTAGACTTACTTTCGGTCCTACAAGTGGTATCAGAGCTTTGGTCTCCATTGCATTGGTCTCACAACCTAGGAGAAGTATGGCGTCTAGCGAGGGAAATTATCACCGTAGAGGTCCGTATTTTGACAGCACAAATTTTGCTAATTGGAAGCACAAGATGAAAATGCATTTGCTTGGTCAGAACCCCTCCATTTGTGCTATTGTTCATGTTGGCATGCAAGGTGAATTCTTTGCGGAAGGAAAGGAACCCGATCATGAAGTGACCGTGGATGAGTTGAAGATGTTGCAACTCAATGCTCAAGCGTGTGACATTCTCTTCAACTGCCTATGCCCCGAAGAATTCAACAACATCAGTCGTCTTGAGAATGCAAAAGAGATTTGGTATACTTTGATTGAGATGCATGAAGGTATAGAATCTGTGAGAGAATCCAAGTTGGATGTTCTTCAAAGTCAACTTGACAAGTTCAAGATGAAGGATGGTGAAGGAGTCGCTGGGATGTACTCTAGGCTAGCTCTCATTACAAATGAGATTGCCGGCTTAGGAAGCGAAGAAATGACTGACAAATTCATCATCAAGAAGATACTTCAAGCTTTGGATGATCGATATGACACCGTTTGCACATTGATCCAAATGATGCCCAACTACAAGGATCTCAAGCCAACGGAAGTGATTGGTAATATTGTTGCTCATGAGATGACACTCAAAGACAAGGAAGAGCTTCGCCACAAGTCTAGCGGTGCTTAAAAAGCCACAAGTGATGCTCCCGCTACCTCAAGTGACAACCTTGTCACAAATGAAGAGATAAGCCTCATGGTCAAGAAATTCAACAAGTTCTACAAGAATAGAAGCAAAGATCAAAGCTCTAACTCAAGATATGAAGAGAACCGTTCGTCAAGTCATGACCGAAACTGCTACAATTGTGGGAAGCCTGGACACTACTCCAATGAGTGCATGGCTCCCTACAAACGAAGAGAAGAGTCACCAAGAAGACGAAGCTCAAGAGATGAATCACCTCGAAGAGAGAGAAGGAGCAGAGATGATCATTATGAATGAATACCCTCAAGGAGAAGTAGAGATTCAGAGAAGAAGGACAAGTACACCAAGAGCTACTCAAGAAGGAAACATCAAGCTCATGTTGGTGAATGGGTTTCCGGCTCCGACTCTGACAACCACTCCAAGAGAAGCAATGACTCCAACTTCGACTATAGTCAAGATGAAGGTGCTGCCGAAATTGCACTAGTGACTACCAACTCCTATGATCTATTTGATGCACCAAACGAAGGAAGTGGAAGTTGCTTCATGGCTAAAGTCCGCAAGGTATCACACCCTAAATATCTTGATTTTGATAGTGATTAAGATGATTTGCTTTGTGATGATGACTTGCTATGTGACAAAACTAGTGATGTTGATCAAAATGAACTTGATAATTCTCATGCTAGTCTAGATAGGTCGATTGACGATGATAAGATGAAAATATAAGAACTAACTAAAGAACTTCACACTCTTAATTTAGCCCATGAATAAACTCTTGAAGATCATAGAGAGCTTGTAAGAACTCATGAGAAGCTATACTTTGAGAAGCTCAATTTGGAGCAAGAACATGAATTTCTTAAAGCCATCAATGATGATCTCCGAAAGAAGACTTCATCCTATCTTGCCAAATGACTACTCTTGTCTACATTCATGCCACAAGTTAAATCTAGGCAAACTAGTAACAAAGGCAAGAACAGTTCTTCATCTAGTAGCAACAATAAAAATGCTAAACCCAATGATGGTGCTCCTAGTAGTTCTCTTGATTCCACTAATGATGATTCTCTTAGCCAAGTTACACTTGAGCAAGAAAATTATTTATTGAAAGGAATTATAGAGAAAGGTATATACAAGAGTCTTGCTGGGTGTAAGCAATTTGAGGAAATTGTACGCAAGCACGGAGGATACAGGAAGAATCGTGGTGTTGGCTACTTCAACGCTAATGGATTTGAATGTGAATAAGGTCAATATCCCGAGCCCAAGTTTGTTCCTCAAAAGGATAAGTATGAAAATACTCTTCCCAAGGGGACAAACACTGAAGATGACCTTACACCACAAGACCACAAGCTCAAGGACAAGAGCAAGCTTCAAGAGGACATTGACTCACATGAAGATGAATCCCTAGCTATGGTGGAGTGGGTTCCCAAGGCTACTTCAAGATCAATGTCTACAAAGTCTACTACAACACTAAGGATCCCCATCAAATTGATGTGGGTTCCCAAGAAGAAGAACTAGAAAGTTCTTGAGGGGTGACTCGTCCAATGAAATTCACTCACATTCATTATTGGCAAGATCTATTTGCAATCAACATCAACCCTATGCAATAGTTCAAGGAGTCACATGTTCCCTTAAAGGTAATCAAGGGACAAGGTAATAAACAAATCAATGGACATCATCACACATGCTTTGCACTCCATGTCCATAGATATCCTTGTATTTGTTTCTTGTGTGTTGGGACTAACCCATGTAGGTGAGAAGAGTAAGGAAACAACAAGGATGCTCCCAACTCTTGGTGATCTTCATCAACTTTGAGCATCCACCACTACCTCACCAACATGAAGTCTTCATCGACAAAAACCAAGGTTAGTTTATCCCTCTTATGGGGGGAATGTCACATCAAGGGGGAGCTTTACTCTAAGACTTGAGTCAAAGCATATCTTAGTATGTGACAACATTAAATGCTTTATGTAAAAGTGGTAACCCCACTTGTGCTTAAACGATGAGTATGACCTATGATCAAGTATTCTTACTTGGCTCCTAAGTCAAATACTCATATATAGATGACTTTGTCATCGTCCAAGTGCTTGTTAGATGCTAGAGTGTTTGTGCACGTTTGTCATGATTTCATTTGACATCTTATTGTGTGAGCATGTCGGTCTGCATTTCTTTTCTCATTCAAGGACATCCAATTGTCGCTATTTGGTATTTGATTTATCTTTTGCCAATTGGATGGACAAGAATGCCTAGGACCACTCTTTAGCTATCTATGCTTTCTCACCTCATACTCTATTCATGCCGCATCACAAAATTTGAACAAGTGCTTTTCGATCCCTCTGTGTGTGGAGCACTCGTAGTTTCGTATCGAATAGGACTGACCATTAAAACCTCCCAAGTGCATCTCGGTGGAACCAACCCCAAAATATCGGTCTCACCGAATGCCTAGGGTTGATATGGTTTTCTATCTCGGTACTACCGATTCCATATTCTCGGTTACATTGAGTTTCCCTATCAACTGACAGTTGAGGAACTCGGTGACACCGACAATATAGAATCAAGGTCACTGATAGTGGTGGGTATATATACTGTGGACCCAGACGCTTTGAAATTCATCCTCAAACCATCGCGCCTCACAACCCTAAGCTTCCATTTTCAAGACCCCTGGTCATCGCCCTTGTCCTCTTGAGCTCCTCCGCCGCTAGGAATCGCCGCCGTAGACGAAATCTTCTCTATCGTTGCTGCCGTAGCGAATCCATCACCAAGCTAGGGTACGGATTCGGCCCCCTCTTGTGCTCCAACCTCAGAATCTTGCGCATTAGGGTTTGTATGATATCTTGCCACTGTTTGAAAGCCTTCTATCCACAAAAGGAATCCTGTAGATTAGAGAACCGTGGAATTTTAGGGTTTTGCCATCCGCCCGATGAATCCCGGCGGAACCGAAGCATGCAAATTGGTGTCACCGATTTGGACATCTGGGATACTGAGAACTTTCTCGATGAAACCAAGTGCACCTTTCGGTCTCACCGAAAGGGGTGCGAAGTTTCATCTAAGGAGGAAGTCCATCTCGGTAGTTTCGATAATTTTGCTTCGCCTGTACCGATATTCATTTGACAGAATGCAAAACTTTGAAAATCTATTGTTCAAACTTCCAAAAACCAACGTCATTTTGTGATGAATCATCTTCTTCTCTTCTATACTCTATTCACAAGGTCAGTATGTCAGATGCTGAGGACAATTAGAATTTTCCAGAGCAGGGTGTTGACATGAGTTCAGGCACTAGCCCTGAGCCTAGTACATCTTCAGATCCAGGGACCCCCCCCAGCTCCCATGGGTTTCCCAAGGCTGCTACTAGGGCCAGGATGTAGGATCGATAGAAGAGTGTATAGAGGGCCAGAATAGACTACTAGCAGTAATTTAAAACCTAACCTTTTCCTAAGTTAATTGGTTGGCAGATTTTAACTATTTTAGCAAGTCTAGCAAGTCTAACAGCCCTACACATGCATGTCTAAAAATATGGCAGCGGAAAGTAAAGACATAACACATGAAGTAAGAGGGATAGGGTAGGAAGATCAAACGCAATAGGAGACACAAATATTTTTTCCCGTGGTTACGATAGGTGGTGCTATCGTACGTCCATGTTTATGGAGTCTTCAACCCAAGGAGGGTAACGGTTGCGAGAGTCCATGGAGGGATCCACCCATAAGGGTCCACAAAGTAGCAACCTTGACTATTCCATACGACTTCCGTCCATGAAGGACTAGCTCCACTATGGGTAGATCTTCACGAAGTAGGAGATCTCCTTGCCCTTACAAACTTCTTGGTTCACTCCACAACACGAAGTAGGAGGCTCCCAAGTGACACTTAACCAATCTAGGAGGCACCACCCTCTAAGATGTAATAGGCTCGGTAATGACGATGAACTCCTTGCTCTTGTGCTTCAAGATGATAGACTCCTCAACACACAATCACTCTCTCACAGATTTGGCTTGGTAGAAGAGATGGGATTGGTGGAAAGCAACTTGGGGAGGCTAGAAATGAAGATCCATATGGTTGGAGTGGAAGATCTTGATCTCAACACAAGGGTAGGTCGTTCTCTCTCAGAAAATCTGATAGGATAGGTATGGAATAGTTCTGAGTGCTTCTCTTAAGAGTGAGTGGTGGTGGAGGGGTATATATGGGCATCCCCAAAAATCCAACCGTTTCACACAATAAGTTAGACTCGGTGACACCGATGTGTTAATCGGTGGTACCGAAGTGACCAAAAGGTGGCAACTTTTGAATCTCGATGAGACCGGTATAGGAATCTCGGTTGCACCGACAAGTTGACCAACGGTCAGAATTGCCAAACTCGGTGACACCAATTCAACATTCTCGGATGGACCGAAAATGTGAACTTGCATCATAGAAAGTTGGCATCCCAACTCGGTGGCACCGAAAGAAGTGTTGGCTGCACCGAAGGGTTAGGGTTTGGCTGAGTCTGTCTAGGGTTTGGAATCGGTGGCACCGGGATAGGAATGTTGGTTGCACCGATTTTGAATGTTTGGCTAGACTGACTTTGGTGGGAGAGCTTGTGGATGTTTTTGGTGACTATCACTTGTGCACGTATGAGCATTTTGTTCACCAACAAAACCTTACCCCCTTTTAATAGTATTGGCTTTCCTATGGACTCAAAGTGATTGCTCACAAATGTAAAATGTAGAGTCCTCTTGTTTGAAGCTTGGCCAACCTATTTCCTTGCATCTTGGGGTAATTCCACAATCTACACAATCCTTTTGCCAACTCAACTCTCCATGGACTATTATCTGAAATACACTAGATAGAGGTGTTAGTCCAAGAGACAATGTATGTTGTCATGAATTATCAAAACCACCAAGGGAGCATGTTGTGCTTTCAATCTCCCCCTTTTTGGTAATTGATGTCAACATACAATCAAAGCTTCAAATAAAGATATGCATGGATGTAATGAAGACTTTGAGAAACACATGAGCTCCCCCTAAATGTGTGCAGTCCTTTAAAGGATGGTTGCTTTGGAATGCATGGACACACATATAGATGAAGGGATATAGGAAGTCATGTGTATCTTGGCTATATGCATCAAAATATATGTGAATGAGATGTATCCTCGTTCAAGACTTCACTCTTGCAAACAATATGTGCAAGAAGCAAGAGATCATCTTGATCATAGATATGATGCATATACTTACCTTGAGTTCTTGAGCATTCTAGTAGTAGAGACACACTTGAGAAAACAATGTTAGGAAACACAAGAGTATTCTACTAAACAAAAGCAATAGAATTCAAAGAATACCAAGCCATGGAGAACATATAAAATGTGATAATCCTTAAGATTGATATGTCTCCTCCTTTAGCATTAATCTTTTGTAGCTTTTCTCCCCTTAGATGTGAAAGTGGTAGTTCATATTCTCCCCCTGAATCTCAGCATGTAGATACTGGGATTGGATAGGGTGAGAAAAGGTAATCCTTTGTTCAGTTTAGACTTTTGTCCTAAAATATTTTTCTCTCCCTACATGATTATTCTCCCCTTGTTTATATAAGTGTGAAATTTTGATATTTTCCTCTCCCCCCTGAATCATATCTACCCCTTTGCATAAGCATGTAACTCTCCCTTTAGCATGAAGCTTTGATATTCTCCCCGTTTGGCACAAATTACCAAAAAGGTTAAACTTAGGAGTAGTTACAGGGATCACTGACACGTAAGGGATCCTTGAGAACAAGGGTCATTGAAAGTAGGGTTCATAGAAAAGAACTAAGGGAATTATTGAATGTAGCTTCTCTCCCTTTTGCAAATTTGAGTTTTCTTCTCCTTGGATCTAGGGATCCTTGAAAATAATTTCTCCCCCGAAGTGTTGTTCGTTCTTCTCCCCCTAAATTTTTTATGGGGTCATCGAAGGACCAAGTACATCAGAAGAACAAAAAAACATTTAAGACACTCTTTAGGTGCAGCTTGATATCTAGCACAAATGCAAACACTAAGCATAATATCAGGACGAGATGCACATAGATATAGCAATGAACCAATCATAGATCGATAAACCTTTTGATCAACCGGTTCATCCTCCCTGGTAAGGTCAACATGTCCACTAGTGGGCATAGGAGTTTTCATACCTTTGCACTCCTGCATGTTGAACTTCTTGATCAAGTCCTTGGTATACGTAGTTTGAGAGATGAAAGTTCCTTCTCTTGATTGCTTGATTTGCAATCTAAGTAATAATTTCAGCTCACACATCATAGACATCTCATACTTCTCAGACATCAACCTTCCAAATCTTTCACTAAATTGAGGGTTAGTGGAGCCACAGATAATATCATCCACATAGATTTGGAACACAAATAATTCACCATTAACTCTCTTAGTGTACAAGGTTGTATCAATTTTACCAATTTCAAAACCTTTTTCAATGAGAAACTTCGTTAAACATTTATACCAAGCACGAGGGGCTTGCTTAAGTCCATAAAGAGCTTTACGAAGCTTGTAAACATGATTAGGTTTCTTAGGATTCACAAAACCAGGTGTTTCCTTAACATAAACCTCTTCTTCAATTTTACCATTTAAAAATGCACTTTTGATGTCCATTTGATAAAGCGTGATATCATGTTGATTAGCATAAGCAAGAATAATACGAATAGCTTCGAGTCTAGCGACGGGGGCATAAGTCTCACCGTAGTCCATACCTTCCACTTGCGTATATCCTTGGGCTAAGAGACGAGCCTTGTTGCGCATGACTTGACCGTCTTCGTCTTGTTTGTTCCGAAACACCCATTTGGTTCCGATGATGTTGTGCTCATCTTCGAGATTCTCCACGAGTGTTCACACTTCGTTCCTTTCGAAGTTGTGAAGCTCTTCATGCATAGCATTCAACCAATCCGCGTCTTCAAGAGCTTGCTCTACCTTCAAAGGCTTAATGCTAGATACGAAAGAATAATGCTCACAAAAGTTAGCTAGACGGGTTTTAGAGCGAGTGATTCTCCCTGTTTGTATATCACCAAAGATTTGGTTTAGGGGATGGTTCTTGGTCACTTGAGCTTGAACTCGGGTCAGCTTCCAATTGTTGGATGGTGGAGCTTCTTCATCATCATCATCATCATCATCATCTCCTTCAGCTTTGTTATCGTTGGAGGTGTCATTCCCTTGAGGTGGTGGCGAAGGTGGTTGTGGTGGATCTTCATGATGCCCTTCCTCCTCTTCATCATCTCTTCGTGTACCGCTTGTGGATGCCTCCATGTCGTGTCGAGGTTCACCTTGACATGAAGTAGGAGCTTCCAATTGAGTTGATGAGGTACTTTCCTTCACCTCCATGGGACGAATCTTGTCGATGGGTAGATCTAGAATAGCTTCCGAAGGATCCTTATCACCTACATCATTTGGCATTTGTTCGACTTGCAAACCATTAGATTCATCAAACTTCACATCTACCGCCTTGAACTTTTCGAGTGAAGTTGTTGTAGACATGGTAAGTGTGAGAGTTTGATCCGTAACCAAGTAGGAATCCTTCATGAGATTTAGGAGCAAATTTATTACGACGATGCTTATCAAGAATGTAGCACTTTGAGCCAAATACTCGAAAGTATCCGACTTGGGGTTTGTTACCGGTGAGTAGCTCGTGTGCCGTTTTACCAAGAAGCTTGTGCAAGTAAAGTTGGTTTGTGGCATGTCATGCTGTTTCAATGGCTTTTGGCCAAAATTGTCTTGACGTCTTGTATTCATCAATCATCGTTCTTGCCATCTCAATGAGCGTCCGGTTCTTCCTCTCAACAACTCCATTTTGTTGAGGTGTGTACGTAGCCGAGAACTCATGTGAGACACCTTCTTCGTCAAGAAAGGTATGCACATGGGTGTTCTTGAACTCTGATCCGTTATCGCTATGAACCTTCTTGATCTTCACTTCAAACTGATTTTGCACTTTGCGAGTGAAGTTCTTGGAGATCTTGTCGGGACCCCAATCCTAAGTCATATGAATCCAGACTGTAACACATCACATCACTTTGCGGCCTCATGCATGGTAAACTCCACGGCTGCAGCCTTACCTTAGCCGGGACCATTTTGGCTCACGTATGTGAACATGTCGCTGGCAATCCAATGACAGAGAACCTGGGCCGACATGACTAGTCATAGAACCCAAGTAGCACATCCATACGGAAATAGGCATACATAACCCAGCAATGCAGGTGTCGGCCTCAAGCGTGTGTAGACGAGTCATAGCAAGCTACAAGGACTCCATTACGCTATGGGACATAAATGTCATCACTGCACATAGACGAGTCGTAGTAGGGTATAGGGACTCCATTCACTGCGAGACATTTCCCCGAAGGGACAGACACAACAGCAAAGAAGGATACATGCCGGTCAATCAATGTGTCCAGAGCAATAGCAAGCTACCAAGGCTCGGTGCAAGCACAAAGAGGCAGTTTCCCGTAAAGAGTACTACTAAAGGCACATGACTAGGTGTCGGATCCCATACATACCGTTGCACGTCACACGTACGCACGACATGCCGATATGCATAGATACAACTATGGCATCACAACATAACCATACAATAAAACAACTTTTATTTAAGAGGCCTAGAAGAGCCTTGCATAATATGTTCTTACAGGTAGGGGTCACAAGACCCGACACTCAAGTCATACAAGCAAGTTCATACAAACCAAGCGAAAGCGTAAAACTGTTTGAGTACAAACAGTTGAAAGGGTAAAAAGGCACATGGCCTGACTATCTACACCCTGCCACATGGCATATGGTAGTAGCTGGGACACCAGCTATTCAACATCATCAACATATAGATAGAACCCGCCTGATGGGTCTTGAGTCTCATATGCAACATTTATTAAGAAAACATGAGTACAAACGTACTCAACAAGTCTTTAAAGTAGAACTAGAATATTCATGCTCATGTATCAACAAGGGGAGTGGTGGAGTTTATGCAGCAATGCCAGCTTTGACTCATGGCTAATCTATACTATGCAATTTAACTCTTTGTTCAATTTTTAGAAATCACACACGAGTCCACTAACTCCACATCAATACACCACCATGGATTCACTTCCGTCTCCTATGAGAGTGCCATCCATGGTACTCACACTTGTCTTGAGATTTTTATGAGTATCCATTAAATTATCTATGAACAGCACAAGTTTTCCAAGTAGTCCATATCCGAGGACGCGACTATTCAAATAGTTTCATACCCTGCAGGGGTGTACTTGTTCACACACGCTCTCGCCACTTATCAGTGTGTGCTCATAAAACCATGCACCTCAGCAACCTTCAAGCGGAAGCCCAGCGAGGTAGTCGGCCACGACCATCAATCACACAAGACCTCTAGTCCAGGATATCGCCTATTTGAGACTGAACCCGCACGGAAGTCTGGACGAAGTTTCCGCTACGGCCCCAAACAATGTGCGTAGGGTTCCCAAGCTCACCATTAGGGTGACCCTTGGTACACCGTGCCACTGCCTACCGCGTCGTAACCCACCCCTAGGGTCAGCGCTACGCACGGCCTCCAGCATGCTATAAACACCAGAAACTACTTGCAACTCCTGGACCAAGGACTAAGCGACTGATAAGTCGAGAGGGTCAATTAAGTATCCCAACGTGTGGTAGTAACTATCCTTGGATCACAAACACGGAACTCAGTTCCTAATAATGGTCCCAATGAGACAACCCGCTATGTACTCCTACATAGCCTCTCATCGCTACCTTTACCAAATCAGGTTCATCATAAGCTTAACACATCTGAACAATATTGTTTCACTCTAGTTCATCATCCAGATGAATCAGACCTGACACAACTCTAAGCATAGCAAGCAAAGCAGGCAAAGTAAGCAAAGCACATCATGGCACAAGCATCTACCAGGTATGCTAGGTTGCAAGGTTTAGCTATTTACTGTGACAATGACATGCCATGCAAAGGAATGGGTTCATCTACCGTGTATGATAGACAAGTGAATGTTTTTCCTAATGCAATAATCAAGAGCAGGAGCAAGAGAATGGGATGTTATCGGAATGATCAATGGGGTTGCTTGCCTTGCTGGGAAGTGGGAAGGTATTCTCCTTCGTTGGAATACTTAGCGGTATCCTCAGAAGCAGGGCCTACTGCAATGCAGATAAGTAGCAATCAATACACGACAAGTGCAACAATATGATGCATGATCATGACATGGCAGCATCTATGGATGAGCTAATGCAACTACGATCCAAGTTAAATGAAGTAATCTTGGATATAGGTTCAAAATTGTTCTCCATTTCATATTCCATATGTTAACCTATTAGTAATTGTCAATGTCACCTACATAGGTTGCTCTAACATGCATGATAACAACTCCATTGGATTCATTGGATTTTTCTGATGAATTTTCATATATAAATTATTTCAATCTGAGTTACAGATTAATTTCTATGAATTTTCTAAATTTCAAATAGTTTTTGGAATTAATTCAATTCAAGAAATTCTTTATTGCATCAGCATGATGTCAGCTGGTCAATAGACCGTTGACAGGTCAAACCTGACCAGTGGGGTCCATTGGTCAATGACCCAGCTACTAACAAAGTTAATTAAAACACTAATTACTAATTAGTTAGGGTAGGGCCCACTATCAGTGGGTCATTAACTTAATTAAATTGATTAATTAATTATTTAAACTAATCCTAATTAGCAGAGCCCGACCGCACTTGCCAGTGACCTGGGGGACTAACCCCCGATGGTCAAACTGGTTGACTCGTCGGTGTTGAGCCGCCGGCGATGTCAGGGATGGCGGAGGGGATCGGGTTTCCTCCTCTAGCGACCAAATGGGTGACGGAGGGCACCGATCGGCTCTGCGTGCTCGCACGTGCTGAGCCCGACACCTCCCAGGGGCTAGGATGGCCCGAATCGGCGCCAGCGATGAGCACGACGGCTACCGGAGCTCGGGCGAGCACGGGCTCGTTGAGCCGGACCTCGAATGACCCAATTATGGGCTCCTAAGGCTACCTAGGTTCCTCCTGAGCACGACTACGTGCTCAGGTGCGAGCTTGGCCCACCGTAGGGACGGCCACATCCTCGCCGGCGGTGAGGATCTCTCGGACCCGAGGGGATCCGGTGCTAGAACACGCTAGCGAAGGGGAAAAGGGGGAGAATGAGCAGGAGATCACAGCGGATGCGATGGCGATGGGGGCGGGCTCGGGGAGGCCTTGCTTGCGACGAACGGACGGCAGCGGTCTCCGGTTACCGAGGAGGAAGAAGGCATCAAGGTCGATGCTGGGGGCCTCCGGGCTCGATTCTTTCGATGGAGAGGTTTAGCACGTCAAGGCAGAGCTATAGGGGGGCTCAGGGGCGAGAGGGAGCGACTAGAGCGGCAACTATGGGGGCAAGAAGGCGACGGCCATGGCGGGCAGAGGAGAGGGAAGGGGCAGGGGAGTGAATGGGTGAGAGAGAGAGCAATGGGGACGACAGCGGCATCCTCATCCTCTTGCCAGCGCGGCGGGGGATGCAGGCACGCAGGGAGCTGCGTGGCAGCACCGACGCGGGCGCATGGCGAGCACACGCTCGTCCTCCTGGCCGGCAGGAGGACGACGACGGTGCTGGGCCAGATGGGCCGGCCCAGGTGGCTTCGTCCTTTTATTTTTTTAAAAATTCGAGTTTCTGTTTTATTTTTCTAACATTTGTTTTATTATTTTTAGGCACAAATGCTAGGCATAAAATATCCCAAATATTTTATAGAACTTAGTTTGAATATTTCAAACTTCTATAAAATGTTTCAGAATATTTTGAAAACTGAAATAATTATAATGCTTTATTTGGCATTTTCAGAATATTTATTTTTGAAATGCTATAAATATTCAAATATTTAGAATGACCCCTCGTATATTCATGTCCACATTTATCAGACATATGGGACATTTTTTATGGCATTTTAGATTTGTTGGTTTTTCACAATCATTAAATTGGTTTGATTCATATGAGGTATTTGGGGTTTCTGTTAATACCCATTTCAAATTGATGCAAAAGTGAAACATGATGCACACACATGCTGTCCTAAGTAAGCTAGCTAGGGATGTGCAACTCACCCCCACTCAAAAGAATCTCGTCCCGAGATTTCGAAATCGTTGGGAAGAGCGCGGGGTACTCTAGTCGAAGAGGATCCTCTCTTTCCCATGTGGCCTCCTTCTCAGAATGGTGTGACCACTGAACCTTGAGAAACTTGATGTTTTGAGGCCGAGTGGTATGCTCAGCTTGATCAAGAATACTAATAGGGTATTCTCGATATGTAAGGTTATCTTGGAGATCAAGCGCTTCGTGGTCTACTTCGTGGATAGGGTTCGAGAAGTAACGCTTGAGTTGCGAGACGTGGAAGACATCATGAACCTTGGAAAGATGTGGCATAAGTTCCAATTGGTAGGCAACCTCTCCTCGTTTAGCAAGAATGTGAAAAGGTCCAATGTAATGAGGAGCCAACTTGCCCTTGATACCGAATCGATGGGTCCCCTTCAGAGGTGTAACCCGAAGATAAGCCTTCTCCTCAACTTCATAGGTCACAACCTTATGATGACGACCATATTGGCTATTTTGACGAGATTGGGTTGTTTTCAACTTTTCACGAATAATGCGAACTTGCTCCTCTGCATCCTAGATCATATCCGGGCCAAAGAGTTGCCTCTCTCCAGTTTCTGACTAGTTAAGAGGTGTTCGACACCTTCGTCCATAGAGAACTTCAAAAGGGGCTTTTCCCAAGCTTGATTGATAACTATTTTTATAAGTAAATTCGGCAAATGGAAGACATTTCTCCCAATTCATACAAAAATATATAACACATGGTCGGAGCATGTCTTCAAGGATTTGATTGACTCGCTCAACTTGACCACTTGACTGCGGATGGAAAGCAGTGCTAAAGGATAGATGAGTCCCCATAGCGGTTTGGAAACTTTCCCAAAATCGGGAAGTAAAGATACTTCCGCGGTCTGAGTTAATCTCCAATGGAACACCATGAAGAGAAACTATTCAAGAAACATATAAATCTGCTAGCTGGCTAGCAGTTATACTCTCCCGAACAGGAAGAAAATGAGCCACTTTGGAAAGACGGTCTATGACCACAAAGATAGCATTATTACCTCTCTTAGTCCGAGGAAATCCGGTAATGAAATCCATATCGACCTTATCCCATTTCCATTCAGGAATAGCTAAAAGTTGAAGGGTGCCAACGGGCCTTTGATGTTCTGCCTTAACGCGACGACAAACATCGCAGTTAGCAATGAACTGAGCAATTTCTCTCTTCATCCTAGTCCACCAGAACCTCTAGCATAGGTCCTGATACATCTTGGTACTACCCGGTTGAATTGTGAGAGGAGAATCATGAGCCTCCTTAAGGATCAGTTGTGTTAAGCGTCTGCTCTTAGGAACCACCAACCGGTTCTGAAAGAACACAACACCCTGATTGTCTTTGGAGAAATCTTTAGCGTTTCCGCTAGCAATATTCTCCTTGATCCGAGATATACCCTTATCATACCTCTGGATAGCTACTATTTGATCCCTAAGAGTAGGTTTCACCACCAGGTTGGAAAGGAATCCTTGAGGAACAATGTGGAGGTTCAACTTCCGAAATTCCTCATAGAGAAGTGGTTGACCTTGTTGTAACATCAGGTTATTACAATAAGACTTACGACTTAGTGCATCAGCCATGACATTGGCTTTCCCCGGGGTGTAAGGTATCCCTAAGTCGTAATCTGTAATCAACTCAACCCACCGTCTTTGCCTGAGATTCAAATCCGTCTGGGTGAAAATATATTTCAGACTTTGGTGATTAGTGTAAATTTCGTCACAACTACCCAGAAGGTAATGTCGCCAAGTTTTCAGTGCATGGACCACAGCTGCAAGCTCAAGATCATGTGTTGGATAATTATCCTCATGTGGACGCAACTGTCGAGATGCGTATGCAATCACATGATGATCTTGCATGAGAATGCAACCTAATCCTTGTCGCGAGGCATCACAATAGATAACAAAGTCCTTAGAGAAGTCTGGTGGCACCAGAACGGGAGCAGAGGTCAAGCGTCTTTTCAACTCCTGAAAACTATGCTCGCATTGTGGAGTCCACTCGAACTTTTTATCTTTCTTGAGGAGTTCAGTCATAGGTTTCACAACCTTGGAGAAATTCTCGACAAAGCGGTGACAATAGATCGCTAAGCCAAGGAAGCTCCGAACTTGCTAAACCGATTCAGGTTGAGTCCAATCAAGGATGGCCTAAACTCTATCGGGATTGACAACAATACCTTTACTAGAGATCACGTGGCCTAGGTAGGTCACTTCTGGTAACCAAAATTCACACTTGGAGAATTTGGCATACAGACGATGCTCTTGGAGTTTCATCGATACCAACCTTAGATGCTTGGCATGTTCCTATTCGTTCTTCAAGTAGATGAGTATATCGTCGAGGTATACCACGCCGAATTTATCCAAATACTCCATGAAGATTGAATTCATCAAGCGAGAGAAGGTGGTCGGGGCATTGGCTAAACCGAAGGACATGATGGTGTACTCGTATTGGCCATAATGAGTAAGAAAAGCCATTTTTGGAATGTCCCCGTTTCTAATCCTGATTTGATGGTATCCGAACCTCAAATCCATTTTGGAAAAGACAGAGGATCCAGCGAGTTGATCATACAAATCATTGATTCTGGGGAGCGGATACTTGTTCTTTGTGGTGACCAGATTCACTGGCCGATAATCAACAACCATCCGATCCGATCCATCTTTCTTCTTAACAAAGAGGACGGGGCGGGCCCAAGGAGAAGAACTAGGACAGATGAAACCTTTCTTCAAAGCCTCATCGAGTTGTTTCATAAGTTTGGCTAGTTCTAAGGGTGCTATCTTATAGGGTCTTCTGGCTATTGGGACAGTTCCTGGGATGAGCTCTATCACAAACTCAACATCTCTGACAGGTGGAATCCCTGGCAGTTCTTCTGGAAAGACATCCGGAAAGTCACGGACTACCGGAATATCTGCTAATTCTGGAAGAGGGCTAGTATTGAGAGAATAGAGTTGGCGCTTGGCTTCTCGAGTGGAGACATTAACTATCTCACCCGAGGGATGTGTAAGTTGAACATTCCTAGTATGAGTATCAGTCTTAGAATAGTGGGCTTTCATCCAGTCCATGCCTAAGATGATATTGATGTCCGAAGACTTGAGGGGTATCAAAGATGCTAGGAAGACTAGCCTATCCACAAGAATCTCATTGTCATGGCTCACTCTGGAAGTTTGCCATTTTGAACCAGGAGTCTGAACTACTAAAGGAGTAGGCATATCACAAAAAGACATGTTATGAAACTATGCATAACTTTCTGAGATGAATGAATGAGATGCCCCGGTATCAAATAGAACAGATGCTGGATGACTATTGACAAGGAGCGTACCTAGGATAACATCAGGATCCTCAAGGGCTTCTTCAGCAGAAACATAATTCACTCGACCATGAGCAGGAGCTGGCTTCACATAGAAGGCTTTTCCTGGATTTCCACGTCTGGTCGGCTTGGCATTGTTCTAGGGACACTCACGGGAGTAGTGTCCTGGTTCTCCACAAATGTAGCAGACAACGGTGGTCTGAGGAGCAGCATTGATAGGGTTGGGCTAAGCTGGGCGAGGCGCATGGAAGGATGGCCTCGCGGTTTACCTTGGCGACAGAGCTGCGTTGAGTACCCACACCCGGCGTTTGTTGGAGCCCAAGCCAGATGCGGGGCTGAAGTCACGGGTGTGCTTCTTAGTTGCCTCGTAATTAGTCTGTCCTATTTCGGCATTGATAGCCTTGTTGACGAGAGCCGGGAAAGAGTTGCACTCATGTAGACGCAGATCTCGACGGAGCTGAGGACTAAGTCCTATTGGAAATATTCCCTAGAGGCAATAACTAAAGTGTATATTATTATATTTCCTTGTTCATTATAATTGTTTATTGTCCATGCTATAATTGTATTGATTGGAAACACATTACATGTGTGGATAAATAGACAACACTTTGTCCCTAGTATGCCTCTAGTGAACTAGCTCGTTGATCAAAGATGGTCAAGGTTTCCTAGCCATTGACATGTGATGTCATTTGATAACGGGATCACATCATTAGGAGAATGATGTGATGGATAAGACCCAAACTACAAACGTAGCATATGATCGTGTCAGTTTATTGCTACTGTTTTCTGCATGTCAAATATATGTTCCTATGACCATGAGATCATGCAACACATGGACATCGGAGGAGTGCCTTATGTGTATCAAACATTGCAACGTAACTGGGTGACTATAAAGGTGCTCTACAGGTATCTCCGAGGGTGTCTGTTGGGTTGGCATGGATCAAGACTGGGATTTGATACTCCGTGTGACGGAGAGGTATCTCAGGGCCCACTCGGTAATACAACATCACAATAAGCCTTGCAAGCAATGTGACTAAGTGTTAGTCATGGGATCTTGTATTACGGAACGAGTAAAGAGACTTTCCGGTAACGAGGTTGAACTAGGTATGGAGATACCGACGATCGAATCTCGGGCAAGTAACATACCGAAGAACAAAGGGAACATCATACGGGATTAACTGAATCCTTGACATAGAGGTTCGACCAATAAAGATCTTCGTAGAATATGTAGGAACCAATATGGGCATCCAGGTCCCGCTATTGGTTATTGACCGTAGAGGTGTCTTGGTCATCTCTACATAGTTCTCGAACCCGCAGGGTCTGCACACTTAAGGTTCGGTGACGTTTCGGTAGTATAGAGTTATGTATGGTGGTGACCGAAGGTTGTTTGGACTCCCGGATGAGATCCCAGACATCGCGAGGAGCTCCGGAGGTAAAGATTGATATATATGAAGTCCTATTTTGGTCGCCGGAAAAGTTTTAGGCTCATCGGTAGTGTACCGGGACGCCGGTAGTGTACCGGGAGACCACCGGGAGGGGTTTTTCGACCCAATAGGCTACATGGGATGTGGGAGAGTGAATACCAGCCCTTAATGGGCTGGTGGAAGTCCCACACAAGGCCCATGCGGCTGGTAAAGAAAATCCCAAAGAGAAAAGGTGGAAAAAGGCAAAAAAGGCAAAATAGGAAGGAGTCCTAGTCCTACTAGGATTGGAGGAGGATTCCTCCTCTCCTCCTTGGTTCAGCCGAAGCCTAGATGGCTTGGCCCTTGGGACAAGCCTCCTCCTCTCTTCCTCCTATATATACTAGAGGTTTTAGGGTTTTTGGCACTTGATTTTCAGCCACGTGCTACCCGTTCCTCTAGTGCATAGTTTCTCCTCTAGATCGGTTTTCTGCAGTGCTTAGGCGAAGCCTTGCCGGAATTGCTCCACCACCATCGCCGCGGCACTGTCATGCTGCCGGAGAACTCGTCTACCTCTCTGCTCCCTCTTTCTAGATCAAGAAGACGGAGATCGTCATCAAGCTGTACGTGGAGCTGCCGTCCGTTCGGTGCTTGATCGGGACGGATCGTGATTGGATCATGGGACGCTTGGCGATTTGGATCGTGAAGACGTTCAACTACACCAACCGAGTTTCTTGACACTTCCCGCTTAGCTATCTACAAGGGTACGTAGATTCACTCTCCCTCTCGTAGATGCTCATCACCATGGATAGGTCTTGCGTGTGCGTAGGAAATTTTTTGTTTCCCATGCAACGTTCCCCAACAGTGGCATCATGAGCTAGGTCTATGTGTAGATGAGATCTCGAGTAGAACACAAAGAGTTTTTGGGCATTGATGCTTAGATTGCTTCCTCCCTTTGTCGTGTTTTGGTTTAGCGGTATTGTGGGATGAAGCGGCCCGGACCAACATTACTCATACGCTTACGAGAGACCGGTTCCCTCAACTGCAACTTTTTCCAAAAGATGGCTGGCGGGTGGAAGTTTCTCCTACTTTAGTTGGATCGGATTCGACAAAGGCAGTCCTTGAGAAGGTTGAAAAGCAACTAATGTATCACTGTTGTGGTTTATGCGTAGGTGAGGATTGTTCTTGCTAGATACCCGTAGCAGCCACGTAAAACATGCAACAACAATTAGAGGACGTCTAACTTGTTTTTGCAGGGTATGTTGTGATGTGATATGGCCAATTACATGATGTTATATATGTGATGTATGAGATGATCATGTGTTGTATAGAATATCACCACTTGCCTGTCGATGAGTACGGCAACCAGCAGTAGCCATAGGGTTGTCTTTAATTATTGTATGACCTGCGTGTCAATCATTAAGCGCTATGTAATGCTTTACTTTATCACTAAATGGTAGCAATAGTAGTAGAAGCATGATGGGAGCGACAACCCCGATGGAAACACGTTGATGAAGATCAAGATGATGGAGATCATGGTGTCTTGCCGGTGATGATGGAGATCATGCCGGTGCTTTCAAGATGGAGATCAAAAGCACAAGTTCATGGCCATATCATGTCACTTATGATTTGCATGTGATGTTAATCCTTTTATGCACCTTGTTTTGGTTAGTTTGATGGTAGCATTATAAGGTAATCCCTCACTTAAATTTCAAGATGAATTGTGTTCTCCCCGAGTGTCCACCATTGCGAAAGTTCGTTGTGTCAAGACACCACGTGATGATCGGGTGTGTTAGACTCTACGTTCACATACAACGGGTGCAAGCCAGTGTTGCACATGCAGAACACTCGGGTTAAACTTGACGAGCCTAGCATGTACATACATGGCCTCGGAACTCAAGAGACCGAAAGGTCAAACATGAGTCATATAGTAGATATGATCAACATGATGATGTTCACCATTGAAACCACCTCAACTCACGTGATGACCGGACTTGAGTTGGTGAATTTGGATCATGTGACTCTCAGATGACCTGATGGATGCCAATTTGAGTGGGAGATTTAGTAATTTGATTAACTAAAACTCATTATATTGAACAATTGTCTAAGTAAACTTTGCATATTTATGTTGTAGATCAATGGCTTGCGTAGTAGCACCCCTGAATTTTAATGTGTTCCTAGTGAAATCTAAGTTGAAAGATGATGTAAGTAACTTTCTTGACTGGCCCCGTAATCTAAGGATCATCCTCACGGCTTCCTAGAAATCATATGTCCTGGATGCACCGCTTGGTGACCAACCAGAAGACATGTCATCCGAAGACGTTAAGAACGCTTGGGAGGCACGTTCTAGAGATTACTCAATAGTTCAGTGTGCAATATTGTATGGCTTAGAACTGGGACTTCAAAGACGTTTTGAATGTCATGGAGCATATGAGATGTTCCAGGAGTTGAATTTTATCTTTCAGAAGAATGCCCGGATCGATAGGTATGAGACCTTTGATAAGTTCTATTTTTGCAAAATGGAGGAGAACGGGTCTATCAGTGAACATATACTCATAATGTCTGGGTATTCGACTCGTCTAGCGGAGTTGGGAATTACCCTTCCGCCAGAGGCAATCACTGGCAGAGTTCTTCAATCACTGCCACCTAATTACAAGAGCTTTGTGATGAACTATAACATGCACGGGATGAACAAGTCAGTCGCCGAGCTGTTTGCGATGCTAAAAGTCGCTGAGTCTGAAACCCAGAAAGAACATCAAGTGTTGATGGTCAATAAAACCACTAGTTTCAAGAAGAATGGCAAGAGCATCCAGAAGGGTAAAACCAAGAAGGATGGCAAAGCAGTTGCTACTCCTGTAAAGAAGCCCAAGCATGGACACAAGCCAGAAATTGAGTGCTTTCATTGAAGGGAACTGGTCATTGGAAGCGGAACTGCCCCAAGTACCTGGCTGACAAGAAGGCGGCCAATGACAAACAAGGTATATATGATATACATGTTATTGATGTGTACCTTACTAGCTCTTGTTGTAGTTCCTGGGTATTTGATACCGGTTCAGTTTCTCACATTTGCAACTCAAAGCAGGAACTACGGAATAGATGAAGGCTGGCAAAGGAGGAAGTGACGATGCGCGTGGGAAATGGTTCCAAGGTTGATGTGATCACCGTCGGCACGGTCTCTCTTCGATTACCACCGGGATTAGTGATGAACCTTAATAATTGTTATTTAGTGCCTGCGTTGAGCATGAACATTATATTTGGATCTTGTTTATTGTGAGACGGTTACTCATTTAAGTCAGAGAATAATGGTTGTTCTATTTATATGAGTAATATCTTTTATGGTCATGCACCCAATGTGAGGGGTTTATTCATATTGAATCTTGATAGTAATGATACACATGTTCATAACATTGATGCCAAAATATGCAGAGTTGATAATGATAGTACCACTTTCTTGTGGCACTGCCGTTTAGGTCATATTGGTGTAAAACGCATGAGGAAGCTCCATGCTGATGGACTTTAGGAGTCACTTGATTTTGAATCACTTGACACATGCGAACCATGCCTCATGGGCAAGATGACTAATATGTCGTTCTTTGGAACAATGCAACGAGCAAGTGACTTATTGGAAATCATACATACTGATGTGTGCGGTCCAATGAATGTTAAATCGTGCGGTGGATATCGTTATTTTCTCACCTTCACTGATGACTTAAGTAGATATGGGTATATTTACTTAATGAAACACAAGTCTGAAACGTTTGAAAAGTTCAAGCAATTTCAGAGTGAAGTTGAGAATCATCGTAACAAGAAGATTAAATTCCCATGATCTGATCGAGGAGGTGAATATCTGAGTTATGAGTTTGGTAGTCACTTAAGACAGTGTGGAATTGTTTCACAGTTGACACCTCCTAGAACACCACAGTGTAATGGTGTGTCCGAACGTCGTAATCGAACCTTATTAGATATGGTGCATTCTATGATGTCTCTTGTTGATTTTCCACTACCGTTTTGGGGTTATGCATTAGAGACAGCTGCATTCACTTTAAATAGGGCACCATCGAAATCCGTTGAGACGATGCCATATGAACTATGATTTGGCAAGAGGCCAAAGTTGTCATTTCTTAAAGTTTGGGGAGGTGATGCTTATGTCAAAAAGCTTCAGCCTGAAAAGCTGGAACCCAAAGCGGAGAAATGCGTCTTCATAGGATACCCGAAAGAGACAGTCGGGTATACCGTCTATCTCAGATCCGAAGGCAAAGTGTTTGTTGCTAAGAACGGACATTTCTTGAGAAAGAGTTTCTCTCAAAAGAATTGAGTGGGAGGAAAATAGAGCTTGATGAGGTTATTGAACCTTTACTTCAACCAGAGAGTAGCATAGCACATAAAGATGTTTCTATGGAACCTACAACAGTTGAAGAGGAAGTTAATGATGATGATCATGAAGCTTCAGATCAAGTTACTATTGAACCTCGTAGGTCGACAAGGGCGCGTACTGCTCCTGAGTGGTACGGCAACCCTGTCTTGGAGGTCATGTTGTCGGACAACAATGAACCTACAAGCTATGGATGAGCGATGATGGGCCTGGATTCCGAGAAATGGTTAGAGGCCATGAAATCCGAGATGGGATCCATGTATGAAAACAAAGTATGGACTTTGGAAGTACTAGCTGAAGGGCGAAAGGCCATTCAGAACAAATTGATCTTTAAGAAGAATACAGACGCAGACGGTAATGTCACCGTCTATAAAGCTCGACTTGTGGCAAAGGGTTTTTTAGAACTTCAAGGAGTTCACTATGATGAGACCTTCTCACCCGTAGTGATGCTTAAGTCTGTCAGAATCATGTTGGCAATAGCTGCTTATTTTGACTATGAAATTTGGCAGATGTCAAAACAACGTTCCTCAATGGTTTCCTTGAGGAAGAGTTGTATATGATACAACCAGAAGGTTTTGTCGATCTAGAGAATGCTGACAAAGTTTGCAAACTTAGTGATCCATTTATGGGCTGGTGCAAGCATCTCGGAGTTGGAATAAGCGCTTTGATGAGGTGATCAAAGCGTTTGGGTTTATACAAGTTTATGGAGAAGCTTGTATTTACAAGAAAGTGAGTGGGAGCTCTATAACGTTTCTAATATTATATGTGGATGACATATTGCTGATTGGAAACAATATAAAAATGCTGGAATGCATGAAGGAATATTTGAACAAGAGTTTTTCAATGAAGGACCTAGGAGAAGCTGCTTTCCTATTAGGCATTAAGATCTATAGAGATAGATCGAGACGCTTAATAGCACTTTCACAGAGCACATACGTTGATAAAGTTTTGAAGAAGTTCAAAATGGATCAGTGCAAGAAGGGGTTCTTGCCTGTGTTATAAGGTGTGAAGTTGAGTAAGACTCAATGCCCAGTGACTGCAGAAGACAGAGAAAAGATGAGTGTCATCCCCTATGCTTCAGCCATAGGCTCTATCATGTATGCAATGCTATGCACAAGACCCGATCTCAGCCTTGCCATAAGTACGGCCGGAAGGTTTCAAAGTGATCTTGGAACGGAGCACTGGGCAGCGGTCAAGAATATCCTTAAGTACCTGAAAAGGACTAAGGAGATATTTCTCGTTTATGGAGGTGATGAAGAGCTCGTCGTAAAGGGTTATGTTGATACAACCTTTGACACTGATCCGGATGACTCTAAGTTGCAAACCAGATACATATTTATTCTCAACGGGGGAGCGGTAAGCTGGTGCAGTTCCAGGCAAAGTATGACAGATGATTCTACATGCGAAGCAGAGTACATCGCAGCCTCGGAGGCGGCGAAGGAAGGTGTCTGGATGAAGCAGTTCATGACAGATCTTGGAGTAGTGCCTAGTGCACTGAATCCAATGACTTTGTTCTGTGACAACACTGGTGCCATTGCTCTTGCCAAGGAACCAAGGTTTCACAAGAGGACCAGACACATAAAGCGACACTTCAATTCCATCCACGATTACATCGAGGAGAAGGACATAAATATTTGCAAAGTGCACACAGATCTGAATGTTGTAGACCCATTGACTAAACCTCTTCCAAGGGCTAAGCATGATCAACACTAGAACTGCATGGGTGTTGGATTCATTACAATGTAAATCACATGGTGATGTGAACTAGATTATTGACTCTAGTGCAAGTGGGAGACTATTGGAAATATGCCCTAGAGGTAATAAATAAAGTGTTTATTATTATATTTCCTTGTTCATGATAATTGTTTATTGTTCATGCTATAATTGTATTGATTGGAAACACATTACATGTGTGGATAAATAGACAACACTTTGTCCCTAGTATGCCTCTAGTGAACTAGCTCGTTGATCAAAGATGCTCAAGGTTTCCTAGCCATTGACATGTGATGTCATTTGATAATGGGATCACATCATTAGGAGAATGATGTGATGGACAAGACCCAAACTACAAACGTAGCATATGATCGTGTTAGTTTATTGCTACTGTTTTCTGCATGTCAAGTATATGTTCCTATGACCATGAGATCATGCAACTCATGGACACCGGAGGAGTGCCTTGTGTGTATCAAACGTTGCAACGTAACTAGGTGACTATAAAGGTGCTCTACAGGTATCTCCAAGGGTGTCTGTTGGGTTGGCATGGATCAAGACTGGGATTTGTTACTCCGTGTGACAGAGAGGTAACTCAGGGCCCACTCAGTAATACAACATCACAATAAGCCTTGCAAGCAATGTGAATAAATGTTAGTCATGGGATCTTGTATTATGAAATGAGTAAAGAGACTTGCCAGTAACGATACTGAACTAGGTATGGAGATACCGACGATCGAATCTCGGGCAAGTAACATACCAATGAACAAAGGGAACATTATACAGGATTAACTCAATCCTTGACACAGAGGTTCGACCGATAAAGATCTTCATAGAATATGTAGGAACCAATATGGGCATCCAGGTCCCGCTATTGGTTATTGACCGTAGAGGTGTCTCAGTCATGTCTACATAGTTCTCGAACCCGCAGGGTCTACACACTTAATGTTCGGTGACGTATCAGTAGTATAGAGTTATGTATGGTGGTGACCGAAGGTATTTCGGAGTCCTGGATTAGATCCCAGACGTCACGAGGAGCTCCGGAATGGTCCGTAGGTAAAGATTGATATATCGGAAGTCCTATTTTGGTCGCTAGAAAAGTTTCGGGCTCATCGGTAGTGTACCGGGAGTGCCGGTAGTGTACAGGGAGACCATCGGGAGGGGTATTTAGACCCAAGAGGCTACATGGGATTTAGAAGAATGAATACCAACCCTTAGTGGGCTGGTGGAAGTCCCACACAAGGCCCATGCGACTGGAAAAGAAAAGCCCAAAGAGAAAAGGTGGAAAAGGCAAAAAAGGCAAAAAAGGCAAAATAGGAAGGAGTCCTAGTCCTACCAGGATTGGAGGAGGATTCCTCCTCTCCTCCTTGGTTCGGCCGAAGCCTGGATGGCTTGGTCCTTGGGCCAAGCCTCCTCCTCTCTTCCTCCTATATATACTAGAGGTTTTAGGGATTTTGGGACTTGATTTTCAGCCACGTGCTACCTGTTCCTCTAGTGCATAGTTTCTCCTCTAGATCGGTTTTTTGCAGTGCTTAGGCAAAGCCCTGCCAGAATTGCTTCACCACCATCTCTGCGGTGCCGCCACTCTGCCGGATAACTCATCTACCTCTCCGCTCCCTCTTGCTGGATCAAGAAGGCGGAGATTTTTATCAAGCTGTACGTGTGCTGAACGCGGAGGTGCCGTCCGTTCGGTGCTTGATCGGGACAGATCTTGATTGGATCGCGGGACGCTCGGCGATTTGGATCGCGAAGATGATCGACTACACCAACTGTGTTTCTTAACGCTTCCCACTTAGTGATCTACAAGGGTACGTAGATCCACTCTCCCTCTCGTAGATGCTCATCACCATGGATAGGTCTTGCGTGTGTGTAGGAAATTTTTTGTTTCCCATGCAACATTCCCCAACAAGTCCCTTGCGGAACCTAGCCCGTTTCTTGGCATCGGTTGACACTTCCTCCGGATCATAACAAGCAAGATTGCCGAACTCACAGCTATAGGCATCCACTGTGAGTCTTCCGTGGGTGAAAGCATAGAACTCCTCTCTCTTGCGATCCATCAGCCCTTCCGGATGTGATGGGTACGGAATGCCTCACTAAAATCTGCCCAAGTTGGTGCGGGGCCTGCGGGATGCATGGCTTCATAATTTTCCGACCACAAATTGGCGGGTCCTTCCAGAAAGTATGCAGCAAAGGTCAGCTTGTTGGCCTCAGATACATTGGCAACTCGGATTTTGTGGGACATGCTGGTCAACTAGTCATCCGCGTCGAGCGGGTCGACCGAATGATGAAACTTAGGTCGGCACAACTTGACAAAGTCATTGAGGGAGACACCATCATTGTGATCATTGCGAGCAGGACGCGTTATATTCTGCTCAATACGTTCCAACAGCCTGTTGGTCTCCCTTTTAATCCTCTCAGCTTCGAGCATCACTTCTGCTAGGGAGGGCGCGTGTGGCAGATTCTCTTGCCTTGGCTGGCTTCCCTCGCCCTGCTCGGGGGCAAGCATGGGGTTATTCCTAGTTGACACCATCCTGGGAAAACAAACCCATAGCTTAGACATGGAGGACATCAACTCTAAGACATGGGATAAGGAATGTACTCGACAACATGGCATGCATGGGTAAACACTCGATCAACATGGTAATAACAACTGCCATATGAACGCCATGATTCATACACACCATGACATAGTTCAGTACAAGCCTAAGCTGAAATACAAACTGCAGAGAGATGACACAACTCATCGGAGGCATTACAAGCTTCCTATACGTTATCTATCTACACCTCCGGAATTCAACTCTCAACCTTAGTCATATCCATAAGACACGCATGACTGTGGCAATACGACTACTACCATACTAGATCTAATAGCCACGCACTCAAACATCGCCGTAGAATGCCTCATATAGGTTAGCCTCGTGGCCCGGGAGCCGAACCTGAGGAACTAGAAACACCCTAGCCTGCGATCCCTGGAAACAGTAAGGACACGGATGTGGCCTCGGTCCCCTTGTTGGTGGCAACAGCGGTCCTCGAAGAGGAGGGATGCCTCCAACATCGGGCCAGTCTACATGTGCTGGCAGATGAGTCCGTGATGGGTTGAACATCTCCAAATCTCCATAGCCTGTCTACACAACAGGTGCTAGCTGCGTCAGGGCTGTCCAAAGACGTTCACGGGTAGCATATAGCTCGATGCGAAGGGCACGTGTATCACGATCCCAGTTCTCCAACATCTGAGCAGTCACCTGCAGCCTAGGGTCCTCATGAGAATGATCATAATAAGCTGCGCTAAGGTAACTATCCTCTCCTCCTAGAGAAGTAGGAACATAACAGAACTCTGTGTTCTGAAGCAGAATATGGTGAAACCTCATGATAGTCAGCATGGTGTAGGCGGCCTCTGGAACTGCCATGTCTATGGTGACACCTATTCCATAAGTCCAATGAAGCGGCTCTGCAGCTTGAGGATATGATGGATATATCTTAACAGTACACAGATATTGGCTCTGGTTGGAATCTCGATACTGCTTCTCCACTGTGTACTCTGGGTACCAACGATAGCCAGCCTCCATCATAACTCTAACCAACATGGCCGTGTGACCCGGTACATCGATGCACCTGGTCAGACGGACCACCTGACGGGAAGGATGAGGGGGCATCTGAAACAGAGAATGATGCAAGACATTAGAGATTCTAGCAGAAATTGGACAGCATAACGGCTGTAATTGCTCAAAAAGGATTTTGAGACAACTGCAAAAGATTGGATAGCATAACCACTTGACTACCTAGACTCAAATCTCTTCTCCAACTGTTTGTCACACCAACAATACTCGAGTACCGAAGTTCACTTGTGAACAAGCTAGCTAATAGTCCATGGTTAGTAACTCATCATCCTAAGCAATAGATGAGAAGCCTAGTTCTTAACACCGTAGAAAAGACGAGACTGACTCTGAATAGAATAACCTAGGAGGAGGAGTAAAAAGAACCTTACGTTCCCTTCCACAATCAATTCCCTTACTTTTCTATAGTGTTTCTAGACTCAACTTTGATCGTTTTGGCTTGGTAGTCCTACAGTCAGTCAGGCTCTGATACCAACATTGTCGGGACCCCGATCCTAAGTCATATGAATCCAGACTGTAACACATCACATCACTTTGCGGCCTCACGCATGGTAAACTCCATGGCTGCAGCCTTACCTTAGCCGGGACCGTTTGCTTCTTTTGGCTCACGTATGTGAACATGTCGCTGGCAATCAAACGACAGAGAACCCGAGCCAACATGACTAGTCATAGAACCCAAGTGGCACATCCGTATGGAAAAATGCATACATAACCCAGCAATGCAGGTGTCGGCCTCAAGCGTGTGTAGACGAGTCATATCAAGCTACAAGGACTCCATTACGCTGTGGGACATAAATGTCATCATTGCACGTAGAAGAGTCGTAGAAGGCTACATGGACTCCATTACACTGTGAGACATTTCCCCGAAGGGATAGACACGGCAGCAAAGAAGGATACATGTCGGTCAATCAATGTGTCCGGAGCAGTAGCAAGCTTCCAAGGCTTGGTGGAAGCACAAAGAGGCAGTTTCACGTAAAGAGTACTAAAGGCACATGACTAGGTGTCAGATCCCATACATACCGTTACACGTCACACGTACGCACGACATGCCCGATATGCATAGATACAACTATGGCATCACAACATAACCATACAACAACACAACTTTTATGTAAGAGGCTCAAAAGAGCCTTGTATAATATGTTCTTACAGGTAGGGGTCACTTCAATTTTTAGATATCGCACACGAGTCCACTACCTCCACATCAATAAACCACCATGGGTTCACTTCCGTCTACTACGATAGTGTCATCCATGGTACTCACACTTGTCTTGTGATTTTTATGAGTATCCATTAAATTATCTATGAAGAACACAAGTTTTCCAAGTAGTCCATATCCGAGGACGTGGCTATTCGAATTGTTTCATACCCTGCAGGGGTGTACTTGTTCACACACTCTCTCGCCACTTATTGTTGTGTGCTCATAAAACCATGCACCTTGGCAACCTCCAAGTGGAAGCCCAGCGAGGGAGTCGGCCACAACCGTCAATCACACAAGACCTCTAGTCCAGGCTATCGCCTATTTGAGACTGAACCCGCACGGAAGTTCGGTCGAAGTTTCTGCTAAGGCCCCAAATGATGTGCGTAGGGTTCCCAAGCCCACCATTTGGGTGACCCTTGGTACACCGTGCCAGTGCCTACCGCGTCGTAACCCACCCCTAGGGTGAGCACTACGCACGGCCTCCAACATGCTATAAACACCAGAAACTACTTGCAACTCGTGGACCAAGGACTAAGCGACTGATAAGTTGAGAGTGTCAATTAAGTATCTCAACGTGTGGTAGTAACTAGCCTTGGATCACAAACACGGAGCTTAGTTCCTAAGAATGGTCCCAATGAGACAACCCGCTATGTACTCCTACATAGCCTCTCATCGCTACCTTTACCAAATCGGGTTCATCATAAGCTTAACACATCAGAACAATATTGTTTCGCTCCAGTTCATCACCCAGATGAATCAGACCTGACACAACTCTAAGCATAGCAAGCAAAGTAGGCAAAGTAAGCAAAGCACATCATGGCACAAGAATCTACCAAGTATGCTAGGTTGCAAGGTTTAGCTATTTACTATGACAATGACAGGTCATGCAAAGGAATGGGTTCATCTACCATGTATGACAAACAAGTGAACGTTTGTCCTAATGCAATAATCAGGAGCAGGAGCGAGAGAATGGGATGTTATCGGAATGATCAATGGGGTTGCTTGCCTTGCTGGGAAGCGGGAAGATATTGTCCTTCATTGGAATACTCGGAGGTATCCTCAGAAGCAGGGCCTATCGCAATGCAGATAAGTAGCAATCAATACACGACAAGTGCAACAATATGATGCATGATCATGACATGGAAGCATGTATGGATGAGCTAATGCAAATACTATCCAAGTTAAATGAAGTAACCTTGGATATAGGTTCAAAATTCTTCTCCATTTCATATTCCATATGTTAACCTATTAGTAATTGTCAATGTTCACCTACATTGGTTGCTCTAACATGCATGATAACAGCACCATTGGATTCATTAGATTTTTCTGATAATTTTTCATATATAAATTATTTCAATCTGAGTTACAGATTAATTTCTATGAATTATCTGAATTTTAAATAGTTTCTGGAATTAATTTAATTCAGGAATTCTTTATTGCATCAGCATGACATCATCATGACGTTAGCTCGTCAATAGACCGTTGACAGGTCAAACCTGACCAGTAGGGTCCACTGGTGAGTGACCCAGCTACTAACAAAGTTAATTAAAACACTAATTACTAATTAGTTAGGGTAGGCCCCACTGTTAGTGGGTCATTAACTTAATTAAATTTATTAATTGATTATTTAAACTAATCCTAATTAGCAGAGCCCGGCCGCACTTGCCAGTGACCCAGGGGACTAACCCCTAGTGGTCAAACTGGTTGAATCGTCGGCGTTGAGCCGCCGGCGATGTCAGGGACGGCGAAGGGGATCGGGTTTCCTCCTCCGGTGACCAAATGGGCGGCGAAGGGCACCGGTCGGCTCTGCGTGCTCGTGCGCGTTGAGATCGACACCTCCCAGGCGCTGGGATGGCCGGAATCGGTGCCGGCGATGAGCATGGCGGCTGCCGGGGCTCGGGCGAGCATGGGCTCGTCTAGCCGGAGCTTGAATGACCCATCTACGGGCTCCTAAGGCTACCTAGGTTCCTCTTGAGCACGACTACATGCTCAGGTGCGAACTTGGGCCGCTGCAGCGACGTCCACGTCGTCGCCGGTGGCGAGGATCTCTCAGACCCGAGGGGATCCATCGCTAGAACGCGCTAGCGAAGGGGGAAAAGGGGGAGAAGGAGCAAGAGCTCACAGCGGATGCAACGACGACGAGGGTGGGCTCGGGGAGGCCTTGCTTGCGACGAATAGACGGCGGCAGTCTCCAGTGTCCGAGGAGGAAGAAGGCGTCGAGGTCGATGCTGGGAGCCTCCGGGCTCGATTCTTTCGATGGAGAGGTTTAGCACGTCAAGGCGGAGCTATAGAGGGGCTCAGGGGCGAGATTGGAGCGACTGGAGCGGCAGCGACGGTGGCGAGAAGGCGGAGGCCATGGTGGGCAGAGGAGAGGGAAGAGGCAGGGAGTGAATGTGCGAGAGAGAGAGCAATGGGGACAACAGCGGCGTCCCCATCCTCTCGCCAGCGCGGCGGGGGATGCAGGCACGCAGGGAGCTGCGTGGCAGCACCGACACGGGCGCACGATGAACACATGCTCGTCCTCCTGGCCGCCAGGAGGACGACGACGGTTCTGTGCCATATGGGCCGGCCCAGGTGGCTTCCTCCTTTTCTTTTTTTAAATTCCAATTTCTTTTTTATTTTTCTAACATTTGTTTTATTTATTTTTAGGCACAAATGCTAGGCATAAAATATCCCAAATATTTTATAGAACTTAGTTTGAATATTTCAAACTTCTATAAAAAGTTTCAGAATATTTTGAAAACTAAAATAATTATAATGCTTTATTTGGCATTTGCATTAGCTTTAATATTTATTTTTGAAATGCTATAAATATTCAAATATTTAGAATGACCCCTGGTATATTCATGTCCACATTTATGAGACATAGGGGACATTTTTTATGGGCATTTTGGATTTGTTGGTTTTTCACAATCATTAAATTGGTTTGATTCATATGAGGTGTTTGGGGTTCCTGTTAATCATCATTTGAAATTGATGCAAAAAGTGAAACATGATGCACACACATGCTGTCCTAAGTAAGCTAGCTAGGGATGTTCACCTTTAATAAGCTTGTCTAAATTACGCATGGCAACATGTCCTAGTCTTCTATGCCAAAGCCAACCTTTAGAAGATTTTGCAATTAAACAAGTGCGACGTTTGGATCTCTTAGTGAAATCAACAATGTATAGATCACCTCTACGGAAACCGGTAAAGACAATTTTATGATTATCTTGACGAAATAACACATTGAAACTGAAGTTGGCAAGTCTAGATACGGAAAGAAGATTGTAGCCAAGGGATTCAACAAGCATAACATTTTGAATAGAGATATCATGGGATATGGCCACCTTACCAAGGCCAAGTACCTTACCCTTAGAGTTGTCTCCAAAGGTCACATACCTTCGAGGACTTTGATTAGGCATGATCTCTTGAAACATGTCTTCATCACCAGTCATATGATCCATACATCCATTGTCGAGAATCCACTCTTTTCCTCCGGACATATAATCCTTGAAGTTTGCCATAAGACTCAGATTCTTCATGATCTTCTCATGCTCGATGTCGAACAACTCATCTTCTCCAAGATAGTCATGTTCCGCATTGTCATCGTCAAGTGGGAAATCCTCGTCATAAAGAACAAGAGATTCATTAGAATAGTGATCATGACAATGTTCAAGTTTATGAACGCGAATGGCTTCGAAGATAATTTTGTTTATAGTGGTGACATCTCCTTTAGCACAGATAAGATCACGGAGCTCAAATAGGTATTTATCAAAGTTTGGATCACTAGGCTTCATTTTGTGAAAAGCAACAGTTTTATGAAGAATTTCATCAAGATTTCCTAATGAAAGATTTGGATATCGTTTCTCTAAATCATTCCACAAGGTATAGGCACATGCAAAGTTCTTCAATTGAGAAAACACGAATCTTGGTAAACCTCTAACAATAAGATTGACAGTTCTTACATTACCAAGCATGTTAATTTCCTCTTCGTGTGTGGGATGCAATTCATCAATAGGGAGCACATAGGGGTTTTCAATATATTTAGTCAAATGGAATTTATCAAATAGATCAATCATGGCATTCTTACATTGACTATAGTACTCTCCATAAATAATGGGCACTCTACAACTCAAACTCTCTACTCTAGACACATCCATCTTCCTCCATGGTGATTAAACCAAAGCAATGGAGACCAATGCTCTGATACCATCTGTAGGATCGATAGAAGAGTGTCTAGAGGGGGGGTGAATAGACTACTAGCAGGAATTTAAAACCTAACCTTTTCCCAAGTTAATTGGTTGGCAGATTTTAACTATTTTAGCAAGTCTAGCAAGTCTAACAGTCCTACACATGCATGTCTATAAATATGGCAGCGGAAAGTAAAGACATAGCACATGAAGTAAGAGGGCTTGGGTAGGAATATCAAACACAATAGGAGACACAAATATTTTTTCCCGTGGTTCTGATAGGTGGTGCTATCGTATGTCCACGTTTATGGAGTCTTCAACCCACGAAGGATAACGGTCGCCATATTCCACAGATGGCTCCACCCATAAGGGTCCACGAAGTAGCAACCGTGACTATTCCATACGGCTTCCGTCCACGAAGGACTATCCTCACTATGGGTAGATCTTCAAGAAGTAGGTGATCTCCTTGCCCTTACAAACTTCTTAGTTCACTCCACAACACAAAGTAGGAGGCTCCCAAGCGACACCTAACCAATCTAGGAGGCACCACCCTCCAAAAGGTAATAGGCTCGGCAATGACGATGAACTCCTTGCTCTTGTGCTTCAAGATGATAGACTCCTCAACACACAATCACTCTCTCAAATATTTTGCTTGGTAGAAGAGATGGGATTGGTGGAAAGCAACTTGGGGAGGCTAGAAATGAAGATCCATATGGTTGGAGTGGAAGATCTTGATCTCAGCACAAGGGTAGGTGGTTCTCTCTCAGAAAATCTGATAGGATAGGTATGGAATAGTTCTGAGTGCTTCTCTTACGAGTGAGTGGTGGTGGAGGGGTATATATAGGCATCCCCAAAAATCAAACCGTTACACACAAAATTTATACCCCTCCACATCACTTTGGTACCACCGAGATTAACACATCAGTGTCACCGAGTTGGTCATTTTGTGTGTAACGGTTTGATTTTTTGGGATGCCTATATATACCCCTCCACTACCACCTACTCGAAATAGAAGCACTCAGAACTATTCCATACCTATCCTATCTGATTTCTGAGCGAGAACCACCTACCCTTCTGTTGAGATCAAGATATTCTACTCCAACCATATGGATATTGATTTTTAGCCTCCCCAAGTTGTTTTGCACCAATCCCATCTCTTCTACCAAGCCAAATCGGTGAGAGAGTGATTCTATGTTGAGGAGTCTATCATCTTGAAGCACAAGAGCAAGGAGTTCATGGTCATTACCAAGCCTATTACCTTTTGGAGGGTGGTGTCTCCTAGATTGGTTAGGTGTCTCTTGGGAGCCTCCTACTTCATGTTGTGGAGTGAACCAAGAAGTTTTTAAGGGAAAGGAGATCGCCTACTTCGTGAAGATCTACCCATAGTGAGGCTAGTCCTTCGTGGACAGAAGCCATATGAAATAGTCAAGGTTGGTACTTCGTGGACCCTTATGGGTGGAGCCCTCCATGGACTTTCGCGACCGTTACCCTCCGTGGGTTGAAGACTCCATAAACGTGGATGTACGATAGCGCCACCTATCGGAACCACGGGAAAAATCATCGTGTCTACAATTGCGTTTGATCTTCCTACCCTATCCCTTTTACTCATGCTTGTTGTTACTTTCTACTGCTATAATCTTAGACTTGCATGTGTAGGGTGAAATTGACTTGCCATGAATGCTAAAACTGCAAACACTAAAATTTGGGAGAAGACAAAACTTTTATTTGGTCAAGTAGTCTAATCACCCCCTCTAGACTTACTTTCGGTCCTACAGTTGGCCCATCCATGTCCACCGTCCCTGGATCTGTGCGGACAGGAGACGATGTAGACGCAGATGGAGGAGGAGGAGGTGGAGGTTCAGAACTTTCACGACGCTTCGGTGACCAAGGGCAAGCAAGCGGCAACGCTCGCCGTGGATACGCCCATGGCAACAGTGGGAACCCCCGCGCCCTTGGGTCTCAGGACGGAGCAGTACCGCCTACGGGTAGTACGGTAAACTCCGGGGGTGGAAAAGTATCTTCCAAGGCACTCACACCGGTGCCTACGCTGCGACCTTCTCAGGACGCGCGTGGAGAGCCGTGCCATGGCGCCCGCAGTTCTCAACGTCCCCATGGAAAGCTCCTGCGCATCATTCCCAAGATGCGCGGGACCAGCATGCAAACGCGGGACCGCGGCGGTGCTCCTTCTAACAAGGTTAGGAGTCAGAGCACCTCACGTTCCTCCCACTGTTCGATGCCGACCACGTTGGAGGAAGCGAAGGCGCGGGCGGAGCTACTCCTGAATTTCCCTCCTGCTGCGGAGAAGCTCGACGAATGGAGATCCACCATTCAGAGCCTCCTTAGCCTTGTAGATAAGCTTTGGCCCACACGGCTGCCTCAGACCAGTGATGAAGTGCCCGGAGTCGGCACGACCTTGGCGCACTCTCCTCCGCGATAGCAACGCCGGTCGCCGACCCGACGGACCGACACCTATGATGGTTACTCAACGGTGTCGTCTGATCCACGGACGCGCCGTGATCAGCATCATGTTCTTCGGGAATGTGGCAAGGAATACGCCCGAACCGCGATCGAGTGACGACGGGAAGCGTGCCTCCAGTCGGACAGGCGTGCGGGGCCCAATATAGACATGTCCGTGCCGGGGTACCCTGTCAGCCTACCTTACGAGGTGGGCTGTCCAGCGTTTACACATGAGCTGCGACAAGTCCAGCGGCCCAACTCCTGCACGTTCAAACCAGAAGTCCCGGAGAAGTATGACGAAAATACCCATCCGTCAGAGTTCCTAAGCGTCTACACTATTGCGGTGCAGGCTGCCGGGGGCCACGACGACAAGATATTGGCCAACTACTTCTCGTTGGTGCTTAAGCCCAACGTCAGGTCATGGCTGATGCACTTACTAGAGGGGTCCATCGCTTCATGGGCGGACCTGTGTCACGAGTTCGTTGGCGCCTTCACCGGAGGTCATCAAGCTCCTGGCCTAGAGATTGATCTGCATATCATCCCCCAGAAGGAAGGCGAAACTCTACGCAAGTACATCCAGAGGTTTAGCCGCATGCACCATAACATCCCAGACGTTCACCCTGCCGCTGTTATCAGTGCGTTCCATCAGAACATGCGCAACCGTAGGATGCGAGAAGAGCTGGCGATGAATAGAGTCAGGGACGTCGCCGCGCTTTATGCTTTGGCAGACAAGTGAGCTCGGGATAAAGAAGGGAGAAGACTCCCCGGCGAAGAGGTGGACGCAGAGGTCAACGCTGAAAATGAGGATACTACTGTCTCGGCAAAGAAGGGCTGGCGACAGAACAATAAGCGCAAGGGCAAGACCGTGCTTGCCGTCGAGGCATCCGGCAACGATGACCCCGGCAACGATGTTGCCGAGTGCGCCTCCTGCCATGCCCTGGCAGCTGCCGACAAGCTAGAAGACTCCAGCAAGCAGCATTGCAAAATCCATCGCACCAAAGGCCACACCCTCCAAGATTGTTGGCAAGTTGAGCAGCTTGTCAATAAGCAGAGGGCCGAATACGAGAGGCGAGATAAGTAGAAGGGCCAGTATGGTGTTGAGGGGTCCGGCAAGAAGCGTGTTGGCTGAGGAGGTCGTCGTGGCAAGCCCAAGCAACAAAAAGATCGGCCAGCCCGTGGTCACGACAAGCAAGAAGGAGACGATGATGATGTCGAAGAGCATGAGTTTCAGAAGGCTATGGAGATGATGTGCATAGAAGGAGGAGCCTCGTTAATGCGGCAGAGCCCTCTATCGGCGCACAAAGCCTCTAAAATGGTCCAACACTTCTATCGTCTTCGATGCCAAGGATCACCCTGATCGCATAACTGTGGTCGGGTGCTTGCCGTTGTTGGTCTCGCCAACAATCTGCAACCTCAAGGTGACGAAGATGTTAGTCAATAGTGGGTCTAGCCTGAACCTGATCTCGCCCGATGTAATTCAGAGGCTGCAGATTCTTGACGAAGATCTTGAGCCGACAGGCGCTTTCCAAGGGGTCAATTTGGGAAGGACCCAGCCGAAAGGCAAGGTCACGCTGCCGGTGACGTTTGGCAGCGACATCAATTTCAGAACGGGGAAGATCGTTTTTGATGTTGCCGAGATCTCATTGCCATACAACAACATTCTCGGCTGTCCGACACTGGCCAAGTTCATGGCGGCCACCCACTTCGCTTACAACGTGCTGAAAATGCCCGGACCAATGAGCGTCATTAGCATCAACTCCGACAAGAAAAGCGCGCTTATCTATTCCGATCAACTCTACCAGGGTGCAGTTGCAGTACCTACCACTAAGGCACTTGCTCCTGCCGCTGAAGCTCCCGGGGGGAAGAAGACCAGCAAGGCCTCTGGCACACTGTCCGGCAAGCGCACCTCTTTGGGGTGTTGCGCTACTGTTGACGATGTGCCAGAGAGCTCCACCGGTAAGAGCAAAAAATCCAAGGCTGCCCCGCCAGAGACCAAGAAGGTGGCCGCCAAGGAGGATGGCACGGGGGGAACTTTCACCATAAGTTCCACCCTTGACGAAAAATAGGAAAGCGCATTTGTTATCTTCCTGCGGGCAAATGTCGATGTGTTTGCATGGCAACCATGTGATATCCCCGGTGTTCCCAGGAAGGTGATTGAGCACCACCTCGCCATTTGTCCGCACGCGTGGCCCGTCAAGCAGAAGGTTCAGAAGCAAGCTTTGGAGCGGCAACAATTTATTGCCGAAGAAATCAAGAAGTTAGAAGCGGCTGGCCTGATCAGAGGAGTACTCCATCCTATCTGGTTGGCCAATCTAGTCATAGTGCGCAAGGCGAACGGGGAGTGGAGGTTATGCATTGATTTCACAGACATCAGCAAATCCTACCCCAAAGATCTTTTCCCCTTGCTGCGCATCGACCAGATTGTGGACTCCACTGCTGGCTACGACTTATTGTCTTTCCTTGACGCCTATTCAGGCTATCATCAGATTTTCATGGCCAAAGAAGACGAGGAGAAGACCGCATTTATCACCCCATGTGGTACGTATTGCTTTTTGCAGATGCCTTTTGGGTTGAAAAGTTTTGGTTCTACCTTTGCAAGAGCGGTCCAGATTGGTTTTGAGCCCCAGCTACATAGAAATATGGAAGCTTACATGAACGATATAATGGTCAAAACCAAGGATAAGGCCACGCTCATATCAGACCTAGAAGAAACATTTGCAAATCTACGCAAGATCAACATGAAGCTCAACCCCGAGAAATGTGTGTTCGGCGTCCCATCCGGCAAGCTTCTCGGGTTCTATCTATCTCAATGAGCAATCCAAGAAAATCCCGACAAGATCAAAGCAATTGAGAAAATCGAGGCACCAAGACGAGTCAAAGACGTGCGACGCCTTGCCTGATGTGTTGCTGCTCTGAGTAGGTTCATCTCAAAATCTGCTGAGCGTGCCCTGCCCTTTTTCAAAATCTTGAAGAAGGCAAGTCCAATGAAATGGACTCCGGAAGCGGAGGCGGCGCTGTAGGATTTGAAGACGTACCTTTCCTCTCCGCCAGTCCTGGTTGCGCCAAAACCACAAGAGCCATTGCTGTTGTACCTGGCGGCAACGAATCAAGTGGTGAGTGCTGCACTAGTGGCTGAAAGAGAAGTTGATGAAGAAGCAGCGGCAACGGCAGGGGCGCCAAGTGACAAGTCAGGACGTTCCCCGGCAGGGTCTGGTGCCGACAAAGAAGGATCTGCGCAGTTGAAAGAGATAGTCCAGAAGAAGAAAGTGGTGCAGCGACCAGTCTATTTTGTCAGCTCCTTGTTGCAGGGGGCTAGATCAAGGTATTCTGGCGTGCAAAAATTGCTCTTCGGCCTTCTTATGGCCTCGAGGAAGCTGCGCCATTACTTCCAAGCACATGAGATCACTGTTGTCACCTGCTTCCCGCTATAGCGGATATTGCGAAACCCAGAAGCTACCGGCAGTATTGTGGAGTGGGGTGAAGAGGATATGTACCTAGGGTAGGGTCCTAGGCCTGACCTATATACCCTACCTAAGGACACTGCATTGGAAGGCTTAAGGACCAAAAGAACGATCCCGACTGGATTCACCATGGTGCTCAAGTCACTCGATAGTCAATCCATTCGATGGCTCCTTCCTCCACTCGACAATCACCTGTCACTCGGACGACCTCGTTTCCAGTCGATGCCAGAAGATCAAAAGTCACCCCTGAGAGGCCAACATGCGGGCGTTAGGCCAGTCGTCATTAATAGCAATTATGTTGTGCGTTACCAGTAATGCTAGTCTTTATACCCACGATCGAACCCTTGGATGCCTTGCAATTATGAGGAGCAGCGAACTCTATATAAGCCGCCCCTCCCCTCTAGCATAAGAGTTCGCAACCTTTGTAACACACATTCTCCACATGACAAAGCTCCAGAGCACTGAGATGTAGGGCTGTTACCTCCACAAGAGGGGCCTGAACTCATACATCCGTGTGTACATCCTCGTTGTAGCTAGGACTCTGCCCTCTCCTTTTGTACCCCTACCTTCTACTGCCAGGCTCATTCCCACGACAGTTGGCACCCACCGTGGGGCAGGCGTCTAAGCGACTTCTGGCAAGGTTGCATTTTTTCTCCCTTCGTCATGTCTTCCAGCGGTGTTTTTGCTCTGGGCCACGAGATCCGTTTGGGAGTGCTCACCTTCATCGCTGACGATTCGGCATGGCTCCAAGAAGCGCCTCTTGATGTCGAGGCGCTCCCAGTTCGTGGGGTTGCGCACTTCCACGTGAGTTCCTACGACGTGCTTCTACGATAGCTGTCGACTCCGTACTCATCGGCTTTCCCCACTGTTCGTCATCGCAAGCGATCCGGTCGCTCATGACTCTAGCGCTGGGTCAGGCATGCAGCGGCCTGCCAAATTTCATCTCCACAGATTGCGGTGATCGAGCCCACTGAGTCCCTTCACGGCGTGTTTGAGTCGGACTCTGATCAGTCTGATGTTCCTTTCGAGTGCGAGAGCTATGATCCTGCAGCGGAGGTCCTTATGGCCGGTTCCCATCAAAGCCCGCCACCGGGCTTCGGCCGCGGCAAGCGGGAAGCTGGCGAACTGTCGAGTGAACAGCCGCTCCACGATGAGGAGGTCCTTCATACTCCCATCGTTGGTGCGACTGCTGAGGCCCAGGTCTTGGAGGCTACACACATACGACTTGAAGAGCTCCAGAGAGAACTCGACGAGCGCACTCGCCAGCGCCCACCAGTTTCCAGTCGATGTCAGCGATAGCTGTTTCTGACTGGATCGCACAACAATGTTGAGGTATACCGTACTCTTGTGTTAAACATTGCAGCTGCAGCTAGGATAGCAGATTTCACTCAGCCGTCATAGTTAGAGGCTGGTAGAGGGTTGATATAGATTAGAGCATTGTTGGATGCAGTGCAGCGTCAAAATTCCATTGTCTCGTAGTCGCGCAATAGGATTCATAGTAATTCCCCAAGAGCAGAGACTATTCAGTCAACACATAGTCCTAGATCGCCCTTGCACCGAAGAGGCGGGGGTTTTCATGAAGCTCAGCACATAGATCAGTTTCACCGTGATGACCACTGTCGAGTTCCCACTCCTACGCGGGGTGGTCCTTTTGTGCCCCAACACCAGAACGAAAGGTGCTCGTTCGGTGATGAGCGAAACGCAGGGTTTGATGCTCAAGACCTCCTCATTCAGAGGCGGGTCGACAGAAGCAGGGCCCATAGGGATGAGCATGACACAGATATTCCGAGTGGAAGCACTGTTGTTATTTTTGGTCCAGAGTGCTTTAGCAAGGCTATTCGTTCTACAGAAATCCCCCCAAATCAGGTTGGCGACTGGGATCGGCAAGTTTTCTGGCAAGTCAAAGCTAGAGACATGGTTCGATGATTACCGAGTGGCAGTTCAAATTGGCGGTTGTAACGATAACATTGCAATGAAGCACATGTCTTTGATGTTGGATGGCTCGGCTCGTGCGTGGCTGAATCGTGTAGCCCCTTCTAGCATTCACTGCTGGGAGGATCTCGCCCGAGTGTTCATTAGAATGTTTGAGGGCACTTGCAAGCGTCCTCCCGGGCTGATTAATTTACAACATAGTGTTTAGAAGCCCAATGAAACTTTGAGAGATTACATTGAGCGCTTGTCCACTCTGCATCATTGTCGGGACCCTGATCCTAAGTCATATGAATCTAGACTGTAACATATCACATCACTTTGCGGCCTCACGCATGGTAAGCTCCACGGCTGCAGCCTTACCTTAGCCAGGACCATTTGTGTCTTTTGGCTCACGTATGTGAACATCTCGCTGGCAATCAAACGACGGAGAACCCGAGCCGACATGATTAGTCATAGAACCCAAGTGGCACATCCGTACGGAAACAGACATACGTAACCCAGCAATGCAGGTGTCGGCCTCAAGCGTGTGTAGACGAGTCATAGCTAGCTACAAGAACTCAATTACGCCGTGAGACATGAATGCCATCACTGCACGTAGACGAGTCATAGCAGGCTATAGGGACTCCATTACACTGCGAGACATTTCCCTGAAGGGACATACACAACAACAAAGAACGATACATGTCCATTAATCAATGTGTCCAGAGCAGTAGCAAGCTACTAGGGCTTGGTGGAAGCACAAAGAGGCAGTTTCCCGTAAAGAGTACTACTAAAGGCACACGACTAGGTGTCAGATCCCATACATACCATTGCACGTCACATGTACGCACGTCATGCCCGATATGCATAGATAAAACTATGGCATCACAACATAACCATACAACAACACAACTTTTATTTAAGAGGCTCTGAAGAGCCTTGCATAATATGTTCTTACAAATAGGGGTCACATGACCCGACACTCAAGTCATACACACAAGTTCATACAAACCAAGTGGAAGCATAAAGCTGTATGAGTACACACATATGAAAGGGTAAAAAGGCACATGGCCTGACTATCTATAGTCCGCCATCGGGCATACGGTCGTAGCTGGGACACCAGCTATTCGACATCGTCGACATCTAGATAGAACCCACCTGATGGGTCCTGAGTCTCATTTGCAACATTTATTAAGCAAACATGAGTACAAACATTTATTAAGCAAACATTTATTAAGCAGGGAGATTAGCCCCTGATGGCCCTGCCACGTCACCCCGCCGGAGGCCAGCCGACGGCAACGAAAGGGCGCGGAGGCGACTCGCTGGACTTGCTCTTCCGGCGGCCATTTAGTGCGCGGAGGGCACCGGAGGGTAGCCTACGCACGTGCGCATCCAAGGGGGCAGCAAAGGGGTTCGGGGGCCACTGGAGCTACGGCCGACGACGAGCCGAGCGGCGGCGGGTTTCGAGCAGCAAGGGGACAACGTCTACAGCAAGGGGCAGGCCACAAAGATAGGGGGATCGACGCAGGGGCTCACCGCAAGGTGGTTGAGGAAGACGATGAGCTCGGGGATGCGTAGATGGCCACGAATCGCCGGAGAGGACGCCGGAGCCGGAGCTTGAAGACGACGGCAGCCTCGGCGTAGAGGGGCTCCCGATGGCTACTAGGTCCACGGGGAGGACGAGGGGGTCACGACGGAGCTTTTGGCGGTCTCGGGAGGGCACGGGGGTGGCTGGAACTACGACGGCGAGGCTTCGGCGCTGTCGGCCATGGCGAGCAGAGGGGGAAGAGAGCGCGCGCGCGCGAGAGAGAGAGAGAGAGAGTGCAGGGGAGAGAGGGGAGGAGAAGAGGGCCACAGTGAGAGGCCTCGCGCTGGCGCTCTCGGAGCCCTCTAGGCAGCAGCCAGGCAGGAAGGAGCTGGCCAGGCGCGTGCCCGCGCGCGGCGAGCGCGTGCCGCTGTCCTCCTGGCGAGAGGACGGGGATGACTCGCACGGGCCAGTTGGGCCGGCTCCCCCTGGGCTTCTTCCTCTTTTTTCTTTTTCTCTCTGTCTTCTAATTCTGACATTTGTTTTATTTCCTTTTCAGGTACAGGTGCTATTATAAAATATTCCAAATATTTAATATAATTAAGTTTGAACATTTCAAACTTATGTAAAAAGTTTCAGGATATTTTGAAATATAATATAATGATAATGCTTTATTTGGCATTTTTCAGCAGCTTTCTTATTTATTTTAAATTTCTATAAATGTTCAAATATTAAAGATGGCCCCTGATATATTCATGTCCATATTTATCAGACAAAGGGGACACTTTAGATGACCATTTTGAATTAGTTGTTTTTTCACATGCTTTGAGTTGGTTTGATTCAAATGAGGGTTTGGGGTTTCTTTTAATCCCCACTTCATTTTGATGCAAAAAATGAATATGATGCACTCACATGTTGTCCTATGACATCTAGCTAGGGATGTGACAGCTCACCCCAACTCAAAAGAATCTCGTCCCGAGATTTTGAAGTGATCGGGAAGAGCACGGGGTACTCTAGTCGAAGACGATCTTCTCTTTCCCATGTGGGCTCCTTTTCAGAATGGTGTGACCACTGAACCTTCAGAAACTTGATGTTCTGATGCCAAGTGGTACACTCAGCTTGATCAAGAATACAAACAGGGTATTCTCGATATGCAAGGTTATCTTGGAGATCAAGCGCTTCATGGTCCACTTCATGGACAGGGTCCGAGAAGGAACGCTTGAGTTGCGAGGCATGGAAGACATCATGAACCTTGGAAAGATGCGGCGGAAGTTCCAATTGGTAGGCAACCTCTCCTCGTTTAGCAAGAATGCAAAAAGGTCCAATGTAACAAGGAGCCAACTTGCCCTTGATACCGAATCGATGGGTACCCTTCAGAGGTGTAACCCGAAGGTAAGCCTTCTCGTCAACTTCATAGGTCACAGCCTTATGATGGCGATCATATTGGCTCTTTTGACGAGATTGGGCTGTTTTCAACTTTTCACGAATAATGTGAACTTGCTCCTCTGCATCCTGGATCATATCCGGGCCAAAGAGTTGCCTCTCTCCGGTTTCTGACCAGTTAAGAGGTGTTCGACAACTTTGTCCATAGAGAACTTCAAAAGGGGCTTTGCCCAAGCTGGATTGATAACTATTGTTATAAGCAAATCCGGCAAATGGAAGACACTTCTCCCATTTCATACCGAAGGATATAACACAAGCTCAAAGCATTTCTTCGAGGATTTGATTGACTTGCTCAACTTGACCACTTGATTGCGGATGGAAAGCAGTGCTAAAGGATAGATGAGTCCCCATGGCGGTTTGAAAACTTTCCCAAAATCGGGAAGTAAAGATACTTCCGCGGTTTGAGTTAATCTCCAATGGAACACCATGAAGAGAAACTATTCGAGAAACATATAACTCCTCTAGCTGGCTAGCAATTATACTCTCCCGAATAGGAAGATAATGAGCCACTCTGGAAAGGCGGTAAATGACCACAAAGATAGCATTATTCCCTCTCTTTGTCCTGGGAAATCTGGTAATGAAATCCATACTGACCTTATCCCATTTCCATTCAGGAATAGCTAAAGGTTGAAGGGTGCCAGCAAGCCTTTGATGTTATACCTTTACGCGACGACAAACGTCGCAGTTAGCAATGAACTGAGCAATTTCTCTCTTCATCCTAGTCCACCAGAACCTCTGGCATAGTTCCTGATACATGTTGGTACTACCCGGATAAATTGTGAGAGGGGAATAATGAGCCTCCTTAAGGATCAGCTGTCTGAAGCGTGTGCTCTTGGGAACCACCAACCGGTTCTGAAAGAACACAACACCCTCATCGTCCTTGGAGAAATCTTTAGCATTTCCGCTAGCAATATTCTCCTTGATCCGAGATATACCCTTATCGTACTTCTGGACAACTACTATTTGATCCTTAAGAGTAGGTTTCGCCACCAGGTTGGATAGGAATCCTTGAGGAACAATATTGAGGTTTAACTTTCAAAATTCCTCATAGAGAAGTGGTTGACCTTGTTGTAACATCAGGTTGTTACAATAAGACTTACAACTTAGTGCACCAGCCATGACATTGGCTTTCCCCGGGGTGTAAGTTATCCCTAAGTCATAATCTGTAATCAACTCAACCCACCGTCTTTGCCTGAGATTCAAATACGGCTGGGTGAAAATATATTTCAGACTTTGGTGATCAGTGTAAATTTCGCAATGATTACCCAGAAGGTAATGTCGCCAGGTTTTTAGTGCATGGACCATAGCTGCAAGCTCAAGATCATGTGTTGGATAATTATCCTCATGTGGACGCAACTGTCGAGATGAGTATGCAATCACATGACGATCTTGCATGAGAATGCAACCTAATTCTTGTCGCGAGGCGTCACAATAGATAACAAAGTCCTTAGAGAAATCTGGTGGCACCAGAACGGGAGCAGAGGTCTGTCGTCTTTTCAACTCCTGGAAACCGTGCTCGCATTATGGAGTCCACTCGAACTTTTTATCTTTCTTGAGGAGTTCAGTCAGAGGTTTCGCAACCTTGGAGAAGTTCTCGACAACGCGGCGACAATAGCTCGCTAAGCCAAGGAAACTCCGAATTTGCTTAACCAATTTAGGTTGAGTCCAATCAAGGACGGCCTGAACTCTCTCGGGATTGACAACAATACCTTTACCAGAGATCACGTGGCCCAGATAGGTCACTTCTGACAACCAAAATTCACACTTGGAGAATTTGGCATATAGACGATGCTTTCAAAGCTTCATCAACACCAGCCTTAGATGCTTGGCATGTTCCTGTTCGTTCTTTGAGTAGATGAGTATGTCGTCGAGGTAAACCATGACGAATTTATCCAAATACTCCATGAAGATCGAATTCATCAAGCGAGAGAAGGTGGCTGGCGCATTGGTTAAACCGAAGGACATGACGGTGTACTCGTATTGGCCATAACGAGTAACAAAAGCTGTTTTTGGAATGTCCCCGTTTCCAATTCTGATTTGATGATTTCCCAACCTCAAATCCATTTTGGAAAAGACAGAGGATCCAGCGAGTTGGTCATACAAATCGTTGATCCTGGGGAGCGGATACTTGTTCTCTATGGTGACCAGATTCACTGGTCGATAATCCACAACCATCCGATCCGATCCATCCTTCTTGTTGACGAAGAGGACGGGACAAGCCCAAGGAGAAGAACTAGGATGGATGAAACCTTTCTTCAAAGCCTCGTCGAGTTGAATTTTAAGTTCGGCTAACTCCAAGGGTGCCATCTTATAGGGTCTTCTGGCTATTGGGACAATCCCTGGAATGAGCTCTATCACAAACTCAACATCTCTGATAGGTGGAATTCCTGGCAGTTCTTCTAGAAAGACATCCGAAAAGTCTCGGACTACAGGAATGTCTTCCAATTCTGGAAGAGGGCTAGCATTGAGGGAATAGAGTTGGCGCTTGGCTGCTCGAGTGGAGACATTGACTATCTCACCCGAGGGATGTGTAGGTTGAACATTCCTAGTATGAGTATTGATCTTAGCATAGTGGGCTTTTATCCAGTCCATGCCTAAGATGATATTGATGTCCGAAGACTTGAGGGCTATCAAAGATGCTAGGAAGACTAGCCTATCCCCAAGAATCTCATTGTCATGGCTCACCCTAGAAGTTTGCCATTTTGAACCAGGAGTCTGAACTACTAAAGGAGTAGGCATATCACAAAAAGACATGTTATGCAATTGTGCATAACTTTCTGAGATGAAAGAATGAGATGCCCAAGTATCAAATAGAACAGATGTTGGATGACTATTGACAAGGAGCATACCTAGGATAACATCAGGATCCTCAAGAGCTTCCTCAGTAGAAACATAGTTCACTCGTCCATGAGCGGGAGATGGCTTCACATAGAAGGCTTTTCCTGGCTTCCCATGTCCAACTGGCTTAGCATTGTTCTGAGGACACTCACGGGAGTAGTGTCCTGGTTCCCCACATTTGTAGCAGACCACGGTGGCACGGGGAGCAACATTGGCAGGAGGACCTCCAAATGGCCTGGCTAGAGGGTTCGGCTGAGTTGGGCGAGGCGCCTGGAAGAATGGCCTCGTGGTGTACCTTGGTGGTAGAGCTGCATTGGGCACCCACACCCGGCGTTTGTTGGAGCCCGAGCCAGATGCGGGGCTGAAGTCACGGTTGTGCTTCGTAGTGGCCTCGTAGTCAGACTGTCCAGTCTCGACATTGATGGCCTTTTTGACGAGAGCCTGGAAGGTTGTGCACTCATGCAGGCGTAGATATCGATGGAGCTCAGGACTAAGTCCCTTGCGGAACCTAGCATGTTTCTTGGCATTAGTTGAAACTTCCTCTGGAGCATAGCGAGCAAGATTGCCGAACTGAGGGCTATAGGCCTCCACTGACAGTCTGCCCTAGGTGAAAGCACATAACTCCTCTCTCTTGCGATCCATCAGCCCTTCCGAGATGTGATGGGTACGAAATGCCGCGTTGAATTCTGCCCAAATTGGTGTGGGGCCTGCAGGACGCATGGCTTCATAATTTTCCCACCACAGATTGGCGGGTCCTTCCAGAAAGCAAGTAGCAAAGGTCACCTTGTTGGCCTCGGATACGTTGGAAGTTCGGATCTTGCGAGACATGCTGGTCAGCCAGTCATCCACGTCGAGTGGGTCGACCGAATGATGATACTTAGGTGGGCACAACTTGACGAAATCACCGAGAGACACACCATCATTGTGATCATTGCGGGGAGCACGCGCTGTGTTCTGCTCAATTCGTTCCAATAGCCTGTTGGTCTCCCTTTTGTTCCGTTCGGCTTCAAGCATTAGTTCTGCCAAAGAGGGCGCGTGTGGCAGGTTCTCTTGCCTTGGCTGGCTTCCTTTGCCCTGCTCAGGGGCAGGCACGGGGTTATTCCTAGTTGCCACCATCCTGGGAAAACAAACCCATAACTTAGACATAGAGGACATCAACTCTAAGACATGAGATATGGAATGTACTGGACAACATGGCATGCATGGGTAAACACCCAAAAAACATGGTAATAACAGCTGCCCTATAAACACCATGATTCATACACACCATGACATAGTTCAGTACAAGCCCAAGCTGAAATACAAACTACAGAGAGATGACACAACTCATCGGAGGCATTACAAGCTTCCTATACATTATCTATCTACATCTCCGGAACTCAACTCTCAACCTTAGTCATATCCCACAAGACACGCAGGACTATGGCGATACAACTACTACCATACTAGTACTAACACCCATGTACTCAAGCATCGCCGTAGAATGCCTCATATAGGTTACCCTCGTGGCCCGGGAGCTGAACCTGAGGATCTGCAAACACTCTAGCCTGTGATACCTGGAAACCGTAAGGACACAGATGTGGCCTTGGTCCCCTTGTTGGTGGCAACAATGGTCCTCTAAGAGGGGTGATGCCTCCAACATCAGGCCAGTCTACGCGTGCTGTCAGATGAGTCCGCGATGGGTTCAACATCTCCAAATCTCCATAGCATGTCTGCACGACAGGTGCCAACTGCGTCAGGGCTGTCCAAAGACGTGCACGTGTAGCATAAAGCTCCATGCGAAGGGTACGTGCATCACGATCCCTGTTCTCCAACTTCTGAGCGGTCACCTGCAGCCTAGGGTCCTCATGAGAATGATCATAGTAGGCTGCGCTAAGATAGCTATCCTCTCCTCCCAGAAAAGCATGAACATAACAGAACTCTGTGTTCTGAAGCAGACCATGGGGAAACCTCATGATAGTCAGCATGGTGTAGGCCGCATCCTGAACTATCGTGTCTATGGTGACACCTAATCCATAAGTCCAGTGAAGCGGCTCTGCAGCTCCAGGATATGAAGGATATATCTTAACAGTACACAGATACTAGCTCTGGTTGAAATCTCGACACTGTTCCTCCACTGTGTACTCTGGCTACCAACGGTAACCAGCCTCCATCATAACTCTAACCAACATGGCCGTGTGACCCGGTACATCGATGCACCTGGTCAGACGGACCACCTGACAGGAAGGACGAGGGGCATCTGAAACAAAGAATGATGCAAAGACATTAGAGACTCCAGCAGAAATTGGACAACATAATGGTTGTAATTTCTCAAAAAGGATTTTGAGACAACTGCAAAAGATTGGAAAAGCATAACCACTCGACTTTGTAGACTCAAATCTCTTCTCCATCTGTTTGTCACACCAACAATACTTGAGTACCGACATTCACTTGCAAACAAACTAGCTAATAGTCCATGGTTAGTAACTCGTCATCCTAAGCAACAGATGAGAAGCGTACTTCTTATCCCCGTAGAAAAGATGAGAATGAATCAGAATAGAATAACTTGGGAAGAGGAGTAAAAAGAACCTTACGTTCCCTTCCACAATCAATTCCCCTACTTTTCTATAGTGGTTCTAAACTCAACTTCGACCGGTTTGGCTTCGTTGTCCTACAGTTAGTCAGGCTCTGATACCAACACTGTCGGGACCCCGATCCTAAGTCATATGAATCCAGACTGTAACATATCACATCACTTTGCGGCCTCACGCATGGTAAGCTCCATGGCTACAGCCTTACCTTAGTCGGGACCGTTTGCGTCTTTTGGCTCATGTATGTGAACATGTCGCTGGCAATCAAACGACAGAGAACCCGGGCCGACATGACTAGTAATAGAACCCAAGTGGCACATCCATACGGAAACACGCATACGTAACCCAGCAATGCAGGTGTCGACCTCAAGCGTGTGTAGACAAGTCATAGCTAGCTACAAGGACTCCATTACGCCGCGAGACATGAATGCCATCACTGCACGTAGACGAGTCGTAGCAGGCTACATGAACTCCATTACACCACGAGACATTTCCCTGAAGGGATAGACACATCAGCAAAGAAGGATACATGCCGGTCAATCAATGTGTCCGGAGCAGTAGCAAGCTACCAGGGCTCGGTGGAAGCACAAAGAGGCAGTTTCCTGTAAAGAGTACTACTAAAGGCATAGGACTAGGTGTTGGATACCATACATACCGTTGCACGTCACATATACGCACGACATGCCCGATATGCATAGATACAACTATGGCATCACAACATAACCATACAACAACACAACTTTTATTTAAGAGGCTCAAAAGAGCCTTGCATAATATGTTCTTATAGATAGGGTTCACATGACCCGACAATCAAGTCATACACACAAGTTCATACAAACCAAGAGGAAGCATAAAGCTATCTAAGTACAAAAAGATGAAAGGGTAAAAAGGCACATGGCTTGACTATCTAGAGCCCGCCATAGGGTATAAGGTCGTAGCTGGGACACCAGCTATTCAGCATCATCGACATCTAGATTGAACCCGCCTGATGGGTCCTGAGTCTCATCTGCAACATTTATTAAACAAACGTGAGTACAAACATACTCAGCAAGTCTTTAAAGCAGACCTAGACTATTCAAGCTCATGTATCAACAAGTGGAGTGGTGGAGTTTATACAGCAATGCCAGCTTTGACTCATGCCTAACCTACACTACACAATTTTAACTCTTTGTTTAGATTTTAGATATCGCACATGAGTCTGCTAACGCCATAACAATACACCACCATGGATTCACTTCCCTCTCCCGGGAGAGTTCCATCCACAATACTCACACTTGTCTTGATATTTTTATGAGTATCCATTTGATTATCTATGAACAGCATAAGCTTTCCAAGTAGTCCATATCCGAGGACGCAGCTATTCGAATAGTTTCATACCCTCCAGGGGTGTACTTCTTCACACACGCTCTCGCCACTTATCGTTGTGTGCTCATAAAACCATGCACCTCGGCAACCTTCAAGCGGAAGCCCAGCGAGGGAGTTGGCCACGACCGTTAATTACATAAGACCTCTACTCCAGGCTATCGCCTATTTGAGACTGAACCCGCACGAAAGTTCGGCCGAAGTTTCCGCTAGGGCCCCAAACGATGTGCACAAGGTTCCCAAGCCCACCATCCGGGTGACCCTTGGTACACCGTGCCATTGCCTACCACGTCGTAACCCACCCTAGGGTCAGCACTACACATGGCCTCCAGCATGCTATAAACACCAGAAACTACTTGCAACTCCTGGACTAAGGAATAAGCGATCGATAAGTCGAGAGGGTCAATTAAGTATCCCAACGTGTGGTAGTAACTAGTCTTGGATCACAAACACAGAACTTAGTTCCTAAGAACGGTCCCAATGAGACAACCCGCTATGTACTCCTAAATAGCCTCTCATCACTACCTTTACCAACTCGGGTTCATCATAAGCTTATCATATCAGAACATCATTATTTCACTCTAGTTCATCACCCAGATGAATCAAACCTGACACAACTCTAAGCATAGCAGGCAAAGTAAGCTAACCACATCATGGCACAAGCATCTACAAGGTATGCTAGGTTGCAAGGTTTAGCTATTTTCTGTGACAATGACAGGTCATGCAAAAGAATAGGTCCATCTACCGTGTATGACAGACAAGTGAACTGTTGTCCTAATGCAATAAACAAGAGCAGAGCGAGAGAGTGGGATGTTATCGGAATGATCAAAAGGGTTGCTTGCCTTGCTAGGAAGTGGGGAGGTTTTCTCCTTCATTGGAATACTCGGAGGTATCCTCAGAAGAAGGGCCTACCGCAATGCAGATAAATAGTGATCAATACACGCAAGTGCAACAATATGATGCATGATCATGACATGGCAGCATGTATGGATGAGCTAATGCAAGTATTGTCCAAGTTCATTTGAAGTGAGTTTGAATATAGGTTCAAAGTCGTTCTTCAATTCATATCTCATAAGTTAACCTATTAGTAAATATCAATGTTCATCTACATAGGTTGATCTAACATGCATGATAATAGCACCATTAGATTCATTGGATTTTTCTGATAAATTATCATATATAAATTATTTTCATTTGATTTACATATTAATTTATATGAATTTTTGAAGTTTTAAACATTTCCTGGATTTATTTTAAAACTAGAAATTGAATTAGAGCGTCAGCCTCACATCACTGTGACCTCAGCAGGTCGGCTGACCAGGCCAGGTCAAACCTGATATGCGGGGCCCGCATGTCAGTGACATAGGTCTAATCCCCACGCTGACCGGGGTTTGACCCGTAGTTGGAGCCCAGTGTCAGCCGCTGGGGGGCTGGTTAGCAGGGTGATTAGCCCCTGATGGCCCTGCCACGTCACCCCACCGGAGGCAAGCCGTCGGCAACCAAAGGGCGTGGCGGCGACTCGCCGGACTTGCTCTTCTGGCGGCCATTTAGTGCACAGAGGGCACCGGAGGGTAGCCCACGCACGTGCGCATCCAAAGGGGCGACAGAGGGGGCTCGGGGCCCACCGGAGCTACGACCAGCGACGAGCCGAGTCGCGGCGGGTTTTGGGCAGCAAGGGCACAACATCTATAGTGAGGGGCAGGCCACAAGGATAGGGGGGATCGACGCAGGGGCTCACCGCGAGGTGGTTGAGGAAGACGGTGAGCTCGGGGACGCGTAGATGGCCGCGAATCGCCGGAGAGGAGCACCGGAGCCGGAGCTTGAAGACGACGGCAGCCTCGGCGTAGAGGGGCTCCCAACGGCTACTAGGTCCACGAGGAGGATGAGGGGGTCACGGCGGAGCTTTTGGCGGTCTTGGGAGGGCACGGGGGTGGCTGGAAGTACGGCGGCGAGGCTTCAGCGCCGTCGGCCATGGCGAGCAGAGGGGGAAGAGAGAGCGCGCGAGAGAGAGTGCGCAGGGGAGAGAGGGGAGGAGAAGAGGGCCACGGCGAGAGGCCTCGTGCTGGTGCTCTCGGAGCCCTCCAAGCAGCAGCCAGGCAGGGAGGAGTTGGTCGGGCGCATGCCCGCGCGCGGCGAGCGCGTGCCCCTGTCCTCCTGGTGAGAGGACGGGGATGACTGGCACGGGCCAGTTGGGCCGGCTCCCCCTGGGCTTCTTCCTCTTTTTCTTTTTCTTTTTCTCTCTGTTTTCTAATTCTGACATTTGTTTTATTTCTTTTTCAGGTACAAATGCTATAATAAAATATTCCAAATATTTTATAGAATTAAGTTTGAACATTTCAAACTTCTGTAAAAAGTTTCAGGATATTTTGAAATCTAAAATAATGATAATGCTTTATTTGGCATTTTCAGCAGCTTTGTTATTTATTTTAAATTTCTATAAATGTTCAAATATTTAAGATGGCCCCTGATATATTCATGTCCATATTTATCAGACATAGGGGAAATTTTAGATGACCATTTTGAATTAGTTGTTTTTTCACATGCTTTGAATTGGTTTGATTCAAATGAGGGTTTGGGGTTTCTTTTAATCCCCACTTCATGTTGATGCAAAAAATGAAATATGATGCACTCACATGCTGTCATATGACATCTAGCTAGGGATGTGATAATCATATTGTGGAAAATGTTTCCGAGCATCAGGCTGTTTGTCCTTCCAAGGCTGGAGTGAAATACCGAGAGCTCTATCTGAAGTTTGGGCATACTGGTGACATCTCGCTAAGCAAAATGATGGATATCGCCACTTGGTACGCCAATGGCAAAGTAGAAGACCACCTCCACAGTGGAAAAGGAAAAGCAATCAATAATGATGCCGACAGCAATCCCAGTCGGAAGCAGAAGTGGAAGGCTGATGGCTCTATCCAAGCAGAGGTAGCCACTCTGGCGGCCCAAGGAAAGAACAAGGGGAAGTCCAAGGGACAGTTCAACCCCAAGAAAGGAAAGAATTAGTCAGGGACCGATATGATGGATCTACTGTGTGCAATCCTCACGAGGAAAGATGAAGAAGGTAACTTGATATTGCCCAAGCATACCACTCGGCAGTGTCGAGTGCTCATTCAGCAGTTCAAAGAGACTTCGTCGAGTGCGAAAACTCCTGAGAAGGATGATGAAGACAAAGAAACATTTCCTGATGTCACTGCTACACTGATGATTTTTGCTGTTGTTGAAAGCAAGAGTCGATTGAAGGTCATCAACAGGGAGGTCAACATGGCCATACCTACAACCCCCACCTACCTCAAGTGGTCTCAGACCGCCATCACATTTGATTAGTCGAATCATCCTGCTCACGTGGCCACTCCCGGTTGACAGGCTTTGGTAGTTGATCCGGTTGTGGGGGGCACTCGACTCTGCAAGGTCCACATGGATAGTGGCACCAGTCTGAACATCCTTTACACAGATACCCTTAAAGGGATGGGCATTCCGATGTCCCGACTCAGTGAGAGCAACATGCAATTTCACGGAGTCATCCTATCGTGGTTTTGTCACGGCAGATGTCCGGGTGAACAGACTTGGATTCGAGGCCAATCGCTAAGGTGATGGACTCAAAGGGGTTGATTGGGATCAAGGACACGAGTTTACCCAGGTTCGGCCCCTCAAGTATAGGTAATAGCCTACGTCCTGCTTGTGTTGGTATTGCTTGGTGTATCGATTACAAGGGAGCGAATTGCTTGACCTAGTTCTCGATCTCTCTCCTCCTCTCTAAGTTGCCCCTGGTCTCGCCTTTATATAGGAGGTCAAGACCACGAGTCATACAAGTCATAATCAACTCTCACTACGTGTCTGAATCCGTCTCTACATTGCCTTGCCTTCCTGAGCAAGTTGTCTCCGAGCGGCTCACCCGCCCGGGTCTTCATGCTTTCTCTGTCCGGGCCACGTCCCAGCCCATCTTGTTAAGCCGCCCAACGTCTTGGGCTTACATCTTCACGGCCCATCCTTGGGCTGGTGTACAAGCCGCCACGTGTGACCCGGTGCCCCAGAGGCGGGTCTCACCGTGGGGTTATATCCCCAACATTAGGCCCCAGGTTGATTTGAGCTTGCTCACTTCAGCCTCCTTCTCAATCATCGGTGAGTCTCCCTTATGTTACCTAAAAGTAAAAAACTGAACCGCCGTGACACCATGTCAAATCTGTTAGAAAAGATCCTCTGACGTCCGCGACGAATCTTTTTCCCTATTAAATGGATGGCTCGAGAATCGAGGCGTCCGCCTCGGTCAAATAATATTCGTCGCCTGGATTTTCACGCCTGTTTCCACCTTTGCCTATTAAATAGGACCGCGAAGGGTGGCATTTGTTTTTCCTTCCCGCTCGCTCTTCGTCTTCTTCCTTCCGACGCCGCTGCTCCAGCACACCTCACTCCGGTAACGTCTTCACACCGTCGTCGTCGAGGCCGCTGCATCAACCTGTTTGTTCCAGAGTTCTGCCCGCGTCCGCCGCGCCATCTCCGGTAAGTCTTTCCTCCCCTAGATCCATAGCCATTTTGGTAGAGTTTCACGGGTTCTTCCGCCTCTTTGAACATGAGCTTCTCTCCAATGCCAGCCATGCTTTCTCCATAAAAACTCAATGATATGCTTTCCACATTGTAGCATTCTGTAGAAAACCGATAGCAGCACCGCACAGATCTGCAACTGCTCCGCCTGCCGTTCTCAAACTTTTGCCGTTTCGACAGTTCGTCGCTAGGTTTGAAATAAAACCATTTTTCTCTGTTTTGTAGATCCGTAATCTTAGAGATATGTTGTGAAGTCTGTTTTCCACACTTAGCCAAATTTTGCCTTGTCTTCTCACAAATTTGTACCACCATGAAGTTCCGACTCTCACTAACCAGCTCCTGGCGGCTTAGCATTGTAAAATCTTAAGCCTTTAGCCAGCCTTAGTTGCCTGGCATCTCCTGACCTGCCAAACGTTGTTTTACTTGGCGCAGTTTTGAGTTGCTACCATCTCTCGTGCATCCAATTCATGCAATTGGGTCGGCTCTGCCATCACCAAAGAATTCTTGATGGATTTTGTCAATGCGGGTACCATACCCACCAAGGATTTCATCCATTGGCGGGTTTTGGGTAACGAGCTAAGGTCCATTCCTCAGAAGGGTGAAGTAGTTGCGTTTTCAGATCACGTTGAATGCGGGTTTGTACCCCCCGGCTCAAGATTCTTTCGAGATGTTGTCCACTTCTACGAGCTGCGCCCTAAAGACCTTGCTCCCAACTCCGTTTCTAATATATGCAACTTCCAAGTACTCAGCAAAGTCTACATGCAAACAAAACAATCTGTTGGTCTCTTTCATGAGTTTTTATATGCAAACCGCCAGACAGAGGTGAAGGTCGTCCCAAGCTTGGAACTTGGCGGAATTTCTATTCACAGGCGCCTGGACATAAACTTTCCGGTTGTTCAGATGCCAAGGCATCCAAAAGATTGGAACAAGACTTGGTTCTACTGCAAAGATACCTCCCCAGAAGGAGAGCAGCCCCTGCCGGGTTATCGGCCATCCCGGCTCAAGACGACCTCTGAACTTCCTGGCCGGTTGTCAACTGCTGAACGGGCGAAGCTCGAGCCGGCTCACGCCAAGATTAAAGCCCATATGGCCAACGGACTGACGGGACTAGACTTGATCCATTGCTGGATTTATTGGAGGATCATGCCCTTGAGTCGGAGAAGTTGCCTTATGTGCGAATATCCGGGCCAGTATGATGATTCCCTCTGCTTCAGCCGGACAACGTTAAGACAGGATGATATTACAACTGTCATCCAGAGTCTTGTCCACGAAACTTCACGAGCTTGTTGTGCCATCGGGTTGGCACCTTTTTGTGCCGTTAACCCGGCCCCAGATGTAGGGCGACTCTTTATACTTTCCTCTCTTTATTCGATATGTCTTGGCAATCCCCTCACCATTTGTCGGCTTATATTTTTAGGCTAACTCCGACTTCTGGAAGAAAAAATATGTTCCTCCTCTGAAGAAGTCAAGGAAGAAGACCGTGGCCAAGAAGAAGAAAACCATTCCTCGGGAAGAGCCGGAAGAACAGCCGGAATCAGATGGCTCAGAGGTATAACTTGACTATTTTTGTCGCCTCTTTGTTCACCTTATTGACAGCAACCATTCACAGGACGAGACCGAGACCAGCCACGCCAACGCTCCTAAGGTAACTTTATGTTTCATCTGACTCATACTACTTTGTACCCCAAAAGAAGCATTGGGTCTTTTGAGAAGTTCCCCTTTCTAATCCTCTAGCTTACTTAGACCCCCAATTTCTTTTGAAAAAGCAACAGCAAGCCGCCCGACGCCAGACCCGGAGCGCCGGCTCTACTGTTCTCATGTCCGGGCTGCCTAACTCCCCGGCTCAAAGGAGGCATCCAGCTGAGGTATATATTCCTTCTCTTCTTGATTTGACTAATCCTTCCTTTGTAATTTCAAGATTGCCTTATGTTACTAGACGAAGGAAGACCAACAAGTCCTCCCCTGGCCCTAATGTCCAAGAGCCGGAGCCTGCCAAGCCGGATGCTCCCATGCCGGATGTTGATCCTTCGGAGGCTTCTAAGGAGGCACCTAAAGAAACTTTCCTTCTATAGTGCCGGCGGCTGACGATGTGATTCCTGAGAGTCCTCCAAGGGACCATTCCAAGCCACCCATCCCTGTAAAGGTTGCTGATGAAATAGCTACTCTGGATGTTTTTATCACTAGCACCGGTTTCCATTCTCCTCAACCTCATGTGCTAACAAAGCATAGTGAGACTGCTGAAGCCTCCAAGAAGCTAGAGTTTGAGCTCCCTACCCTTGAGAAGATGACAACTGATGAACTTCATGCTGGTTATTTGGACCGGCTATCCACAAGCCGGGACCTAGAGCTGAAGCTTGTCAATTTAATGAAGAAGAAATATGAGGTATTCTTGACTCTCCTTATACCCTTGCGTAGCCCCCAAGAGCTGGGTTAATTTTGGCTGGTGATAATCCGGGTCTTCCAAACCTGCTAGAAGTAGAAATGCTTAGCCTGTAGGCCTCAACTTACTTAGAAGTAATCGCAAATCATTATTCGTAGCCCCCAAGGGCCGACTCAAATTTTATGACATTGAGCTAGAGCTTTATTAAAGATAGCTATTAGAGCCAATTATAGCTCCCAAGGGTCGGCTCAATCTTGTTAAATTTGAGTCGGATCTTTATTCAAGATAGCTAGTAGAGCCAATTGTAGCCTCCAAGGGCCGGCTCAATTTTTTTAAATTTGAGTCGGATCTTTCCTTGGACCAACTTGAAAAGCCAATGTGTAACCCCCTAGTTCCGGGTTAACTTGATAAAGATGATCCAGAACTGCCTTTTAATCTAGGAGATCAAATAAACATTAACCCCCAAGTGTCATACATATTACCTGCAATCTATTTGAGAATTGCCGAATCTTTTAAAATTCTCCTCCTGACGGCTCATTCCATACTTTGCTTTGTCACAGGAAGCTTTAAACGAAGCCGGATAAGAAATGGTTGGCTTAAAAAATAATCTAGCCACGCAGCAGGCCGCCCGAAGTGAAGCTAATGAAAAATGTCGGCTCCTCTCTGAAGAACTGACCAAGATTAAGGCCGACTTTGCAACCTTCAAGGAATGTGCTAAGACTGAACAAGACGCCCTGACTCAACGGGCGGATGATGCTGATCAGCGGCTTATGATCGTGTCTGATGAGCTGCAGTCTTTGAAGTGCCACATCAAGAAGATGACAGCCGCCATCTTTGGTAAGTATTTGATAACTTAACTCAATTTGTGTATTGTACTTGTGCTGGTGACTCATGACGAGGCGTCCATCTTATGCAGGTCCTAGGAGCCGCCAACTTGCCTCCGACAGCTTGCTACCCCTGAAGGCCATGTATACTCTGACAAAACAGCTTTACTGTGGCGCTGTGTGTACGATCAAGGCTGTACTGTACAAGGATACTACCCCTTCAACTATCAAAGGGGTCTTAGAGCTTGTGTCCATGCCGCCAAAGCAAATTGTAGAGTTGAAGAGATCAGCCGCCCGTCAGGGGGCGATCGCAGCCATAAGCCAGGCATTGGCTTTTGCTCCAGAGTTGACTCCGGATGATATGATGGATGGGTTTCCCTCCAAAAAAGATGATGGCTCCGAGTTTACAGAGGCTGACTATCCACAGTGTGTGAAGGCTTCCAAAGTCCTTGCCTCTGTATTAGCAGAAGAAGTCAACCTGGAGATATATCAGGCGGCTTACAGCGTTGACCAGAAAAGAATCCATAGCCCTCTCTTTGAGTCCAAGGATCTCAAGCCTGCCCGCAGTAAGAACCTTTTTGCTTCTGAACTTGACCCGGCCCCCTTCTTTGAAGAAGGAACCTTTGTGGCTTTAACCAACTGCAACTGGGACTTGGCAAATCTTCAGATCAAGGCATTCGAAGACCCGGAGCAGTGTGACCCGTCGGCCAGCTGATCGCGCTGTGAACGCCTGTTGATAACTTGGCTCTTGTGACCCACCATGAGCGGTGTGAAACACTTGAAATATTTTTGGGCTCTACAAAGATCATATGTAATAGGCTTGTATTAACTTTGCTTTTGCCTGAACTGTGCCATCGTGCACATCAATAGTCCGACTTAATATATATATGCCATCTTTCTTGCACTTCATATAGGATGCTTTGCCGGCTCTTGGTAGCTTATTTGACCTGCAAGAATAGATGTATCTGGACATTATTAGGAGGGCGGCTTAAAAGCATAACCCAAAAGATTCTGTATCTTCCTAACGTGTTGACGGAGTTAACTATATGGCTTAAGAGACGGTTGATAGGGTATGATAAGCTACACCCGGCGGGTGGGAAGCCCCCTGGACAACCAAGTTGACTTGTGAACTTTTTTGTCTTAAGAGCTGGCTGATAGGGTCTAATAAGCTACACACGGTGGGTGGGAAGCCCCCTCGACAACCAAGTTGACTTGTCAACTTTTTTGGCTTAAAAGCCGGCTAATAGGGTCTGATAAGCTACACTCGGAGGGTGGGAAGCCCCCTGGACAACCAAGTTGACTTGTCAACTTTTTTTGGCTTAAAAGCCAGCTGATAGGGTCTGATAAGCTACACTCGGAGCGTGGGAAGCCCCATGGACAACAAAGTTGGCTTGTCAACTTTTTTGGCTTAAAGGCTGGCTGATAGGGTCTGATAAGCTACACCCGGAGGGTGGGAAGCCCCCTGGACAACCAAGTTGACTTGTCAACTTTTTTGGCTTAAAAGCCGGCTGATAGGGTCTGATAAGCTACACCTAGAGGGTGGGAAGCCCCCTGGAGAACCATGTTTGGATCTTTCTTGCATGGATGAAGATATACGAAACGACAGAGGCCCCGGCTTGCAGGGATGCTAATTTATTCATATATAAACATTATATGTACAATGATAGTGTACAATGTCGAGTCTCGATGACTTAAGTGTAGTAAGGCCGCATATACGCTATTCCACGACCGGCGGGTCTCCTGACCCGAGGTATCTGAGTCGTCTCGGATATCAATGAGGTAATATGACTCGTTGTTGAGATTTCTGCTGACCACAAAGGTCCTTCCCATGGAGGAGATAGCTTATGCATATTTGTCTGATCTTGAATCAGCTGCAGCACTAAGTCGCCTTCTTGAAACGTCCGGGTCTTGACTCTGCGGCTATGATAGTGGCACAGGTCTTGCTGATAAATCGCCGAACAAGCATCCGCCAGCTCTTGTTCCTCCTCCAAGGCATCCAACGCGTCCTGACGTGCCATCTCATTGTCCGTCTCAATGTAAGCTGCCACTCGTGGCGAGTCATGCCAAATGTCACTTGCTAACATGGACTCTGCACCGTAAACCATGAAGAAAGGTGTATAACCTGTTGATCTGTTGGGGGTAGTACTGATGCTCCATAAGACGGACGACAATTCCTCCACCCAATAACCCGGTGTTCATTGTAAAGGAACCATAAGCCGGGCCTTGATACCTCTCAGGATTTCTTGGTTAGCATGCTCCGCCTGACCGTTGGACTGTGGATGAGCAACCGCCGAAACATCTAGCCCGATGTGTTCAAGGTCAGAGAACATTTTCATAGCCCCCTTAGACAGATTCGTGCCATTGTCTGTGATAATTCTGTTAGGGTAACCAAAACGGTAGATCGGCTTTTTGATAAATTGAATTGTTGTAGCTGCATCACACTTGCTGACCGGATCAGCCTCTACCCACTTGGTAAACTTATCAACCACCACCAAGAGGTGCGTCTTCTTGTCCTTGGATCTCTTGAAAGGCCCGACCATTTCAAGCCCCCAGACTGCAAACGGCCAAGTAATTGGTATCATGCACAATTCCTGAGCCGGAACATGAGCATGTCGGCCGAACTTTTGGTAGCCGTCGCACTTGCGGACCAGATCCTCTGCATCCTTGTGAGCTGTCAACCAGAAGAAACCATGCTAGAAAGCCTTGGCCACCAGAGATTTTGAACCGGCATGATGTCCGCAATCACCAGCATGAATTTCATTTAAGATCTCCTTACCCTCCTCTGGTGAGACACAACATTGAAGCACTCCGGTGACGCTACACTTGTGTAACTCGCCATTGATTATCGTCATGGATTTAGACCGTCGGGTGATCTGTCTGGCCAGATTTTCATCATCAGGTAACTTGCCTTGAGTCAAATATGCCAAGTAAGGCATAGTCCAATCCGGAATAGCATGTAGAGGTGCCACCAATTGTCCCTCCGGTTAGGAACAACCAAATCTTCCTCTAAGGGTAATTTGACAGTCAGGTGATGTAAAACGTCCAGAAAGATATTGGGCGACACCGGCTTTCGCTGAGAGCCTAACCTTGAGAGGGCATCAGCCACCTCGTTCCTACGACGATCAATGCGATCCACCTGATAACCCTTGAAGTGACCGACAATGATATCCACCTCCTAACGATAAGCCGCCATCCGCGGATCCCTGGAATCCCAAGTGCCTGAAACTTGCTGAGCCACAAGATCTGAGTCGCCAAAGCACCTTACCCAGCTTAAGTTGATATCCTTAGCTACCATGAGTCCATGAAGCAGAGCTTCGTACTCAGCTGCATTATTAGTGCAAGGGAACATCAGCCGAAGCACATAACATAACTTGTCACCTTTGGGAGATGTTAAAACAACTCCTGCCCCTGATCTTTCCAGCTGCTTGGATCCATCAAAGTGTATTGTCCAGTATGTGTTATCCGGCTTTTCTTTGGGCGCTTGACACTCTGTCGAGTCATTTATGAAATCCACAAGGGCTTGAGACTTGATAGCCGTATGAGGTACGTATTTCAGATTGAGAGCCCCCAGGTCCAATGCCCACTTAGCAATCCTACCCGTGGCTTCTTTGTTTTGAATTATGTCTCCCAACGGGGCAGAGTTGACCACGGTTATCTGGTGTCCTAAGAAGTAATGCTTTAATTTGCGATTGGCCATGAACACCCCATACACTAGCTTCTGCCAATGTGGATATCTCTGCTTGGACTCTGTAAGGACCTCACTGATATAATAAACCAGGCTCTGAACCGGATACTCTTTCCCTGCTTCCTTGCGCTCGACCACAATTGTAGCACTGACAGCCTGGTTGTTATCCGCCACATATAGGAGCAAGGGCTCTTTCTCAGCCGGAGCAGCTAAAACCGGCGGCTCAGTGAGCTGCTTCTTGAGCGCCTCAAACGCTTCACCCGCCGTTGTACTCCAGAAAAAATTGTCTGTCTTTTTCATCATTTGATAAAGAGGGATGGCTTTCTCACCAAGGCGGCTTATGAACCGGCTCAATGCGGCGATCCGCCCTGCCAGGCATTGGACATCATTGATACAAGCCGGCTCAGCCAGGGAGGTGATAGCCTTGATATTATCTGGGTTAGCTTCAATACCATGCTCAGAAACCAGAAATCCCAAGAGCTTGCCAGCCGGAACACCAAAGACACACTTTGCCGGGTTAAGCATCATCTTATAGATCTGCAGATTGTCAAAGGTTTCCTTTAAGTCATCAAGCAGGGTCTCCTACTTCCTTAACTTGATCACAATATCATCCACATAAGCATGAACGTTGCGTCCAATCTGGCTGTGAAGACAATTCTGCACACAGAGCTGATAAGTCGCCTAGGCACTCTTGATCCCAAAAGGCATAGACACATAGCGGAAGGCTCCAAAAGGCATAATGAAAGCTGTCTTCTCTTGGTCCTTAACCGCCATCTTGATCTGATGATATCCCGAATAAGCATCCAGGAAGCATAAGCTTTCGCAACACGTCGTAACATCAATGATTTGATCAATACGAGGGAGAGCAAAAGGATCAGCTGGACAGGCCTTGTTAAGATCCATATAGTCCACACACATACTCCATGTACCGTTCTTATTGAGCACAAGCACTGGGTTAGCAAACCACTCCGGGTGAAAGACCTCGATGATGAAACCCGTCGCTTAGAGCCGGGCGACCTCTTCCCCAATGGCCTTGCATCTCTCCTCATTGAACCGTCATAGAAATTGCTTGACAGGTTTAAACTTAGGATCCACATTATGGTTATGCTCAACGAACTCTCTCGGTACAGTCGGCATGTCAGAAGGTTTCCATGCAAAGATGTCCCGATTCTCACGGATGAATTCGATGAGCGCGCTTTCCTATTTGGGATCCAAGTTGGGCCCAATAATGAACTATTTGGATGAGTCACCCGGAGTGAAATCCACTGCCTTGGTATCGTCCGCCGAAAAATTGAGGGGCGGCTCAACCTCTGTGGTAGGCTTCTTCAGCGGAGTCATATCCTCCGGGTCAACATTTTCCTTATAGAACTTGAGTTGTGCCTCAGCACAACTGGCTTCCGCGTAAGCTGCGTCCCCTTCTTCGCACTCAATAGCCATATTCCTATCACCATGAATAGTAATCGTGCCTTTTAACCCAGGCATCTTGAGCTGTAAGTAAATATAACAGGGCCTAGCCATGAACTTAGCATAAGCCGACCGCCCAAATAATGCATGATAAGGGCTCTTGATCTTGACCACTTCAAACCACAAGGATTCCACCCTGTAGTTGTACTCGTTGCCAAAGGCTACTTCCAAAGAAATCTTGCCCATCGGGTAAGCTGACCTTCCCGGTACTACACCGTGAAAAACTGTTGATGAGGGCTTAAGGTCTTTATGAAGCAGCTTCATCCGCCGGAAGGTATTATAATACAGGATGTTGATGCTACTGCCACCATCCATGAGCACCTTATTCACCATATATCCTCCCACTTGGGGGGCAACTACCAGGGCTAGCCGCCCCGGGTCATCGACATGCGGCGGGTGATCCTCCCGGCTCCATGTTATGTCATACTCAGACCACTTCAAGTATTACGGCAGAGCCGACACGACTGCGTTAACCGCTTGCTTGCGCAATTTCTGATCCCGCTTATTAAGGCTGGTCGTAAAAACATGATACTGGCCCAAACTGAGCTGCTTTGGATTACTCTGATACCCGGATTGATTACGCTGTTGCTGATTATTGTTACCAGAGTGCTGAGCATCTCCTCCTTGATTGCCCTGACCGTGATGACCGGACCCTGAGCCGCCGGATCCAAATGCGGCTCCTGACCCGCCTAGTCCTGAGCCGCTGAGCGGGCCACCACCATGGTTGTTGTGCTGTTACATGTTATAGTTCTTGAACTTCTGCATGATGTGGCAATTACCCCATGTGTGCCCCGCAGCTCTATCGGGCCGGCTATGCTCCGGACAAGGTTTATTGAGCATTTCCTCCAAATTGAAAGGAGTCTTATTTTTGTTAAAAGGCGGTCTAAACATCCCATTGCCCTTAGGATGATTCTGGCCGGTGCTTGCATTGGCCACCAGTTCTGACCCGCCATCCGAGTTCTTTCGCTTGCCCTGGTTACCATTATTTGCCGCACCCTTGCTCTGGTTGTTCTTTTTACCTTGGCCGGCCTTCTCCTCATCAGAGCATGGATCCTTCATGTTATCAGAGTCAGCATACTTTGTGAGAGCCACCATAAGTTCTCCCATGTCCTGACACGTACGCTTGAGCCGGTCGAGCTTTTGCTTCAGAGGGACGAAGTGACAGTTCTTTTCTAGGATCAGTACCGCTTGAGCCGCCGTGATCTGTTCAGATGAGTGGATGATGGTCGATACCCGTCGGACCCAATGATGAGCCGACTCATTCTCCTGCTGGACACAATGATCGAGATCCACAATGGTCATAGGTTGTTTGCAAGTCCCTTGAAAGTTTTTAATGAACCTTGCCCTCTACTCAGCTGTCAGGATGCCGATCCTAAGTCATGTGAATCCAGACTGTAACATATCACATCACTTTGCGGCCTCATGCACGGTAAGCTCCACGGCTGCAGCCTTACCTTAGCCGGACTGTTTGCGTCTTTTGGCTCACGTATGTGAACATGTCACTGGCAATCAAACGACAAAGAACCCGGGCTGACATGACTAGTCATAGAACCCAAGTGGCACATCCATACAGAAATAGGCATACGTAACCCAACAATGCAGGTGTCGGCCTCAAGCGCGTGTAGACGAGTCATAGTAAGCTACAAAGACTCCATTACACCGTGGGACATAAATGTCATCACTGCACGTAGACGAGTCGTAGCAGGCTATAGGGACTCCATTACACTGCGAGACATTTCCCCGAAGGGACAGACACATCAGCAAAGAAGGATACATGCCGGTCAAACAATGTGTCCATAGCAGTAGCAAGCTACCATGGCTCGATGGAAACACAAAGAGAGGCAGTTTCCCATAAAGAGTACTACTAAAGGCACATGACTAGGTGTCGGATCCCATACATACCATTGCATGTCACACGTACACACGACATGCCCGATATGCATAGATACAACTATGGCATCACACCATAACCATACGACAACACAACTTTTATTTAAGAGGCTCAGACGAGCCTTGCATAATATGTTCTTACAGATAGGGGTCACATGACCCGACACTCAAGTCATACAAACAAGGCGGAAGCATAAAGCTGTCTGAGTACAGACAGATGAAAGGGTAAAAAGGCACATGGCTTGACTACCTACAGCCCGCCACAGGGCATAAGGTCGTAGCTGGGACACCAGCTATTCAGTATCATCGACATATAGATAGGACCCACCTGCTGGGTCTTGGGTCTCATATGCAACATTTATTAAGCAAACGTGAGTACAAACGTACTCACAAGTCTTTAGAACACACCTAGTCTATTCATGCTCATGTATCAACAAGGGGAGTGGTGGAGTTTATGCAGCAATGCCAGCTTTGACTCATGGCTAACCTACACTACACAATTTTAACTCTTTGTTCAAATTTTATATATCACACACGAGTCCACTAACTCCATGACAATACACCACCATGGATTCACTTCCCTCTCCTGGGAGAGTGCCATCCACGGTACCCACACTTGTCTTGATATTTTTATGAGTATCCATTTGATTATCTATGAACAACATAAGCTTTCCATGTAGTCCATATCCGAGGACGTGGCTATTCGAATAGTTTCATACCCTGCAAGGGTGTACTTATTCACACACACTCTCGCCACTTATTGTTGTGCGCTCATAAAAACATGCACCTTGACAACCTTCAAGCGGAAGCCCAGCGAGGGAGTCGGCCACGACCGTCAATTACATAAGACCTCTAGTCCAGGCTATCGCCTATTTGAGACTGAACCCGCACGGAAGTTCGCCCGAAGTTTCTGCTACGGCCCCAAACGATGTGCGCAGGGTTCCCAAGCCCACCATTCGGGTGACCATTGGTACACCGTGCCACTGCCTACCGTGTCATAACCCACTCCTAGGGTCAGCGCTACGCATGGCCTCCAGCATGCTATAAACACCAGAAACTACTTGCAACTCCTGGACCAAGGACTAAGTGATTGATAAGTCGAGCGGGGTCATATTTCAGGGCCCAACATGTGGTAGTATCTAGTCTTGGATCACAAACACGGAACTCAATTCCTAAGAACGGTCCCAATGAGACAACCCGCTATGTACTTCTACATAGCCTCTCATCGCTACCTTTACCAAATCGGGTTCATCATAAGCTTATCACATCAGAACAACATTGTTTCACCCCAGTTCATCACCAGATGAATCAGTCCTGACACAACTCTAGGCATAGCAAGCATAGCAAGCAAAGTAAGCTAAGCACATCATGGCACAAGCATCTACCAGGTATGCTACGTTGCAAGGTTTAGCTATTTACTGTGACAATGACAGGTCATGCAAAAGAATAGGGCGTTAGCCTGACGTCACTACGATGTTGCAAGGTTTTCACCTGATTTACAAATTAATTTTTATGAATTTTTGAAGTTTTAAACATTTTTTGGAATTATTTTAAAACTAGAAAATGAATTAGGGCGTCAGCCTGACGTCACTACGATGTCAGCAGGTCGGCTGACCAGGCCAGGTCAAACCTGACAGGGTGGGTCCCTCATGTCAATGACTCAATCACTTAACTAGAGAATTAAAGCTAATCCTAATTACTTAATTAACACTGGGCCATTGATCAGTGACTAATTAGGTTAATTAATTTTGTTAATTAATTTTTGTCTTAATGTAATTATAATTAAAATTGTCAGTCCCACTTGCCAGTTGACCCAGGGTCGAACCCCATGGTCAACATCGATTGACTCGCCGGTGTTGAGCCGCCGGCGACTTCCGAGACGGTGGAGGGGTTCGGAACCTTTCCTCTGATGACCAAACGGGCGGTGGAGAGCACTGGGGGACCTATGCTCGAGCGCGCGTCGATCTAGCCCCAAACCAAAGGCTGGGGTGGTCGGAATCAACGTCGGCGTCGAGGGCAGCGGCGGCCGGAGCTCAGGCAGGTCCGGCTACGGCGCTAGAGAGCACGGGAGAGAAGGGGGAAAGGGGGAGGAGCACCAGCGGCTCACCGCGGTTCCAGCAGAGGCGATGACGAGGTCAGGGAAGGTCCGGACGGGGCGAAACACCGAGGCAGGGCTCCTTGCGCCTTCTAGCTTCACGGGGAGGACGAGGGGGTCGTGGCGGATCTCGGTGGCTACTCTACGAGGCGAGGGGGTGGCTAGAGCGACGACGGCTAGGTCGAGCAGGGCTCGGCCATGGCGACAGGGAGGAGGGAGAAAGCGAGAGAGAGAGAGAGAGCGCAGGGGAGAGAGGGAGAGGAGAAGAGGGCCATGGCGTGGCCTCGCGCTCGTGCGTCCGGGAGCCTCCAGGCAGCAGCCAGGCAGGGAGGAGGTGGCCGGGCACGTGCCCGCGCGCGGCGATCGCGTGCCCCTGTCCTCTTGGCGAGAGGACAGGGACGACTGGCACGGGCCAGCTGGGTTGGCTCCCCTATGGGCCTCTTTCCTTTTTTGCTTTTTTTCTCTCTGTTTCTAATTCTGACATTTGTTTTATTTCTTTTCAAGAACGAATGCTTTTATAAAATATCCCAAAAGTTTTATATAATTAAGTTTGAATATTTCAAACTCCTATACAAAGTTTGAGGATATTTTGAAATATAAAGTAATGATAATGCTTTATTTGGCATTTTCAGATATTTTATTTATTTTTGAATTGCTATAATTGTTCAAAATTTTAAAATGGCCCCTGATATATTCATGTCCATATTTATCAGACATAGGGAACATTTTGTATGGGCATTTTGAGTTTGTTGAGTTTTCACAAACTTTTAATTATTTTGATTCCAATGTGAGCTTGGGGCTTCTTTTAATGTCTATTTCATGTTGATGCAAATTTGAAATATGAAGCACACACATGCTGTCCTATGACATCTAGCTAGGGATGTGACATCAGCCCATGAATTGATGGTATTGGGTGGCAAACCCTTTAACCACGTGCGAGTCAGACCTTCAAGCATCATGATGAAGTACTTGTCACACACCGCCTCACTGACATCCAACATCTCCATAGCCAGCTCATAACTTTCGATCTAGGCCACCGGAGGTAAGTCGGCAGTGTAATTCAGGACCTTGCGAGGTCCTTTGAAATCCTTTGGCAACCGCTCACTCCGTAGAGCCGGTGCTAAACATGGCACTCCCACGGCCCTGGTGGTCACTCCCGCTCCTACTAAGATGGAGGGCATGGGCTCTTGGTGAGCCGATGTGGCCAAAGCCGCCGCCTCTTGCTGGTTTCTTGCCTGGTTTATGAGCGCCTGTATATCTAGAGCCGCCTGATCATCCCCTGGAGGCCTCCTGTGTCGATCGCTGCTACAAACCACCGGTGACTCATAACGTGAGCTAAAGCTGCGACTGGGGAGGGGGTTGAATGAACGCGGTTCTGCTGTAAGCAAATTTCTCTTTTGGGCCATCACCGTCTGAAGGTACCCAATGGCGTTCCATACCTCTTATGCAACTTTTGCCAATCATCCCAGGGAAGAAGGCCAAGTCACTCAGCCAGATTGCATTGGATGTGACATTCGGAATAGATAGAAATTTTCGAAAGGAAAAGTTGACATTTCAAGTCGTGGATTTCCAGAGTGCATATCATGCCATTCTGGGTCGGCCCGCATATGCTCGTTTCATGGCCCGTCCATGTTACGTGTATCTCAATTTGAAGATGCCAGGGCCCAAAGGTGTGATCACGACTACCAGCAATCGACAGCGGGCTGAGGAGTGCCTCCAACAGGGCTCCAAAATTGCCGATCTTCATATGGCTATGGTTGAGCTGGAAGAGTACAAGAAGAGCGCTGACCCTGCTAATTTGCTGCGTGCTAAGAAGCCTGCTTCCGAGTCAGCATTTTAGTCGGCAGGGGAAGTGAAGAAAGTACACATTCACCCGACAGATTTAATTGTCGCGCCGACCAATATATCGTCAACACTCGACAACAAATAGGAATCCGAGCTCATCCAATTCCTCCATGAGAACTGGGCATCTTCGCATGGAAGCCTGCTGACATGCTGGGAGTTCCCAAGGAGCTGGCTGAGCACCGACTGAAAGTTGACCCGAAGGCCAAGCCTGTCAAGGAGTATTTGCGTAGATCGGTGGCAGAGAAGCATAAAGCAATCGGCAAAGAGGTGTCTCATCTCTTCCAAGCCAAGTTCATTCGGGAGATTTACCACTCCGAGTGGCTCTCAAATGTTGTCATGGTTCCCAAGAAGGACAAGTCACTAGACATGTGTATTGACTTCAAGCATATCAATCGGGCCTACCCGAAAGATCATTTTCCACTCCCCCGCATAGATCAAATTGATGACTCGATTGCGGGATGCGAGCGTTTATCGTTTCTGGATGCTTACTCTGGGTCCCATTAGATCCGTCTGTTTGGCCCAAATGAAATAAAAACAGCCTTCATCACCATGCCATTTGGTTTGAAAAATGCCGATGCTACTTTCATGTGCATGGCAGAAGTGTTTACTCGACCAGATCCCTCGGAACGTCGAAGCAGACATGGACGATATAGTTGTCAAGTCCCGCAAAGGTTCCGACCTGCTGGCTAACTTGGCCGAAACTTTTGCCAATCCGAGGAGGTATGATATAAAGCTGAATCCGGCTAAGTGTACTTTCGGCGTCCCTGGCAGCAAGTTACTTCGTTTTCTTGTTTCCGAACGAGGGATCAATGTCAACCCTGAGAAAATCAACGCCATTACCAAAATGAAGACTCCTGTGCGAGTGCATGATGTTCAGAAGCTCACAGGTTGCTTGGCAACATTGAGTCGATTCATTTCTCGTCTCATTGAGAAGGCATTGCCTTTGTACTGACTGATGAAGAAGTCTGACACGTTCGAGTGGACTCCAGAGGCTGAAGAAGCATTTGTCGAGCTCAAAGCCCTACTCTCCACCCAGCCGGTGCTTGCTGCTCCTCGCAGCAAAGACCCTTGCTCCTGTACATCACGAGCACTAATCAGGTCGTCAGTATAGTGCTAACCGTCAAGCGGGAAGAGGAGGACAAGGCTTACAAAGTCCAACGTCCAATCTATTACATTTCTGAAGTATTGACTCCCTCGAAGCAAAGATATCCACACTACCAGAAGTTGGTTTATGGTATTTACTTGTCAACAAAGAAGGTGGCACACTATTTTCAGGACCACTCGATTTCAGTCGTCAGTGATGCTCCGTTATCCGAGATTCTCAACAATCGGGACGCAACTGGTTGAGTGGCTAAGTGGGCAATCGAGCTCCTTTACTTGGACATCAAGTTTGAAGCCAAGAAAGCGATCAAGTCTCAGGCACTTCAGATTTTATGGCCGAGTGGATTGAACAGCAACAGCCAATCCAGGTTCACTCGGCACACTGGACCATGTTCTTGGACGGTTCTAAAATGTTGAATGGGTCCGGTGCTGGCATTGTCTTGGTATCTCTGAAAGGCGATAAACTCAGTTATGTCTTGCAGATCCACTTTGATTCCTCCAACAATGAAGCAGAATATGAAGCACTTTTATATGGGTTGCGCATGGCTATCTCACTCGGCGTCAAGCGCCTGATGATTTATGGTGACTCGGATTTGGTGGTCAATCAAGTGATGAAAGAGTGGGATGTTCGAAACCGCGCTATGACTGGATACTGCAGTGATGTTAGAAAGCTCGAGAAGAAATTCGAAGGTCTGGAACTTCATCATGTTCCCCGAGTGAAGAATCAAGCGGCTGATGAGCTGGAAAAGATTGGATCCACTCGACGGTCTGTCCCTAGCAATGTGTTTTTGGAACACCTCCACACTGCTTCGGTACAGGAAGATCCTTTCACTGAAGAGCCTCCGCAAGCTATGAGCTCCACCGATCCGACTGAAGTCGATGTCCCTGTAGTTATTGATTTAGTCATGGAGGTTCTGGTCATCATTCCTGATTGGACGGTGCCCTATATTGCATATATCCTTAGACAAGAACTCCATGAAGATGAGACAGAAGCATGACAGATCGTGCGCAGGTCAAAAGCTTTATTGTGATCGGGGATCAGCTGTTCAGAGAAAGCGCGACCGGCATGATGCAGCAATGCATTTCCCCCAAACAAGGTCGAGTGATCCTGGATGAAATCCACTCGGGAACTTGCGTCCATCATGCGTCCTCACGGACAATCATCGCTAAAGCGTACTGAGCTGGTTTCTTCTGGCCACGTGCCAATGAGATGGCCAAAGACATTGTCGATCACTATGAAGGGTGCCAGTTCTATGCAAACTTATCTCACAAGCCTGCGTATGCTCTGAAGACAATCCCTCTTGCCTGGCCATTTGCTGTCTGGGGTCTAGACATGGTTGGTCCCTTCCGTACTGGAAAAGGCGGATTCACTCATTTTCTTGTTGCGGTCGACAAATTTACAAAGTGGATTGAGGCCAAGCCGATAAAGAAATTTAACTCTCATACGACGGTCACATTCATGAGGGAAATAATCTTCCGGTACGGGGTTCCCCATAGCATCATCGCGAATAATGGCACCAACTTCGACTCGGTAGAATTCAGACACTTCTGTACCTCCTAGGGCACTCGGGTGGATTATGCTTCCGTTGCACACCCCCTAACCAATGGTCAAGTTGAGCGAGCCAACGGCCTCATCCTGCAAGGTCTGAAGCCTTGTCTTATGTGCGACTTGGATCATGCTGTCGGGGCCTGGGTGTCAGAGTTGCCATATATTTTATGGGGCCTGAGAACAACTCCTAAGCGGTCGACTGGATGAACTCCCTTTTTCCTGGTCTATGGATCTGAAGTTGTCATGTCGAGTGATTTGTTTCACAACTCTCCCCGAGTGGGACTTTACTCTGAAGCTGAAGCTGAACAAGCAAGACAGGATGGCATAGGCCTCCTGGGCGAAGGGCGAGAGATGGCTATGATCCAGAGCACGACTTATCAGAAAGATCTATGATGCTTCCATGTGAAACATGTTAAGATTCGATCGTTTCATGAGGGAAATTTGGTGCTCCGAGTGGATCAACAACGACCCCACAAGCTCGCTCCTGCATGGGAGGGTCCCTTTGTCGTCACCAAGGTGTTGAACAATGGAGCTTATCACCTGTACAGCCTCAAGAAGCAGATTGACGAGCCGCGAGCCGGGAACGCAGATCTGCTCTGGCATTTCTATACTTAGGAACAAAGTGGTTTCGATGTAATAAAAATATTTCAGATCATGTCATATATGCAAGTTTGACTTCCGTAGTCTTTTTGTCAATTACGATCAAGTAATTTCTCGCTTGGGACCACTCCGAGTGTCGAGCAATCCTCACACTCAGGGGCTTTGCTACAAACATGCTTTCGCCTAAGTTAAAAACCCTGCCGAGTGGATAGCAGTCCATTCACTCGACGACTTAGCTGCAAATCAGTCTTCACCTAAGTTCAAAAACTACTTCGAGTGTTGAGAAATCCTCACACTTGGGGGCTTAGCTGCGAACATGCCTTCGCCTAAGTTAAAAACCCTACCGAGTGGATAACAGTCCATTCACTCGACGACTTCTCTGCGAATCAGTCTTCGCCTAAGTTCAAAACTACTCCGAGTGTCGAGCAATCCTCACACTCGGGGCTTAGATGCAAACATGCCTTCGCCTAAGCTAAAAACCTTGCCAAGTGGATAGAAGTCCATTCACTCGATGGCTTAGCTGGGAACCAGTCTTCGCCTAAATTCAAAACTTCTCCGAGTGTTGAGCAATCCTCACACTCGGGGGCTTAGCGGCAAACAAGCTTTCGTCTAAAGACAAAAATGAATCATGAGTGGTTTACTATATACTCACTCGGAAACTTAGATGCGAACCAGTTTTCACTCAAGATCAAAACTTCTCCGAGTGTTGAGCAATCCTCACACTCGGAGGCTTAGCTGCAAACCAGCTTTCGCCTAAGTCAAAAACAAATTCAGTCAAACAAACGATTGAAAGCCAAATGCGAATAAATTCAAAGGTTTCATCGCGGATAAATGTTTTGCACTCAAGCCAACGTGGTCAGGCTTAAGGCCCGAATGAAGTTTTTTAGGTTGATACATTTCCATTCGGCATACCGAGGCAAATAAAAGTGTTCTCATGAATCAAATTTTTCAAGCAACCAGCAGGCTTGCTGGCTCGACGAATGTTTCCAAGTCGATCCATTCTGCGATCCTCGTGGCTGCGTCAATGAAGGTCTCCATGAAATTTTGAAACTGAAGCTTCTTCGTATTCATTACTCAGAGCTCCTTCAACTTGTCCTCCCTTGGCTCCTTACAATGGACTCTTATGAGGGAGAGTGCCACATCGGCGCCGCAGCGGGTGGCTGACTTCTTCCAAGCTTGCACTCGACTGGGAAGATCATTAAGGCGTGTAATCATTGATGTAAGGTCAAGCTAGAGAGTGTCTTTGGGCCACAGTTCTTTGTCGATCTTATCCATCACGGCTTTCAGTCGGAGGATATATGCTTGAATGCCATGGAGTCTGATGTTGAGTCGGAACATGTTCATGGCCACTCCATCACCAACAGGTGACTTGGTGGGATCCAGATTGGGCTCGATTTCTTCGGTTTCCTTTTCAAATCTTCGTAGAATTCTGTTGATAAGGAGGAATGGAAGAGGTTTAATGAAATACAGTCATCAAGGATTTTATGAACTTTAGTCGACAATGATGGTTACTGTCGAGCATGATGTACATCTTTCTCGCGAACTCCCCCAAGTGCTTCTCCAAGCCACTGCTCCTCTTGGTCAGCTGCTCGGTCTTCTTGATGAGTTCGACTCGTTCCAGCTTCAGCTTGGAGTTTTCTCCCTCCATCTTCTTGGCGGCAGCCAGTTTCCGCTCAGCAGCTTCAGTCTTCTCCCTCGCCACCCGTTGGGCATCTGCAAGCACCTTGTCTTTGTCCTCCAGCGCCTTCTTCATGGTATCTAAAGAAATAGCATTGTTGAGTCACGCTTGGAGTCAATGATTTTCATCGCATACGTCTGTTCGAGCGAAAGCACTCGGTTCAAAGCATGGAAAGTGAGGATATGGACGCATTGGGTCGACAGAAGTTACCTCCTAGAGTTTTTAGTTCAGTTCGCACTCGCTCCAAACTACCGTTGGAGACCTCCAAGTCCACTCGCAGTTGGTTCCTTTCCTCCTCGAGGTCCTTGTACTGCATGCCAATTCGCAAGCTCTCTGAAATCAACAAAGAAAAAATTCAGTCGACATGAAACACCTCCACTCCCGAGTGCAGAAGGTCAAAAACAGTCGACTGGATGGCGGTCCCCACCCCACCCCACTCCCCTGAAATAGCATCATATCATGGTTGATGAAATGATATCCATGAAACCTGCGGTCAGGAGAGGAAGAATTCAAGCAAAAAGTCCAGCCGACATGTCGAGTGGCAAGCATACTCCGCGTACCGCAAAGAACCCTGAGTTCCAGACAGTCTCTTTCAGACCCCCACCAGTGCAAGCACTCGACGGCGGTCTCGGGGACTACACCGAGTAGGTGCAATCAGCGTGCCCCCACTCGATCTGCTAACTCTCAACCTGTCGAGTGGCGAAAAGACCTGTCAACACTCGATCTGTCGAGTGATCCGCCATCCCACTTCGCACCTTTGAAGTAGCATCATGTCATGGTTGATGAAATGATGTCCATGAAACTTACAAGGTAGCTACGGAGTGGTGCGGCTAAAGTAAAAAAAGTCCACTCATCATGTCGAGTGGTGAGCGTACTCCGCGTACGACAAAAATACCGAGTTCAAAGTTCTTAAGACTACTGCTCATCGTCAACGATCAACAGTAGCCTCTAGGACTACACCCAGTGGGTGCACTCAGCATGCCCCCATTGGTTCCTAAACAACTTGACAAGGTCTGCCTTATCCGAGCATATGACGATCTCTATCAGACCCCCGCCAGTGCAAGCATTTGACGACAGTCTCAGGGACTACACCCAGTGGGTGCACTCAGCGTGCCCCCACTAGATCTGCTAACTCTCGATCTGTCGAGTGGCAGAAAATAAAAATAAAAACATGCACAAGCATACGAATATCGTCTCTATCAGACCCCCGCCAGTGCAAGCACTCGACGATAGTCTCGGGGACTACACCCAGTGGGTGCACTCAGCATGCCCCCACTGGACCCAAATCTACTCGATTACGACCTGATCTATCCGAGTAGAGAACCTACAAATTTCATACAAGTGGAAAACACCCAGTGGGTGTACAATCAAAGAAGACAGGAATACAATTGGAAATACACTTACAATCGAACTTACTCGGACATTGGTGCGAAGCGCTATGTTGGCATCGCAAGCCAACTTATTGGCCTCGTACGCCTCCTTGGTGCACAACATCATCTGTTCCGCCTGGATCATGGCCTCCTTTGCGGCTCCGGTCTGGTCTTCCAGAACGCGGTGCAGAGGAAAGGTAGTCACCGGCGGGATCAACATTGCGGCTGGGACAGTCGAGGTAGTCTGAGGTTGTCCGGTTGGAGTCGACATCATGATGATTGAAACAACTGGTGGAGCACTCGACAGCAGTACCGCAGGATCGGTTCTGACCCACGTCGAGTCGCTTATTGCCTGGGAAGATCCAACAGTCAACCACTGAAGCGTCTGTGCCCACGGAGTTCTTCGGGCACGTACGCGCGGGGTGCCTAAGGTCTCACCTTCACCCCCTGTACACCAATGTTGTTCTTCATCCTCCTCCAGTTGAATGATTTCTACAAATACAAATTGGCAATGTCAACTCTTGCAATTGACAAATTTCATTTGAGAAATAGAGCCGAGTAAGGATTTGTTTACCTCTCTGGGAAGTGGCCGCATCAGCAGTATCCACATCCATTTGCTCCTCTCTGTCCCGTGGAGGCGACGTCATTGAGGTAGCGGCACTAGTAAATCAAATTCCACTCGGTCAACAAGAATTCAAAGTCACAATCGATAGCGAAAGATGAAGGCAAACACTTACGTTGAGATGACACGCACAACCATCTTCATGCGGGGCAGAGCTTGGCGAGGTTTTCTTGTGTTGGGCTTGGGCTGCTTCGCTGAACATTCACTCGGCTCGACGGTCAAGGGTCGGTCCCACTTCGGGTTCCTTTCACTCGGAACCGGGGCCTTGTCCGCAGCAGTGGCAGGGTCCTGATGTGACTTGGATCGACGTTCGGCGTGTGGTGGAGACTCGACTTCTTCCTCTTTCTTGCCCAAGTCCTCATATTCTTCTTCACTGTCATAAACATAGTCAACATCCACGCTGCCACCCTCGCTTTCCCCACTGTCTTTAGGCTGGCTCCCGTTGGGTACAGGCGAGTGCATGTGCATCCACTCCTGCATGATTCAAACAGTGAAGTCAGTTAATAGATCAATCAATCACTCGACAGAATACAACGATAGTCGACAAGACAAGATTTACCAGATTCTTTGGCGGATTCGCAACAGAGTATGGTTGGATCCTCTTAGCACCCAGGGGTTGTCACAAGCTCTGGTGATACTGCGAAGCCACTGCTCGACAGTTTTTTGTGAAACCTCCTCTGGGTGTGTCTTGGTCGAGTCCTCATGACCAGCATAATGCCACATAGTGTGATCCCTTGCTTGGAGAGGCTGGATCCATCGACTGAGGAATGTCTCCAAGAGGTCCATACCAGTGATTCCACCATGGATAAGGGCCCCTATAGCGTCGACCAAGATCCCAACCTGGACTTTTTCCCTCTCCAACACCTTCAAAGATTTGGGAATGGCTGGACGATCTAACGTGAAGGGAGAAAGGCCAGTCAACATATTGGGAGAAGCTACGTCCTTGCAATAAAACTAGGTCGACTGCCAACCTGTAACCGATTTGGGAAAAGTCATGGAAGGAAAAGAACTACGAGATCTCTTTTGGATTCCTCAACCCCCACATAGCTGGAATACATGAATCTTTCCATCCTCAGGGTGGGCCTTTTTTACCGTCTGAGATTTGACGGTGAAAATGTGCTTGAACAGTCCCTAGTGGGGACAGCAGCCCAAGAAACACTTGCACAAGGTGATGAAGATAGACAAGTAGGAAATTGCATTCGGAGGAAAGTTATGGAGCTGAGCTCCGAAGAAGTTCAAAAATCTCTAAAGAACGGATGGTGAGGCATGGAGAAACCTCTTTCGACGTGGGAAAGGAGAAGAACCCGCTCCCCTGCGCGCGGCTCCGGCTCGCGCTCCCCCTCCAACAGCCTCCAAGCACCGTCCGCCATGAGCCCGTCGATGACAAGGTTCTCGACGTCCATGGTGGTGACTGTCGATGGGAGAAAGTCCCCCTGGATCCACCCCACTGGCGTGGTGAACCAGGTGGTCCAGGGCTTCTTGGCCTTGCCCTTCGCGGCTCCCTTCTTGGAGTGCTCTAGCTTCTCCATTGCTCCCTTCATCATCGTGGCGGTAGAGCTTGTTGGAGCAGAGTAGAGTGGGGTGCTGGAGACGAGAGAGGCGGAGGAAGAGAGGAGATTTGGGGGAAAGCACTGTGTGAACTGTGGCGCTTCGGGATTTATACTGTTGGAAATATGCCCTAGATGCAATAAATAAAGTGTTTATTATTATATTTCCTTTTTCATGCTAATTTTTTATTATCCATGCTATAATTGTATTGATTGGAAACACATTTCACGTGTGCATAAATAGACAACACTTTGTCCGTAGTATGCTTCTAGTGAACTAGCTCGTTGATCAAAGATGGTCAAGGTTTCCGAGCCATTAACATGAGATGTCATTTGATAACGGGATCACATCATTAGGAGAATGATGGGATGGACGAGACCCAAACTATAAATGTAGCATATGATCGTGTCAGTTTATTGCTACAGTTTTCTACATATCAAGTATATGTTCCTACCACCATGTGATCATGCAACTCACGGACACCGGAGGAGTGCCTTGTGTGTATCAAACGTCGCAACGTAATTGGGTGACTATAAAGGTGCTCTACAGGTATCTCCGAGGGTGTATGTTGGGTTGGCATGGATCAACACTGGAATTTGATACTCCGTGTGACGGAGAGGTATCTCAGGGCCCACTCGGTAATACAACATCACAACAAGCCTTGCATGCAATGTGACTAAGTTTTAGTCACGGGATCTTGTATTACAGAAACGAGTAAAGAGACTTGCCGATAACAAGGTTGAACTAGGTCTGGAGATACCGGCGATCGGATCTCGGGCAAGTAACATACCGAGGAACAAAGGGAACATCATACGGGATTAACTGAATCCTTGACATAGAGGTTTGACTGATAAAGATCTTCGTACAATATGTAGGAATCAATATGGGCATCCAGGTCCTGCTATTGGTTATTAACCGTAGAGGTGTCTCGGTCATGTCTACATAGTTCTCGAACCCGTAGGGTCTGCACACTTAAGGTTTGGTGACGTTTCGGTAGTGTAGAGTTATGCATGATGGTGACTGAAGGTTGTTCGGAGTACCGGATGAGATCCCGGATGTCAGGAGGAGCTCCGTAATGGTCCGGAGGTAAATATTGATATATATAGGAGGTCCTGTTTTGGTCACCGGAAAGGTTTTGGGCTCATCGGTAGTGTACCGGTAGTGCCGGGAGGGTACCGGGGGACCATCGGGAGGAGTATTTCGACCCAAGAGGCTACATGGGATATGGGAGGATAAATACCAGCCCTTAGTGGGCTGGCCAAAGTCCCAAAGAAGGCCCATGCGGCTGAAAAGAAAGTGCAAAGTTGAAAAGGTGGAAAAAGGCAACAAGGTGGAAATAAGGAAGGAGTCCTAATCCTACTAGGAGTGGAGGAGGAGGACTCCTCCCTCCACTTTGGCCGAAGCCACCAAGGGAAAGCCTCCTCCTCTCCTCCTCTTATATATACTAGAGGTTTTAGGGTTTTTGCATATAGATTTTCAGCCACGTGCAGCCCTATCCTCTAGTACGTAGTTTCTCCTCTAGATAGGTTTCAGCAGTGCTTAGGCAAAGCCCTACTGGAATTACTCCACCACCATCGCCGCAACGCCGTCGCGCTGCCGGAGAACTCGTCTACCTCTCTGCTCCCTCTTGCTGGATCAAGAAGGCGGAGATCTTCATCAAGCCGTATGTGTGATGCATGCAGAGGTGCCGTCCGTTCGGTGCTAGATTGGGACGGATCATGATTGGATCGCGGGACACTCGGCGATTTGGATCACGAAGATGTTCGACTACATCAACCGCGTTTCTTAACGCTTCCCGCTTAGCGATCTACAAGGGTATGTAGATCCACTCTCCCTCTCGTAGATGCTCATCACCATGGATAGATCTTGCATGTGCATAAGAAATTTTTTGTTTCCCATGCAACATTTCCCAACAGTGGTATCAAAGCTAGGTCTATGTGTAGATGAGATCCCGAGTAGAACACAAAGAGTTTTTGGGCGTTGATGCTTAGATTGCTTCCTCCCTTGGTCGTGTTTTGGTTTAGCGGTATTGTGGGATGAAGCGGTATTGTGGTATTGAAGGCTGGCAAATGATGAAGTGGCGATGCGCGTGGGAAATGGTTCCAAGGTTGATGTGATCGCTGTCGGCACGCTCTCTCTTCGATTACCATCGGGATTAGTGATGAACCTGAATAATTGTTATTTAGTGCCTGTGTTAAGCATGAACATTATATCTGGAACTCGTTTATTGCGAGACGGTTAATCATTTAAATCAGATAATAATGGTTGTTCTATTTATCTGAGTGATATCTTTTATGGTCATGCACCCAATGTGAGGGGTTTATTCATATTGAATCTTGATAGTGATGATACACATGTTCATAACATTGATGCCAAAAGATGTAGAGTAGGTAAAGATAGTACCACTTTCTTGTGGCACTGCCGTTTGGGTCATATTGGTGTAAAACGCACGAGGAAGCTCCATGCTAATGGACTTTTGGAGCTTTTTGATTTTGAATCACTTGACACATGTGAACCATGCCTCATGGGCAAGATGACTAAAACACCGTTCTCTAGAACAATGGAACGGGAAAGTGACTTGTTGGAAATCATACATACTGATGTGTGCGGTCCAATGAATGTTGCAGCGCGTGGTGGATATCGTTATTTTCTCACCTTCACTGATGACTTAAGTAGATATGGGTATATTTACTTAATGAAACACAAGTCCGAAATGTTTGAAAAGTTCAGGCAATTTAAGAGTGAAAGTGAGAATCATCATAACAAGAAGATCAAATTCCTACGATCTAATCGAGGAGGTGAATATCTGAGTTATGAGTTTGGCAGTCACTTACGATAGTGTGGAATTGTTTCACAGTTGACACCGCCTGGAACACCACAGTGTAATGGTGTGTCCGAACATCATCATCAAACCTTATTAGGTATGTTGTGTTCTATGATGTCTCTTGCCGATTTGCCACTATCGTTTTGGGGTTATGCATTAGAGACATCTGCATTCACTTTAAATAGGGCACCATCAAAATCCGTTGAGACGACGCCATATGAACCGTGGTTTGGCAAGAGGCCAAAGATTTCGTTTCTTAAAGTTTGGGGATGTGATGCTTATGTTAAAAAGCTTCAGCCTGAAAAGCTAGAACCCAAAGCGGAGAAATGCGTCTTCATAGGATACCCGAAAGAGAGAGTTGGGTATACCTTCTATCTCAGATCTGACGACAAAGTGTTTGTCGCTAAGAACGGAACATTTCTTGAGAAAGAGTTTTTCTTGAAAGAATTGAGTGGGAGGAAAATAGAGCTTGATGAGGTTATTAAACCTTTACTTGAACCAGAGAGTAGTGTAGCGCAGAAAGATGTTTCTATGGAGCCTACGACAGTTGAAGAGGAAGTTAATGATGATGATCGAAGCTTCGGATCAAGTTACTTTTGAACTGTTGGGGAACGTCGCATGGGAAACAAAAAATTTCCTACGCACACGCAAACCTATCCATGGTGATGAGCATCTACGAGAGGGAGAGTGGATCTACATACCCTTGTAGATCGCTAAGCGGGAACCGTTAAGAAACGCGGTTGGTGTAGTCGAACATCTTCGCGATCCAAATCACCGAGCATCCCGCGATCTCATCACGATCCGTCCCGCGATCCAATCACGATCCGTCCCGCGAACTCATCGCAATCTGTTCCGCGATCACATCACGAACCGTCTCGCGATCTCGATCACAGTCCTTCCGATCTAGCACCGAACGGACGTCACCTCCGCGTTCAGCACATGTGCACCTTGATGACAATCTTCGCCGTCTTGATCCAGAAAGAGGAGGTAGAGGGGAGAGAGTTCACCGGCAGCGTGACGGCGCTCCGGTGATGGTGGTGTAGCAATTCTGGCAGGGCTTCGCCTAAGCGCTGCAGAAATGCGATCTAGAGGAGCACCGGTGAAACGGGTAGCACGTGGCCGTAAAACTGTGCAAAAACCCTCTATTCCACTAGTATATATCGGAGGAGAGGAGAGGAAGAGGGGCTGGCGCACAAGGCAGACAACCAGCCTTGTGCGCCAAGGAGGAGAGGAATCCTACTTCTCCTCCAATCCTAGTTGGACTAGGATTGCTCCCTATTGGCTGATTTTTCCACCTTTTCCTTTAGCCTTTTCTTCTCCTGCACCATGGGACTTTTGTGGCTGTTTCACCAGCCCACTAAGGGTTGGTTATTATTCTCCCACAGCACATGGACCCTCTGGGGTCGAAATACCGCTCCCGGAGGTCTCCCGGTACACTACCGGCACTCCCGGTACACTACCGATGAGCCCGAAACTTTTTCGACGACCAAACTGGGACTTCCTATATATGAATCTTTACCTCCAGACCATTCCGGAGCTCCTCGTGACGTCCGGGATCTCATCCGGGACTCCGAACAACCTTCGGTCACCACCATACATAACTCTACACTACCGAAACGTCACCAAACCTTAAGTGTGCAGACCCTGCGGGTTCGAGAACTATGTAGACATGGCCGAAACACTTCTACGGTCAATAGCCAATGGCGGGACCTATTTGTCCACATTGGTTCCTACATATTCTACGAAGATCTTTATCGGTCAAACCTCTATGTCAAGGATTCAGTTAATCCCGTACGATGTTCCCTTTGTTCTTCGGTATGTTACTTGCCCGAGATTCGATCGTCGGTATCTCCATACCTAGTTCAAGCTCGTTACCGGCAAGTCTCTTTACTCGTTCTGTAATATAAGATCCCGAAAACTAACAATTAGTCACATTGCTTGCAAGGCTCATTGTGATGTTGTATTACCGAGTGGGCCCCGAGATACCTCTCCGTCACACGGAGTAACAAATCCCAGTCTCGATCCATGCCAACTCAACAGACACCATCGGAGATACCTGTAGAGCACCTCTATAGTCACCCAGTTACGTTGCAACGTTTGATACACACAAGGCACTCCTCCGATATCTGTGAGTTGCATGATCTCATGGTCATAGGAACATATACTTGACATGCAGAAAACAATAGCAATAAACTAACACGATCATATGCGACGTTTGTGTTTGGGTCTTGTCCATCACATCATTCTCCTAATGATGTGATCCCGTTATCAAATGACATCACATGTCAATGGCTAGGAAACCCTGACCATCTTTGATCAACGAGCTAGTTCACTAGAGGCATACTAGGGACACAGTGTTGTCTATTTACCCACACATGCAATGAGTTTCCAATCAATACAATTATAGCATGGATAATAAACGATTATCATGAACAACGAAATATGATAATAACTAATTTATTATTGCCTCTAGGGCATATTTCCAACAGTCTCCCACTTGCACTAGAGTCAATAATCTAGTTCACATCACCATGTGATTCGCATTGTTATGAATCTAACACCCAACGAGTTCTGGGGCTCGATCATGCTTTGCATGTGAGAGAGGTCTTATAGTCAACGGGTCTGCGATATTCAGATCCATGTGTACTTTGCAAATCTCTATGTCAAACCGTAAACACTGCTACCACACTCCACTTGGTACTATTTCCAAATGGCTGCTCCACTATACGTATCCAGATTGCTACTATTAGTCATCCGGATTGGTGCTAAAGCTTGCATCGACGTAACTCTTTATGACGAACTCTTTATCACCTCCATAATCGAGAAACATCTCCTCAGTCTTTTAGTTACTGAGGATAATCTTGACCGCTGTCCAGTAATCCACTCCTGGTTCACTCTTGTACTCCCTGACATACTCATGCCAAGGCACACACATGTGCGGTACACAGCATGGCATACTGTACAGAGCCTATGTCTAAGGCATAGGGGACGACGTTCGTCCTTTCTCTTTCTTCTGCCGTTGTCGAGCTTTGAGTCTCACTCAACTTCACACCTTACAAATCAGACGAGAACTATTTCTCTGGCTGATCCATTTTGAACTCTTTCAAAATCTTGTCAAGCATCTTGATCTATCTCTATAGTTTTTGATGCTCAACAATTAGGTAGAATTATCCAGGTCTTCCTGTGAAAATCACTTTTCAAACAACCATTTATGCTTTCCAGAAATCCTACATTATTTCCGATCAACAATATGTCATCCACATATACTTATCAGAAATTCTATAGTGCTCCCACTCACTTTATTGTAAATACAAGTTTCTCGTAAACTTTGTATAAACATTAAAACTTTGATCACCTCATCAAAGCGTATATTCCAACGCCGAGATGCTTGCTTCAGTCCATAGCAGGATCACTAAAGCTTGCACACCTTTTAGCATCCTTAGGACTGAAAAAACCATCCGGTTGTATCACATACAACCTTTCCTCAAGTAAACCGTTAAGGAAACGATGTTTTGACATCCATCTACCAGATTTCATAATTGAAAATGCAGCAACTGCTAACATAATTCCAACAGACTTTAGACCGCAGTCAACTCCTTGAACTTGTCACAAACATCTTTGCAACAAGTCGAGCTTCACAAATGGTGACAATTACCATCAGTGTCTGTCTTCATTCTGAAGATCCATTTGTACTCAACGACCTGCCATCCAACGAGCAAGTCTACCAAAGTCTATACTTGGTTTTCATACATGGATCCTATCTCGGATTTCATGGCCTCCAACCATTTGTCGGAATCCAGGCCCATCATCGCTTCTCCACAGCTCGTAGGTTCATCGTTGTCCAGCAACATGATCTCCAAGACAGGGTTGTCGTACCGCTCAGGAGCAGTAGACATCCTTGTCGACCTACGAAGTTCGATAGTAACTTGATCCTAAAGCTTCATGATCATCATCATTAACTTCCTCTTCAAGTAACGTAGGCTTCATAGAAACATCTTCCTGCGCTGCGCTACTCTCTGGTTGAACAAAGGTTTAACAACCTCATCAAGTTCTATCTTCCTCCCACTCAATTCTTTCAAGAGAAACATTTCCTCGAGAAAGGATCCGTTTAAGCAACAAACACTTTGCACTTGGATCTGCGATAAAAGGTTCACCCGACTGATCTTAGGGTATTCTATGAAGATGCATTTGTCCACCTTGGGTTCGACCTCATTAGGTGAAAACATTTTCCACACAAGTGTCGCAGCCCCAAACATTAAGAAATGACAGCTTAGGTTTCTATCAAACCACAATTCACACGGTGTCATCTCAACGGATTTAGATGGTGCCCTATTTAAAGTGAATGTAGTTGTTTCTAATGCATAACCCAAAAATTATAGTAGTAAAACGATAAGAGACATCATAGCACGCACCATATCCAATAGAGCATGACCATGATGATCAGACACACCATCACACTATGGTGTTCCAGGTGGCGTTAGTTGTGAAACAAATTTCACATTGTCTTAAGTTGCATGCCAAACTCGTAACTCAGATATTCACGTCCACGATCATATCGCAGTCATTTTTATCTTCTTGTCACGATGATCTTAAATTTCACTCTGAATTTGCTTGAACCTTTCAAACGATTCAGACTTGTGTTTCATTAAGTAAATATACACTATATCTACTCAAATCATAAGTGAAGGTAAGAAAATAACGATATCCACTGCACGCTACAAGACTCACTAGATTGCATACATCAACATGTATCATTTCCAATGAATCACTTGCCCGCTCCGTCCAATGGGGTCCTTTAGTCATCTTGCCCAAGAGGCATGGTTCGCATGTCTCAACCGATTCGAAATCGAATGAGTCCAAGTATCCATCAACATGGAGTTTCTTCATGCGCTTTATACCAATATGACATTTTGTGGCAGTGCCACAAGTATGTGGTACTATCATTATTTAACTTTGTATCTTTTGACATCAATGTTATGAACATGTGTATTACTACGATCAAGATTTCAACAAATAATTCTCACTGGGTGCATGACCATTGAAGGTATTATTCATGTAAACAGAATAACCATTATTCTCTGACTTAAATGAATAACCGTATTGCAACAAACATGATCTAATCATGTTCATGCTCAACGCAAAACACCAAATAACATTTATTTAGGTTCATCACTAATCCTGAAGGTAGAGAGAGCGTGCGATGTTGATCACATCAACCTTGGAAACATTTCCAACACTCATCGTCACCTCACCCTGAGCTAGTTCTCCGTTTGTTCCGTAGCTTTTATTTCGAGTTACTAACATTTAGCAACCAAACCGGTATCCAATACCCAGGTGCTATTAGGAGTACTAGCAAGGTACACATCAATAACACGTATATCAAATATACTTGTGTCGATGTTGCCAGCCTTCTTATCTACCAAGTATCTAGGGTTGTTCCGCTTCAGCGACCGCTCACCTCATAATGGAAGCACACAGTATCGGGTTTGGGTTCATCTTTGGGTTGCTTCTCTGGAGCAGCAACTGACTTGCCATCCATGAAGTTTCCCTCCTTGCCCTTGCCCTTCTCAAAACTAGTGGTTTGACTAACCATCAACACTTGATGCTCCTTCTTGATTTCTACCTTTGCGGTGTCAAACATCGCGAACAGCTCAGGGATCATTATTTCTATTCCTGGCATTTTATAGTTCATCACCAAGTTCTAGTAGCTTAGTGAAAGTGACTTCGAGAACTATATCAATCACTATCTTATCTGGAAGATCAACTCCCACTCGATTCAAGCGATTGTAGCACCCAGACAATCTGAGCACATGCTCAACGATTGAGCTATTCTCGTTCATCTTGCAGGCAAAGAATCTTGTTGGAGATCTCATATCTCGCAACATGGGCACGAGCCTGAGATCCTAATTTCAGCTTTTAGAACATCTCATATGTTCCGTGACGTTCAAAATGTTTCGAAGCCTCAATTCTAAGCCATAATGCATGACGCACTAAACTATCAAGTACTTATCAAAATGTGCCTACAGATGTTCACAACATCTACAAACAACGCTAGAGGGGTTGGTGCACCGAGCGGTGCATTAAGGACATAAGCCTTCTGTGCAGCAATGAGGACAATCCTCAGTCACGGAGCCAGTCCACAATATTGCTACCATCATCTTTCAAATCTATTTCTCTAGGAACATATAAAATTTAAGGGAGTTGCAGCGTGAGCTTGTAATTCTACAACATAATTTTGCAAAGACACTACTGACTATGTTCATGATAATGAGTTCAATTAATCATATTACTTAAGAACTCCCACTCAAATTGACATCCCTCCGGTCATCCAAGTTATACATTATCCAAATTCACCAACTCAAGTCTGATCATCACGTGAGTTGAGGTGGTTACAATGGTGAACATCATCATGTTGATCATATCTACTATATGACTCATGTTCGACCTTTCGGTCTCTTGTGTTCCGAGGCCATGTCTGTACATGCTATGCTCGTCAAGTTTAACCCGAGTGTTCTGCATGTGCAACACTGGCTTGCACCCGTTGTATGTGAACGTAGAGTCTATCACACCCGATCATCACGTGGTGTCTCAACACGACGAACTTTCGCAATGGTGCACACTCGGGGAGAACACAATTTTATCTTGAAATTTAAGTGAGGGATCACCTTATAATGCTACCGTCGTACTAAGAAAAACAAGGTGCATAAAAGGATTAACATCACATGCAATTCATAAGTGACATGATATGGCCATGATCTTGTGCTTTTGATCTCCATCATGAAAGCACCGGCATGATCTCCATCGTCACCAGCATGACACCATGATCTCCATCATCTTGATCTCCATCAACGTGTCGCCATCGGGGTTGTCACGCCCTACATGCTTCTACTACTATTGCTACCGTAGCGATAAAGTAAAGCATTACATAGCGCTTAATGATTGACACGCAGGGCATACAATAATTAAAGACAACCCTATGGCTCATGCCGGTTGCCGTACTCATCGACATGCAAGTCGTGATAATCTATAAATCACATGATCATCTCATACATCACATATATCTCATCATGTAATTGGCCATATCACATCACAACATACCCTGCAAAAACAAGTTAGACGTCCTCTAATTGTTGTTGCATGTTTTACGTGGCTGCTACGGGTATCTAGCAAGAACGATTCTCACCTACGCATAAACCACAACGGTGATACATAGTTTGCTTTTCAACCTTCTCAAGGACCGCCTTTATCGGATCCGATCCAACTAAAGTGAGAGAAACTGTCACCCGCAAGCCATCTAAGCAACAAGTTGCATCGAGGGAACCGGTCTCTCGTAAGCGTACGAGTAATGTTGGTCCGGGCCGCTTCATCTCACAATACCGCTAAACCAAAATACGACCAAGGGAGGAAGCAATCTAAGCATCAACGCCCACAAACCTTTTGTGTTCTACTCGAGATTTCATCAAACCATCAACCTAGCTCATGATGCCACTATTGGGAAACGTCGCATGGGAAACAAAAATTTTCCTACGCACACGCAAACCTATCCATGGTGATGAGCATCTACGAGAGGGAGAGTGGATCTACGTACCCTTGTAGATCGCTAAGCGGGAAGCGTTAAGAAACGCGGTTGGTGTAGTCGAACATCTTCGCGATTCAAATCACCGAGCGTCCCGCGATCTCATCACGATCCGTCCCGCAATCCAATCATGATCCGTCCCGCGAACACATCGCAATCTGTTCCGCGATCACATCACAAACCGTCTCGCGATCTCGATCACGGTCCTTTCGATCTAGCGCCGAACGGACGGCACCTCCGCGTTCAGCACACGTGCAGCTTGATGACGATCTCCGCCGTCTTGATCCAGCAAGAGGAGGTGGAGAGGGGAGAGAGTTCACCGGCAGCATGACGACGCTCCGGTGATGGTGGTGTAGCAATTCTGGTAGGGCTTCGCCTAAGCGCTGCAGAAATCCGATCTAGAGGAGCACCGGTGAAACGGGTAGCACATGGCCGTAAAACTGTGCAAAAACCCTATATTTCACTAGTATATATAGGAGGAGAGGAGAGGAAGAGGGGATTGTGCACAAGGCAGCCAACCAGCCTTGTGCGCCAAGGAGGAGAGGAATCCTACTTCTCCTCCAATCCTAGTTGGACTAGGATTGCTCCCTATTGGCTGATTTTCCACCTTTTCCTTTAGCCTTTTCTTCTCCTGTGCCATGGGCCTTTTGTGGCTGTTCCACCAGCCCACTAAGGGCTGGTTATTATTCTCCCACAGCCCATGGACCCTCTGGGGTCGAAATACCCCTCCCGGAGGTCTCCCGGTACACTACCGGCACTCCCGGTACACTACCGATGAGCCCGAAACTTTTCCGGCGACCAAACTGGGACTTCCTATATATGAATCTTTACCTACGGACCATTCCGGAGCTCCTCGTGATGTCCAGGATCTCATCCAGGACTCCGAACAACCTTCGGTCACCACCATACATAACTCTACACTACCGAAACGTCACCAAACCTTAAGTGTGCAGACCCTGCGGGTTCGAGAACTATGTAGACATGACCGAGACACTTCTACGGTCAATAGCCAATGGAGGGACCTGGATGTCCACATTGGTTCTGACATATTCTACGAAGATCTTTATCGGTCGAACCTCTATGTCAAGGATTCAGTTAATCCCGTACGATGTTCCCTTTGTTCTTCGGTATGTTACTTGCCCGAGATTCGATCGTCGGTATCTCCATACCTAGTTCAAGCTCATTACCGGCAAGTCTCTTTACTTGTTCCGTAATACAAACAAGGCACTCCTCCGATATCTGTGAGTTGCATGATCTCATGGTCATAGGAACATATACTTGACATGCATAAAACAATAGAAATAAACTGACACGATCATATGCTACGTTTGTGTTTGGGTCTTGTCCATCACATCATTCTCCTAATGATGTGATCCTGTTATCAAATGACATCACATGTCAATGGCTAGGAAACTCTGGGGCATATTTGATAACGGGATCACATCATTAGGAGAATGATGGGATGTACGAGACCCAAACTATAAATGTAGCATATGATCGTGTCAGTTTATTGCTACAGTTTTCTGCATGCCAAGTATATGTTCCTACGACCATGAGATCATGCAACTCATAGACACCGGAGGAGTGCCTTGTGTGTATCAAACGTCGCAATGTAACTGGGTGACTATAAAGGTGCTCTATAGGTATCTCCGAGGGTGTCTGTGGGGTCGGCATGGATCAACACTGGGATTTGTTACTCCGTGTGACAAAGAGGTATCTCAGGGCCCACTCGGTAATACAACATCACAACAAGCCATGCAAGCAATGTAACCGAGTGTTATTCACGAGATCTTGTATTAAAGAAATGATTAAAGAGATTTGCCGGTAACAAGGTTGAACCAGGTATGGAGATACCGACGGTCGGATCTCGGGCAAGTAACATACCGAAGAACAAAGGGAACATCATACGGGATTAACTGAATCCTTGACATGGAGGTTCGACCGATAAAGATCTTCGTAGAATATGTAGGAATCAATATGGGCATCCAGGTCCCGCTATTGGTTATTGACCATAGAGGTGTCTCAGTCATGTCTACATAGTTCGTGAACCCGCCGGGTCTGCACACTTAAGGTTTGGTGACATTTCAGTAGTATAGAGTTATGCATGGTGGTGACCAAAGGTTGTTCGGACTCCTACATGAGATCCCAAACGTCACGAGGAGCTCCATAATGGTCCAGAGGTAAAGATTGATATATAGGAAGTCCTGTTTTGGTCACCGGAAAGGTTTCGGGTTCATCGGTAGTGTACCAGGAGTGCTAGGAGGGTACCGGGGGACCATCAGGAGGAGTATTTCGACCCAAGAGGCTACATGGGCTATGGGAGGATGAATACCAGCCCTTATTGGGCTGGCCAAAGTCCCACAGACGGCCCATGTGGCTGGGAAGAAAGGCCAAAGTGGAAAAGGTGGAAATAAGGAAGGAGTCCTAATCCTACTAGGAGTGGAGGAGGAGGACTCCTCCCTCCACTTTGGGCGAAGCCACAAAGGGCTGGCCCTTGCAGCAAGCCTCCTCCACTCCTCCTCCTATATATAGTAGAGGTTTTACAGTTTTGCATATAGATTTTCAGGCACGTGCAACCCTATCCTCTAGTCCGTAGTTTCTCCTCTAGATCGGTTTCAGCAGTGCTTAGGCGAAGCCCTGCTGGAATTACTCCACCACCATCGCCGCAAAGCCGTCGTGATGCCAGAGAACTCATGTACCTATCCGCTCCCTCTTGCTGGGTCAAGAAGGCGAAGATCGTCATCAAGCCGTACGTGTGCTGAACGCGGAGGTGTCGTCCGTTCGGTGCTAGATGAGGACGGATCGTGATTGGATCGCGAGACGCTCGGCGATTTGGATCGCGAAGACATTCGACTACATCAACCTCGTTTCTTAACGCTTCTCGCTTAGCGATCTACAAGGGTATGTGGATCCACGCTCCCTCTCGTAGATGCTCATCAGCATGGATAGATCTTGTCTGTGCGTAGGAAAATTTTTGTTTCTCAAGCAACGTTCCCAAACATATACCCCGCCGAGTGCCTCACTAACGTGTGGGCCCACGAGATCCCTGCATATCCCAACCGCAAACGGCGCCCTGTATGTGGCGAAATGAGAGGCACACAAATCGAGGCGTTGTGCTCCCACTTGCCCCGATCGTGGCGTCATCATCGCGGATGCACGTGCTTCCCAATTTTTTGTATCCCGCAAGATCCGGGCCTGACAGAGCGACCTGTCACATCCAAAGATCCCTTAAGGTCACTCGGAATTTAATTGACATTGAACATTCACTTGGACACTTTCAAGACAGAATCGATCTAGGCAAATGACGAAGAATTCTGTCGACACAAGTTTCATTGAAGCCCGAAAAATCATTCGGAAGATTTGATGCCCTATTTTGAGCTGGCATAGATATCCCCCTTCACCACTCGAACCCTGATCCATTCGGGGGCTAATGACGAGGATATGTACCTAGGGTAGGGTCCTAGGCCTAACCAATATACCCTACCTAAGGACACTGCATTGGAAGGCTTAAGGACCACAAGAAAGATTCCGACTGGATTCACCATGGTGCTCAAAGTCACTCGACAGTCAATCCATTCGGTGGCTCCCTCCTCCACTAGACAATCACCTGTCACTTGGATGACCTCGTTTCTATTCGACGCTAGAAGACCCGAAGTCGCCCCTGAGAGGCTAACAGACAGGCATTAGGCCAGTCATCATTAATAGGAATTATGTTGTGCGTTACCAGTAACGCTAGTCTTTATACCCACGATCGAACCCTTGGATGCCTCATAATTATGAGGGGCAACGAACTCTATATAAGCCGCCCCTCCCCTCTAGCACAAGGGTTCGCAACCTTTGTAACACACATTCTCCACATGACAAAGCTCTAGAGAACTGAGACGTAGGGTTGTTACCTCCATGAGAGAGGCCTGAACTCATACATCCATGTGTACATCCTCACCGTAGCTAGGACTCTGCCCTCTCTTTTCATACCCCTACCTTCTACTATCAGGCTCATTCCCATGACATGGGACCTGGAATTATGAAGCTTTGGTCTTAAGTTCGAAAGCACTTCGACCATTCAGAGCAGGGCCTTGGCGGAGTTCATTGCCGAATGGACCCCAACGCCCGATGAGGAGATTCCAGAGTCAACTCTCCCCGGCAAGGAGACTGATTGAGAATGGATCATGTATTTTGATGGAGCTTTTCTCACTGCAAGGCGCTGGTGCCGAAGTGCTGCTTGTCGCACCCACTAGAGAGCACCTCGGATATGTGGTCCAAATGTCCTTTCCCCGGGAGAGATCAACAAACAACACTGCCGAGTATGAAGGGCTGCTTGCCGGTCTCAGGATCGCGGCGGACCTTGGGATCAAGAAACTTAGTGTCAGGGGTGATTCTCAACTTGTTGTCAGCCAAGTGAACAAAGATTACCAGAGCCTGTTGATGGAAGACTATGTAGATGAAGCAAGGAAGTTGGAAGAACTTTTTGACGGCCTGCAAATGGAGCACGTTCCACGTGCAGAGAACAGCATTGCCGATGGCCTGTCAAAGTGTGTTGCCCTTAAGTTACATGTGGAACCAGGAACTTTCATGCTCCAACTAACTCAACCCTCCGTGACACCATCAACTGGACAAGAGAAGAGGAGAAAGTTAAGTTCTAGGAAGTACTTACCGGCAGAGCTCCCTGAAGCCGCCGACCAGAAGGTTGCCAGAGGGAACGGCAGGCTTGTCATTGAGTACTATGATCCGGTAGGGCCCCCGACTCTTGTCGTAGAAGCATACGCTGCCGCCAGGCTTGCCGGGGTGCAGCAGACTCTGGCAAGCCCTCAGGCCCTTGCCAGCGAGGCAAATGCTACCCCAGCAGAGTATACGCCTTTAGTCCTTGTTGTCGAGCCCCAGGCTCCAGCATGGGCACATCACATTTTCCAATTGCTTCAAACAGGAGAACTCCCCAAGGAACAAGAGGAAGCAGAGAAAGTAGCCCTCCGGTCTCATATGTACCAGTTCGTAGACAACGTCCTGTACAGAAAGAGACCGAATGGCGTGCAACTCAAGTGCATTTCTCGGGAGGATGGACTGGAGCTACTGGCAGAGATACATGGAGCCATATGTGGCTCCCACATAGGGTCAAGAGCCCTTGCCGGGAAAGCATTCTGGCAAGGTTTCTTCTGGCCCACTACCCTCCAGGATGCAACTACGTTAGTAACCAAGTGTGAAGCATGCCAGTTTCATTCGAAGAAACTACATCAACATGCTCAAGCCCTTCAAACAATCCCTCTCTCCTGGCCATTTTCGGTCTAGGGGCTCGACATCATCGGCCCCTTTCTCCGTGTTGCTGGGGGCTTTGAGTACTTGTACGTGGCAATCGAAAACTTCACAAAGTGGACAGAAGTGGAAGTAGTGAGAAAGGTGACAGCACAATCAGCCATCAAGTTCTTCAAAGGACTAGTCTGTCGCTTTGGTGTTCCCAATAGGATCATAAATGATAATGGCACACAGTTCATGAGCCACACCTTCATGCAATATGTCCAAGACCTTGGCAGCAAAATCTATTTTTCTTCCGTTGCCCAAGCAAGGAGCAACGGCCAAGCGGAAAGGGCTAATGCTGAAGTACTGCGAGGTCTCAAGATGAGAACTTTTGATAGACTGCACAAGTGTGGAAGGCACTGGATTGATGAGTTGCCCGTGGTTCTTTGGTCAATCAGAACGACACCAAATCGAGCTACCGGCCAGACACCCTTCTCCCTTGTCTATGGGGTGGAGGTAGTTCTCCCCACAGAACTCATATACGGGTCACCTCAAGTGCTCGCTTATGATGAGCTCAAGAAAGAGCAGTTGTAGCAAGACGACGCGACACTCCTTGAGGAAGACCGTCTTCGGGCTGTTGTGAGAGCTGCGTGCTACCAGCAAGCTTTGTGCCGCTACCATAGCCGCAAGGTCAATGCCAGAAGTCTTGAGGAAGGCGACCTTGTTCTTCGGCGCGTTCAGTCCGCCAAGAATCCAAACAAGTTGACGCCAAAGTGGGAAGGCCCTTATCGGGTAGTACGAGTAACTAGGCCCGGTGCAGTCCGCATGGAGATCGAGGATGGCATTCCGGCGAGCAACTCCTGGAATATTGAACATCTTTGAAAGTTCTACCCATGAGGCGCGGTTGCCGGGCCAGCCCAGGAAACCACCTTTTGTACAAGTCTTGCCGCTAAAGCATGTAATCCTTGGTACAAAGCTAGGTTCAGACCCTGTGCATAGTTAAATAAAGATAAGTGTTCTGCAATCCTATTAGATTCTCATGTTTACTTATGTGCATGTTTATCTGAAGTGTTTCTTTGCACTTAATCCCGCCAAGGACTAACGGACCACCAAAGTTCCATATCCATATTTTCTCTTCTTTCTTTTTCTCAAAGGACGGAAGGATCCCTCGCGTGCAGCTTTGTCGGGGGGGGGGGGTGATAGTATGGATACCTATGAGCTACGTCCCAAAAAAACTTGCCGGAAGGAGAAAGGCAACAAAAAGATAAGTTGCGAAAAGCCCATGAGAATCCTTGCCGTAAAGTTATTTTCCTTGAGCGATTTCGACTTCTGTATGGAAAACCTGCACGCGCGGGAACCTTGCTACGATTGGATATGCCCTCGATACCTATGAATGACATCCCCAAAAAAACTTCCCGGAAGGAGAAAGGCAACAAAAAGATAAGTTGCGAAAACCCCATGTGAATCCTTAACGTAAAGTTATTTTCCTTGAGCGATTTCGACTTCTGTATGGAAAACCTGCATGCACGGGAATATTGCCGCAATTGGATGCGCCCTCACTGTGTTCGGGACCGCTCAACGGCTTAAGTGGCTTCGTCCGCGCTCCTTGTTTTGTTTCGAGTCCGCTCAATGATCCAAGTGATAGCGCTCACACCCTTATCCCGTTTTCGAGTAACACTACTGTTATAAGAAGATTTGTCGTCTGCCTCCGCTTTGCCGTCTGCTAGCGGATGGCAAAGAGTGGCTTTGCCATCAGCTAGCAGAAAGCAGACGACAAAGGGGTGATAGATGACAAAGGGTGGCTTTGCCATCAACCCCTCTTTGCCGTCTGCTAGCGGACGACAAAGGAGGTTTGCCGTTCGCTAGCAAACGGCAAAGAGGGAGGGGGCCCACTGACGACCCAACCTGCAACTGGACCTAACATCCCCCTCTTTGCCATCCGCTAGCGGACGACAAAGAGGGGGGGGTTAGATAACAACTAACGCCCCCCGGCCCGCCTCTTTCTCTCTTTCTCTCGATCCCTCTCTCCTCCCGCCGCCGCCCTACCCACCGCCCCGTCGACCCCGCCGCCGCGTGCCACCACCGCCATGCGCCCCCACCGTCGCCGCCCCGCGCCCCCGCCGCCGTGCGCCCCCTCCACCATCGTCCCCGTTGCGCCACCCGCCGCCCCCGACGCCCCACCGCCAGCGTCGGCCTCCTCCACCTCCACCAACACCGGCCTCCACCTCCCCCACTCCGATGAGCCCCCTCCCCCTCTCCATTTTTTCATTTTTTAGTTAGGTTAATTAGTTGTAGTTAGGTTAATTAGTTGTAGTTAGGTTAATTAGTTGTAGTTAGGTTAATTAGTTGTAGTTAGGTTAATTAGTTGTATTTAATTAGAAGAAGAGAGAAGAAGAAGAGGAGGAGAAGGAGATGAAGAAGAAGAAGAAGAAGAGGAATGAGAAGAAGAAAAAGAAGAAGAAAAGGAGGAGGAGGAGAAGAAGAAAAGAAGAAAAACAAGAAGGAGAATAAGAAGAAGAGGAGGAGGAGGAGGGGTGCGTCGGCACCGACATAACCGGGTCGAGGATCGCCGACACGACACCACCAACACCCCGACCCCCGACCCAACACCCCGACACCACGACACGGCACCCCGGACCCCAATCGACACGACACCCCCCCACACCCCGACCCCGACACGACACCCCGACACCCCGATCCCGGCATGGCATCCCCGACACCCTGACCCCGACACGGCACCCCCGACACCCGACCCCGACACGGCACCCCCGACACTCCGACCCCGACACGACACCCCTACACCCCGACCCCGACACGACACCCCGACACCCCGACACGTCACTCCCGACCACGACACATCACCCTACCCCGACACGGCACCCCCGACACCCCTACCCCGACATGACACACCCGACACCCCGACCCGTACACGACACCCCCGACACCCTGACCCCGACACGACACTCCCGACACCCCGACCGCGACACGACACCCCCGACACCCCAACCCCGACACGACACCCCCGACACCCCGACCCTAACACGACACCCCCGACACCCCGACCCTGACATGACACCCCCGACACCCCGACCCCGACACGACACCCCTAACACCCCGACCCCCCGACATAGCACCTCGACACTGACACGGCACCCCAGACCCCGACACAGCACCCCTACCCCGACACGACACCCCCGACACCCTGACCCCCGACACGACACCCCGGCACCACGACCCCGACACATCACCCCTACCCCGACATGACACCACCGACACCCCGACCCCCGACACGACACCCCGACACCCCGACGCGGCACCCCAGACCCCGACACAGCACCCCTACCCCGACACGACACCCCCGGCACACGACCCCGACACGACACATATATTATTAATTATTATTATAATGTGAGGTATTAAATTATTATTATGTACATATATATTATTAATTATTTCGTGTTATTAGGTATTCAATTTTTTTATGTTGAACTGATTTCGTTCACTCTTTGTCATTGCAGGTGTTGATAGGTGGTGGGCGGGGGTCGACAGGGCTCTGAGCCTCCTTCCTCGGCGCGTGCTGGGAGGGGTGCTATTATTCCACCCTAGAAACTCCGGAGAGCACAGGTACACAACATGTAGACACCGGCGAGCGCTTCTTCTTCGATCGGGAGAGGTCGGGGGAAGCCGAAGAGAGGTGCTAGAGGTAGGAAGGCTGCTGCACCTTCCTCACCGCCACCCCGAGCTGATTCTCCCGACCACAGGAGTGCTCCGTCTCAGATGGACCCGTCTAACTTGGACCCATCTTGAACTCCAGTCCACGAGCCTCGGGTCGACGAGCCTCAGGTCACCAAACCTTCGTCCCACGAGACTCTGGTCCCAAAGTCTTCGTCCCAAGAGACTCGGGTCCCAGAGTCTTCGTCCAACGTGACTCCGGAGGTTAGTGGTCAGTCTAATGGTGGCGAGGACAACTTGTCTGAGGACACCTATAGCGAGGGCGAGCTGGTTGAGGAGGGCAAGAAGGTCTACCAGCGTGGTTGTACAAAGCTGCCGCCCATGCCGACGACCCGCGAGCAGAGGTGGTTGATTGCGCCTAATGTGGAGAAGTAAGTGCATTTACTCTTTTTTAACCTTTTGTCTTCATGTTTCTTCAAATTAATATCTAATGTGTTGGCCTTGTCCTACTGCAGGGGTTGGAAATACGAACGTGGTGTCAGCAGGCCCAACCAGGTCCTTGGTGTGCTTCTCTGGCATCACTTCCCGGGGAAGGTTGAGTTGCCCGGTGAGGGTGAGTCTCCATAGGTAGCACTGACCTGGGAGCTGTACAAGGCTGCCCCAGCCCCGCCGGAGGAGGTGGTCAACGGTGTCTTGTGCGAGACGGTGGCTGACATTGTGATCCGTCGCTTTTGGGTAATTTCTCCTTTATAGAATTAAAAAATCAACAACACCTAGTGATTGTACTAATCAGTGTTGTCTTGTTTGATTGCAGACCTTCTACAGGTGTCTTGAACAAGACGAGGTGAAAGCGGCTATTGTTCTCGAAGCCAAGTGCAAGCGCCTACTTCAGAACTTACGGCACGACGCTCGGGTGCAGGCTATCCGAGATTACTACGCCTCAACTAACATTAAGAGGGCCAAGAACAAGTGCCACAAAAATTATCTGAGTAAGGAGAAGTTAATGAAGGTAATTATCTATTCTTAAGGCCTTGTACTTAGTTTCTTTGATTTGATTCGTAGACCTAGCACAAAAATTTCTCTTGTCTAACTTAGGTGCCCCCAAGATGGTGTGCGGATAGGATGGACTGTTGGGAGGCATTGGTGGATGAGTGGTGTTCTCCCCAATGGCTAGCAGAACACAACAAGGCCAAGCATAAGCGTGCCCAAACGAGAGGTGTGCCACACCATCAAGGGAGCTCCAACCTGTTTGAGTTCGGGGATAACTGGGTATGTGGTTTGCTTCATGATTCATGCAATTTCATTCTTCATGCTAGCTTGAGCCCTTAACTAATATTTTGTTCCTCTCTTTTAGGCACGACACAACAAGAAGGAGGTGCCACCTCTATTCGACCTCTATGTCATGGCCCATACTGCCTCGTACAAGAAGGCCAAGGCATTCTCTAAGGATGACCTTGATCATCCACAGAGCTTCAGCAACATCTGCTCCCACAACAAGCTCGTGAGGTATCGGGATGAGGGGAAGGCGAGGAAAGGGGAGGACTTCAACCCAAGCTAGAGTCCTTTTGATCCAGAGCTCGTGATGATATCTGGTGGCAGGAGGCCCCATGGATCGATAGCCATTGGGGATGGACTGGTACGTTGTCCTAGAACTCTCCCGGAGATCAAGAAGCACCAGACGAGCTGTGATCCTGAGATAAGGCCTCGTCCACGGCCAATGGAGCTCACCATTGAGGCTAGGGCCCAGGAGCTTCTGGCAGAGGCAAACAGGCAGACGGCATAGAGGGAGAGGGACATGGAGGAGAGGAACCGGAATGACGCGTCTCACCGGGCCCTATACGAGCTCCTCGTGGTAAGTTTCTCCTGCATATTAGCCAAATCATGCACATAATATTCGTTTCATCACTAACTAATATGAATGACTCGTGAAAACAAAATGTGCAGACCGTGTGCTAGAACAATGGTCAGACCCCTCCGTCGATGCCCCATATTGCTATAGCACCCACGGTGAGTTTCATTTAAATGGTCATTAGTTACAAGTATTCACATTTGAGTTGCATCATGCTAAGGAGACATTGCAAATGATCTTTGGTGCAGCGTGCCTCCCGACAAGCATCGATCGATCCTTTTGTGTCTGCCGCAAGCCCGAACGGTCCTTCTACGTCTCATCCTGGCGCAAACCCTACCGGTCCTTCACCTCCGTGTTGATGGTAAGTTTTCCCAAGTGTTTTCATTAACAAATGCATACTTAGCTTAAGAAATGACCTATACTTAGCTGATTTTCCTCAAAAATGACTTGATATGCTTAGTTAGCTAGAAAATGGTATATTCCACCTAGGATAGCTATAAAATGACCTATACTTAGCATTTTTTCCTCCAAAATGATTTGATATGCTTAGTTAGCTAGAAAATGGCATTACTACCTAGTATAGCTCAATAATGATCTATAGCTAGCTTAGCTAGTTCATTTATGACACAATTAGCTCACTTAGGTACAAAATGGCATAACTACCTAGGATAGCTCAATAATGATCTATAATTAGCTTAGCTAGTTCATTTATGACATAATTAGCTCACTTAGGTAAAAAATGGCATAATAACCTTGGTTTAGCGCCAAAATGACATATACTTAGCTTATTTTCCTCAAAAATGACATAATAACCTTACTTACCTCCAAAATGATATATTCTACCTAGGATAGCTATAAAATGACATATACTTAGCATTTTTTCCTCCAAAATGACTTGATATGCTTAGTTAGCTAGAAAATGGCATTCCTACCTTGGAGAAGAGGAGAGGAGAGGAGAAAAAGAAAGAGAAGATAAATTCTTCTTCTTCTTCTTTTTCTTCTTCTTTTTCTTCTTCTTTTTCTTATTTTTCTTCTTGCTAGTCTTCTTCTTCTTCTAACTTTCATCTTTCCTACTTTGCAGATTTGCTATAGATGAGGAAGCTTGCATTGATGGAGTGTACTCTTCTACTTCTGCTTCCTTTGTGTTTATGGAAACTTGTTGGAAACTTGTTTTGGATATGTATGTTGGATATGTTGTTCGAAACTTGTATTTGTTGGATATGTTGTTGGAACTTATTTGGTATCCTTGTTGGAACTTATTGTTGGTATGCCTATTGAAACTTATTGTTGGTATGCTTGTTGGAAACTTGTATTGTCAATATGTTGGATATATATGTTATATTCTGTCAAATTGAATGATTTTAAGAAAAAACAAAAAAATAGGGGCTATATAGCCACCTTGCCATCTTTTGCCGTCAGCTAGCAGACGGCAAAGATGCCACGTGGCAGCTACCTATGCAACCTGGGGCTGGCCTAGGTGAGTTCTTTGTCGTCCGTTGGCAGACGGCAAATAACTAAGGTCTTTGCCGTCTGCCAGCGGACGACAAAGCACGCCATTAAGCCCTTAACGGAGCTAAGGTGGCACATATGCCGTCCAGGCCCTTTGCCGTCCGCTGATAGACGGCAAAGATTCAAAGGTCTTTGTCGTCCGCCAGCTAACAGCAAAGTGCCCTTTACCGTGGCTTATTCAGCCAAACAGTTGACCATTTGCTGGCTGACGGCAAAGCCTTTGCCGTCCAGGATGGCTGGCGGCAAAGTGCCTGATTCCTGTAGTGTAAGGCCGATGCCTTGAACGTCCATGGTAAGGATGCCAAGGTGTCTTGTCGGTACTGACATAGCCGGCAGGCTGCTAAGGACCCATTCCTCAAAGCGCTTGTGGTAGGGCCACACACGCCGACAAGATTCTTCTAGAAAGGGCGTAGGGAAAATTCCATACACAGAAACAGTTTAACAAGGAAGATAATACACTTTCATTCAAAATGGGGTGAAATTTACATGATATCGCTTTTTCTAAGTACATCTTTATTTGACTTTCTCCCCCGAGGGAGATTACAAGAAGAAAAGGATGGAAAGGAGAGGCGGGATACAAGAAGAAAAAGATAGCGAGAGGCCCCCGGCAGAAGCCCGGCCTGACCCCTTTGGACCAGCACTGCGTGGATGAGCAGGGCTACCAGATGGGCAGGCAAGAACCTGGCCCCTCCTGGACCAGCATTGCACGGAGGAGAGGGCCAGAGCGGGCAGAAAGGGGGATGGACCCCAAAAGACGAAGTCCACGGGCCTGTCGGAAGACCCAGCTGGAAGATGAGGCAGCGCCTGGGACTGAAGCACCCGACAAGGACATCTTGTCGGGAGGGGGAGAGGCGTGAGGCTGGCGATGATGTCACGGCCGATGGTCAGTACGGGCTCGAATCTTCGGGCTCCGACTTGACCGCCCGAAGACCGGGTTCATTGCCACTGTCTGTGCCGATGTCCTCCCCGTCACTCTCGCCAGAGGACAGGCTTCCGGCGCTGCTCGCGCTCTATTTGCAGCAGCTGAGGTGGATGTTGGAGCTGCCATAAATCTTGATGGAGAGCGTATTGGCCTCCGTCATTTTAAAATGAAGAATGTGCCCCACCTGGAGATTGTGAGCACAGGCGAAGGTCTTTCAACCACGCCTGAGGAACATGATGCGGCGCGCTGGGTACTCAACGTCCACCCGCGTCGCGCCATTACAACATCCTGCCACCCACAACCACAGGAAGGGCGGCTCGTCGTCCTCCATCGCCCTGGCGAAGAGGCGTGGAAGGTGCAGATAGCTCCGGTGGGGACCGCCTAGCTCCAGGACGAAGTCCAGCGCCGTCCCCTTGGCGTGGGCCTCTTCGATGGAGATGCCTGGCATCGGAGGAGGAGGTGGAGCATCGCTCCACCTCCTCCAACCTCGCTCTCCGCGGCTGCCACGGCCCCTCGCGCCTCCTCCACCACGCGAACTCGAGCCTCCCTCTACCTCCGCAGCTAAAGCGGCGGCATGATCCCGACGAGAGCTCCTCCTTGCAGCCGAGGAAGGTGGTCGCCCTCGCCCCCTGTACATGGCGAAGGGCGGGTGCTTCCTGAAGATTGAGAAGATAAGGGGGGAGGCGGACTGCGGAGTTTTGCACTCGAAGGGCGGAAGAAGGATGGATGAGCTTCGCCCCCTCTGTCCCCAATTTATAGGAGGAAGCGCGGGGGCTGGCTCTCCTCCACTCCAAAGGACGCCGCCCACCTCCTCCAATAGCGGCACCCTCGATCACGGTGCGAACAACGACCGCCCCATCACTCCAATCCATGGCGCCGCAGTTACTGCCTTTTATCAGGGACTTCACATCATGGGCGCCCGTTGCTAGCTCCCCGCTATGCATGCGGCGCGCATGGTGGAAAAGACCTGATGCGATAATTGAAAACTCGGCAGCCGCGCCGCGCATGTATCCCACTACCCGCATTCAATGGGCATCATGGGGAAGCACAGCAAGCACAATGATCACAACTGCAAGGCTCTGCCACGGGTGCCCGTGCACTGGTTGGGCCTAGCCCAACAATGCCTCGCGACGTGTGTGGCCCAGGCTCGGGGGCTCTTGTCGGTGCACTAGAGTTTTCGGGCTGCCCCTTTTACTCGTGCACGGGCAGTAGTAGCCGCCCCGGCGGCAAGGCCCAACAATGACTTGTCAAGCACCAACACAAAAGACTCAAGACTACCGACAAGACTTTGCCGGTAGTGTTGTAGAGCCTCCAGGCTAAGGAAGGCCCTCAGCAAGGCAACGTCCTGGCAAGGCAAGGCCCCTGCAAGCACCGCCAGCACACAGGCCAGGTGTCGATTCACCTGGATGCATGTCGTGGCGTCGACGTTGAAGGGAGCTAAGCGGTGCCGATGGGATGGGCCCCGTCCCGTCCCACTGACGGATTGAGGCGCCTGACGATGCATTGAATGCTCTTGTCCTACTTTGCTAGAGTTAGGTACGATAGCACTGTAGCACTATGCATCCCGTGTGCACACCGTGCGCCAGTGTTGGGATCCCCTTTGATATAAAAGGAGGCCTGGGGCATTACAGAAAAAGGCTTTGGGGGGACAATAAGGGGTTAGATAATCAGACAGTTGGGCAGCTAGACAACCCGATAGTTAGACAACTCGGGGTTACCAAGCTCACGTAGCAGCCGTTCATGGCGCTCCTGTAGCTAGAACCCTTGAACACGATCAATATAACCAATCAGGAGTAGGTTTTTACGCACCCGTGTGGCCCGAACCTGGGTAAAAACTCCCCGTGCGCTGCTTACCAGACCGACTCTTTGTGCGAGCCCGCCCCCTACCGAACCGAAAGGGATCCCCATGATCCCATAGGTGTTCGTTCCCATGACAGTAGGTATGGTGGCTGTTTTGAGGAAGATATAATGATGCTTATGTGTAACAGAGCATATCATGTCACGGGGTCTAGATGCACCAACGAATATTTGCACCGATCTTCGAGGTGCGAATGGGCTATGCACGGTATCGAAGAGGCTAGCAAGTATGAGAAGGTGAGGATGCGTATGTCCATGGAGTCACATTAGTCATAAAGAACTCACATACTTATTGCAAATTTTTATTAGTTTTATGGCAAATCTAAGTACTCCTCGCATGCCCTGAGGTAGGAGGTTGGTAGGAGTTAACCATCGTGTGCCTCTGACTCAAAACAACACTAGGATTTCAACGAGGAATATAAATGCTCACACATCATCAATTCTGGACTTCTACAAATCAACAATTCATGCCTCCTTAATTTTTAGATGAATAACAAGTTAACACCTCTTAATCTTGATACTTCTACAAATCAACAATTCTGGACTCACACCTTTTTCACATTACCACATCAATGTCATTAACCCACAACTTCTCTACATGTGTTGCACTATGATTTTGATTATCATTCATTGAATACCTAATATTCTTGGACTAGTCTTATGATCCATGCAAATTACCGTCACTATTACTCAGCTCTCAAACAAATATAAGTGAAGAAAGAGAGCATATTATTTCTATAAAATCTACATGCCATCGTCCTCAAAAAGATATAAGTGAAGTACTAGAGCAACTGCCTAGGATCAAAAAGATATAAGTTAAGCACATACAGTATTCTAGCAAATTTTCATGAAGGTGTTTATCTCTCAAATAGGTGTGTACAGCAAATGATGATTGTTACAAACTGAAAGTAAAATCAAACAAACGTAAACGACACCCCCAAGCAAAACACATATCATGTGATGAATAAAAATATAGCTCCAAGTGACATACCGATGGATTGAGACAAAAGAGGTGATGCCTTCTGAGGCACCCCCAAGATTAGACTCTTGAGTATCATTAGAATTATACTTGGGGTGCCTTGGGAATCCCCAAGCTTGAGCGCTTGATACTCATTATTCCGTAGTCCATCATGATCACACCCAAAACTTGAAAACTTCAATGACACAAAACTCAACAAAACTTCATGAGACCTGTTAGTATAAGAAACATATTGCATACTCGAGGTAATGTGATAAATTTATTAAAATTCATTTTTTAATAATAGGTACTGTATTATAACTTCTCCATGACTTATACCCCCCGATATAATCCATGACATAATCAAAACAAGCAAACTATTCAAGCAAAACAGAATCTGTTTGAAGCAAAATATGTAGCAATCTGTAAATAACCTATACTTACAAAACTATAAAAAGTCTGAAAAATTAGGTAAAATAAAGGATTTTTATAGAAATACTATGTTATAATTTCGGATCATTATCGCGCTCCAGTAAAAAATGAAAATTGCTGCACTGGAGTCAAAGTTTCTGTTTCAGATTCGGCATCGTTTCTACTCATCTTGTGAGTCATCCCAAAGGATTTACTTGGAACAAACACTAATTAAACATAAAAACATAATAATTAGAGAGGCAAAAATTATGTTATCACACAAAAACAGAAATAAATGATAACTATTGGGTTGTCTCCCAACAATCTCTTTCTTTGTAGTCATCAAGATAGGCTTAGGATAATAATGATGCTCACATAAAAGACAAGAGTTAAAGCACAAAGAAAGCATCATAAAACATGTGACAAACACATTTAAGCCTAACATACTTTATATGCATAGGAATTTTATAGGAAAACAAATTATCAAGACAAGAAGTGTCTAACATATGCAAGTAGGAAGAGTGAAGCATTAGCAATTTGAACATCAAGAAAGGTAATTGAACATTAAAATTCCCATAACCATATTTGCCTCCCTTATAATAATAATTACATGTAGGACCATAATCAAACTCAACAATATAAATATAATTTAAAATATTCTATCCATGATCCACATGCACAAAAGTTTATAATCTTCCAAAATAGTGGGATTAACATCAACTAAAGTCATGACCTCTCCAAGTCCACTTTTAGTAGCATTGCAAATATCATTACCAATAATAGATTTAGCATGAAGCTGAGAATTATCAAAATCATAAGAAATATCATTATTATCACCCCAATCATGATAATTAGTAGAGTTTATACTAACATAATTGCAATCATCCTTTTCATTTAAGGAACTATTATGAATCACTTTATACATTTCACCAGAATTTTTAGATTCAAGATTTTCAAGCAAGACCTCATAAAGATAATCTAGTGAACTCTCACTAGCAATTGTTTCAACATAATTGGGTATATTGAAAAGATTGGCAAGTGGATGAGGATCCATTTTAATTTTTCTATTACTTTCTGTTTTTGTGTGACAAAGATAAAGATAACATCACTAGGCAAGCAAGCAAATAGAAATATTTTTGTTTTTTTGTTTGTTATGAGATAAACTAAATATAACAGCAAACCAAAAGAAAAATAAGTGAATGAAATTTTGTGCAAAGTTACTTGATAGTTGGTGATGGTATTCCCTGACAACGGTGCCAAAACTCCTTCCTGATACTCATGTTCTGTGTTGGGTTTTCCGTGAACAGGAACGGGTAATAGCAACACAAAGTGGGTAAGGATTTACCTCGGTTTTGAAATTGAGGTTTATATTGAACCAATAGGAATACCAATCCTCAACCATCTTCAGCGGCTGTACACAAAAGAATAAACAAGTTGCACCAAACGCCGGCAAGAGGTTTGTCAATACCCTTCATCTCGTTATTTGCAAGCAAGTGAGTTGTGTAGATAATTGTAGATGGTAGTAAACTGGAAAATAATATAAAAGGTAATAAATAACAGCAAGGTAATGAAAACATTTGTGAATTTATAAGTGAATAGACCTGAGGGCCGTAGATTTCTCTAGTGGGATCTCTCATAAGCAAAATATACGGTGGGTAAACAAATTACTGTTGGGCAATTGATAGAAAAGTGAATCATTATGTAATGTTCATGACAATGATCGTGTGTATATAGGCATCACGTCCATAAGCAAATAGGTTGACTCATGCCTGCACCTACTACTATTACTCCACTTCAAGAGAGCTTCTATGCTTGCCTCTCTACGTATTAAGTTCATGACAAATAGAGTAATGCTTGTAGAACAATGACATGATGTAGACAAAGTAAACTCAACTAATATGAATAGACCCCATCATTTTATCCTTAGTAGCAACAACACAAATATGCAACTTGTCCCCTTCTGTCACTGGGATATAGAAACTCGTCAGGTTGAACCTACTACAACGCACCACTCCCACCAAAGAAATATCAATCTAGTTGGCCAAACTATCTCAATAAATCCTAGAGCATTACGAAGCTATGGTGATCATGCACATAAGAATCATAATATTTTAGAAGTGACTCAATTACTTTTCATGAATAATCTGAACACAAACCCACAATTCATCGAATCCCAACAAACACACCATACAAAGGGATTACATCGGATAGATCAAGGCAAATATGCGATGAACATTGTATTGGAGATCGATGGAGAGAGAGATTGCCATATAGGTACCACCTACAAACACGTAGGTATGTGGTGAACTACTCACACATCATGGTGAGGGCATCAAGGTTGATGAAGAGGCCCTCCGTGATTGATCTCCCCTCCGGTAGGGTTCCGGAACGAAGGTGCAGATGGCCACCTATCAGAACGGAGACTTACAACGACGTAAAAAGTGTTTCGGGAGCGTTTTTGGTGTCTCTAGGGTATATGTGAATTTATAGGCCAGAGAACAACATCGGGAGATGCTCTTGGGGGTCACCACATATCTGGCCACGCCCCCTGGGTGGTGGCTGGATGTGTGGTTGGCCCTTGGTGCACCTCCTAGCCCTCCTCCGAGGCTTCTAGGTCTTGTATTGGTCCAATAAAAATCACCAAAAACTTTCATGGCAATTGGACTCCGTTTGGTATTGCAACTCTAAAAAGGCAAAAACACGAACTGGCACTGGGCACTGGGTCAAAATATTAGTGCTCAAAAATATTATAAATTGGTAAATAAATACCCAAAAGGTATCCTAGAATGATAATATTTCAGCATGGAATAATAATAAAAATATAGATGCGTTGGAGACGTATCACCCATAGGTACCAATCTGAGGTTTTGAGACAAAGATTGAATACAAGATATGAACTAGGGTTGGAGATGAGATGGTGTTGGTGAATATGTTTATGAAGATTGGTCCTCCCACGAAGGAGGAAGCGTTGGTGATGACGATGGCTTCGATATCCCCCTCCCAGAGGGGAATTTTCCCGACAAAAGCTGACTATCGGAGTGAAAAAGGGCCTCTACCTAGGTTTTTGCCTCGAGACGGTGGCGCTTCATCCCGAAATGTTTCTTATCATTTTTTCTAGGGTAAAACACACCATATAGGAGAAGAGGGCCGTTGGAGAGCCAGCTTGGGCCCCACAAGCCATCAGGGCGCGACTGAGAGGGGTCGTGCCCTCTTGTCTTGTGGCCAGCAGGTGGCCCCCCTATGGTATATTTTTCTTCAAGAAATTCTTAAATATTCCATTAAAATTCTCCGTGAAGTTTCAGGTCATTTGGAGTCTGGTGATTTTCTGACTTTTTCTTGGTTTTCCGGTCCAGAATTCCAGTTTCCTGATGTTTCCCTCTTTGTGATGTACCTTGCATATTCAGAGAGAAAAGGCATAAGAGTTGTATAATAATATGGAATAATGGACAAGAATGAAGCATATAGTAATAAGAATTTGTGATGCAAAATGGATATATCAACTCCCCCAAGCTTAGACCTCGCTTGTCCTCAAGCGAAAGGCAAACTCTAAAATAGCGACCACATAATTTAAGAGAGAGGTGTCAATAATAACAGAATACGGACATGAGAGCATCATAAATATTATTATAGAATCAAGCTTTTCATCATATAACTTCTCATAAACAAGTAAAGTTCTATTGACAATTATCGAAGTATGAAGCATAAACCTTATTGACAACCAACAAACGGTGATTTTAGTCATGAACATAATCATAATTCATCCTATTCAGGAGAAGAGCCTATATAAGGGCTTTCATTCTAGAAAATCCATATAATTAACTATCATTTAGTCATTATGATTGTTGACACTCATTAAATATTTTTGGAGCTAATGTTTCTACCAAACACATAGGAAGATATGGGCTTTATTTGCCACCCAACTCGTTTACCTGAAGGATAATGTCAACAATAATGAATCATAGTTTCTTGCATTCAATTGGATATATATGTGTGTGTGTGTGTATGTGTGTGTGTGTCGATCTTTCCTCAACACGTGATGCTTGGTAACTAAGAGAGTTCATAAATTAAAAGAAGGGAAGGTATTAATGTCTCTTGTAAGAAAGTAAGATGTTTGTGAAAGTAAAAGATAAGCCCTTCGCACAGGTTGTCATGTGCTTTTGTTTTTTTGGATGTGCAATCTCTTAATGAAAAGGAACATCACTTTATATTGCCCCTTGTGATAGCAAACTTTATTATGCACTCCTTATTTCTTCGGCATCACAAGATCGTACAAAGCTTATTTTCCTTTTCACTAAAAGATCATACATGATTATAGGCAATTTTTATTGCTTGGTGCATCGTGACAACTTACTTGAAGGATCTTATTCAATCCATAGGTAGGTATGTGATACTCGTGATTTGCGTTGGGTTTTCCATGAAGAGGAATGGGTTATCGCAGCACAAAGTGGGTCAGTATTTCCCTAAGTTATGAAACCAAGTTTTATCGAACCAATAGGAATACCAATCCTCAATCGTCTTCAGTGGCTGCACACAAAGAAACAAACAACTTGCACCCAACACCGACAAGAGGGTTGTCAATCCCCCTTGATCTCATTATTTGCAAGCAAGTGAGTTGTGTACATAATTGTATTGCAAAATAAAATAAAACATAAATAAGAACAACAAGGTAATGATAATGTTTGTGAATATATAAGTGAATAGACTCGAGGGCCATAGAGCTCGCTAGTGGCATCTCTCATAGAAATAGTATACAATGGGTAAACAAATTAATGTTGGGCAATTGATAGAAAAGTTAATAGTTATGCGATTTTCACGGTAAAGATCATGTGTATATAGGCATCACGTGTTGGGTTCTATCGTAGGCGCATCGCATGCAAATTAAAAAAATTCCTACACTGAACATCCAAGAACATGCCATGGAGATGGATCATAGACCGTTACCACTAGAGCGCAGTGTTGTGCAGCGGAAGTAGAGTTGGGGCAGAGCGTCCACGAGGTTCGTCTCCTCCTCGCCCAATCTCCCTCGAACAACCGATCCGATCTCCCTCATACTGGTTTGCCGGAGCGGCGTAAGTGCACCACCACTAATGGTATCCGCGCATGCAGGAGGAACACCGTGGCGGCGGACTGCTAGGTCCGATCACACAGTCGGCCGCGGCAAGTGGAGGTGGCTAGTTGCAACTCATGCAAATCACTAATGACGGCGAAGAAGCGATGAACAGAATAAGTGTGCCGCACCTCCACTATATATAGGCATCCGGTGCGAGATCAACTCTTGGGCCTCGCACAGATCCTAAATCCCACGTGTTCCTTCCCTTAAGCATGCGGCCCTTTAGGTTCTCGTTCACTTGGTCCCGAGTCTGATCACATCCAACTTGGCTAGTCGGTGGTGGCCTCTAGCAAAGCGTTCCGACTCCAAGTGTCTGATGAAGGTGGTTAGGTGAACCTGTACTTCATACCTCCCTTTGCCACACGATATATGTTGCCGTGCACAAGGTGACATGGTCATCCTTGTTGCAACACGACCTCTTTCTCGTTCTGGTGAATCCGAAAAACATTCAAATTATCTCATAATCCACATCACATGGCCATGCTTATCAAGGACATATCACCCAAGGGACCCAGAGTATATCTCTCCTATCGGAGGGGCAAATCAATCTTGCTCGATCATGTCTTGCATGATGGGTCCGGACAAGCCGAAAACCTACCTTTGTAACTACATAGTCACGGAGTAGCGTTTGGTCGGACCAAAGCAAGTTTGTCACCATCCCGAGTACATGCGCCAGCTCAGGCCTTAGGACATAGAACGCATGTTGTACTAGAGACTCACAGATGACCTATCGCTGCGTCTCATAGTTGGGTCTATCCAACTCAAACCTTATCTTGACTCGGATCTGACTATGTCGAATCCGAACAATTTTTTTGAGTCCGTATTATCCGGCTAGCATCCAATGCTACATGGTTAGTGAGACCGGACCATCTACCGTGTCATATGCTAGTCTCATATGCTAGTCTCATTTGTTGTGCGTCGACACAATTCTTTTGACTAGGCACCATTTTAGGACAGTCATTATATAATGCATAGTCTCACAAACAAGTCACGTACTTGTTAATACACATCATTGATAATGTCCAATGACTATCTTTATTCATAAACACATAGGAAATATCATCATACATGATTGCCTCTAGGGCATATCTCCAATAGGCTCCCACTTGCACTAGAGTCAATCAAATATACATCGAATGCCCATAGCTCTAACATGCCCCTCATGCTTGGGTTGTGGAAGCGTCTTAGTCATCGGATCTGCAACATTTGCATCTGTATGAATCTTGCATAAATTAGTATCACCTTTCTCTACGAGATTTCATATCTGGTGATATTTTCGGTCTATGTACCTGGTCTTGTGGTGTTGTATCGGCTCCTTGGCCTGTGCGATGGCACCTGAATTATCGCAATAAAGGTCCAATGGTTTTTAACAGCCTGGGAGCACACCAAGATCCTCCAGGAACTTCCAAATCCAAACACCTTCCTTTGCGAGTTCACAAGCCGCAATGTATTCGGCCTCTATCATAGAGTCGGCCACCGTATCTTACTTGGAACTCGTCCATCTCACTGCTCCTCCATTCATGACATACACAAATCCAGTTTGTGATCGACGATCATCCCTGTCGGTTCGGAAACTAGTATCAGCGTAACCCTTTATGCAGAGCTCCTCCTCACCTCCATAAACTAGGAACATCTCTTTAGTCCTTTTCAAGACTTCAAGATAGTTTTCACCACTGCCCAGTGACTCTCACCTGGGTCGGCTTGGTATCTGCTTGTTAAGCTTATTGCATAGGCAACATCAGGCCATGTACATAGCATGTCATACAAGATGGATCCTATTGCCGAGGCATATGGGATCCTACACATCTGGTTTCGCTCATCAGAAGTCGTAGGACTCTGAGTCTTGCTTAGCCTTATACCATGTGATACGAGCAAGAACCCTTTCTTGGCCTCACTCAGGTTAAACCTCTTCAACACTTTGTCTATGTACATGCTCTGGCTCAAGCCGAGCAGCCTTCTCAATCTATCTTTATAGATCTTGATGCCTAAAATTTAAATTGCCTCTCCAAGGTCTTTCATCGAAAACTTGCCATTCAATGATTCCTTGATTGAGTTCAGCATCGAAACATCATTTCTGATCAGCAGTATGTCATCCACATACAAGATCAAAAATACTACCGAGTTCCCACTAGAATTCTTGTATAAACAATAGTCCTCTTCATTCTTGATGAAACCAAGGTCAACGATGACTTCATCAAAACGAATGTTTCAACTCCATGCTTCTTGCCTCAATCCATAAATGGATCTCTTGAGCTTGCATATTTTACCAGCGCTAGTTGGATCGACAAAACCTTCAGGATGTATCATGTATACATCCTCTTTTAAATTTTCATGAAGTAAATCCCTTTTGACATCCATCTGTCATATCTCATAATCAAAATATGTAGCTATAGCTAGTACGATCCTTACCGACTTCAGCATCAATACCGGCAAGTAGGTCTCGTCGTAGTCAATTCCTTGAACTTGTCCATAACCTTTAGCGACAAGCCGAGCTTTGTGGATCTGAATATTTCCATCTACATTGGTTTTATTCTTAAAGACCCATTTGCAACCAATGGCAACTACGCCAGGCGGCGGATCAACCAAGTCCCAAACTTGATTGTCATCCATGCACTTTAACTCGAATCTCATGGCCTCCAGCCATGCCTCGGAATCTGGGCTCACCATCGCTTCCGCATACGTGGTCGGCTCGTCGATTTCTAGCAACAACACGTGGCTCACTATGTGCAATCTTTCTGACCTCCATGGCTCCAGTGCCGACTCCACTACGGGTTGCCCGACCGACTCCGGTATGATATCATCACCAGCCGAGTCGTCTTCAAGTGGCTCTCGAATTTCTTCGAGTTGCACCGTTCTCCCACTGGCCTCCCGACTGAGAAACTATTTGTCTAGGAAAACCCCATTCCGAGTAACAAACACTTTGTTCTTTTCTTAGTTGTAGAAGCTGTATCCCAAGGTTTCCCTCGTATATCTCACGAATATGCATTTATCCGACTTGGGTGTAAGCTTGTCCTACATGAGTCGCTTGACAAATGCTTCACAACCCCAGATCTTTAGAAAAGACAAACTAGGACTCTTCCTAGTCCACATATCATGTGGTCTCTTGTCTACGGATTTTGATGGTACCCTGTTAAGTGTGAAAGTTGCAGTTTCTAGAGCATATCCCCGGAATGACAAGGGTAAACCCGATTTGCTCATCATCGACCGGACCATGTCCAACAAGGTTCGATTTCTCCATTCTAACACGCTTTTTCTCTGTGGTGTCCCGGAGGTGTGAGTTGAGGTACTATACCTTGACTTTTCAGATGATCATCAAACTCCTGGCTCATGTACTCACCTCCATGATATGATCATAGAAGCTTTATCGTCTTGCCGAGCTGATTTTCAACCTTGTTATGAAACTATGTGAACTTTTCAAAAGTTTCTGACTTGAGCCTCGTCAAATAGATATATCCATATATACTCAAGTCATCGTTAAAAGTCACAAAGTATTGATAGCCACCTTTGGCTGTTGTGCTCATTGGACCACAAACATCACTGTGTATAAGCTCCAACACCTCGGACGCCCTTTGACAACTCTTTGCAAAAGGAGACTTAGTCATCTTGCCTAGCAAGCATGATTCGCATATCTCGAACGACCTGAAGTTCGACGAAGTTATGAGTCCATCATCATGGAGTTTCTTCATGCATTTCAGACTAATGTTTCCAAGCCAACCATGCCAGAAGTATGTCAGATTAATCTCATTAGGCTTATGCCTCTTGACCTTCACGTTATAGACTAGTTCCGTTTCTAGATTTAAAATAAATAGCCCATCTACAATGGGTGCATAGCGGTGGAACATTCCATTCAAATAAAATGAGCAACCATTGTCCTTGAAATTGAATTCATAACCTTGACTCATCAAGTATGAGGCAGAAATAATGTTCCGACTAAGTGCAGGAATGTCATAACAATTATTCAATTCCAAAGTAAATCCAAAAGGAAGCTGGAGCTACATCGTGCCGACCTCCAACATAGCAACTCTTGCTTTGTTGCCGACCCTGGTGTCAATCTCCCCTTGTGCCACACGCCTAGTTCTTATCAGCCCCTGCATCGAGTTGCAAATATGAACAACCAATCCGGTATCAAATACCCAAGAGCTACTAGGTATGCCAGCAAGGTAAATGTCTATAACATATGTAACAATTGTACCTTTGCCTGAAGAAGCATTTCCAGCCTTCTTGCCATGATCAGCAAGCCACTTGCTATAGTTCCTCTTCCAGTGACCAGCTTCCTTGCAATGAAAGCAAATGGTCTTTGAGTTTGGTAAGGACTTCGGTTCAGTGGCGGAGACAACCTTCTCCGTGCCCTTTGCCTTGCCCTTTTTCTTGGACCAACTCTTCTTGAACTTAGCCGAGTTTTGCACCATCAACACTTGATGCGTGCCTTTCTGAATATCCTGCTCTTCCACCTTGAGCATCCCATGCAATTAAGTGAGCTTCTTATCCATGCCATGCATATGATAGTTTGAGACAAACATCCCATAGCTAGGTGGAAGAGAACCTAGAATTGCATCTGTGGATAGATCGTCCCCAACTGGGAAGCCTAACCGATCCAAAACTTGCACATACCCGATCATCTTGATCACATGCGGGCTTAGTGGATCACCCTCTTTCAGCTTACAATCCGTCAAGGATTGCCAGACATTGAACCTTTCAGTCATAGCCTGCACCTGAAACATGCTCTTGAGACTCTCGATCATATCAAAAGCCTGAATGTTTTTGAAATGTTGTTGCAAATCGGGCTTCATACAAGCCAGCATGAGGCAGCCGATCTCATTTGATTCATTAATGAGTTTTTGGTGGGCATTCTTGGTTGTGGCATTAGCATTGTCGGCATGCTCCTCTAGAGTGGATCCTCTAGAATATGTTCCTTTTTATCGTTCTTGAGAACAATTCTCAAATTTCTATACCAGGTGGTAAAGTTTGTTCCATTCAGTTTATCCTTTTCCGAAATTGATTTCAATGCAAAGTTCGGTTGAGAAAGTGGTGCCATTGATCTACAATAGAAAATATGCAATCACTAAGCAATGTGTTTATGTAGAGTAATTCATGCATTAAACAAAACTACTCCCACTGAAGTCAGCATCCATCCGCAAACTCTCAGTGATACAGGATCCGACTAGCGCAAGCGACTAGTGAGTTTTAGCATCACTGCTAGACAACTTGCCTATCCGGTAAGCAACATGTTGTTAATTGTATCTCTATATGACTCCGGTCGGTTGGATAGGTATCATACCCCGGCCCCCAAACCTCTTTTCCACAAGGCCCAAAACCATTTTGATAGCCTTGTGAAGTTAACCTGATGCAGTGCATGTCCGTGTCTGACACGAACCCTCCAGTTCAAGGACACCTAGTAGCACCTCAATTTTATGAGCCCACCGCTAGACGTACTTGATGTGCGAAGGTGCAACATCGGAATGACAACATACTTGATATTAATGAGGGATCTTTCTACCATACTAAAATGCATGGAAACAAGAAGAAATATCCATCAGATATAAACATAAATATGTGAATTAGTATGGTTCCTTCATGGATGTCCTTCCAGGCTGGCTCCAACTCCGATGACGAGGGCGGAACTCCATCTTGTTCGCCACGCCAGTACGCCAAAGCCTCGAACTTGATCTCTGTCCTCCAACTACTACAACTTGTAATGAATTTACAGAGAATCACAAGTTGACACACAAACCGTTATATAATATAATGACAGCACTTTGGCTCCTGCCGACTGACAATCATGACATGCATGTCATGTTAAATTACACACATGCATCACATACATTTGAGCCATACTATTCACATCAAACCTGCAAAACAAAGTTGTGCATAGAATCGAATTCTACCGGTTTGTGTGATCGTGTACGAAATACAAGGCGCTATGCACATGACGGCCCCGCTAGCTGGTTAGCAGGCAGGGTTCGAAGGGGCAGCGCCCGACATTTTCGGAAATCATAGATCGGATCTGCATTCCGATCACGCTGAATTTTCTGATCTGAGCGATCTCATTGATCATCGCGAACCCAATTCGGATTTACGTTTCACGGTAAACGCTGATGGCAGATACCGAATGATAGGGGTAGGTTGTGTCACGACTGAGGGAGTCCTGGATTAAGGGGTCCTCGGGAGGCCGACCTATTTCTTATGGGCCGGACAGTATGGGCCGCTTGCCGAACATTGGATCGATCGAAGGCCCTGTCTCTAGGAAGGAAGCTTTGGGAATCGTGGCTTGTCCTCCACGTTTAATGTAGCGAATAGGCATGTTTATCTCTTCGGCGTGTAACAGGCCATGTGTAAACCCTAGGTACCCTCGGCGCCTATATAAGCCGGAGGGTTTTAGGTTGTAGACGGAGAACAAATCATCTAGGGTTAGTTATTCGATCTCGAGGTAGATCAACTTTGTAACCTATACATAATCAATACAATCAAGTAGGACGTAGGCTATTACCTCCATAGGAGGGCCCAAACCTGGGTAAAACCCTGTCCCCTTCATCTCCTGTTACCATCGATTCTAGTCTCACAGCTCGGGACCCCCTAGCCGAGATTTGCCGGTTTTGACAACAACATTGGTGCTTTCATTGAGAGTTCCACTGTGATCGCTCAAGGAATTGATGTCTCGCCTTGTCATTAACGAAGAGGTCCGCAACATGGACACGTTTGTCCCCAGACAGATCTTCGCCTTTGGCAGCATTGTGCTGCACGCCGACCAGACCGTCCATCTAGGCCATGTCGAAAGCTTCGCCCCAGATCGAGAGGTCAGATTAAGTAACCTAGAGTTCTCCATAGACTGTTGGGGTGACTTGTTTCTAACCGAGCTTGCAGTTTCGCCTGCCACGCCCAAAGACTCTAAGGCTTTAACCTCAGGTCCCTTCTTGGGTCACGCCCATGGGGTTAACCCCGGCGATGCTCTGATTCCTAGTCCGGATCCGTCCATAGTGCCAGAGGACCGGATACCCGTTCTTGCCGAACACTCCTCTCGCCTGGACCCTGATAAACCACAAGTGTAGGGGATTGCAACAGTTTTCGAGGATAGAGTATTGAACCCAAATTTATTGATTCAACACAAGGGGAGCCAAACAATATTCTCGAGTATTAGCAGCTAAGTTGTCAATTCGACCACACCTGAAAGACTTAATATTTGCAGCAAAGTATTTAGTAGCAAAGTAGTATGGAAGTAACGGTAGCAGTAGCAAAAGTAACAGTAGCAGTTTTGTAGTGATTGTAACAGTAGCAGCGGATAAGTAACTTATCAAGGATCAATAACTGGAAAGCTCATAGGTAATGGATTGCTGATGGATAATTATGCTGGATGTAATTCATACATGTAATGTAGGCATGTATTCCATATATAGTCATACATGCTTATGGAAAAGAACTTGCATGAAATATTTTGTCCTACCCTCCCGTGGCAGCGGGTTCCTAATGGAAACTAAGGGATATTAAGGCCTCCTTTTAATAGAGAACCGGGCCAAAGCATTAGCACTTAGTGAATACGTGAACTCCTCAAACTACGGTAATCATCGGAAAGAATCCCAGTTATTGTCACCCTGGGGGATGCAGATCATAACTCGTAATAGGTGTCTACAACTTGCAAGATAGGATTAATAACCCATATATATTCATGAAAACATAATAGTTTCAGATCTGAAATCATGGCACTTGGGCCCTAGTGACAAGCATTAAGCATAGCAAAGTCATAGCAACATCAATTTCAGAACATAGTGGATACTAGGGATCAAACCCTAACCAAACTAACTCAATTACATGATAAATCTCATCCAACCCATCACCATCCAGCAAGCCTACGATGGGATTACTCACGAATGGCGGATGGCATCATGGAATTGGTGATGAAGGATGGTTGGTGATGACGATGGCGTCGATTTCCCCTCTCCGGAGCCCAAAACGGACATTAGATCTGGTCTCCCGAGGAAGAACAGGAGGTGGCGACAACTTCGTATTGTGAAACACGATGAACTCTTCTCTCTGATTTTTTCTCTGCGAGTAGGGTTATATGGAGCTAGATAGGAGGTCGGAGGATCCATGAGGGCCCCACAAGCCTGCTAGGCGCGGCTCGGGGGGTGTGTGGCCGTGCCTAGCAAGCTTGTGGCTTGCAGGTGGCCCCCTCTGGTTGATTATTACGCCAGTATTTTTTATTAAATCCAAAAATATTATTCGTAAATTTTCAGGACGATCCGAGAACTTTTATTTCTGCACAAAAATAACACCAAGGTAATTCTGCTGAAAACAGCATTAGTCCGGGTCAGTTCCATTCAAATCATGCAAATCAGAGTCCAAAACAAGGGCAAAAGGGTTTGGAAAACTGGATATGACGGAGACATGTCAACTCCCCCAAAATTAACCCATTGCTTGTCCTCAAGCAATTCAGTTGATAAACTAAAAGTGATAAAGAAAAACTTTTACAAACTCTGTTTGATCTTGTTGTTGTAAATACATCCAACTAATGTTCAGATTTTAAGTAAAAATCATGGACTAACCACGTTCAAAATAACATTTAAGTCTCACATTTAATCATATGATTGATTATTTACATAATCAACTAGCAAGCAATAATAATAACTCTCGGATGACAACACTTTTTCAAGACAATCATGATACAATATGGCAAAATGGTATCTCGCTAGCCCTTTCTGAGACCACAAAACATAAATGCAGAGCACCTCTAAAGAACAAGGACAGACTAAACATTGTAATTCACGGTGAGAGAGATCCACTCATGCTCATACTCAATATCAATTAACATCAAGCATACAAATGACGGTGGTGCTCTCTAACTGGTGCCTTTTATAAGAAGATGATGACTCAACAATAAAGTAAATGGAAAGGCCCTTCGCAGAGGGAAGCATTGATTTGCAGAGGTGTGAGGGCTCGAGCTTTTAAAACAGAGATAAGTAATGATTTTTGAGCGGTATGCTTTCATTGCTCACATAACAACCAAAAGGTTTTCAATATCTTCCATGCTAGATACATCATAGGCGGTTCCCAAACAGAAACATAAAGTTTTTACTCCCCCTCCACCAATCAGTCACACTCCACGGCTGGCCGAATTCACGGGTACCGTCCATGCAAACACAATTCTGGGGTAGTTTTGTTTAATTAGATTTTGCTTTTGTTTCGAGCATGGAACTGGTCATCCCGATTACCAGCCACTTTCTCGTGAATGATAGTGAATCAACACATATCTTGAGAATAACCCACCTAGCATGGAAGATACTGATAGCCCCCAGTCTCCACATGAGCGATTTGGGCAAAGAAAATAGAATATTTATTTGAAGGTTTAGAGTTTGGCACATGCAAATTTACTTGGAACGGCAGGTAAATACGGCATATAGGTAGGTATGGTGGACTCATATGAAACAAGTTTGGGTTTGAGGGATTGGATGCACAAGCAGTATTCCCGCTTAGTACAAGTGAAGGCTAGCAAAAGACTAGGGAGCGACCAACTAGAGGGCAACACAGCCATCAACATGCTATGAGATTAACCAACATTGAATGCAATCATGAGTAGGATATAAATCACTATGCACATAAATATCGTGGAGGCTATGTTGGTTTTGTTTCAACTACATGCATGAACATGTGCCAAGTCGAGCCACTTGAATCGTTCAGAGGAGGATACCATCCCATCATACTACATCACAACCATTTTAATATGCATGTTGGCACCCAAAACAAACCATTATCCACTCTTAGATAATTGAGCATGGCATGAGTAACTATAATCTCTAATTGTCATTGCAAATATGTTTCACCCATGATGAACTGAATTCGAAACGATGAGCTAATCATATTTACAAAAGCAAGATAGGTCGAGTTCATACCAGCTTTTCTCCATCTCAATGTTTTCATCAAATATCGTCATTATTGACTTTCACTTGCATGACCGAATGGTGTGGATAAAAATAAGAGTACACGTGCATTGAGCTAAGCTGGAATCTGCAAACAATAACTCAAAGGAGAAGACAAGGTAATATGGGCTCTCTAATAGGTAAACAATAATTCATATGAGATCCATTCAACATTTTCATTGTGGTCTTCTCCTTATGACCCAAAGAAAAGAAATTCAAAACAAGAACAAAGAAAACTATTTACACAGGAAAGCTCCCAATAAGCAAAAGAATAACGAGAAATCTTTTTGGGTTTTCCTTTATTGCTACGACTAAACAACTGGAAATAAAGCTAGAACTATTTTTTTGTATTTTTCTCAAGGTTAAATAAACAGACAAGAACAAAGCGTAAAAATGAAATAAACTACCATGGATGGTACAATGAAAAAGTATGAACACCGACTAGTCAGATGAGTGTGTGAACATGAATGTAAAGTCAGTGATAAATACGTACTCCCCCAAGCTTAGGCTTTTGGCCTAAGTTGGTCTATGGCCATGGCTGGAAGGAGCTCCCTCCCAGATACTCAAGAGCGTCCTCATAGGGTATTTTGCAAACTTTGCAAAAATCATAAAGATTCATTTTCTTAGCCACATCATTTAGGTGAAATTCTAGTGTAGGAGGGTCTTCCCTAGAATGAAAGTGAAAGTTTTGCACAAAGGTATTCACGAGTAATAGGTACTGGTCACACTTATCATTGAGGAAGTCGGTGATGCCTGCATTCTTAGCCAAATAATAGAAATCTTCATAAATTCCGTCCTCCCTCAAGAATGTGTCACACGGCCATTCACATGGTCGAACTTCTGCAACGCGAGGAAGATTATACTTGGGATTCTCTCTCATTTCATTTTCATCTTCCCTAGAGCTCCGGCTTGAAGAGCCTGTTAATAATCTCCTCTACATTTCTGAAAAATTCAGAAATTTCTAGTGACCCAAAATAAAGGTGAACAAAACTCAATAAAACTCATAACAACTACTCCTTCAAATGCCTAGAGGCTATATAATGCATCAGAACTACTTGGGACCATTCAAATTTCACATGCAAGCTCAAGAACAAGGTCACCATAGCAGCAAAAATTTGCAATATATAAAGCACTAGAACAAAAAAAACTAATTTGGACCATTAGATGAGTCACATACCAAGGAACAATCTCCCAAAACAGTTTTGCGAATGAAGCTATGAACAAGGAGATCGAAAATGGCGACAAAATGAGCTAGAACACGGATTTGAGCAATGGTAGTTTTTTCTGGAGGAAGATGAAGTGGATGGGTTCTAGAATAAGTGGAGGGGGCACGTGGGATCCACAAGCCTGCTAGGCGTGGCCAGGGTGTGTGGCCGTGCCTAGTGGGCTTGTGGCCCACTAGTGCAGCCCCTTGCAGTGTGCTCAGTGCTAGATAATTTTAAATATTCCAGAAAAAATCATACTCCATTTTCAGGTCACTTTCTTATTGCACGGGAAACTCAAAAAACAGGAAAAACATGGCATTTTTACTTAATTTAATCTTACTAATAGAAAATAAAAGTTGGGTACAGAAAGTTGTGCTTTGTAAATTCATCCATCTCATGCTCATCAAAAGGAATCCATCAATAAGGTTGATCAAGACTTATTAACAAACTCTTTCGAATAACATGAAACCAAAGAATTTTCGAATAATACTAAGTTACCTCAATGGGGACATGCATGTCCCTAACAATAAGTATATCATATTTCTTCTTGATAGTAGGAACAAGGAATTCAAAGTCTCCAATAATAATCGTTGGAATTTTTTCAATGGAGTTGATACTATGAACTTGAGGTTGTTTCTACGGAAAGTGTACCGTATGCTCATTACCATTAATATGAAAAGTGACAGTGCCCTTGTTGCAATCAATAACAACCCCTGCAGTATTCAAAAAGGGTCTACCAAGGATGATCGACATACTATTGTCCTCGAGAATATCAAGAATAACAAAGTCCATCAAGATAGTAGCATTTGCAACTATGATAGGTACATCCTCACAAATACCGATAGGTAGAGCAGTTGATTTATCAGCCATTTGCAAAGATATTTCACTACATGTCAACTTATTCAAATCAAGTCTACGATATAAAGAGAAAGGCATAACACTAACACCAGTCCCAAATCACATAAAGCAGTTTAACATAATTCCCTTGAATAGAGCATGGTATAGTTGGTATTCCTAATATCCTAATTTCTTTGGTACTCCACCCTTAAAAGTATAATTAGCAAGCATGCTGAAAATTTCAGCATCTGGTATCTTCCTTTTATTAGTCACAATATCTTTCATATACTTAGCATAAGGAGACATTTTTAGAATATCAGTCAAGCGCATACGCAAAAAGACACGTCTAAGCATTTCAAAAAAGCACTCAAAATCCTCATCATCCTTTTTCTTGGATGGTTTAGGAGGGAAAGGCATGGGTTTCTGAACCCATGGTTCTATTTTTTACCATGCTTCCTAGCAATAAAATCTCTTTTGTCATATCTTTTATTGTTAGGTTGTGGGTTATCAAGATCAACATTAGGTTCAATATCCACATCATTATCATTACTAGGGTGATGTAACATCCCAAATTTTGGAATGTTATAATAATTATTAGAATGATTGTTTGTTTGTTTTAGTGATTTGAAAGTGAGTGAAATTTGAAACTTTTTGAAACTTTTGAAAGTTTCATGAGAGGGAATGAAATGACTTTCCCAAAACTTCCACTCTGCATTTTGATCACCAGGAATTCAAATTCATTTCATCACAAAACCCCAGAGTGAAGATGACATGACTTCTTCCATTTAAAGAAATGAAAAGGGATTTGAAAATGGTTTGAATTTCTATTTGAAAATATTTCAAATTCAGAAACTTTATGCAACTCAATGATTTTCATGAGAGAAGATAATATGACTTCTTCAATTTATATGAAATATGAGTTGGGAGTTTAAAAGGATTTGAAAGTGCCTCTAAATTAATTTTTGGAATCCATTTCATATTGGATCCTATTCAAATTTCAAAGTATTCAAACCCCTTGTCAACTATTTTGAGAGGAGTAATATGACACTCCAAAACCAGGGGTTACTTGTGAAGTATTTCAAACCATAAAACCCCTAGGGTTATTTGAAAAATATTTGCAATAATAAATAAAGCCAATTAGGCATTTTTTCTGAAAAAAAATAGTTTTTTTAAAGTATTTAATTTGACAGAATAAAAATGTCCATTAAATGGAATTTATTTTGCTGTTAACTTTGGTATATATTACCCCTATATTTGGAAATATATTTTTGCAATAAAAGCATTTGACTCTCGCTGTATTTTAAAAATGGAAAATCCTTAAAAGGCTTTAAAAGCTGCCGGCCCAGTCCCCCTCTAATGTCGCCCGAAATCCCTCCCGGTCGGCCAACCGACGCGTCCCTCTCTCCCTCTCTCCCACTGACGCCCGGCCCCACCGTCCGACCCCGAATCCCGTCGGTGACCCCTCTCCTCCATCACCTCCCCTAATCCCTCGCCGGCGCCATCACCGGACCTCCTCCCCTCCTTCCTTTTCGACCGCCCTGACCCCTCCTATAAATAGCCCGAGCCTCCCTCACTCCATTCCACACCTTTAGTTTTTAGTAATCTTTTCTGTAAAGAAATGTTTTGTTAATAAAAATAATTTAGTTTTGCTCTATGATGATAGGAAAACTATATTATTTTTTTCATTAAGTAATGTGTTATAAAACAACTTAGTTTTAGTAGAGATTATTTTCCCAAAAGTTTTAGATGATCTAATTCTGTTTTGTAATAAAGATTTTTATTAATTCCTTTTTGTTAACTTAGTTGTTTCATAATTTGTTTTCTCTTAGTTTATGGTTGTGCTTGTAGTTAAATTCATTAGGCAAACACTTGTGTTGTTTAGGATGTTGTTTTCATAGTTATACTTGTTTTTTCAAAAGTAATTCTTTTTGCTAGTAAAATATTTACTAAAACCCTTTTGTTATATTTTACCTTGTTTTGGTACTATTGAAAATAGTTGTTTGTAGGGGAAAACTACTTTAGTTGCTTTTATGAAAACTTTCTTGATTTTAACTTTTGTCTTAAGTATTTCCTTCATCATCACCTTAGTTGTGTTGGTGTAGTTTTGTTGATTTTAACTTTTGTCTTAAGTATTTTCTTCATCAACCTTGTTGTCTTATTTCTTGTGTTATCTTGTGATTGTTAGAATTGATTGCTAGTATGATTGCTTATGTATGCAATGTTTGTATAGATTTCTCATCGGAGAGTGACGAATAGTCTATCAAGTTATTTCTGAGAGCGATCTTTATTCTTCATCAACATTACAGGCAAGTTCACTTTGACCATTTATACCATACCTATGTTTTTATTGCATATAGTGACATCATTCAACAAATCCCTCCCGTAGTGTTATTGAAATTCTTGTAGTTGAGTAGAATGCATGAGGTAGGAACCCACCACTTGTTACTAAAGCCCCGGGAACGTTAGTTACTTTTATGCTATGCTAAAGTAGACGGGGATTGGTATGAGTGTTCGTGAGTGGTGTGAAGAAGGACTCCACGTCAAGAGGACAACTTCATGAAGACATCTTCAAGTCCTGCATCTTCAAGACCTCAAGACTTCGAGACCCGAGAAGACAAGTTTTCAATACACACTACTGGGTGAGGGATGGTTGGAACGGCACCCTGGAGAAACCACTGGATTTGCCTAGGTGTTGCTGGAGAAGCGCCAGTATTCACGCGGAAAGCCTCACCCAGACTCAAAGAGAAGGATGAATACTTCATGCCCGGAAGCTTACCTATGTAGCCACAAGTCATTATGGGCTCTGGCTTGGTTGATCTTTGTTGTGACTCTGCTGGGCAGTGCTAGGAGATGTAGTCGACGTTAGGATTGGATGGGCATTGTTGGACAGTCAGGGAAGCACTCTGAAAGACCATGTTTCGTTCATCCTGTTCTCAAACACCATGCAGTGCGAGGACTTACCAGGAGGGAACGAATCTTGTGGGTAAAGTACACAACACTCTGCAGAGTTAAACCTAATCGATTAGCCGTGTCCACGGTTACGGACAATTTGAGCCTCTGGACTTGGAACTATCTCTGAACTCTCAACACTGGACTGATAACTAATTGTGGGCAACTTATGATACTTATGGGCATTGAGACATTGGTTGGCGGAACCATGTCATGATAGGTAACTCCATAGTGAAATTCCTGATATTCCTTTGTTGTAGGAAAATAAAATCAGCTTTTATGCAAAAACTCAGACACAGAGCCACAAAGACTTTGCATATAGAATAGTCTTTATTTTTCTGTTCTACTATGGTGATCTTGCCAGTACATTCAATGTACTGACCTATATGGCTGCAACGTATCATGTTGCAGATACTCTTCTACGACGGGTAAGAGTACGATTCAGGGTTACGGTCTGCACTCAACTTGCCGTTGGTGTTATTAGGACTCCACTCCCGTTGACTGTATCCGCTGCTGTTTTAAGGTATATATCAGTTTACGTTAATACATGTGATTGCACTTTGATATATACATTGATGTACTGTGTGTGCCAGCATACTGATCCAGGGATGGCACAGAACACACAGAGGCTTGACTCGTTTTGAGTCGGGTCGCTACAGAAATGGTATCAGAGCACATGTTGACTGTAGGGCGTGACCCTAGAAACTGGAAAGCCCTTAGGAAATGATTTCTCGAAAACTTTGTTTTCAAAAGGATCTTCTACTTCTCATCCTTTCTGAGTTTTATCAAATAGTTAGACAATACTTTTTCCCTTAACCCCACTAAGGATCAACTGAAGCCACTCCAAGAAGGACAAGATATCGGACAACTGGTGACCAACTCCGACAAAGATGTATTCCATTATGGAAAGAGCTACAAAAAGGATTGAAGATTATACTGATCTGAAGAAATTGAAGACCATGAAGAATTTCCAAGATATTATGCCCTAGAAGACCAAACCCCTGATGTAAACTTACGTTAGATACGATGATTTGTGAGCTGTCATTTGTGTGTAATTTTCGACAGCCACAACAAAAAATCTATTTTCAAAACCATTGTTTGTATTGTGTGTATCCCCTCCTTTTTTTCTCTCTCGTATCTCATCCCAAAACCTTGACCCAATAGATGACGATTGAAGCTAGACTCGTGTATTCTGGACCAATGACTCGGTTAGAGACAGAAGAATGGATTCAGAACATGGAGGATCACCTAAGGAGTAACCTTGTTACAAGGAACAAGATGGTCCAATATGCTCTTCGGTACTTTGCAGAAGGTGCTACAAATTGGTGGAAGATGCATGAAGATATCCATGATAGGAAAATATCAATCACTTGGGAAGAATTCAAGAGGACTTTGCAAAAATCTCATGTTGTTACCAACACACAGAAGCCCCGTTGCAAAGATGTGAAGAATATTTCTGCATGCAGGATATGTGGAGAGATAGGACACACCCAAGAAGAACACAAGGATGGATGCCCTTACTGTGAAGAGAAACACCCTACTGAGGACTGCCCAACTGGGCAGGTGACATGTTTCTTATGTGAAGGAACTACACATTACCCTGCTCAATGTCAAATGTACCCCAAGGTACAAGAAGTCATCAAGCAGCAAAAGGAATCCATGAAGGAAGCCTTCAGAAAAAAAATTAGGAGAACTTGTGAAGAAGGAAGATGTTGAAGACCCTGATGGAGAATGCCTAACTAGATTTTACTCCAGTGCCTGCTATACATGTGGAGAAGAAGGACATTTCTCACAGGACTGTACGATGGAAAGAAAAGAGTATCTGGGAAACTTCCCGACAGAAGAAGTGGAGTTTGATCCACAGGAAATTGAAAGTTTGATCGGAATAAAGAAGCCCAGGAAGAGACAAGCCCCTGAACAGAAGGACGTGAGTCATATTCGATGTTTCAAGTGTAAGGATATGGGCCACTATGCCGATAAATGCCTAGAGAAGAAGGTCAAACATGAGTAGCTGAGTTTTGGATTGTGGAAGTAATAAACGTAATAGGTAGCACTCTTACCATTTTGGAGTTATGTAATGGAAGTCTCAGAGTCTGTAAATAAATTCATGAGTCACTGGAAATTTATGGTGTCATGATTTACCTTATGAGTTGTTAATCTATGACCCAAGGTCTTTGACTATTTTCGAGGATATGAGAAAATATGGTCTATGCATACATGAGTGCATTTCATTTTAAGTGTGGTAGTAACCACAGGTACCTTTCTGGATAAGTGAATACAGGTGAAGAGAATGTGGAACCACCTCAAACTGTGTGGATGATAACCTTTGTGACAAGGTACTTTTGAAGTTGGAATAGAGAATGAGTGTGATGAAACCATGCCCAGGGTTAAACAGACCAATGGAAAGGAAAATGAATTCCACAGAGTGGAATCTAGACAAGAATAAGTCTATGTTTTGTTACCTCAAGGGCATGATTTATTGAACTGAAGGAAATGCTGGTATATTGAACGATAGTAACCCCAGGAGTGAGTTAAAGCTATCCAAGTATCCAAGTGAACCCACAAGACACTGACCTCAAGATTGATAAGGATCAAGCCCCACCTTTGTGAAGGAAGCAACTTGGAAGAAGCTACGACTGATCAGCAAACGTTTTCTTCGGAGCATACGATAACCTGAGAGTTGTGAAGAAACGATAGATGTTTTGATCAGCATGCAGAAATCAATGGATTTATCCGAACCTCGTTCGTTGACAAGAGAAATTTTTGCAATGCTTGTGAGGAAGCCCAAGAGTTAGAATACGAGATTCACTAAACCTTATACAAGGTAATGATTTCAGTGCGACATGGCTTGGCCACCATGACGACTTACTTTTATCATTCTCTTGCTATTCGGATTGGTAAATCTGAGTGACTTACCCGTAGTAAAGAGACGACGTTCTTGGAAGCTTTTGTTTAAGCCTTAGAATGGTATGATGAAACCCCTTGTACATGACAGTTGCGGTCCCACGTAGGAATTTTATGGTGAGGAATGAAGCCAAGACCCATTTCACTGCAGGATAACCACTGATGGTAGACCACCATGAGATCATCGATAAGTTATTTAGAATGATCACGAGACCTATCAGTTAAGAAGACCCAGTATCGGAGGAAATACATTTTGATGTGAGAACACAAGATTTTGATATAACACAAGAGCATCACCGAAGAAGCTATTGTGAAGAAGGTGAACAGACAGATGTACCCACAGGACAGCCAAGATTTTGGGGACCAGTAACTCTCATTTTAAGTGTGGTAGACCAATATTTCCAGGTCAATGGAGTCTTGTTGGAAGACCCCACAGCTTCTTGGTCATTGGATTTGTTAGAAGACCCCCAAACCCTAACGTTTTCTTGCTAGCCCCTCCGAATCTCGAGGATGAGATTCATTTTAAGTGTGGTAGGTTTGTAACATCCCAAATTTTGGAATGTTATAATAATTATTAGAATGATTGTTTGTTTGCTTGAGTGATTTGAAAGTGAGTGAAATTTGAAACTTTTTGAAACTTTTGAAAGTTTGATGAGAGGCAATGAAATGACTTTCCCAAAACTTCCACTCTGCATTTTGATCACCAAGAATTCAAATTCATTTCATCACAAAACCCCAGAGTGAAGATGACATGACTTCTTCCATTTAAAGAAATGAAAAGGGATTTGAAAATGGTTTGAATTTCCATTTGAAAATATTTCAAATTCAGAAACTTTATGCAACTCAATTATTTTCATGAGAGAAGATAATATGACTTCTTCAATTTATATGAAATATGAGTTGGGAGTTTAAAAGGATTTGAAAGTGCCTCTAAATTAATTTTTGGAATCCATTTCATATTGGATCCTATTCAAATTTCAAAGTATTCAAACCCCTTGTAAAATATTTTGAGAGAAGTAATATGACACTCCAAAACCAGGGGGTTTTTGTGAAGTTTTTGAAACCATAAAACCCCTAGGGTTATTTGAAAAATATTTGCAATAATAAATTAAGCCGATTAGGCATTTTTTCTGAAAAAAATAGTTTTTTAAAGTATTTAATTTGTCAGAATAAAAATGTCCATTAAATAGCATTTATTCTGCTGTTAACTTTGGTATATATTACCCCTATATTCGGAAATATATTTTTGCAATAAAAGCATTTGACTCTCGCTGTATTTTAATAATGGAAAATCCTTAAAAGGCTTTAAAAGCTGCCGACCCAGTCCCCCTCTAATCTCGCCCGAAATCCCTCCCGGTCGGCCAACCGACGCGTCCCTCTCTCCCCCTCTCCCACTGACGCCCGGCCCCACCGTCCGACCCCGAATCCCGCTGGTCACCCCTCTCCTCCATCACCTCCCCTAATCCCTCGCCGGCGCCATCACTGGACCTACTCCCCTCCTTCCTTTTCGACCGCCCCGACCCCTCCTATAAATAGCCCGAGCCTCCCTCCCTCCATTCCACACCTTTTCCCCAACCACCGCGCTCTCTCCTTGCCAGAATAGCTCACCGGAGCAACCGGTAGCCGCCGCGCCTTTGCTCACGTGCCCCTTGCCACAGCCATCCCCGAGCCTCCTGAGGCCTCCTTCGACCTCCCCGCACCCGTGTGCACCTCCCCATCCTCTCTCCTTCACCGGAGACCCACCATAGCTGCCGCACCGTCGACCTCGCCGGAGTCCGAACCGCCCCCGAGCTCGCGTCGCTCGTCGCCGTCGCCCCAAGGTCCCTCCGACGCCACCATCACCTTCGCCGTGCTTCCCTGCGTCGAACGGAGCCGACGTCGTCGCCGGACACCCCCTGGAGTCGACGCGCACTTCGATCCCGAGCCGATGTCGTCACCGTCGCCGGACCTCTCCACCGCCGCGGTGAGCCTCGCCCCTCTCCCCCACCGTCCGATCCCAATCTACGGCTTAGATTAGAAGTTTTAATACGTGAATCGTTTTCCCCTAGCGATCGGTCGTCCGCCCGAAACACACCGCGCGCACACACCCGTAGCCAATAGCAGAGCGCCACGTCACCCCCTGTCCGTTAGCAGTTGTTTTTCTTTTTCTGTTTTGTTTTAAAAACAGATTTAGTTCTAATTTTGTTTTTAGTATATCTTTTATGTTTTTAAGTATTTTTAATTAATTATTTTTGCATTAGGTCACAATTTTTATCTACTTTCTGTGGATACCAAATTTGACCATGTTTGAACATTTAAATTTGAATTTAAACAGATTTGATTTAAATTTTGTTTTCTGAATAACTTGTGTTTTATAATATATTTTTGATTGATTCTTTTTGCTACTTGTCACTATTGATCTTAGTTATCATTAGGTAGAGTTTGAGAATTTGTAGAATAAACTTTATTAGGTTTTAACTAAAAACAGAATCTGTTTAGTTTGTTAATATAGTTTAATTAGTTTTATTTTGTTAGTTTAAATCTGAGTTAGTTTTAATTTGATTTAGTAGGTTCTGTTAGTTAAACTTTAGGTGTTTTACTTACTGTTAATAAAAATATAAATTTTCTTAGTTTATTTCTTTATGGTTATAGGAATCTCAACTCCTTTTCAAATAGGTTTAATTTGTTATAAAACAAACTAGTTAGTAATAATTCTTTTAACTAAAGTTTTAAGTAATTAGATTCTGTTTTCAAATAAAAGTTTTTAGTAATATTTTCTGTAAAGAAATGTTTTGTTAATAAAAATAATTTAGTTTTGCTCTATGATGATAGGAAAACTATATTATTTTTTTCATTAAGTAATGTGTTATAAAACAACTTAGTTTTTAGTAGAGATTATTTTCCCAAAAGTTTTAGATGATCTAATTCTGTTTTGTAATAAAGATTTTTATTAATTACTTTCTGTTAACTTAGTTGTTTCATAATTTGTTTTCTCTTAGTTTATGGTTGTGCTTGTAGTTAAATTCATTAGGCAAACACTCGTGTTGTTTAGGATGTTGTTTTCATAGTTTTACTTGTTTTTTCAAAAGTAATTCTTTTTGCTAGTAAAATATTTACTAAACCCTTTTGTTATATTTTACCTTGTTTTGGTACTATTGAAAATAGTTGTTTGTATGGGAAAACTACTTTAGTTGCTTTTATGAAAACTTTCTTGATTTTAACTTTTGTCTTAAGTATTTCCTTCATCATCACCTTAGTTGTGTTGATGTAGTTTTGTTGATTTTAACTTTTGTCTTAAGTATTTTCTTCATCAACCTTGTTGTCTTATTTCTTGTGTTATCTTGTGATTGTTAGAATTGATTGCTAGTATGATTGCTTATGTATGCAATGTTTGTATAGATTTCTCATCGGAGAGTGACGAATAGTCTATCAAGTTATTTCTAAGAGCGATCTTTATTCTTCATCAACAGTACAGGCAAGTTCACTTTGACCATTTATACCATACCTATGTTTTTATTGCATATAGTGACATCATTCAACAAATCCCTCCCATAGTGTTATTGAAATTCTTGTAGTTGAGTAGAATGCATGAGGTAGGAACCCACCACATGTTACTAAAGCCCCGGGAATGTTAGTTACTTTTATGCTATGCTAAAGTAGATGGGGATTGGTATGAGTGTTCGTGAGTGGTGTGAAGAAGGACTCCACGTCAAGACGACAACTTCATGAAGACATCTTCAAGTCCTGCATCTTCAAGACCTCAAGACTTCGAGACCCGAGAAGACAAGTTTTCAGTACACACTACTGGGTGAGGGATGGTTGGAACGGCACCCTGGAGAAACCAGTGGATTTGCCTAGGTGTTGCTGGAGAAGTGCCAGTATTCACGCGGAAAGCCTCACCCAGACTCAAAGAGAAGGATGAATACTTCATGCCCGGAAGCTTACCTGTGTAGCCACAAGTCATTATGGGCTCTGGCTTGGTTGATCTTTGTTGTGACTCTGTTGGGCAGTGCTACGAGATGTAGTCGACGTTAGGATTGGATGGGCACTGTTGGACAGTTAGGGAAGCACTCTGAAAGACCATGTTTCGTTCATCCTGTTCTCAAACACCATGCAGTGCGAGGACTTACCAGGAGGGAACGAATCTTGTGGGTAAAGTACACAACACTCTGCAGTGTTAAACCTAATCGATTAGCCGTGTCCACTGTTACGGACAATTTGAGCCTCTGGACTTGGAACTATCTCTGAACTCTCAACACTGGACTGATAACTAATTGTGGGCAACTTATGATACTTATGGGCATTGAGACATTGGTTGGCGGAACCATGTCATGATAGGTAACTCCATAGTGAAATTCATGATATTCCTTTGTTGTAGGAAAATAAAATCAGCTTTTACGCAAAAACTCAGACACAGAGCCACAAAGCCTTTGCATATAGAATAGTCTTTATTTTTCTGTTCTACTATGGTGATCTTGCCAGTACATTCAATGTACTGACCTATATGGCTGCAACGTATCATGCTGCAGATACTCTTCTACGACGGGTAAGAGTACGATTCAGGGTTACGGTCTGCACTCAACTTGCCGTTGGTGTTATTGGGACTCCACTCCCGTTGACTGTATCCGCTGCTGTTTTAAGGTATATATCAGTTTACGTTAATACATGTGATTGCACTTTGATATATACATTGATGTACTGTGTGTGCCAGCATACTGATCCAGGGATGGCATAGAACACACAGAGGCTTGACTCGTTTTGAGTCGGGTCGATACAGGTGAGCATCAACATGAACATCACATTATCTCTAGGCTCTTGTTCATCACCAGATTGTGCCTCAGCATCAGAAACAGAAATATCATTTGAGTTTTCAGGTGTATCTATAACAGATTCACTAGCAGCATGCAAAGTTCTAGCATCATCCTTATTCCTCTTATTACTAGAGCGACTAGGTACATCAATATTACCCCTTTGAGAATCTTGTTCAATTCTCTTAGGGTGTCCCTCAGGATACAAAGGTTCTAGAGTCATTCTTACACCTCTAGTCACAACTTTAACTGAGTGATCATTGTTCTCACTATTCATCCCATTAAGCAAATCATTCTGTGCTTTAAATACTTGTTCTACTTGAGTAGTTACCATGGAAGCATGTTTACTAATCAGTTTAAGATCATTGATAGTTCTACTCATATAATCACTTAAGCGATCAAGCATGAAAGCATTACGTTTCAATCGTCTACTAACATACGCATTAAAAATTTCTTGCTTAACAAAAAAATTGTCAAATTCATCCAAGCATTGGCTAGCAGACTTATTATAAGGAATATCGCTTTCATCAAATCTACAAAGAGAATTTACCTCTACTACCTGTGTCGGGTTATCAAGACCAGGTATTTCTTCAATAGGTCGTAGATTCTAAACATCTTCAGCTTTATACCTTTTTCTTTCATAGATTTCTTTGCCTCTTGCATATCTTCAGGACTGAGAAATAGAATGCCTCTTTTCTTTGGAGTTGGCTTCGGAGGTGGTTCAGGAATAGTTTAATCATTATCATTGCTCAATATATTATTCAATATTATTTCATCTTGTTCAATAGTTCGTTCCCTGAAAACACAACCAGCACAACTATCTAGGTGGTCCCTAGAAGCATCAGTTAGTCCATTATAAAAGATATCAAGTATTTCATTTTTCTTGAGAGGATGATCAGGCAAAGCATTAAGTAATTGGAGAAGCCTCACCCAAGCTTGTGGGAGACTCTCTTCTTCAATTTGCACAAAATTAAATATTTCCTGCAAGGCAGTTTGTTTCTTATGGGCAGGAAAATATTTTTCAGAGAAGTGATAAATCATATCCTAGAGGCTATACACACAACTAGGAGCAAGAGAATTAAACCATATCTTAGCATCAACCTTTAGTGACAAAGGAAACAACTTGATGATATAATAATAACTATTTTTTCCTCATGAATAAAAAGGGTGGCTATATCATTCAATTTAGTATGATGTGCCACAACAGTTTCAGATTCATAACCATGGAAAGGATTAGATTCAACCAAAGTAATTAACTCAGGATCAATAGATAATTCATAATCCTTATTAGTAACAAAGATAGGTGAAGTAGCAAACTTAGGATCATATTTCATTCTAGCATTCAAAGATTTTTCTTTCCACTTGCATAGTAGTTTCTTAAGATCATCTCTATCATTACAAGAAAGAAAGTCCCTAGCTACCTCTCCTTCCATAACATAACCCTCGGGAATATCAGGCAATTCATATCTAGGGGAGCTAGGTCTAGCAGGTGTCTCAAAGTGTTTAGTTTCAATAATTTCATCAGTTTCAAAAGTATCATAATTTTCAGCATTGACTCTAGCAATTTGTTCATCAAGAAATTCACCTAGTGGCATAGTATTATCAAGCAAAGTATCATCATAAGCATCATACATAGCAGAAGTGGTATCATCAATTACTTGCGACATATCAAAATTACTAGCAGGTGGTGGTGGTGTTGCAAACTTACTCATAATAGAAGGTGAATCAAGTGCAGAGCTAGATGGCAGTTCCTTACCTCCCCTCGTAGTAGAGGGATAAATCTTGGTTTTTGGATCTTTTATTTTCTTCATAGTGATCGACAGATATAAATCCCAAGTGTCTGAGTTATGCTCCCCGGCAACGGCGCCAGAAAAAGGTCTTGATAACCCTCAAGTATAGGGGATCGCAACAGTTTTTAAGGGTAGAGTATTCAACCCAAATTTATTGATTTGACACAAAGGGAGCCAAAGAATATTCTCGAGTATTAGCAGCTGAGTTGTCAATTCAACCACACCTGAAAGACTTAATATCTACAACAAAGTATTTAGTAGCAAAGTAGTATGGAAGTAACGATAGTGGTAGCAAAAGTAGCAGTAGCAGTTTTGTAGTGATTGTAACAGTAGCAGCGGAGAAGTAACTTAGAAAGGATCAATATGTGGAAAGCTCGTAGCCAATGGATTGGTGATGCATAATTATTCTAGATGTAATTCATCATGCAATAGTTATAACATAGGGTGACACAGAACTAGCTCCAATTCATCAATGTAATGTAGGCATGTATTCCATATATAGTCATATGTGCTTATGGAAAAGAACTTGCATGACATCTTTTGTCATACCCTACCATGGCAGAGGGGTCCTAATGGAAACTAAGGGATACTAAGGCCTCCTTTTAATAGGGAACCGGACCAAAGCATTAGCACTTAGTGAATACATGAACTCCTCAAACTACGGTAATCACCGGAAAGAATCCCAGTTATTGTCACCCTATGGGATGCGGATCTTAACTCGTAATAGGTGTCTACAACTTGCAAGATAGGATCAATAACCCATATATATTGATGAAAACATAATAGTTTCAGATCTGAAATCATGGCACTTGGGCCCTAGTGAGAAGCATTAAGCACAGCAAAGTCACAGCAACAATAATCTCAGAACATAGTGGATACTAGGGATCAAACCCAAACCAAACTAACTTGATTACATGATAAATCTCATCCAACCCATCACCGTCCAGCAAGCCTACAATGGGATTACTCACGAACGATGGAGAGCATCATGGAATTGGTGGTGAAGGATGGTTGGGGATGACGATGGCGTCGATTTCCCTCTCCGAAGCCCAAAACGGACTTCAGATCTGGTCTCCTGAGGAAGAACAGGAGGTGGCAGTGGCACTGTATCATGAAACACGTTGAACTCTTCTCTCTGATTTTTTCAATGCGAATAGGGTTATATGGAGTTGGAGAGGAGGTCAGAGGATCCATGAGGGCCCCACAAGCATGCTAGGCGCGACCAGGGTGGTGGTCGCGCTTAGCAGGCTTGTGGCCTACAGGTGGCCCCCCTCTGGTTGGTTTTGCGCCAACATTTTTTATTAAATCCAAAAATATTCTCCGTAAATTTTCAGGACAATCCGAGAACTTTTATTTCTGCACAAAAATAACACCAAGGCAATTCTGCTGAAAACAGCGTCAGTCCGGGTTAGTTCCATTCAAATCATGCAAATTAGAGTCCAAAACAAGGGCAAAAGGGTTTGGAAAAGTGGATACGATGGAGACGTATCTAACACATCGGAGGTCAACTCCGAAAGCTTCGAGCAATTTTATCTGATCGAGCTCTCGGCATTCAACGAGGCCCTAGATCGAATCTCGTCGATGAAAATTACCGATGATTCAACCCCGATCTGTGCTCAGATCGGTTATAGAGCGGGTCAGGATGAATTTTTTGACCCACCCACCACCCACCTGATAGCCACAATCAAAGATTTAACCGACATGCTGGACTACACCTCTGAGGGGGCAAAATACATGGATGAAGAGGACTGCGCTCCCACCCTTTCTAACACCAGGCGATGGGCCGCCACTTCTACATACAACGTCTACATGGTGGACACTCCTGCCGCTAATGGCGACAAAACGGGTAACAACGATGGCGATGCTACCTCTTGAGCTTGCATTGGTTTTCCCTTAAAGAGGAAAGGGTGATGCAGCCAAGTAGATAAGTATTTCCCTCAGTTGATGAGAACCAAGGTATCAATCCAGTAGGAGGAACAAGCAAGTCACCAATAGATGCACCTACACAAACAATCAAACTCTTGCACCCAACGCTATAAAGGGGATGTCAATCCTTTCACGGTTATTTGCAAGGATTAGATCCAATAGAGATAGATGTAAATGAAAACGGAAAGTAAAAGATAAGTAAATTGCAGCAAAGTATTTTTGGTATTTTTGGTTTACAGATCTGAAAATATATTTTGGAAAGTAGACCCGGGGGCCATAGATTTCACTAGAGGCTTCTCTCTTGAAGGAAAATATCATGGCGGGTAAAACAATTACTGTCAAGAAATTGAATGAAAAGCAAATAATCATGTAGATATCCAAGGACATGATCATGCATATAGGCATCACGTCCATGTCAAGTATACCGAAACGACTCTGCACCAACTACTATTACTCCACACATCGACTGACTCCTGCCTGCATCTAGAGTATTAAGTTCATGAAGATCGGAGTAACACATTAATTAATATGACATAATGTAGAGGGATAAACTCAAGCAATATGATGAAAACCCCATCTTGTTACCCTTGATGGCAACAATACAATACATGCCTCGCTACCCCTACTATGCCACTGGGTGAGGACACCGCAAGATTGAACCCAAAACCAAGCACTTCTCCCATTGCAAGAATAACCAATCTAGTTGTCCAAACCAAACCAATAACTCGAAGAGACTTGCAAGGATATGAAATCATGCATATAAGAATTCAAAGAAGATTCAAATAAGATTCATGGATAATCTGAACATAAACCCACAATTCATCGTCTCTTGACAAACACACCACAAAAGAGTATTACATCGGATATATCTCCATGAAGATCATGAAGAACATGGTATTGAATATCAAAGAATTGATGGTGGACTACTCACGCATCATCCATCTAGCTATGGACCAGTAGGTCTATGGTGGACTACTCACGCATCATCAGAGGGGCAATGGATTTGATGTAGATTCCCTCCGTGATCGAAACCTCCTCCAGAAGATTACCAAAAAGGGCTCCAAGATTGGATCTCTCGGGAACGGAGGCTTCTGGCGGCGGAAAAGTATTGCGTGTCTACCTTTGGTGTTGAGGGAATATTTGGGTATTTATAGGACGAAGAGTAGGGTTAGGAGACCTACCAAGATATGGCAAGCCTGCCAAGTGTGGCCAGGGGGGTGGCTCTGCCTACCAGGCTTGTGATCTCCTGGTAGATCCCCTAACGTGCACTCCAAGTCTTGTGGATCTCTTTCCTTCCAGAAAAAATCATTCTGAAGATTTTATTCCATTTGGACTCCGTTTATTATTCCATATCTACAAAACTTAAAAACAAGAAAAAAACAGAGACTGGCACTAGGCTCTAGATTAATAGGTTAGTCTCAAAAATAATATAAAATAGCATATTAATGCATATAAAACATCCAAAACAGATAATATAATAGCATGCCATCTTCAAAAATTAAAGATAAGTTGCATACGTATCAACATCCCCAAGCTTAATTCCTGCTCGTCCTCGAGTAGGTAAATGATAAAAATAGAATTTTTGATGTGGAGTTCTACCTAACATATTTATCCATGTAATATTATCTATTGTGGCCAGAATATTCAGATCCATAAGACTCAAAACAAAAGCTCAATATTGATATAAAAATAATAACATTTCAAGCATACTAGCAAAGCAATTGTATCTCTTCAAAATATAATGGCAAAAGAAAGTTATCCCTACAATATCATATGGTATGCCTATGCTCCATCTTCCCCACACAAAGTATTTATATCATGCACAACCCCGATGACAAGTCAAGCAATTGTTTTCGCAGTTTTATTTTCTCAAACTTTTTCAACTCTCACTCAATACATGAGCGTGATCCATGGATATAGCACTATAGGTGGAATAGAGTATGGTGGAGGTTGTCAAGGAAAGGGAGAAGATAGTCTCACATCAACTACGCGTATCAACGGGCTATGGAGATGCCCATCAATAGATATCAATGTGAGTGAGTAGGGATTGCCATGCAATGGACGCACTAGAGCTATAAGTGTATGAAAGCTCAAGAGGAAACTAAGTGGGTGTGCATCCAACTTGATTGCTCATGAAGACCTAGGACAATTTAACAAAGCCCATTATTGGAATATACAAGCCAAGTTATATAAAGAAAAATTCCCACTAGTATATGAAAGTGACAATATAGGAGACTCTCTATCATGAAGATCATGGTGCTACTTTGAAGCACAAGTGTGGAAAAATATAGTAGCAATGTCCCTTCTCTCTTTTCTCTCATTTTTTTCTTTTTTTGGTGGGCATCTAAGGCCTCTTTTATTTTTTTTATTTGGGCTTCACTGGCCTCTTTTATTTTTCATAAAGTCCGAAATCTCATCCCCACTTGTGAGGGAATCATAGCTTCCATCATCCTTTCCTCACATGGGACATGCTCTAATAACAATAATCATCACACTTTTATTTACTTACAACTCAAAAGAAAAAATATGACTCTATATTCAATATGGAAGTGATGGTGCATGTCATAAAAGGAAACTGTGGGAGTTGCATAGAAATATATCTCAGAATGGCTATGGAAATGCCATAATAGGTAGGTATGGTGGCTGTTTTGAGGAAGGTATATGGTGGCTGTTTTGAGGAAGGTATATTGTGGTTGTTTTGAGGAAGATGGGTTTGTTGTACCGGCGAGAGTTGCGCGGTACTAGAGAGGCTAGCAAAGGTGGAAGGGTGAGAGTGCGTATAATCCATGGACTCAACATTAGTCATAAATAACTCACATACTTATTGCAAAATTCTATTAGTCATTGAATCAAAGTATTAAATGCATTCTCCTAGGGGATAGGTTGGTAGGAGTTAACCATTGTGCGCTCCCGACCCTCACACAAAGGTCGACAATTTATAAACAAATCATGCTCCGACTTCCTTACATAACGGTTCACCATACGTGCATGCTATGGGAATCACAAACCTTTAAACAACTATTTTTACCAAATCACAATTACTTCCTAACATGACTCTTAACATTACCATCTGTATATCTCAAAACTTTATGCAAGGAATCGAATTTCTCATAGTATTCAATGCACTTAATATGGAAGTTTTTATTATATCCCTCTTGGATGCCTATCATATTAGGACTAAATTCATAACCTAGACCTAGTATCATGCTGTTTAGAGACTCTCAAAATAATATAAGTGAGGTACGAGAGTTCAATTATTCCTATAAAATGCAAACACCACCGTGCTCTAAAAAAATATAAGTGAAGCACATAGAGCAAAATTGCCTATCTCAAAAGATATAAGTGAAGCACATAGAGTATTCTAATAAATTCATAATTCAGCGTGTGTCTCTCAAGAGATGTCTGAAGAAAGGATGATTGTGGCAAACTAACAAGAAAAGACTCATATCATACAAGACGCTCCAAGCAAAACACATATCATGTGGTAAATAAAAATATAGCGTCAAGTAAATTTACCGATGGATTGAAGACGAAAGAGGGGATGCCTTCTGGGGCATCCCCAATCTTAGGCTCTTTGGTATCCTTTAATATGACGTGGGGTGCCTTGGGCATCTCCAATCTTAGGCTCTTGCCACTCCTTATTCCATAGCCCATCAAATCTTTACCCAAAACTTGAAAACTTCACAACACAAAACTTAACAGAAAACATGTGAGATCCGTTAGTATAAGAAAATAAATCACCACTTTAGGTACTATTTTTAACTCATTATTTATTTATATTGGTGTTATACCTATGGTATTATAACTTCTCAATGGTTCATACCCCATGATACAACATATAGATTCATCAAAATAGGCAAACAACTCACAGAAAACAGAATCAGTCAAAAACAGAACAGTCTGTAGCAATCTGAAAACTTCGTATACTTATTTAACTCAAACAATTCTAAAGAATTAGGAAAACCTGGGAAATTTATATATCAATCTTGTGTAAAAATTTCAGACTCATTCGACTCTCTGAAAATGTTATAAAATTCCTGGACTAAGCGCAAAAGTTTTTGTTTTTCAGCAAGATCAGATCAAGAACTACCATAGATCTCCCAAAAGGTTTTACTTGGCTCAAACACTAATTAAAACACCAAAAAACAATTACTATGGAAGTAATAATGTGGGAACACTCAAAAACATAAGCAAAAACAGAACACAAAAATAAAATTGGGTTGCCTCCCAACAAGCGCTATTGTTTAACGCCCCTAGCTAGGCACGATGATTTCAATGATGCTCACATAAAAAGGTAGTAATTTAAACATGCAAGAGAGCATCATGAATGTCATGACAAGAAAATTTAAGTCTAACCCACTTCCTATTCATAGGGGTTTTATGAGCAAACAATTTATGGGAGCAAGAATCAACTAGCATAGGAAGGCAAAACAAGCATAACTTCAAAACTTTGAACACGTAGAGAGGAAACTTGATATTATTGAAATTCCTACAAGCATATGTTCCTCACTCATAATAATTTTCAGAAGCATCATGAAGGAATTTCACAATATAAATATCAAATAAAGCATTATTTCCATCATCAATTATAACATATGTGTCATCATCAAAACTTGGGGAACAAAGAATATCATATTCATCAAGCATAGCATCCCCAAGCTTGTGGTTTTGGATATCATTAGCATCATGGACAGAGAATTCATACTAACAACATGGCAATCTTGCTTTTCGTTAAAGGAACTATCATGAATCTCCTTACAAATTTCTTCTTTCAACACTTCATCAAAATTTCCAGATTCATGATTTTCAAACAAAACTTCATAGAGATAATCAAGTGCACTCAACTCACTAGCAATTGGTTCATCATAATTCGGTCTTTTGAAAAGATTAGCAAGTGGATGAGGATCCATATCAATATATTTTTATCAAGATAATATTCAAGCAAATAGAAGGCACATGGCAACACAATCAAACATAGCAATGAAAAGGCGAACGGGCGAAGGGCGAACAAAAAGGCAAATATTTTTTGTATTCTCTGAAAATCGTTTTAGAAGTGGGGGAGAGGAAAACAAGAGGCAAATGACAAATAATGTAAATGCAAGATATGATATTGTGATGGGTACTTGGTAGGCTTGATGTAGATCTCTCCTAGCAAAGCTACCAGAATTGGCAATTTAAGGAAAAGTTCTTGTCTTGACTTGCTATGTATCCTCTCTGGCAATGGCGCCAGAAATCCTTCTTGCTACCTCTTGAGCTTGCGTTGATTTTCCCATGAAGAGGAAAGGGTGATGCAACAAAGTAGATAAATATTTCCCTCAGTTGATGAGAACCAAGGTATCAATCTAGTAGGAGGAACAAGCAAGTTACCTATGGATGCACCTACACAAACAATCAAACTCTTGCACCCAACGCTATAAAGGGGTTGTCAATCCCTTCACGGTTATTTGCAAGGATTAGAACCGATAGAGATAGATGTAAATGAAAATGGAAAGTAAAAGATAAGTAAATTGCAGCAAAGTATTTTTGGTTTATAGATCAGAAAATATATTATGGAAAGTCGACCCCGAGGCCATAGATTTCACTAGAGGCTTCTCTCTTGAAGGAAAATATCATGGTGGGTAAATAAATTACTGTTAAGCAATTGATAGAAAAGCGAATAATCATGTAGATATCCAAGGCAATGATCATGCATATTGGCATCACGTCCGTGTCAAGTAGACCGAAATGATTTTGCATCTACTACTATTACTCCACACATCGACCGACTCCTGCCTGCATCTAGAGTATTAAGATCATGGAAAATAGAGTAACACATTAAGTAAGATGACATGATGTAGAGGGATAAACTCAAGCAATATGATGAAAACCCCATCTTGTTACCCTTGATGGCAGCAATACAATACGTGCCTTGCTACCCCTACTATGTCACTGGGTGAGGACACCGCAAGATTGAACCCAAAACCAAGCACTTCTCCCATTGCAAGAATTACCAAGCTAGTTGGCCAAACAAAATCAATAACTCGAAGAGACTTGCAAGGATATGAAATCATGCATATAAGAATCAAAAGAAGATGCAAATAAGATTCATGGATAATCTGAATATAAACCCACAATTCATCAGATCTTGACAAACACACCACAAAAGAGTATTACGGATAGATCTCCATGAAGATCATGAAGAACTTGGTATTGAAGATCACAGAGAGAGATGAAGCCATCTAGTTACTAGCGATGGACCCGTGGGTCTGTGGTGGACTACTCACACATCATCGGAGGGGCAATGGAGTTGATGTAGATGCCCTTCGTGATCGAAACCCCCTCCGGAAGATTACCAGAAAAGACTCCAAGATTGGATCTCTCGGGAACGGAGGCTTCGGGCGGTGGAAAAGTATTTGCGTGGCTCCCTTTGGTGTTGGGGGGAATATTTGTGTATTTATAGGATGAAGAGTAGGGTTAGGAGACCTACCAGGAGATGGCAAGTCTGCCAGGCGCGGGCGGGGGGGGGGGTCGAGCCTACCAGGCTTGTGATCTCCTGGTAGATCCCCTGGCGTGCACTCCAAGTATCGTGGATCTCTTTCCTTCTAGAAAAAATCATTCCAAAGATTTGATTCCGCTTGGACTCCATTTGATATTCCATATCTACAAAACTCAAAGACAAGAAAAAAACAGAAACTGGCACTAGGCTCTAGATTAATAGGTAGTTTCAAAAATAATATAAAATAGCATATTAATGCATATAAAACATCCAAAACAGATAATATAATAGCATGACATCATCCAAAATTATAGATACGTTGGAGACTTATCAGACGACGAGTTGGGCGACGCACCATCAACGCGCCGGAAACTGCATAAGCGGTCAAAAGGAAAAAAAGGGAGGGAAAGCTATTATCAACACCGGAGACGGAGATACCCCTAAGGACCAGGCGATCCCAATATCCCCGAACACCCTTTAGAGGGTCGGGAAAGGCCTGAAGACCAGAGCAACCCCGACGACTTCAACGATTCCGAGGATGACAATTACTTCCCTCCCGTCGAGGAGGAGGACATCCCAGAAGCCTATGACCTGGACATTCCTGATAACCCTGAAGATCAGGAACTGTTGAGACAATAGCTCATAGCAATGGCCCATAGCCTGAAAGCGAAGGAACGACAAATTAAAGCCGAACAAGATGACCTCAACGATCAATGGACGAGAGTCCTCTCAGCTGAGGAGGGTATGGTACCGGTCTGTCGGACCAACCTAAGAGATATCCACGCAGAAGGTTGCTATCGCAATTTGATGATGAGCTCACTGATACCCTGCCTCCCAAACATACCCCATACGACAAGCCGGACCGCCCTCCTCGCGGGCGTGACAGGATGGCTGACGACACCGGTTATAGACCGTCTATGCCCCGAAGACAGGGAAAGGATCCACTAGAGCCCCGTGAAAGGTTCGACCTGCGAGACGACCTAGATTACAGAGAAGGTCGCACAAGATCCATCTACGGATCCAGAGACTACTCACCCGATAGACGGGATGGGTATAGACCATGGCTCAACCGAAGCAACAACAGAGGTCGGGAACATAACCGAGCTAGAACATACACCAAATACAGGTGCAACATAGCTCGGGTTCGAGGCGCCGCTCACCCTCTGTGCTTCACAGATGAGGTGATGCGGCATCAATTCCCAGAGGGGTTTAAACCCGTGAACATCAAATAGTACGATAGGACAACTGATCCAACCGTATGGATTGAGGACTTCCTCCTCCATATCCACATGGCACGAGGAGATGATCTCCAAACCATAAAATAGCTACCCCTAAAACTCAAGGGCCCATCTCAGCACTAGATAAATAGCCTCCCCGAAAACTCCATCGGATGCTGGGAAGACTTAGAGGATGCATTCCGATCTAACTTCCAGGGCACCTATGTTTGGCCATCGGATTCCTCCAACCTAAGTAATGTCGTGCATAAGCCCGGAGTCTGCGCGACAATTCTGGAATCGATTCTTGACCAAGAAGAACCAAATTGTCGATTGCCTAGACGCTGAGGCAATAGCCTCCTTACGGCATAATATTCGGGGTGAATGGCTGGCTCGCTATCTCCGCTAGGATAAACCTCGGACTATGTTCGATCTTACATCCCGCATGACCCGCTTTTGCACGGGCGAAGATAATTGGCTAGCAAGATGCAGCCACAACTCCGAAGACTCTAGAACCTCTGAAGTTCGGGATGGCAATGAGAAATCAAAGAGCAACAAAAACAAGCGCCAGCACAACAACAGTAATGTCGATGACACAGTCGTTAATGCCGGCTTCTGCAACTCCTGACAAGGGCAGTGGAAAAAGCCTCCTAAAGGCAATCACGACGGACCAACCCCACTGGATAAGATCATGGAAAGGCCTTGCCAAATTCATGGGACTCAAGAGAAGCCCGCTAATCACACACACTATAATTGTTGGGTGTTCAAACAGGTTGGCAAGCTCCCGCCCGGGGATCAAGGCAAGACCCCTCGCAGCAAGGATGAGGATGAGCCTCGAGGTCCGATTGGTGGTGGACAAAAGAAATTCCCTCTAGAGGTCAAAACAGTAAATATGATATATGCCACCCATATACCCAAGAAGGAGAGGAAGCGCACCCTTTGAGAGGTCTATGCTGTAGAGCCTGTAGCCCCAAAATATAACCCATGGCCGGCATATCCGATCACCTTCGATCGACGTGATCACCCGACCAGTATCCGTCAAGGGGGTTCAGCCGCACTCGTCCTAGATCCCATCATAGACGGGTATCACCTCACAAAAGTCCTAATAGATGGAGGAAGTAGACTTAACCTGATTTACTCAGACATGGTGAAAATGATGGGAATAGATCCATCAAGGATCAAACCCGGTAACACTACCTTTAAAGGAGTGATCCCAGGTGTTGAGGCAAGGTGCACGGGCTCCGTCAGCCTGGAAGTAGTGTTTGGCTCGCGCGATAACTTTCGTTGCGTAGACTAGATCTTTGACATTGTACCCTTCCGCGACGGCTATCATGCCCTGCTCAGCCAGACATTGTTTGCTCGCTACAACGACATTCCGCGTTATGCATACCTCAAGTTCAAGATGCCCGGCCCCAAGGGGGTCATTACCGTTAACGGCAACACTGAGCGCTCTGTGGGGACCCCGACTTATAAGTCGAGATCACCGAATGCACGTGTACAGTGATCCCAAAGATCAATGCTCATTGAACGCACAGAAGCTGAATAACAAGAGTCTTACATCCATACTTAACGTCTTACACAAATAATGACCACGAAGGTCTTAGTCTTACATAGATAGGGCCACACGGCAAAACACTTAAAATAGATCAAGCAGCAGAAATCTTGGTCGAAAGCGTGAACCCATGCCATCTGCCTTAACCTACAGGCATTCTAACTGGGAAGCACCCTAGTTCGCATGTTTGTCTCCAACAAACTCTTCAACATACTCATGTTCTTCCATGCTTGGCCAATTAAATAACCAGTGGCAAAGCTAATGTACTTTGAATGTACTCGCAAGCAACCCAAGTGTGGAACGAGGTAACAATGATGCATGATATAGCACTAATGGGTAAGTTTTCGGAAAGCTAATTTTTGAATACAAATGACATGACCAAGTAACTAGTGAGCATGCATCAACAACTAGTAAGAATCCACGTGAACAAATTACAGGTACCATCATAAGTATCGGTTGAACATCTCATGTTCATGCTAAGTTATCGGACTTAGATCACGTGACCTCTTGTCACCACCGCACCCATACTCACACCAAGGTTTATGAAAACATCCAACTGTCCGTGACCGCGGACGCGGCTATTCGAATAGTTTTACACTCTACAGAGGTTGCACACTTTACAAGCAAGACTCGGGGAACTTCCATGTCATCCACGACTCGCGGTATATAACATACCCGAGGTAAGCACCCGAACAATGCCTTTCCTATGGTGATACTAAACAAAGATTCCACTCATTAGTGTCATCCCTCATGATATACATCACTCATATCACCCATAAGGGCACGCAACGGTGTGCCCGGTGCCTATAAGACAGCACATGACCTTGCACTCTGGGACGACCCCGTCTCAAGTGTGACCACTTCACTCTTGCCACTAGTAATGCTGGCTCCTTGATAGTACCAACCATAGTAATCAACAAAGCCCCGTCCCATAAGGGGTATTGTGGTTGCGCATGTAAGGTTGAGATGGTCAGCAGACCTTAGAACTCTCCGTTTTCAAAAACACACACTCACTTGCTCCGGCATGCCACCTCTTTCTCAAGTCGTTACCCGACTCATCATCATCTCCCTAGGGCATTAGTGGCACCCGATGGGGTTTTCGAAAGAGTCTTTGAAATCATTTCTTTCCGTCACCATGCATAAGTCCCATCCCATTTGTGTAGCATCTATTAGCAACCTAACTATACCCACCCGCATAACCCTCATAAGGTGGTAGGGTCATGCATGATGCAAGTGTCAAAGGAAAAGTATTGGAGGCATCCCACCGAAGGGGAACACCACAACAAATCATCAAATACGATGAAAGTAAAGTGCTATATGACATGCAATAAAATGGTTTCCTATCATGGTCAAAGGGTTGCTTGCCTGGCTCAACAAAGTCTCCAGGGTCTTCGAAGTCTTCAGGTCCAACTTCTTCGTCAACAACGCAATCTATCGTCGCGACAAAATAACGATAAAAATAAGCAATCACACAAAACAGAGCACTCAAACTACTACCAAAGAAATGTTAACCTACTCTGATAAATACTAAAAGTCATACTAAAAATATTCACTTAGGGTTTTGTCATGAAAAAGATTTTGGAAATAAAATAATAGAGGCAAAAAGGTGCCAATATATAGGTTTCAAAATAATACAGTACTAAAAACATTTTCAAACATTTTTACAAATGGCACTATTAAATTCTAGGGATTATTTTATGAAATTAGGTGGAAGAAAACATGGCATAAGTTAAATATTTCATTTTGTGGGATTTTTGCAAAGTCCACAGAAAATAGAAAAAAGAAAAGAAAGAAAAGGCCACTCGGACCTGGGCCAGAGGCGGCTAGAGGTTGCGCCGGCCCAGTTGGCTAGCCAGTCAGCCTCGCGCGCCATCAGGTTCAAACCTGACGCGTGGGGCCCGGTCGTCAGCGACACGAGGGGGAGGAGAGAGAGCACGGGAGAGGGGAAGAGAGGCCGACAGGTGGGCCCCACCTATCAGGTCCTTCTCCCGCCTCAGGACAGGGAGGGGGAGAGCTCATCGGTGGCAGCGCAGGGCACAGCGGAGGTAGACGAGAGCGGGGATGGGGTCGAGTCGCTGGTCCAGGGGAGGTCGAAGGGAGACCGGAGGTGGCCGGAGTCGCCGGCGGCAAGCACCTGCGGCGGAGATGGCTTCGGGAGGAGGTTGTCAGGGCCGTTCCAGGCTGCAAAGAAGACGGGGACGAAGGGGAAATGCGTCAGCGAGATGAGGTAGGACCATCGGGGGAAGAAAGAGGGCCGGAGGAGCTTGCTACCTCGAGATCAACGGAGAGATGGCTGTGGCGGCCCTCGGGTCGATCCCGAGCGCAAAGAGGTCGGGCGGTTTTCGGAGCGCGAAGGGGGGCTATTGGGGAGAGGAGAGAGAGACCAGAGGGGAGAGATGGGCTCTGGAGGCCCTTTTATAGGAGGGACACGAGTCCACCGCACTGCAGTGTGCAGGCAAGGGCGAGGTCAGGGCCAGAGGCCCTGGGAGAGAGGGGGCGAGTCTGGGGTGCTCCTAGGGTCGGTCTAGGCCGAAGGGAAGGAGGAGAGAGGGAGAGATGCCCACGCGTGTCAGCTCCCCGGTTCGCCGAACCGGGCAGCACTGGGCATGCGTGTGGGAGGGCGGAGGAGAGAGGAGAGAGGGGGGGCCGGCAGCTTAGCATGTCACGGACGCCGAGGGCGCGGGGGACATGCGGGGGAGGCCCAAAGTGGTCGGGTCCGACCATTGGGCGGCAGCTATAGTGCGGGAGCACACTGTAGCGCGCTCTAAAGCATGCATATGGCCGGCATTGTTGCTGCCTGCATGCTCTGGGGTGCCCACCTTGTCCACTAGCTCCTGGGGGTGCTAGGAGATGCTCTTGGATGCCTTAGAGGCTAAGGAGAGATAGGGGAGAAAAGAAACAGGAAGGGGAGGATAGAAAAAGATGTTGTCAGGGTAGAAATAGGGGTTTTACCCCACCTTACACTTGGGCTTTGGCCATGGAACTCTTACTGGAGGTATCTAGTAACTCAGAGAGGTTGTGGTAAAAAGTTGGGGCCAAGGGTAAAAGGATAAGAGGTGAAAATGTTGGTTTTACAAAATCACCAGAAGGTGTTTGATGAGGTTTTGGGCAAGAAAGAATTACCAGCATACTAAGATAGTTACCAGGGTCAATGTCTAGGTAAAAATGAGATGCTTCACCAAATTTGAGCTCAAGGGGAAAAAGTTGATAATGGAAATTTGGTGAACCCTAGAAAATGGCAGAAACTGATTTCTGTAGATCCAATGATGCTAGGCTTTAACCCTTGATGCACTACTTAGTGTATCATCACTATTTGGCCATTAGAGCATGCCCACAAAGATTGAGGCCAAGGGGAGACACTTCACAATGTAGAGTTGCTGAAATTTGATTCTGGACAGGAATGGTTTTGGGATGATTTGCTGAACCAAACTAACTTGGATTGGGATGAAACTTTGCAAGATCCTCACCCATGATAGTATTGAATTACTAGAGTTTTCCTAGAATTTATTGAGAATATTTCTTATAGAAATATTGCAAAAGTTTGATCTGAACAGAAAGGGTTTTGAGGGGTTTTACCTATGATCTGATCATGCCCTTGTGTTGAAACTCATATATATGGAAAATATATGTCCACTGAGTTTCTCTAAATTTTCCCAAATATTTTTAAAGCATTTAAATAATTTTTCCTTAGGAAAAACCATTTCCGGACTTATGTAAAAGCCTTTAAATCAAATATGAGAATAATCTTTTAAAATAATATTTGGTGGTTTTGAGAACTCATATATATAGTAGGTTTGAAATAAAGCCTTTGGAAAAGAAGGGTCCAACTGATTTGAGGACTTGCAGTGCAAACCTCATTTCAGGGGGTTTTGGAAACTTAAATTAAATAAATCATTTTTGGTTAAAACAAAATTTGATAAAAATAGTTTTGGGAACTATTCACATGTCATGATCATTGGGAAAGGGGGTTTGGAGCAAGGAAGATGATTATGAAGTGGTATACAACCTAGTAGTGCCATAAAACACAATCAACAAGCAAGCAATCAACATAGCAAGCAAGCACAAACACATAGAAAAAGTTTTAGTTGGCTCCAAATATTATAAACCCAAACATAACAATGTGCTACAAACATAGGGTGTGACATACCTTCCCCCCTTACAAGAATCTCGTCCCCGATATTCCTAGGCTAAGCGCTAAAAAGATAAGGGAACTCTGATCTAAGATAATCTTCACGCTCAAAGGTTGCTTCAGCTTCGGTGTGGTTGCTCCACTGGACCTTGAAGTACTTGAGGGTGCGGCTTCGGGTGCAGCGCTCGGCTTCATCCAAAATGCGAACTGGCCTCTCATGATAAGTGAGATCTGGCTGAAGATCGATGGCTTGATGGTTAATGTCCTTGTACAGGTCAGGGCGATTGGGAACTTGCAGACACTTCCGGAGTTGTGACACATGAAAGACGTTGTGCACATCCGACAGCTCGGAAGGTGGCTCCAACTGGTAGGCAACTTCTCCACGCGTGGCAGTGGTCTTGAAGGGGCCGATGTATCTTGGCGCGAGCTTTCCTTTGACATGGAAGCGCTTGGTTCCCTTGATAGGCGTTACCTGGAGGTAGACATGGTCATCGACATGGAAGTTCACTTCTCGGCGGTGAGAGTCGGCGTGGCTCTTCTGTCTTGATTTGGCGGCCTCAAGGCATTCTCGGACAAGTTGAACTTTCTCTTTGGCTTCACGGAGGATGTCTGGTCCAAAAATTAATCCTTCTCTGGTCTCTGACCAGTTGAGGGGAATACGACACTTGCGTCCATACAACACCTCAAATGGTGCCATCTGAAGACTCGACTGATAGCTGTTGTTGTATGAGAACTCGGCGAAGGGTAGGCAATCCTCCCACTTGGCTCCATATGCCAAAACACAAGCACGGAGCATATCTTCAAGTATCTAATTTACTCGTTCCATCTGCCCGCCGGTCTGGGGGTGAAAAGCAGTGCTGAAGGAGAGCTTGGTAACCATAGCTTCTTGAAACATTTTCCAGAATCTTGAGGTGAACTGGGTGCCTCGATCTGACATAATCTCCTTTGGAACTCCCTGAAGGCTCACGATCCACGCGATGTAGAGGCTGGGTAACTTGTTACCGTCATAGGTGGTCTTGACAGGAATGAAAAGGGCTACCTTGGTCAGGTGGTCGACAATGACCCAAATGGAATCATGTCCCTTGCTTGACCTTGGTAGACCGGTGATGAAATCCATCCCGACTTTGTCCCACTTCCATTCAGGCACTTTGAGGGGCTGTAAAAATCTAGTGGGTCGCTGATGCTCAGCCTTGACCCTCTGGCATATGTCACACTAAGCCACGAACGTGCCTATCTCCCGTTTCATGCCATGCCACCAGAATCTTGTCTTGAGGTCTTGATATATCTTGGTTCCTCCAGGATGGATGGAGTAGGGAGTGTCATGAGATTCATGCAAGATCAGGTTCTTGAGCTCCTCTTTGTTGGGTATGCATATGCGATTCCCGATCCATACAACTCCTTGCTCATCCACCAAGAATCCTGGGGCCTTGTCTGCCTTGATCTTCCTCTTGGTGCCTTCAATGTTGTCGTGTCCCTTCTGGGCTTCTTTGATGTCATCCATCTGTTGGGGAACGTCGCATGGGAAACAAAAAAATTCCTATGCACACGCAAACCTATCCATGGTGATGAGCATCTACGAGAGGGAGAGTGGATCTACGTACCCTTGTAGATCGCTAAGCGGGAAGCGTTAAGAAACGTGGTTGGTGTAGTCGAACTTCTTCGCGATCCAAATCGCCGAGCGTCCCGCGATCCAATCACGAACCATCCCGCGAACACATCATGATCCGTCCCGCGAACTCATCACGATCTGTCTCACGATCTTGATCACGATCTGTCCCGCGAACTCATCACGGTCCGTTCCGTGATCACATCACGAACCGTCTCGCGATCTCGATCACGGTCCTTCCGATCTAGCGCCGAACGGACGGCACCTCCGCGTTCAGCACATGTGCAGCTTGATGACGATCTCCACCATCTCGATCCAGCGAGAGTCGGTGGAGAGGAGAGAGAGTTCACCGGTAGCGTGACGGCGCTCCGGTGATGGTGGTGGAGCAATTCCGGCAGGGCTTCGCCTAAGCGCTGCGGAAAACCGATCTAGAGGAGAAACTATGCACCGGTGAAACGGGTAGCACGTGGCCGGAAATTCTGTCCAAAAACCACCCAATCCACTAGTATATATAGGAGGATAGGAGAGGATAGGTAGACAAGGCCTTTGGGTCGGCCAAAATACGAGGTGGGAAGCAATCCTACTTCACCTCCAATCCTAGTTGGAGTAGGATTGCCCCATATTGGCTGATTTTCCACTTTTTGCTTTAGGACTTTCTCTCCTGCGCCATGGGCCTTTGTGGCTGTTTTCCCAGACCACTAAGGTCTGGTTATTATTCTCCCACAGCCCATGGACCTCTTGGGGTCTAAATACCCCTCCCGGAGGCCTCCCGGTACAATACCGGCACTCCCGGTACACTACCGATGAGCCCGAAACTTTTCCGGAAACCAAACTGGGACTTCCTATATATGAATCTTTACCTCCGGACCATTCCGGAGCTCCTAGTGATGTCCGGGATCTCATCCGGGACTCCGAACAAACTTCGGTCACCACCATACATAACTCTACACTATCGAAACGTCACCGAACCTTAAGTGTGCAGACCCTGCGGGTTCGAGAACTATGTAGACATGACCGAGACACCTCTACGGTCAATAACCAATGGCGGGACCTGGACGTCCACATTGGTTCCTACATATTCTACGAAGATCTTTATCGGTCGAACCTCTATGTCAAGGATTCAGTTAATCCCGTATAACGTTCCCTTTGTTCTTCGGTATGTTACTTGCCCGAGATTCGATTGTTGGTATCTCCATACCTAGTTCAACCTCGTTACTGGCAAGTCTCTTTACTCGTTCCGTAATACAAGATCCCGTGACTAACACTTAGCCACATTGCTTGCAAGGCTTGTTGTGATGTTGTATTACCGAGTGGGCCCTGAGATACCTCTCCGTTACACGGAGTAACAAATCCCAGTCTCGATCCATGCCAACTCAACAGACACCATCGGAGATACCTGTAGAGCACCTTTATAGTCACCCAGTTACGTTGCATACACACAAGGCACTCCTCCGATATCCGTGAGTTGCATGATCTCATGGTCATAGGAACATATACTTGACATGCAGAAAACAGTAGCAATAAACTGACACGATCATATGCTACGTTTGTAGTTTGGGTCTTATCCATCACATCATTCTCCTAATGATGTGATCCCATTATCAAATGACATCTCATGTCCATGGCTAGGAAACTTTAACCATCCTTTGATCAATGAGCTAGTCCATTAGAGGCATACTAGGGACATGGTTTTGTCTATATATCCACACATGCATTTAAGTCTCCGATCAATACAATTATAGCATGGATAATAAACGATTATCATGAACAAGGAAATATGATAATAACTAATTTATTATTGCCTCTAGGGCATATTTCCAACAGTCTCCCACTTTCACTAGAGTCAATAATCTAGTTCACATCACCATGTGATTCGCATTGTTATGAATCTAACACCCAATGAGTTCTGGGGCTCGATCATGCTTTGCATGTGAGAGAGGTCTTATAGTCAACGTGTCTGCGATATTCAGATCTGTGTGTACTTTGCAAATCTCTATGTCAAACCGTAAACACTTCTACCACACTCCACTTGGTACTATTTCCAAATGGCTGCTCCACTATACGTATCTACATTGCTACTACGAGTCATCCGGATTCGTGTTAAAGCTTGTATCGACGTAACTCCTTACAACGAACTCTTTATCACCTCCATAATCGAGAAACATCTCCTCGGTCTCTTAGTTACTGAGGATAATCTTGACCGCTGTCCAGTGATCCACTCCTGGTTCACTCTTGTACCCCCTGACGGACTGATGGCAAGGCACACACAGGTGCGGTACACAGCATGGCATAATATAGAGCCTATGGCTAAGGCATAGGGGACGACGTTCGTCCTTTCTCTTTCTTCTGCCGTTGTCGAGCTTTGAGTTTCACTCAACTTTCACACCTTACAAATCAGGCGAGAACTCTTTCTCTGACTGATCCATTTTGAACTCTTTCAAAATCTTGTCAAGGTATGCACTCATTCAAAGTCTCATCGAGCATCTTGATCTATCTGCACAGATTTTGATGCTCAACAATTAGGTAGCTTCATCCAGGTCTTCCTTTGAAAATCACTTTCCAAATGACCATTTTATGCTTTCCAGAAACTCTACATTATTTCTGATCAACAATATGTCATCCACATATACTTATCAGAAATTCTATAGTGCTCCCACTCACTTTATTGCAAGTACAAGTTTCTCGTAAACTTTGTATAAACATCAAAACTTTGATCACCTCATCAAAGCATATATTCCAACTCCGAGATGCTTGCTTCAGTCCATGGAAGGATCACCGAAGCTTGCACACCTTTTAGCATCCTTAGGCCTGACAAAACCTTCTGGTTGTATCACATACAACCTTTCCTCAAGTAAACCATTAAGGAAACGATGTTTTGACATCCATCTGCCAGATTTCATAATTGAAAACACAGCAACTGCTAACATAATTCCAACAGACTTTAGCACCACTACGAGTGAGAAAGTCTCATCGTAGTCAACTCCTTGAACTTGTCACAAACATCTTTGCAACAAGTCGAGCTTTACAAATAGTGACATTCACCATCAGTGTCTGTCTTCATTTTAAAGATCCATTTGTACTCAACGACCTGCCGTCCAACGAGCAAGTCTACCAAAGTCTACACTTGGTTTTCATACATGGATCCTATCTCGGATTTCATGGCCTCTAACCATTTTTCGGAATCCGGGCCCAGCATCGCTTCTCCATAGCTCGTAGGTTCATCGTTGTCCAACAACATGATCTCCAAGACAGAGTTGTCGTACCACTTAGGAGCAGTACACATCCTTGTCGACCTACGAAGTTCGATAGTAACTTGATCCTGAAGCTTCATGATCATCATCATTAACTTCCTCTTCAACTAACATAGGCTTCACAGAAACATCTTTCTGCGCTGCGCTACTCTCTGGTTGAACAAAGGTTTAACAACCTCACCAAGTTCTATCTTCCTCCCACTCAATTCTTTCGAGAGAAACATTTCCTTGAGAAAGGATCCATTTAAGCAACAAACACTTTGCACTAGGATCTGAGATTGAAGGTTCACCCAACTGATCTTAGGGTATTCTATGAAGATTCAATTTGTCCGCCTTGGGTTCGACCTCATTAGGTGAAAACATTTTCCACACAAGTGTCACATCCCCAAATATTAAGAAATGACAGCTTAGGTTTCTATCAAACCATAATTCACATGGTGTCATCTCAACGGATTTAGATGGTGCCCTATTTAAAGTGAATGTAGTTGTCTCTAATGCATAACCCCAAAATTATAGTAGTAAAATGACAAGAGACATCATAGCACGCACCATGTCCAATAGAGCATAACTATGATGTTCGGACACACCATCACACTATGGTGTTCCAGGTGGCGTTTAGTTGTGAAACAAATTTCACATTGTCTTAAGTTGTATGCCAAACTCGTGACTCAGATATTCACCTCCACGATCATATCGCAGTCATTTTTATCTTCTTGTCACGATGATCTTTAAACTTCACTCTGAATTTGCTTGAACCTTTCAAACGATTCAGACTTGTGTTTCATTAAGTAAATATACACTATATCTACTCAAATCATCAGTGAAGGTAAGAAAATAACGATATCCACTTCAAGCTACAAGACTCACTAGATTGCATACATCAACATGTATCATTTCCAATGAATCACTTGCCCGCTCCATCCAACGGGGTCCTTTAGTCATCTTGCCCAAGAGGCATGGTTCGCATGTCTCAACCGATTCGAATTCGAATGAGTCCAAATATCCATCAGCATGGAGCTTCTACATGCGCTTTATACCAATATGACATTTAGCGGCAGTGCCACAAGTATGTGGTACTATCATTATTAACTTTGTATCTTTTGACATCAATGTTATGAACATGTGTAATACTACGATCAAGATTTCAACAAACCATTCTCACTGGGTGCATGACCATTGAAGGTATTATTCATGTAAACAGAATAACCATTATTCTTTAACTTAAATGAATAACCGTATTGCAATAAACATGATCTAATCATGTTCATGCTCAATGCAAAACACCAAATAACATTTATTTAGGTTCGTCACTAATCCTGAAGGTAGAGAGAGCGTGCGATGTTGATCACATCAACCTTGGAAACACTTCCAACACATATCGTCACCTCACCCTTAGCTAGTTCTCCGTTTATTCCGTAGCTTTTATTTCGAGTTACTAACATTTAGCAACCGAACCGGTATCCAATACCCAGGTGCTACTAAGAGTACTAGCAAGGTACACATTAGTAACTCGTATATCAAATATACTTCTATCAATGTTGCCAGCCTTCTTATCTACCAAGTATCTAGGGTTGTTCCGCTTCAGCGACCGCTCACCTCATAACAGAAGCACTTAGTCTCGGGTTTGAGTTCAACTTTGGGTTGCTTCACTGGAGCAGCAACTGACTTGCTATCCATGAAGTTTCCCTCCTTGCTCTTGCCCTTCTCGAAACTAGTGGTTTGATTAACCTTCAACACTTGACGCTCCTTGATTTCTACCTTCGCGGTGTCAAACATCGTGAATAGCTCAGGGATCAACATTTCTTTCCCTGGCATTTTATAGTTCATCACCAAGTTCTAGTAGCTCAGTGACAGTGACTTGGAGAACTACATCAATCACTATCTTATCTGGAAGATCAACTCCCACTCGATTCAAGCGATTGTAGTACCCAGACAGTCTGAGCACATGCTCAACGATTGAGCTATTCTCTTTCATCTTGCAGGCAAAGAATCTCGTTGGAGATCCTATATCTCGCAACTCGGCATGAGCCTGAGATCACAATCTCAGCTCTTAGAACATCTCATATGTTCCGTGACGTCCAAAACGTTTCGAAGCCTCAATTCTAAGCCGTAATGCATGACGCACTAAACTATCAAGTAGTCATCGAAACGTGCCTATCAGATGTTCACAACATCTACACACGATGCTAGATGGGGTGGCGCACCGAGCGGTGCATTAAGGACATAAGCCTTCTGTGCAGCAATGAGGACAATCCTCACATCACGGACCCAGTCCGCAATTCTGCTACCAACATCTTTCAATTCTATTTCTCTAGGAACATATAAAAATACAAGGGAGCTACAGCGCGAGCTAGTAATCTACAACATAATTTGCAAAGACACTTTGACTATGTTCATGATAATGAGTTCAATTAATCATATTACTTAAGAACTCCCACTCAAATTGACATCCCTCGGGTCATTCGAGTGATACATGATCCAAATTCACCAACTCAAGTCCGATCATCACGTGAGTTAAGGTGGCTTCAATGGTGAACATCATTATGTTGATCATATCCACTATATGACTCATGCTCGACCTTTCGGTCTCTTGTGTTCCGAGGCCATGTCTGTACATGCTAGGCTCGTCAAGGTTAACCCGAGTGTTCTGCGCGTGCAAATCTGGCTTGCACCCGTTGTATGTGAACGTAGAGTCTATCACACCCGATCATCACGTGGTGTCTCAACACGACGAACTTTCACAACGGTGCACACTCGGGGAGAACACGGTTCATCTTGAAATTCAAGTGAGGGATCACCTTATAATGCTACCGCCGTACTAAGCAAAACAAGGTGCATAAAAGGATTAACATCTCATGAAATTCATAAGTGACATGATATGGCCATGAACTTGTGTTTAAGATCTCCATCTTCGAAACACCGGCATGATCTCCATCGTCACCGGCACAACACCATGATCTCCATCATCTTGATCTCCATCAATGTGTTGCCATTGGGGTTGTGGCGCCAGCCCTGCTTCTACTTCTATTGCTACCGCTTAGCGATAAAGTAAAGCATTACATAGCGCTTAATGATTGACACGCAGGTCATACAATAATTAAAGACAACCCTATGGCTCCTGCCAGTTGCTGTACTCAACGACATGCAAGTCGTGAAATTCTATACATCACATGATCATCTCATACATCACATATATCTCATCATGTAATTGGCCATATCACATCACAACATACCCTGCAAAAACAAGTTAGACATCCTCTAATTGTTGTTGCATGTTTTAAGTGGCTGCTATGGGTATCTAGCAAGAACGATTCTCACCTACGCATAAACCACAACGGTGATACATAGATTGCTTTTCAACCTTCTCAAGGACCGCCTTTGTCGGATCCGATCCAACTAAAGTGAGAGAGACTGTCACCCGCAAGCCATCTAAGCAACAAGTTGCGTCGAGGGAACCGGTCTCTCGTAAGCGTACGAGTAATGTTGGTCCGGGCCGCTTCATCTCACAATATCGCTGAACCAAAATCCGACCAAGGGAGGACGCAATCTAAGCATCAACGCCCACAAACCTTTTGTGTTCTACTCGAGATCTCATCGAACCATCAACCTAGCTCATGATGCCACTGTTGGGGAACGTCGCATGGGAAACAAAAAATTTCCTACGCACACGCAAACCTATCCATGGTGATGAGCATCTACGAGAGGGAGAGTGGATCTGCGTACCCTTGTAGATCGCTAAGAGGGAAGCGTTAAGAAACACGGTTGGTGTAGTCGAACTTCTTCGCGATCCAAATCGCCGAGCGTCCCGCGATCCAATCACGAACCGTCCCGCGAACACATCATGATCCGTCCCGCGAACTCATCACGATCCGTCTCACGATCTTGATCACGATCTGTCCCGCGAACTCATCACGATCCGTTCCGTGATCACATCACGAACCGTCTCGCGATCTCGATCACGGTCCTTCCGATCTAGCGCCGAACGGACGGCACCTCCGCGTTCAGCACACGTGCAGCTTGATGACGATCTCCACCGTCTCGATCCAGCGAGAGTCGGTGGAGAGGAGAGAGAGTTCACCGGTAGCGTGACGGCGCTCCGGTGATGGTGGTGGAGCAATTCCGGCAGGGCTTCGCCTAAGCGCTGCGGAAAACCGATCTAGAGGAGAAACTGTGCACCGGTGAAACGGGTAGCACGTGGCCGGAAATTCTGTCCACAAACCACCCAATCCACTAGTATATATAGGAGGAGAGGAGAGGAGAGGCATCCAAGGCCTTTGGGTCGGCCAAAATACGAGGTGGGAAGCAATCCTACTTCACCTCCAATCCTAGTTGGAGTAGGATTGCCCCATATTGGCTGATTTTCCACTTTTTGCTTTAGGACTTTCTCTCCTGCGCCATGGGCCTTTGTGGCTGTTTTCCCAGACCACTAAGGTCTGCTTATTATTCTCCCACAGCCCATGGACCTCTTGGGGTCTAAATACCCCTCCTGGAGGCCTCCCGGTACACTACCGGCACTCCCGGTACACTACCGATGAGCCCGAAACTTTTCCGGAAACCAAACTGGGACTTCCTATATATGAATCTTTACCTCCGGACCATTCCGGAGCTCCTAGTGATGTCCGGGATCTCATCCGGGACTCCGAACAAACTTCGGTCACCACCATACATAACTCTACACTATCGAAACGTCACCGAACCTTAAGTGTGCAGACCCTGCGGGTTCGAGAACTATGTAGACATGACCGAGACACCTCTACGGTCAATAACCAATGGCAGGACCTGGACGTCCACATTGGTTCCTACATATTATACGAAGATCTTTATCGGTCGAACCTCTATGTCAAGGATTCAGTTAATCCCGTATAACGTTCCCTTTGTTCTTCGGTATGTTACTTGCCCGAGATTCGATCGTCGGTATCTCCATACCTAGTTCAACATCGTTACTGGCAAGTCTCTTTACTCGTTCCGTAATACAAGATCCCGTGACTAACACTTAGCCACATTGCTTGCAAGGCTTGTTGTGATGTTGTATTACCGAGTGGGCCCTGAGATACCTCTCCGTCACACGGAGTAACAAATCCCAGTCTCGATCCATGCCAACTCAACAGACACCATCGAAGATACCTGTAGAGCACCTTTATAGTCACCCAATTACGTTGCGACGTTTTATACACACAAGGCACTCCTCCGATATCCGTGAGTTGCATGATCTCATGGTCATAGGAACATATACTTGACATGCAGAAAACAGTAGCAATAAACTGACACGATCATATGCTATGTTTGTAGTTTGGGTCTTATCCATCACATCATTCTCCTAATGATGTGATCCCGTTATCAAATGACATCTCATGTCCATGGCTAGGAAACCTTACCCATCCTTTGATCAACAAGCTAGTCCATTAGAGGCATACTAGGGACATGGTTTTGTCTATGTATCCACACATGCATTTAAGTCTCCGATCAATACAATTATAGCATGGATAATAAACGATTATCATGAACAAGGAAATATGATAATACCTAATTTATTATTGCCTCTAGGGCATATTTCCAACACCATCAAGGTAGGATTTGCTTCAAGGTTGGCAAGGAATCCTGGTGCGACCAGTTCCAAGCCGGAGCTTTCAAGTTCTTCATACAAGGCGGGTAGCCTTTCCTTAATCATAGTATTCAAGGAACAAGCCTTTCTGCTTAAGGCGCGTGCTACCATGTTGGCCTTTCCGGGGTAGTATTGAACACTGAGGTCGTAATCCTTGACCAATTCCAACCATCTCCGCTGCCTCATGTTCAATTCCCTTTGAGTGAAGATATACTTCAAACTCTTGTGGTCTGTGAATATCTCACATCGCTTCCCCAGAATGTAATGTCACCATGTATTCAAGGCATGAACCACGGCTGCCAACTCGAGATCGTGAGTTGCGTAGTTCTCTTCATGTGTACGTAGCTGTCTGGACAGATATGCCATGACTCTGCCTTCTTGCATCAGAACACCTCCAAGTCCGGTTCTTGATGCATCACAATAAATCACAAACTCCTTGTGAATATCGGGGGTGGCCAAAACTGGGGCTGTGGTCAATCTCTTCTTGAGCTCCTGGAAACTTTCCTCACACTTAGCTATCCACTTGAACTTCTTGTCCTTCTTCAAAAGTTGGGTCATGGGTCGGGCAATGCTTGAGAACCCTTCCACGAACTTGTGGTAATATCCCGTGAGACCGAGGAAGCTTCTAACTTCCTTCACGGTGGTTGGGGTTTGCCATTCAGTCATGGCTTCAATCTTGGTAGGATCCACTGATAATCCTTGTGCAGTCAACACATGACCCAAGAATCCAACTTCATGCAGCCAGAATTCACACTTACTGAACTTGGCATAAAGCTGGTGCTCTCGAAACTTCTCTAGGACCAATCTCAAGTGCTCCTCATGTTCTTCTTCCGACTTGGAGAAGACGAGTATGTCATCAATGAAGACAACAACGAACTTGTCCAAGTACTCCATAAAGACCTTATTCATGAGGTACATAAAGTAGGCAGGGGCATTAGTTAACCCGAATGACATGACCATTTACTCATACAGGCCATACCGGGTTACAAATGTCGTCTTTGGAATGTCTTGGGGTCTTATCTTCAGCTGATAGTACCCAGACCTGAGGTCGATCTTGTTGAACACCTTGGCTCCGTTCAACTGAGTGGAGGCAGGGTTGGGAGCATACTGGACTTCCACTCCTTGGCTATTGGTCATGGTGACAATCCTCTTGGCACAGTATAACAAGCCTTGGTGCTTAGTCAACCAATTCATGCCAAGGATAACATCCAAGTCAGGTGAATCCAGAACTATAAGGTCTGCTAGGAAGTCTACCCCGTTGATGTCAATCTTCACTCCCTTACACCCTATCCCAGACTTCATAACTGAACCATGGGTTTGTATCAGCATACAACTACCCAGGGGTGTAGGTTTCATGCCACTCTCTAGTGCAACTTTTTGGGTGACAAAAGAATGCGAAGCTCCACAATCAAACAATACTGTTGTTGGGATTGAGTTGACGAGGAATGTACCCAGTATGATGTCCGGGTCTTCCTGGGCTTCCTCTACGGTGACGTGATTCACACGACCTTTGCCATTGTTGGGCTGGTTGCGGGGAGCCGGGTTCCTTGGTGGTGCTCCATGGGCTTGACCTTGAGCTGGCGCATTGGGGCGTGGTGCATCTGGCTTCCTATTGGGGCAAAGCTTAGAGATGTGTCCAGACTGACCACATCCAAAGCAAGTGACTTGCCCAGGGTTGTTGTTGAAGTTTCGGCCACCGTTGTTGTTATTGGGGTTGTTGTTGAAGGCTGGCCTGGGATTGGCATACTGCTGAGGCTGGTAGCTCGGACGAGGTGCAGGAGGTCTGGCCTGCTGCGGCTGATGGGTTGGCCTAGCTGGGGCTGGCTGCCATGGGTGAGGCTTCTGGTTGCTTGATCTTCCCTTGCTGATCATCTTGCGAGTGTCTTCGATGGCATGACGCTTGTCTTCCAGCATGAGGGCCTTGTTCACTAAGTCGAAGAAGGTATAGCAGTCGCAGATGATGAGATGATAATGCAGGACCTGCTGAAGTCCTTCCATGAAGCGTTCCTTCTTGGCATCCTCCGTGCGGACATCTTCAGGTGCATACCTTGACAGCAGGTTGAACTTCTGCAGATACTCCTTGACAGAACCACTTCCTTGCTTTAGAGCTCGGAATTCTCTCTTCTTGATAGACATGATCCCAGAAGGAATATGGGCAGTGCGGAATCCTTACTTGAAGTCATTCCACGTGATCACACGCTCTCCTTGCATGACCTTGAATCCATCCCACCAAGCTCGGGCGGTACCTTCGAGGCAGTGAGAGGCATAAATCACCTTCTCACGGTCCTCATTGCAGTTGACCAATGCAAGGAGGTCCTCGATGGTGCGGATCCAGTCATCAACATCCAATGGTTCAGCAGTCTCGGTGAAGGTTGGGGGTGAGTTTCTCATGAACTTAGACAGCATGGAGCGGCCATTGCCATTCCTGCCTTGTTGCTGATTGTTCATGAGAGGCTGAGCCATCTACTAGATAGCAGCATTTTTGGCTTGGTGCTCCTCCCGGATAACTTGGAGAAACTGAGCTATGGTCATGTTCTCCGGCGGAGGTGGTGGCGGGGGAATGTCGCCTTGTGGCTGCACCTGGTGTCCTCCAGCATGAGCAGCCCCACCAGCTCCCTGTTGCTGGCTCGAGTTGCCGGCTTTAGGGTTGGTGAAGGAGCTGTTGCGGGTAGCAGTCACCATCCTGTTTGGAGCAGCCAAGTCAAACAACTAGGATTGACAAGAGGATAAGCAATAACGGCAAAGCGCGCCTAAGGGGGTTGGTCAAGTGCAAGTGTGTTGAAACAAGGGTTAAAATACCAACAACATATATTAAGATAGATGATGGAGTCGCTTACATGTTGCCTAAGGCAAAAGCATGAGTTGCATCGGAACACAAACAACAAAACAAACAACAAGCACACATGGTTTCATATGAACCAATACACGGACTCGACTTTGCATGAGGGGATACATGATTGATCCTACCCTAGGGGTTCTCAGACTCAGGTGGTGGAGTGCTCGGTCTCGTAGTCACGCTCCTCTAGGTCTTCCTCCTGTTCATCATCTGAACAGGCATAGTTCCCGGTCGAAGGAGTCGTGGAACAAGGAGGTCCATCCCGATGATGCTTTGCAGGCGGGTCAATGAAGAGCTCACGGTACTCCTTCACACTCATGCGACGACTACGTGTAGGTGCATCACTTGCTGGGGGTACTCCTCCTCGATAAGCGACAGCTGGTCGTCCCTCGGGGGTTCCATCCTTCTTGATATTGTCTGGCTTCGTCTTGTCTTGTCGAAGTAGCTCCCGAGTGTGGTGAAGTTCCTCGCGGAGCTTCACGGACTCCTTCATCAATTTATGAACCAGACTATCGGCGGAGAGACTGAAGTAGGTCTGGAACCTGAGTGGTGCGCCATCTTCCTTGGTCGGAATCAGCGTCCAACTCTTGCCAAATTCATCCTTCTTGAAGGGAAGGTAGCGAGTAGTTGGCTCGTCAGCCATCTCTGCAATGATGTCTCGAAGGTGTAGGAGTGCCTTGCGTGCAGTTGTCTCGACTGCGAGTATCATGGTCTCCATCCATGGTCCTTCAAAGAACCAACTAGTCGGGGAGTCGTTTGCCTTCACGACCACATCCACATGGTACTCCTTCGTGACGGCATCGACCCAGTGCTCGTGGTGGAGGAAAATGGGTGGTTGGCGAAACTGGCACTTCACCAGGCTATCCCCAAGGAGTAAGGGAAAGCCGGATGTTAGGAAGGCTTCGGGTATGACGACCATCTACAAAGGTTTGAAAGTAGGAGAGTTAGCAAAGTGTTGTGTGAAGCATAGGAGAGGTAAATAGTGTAGAATCCCTAAGTTCCAATGCTAAGTGTAGTTTTGAAAACAACTTCATCATGTCTAACGTCCATGCTAACTAAGGGCTTCCTACAGTTAGGATGGCTCTGATACCAGCTCTGTGGGGACCCCGACTCATAAGTCGAGATCACCAAATGCACGTGTACAGTGATCCCAGAGATCAATGCTCACTAAACACATAGAAGCTGAATAACAAGAGTCTTACATCCATACTTAACGTCTTACACAAATAATGACCACGAAGGTCTTAGTCTTACATAGATAGGGCCACATGGCCAAACACTTAAAATAGATCAAGCAGTAGAAATCTTGGTCGAAAGCGTGAACCCATGCCATATGCCTTAACCTACAGGCTTTCTGCTGGGAAGTGTCCTAGTTCGCATGTTCGTCTCCAATGAACTCTTCAACATACTCCTGTTCTTCCATGTCTGGCCGATTAAATAACCAGTGGCAAGCCAATGAGTACTTTAAATGTACTCGCAAGCAACCCAAGTGTGGAACGAGGTAAAAATGATGCATGATATAGCACTAATGGGTAAGTTTGCGGAAAGCTAATTTTTGAATGCAAATTACATGACCAAGTAACTAGTGAGCATGCATCAACAACTAGTAAGAATCCGTGTGAACAAATTGTAGGTACCATCATAAGTATCGGTTGAACATCTCATGTTCACGCTAAGTCATCGGACTTAGATCACATGACCTCTTGTCACCACCGCACCCATACTCACACCAAGGTTTATGAAAACATCCAAATAGAGTCTAAGAAGGACCTCCAACTGTCTGTGACCGTGGAAGCAGCTATTCGCATAGTTTTACACTCTGCAGAGGTTGCACACTTTACCCACAAGACTCGGGGAACTTCCGTGTCATCCATGACTCGCAGTATATAACATACCCAAGGTAAGCACCCGAACAATGCCTTTCCCATGGTGATACTAAACAAAGAGTCCACTCATTGGTGCCATCCCTCATGATATACATCACTCGTATCACCCGTGAGGGCACGCAACGGTGTGCCCTGTGCCTGTAAAGACAGCGCATGACCTTCCACTCTGGGACGACCCTGTCTCAAGAGTGACCAATTCACTCTTGCCACTAGTAATGAGGGCTCCTTGATAGTACCAACCATAGTAATCAACAAAGCCCCGTCCCATAAGGGGTATCGTGGTTGCGCATGTAAGGTTGGGATGGTCAGCAGACCTTAGAACTCTCTGTTTTCAAAAACACACACTCACTTGCTCTGGCATACCACCTCTTTCTCAAGTGGTTACCCAACTCATCATCATCTCCCTTGGGCATTAGTAGCACCCGACGGGGTTTCGAAAGAGTCTTTGAAATCATTTATTTCCATCACCATGCATAAGTCCCATCCCATTTGCGTAGCTTCTATTAGCAACCTAACTATACCCACCCGCATAACCCTCATAAGGTGGTAGGGTCATGCATGATGCAAGTGTCAAAGGAAAAGTATTGGAGGCATCCCACCGAAGGGGAACACCAAAAATGTTAAACTACTCTGATAAATACTAAAAGTCATAATAAAAATATTCACTTAAGGTTTTGTTGTGAAAAGATTTTGGGTCCTTCTCCCACCTCAGGACAGGGAGGGGGAAAGCTCACCGGCGGCAGCGCAGGGCATGGCGGAGGCAGGTGAGAGCGGGGATGGGGTTGAGTTGCCTGTCTAGGGGAGGTCGAAGGGAGACCGGAGGTGGCCGGAGTTGCCGGCGGCGAGCTGTTGGGGAACATTGCATGGGAAACAAAAAATTTCCTACGCACACGCAAGATCTATCCATGGTGATGAGCATCTACGAGAGGGACAGTGGATCTACATACCCTTGTAGATCGCTCAGCGGGAAGCGTTAAGAAACGCGGTTGGTGTAGTCGAACATCTTCGCGATCCAAATCGCCGACTGTCTCACGATCTCATCACGATCCGTCCCGCGATCCAATCATGATCCGTCCCGCGAACTCATCACGATCTGTCCCGTGGTCTCATCATGATCTGTCCCGCGAACTCGTCATGATCCATTCCACGAACTCATCATGATCCGTCTCGCGATCTTGATCACGGTCCTTCCAATCTAGCGCCGAACGGACGACACCTCCGCGTTCAGCACACGTACAGCTTGATGACGATCTCCGCCTTCTTGATCCACCAAGAGGGAGCGGAGAGGTAGAAGATTTTGCTGGCAGCGTGACGGCGCTGCGGCGATGGTGGTGGAGCTATTTCGGTAGGGCTTCGTCTAAGCACTGCAGAAAACCGATCTAGAGGAGAAGCTATGCACTAGAGGAACGGGTGGCACGTGGCTGGAAATCTTCTGCCAAAACCCTAAAATCCTCTAGTATATATAGGAGGAGAGGAGGAGGAGGCTTGGCTACCAAAGAGGCAGCCCTTGGGTCGGCCAAACCAAGGAGGGAGGAGACCTCCTCCTCCACTCCTAGTAGGATTAGGACTCCTTCCTTATTTGGCCCTTTTTTGCCTTTTTCCACCTTTTTCCTTTTGGACTTTTCTTTCCAGCCACATGGGCCTTGTGTGGGACTTCCACCAGACCACAAAGGGCTGGTATTTACACTCCCACAGCCCATATAGCCTCTTGGGTCGAAATACCCCTCCCGATGGTCCCTCGGTACACTACCGGCACTCCCGGTACACTACCGATGAGCCCGAAACTTTTCCGGCGATCAAAAAAGGACTTCTTATATATCAATCTTTACCACCAGACCATTCCGGAGGTCCTCGTGACATCCGGGATCTCATCCGGAACTCCAAACAACCTTCAGTCACCACCATGCATAACTCTATAGTACCGAAACGTCACCGAACCTTAAGTGTGCAGACCCTGCGGGTTCGAGAACTATGTAGACATGATCGAGACACCTCTACGGTCAATAACTAATAGCGGGACCTGGATGCCCATATTGGTTCCTACATATTCTATGAAGATCTTTATCGGTCGAACCTCTATGTCAAGGATTCAGTTAATCCCGTATGATGTCTCCCTTTGTTCTTCGGTATGTTACTTGCCCGAGATTCGATCGTCGGTATGTGTATACCTAGTTCAACCTCATTACCGGCAAGTCTCTTTACTCGTTATGTAATACAAGATCACATGGCTAACACTTAGTCACATTGCTTGCAAGGCTTATTGTGATGTTGTATTACCGAGTGGGCCCTGAGATACCTCTCCGTCACACGGAGTAACAAATCCCAGTCTTGATCCATGCCAACCCAACAGACACCTTTGGAGATACTTGTAATGCACCTATATAGTCACCTAGTTACGTTGCGACGTTTGATACACACAAGGCACGCCTCCGGTGTCCGTGAGTTGCATGATCTCATGGTCAAAGGAACATATACTTGACATGCAAAAAACGGTAGCAATAAACTGACACGATCATATGCTACGTTTGTAGTTTGAGTCTTGTCCATCACACCATTCTCCTAATGATGTGATCCCATTATCAAATGACATCTCATGTCCATGGATAGGAAACCTTAACCATCTTTGATCAACGAGCTAGTCTATTAGAGGCATACTAGGGACATGGTTTTGTCTATGTATCCACACATGCATCTAAGTCTCCGATCAATACAATTATAGCATGGATAATAAACGATTATCATGAACAAGGAAATATGATAATAACTAATTTATTATTGCCTCTAGGGCATATTTCCAACAGTCTCCCACTTGCACTAGAGTCAATAATCTAGTTCACACACATCAGTATGTATAATTTCCAACAAGTCACTTGCCCGTTCCATTGTTCCATAGAACGGGGTTTTAGTCATCTTGCCCAAGAGGCATGGTTCAAATGTGTCAAGTGATTCAAAATCAAGTGACTCCAAAAGTCCATCAGCATGGAGCTTCTTCATGCGTTTTACACCAATATGACCTAAACGGCAGTGCCACAAGAAAGAGGTGCTATCATTATCAACTCTACATCTTTTGGCATCAATGTTATGAACATGTGTGTCATCACTATCGAGATCAATATGAATAAACCCCTCACATTGGGTGCATGACCATAAATATTACTCATATAAATAGAACCATTATTCTCTAATTTAAATGAGTAACCGTCTTGCAATAAACAAGATCTAGATATAGTGTTCATGCTTAACGCGGGCACTAAATAACAATTATTCAAGTTCATCACTAATCCCGATGGTAATCGAAGAGCGAGCGTGCCGACGGCGATCACATCAACCTTGGAACCATTTCCCACGTGCACCGTCACTTCGTCCTTTGCCAGCCTCCGTCTATTCCATAGCCCCTGTTTTCAGTTGCAAATGTGAGCAACCAAACCGGTATCAAATACATAGGTACTACAACGAGAGTTGGTAAGGTACACATCAATAAAATGTATATCATATATACTTTGTTTGCTGTCGGCCGCGTTCTTGTCGGCCAGATACTTGGGGCAGTTCCGCTTCCAGTGACCAGTTCCCTTGCAATGAAAGCACTTAGTTTCTGGATTGGATCTAGCCTTGGGTTTCTCCACGGGAGGGGCAACTGCTTTGCCACCCTTCTTGGATATATCCTTCTTGCCCTTGCCATTCTTCTTGAAACTAGTGGTTTTATTGACCACCAACACTTGATGTTCTTTCTGTATTTTAGACTCAGCGTCTTTCAACATCACAAACAGCTTGGCAACTCACTTGTTCATCTCGTGCATGTTATAGTTCAGCATGAAGCTCTTGTAGCAAGGTGGCAATGATTGAAGAACTTTGTCAGTGATCGCCTCCGGCAGAAGGGGCATCCCTAACTCCGCCAGGCGGGTCGAATACCCACACATTCTGAGTATATGTTCAATGATAGATCAGTTCTCCTCCATCTTGCAAGCATAGAACTCATCGAAGGTCTCACACCTCTCGATCCCGGCATTCTTCTTAAATATAAACTCCAACTCCTAGAACATCTCATATGCTCCATGATGTTCAAAACGTCTTTGAAGTCCCGGTTCTAAGCAATACAACATTGCACACTGAACTATTGAGTAATCTCCAGAACGTGCCTCCCAAGCGTTCTTAACATCTTCGGGTGACCCGGGAGCGGGTGGGTCACCAAGCGGTGCATCAAGGACATAAGCCTTCTGGGAAGCCGTGAGGATAATCCTCAGATTACGGGCCCAATCCACAAAGTTACTTCCATCATCTTTCAACTTAGCTTTCTCTAGGAACGCATTAAAATTCAGGGGTGCTACAGCACGATCCATTAATCTACAACATAAATAAGCAAAGGTTACTAAGACTATTATTCAAGATAATGAGTTTAGTTAATCAAATTACTAAAGCTCCCACTCAAATTGACATCCCTTAGGTCATATGAGTGATACATGATCCAAATTCACCAACTCAACTCCAATCATCACGTGAGTTAAGGTGGTTTCAATGGTGAACATCATCATGTTGATCATATCTACTATATGACTCATGTTTAAACTTTCGGTCTTTTGTGTTCCGAGGCCATGTCTATACATGCTAGGCCAGTCAAGTTTAACCCGAGTGTTCCGCATGTGCAACACTGGATTGCACCCGTTGTATGCGAATGTAGAGTCTATCACACCCGATCATCACGTGGTGTCTCGACATGTCGAAGTTTTGCAATGGTGCACACTCGGGGAGAACACAATTTATCTTGAAATTTAAGTGAGGGATGACCTTATAATGCTACCATCGTTCTAAGCAAAACAAGGTGCATCAAAGGATTAACATCACATGCAAATCATAAGTGACATGATATGGCCATGAACTTGTGCTTTTGATATCCATCTCCAAAGCACCGGCATGATCTCCATCGTCACCGGCATAACACCATGATATCCATCATCATGATCTCCATCATTGTGTTGCCATCAGGGTTGTCGCGCCCACCATGCTCATACTACTATTGCTACCGCTTAGCGATAAAGTAATGCATTACATAGTGCTTAATGATTGACACGCAGGTCATACAATAATTCAAGACAACGCTATGGCTCCTGCCGGTTGTCGTACTCATTGACATGCAAGTCGCGATATTCTATACAAAACATGATCATCTCATACATCACATATATCTCATCATGTTCTTGGACATATCATATCACAACATACCCTGCAAAAACAAGTTAGACATCCTCTAATTGTTGTTGCATGTTTTACGTGGCTGCTATGGGTATCTAGCAAGAACAATTCTCACCTACGTATAAACCACAACGGTGATACTCAAATTGCTTTTCAACCTTCTCAAGGACCGCCTTTGTCGAATTTGATCCAACTAAAGTGGGAGATACACACACCCACCAGCCATCTTTGTGCAACCGAGTAACAAGTCAGTCGATGGAACCGGTCTCCCGTAACTGTACGAGTAAGGTTGGTCCGGACTGCTTCATCCCACAATACCGTTGAATCAAAACATGACCAAGGGATGAAGCAATCTAAGTATCAACGCCCACAAACTATTTTGTGTTCTACTCATGATCTCATCTACACATAGACCTACCTCATGATGCCACTGTTGGGGAACGTTGCATGGGAAACAAAAAAATTCCTATGCTTCACCAAGATCAATCTAGGAGATGAGCATCTACGAGAGGAGAGATTGGATCCACATACCCTTGTATATCGCTAAGCAGAAGCATTAAAGAATGCGGTTGATGTAGTCGTACATCTCCGCGATCCAAATCGCAAGCCGTCCCACGAACTCCCGATCAAGTGCCAAACGGATGGCACCTCCGCATTTAGCACACGTGCAGCTCGATGATGATCTCCGCCTTCTTGATCTACCAAGAGGGAGCAGAGAGGTAGATGGGTTCTCCGGCAGCACGACGGCGTGACGGCGGTGGTGGTGGAGTTGATCCGGCAGAGCTTTGTTAAGCGTCACTGAATGAATCTACTAGAGGAGATGCTATCTGAGAGGGGGAAGGGATGCGCTGTGCCTTGAGGTGCGTCTGCCCTCCTCCCTCTCTCATATATATTGGAGGAGGGGAGAGGCTCCCAACCCCTAGGGTTTTCCCCTTGGGCGGCGGCCAAGGGTGGAGGCTCCCTAGGGTGGCTTGCCACCCAAGGCAAGGTGGCGCCAACCCTAGGGTTGGCCCTCCCACCAACCCCCCATCTGTGCGGGCCTAGGTGGGAGCTGCGTCGAGCCCACCAAGGGCTGGTACGGACCCCTCTCAGCCCATGTGGCTCTTCCGGGGATGGAGGCCCCTTCCGGTGGACCCCGAAACACTTCTGACACCCCCGGTACGCTACTGGTGACGCCCGAACTTTTTCCGGTAACCATCACGGAACTACCTATACATTAATCTTTACCTCCGGACCATTCCGTAGCTACTTGTCAATTTTGGGATCTCATCCGGGACTCCGAACAACCTTCGGTCACCAGCATACACAACTCATCTATACCGAAACGTCACCGAACCTTAAGTGTGCAGACCCTATGGGTTCGAGAACCATGTAGACAAGAACGAGACACCTATACGGTCAATAACCAATAGCGGAACCTGGATGCCCATATTGGTTCCTACATGTTCTACGAAGATCTTTATCGGTCGAACCTTTATGTCAAGGATTCAGACAATCGCGTATGTTGTACCCTTTGTTCTTCGGTATGTTACTTGCCCGAGACTCAATCGTCGGTATCTTCATACCTAGTTCAGTCTCGTTACCAGCAAGTCTCTTTACTCGTTCCGTAATACAATATCCCATGGCTAACACTTTAGTCACTTTACTTGCAAGGCTTGTTGTGATGTTGTATTACCGAGTGGGCCCTGAGATACCTCTCCGTCACAAAGAGCAACAAATCCCAGTGTTGATCCATGCCAACTCAACAAACACCCTCGGAGATACCTATAGAGCATCTTTATAGTCACCCAGATATGTTGCGTCGTTTGATACACACAAGGTAATCCTTCGGTTTCAGTGAGTTGCATGATATCATGGTCATAGGAACAGATACTTGACATGCAAAAAACCATAGCAATAAACTGACACGATCATATGCTACGTTTGTAGTTTGGTTTAATAGTGACATCAATATCTTCAATCGTACAGGGTGTTATGTCATTCATAATTTCTTTATATAAGGTAAAAAGGTATAGCATTGACACTAGAACTGAGGTCACACAAGCCATTATAACAATGACCTCCAATTTTAACTGGAACAATAGGCATGCCAACCACTAGTTTATTTTTGTCTAATTCATCATGTTTGTTTCTAGCAGGTTTCACAATCCTAGCAGTTTCTCCACAAAATTAGATAACCTGACCCTCAATGTTATTGACTAAGAGATCTTTAACCATAGCAACCTTAGGCTCAACATTTATCTGTTCAGAAGGTATAGGTATCCCAACATGAATTTTATTAACCACGGTTGTAGCCTTAGCATGTTCTCTAATTCTAACCGGGAAATGGGGTTTCTCAATATAAGTAGTAGCAACAATTGGATCAACATGGTTAACGATTACTTCTTCCCTTTTAATCTTAATAGGTTCCTCGATTGGTTTCTCAATGGGAGGATGATACTTAAACCACTTTTCTCTAGGATAATCAACATGAGTAGCAAACGATTCACGTAATTTAGCTACTATGTCGGGGTCAAGACCATATTTATTGCTAAACTCGTGGAAAGCATTAGTTCCCATAAAAGATTTAACACAATCAAAGTTAAGCTTTATACCTGACTCCTTACCTTCGTCTAGTTCCCAATCTTCAGAGTTGCGTTTAATTCTTTCAAGAATATCACATCTGAATTCAATAGTTTTATTCATATATGAGCCAGTAGAAGAAGAATCCAGTAGTAATCGATCATCATGAGAAAGCCAAGCATAATTTTTTTGTATATTCATTTCTCTTGAGATCTCATGGTTGGGGCAGGTCTGCATCATAGATTGAAGGCTTCCCCAAGCTTGAGCGATGCTTTCTCCTTCATGAGGACAAAAATTATACGTATAGTTTCGATCATGGTGGACTAGATTCATTGGATAAAACTTTTGATGAAATTCTAGCTTCAAGTGTTTCCAATTCCATGATTCAATTTTATCCAATAACCTACACCACATTAATGCTTTTCCCTCCAAAGATAAAGGAAAAAAATCTTCTTAACTTTGTCCCTGGACAAACCTGCAAGATGAAATAATCCACAAACCTCATCGACGAATATCAAATGGTATTCATGATGAGTCGTACAATCATATGGATTAGATAATAGTTTTTCAAGCATACCCGAAGGAATCTTATAATAAATATGTTTAGTAGGTTCAGTAGGTGATAACCCACAAGTATAGGGGATCGCAACAATTTTCGAGGGCAGAGTATTCAACCCAAATTTATAGATTCAACACAAGAGGAACCAAAGAATATTTGAGAGTATTGGCAGTTGGGTTGTCAATTCAACCACACCTGGAGATAAATATCTATAGCAAAGTGTTCAGTAGCACAGTAATATGATAGTTTGATAGCAGCGGTAACAGTAACAATAGCGATAAAAATAGCAGCAATGGTTTTGTAGCAAGTGCAATAGTAATAGCAGCAATAGTAACTTAGCAAGATCAATAAGTGGAAAACTCGTAGGCACTGGATCGGTGTATTTATTGGATGGTATTCATCATATAACATTCATAACCTAGGGCGACACAAAACTAGATCCAGTTCGTCAATATAATTTAGGCATGTATTCCGTATATAGTCATATGTGCTTATGGAAAATAACTTGCATGACATCTTTTGTCCTACCCTCCCGTGGCAGCGGGGTCCATAAGGAAACTAAGGGATATTAATGCCTCCTTTTAATAGAGAACCAAAACAAAGCATTAACACATAGTGAATACATGAACTCCTCAAACTACGGTCATCACCGTGAAGTATCCCAAATTTGTCACTATGGGGTTGACGGATCATAACATGTAATAGGTGCATATGACTAGGCAAGATCAAACCAAGAACATAGATATAATGATGATAACATAAACAGTTCAAATCTGAAATCATGGCACTCGGGCCCTAGTGACAAGCATTAAGCATGGCAAAGTCATAGCAACATCAATCTTAGAACATCGTGGATACCAGGGATCAAGCCCTAACAAAACTAACTCGATTACATAATGAATCTCATCCAAGTCCTCACCGATCAGCAATCCTACGAAGGAATTACTCACTCTTGGTGGGGAGCATCATGGAATTGGCGATGGAGAAGGGTTGGTGATGACAAAGACCGAAGATTCCCTCTCCAGAGCCCCAAACGGATTCCAGATCTGGCCTCCCCATGAAGAACAGGAGGTGGCGGTGCCTCTGTATCATAAAATGCGATGAAACTTTCTCCTTTATTTTTCTAGAAAATTGGGATTTTATAGTGCTAGAATTAGGGTCAGGGGGGGCATGAGGTGAGCACCACCTACCAGGCTGCGCCAGGGCTTGCTGGCGCGCCCTGGTGGGTGGTGGGCACCTTGGGCTCCCTCTCTGGTGGCTTTTGGGTCCAATATTCCTCAAACATTCTGAAATAATTCTCCATAAATTTTCGTTCCATTCCGAGAACTTTTATTCCTGCACAAAAATAGCACCATGGTAGTTCTGTTGAAAACAACGTGAGTCCTAGTTAGTTTCATTCTAATCATCCAAATTAGAGTCCGAAACAAGAACAAAAGCATTAGGAAAAGTAGATATGATGGAGACGTATCAACTCCCCCAAGCTTAACCCCTTGCTTGTCGTCAAGCAGTTCAGTTGACAAACTGAAAGTGAGAAAGAAAAACTAGTACGAACTCTTTTGTTCTTGTTTACACACATATGTTTAAGTAGCACCCAGGTTTTCAGCAAACATTATGACTAATCATGTCAACAATAACTCTTAAGGATTATATTAACTCATATCAATGACACAAGCAACTAGCGAGCAATAATAACATATCTCAAGTGCAAACATTTGTCAAAACAATCGTCGTATAATATGACAATAGTGGTATCTAGCTAGCCCTTTATGAGACCGTAAAACATAAATGCAGAGCACCTCCAAAGTTCAATCAACGACTAAACATTGTATTTCATGGTAGAAAAAATCCAGTCATGATGCATCCAACATTCACTATACACGATGCATGAGGATGAAAATAGTGCTCTCAAATCGGGCGCTTATTTGAGAAGGTGATAACTCAACATTAAAGTAAATAGATAGTCCTTTCGCAGAGGGAAGCAGGGATTTGTAGAGGTGCTAGAGCTCAAGGCTTAAATAAGATATAAGTATAATTTTGAGAGGTAAACCCTTCCTGTCAATGGTACGACAAAGAGCTATCAATATCTTCCATGTTAAACAAATTGGCGGTGGTCCCCAAGCAGTAAAAGTAAAGGTTCACTCCCCCTCCACCAACAAACACACTCCATGGCGAGCCGAATCCACGGGTACCATCCAAACCAACACAATTCATGGGGGAGTTTTGATTAATTATTTTCATTTCTTTTGATTTCGGGACTAGAAATCCCTATTACCACCCTTCGCGTGCAAGGACGAATGAATAAACACTCATCATGAGAGTAACTCGCTTAGCATCACTACTGCAAGATGGTCCAAACGCGACACATCAATCAGAGACCCTTTGACGAAACTGTGTGATCCATCAATCGTAAACGGTATAGTTCAAGCTCCGCCGCCAATGAAGAAAACCGTGCGCGATGAAGGAATAAGCAAATACGATTCAAAAAATAGTTGCATGTGTGATGTGTTACATATAGTTTGTTCTTATGAACTGTTTGTGATTATGGAAGATAACAGAAATGGTTAACAAATTGTATATGTGTGCATAGTGCGGCATATAGTTCACTAGGATAAACTGTTTGCTGGTCCAGCACAACACAAACGATTAGCCTAAGAAGGCGTGTGTGATACCCGGCAAACAGTTTATTCATTAGAATTGTGTGTGAAGACCAATAATAACCCAAACGATTCATCCTGACAACCATGTGTCTTGTGGGTACCCGGCAAATATTCATTCATCAAACATGTGTGGGAAGACCAATAATAACCCAAACGATTCATCCTGACAATCTGTGTGTGTGTTGTGGGCACACGATTGCTGCTAATAATTTTATGAGATGTGATTTGCTATGATTGCACAACATCCATATGCTTTGTCTACAAAACACCGACAGTATTGTTGCATAACCAACTTGAACATACAATTCCATAAGTGACTACACAACAGATGTACATTCCTCAATATAAATTTACAAGAAGTAGACGAGCACCAAATCATATTGTTCTTCTAACGATGGTTGTTGACACTGCTTTGCTTGTGGCTATCCCTCGCCGTCTACAGGAAGGAGGCACTTCCTCATGTCAATGATCCTCCTATACATCTCTTAGCTTGTGTACGTGTCCTTGTCCGCGTACTTTATGTGTTGTTCATCGAGTTCGTTCACCCAGGCCACGTGCCAGGTAGTCTTGTCCTTGTGGCACTCGGGCTTCCTGTCTCTGTAGTAGGGGTCGATGATGGCCACCATGTGGTCAACCAAGGAGTCCTTCTACTTCTTCTTCTCGTCGCCCCAGACCCTGTACTGACCTTGGATGTTGACAAGCCCAAAGTCTTGGGCACCTTTAGATCGTTGGTGGTGTCCACCATTGCAAACCTATAGTCTGGGCTATTGACAAACCTGGCAAAACACTCGCAAGGCCTTTTGACCAGGCAGTAGTGGTAGACGAGCACGTGATGGCGCACGCACAACTAGGCGACGACAACCTTCTAATCATGCCCGGCACAACCGTCAGTCTACTCGAGGTCTAAGCCGACCACTTTGTACTTGTCATCCTCAACAAGCAGCTGGTCCAACATGTTGATGGAGTTCACCACCATGACCGGGTCATTGGTGTACACCATCGAGAGGTTCATCTTCCTGCTGTGTGTGTCCACTTTGACAATAGTGGTGAACTGTCGCTCGGCACTGGCAGCCACCATTGGATCCACACGGGAAGGTTGAAGCGATGAAGAGATGTGCATCCTCTCTATATTATTTGTCATCGTGGGTGTGCTTCTTGGATTGTGTGGCGCGATCGGAAGGTGAAAGAGACAAAGGTAAATGCTCGCATCAACCGAATGGCAGTTTTGCAGCGCTTAACTGCATCGTGGTGCCGGGATTGGCGCAACTGCTTGCATATGGCTCCTCGAACGTGCCGGATCGTTCGCGTGGATGCCAGCAGAGCGACCGGGCGCGCATGGACGCGAGCACAACGCACCGAGGCCGAATCAACTGCCTCATGTGTACATTCATTCGCGACGGTGCATATAGAACGACTGTTTGCTTTCTAATAAAACACAAACGGTTGTTTATTATTAACCGTCTACTAATACGTCTCCAACATATCAATAATTTATTATGATGGCATGCTATTATATTATCCGTTTTGGATGTTTTATATGCATTAATATGATATTTTATATTATTTTTGGGACTAAACTATTAATCTAGAGCCAAGTGCCAGTTTTTGTTTTTTCCTTGTTTTTGAGTTTTGCAGATATGGCATATTAAACGGAGTCCAAACAAAATAAAACCTTCGGAAGGAATTTTTCTGGAAGGAAACAAGTCGATCCAGCTTGGAGTGCATGTCAGGGCAGGTGCCAGGGCGCCACAAGCCCGCTAGGCGCGGGGCCCCCTGGCCGTGCCTAGCAGGCTTGTTGCTCCCTGGCAGGTCTCATAACCCTAATTCTTGGCCTATATGTAACAGCCCGAGACCGACGTTCCAGAAGATTCTTGATCTCGTAACCCTTTTATTTCTGTTCTCGTCATGTGTTCGTCTGGTTGTCGCATTCATCATCGCATCATTCGCATCATATGCATTGCATCGTCACCCGTTTTCAAAAACTTGCATCCGTTCGTAGACGTCGGTTCTCTTCGTTCTTGTTGTTGCCCATTTTGAGACCAGCCACACACGCACGCGCCCATGGCATCGTTAAATAAAACCGTTTTTAAGGCGCGCTAAAAATAGTCTTTGATTGGGTCAAAACTTGGCGTGCGGTCTTGTTATGTTGTAGGTAGACCGCCCGTCGAATTTCATCGCGTTCTGAGTTATTTAGATACCCCATCGGTCAGTCGTAGCAGCGCGGTCATCGGTTATCATCGGATGTTTTTCGGTATTTTAAAACCTGTGTGCCATGGTTCACCATTCCCTCTCTCTTCCCCACTTAGCCCCTCTGCACAACCACCTTAGCCCCTCTCCGCTTCCGGTCCGTCGAGTCGACACCCGACGGTTCGAAAACGAACGGCGACCGTCCTAGCCTAAAACCTATATATAGCCCCTAGTCCCCTCGTTCCCCGTGCAAACCCTAGCCTTCCCCCTCCTCCAGCCGCCAGCCCACCCGAGCCCAGTTCTGAGCACGGGAAAGCCCATCCGGGCAACCCCGGAGCTCTCCCAAAGCTCCTGCCCGAGCTCCCATGGCGCCATGCCCATCCCACGGCCGCCAGCTCGCCGGAGCGCCGCCGGTCGCCGCCTCGCCGCCGGCAGGACCGCCGCCGCCCTCTTCTCCTTTCTCCTCTCCTCCTGCCCTGGCTAACCCCCTGCTCATTCTCTCTCCCGCAGGAGGCTCGCCGCCGCCGCCTAGAGCCGCCGCCTGGCCTCGCCGCCCGTAGCGCCGGCCACCGCCGTCGGCCAGATCCGCCGCCCCGCCGCCGGATCGCCCTGTCCCCGGCCTCCCTTCGTCGCCCAGCCGCCGGGGTTGCCCAGCCGCTGCCGCTGGTCCTCCCTGCCGCAGGATCGAGCGGGAGGTCGAGCGCTCCCAGCTGCCCCGTTAACCGCCCCACTGTGGGCCACGTCCTCGGCCTCCCAGGCCCAGCCGGCTCCCCTGCCGACTGGCCCATGGGCAAGGGTGAGCCCAGCCAGCCCCGCGTTGTTTTTTTTCTTTTTCTTATTCGATAGGCACTACATATTTAATTGATAATATAAAATCATCCATTCATCGTTTAAAAATAATTTTAACATGTAAAATGTTTAGAAAAATGTGTAGAGTAATAATATGACATTTGCATCCATGACTAAAATAATTAACATGTCATTTCCTGCATTTTGCATATATGTCATATTATTGCCTTATCATAATTATTTAACCGTGCATTGAAATTAGTAAAATCACATATTAAAATGTTCATCTCATTTGCACCGCATTTTCATGCATATTAAAAAAAATTAGCATGATGTTTGCATTTAATTTTGCATTAATGAATTGCTATAAGGTGGTTAGGCCTAATACTTGCATAATTAATTGTGATTAAATTTTCTACATGAACCTATACATATTATATATGTTTTCGGGGTAGAAAAATCCATGTGATTTATCTGTGCATTTAGTTTTGCCATTTGAGCATTTTTGTGTGCATGTCATTTATGCTGTGATGCCCTTTTGTCGTTTTCGTGGGATTTAATCCATGCATGTTTTGAAATAAGTTTCAACATGAGAAATGCTCTTTGATATGTGTCCTAGCCCATGGACATTTTGCTTGTCATAGTAATGCATGTTTATGTGTTGTTTTGTTGTTGTCAACTTGCTATATAATTCTGCTGTTTTAGAGATGCTAAAATATTTCTAAGTCTGGAATCTGTTATATTTTGTTGCTGCCTTGCCATGTGATTTGCTAGTGATCTAGAACTCTTTTGTGGTAGGTGTAATGGAGTTGTTTGTTGTTGATATTGTCCTTTAGTATGCTGTTAAGTTTCATGCCATAATACGCCCCGTAGCATATAGTTTCACTGCTACCAATATGCCTTCGTGATAAAAACTGCACTGTCAAAAACTGTTATTTTCACTAAGTCTGAAATTGTTTTCAAGTATCCTTGTTGTGAGCTTCCTACCAAGTGATCCATGCATGTTTTGAATATGATTTGTGAAGATGAAATGAAGTGGATGTTGTAGGCTACTGCCCCATGCTTAGTTTGTACATTTTAGAATAGTGTAACTTGTTTTCATGTGTGCAAAATGCTAAGTTGCTGTTTTTTGCAGATTTCAACTAAAACTTGTTTCGTTGATTGTGGTTGAACCGTAGCTTCGTTTTGGACATTCCATATATGAAACTTGCTTAGAATCTCATGTAGTTTCATAATAACTTGGTGCATTCATGATTTGAAATGTTTGTAATTGAAATTTCCATGCATTTGCATTCATGGCATGTGCATCTTGTCTTGCTCATATCTTTTAGACCGTAGCTCCGTTTGAGATGTTCTATATATGTAAATCGACTAGGATGACGTGTAGAATAACATGGTGACATTTATTTTGCTGTTTACCAAATATAAAATATGATTAGTTAAGATCTGGACCAATTTCGAAATTATGATGTGAGGTCATTTCGAAAATGCTATAAGTTGTTTTCGACCTCATTTAAGATGCCTAGATAGTTAGTTTTACTTATGCTTAACCTCTTGCCATGTTTAACAACATTTAATATTGTCGTGAACCTAAAAAGATTGAACTAAATATTCAAATGTGAAGTTTCGTCAATATGTAACACGTTGCATATTGAGCTTCACCTTATGTATAGAAGTTCTTGTTGAGAATTGTCATGCATTGCATACCAAACCAGACATGCATCATATTTTGTTGTGCATCATGTCATGCATATGTTGTGGTGTATATTGTGTTGATTGTTTGTTTCGGATTGCTTCTTCTCGATAGAGTTCCGAAAGCATTCGGAGTGTGAGGAATCCTTCGACTATGTTGGTTTGTCTTCTTCATGGACTCGTTCTTCTTCCGAGCGGGATCTCAGGCAAGATGACTCATTTCCCTGGATACCATTACTATCATTGCCATGCTAGATGTCTCGTTTTCTATCGTTATGTCACGCTACCTACCACTTGTTTGTTAAGTCTCCCAACATTGCCATGAAAAGCCTCTAACCCTCCATCGTCCCAGCAAACCGTTGTTTGGCTATGTTACCGCTTGCTCAGCCCTTCTTATAGCGTTGCTAGCTGTAGGTGCAATTGCTTCCATGTGTCAACATGGACTTTCTTTTGTTATATCACAATATTGCTGCTATTTAATTTAATGCACATATATACTTGGTAAAGGGTGGAAGGCTTGGCCTTTTTCTCGGTGTTTTGTTCCACTCTTGCCGCTCCTAGTTACTTGTGAACCGGTGTTATGTTCCATAAATGAGCGCTCCTAACATGCTCGGGATTATTATGGGGACCCCCTTGAATTCGAGTGAGAATAAAACTTGTCTGGCAAGGTCCAACATTGGTACTACATTTGCCTAATAATTAATGAACTTGCATAGGGGATTTTTCGGACCCCGTGTATAATTAATCAACAACCCGGGCCAGTGCTCCTCATGAGTGTTGGTCCAAACTAGAGCACCGTACGGGCTACCTGGGCAACTCGGGACGTCAGTTACCGTACGCTTCGCTTATTTGGTCGTGTCCTGAGAACGAGATACGCGGCTCCTATCGGGTTCATCGACACGCCGGGCGGCCTTGCTGGATTTGTTTTACCTTTCTCGAATGTCTTGAGTGAGGAATTCCGATTATTCTTCGGGCATCTCGAGGTGTTGGATTCCCTTTGGAATTGCCTAGGAAGATCACGAGATCCATGGTTGAGGTTATTTCCGCTGCGTGTGGTTAATTTGTGATGGATGAGTTGGAGCACCCCTGCAGGGTTAAATCTTTTCGAGAAGCCGTGCCCGCGGTTATGTGGCAAACTTGGATACTTTGTTTAACACCCGGTCATAGCAAACTTGAAGTAAACTCAAATAAAATACACCAATTGTGTGCGTAACCGTGATTGTCTCTTCTTGTGAGTTCTTATCCGAAAGAGAACACGATGGGGTTATGTTTGACGTAAGTAGGTGTTCAGGATCAGTTAGTGATCATTACTTGTTCACGTCCGTTATGCGTAGACCACCATACTTTACTTCCTGTACTCGTAAGTTGGCCACTGATATAAATGCTTACTCGCTTGTTGCAGCCTCACCACTTAACCATACCTTACTTATTAAGCTTTAATAGTCTTGATACCCTTGGAAATGAGATTGCTGAGTCCCTATGGCTCATAGATTACTGCAACAACAGTTGTAGGTATAGGTAATGTGATGAATTGACGTGAGCGCGTTGCTTGATTTGATTTGGAGTTCTTCTTCTTCTTCTTCATCAATCTTGGATGGGTTCCAGGCGGCAGCCTGGGATAGCAAGGGTGGATGTCATTTTATCGTTTGATTTCGTCCGTAGTTGGACCCTGCTCTTCTGTATGATGTTTGAGTATGTATTGCATTGATTTGACTCTGATGTAGCTTGTGGCGAGTGTAAGCCAATTCCATATATTCATCTCTTGTGTACATGTACTTGTAATGATATCCATTCTTGCAACACGACGAGATGCGCATCTATCCCTTGCAAGGCCTCATGCCTTAATATGGATAGGCGCGCATCTTGGGCATGACAAGTTGGTATCAGAGCCTGTACCGACCTAGGAGCCCCCTTGATTAATCGAACTTGGCCGAGTCGAGTCTAGTGAAAACTATTTTGAGTCTAGTTATATCGGAGAGTAGGTTTCTTTTTACTCCTCTTCTATGCCCTGGCGAGGTATTCGACTTAGGAATTTTGATTCTACTCCTCTTCTCGCTCAAAAAAAATTTAGGATCACGCGGGTATTTTGGAAACTACATGATGCCGATGTGACGGAGTTCTGTCTTGGTGCCTCCTGTCTGACTTGATTTCTTCCGAGGAGTTGAGCTCCGAGGGATTCTTGACACATCGTTATCATTCAGTTTTCTTAGTATCTCAGGACGAAGGATGTTCGGAATTGCTTCAATACTTGTCATGGTGAGATAAGATCGGAGTCACCCACTACTGGGGAGGCGTCCAGGGTACCACCATGGTTTAGTATCATTGTGAGTTCGAGGATTCAAGAGTAGACGAGTTTGCAAAATTTCTTGAATTATGGTGTGGAAGGTTGCGGATGTAGTTGCAGTTGATTGCCTAGGGCAGGTTCCTGATTCCGCAACCCGAATCGCATAAACAAGAAAGCTTCGGAAGTTCTTAGGTGGGAATTCAAGTAGTTACCTAGAATTATCTTTCCAACAAGTACATAGTGGGTATGTATTTGTTCTGGCTTGTTTCGTAAGCCTCATCCTTCGTTTTGTTTTGAATATGGTAATTCGAGTTGCTTCGATGTCAAGTGGTGAATTCATATCTGGCTAAGTAGTGTTCTCATATTTCTATGGGAATGCTAATTCTTTTGCCCAATCAAGTTATCATATCAATTCTTTTCAACTGGTGTGCTTCTCTTCAAGATAATTATATCCTCTTCAATATTGCAAGATCAATCATCTATTCTTTCCCGAAGTTGTCTCATCTGTTCCAAGTTTTCTTTGTTTTTCCCGCCCTCCCGCCCTTTTCCTTCCATTATTAATTCTCATCCAAGTGTCTTTTCTATTTATGTAATGCTTCCGCTATCTTTTCTTCTATCTTGTTTCCGGTGATTTCTTGTGGAGATTCTCAAGAGTTTCATTTCAAGATCGATCCTCATATTCCTTGTTCTCGTTGTTATTCTTCTCCGGTGATTCTTTATGAAGATGCTTAGTGCTCAAGTTATCATTTATTATTATTCATCTTGTTTTCTTTTCCGGTGGATTCAATTCAAGTTCGTGGTGTTCATCATATCCTTTTCATTCATTAATGGTTTCCATGTTGGAATTCTTTTCCAAGTGTCTCTTGTTTAGTCATCTCTTTTTTCTGTCCGGAGTGCTGAAGATATCTCAGAAGACATTCATTTTCATTCTTGTCCTCTTAAATTATTTCAAGGGTCTCATATCATGAAGTTATCAATTTCTACCGGTGCAACCTCTCTTTCTAATCAATTGTTTCAACGGTGGTTTCTTTCAGTGGGCCCATAACCCACAGGTCTTTCCCCAGGATCCTACCTAACTCTTCTAATCTTTCCGGAGATGCTCTCAAGTTCTCTTCAAATATGGCGTAAGAATGAATTTCATCAGTCATATGCCTTCTTGAAGATCGTTTCTAAATCATTTCATTGTTGGCTCAACCTTTTTCCTTATTCATTGTTCCAGAGTGTTTAGTAATTCATGGTGTTGTTTCTGTTTCTCTTAAATCGTTGTCCGTTCTTCCAAAGATTCATGGTTTCAAGTTGTTGCTATCATCTCAAATTGTTTTGATCATGAGTTAATTCTCCCATATCTATCCGGTGCATTTCATAATTTTTTTCATTTCTCGATCCTCCCGAAGGCCATCATTCAGAAGATTTCCTCGTTCTCAGCTTTCAGCTTTCGTTCTCAAATTCTTCTCAATTGTTGTTCCTTCGCTCGTATCTCGGTTATTCCGGTGCCTTGTTCAGTTTCTATTAGGAAAATCTGGATCTCTTCATTCTCATGTGTCCTCTTTAGTTTCTAATTCTTCGGTGTTTCATTCAAGTTTCTATTAGGTGGATCATGCTCTCTTCGTTCTCATGTTATATCATCGATTTGCATTATCCTCTTTCATTTTGAATTTTACTGGTGTTCTCATGCAAGACTTCTTCAAGTTTGTGCTCTATCTCTCTCTTCATTCTTTTCAAGAAGAATAAGTGATGTGTGAAATCCGTTGCTTGTCATCAATTTAACTTGATGAAGGATAGTCATATCATAATTCTTATTCTTGTGTCATTCAAGTGATCTCAATCCTTCTTCCGGAGTTGTTCATGATATCAAATTCCTTATCTCAAGTGGTCATCTTTCTTTCTGGAGTCCCTAGTTTTGATCAAGTATCTTGTTCTGAAGCTTCATCTAATTCATAGCAAGGCCTCAATCTTATTCTTTGCAACCTTCAATCCTTTGCTATCATCCTTTCGTTTCAGAGTTCTTTCGGAGGTTCTTCATGGTGGTTCATCAAGATTTCTTTCAATTTCAAGTGTTCTTCTAGATGCTTGTTGGAGGTGCTCAAGTGTTCTTTATCTTGGTCTTCTAAGTTCAATTCCTTCTCCATTGTCTTTTGAGATGGTGTTATTAAATTCTTCATTATGAGGAGTCTCGCAGGTAAAACTGTCAAGAATAAGTTAAGTAAACCCATCTTGTTTTCTCGGAGTTATCTTGGGTTGGATTTCACCTAAAGCATTTCCCAAGGATTGTTGCTATCATGGTGTTATAAATAATCCAAGTTTTCTCCTTCTCCTCTTGGTAAAAGAAGTTTTGCATATCTTGTTGCTCTCAAGCAATTAATTGTTTTTGTTGTGGCAGGGTGTCACCTCATAATTTTGAAATGTTTTCCATAAGCCCACAACAAGCTTGTCCTTTTAATTGTTGGCGTTCCAACAACTCCGTTCAATCTCTTCTTCCTATATATGCTTGTCAAAGTCATTGTGCTGGAAGTTGTCATGTTCTATCCGTTCTTTTCCTACCATCAATCTAGCTTCTATTCTTTGTTCCGGAGGCCTTGTGATGTTGCTCTCTTCAATCTATTATCTTGCTTTGTCAAGATCATGTTCTTTCTTTCCTTATTCATTTAACTGGAGTGCTGTCAAATCTTTTCTTGTTCCTTCCATCTTATGAAGTTCTGATTCTAATCCAACCAAAGTTTGGTGTCTCTTTCAATTCCTTTCCACCATATCAATTTTTCCTCTCTATCCTACCAAAGTGTTGCCGAAATTTCTTGTGAATTCTTGCTTGTTCCCATGTTATTCTTCATCTCTTCCAACCTTCATGATCATTGGTTTCACTCATTTGTCTAAGAAGCAACTAAGTTTACCTCTTGCTCTTCCTCTTCCCCTTTTCATTCTAGATCTCGGGACGAGATCCTCGTGTAGTGGAGGAGAGTTGTAACAGCCCAGGACCGACATTCCAGAAAATTCCATAAGATTCCCCTTTTATTTCCATTCTCGTCATGTGCTCGTCTGGTTGTCGCATTCATCATCGCATCATTCGCATCATATGCATTGCATCGTCACCCGTTTTCGAAAAATTGCATTTGTTCGTAGACGCCGGTTCTCTTCGTTCTTGCCGTTACCCATTTCGAGACCAGCCACATACACACGCACTCGTGGCATCGTTAAATAAAACCGTTTTTAAGGCGCGCTAAAAATAGTCTTGGATTGGGTCAAAACTTGGCATGCGGTCTTGTTATGTTGTAGGTAAACCGCCCGTCGAATTTCGTCGCGTTCTGAGTTCGTTAGATACCCCATTGGTCAGTCGTAGCAGTGCGGTTATCGGTTATCGTCAGACGTTTTTCGGTATTTTAAAACCTTTGTGCCACGGGTCACCATTCCCTCTCTCTTCCCCACTTAGCCCCTCTACACAGCCACCGTAGCCCCTCTCCGCTTCCGGTCCGTCGAGTCGACACCCGACGGTCCGAAAACGGACAGCGACTTTAAACCTAGCCTGAAACCTATATATAGCCCCTAGTCCCCTCGTTCCTCGTGCAAACCCTAGCCTTCCCCCTCCTCCAGCCGCCAGCCCGCCCGAGCCCAGTTCTGAGCCCGGGAAAGCCCATCTGGGCCCAACCGAAGCTCTCCCGAAGCTCCTGCCCGAGCTCCCATGGCGCCATGCCCGAGCCGAAGCTCCTCCCGCAGCCCACGACCGCCAGCTCGCCAGAGTGCCGCCGGTCACCGCCTCGCCGCCGGCCGGACCGCCGCCCCCTCTTTTCCTTCCTCCTCTCCTCCTGCCCCGGCTAACCCCCTGCTCCTTCTCTCTCCCGCAGGAGGCTCGCCGCCGCCGCCTAGAGCCGCCGCCTGGCCTCGCCGCCCGCAGCGTCGGCCGCCGCCGCCGGCCAGATCCACCACCCCACCGCCGGATCCCCCCGTCCCCAGCCTCCCTTCGTCGCCCAGCCGCCGGGGTTACCCAGCCGCCGCCGCTGGTCCTCCCTGCCACGGGATCGAGCGGGAGGTCGAGCGCTCCCAGCTACCCCGTTGACTGCCCCACGGTGGGCCGCGTCCTTGGCCTCCCAGGCCCAGCCAGCTCCCCTGCCGACCGGCCCATGGGCCAGGGTGAGCCCAGCCAGCCCCACGTTTTTTTCTTTTTCTTTTTCGATAGGCACTTCATATTTAATTGATAATATAAAATCATCCGTTCGTCGTTTAAAAATAATTTTGACATGTAAAATGTTTAGAAAAATGTGTAGAGTAATAATATGACATTTGCATCCATGACTAAGATAATTAACATGTCATTTCCTGCATTTTGCATATATGTCATATTATTGCCTTATCATAATTATTTAACCGTGCATTGAAATTAGTAAAATCACATATTAAAAATGTCCATCTCATTTGCACCGCATTTTCATGCATATTAAAAAACATTAGCATGATGTTTGCACTTAATTTTGCATTAATGAATTGCTATAAGGTGGTTAGGCCTAATACTTGCATAATTAATTGTGATTAAATTTTCTACATGAACCTATACATATTATATATGTTTTCGGGGTAGAAAAATCCATGTGATTTATCTGTGCATTTAGTTTTGCCATTTGAGAATTTTTGTGTGCATGTCATTTATGTTGTGATGCCCTTTTGTCATTTTCGTGGGATTTATTCCATACATGTTTTGAAATAAGTTTCAACATGAGAAATGCTCTTTGATATGTGTCCTAGCCCATGGATATTTTGCTTGTCATAGAAATGCATGTTTAGGTGCTTTTTTTGTTGTTGTCAACTTGCTATAAAATTCTGCTATTTTAGAGATGCTAAAATATTTATAAGTCTGGAATCTGTTATATTTTGTTGTTGTCTTGCCATGTGATTTGCTAGTGATCTAGAACTCTTTTGTGGTAGGTGTAATGGAGTTATTTGTTGTTGATATTGTCCTTGAGTATGCTGATAGTTTCATGCCATAATTTGCCCTGTAGCATATTGTTTCACTGCTGTCAATATGCCTTCGTGATAAAAACTGCACTGTCAAAAACTGCTATTTTCACTAAGTCTGACATTGTTTTCATGTATCCTTGTTGTGAGCTTCCTACCAAGTGATCCATGCATGTTTTGAATATGATTTGTGAAGATGAAATGAAGTGGATGTTGTAGGCTACTGCCCCATGCTTAGTTCATGCATTTTAGAATAGTGTAACTTGTTGTTTTCATGTGTGCAAAATGCTAAGTTGCTGTTTTGGCAGATTTCAACTAAAACTTGTTTCGTTGATTGTGGTTGAACCGTAGCTCCGTTTTGGACATTCCATATATGAAACTTGCTTAGAATCTCATGTCGTTTCATAATAACTTGGTGAATTCATGATTTGAAATGTTTGTAATTAAATTTTCCATGCATTTGCATTCATAGCATGTGCATCTTGTCTTGCTCAAATCTTTTAGACCGTAGCTCCGTTTGAGATGTTCTATATATGTAAATCGACTAGAATGACGTGTAGAATAATGTGGTGACATTTATTTTGCTGTTTACCAAATATAAAATATGATTAGTTCAGATCTGGACCAATTTCGAAATTATCATGTGAGGTCATTTCGAAAATGCTATAAGTTGTTTCCGACCTCATTTAAGATGCCTAGATAGTTAGTTTTACTTATACTTCACCTCTTGCCACGTTTAACAACATTAAATATTATTGTGTACCTAACAAGATTGAACTAAATATTCGAATGTGAAGTTTCGTCAATATGTAACACGTTGCATATTGAGCTTCACCTAATGTGTAGAAGTTGTTGTTGTGAATTGTCATGCATTGCATAGCAAACCGGATATGCATCATATTTTGTTGTGCATCGTGTCATGCATATGTTGTGGTGTATCTTGTGTTGATTGTTTGTTTCGGATTGCTTCTTCTCGATAGAGTTCCGAAAGCGTTCGGAGTGTGAGGATTCGTTCAACTACGTTGGTTCGTCTTCTTCATGGACTCGTTCTTCTTCCGAGCGGGATCTCAGGCAAGATGACTCATTTCCCTGGATACCATTACTATCGTTGCCATGCTAGATGTCTCGTTTTCTATCGTTATGTCACGCTACCTACCACTTGTTTGTTAAGCCTCCCAACATTGCCATGAAAAGCCTCTAACCCTCCATCGTCCCAGCAAACCGTTGTTTGGCTATGTTACCGCTTGCTCAGCCCTTCTTATAGCGTTGCTAGCTGTAGGTGCAATTGCTTCCATGTGTCAACATGGACTTTCTTTTGTTATATCACAATATTGCTGCTATTTAATTTAATGCACATATATACTTGGTAAAGGGTGGAAGGCTTGGCCTTTTGCTCGGTGTTTTGTTCCACTCTTGCCGCTCCTAGTTACTTGTGAACCGGTGTTATGTTCCATAAATGAGCGCTCCTAACATGCTCGGGGTTGTTATGGGGACCCCCTTGATTTCGGGTGAGAATAAACTTGTCTGGCAAGGCCCAACATTGGTACTACATTTGCCTAATAATTAATGAACTTGCATAGGCGATTTTCCGGACCCCATGGATAATTAATCAACAACCCGGGCCAGTGCTCCTCATGAGTGTTGGTCCGAACTAGAGCACCGTGTGGGCTACCTGGGGCAACTCGTGACGTCAGTTACCGTACGCTTCGCTTATCTGGTCGTGTCCTGAGAACGAGATACGCGGCTCCTATCGGGTTTGTCGACACGTCAGGCGGCCTTGCTAGATTTGTTTTACCTTTCTCAAACGTCTTGAGTGAGGAATTCCGATTATTCTTCGGGCATATCGAGCTGTTGGATTCCCTTTGGAATTGCCTAGGAAGATCACGAGATCCGTGGTTGAGGTTATTCCACTGCATGTGGTTAATTTGTGATGGATGAGTTGGAGCACCCCTGCAGGGTTAAATCTTTTCGAGAAGCAGTGCCCGCGGTTATGTGGCAAACTTGGATACTTTGTTTAACACCCGGTCATAGCAAACTTGAAGTAAACTCAAATAAAATACACCAACTGTGTGCGTAACCATGACTGTCTCTTCTCGTGAGTTCTTATCCGAAAGAGAACACGGTGGGGTTATGTTTGACGTAAGTAGGTGTTTAGGATCAGTTAGTGATCATTACTAGTTCACTTCCGTTATGCGTAGACCACCATACTTTACTTCCTGTACTCGTAAGTTGGCCACTCATATAAATGCTTAATCGCTTGCTGCAGCCTCACCACTTAACCATACCTTACCTATTAAGCTTTAATAGTCTTCATACCCTTGGAAATGAGATTGCTGAGTCCCTGTGGCTCACAGATTACTACAACAATAGTTGCAAGTACAAGTAATGTGATGAATTGACGTGAGCGCGTTGCTTGATTTGATTTGGAGTTCTTCTTCTTCTTCATCATCAATCTTGGATGGGTTCTAGGCGGCAGCCTAGGATAGCAAGGGTGGATGTCATTTTATCGTTTGATTTCATCCGTAGTCGGACCCTGCTCTTCTGTATGATGTTTGAGTATGTATTGCATTGATGTGACTCTGATGTAGCTTGTGGCGAGTGTAAGCCAATTCCATATACTCATCTCTTCTATACATGTACTTGTAATGATATCCATTCTTGCAACACGACGAGATGCGCATCTATCCCTTGCCAGGCCTCGTGCCTTAATATGGATAGGCGCACATCTTGGACGTGACACTATAAATACCCAAATATTCCCACAACATCAAAGCGAGCCACGCAAATACTTTTCCTCCGCCGAAAGCCTCTGTTCCTGAGAGATCCAATCTTGGGGGCCTTCTCCGGTAATCTGTCGGAGGGGGAATCGACCACGAAGGGCATCTACATCAACTCCATTGCTCCTCCGATGATGTGTGAGTAGTCCACCATAGACCTATGGGTCCATAACTAGTAGCTAGATGGCTTCTTCTCTCTCTTTGATCGTCAATACCATGTTTTTCATGATCTTCATGGAGATCTATCTGATGTAATCCTCTTTTGTGGTGTGTTTGTCAAGATCCCATGAATTGTGAGTTTATGTTCATATTATCCATGAATCTTGTTTGAATCTCCTCTGAATTCTTATTTGCATGATTTCATATCCTTGCAAGTCTCTTTGAGTTATTGGTTTGGTTTGGCAAACTAGATTGGTAATTCTTGCAATGGGAGAAGTGCTTGGTTTTGGGTTGAATCTTGCGGTGTCCTCACCCAGTGACATAGTAAGGGTAGCGAGGCACGTATTGTATTGTGGCCATCAAGGGTAACAAGATGGAGTTTTCATCATATTACTTGAGTTTACCCCTCTACATCATGTCATCTTTCTTAATGCGTTACTTTGTTCTTCATGAACTTAATACTCTAGATGCAGGCAGGAGTCGGTCGATGTGTGGAGTAATAGTAGTAGATCCAGAATAGTTTTGGTCTACTTGAGACGTATGTGATGCCTATATACATGACCATTGCCTTGGGTAACTACATGATTATTCGCTTTTCTATCAATTGCTTGACAGTAATTTGTTTACCCACCATGATACTTGCCTTCAAGAGAGAAGCCTCTAGTGAAATCTATGGCCCCCAAGTCTATTTTCCATCATATACTTTCAGATCTATAAATAAAAATACCAAAAATACTTTTCTGCAATTTATTTATCTTTTATTTTCTGTACTCGTTTACATCTATCTCTTTTAGATCTAATCCTTGCAAATATTCGTGAAGGGATTTACAACCCCTTTATAGCGTTGGGTGCAAGAGTTTGATTGTTTGTGTAGGTGCAACCATTGGTAACTTGCTTGTTCCTCCTACCGGATTGATACCTTGGTTCTCAACAACTGAGGGAAATACTTATCTACTTTGTTGCATCACCCTTTCCTCTTCAAGAGAAAACCAACGCAAGCTCAAGAGGTAGCAAGAAGGATTTTTGGCACCTTTGCTGGGGAGGATACACATCAAGCCTACCAAGTACCCATCACAAACTCATCTCTTGCATTTACATTATTTGCCATTTGCCTCTCGTTTTCCTCTCCCCCACTTCTAAAACAATTTTCAGAAAATACCAAAAAGATTTTCCATTTTGTTCGCCCTTCTTTCGTTTGCCTTTCGTTTGCTTGTGTGCTTGATTGCTTGCTTTGCCACCATGTCAGAATCTAGGGAGACTTTCAATGAAAGAGATAGTAATAATCTTGAGGGGAATTTTTTGACCTTGCTAATGACAACCCTCAAAAAGAACCTACTATCATTCATACAAAAAAATCCGCATAGGTAGTGGTAATATCATTGGAAAGGGTGTTATTTAAGATTTCTTCACTTGTGCGGGAACGCTTTGTACCTTAGGAGGTTCCATTCTCAATAAGACTAATAGTCTTGCGAATGCTATAACATTGTTAATAAGTGAACTTGAGAGGTAATTCCTGCATGTGCACCCTTGCATACATATGTTCTTTCTTGAGTTCTATAATATTCAGCATTCTTCTCTTAAGCGTGCTACCACTATATTCCTAGCAAACGAGTTTAGATTTATCATGAAAGAGGCTAGTGAAATTTTTGCTCATTATAAAATTAATGGTGGATGTCCCCCTATTGAGGAGATCCTTTTTAATCAAGAAGAGATAATGAGACTATGATCTCCAGATCAAGTTGCTTATAATGAAATTTTGAGGAAAAAAAAGGTCCCTACCGAGGTTTTGGTTGATAAGATTTCTGAACTCAATGATAATTTTGCTATACAAAATAACGCATTAAAGTTCATTCTTAGAAAAAGGCTCATGGCCTTTACCCAAAGGAAAGCTTATAATGATGAATTGATTATACACTATAAGGGGCCAAAGGAGGAACCTATCCCTCCCGCACTCGATATCAAGGAACCCTATCCTATTAAATTCAGACCTTTTGATTATTTTTGCTTGACACAAAGGAAATTATCTGCTGAAATAAGGGGGCATGATATGAGCATTAATGATCTCCCTAATTATTATTATGACAATACCTAGATCTATTGCGTTTTGCCCAGCTAGGGGCGTTAAACAATAGCGCTTGTTGGGAGGCAACCCAATTTTATTTTTGTGTTCTGTTTTTACTTCGTTTTTTAGTGTTTAACACATCATTAATTCTGTAGTAATTTTATTTTGGTGTTTCAATTAGTGTTTGATCCAAATAAAACCTTTGGGGTGATCTATGGTAGTTGTTGATTTGATCTTGCTGAAAAACAGAAACTTTTGCGCTCAATCCAGGAATTTTCTAATTATTTCAGAGCGTAGAATTGATATGAAATTTTTACACAAGATTGATATATAAATTTCCCAGGATTTCCTAATTTCAGAATTTTTTGAGTTACATAAGTATAATAAGTTTTTAGTTTGCTACAGACTGTTCTGTTTTTGACAAATTCTATTTTCTTTGAGTTGTTTGCCTATTTTGATGAATCTATGGGTTGTATCATGTGGTATGAGCCATGGAGAAGTTAGATTACAGTAGGTATAACACAAATATAAATAAATAATGAGTTCACAACAGTACCTAAAGTGGTGATTTACTTTCTTATACTAACGGATCTCATGAGTTTTCTGTTAAGTTTTGTGTTGTGAAGTTTTCAAGTTTTGGGTAAAGATTTGATGGACTGCGGAATAAGGAGTGGCAAGAGACTAAGCTTGGGGATGCCCAAGGCACCCCAAGTCATACTCAAGGATGTAAAAGACCCTAATCTTGGGGATGCCCCGGAAGGCATCCCCTCTTTCGTCTTCAATCCATCGGTAAATTTACTTGAGGCTATATTTTTATTCACCACATGATATGTGTTTTGCTTGGAGCGTCTTGTATGATATGAGTCTTTGCTTGTTATTTTTCCACAATCATCCTTTCTACACACATCTTTGTGAGAGACACTCTGAATCATGAATTTATTAGAATACTCTATGTGCTACACTTATATCTTTTGAGTTGGGCAATTTTGCTCTATTTGCTTCACTTATATCTTTTAGAGCACGGTGGTGTTTGCGTTTTATAAAAATACTTGAAATCTCGTACCTCACTTATATTATTTTGAGAGTTTCTAAAACAGCATGGTAATTGGCCTAGGTTATGAATTTAGTCCTAATATGATAGTCATCCAAAAGGGATATAGTAAAAGCTTCCATATTAAGTGCATTGAGTATTTATGAGAAGTTTGATTCCTTGCATAAAGTTTTGAGATATAAAGATGGTAATGTTAAGAGACATGTTAGGAAGTAAATTTTTATTTGGTAAAAATACTTGTGTAAAGGATTGTGATTCTTGTAGCATGCACGTACGGTGAACCGTTATGTAAGGAAGTCGGAGCATGACTTGTTTATAGATTGTCGACCTTTGGGTGAGGGTCGGGGCGCGTGATGGTTAACTCCTACCAACATCCCCCCCTAGGAGCATGCATTTAATGCTTTTCTTCAATGACTTATAGACTTTTGCAATAAGTATGTGAGTTCTTTATGACTAATGTTGAGTCCATGGATTATACGCACTCTCACTCTTCCACTTTTGCTAGCCTCTCTATTACCGCGCAACATTCGCCGGTATACCATATACCTTCCTCAAAACAGCCACCGTATACTTTACTCAAAACAGCCACCATAAACCTACCTCAAAACAGCCACCATACCTACCTATTATGGCATTTCCATAGCCACTCCGAGATATATTGCCATGCAACTTCCACCGTTTTCTTTTATGACAGGCACCATCACTTCCATATTGCATATAGAGTCACATTTTGTCATAGGTATCGAGTTGTAATTTTCTTTTGAGTTGTAAGTAAATAAAAGTGTGATGATTATCATTATTAGAGCATGTCCCATGTGAGGAAAGGATGATGGAAGCTATGATTCCCTCACAAGTGGGGATGAGATTTCGGACTTTATAAAAAAAGAGGCCATCAAAGCCCAAATAAAAAAATGAATAAAATAGGCCTTAGATGCCCACACAAAAAATGAGAGAAAAGAGGGAAGGGACATTGCTACTACATTTTTCCACACTTGTGCTTCCAAGTAGCACCATGATATTCATGATATAGAGTCTCCTATTTTGTCACTTTCATATAGCTAGTGGAATTTTTCTTCACGATGCACGTCCACTTAGTTCCTTCTTGAGCTTTCATACACTTATAGCTCTAGTGCATCCATTGCATGGAAATCCCTACTCACTCACATTGATATCTATTTATGGTCATCTTCATAGTCCGTTGATACGCCTAGTTGATGTGAGACTATCTTCTCCCTTTCCTTGACAACCTCCACCATATTCTATTCCACCTATAGTGCTATATCCATGGCTCGCGCTCATGTATTGCGTGAGTGTTGAAAAAGTTTGAGAAAATAAAGGTGTGAAAACAATTTCTTGACTTTTCATCGGGGTTGTGCATGATATAAATACTTTGTGTGGGGAAGATGGAGCATAGCCAAACCATATGATATTGTAGGGATAACTTTATTTTGCCATTATATTTTGAAGAGATACAATTTCTTTGCAAGTATGCTTGAAATGTTATTGTTTCCATATCAATACTACGCTTCTGTTTTGAGTCTTACGGATCTGAATATTCATGCCACAATAAAGAATATTACATGGATAAATATCTTAGGTAGCACTCCACATCAAAAATTCTGTTTTTATCATTTACCAACTCGAGGACGAGCAGGAATTAAGCTTGGGGATGCTGATACGACTCCAACATATCTATAATTTTTTATGATGGCATGCTATTATATTATCTGTTTTGGATGTTTTATATGCATTAATATGCTATTTCATATTATTTTTTGGGACTAACCTATTAATCTAGAGCCAAGTGCCAGTTTCTGTTTTTCCTTGTTTTTTGAGTTTTGCGGATATGGGATATTAAACGGAGTCCAAACGGAATAAAACCTTTAGAAGGAATTTTTCTCGAAGGAAACAAGTCGATCAAGCTTGGAGTGCACGTTAGGGGAGGTGCCAGGGCGCCACAAGCCTACTAGGCGCGGGCCCCCCTAGCCGCGCCTAGTAGGCTTGTCGCTCCCTGGCAGGTCTCCTAACCCTAATTATTGGCCTATAAATACCCAAATATTCCCCCAACATCATAGCGAGCCACGCAAATACTTTTTCGCCACCAGAAGCCTCTGTTCCCAAGAGATCCAATCTTGGGGCCTTCTCCGGTAATCTGCCAGAGGAGGAATCAATCACGGAGGGCATCTACATCAACTCCATTGCCCCTTCGATGATGCGTGAGTAGTCCACCACAGACCTACGGGTCCATAGCTAGTATCTAGATGGCTTCTTCTCTCTCTTTGATCTTCAATACCATGTTCTTGATGATCTTCATGGAGATCTATCCGATGGAATCCTCTTCTGTGGTGTGTTTGTCAAGATCCGATGAATTGTGAGTTTATGTTCATATTATCCATGAATATTATTTGAATCTCCTTTGAGTTCTTATTTTCATGATTTCATATCCTTGCAAGTCTCTTCGAGTTATTGGTTTGGTTTGGCCAACTAGATTGGTAATTCTTGCAGTGGGAGAAGTGCTTGGTATTGGTTTAATCTTGCGGTGTCCTCATCCAGTGACATAGTAGGGGTAGCGAGGCACGTATTGTATTGTTGCCATCAAGGTTAACAAGATGGAGTTTTCATCATACTGCTTGAGTTTATCCCTCTACATCATGTCACCTTTCTTAATGTCTTACTTTGTTCTTCATGAACTTAATACTCTAGATGCAGGCAGGAGTCGGTCGATGTGTGGAGTAATAGTAGTACATGCAGAATCGTTTTGGTCTACTTGACACGGACATGACGCATATATGCATGATCATTGCCTTGGATAACTACATGATTATTCGCTTTTCTATCAATTGCTTGATAGTAATTTGTTTACCCATGATGATACTTGCCTTCAAGAGAGAAGCCTCTAGTGAAATATATGGCCCCTGGGTCTATTTTCCATCATATACTTTCAGATCTATAAATCAAAAATACCAAAAATACTTTGCTGCAATTTATTTATCTTTTACTTTCCGTACTCGTTTACATCTATCTCTTTTAGACCTAATCCTTGCAAATAACCGTGAAGGGATTGACAACCCCTTTATAGCGTTGGGTGCAAGAGTTTGATTGTTTGTGTAGGTGCAACCATTGGTGACTTGCTTGTTCCACCTACTGGATTGATACCTTGGTTCTCAACAATTGAGGGAAATACTTATCTACTTTGCTGCATCACCCTTTCCTCATCAAGGGAAAACCAACGCAAGATCAAGAGGTAGCATATGCGTACTTGTCATTTCTCCCACCTCTGTCCGGTCTTGTCACCAAGTTGCCTCACGAGGATTCCAGTGTATGCTTTGGGAGCGCGCAACTTTCTCGCCCGGCGCGCCGAAATGCCCCAAACACCCAATGCTTCGGGAGCACACACCTTTTTTTGGCTTCCTGTTCCCGCGAGACCACGCAGGAACGCGCGGAAGCTTCCCATTCCCACACATGAACATGCGCAAGCTTCCCGCCCGACTCGCCTTGGTGGCCCGCTTTATAAACCCTCATGGTCATCCTATCAACATTGCATTCAACCCCTTCCTTCCCGTAGCTTCCAAAGTTTACTTCACCCCCAATCTCCAATGGCACATGTCCGTTGTCGTCGCTCTGCCACCTTGCCAGAGGGTAGCTTCAGCTGGGAGGCTACACCACGTCGGCGATGTGATACATCTCCAACGTATCTATAATTTTTGATGATGGCATGCTATTATACTCTCTGTTTTAGATGTTTTATATAGATTAATATGCTATTTTATATTATTTTTGGGACTAACCTATTAATCTAGAGCCAAGTGCCGGTTTCTGTTTTTTCCTTGTTTTTTAGTTCTGCAGATATGGGATATTAAACAGAGTCCAAACATAATAAAACCTTCGGCGAGAATTTTTTTGTAAGGAAACAAGTCGATCAAGCTTGGAGTGCATGTCAGGGGAGGTGCCAGGGCGCCACAAGCCTGCTAGGCACCCCCTGGCCACTCCTAGCAGGCTATTCGCTCCCTGGCAGGTCTCCTAACCCTAATTCTTGGCCTATAAATACCCAAATATTCCCCCAACATCAGAACGAGCCACACAAATACTTTTCCACCGCCGGAAGCCTATGTTCCCAAGAGATCCAATCTTGGGGCCTTCTCCGGTAATCTGCCGGAGGGGAATCGATAACGGGGGGCATCTACATCAACTCCATTGCCCCTCCTATGATGCGTGAGTAGTCCACCATAGACCTACGGGTCCATGGCTAGTAGCTAGATGGCTTATTCTCCCTCTTTGATATTCAATACCATATTCTTCATGATCTTCATGGAGATCCATCCGATGTAATCCTCTTTTGTGGTGTGTTTGTCAAGATCCGATGAATTATGAGTTTATGTTTAGATTATCCATATATCTTATTTGAATCTCCTCTAAATTCTTATTTGCATGATTTCATATCCTTGCAAGTATCTTCGAGTTATCGGTTTGGTTTGGCCAACTAGATTGGTAATTCTTGCAATGGGAGAAGTGCTTGGTTTTGGGTTCAATCTTGTGGTGTCCTCACCCAGTGACATAGTAGGGGTAGCGAGGCACGTATTGTATTTTTGCCATCAAGGGTAACAATATGGGGTTTTCATCATATTGCTCGAGTTTATCGCTCTACATCATGTCATCTTTCTTAATGTGTTACTCTGTTCTTCATGAACTTAATACTCTAGATGCAGGCAGGAGTCGGTCGATGTGTGGAGTAATAGTAGTAGATGCAGAATCGTTTCGGTCTACTTTACACGGACATGGTGCCTACATACATGATCATTGCCTTGGATAACTACATGATTATTCGCTTGTCTAGCAATTGCTTGACAGTAATTTGTTTACCCACCATGATATTTGCCTTCAAGAGAGAAGCCTCTAGTGAAATCTATGGCCCCCGGGTCTATTTTCCATCATATACTTTCAGATCTATAAATCAAAAATACCAAAAATAGTTTGCTGCAATTATTTATCTTTTACTTTCCATACTCGTTTACATCTATCTATTTTAGATCTAATACTTGCAAATAATCGTGAAGGGATTGACAACCCCTTTATAGCGTTGGGTGCAAGAGTTTGATTGTTTGTGTAGGTGCAACCATTGGAGACTTGCTTGTTCCTCCTACTGGATTGATACCTTGGTTCACAACAACTGAGGGAAATACTCATCTACTTTGCTACATCACCCTTTCCTCCTCAAGGGAAAACCAACGCAAGCTCAAGAGGTAGGAAGAAGGATTTCTGTCGCTGTTGCCGGGGACGATACACATCAAGCCTACAAAGTACCCATCACAAACTCATATCTTGCACTTAAATTATTTGCCATTTGCCTCTAGTTTTCCTCTCCCCCACTTCTAAAACGATTTTCAAAAATACCAAAAAGATTTGCCTTTTTGTTCGCCCTTCTTTCGCTTGCCTTTCATTTGCTTGTGTGTTTGATTGCTTGCTTGCCACCATGTCTGAAGCAAGGGAGGTTATCGCTGAAAATCTAGAGGGTATTGCTAGTACTAATCCTGAAGAAAAAATTGAATCTTGCTCTTCAGAACATGAAAATGAATCTCCTCCTAATTATGAAACTAAAACTTTTCAAGTAGGATATGGGAATATTATTGGGAAGACTGTTATTCAAGCATTCTTTGATTGTGCGGGGGTAATGCCTATGAGTAAGAGGTCTATTCTTCATAGCACGAATAGTTATGCGGATGCTATTGTCATGCTAATTGAAAAATTGGAAAGAAAATTTGTGCACCTTCATCCTGCTTTGCAAAAAGTATTTTATGAACTTCCCAATATTAATCACCCTAAGTCTAAGAAGATTGCTACCATCATCCTTATGCAAATATTTGATTACATTGTACAAGAATCTAGGGAGATTTTTGCTTTCTAAGATGTTGAACACCCTCCAATGGAAGAAATTCTCCATGATAAAGAAACTTTGCATAGTCTAGAAGCTAGAGACTATCAATCTTATTGTGAAAATCTTAGGAGAAGAGCTCCCCATGCGGAAGTCTCTCAAGCTTTGTATCTAGGGACCTACGAGGAATTTGATTGGATTACTAGGGGATTTTTCATAGGGTGTAAGGAATATTTTCTTGAAAATATGATTAAGGAAATCATTAGAAATAGGATACGTCTTTTATACGATGATATCTATGGTGATGATCTGGATTACGGGTTCATGATGGTTAAAATCACTAGCCAAAGTCCTTTTCTTGATTTTAGTTCATCTACTAGGAAGGAAATAAAGGAAAGGATATATATAGTAATAAAAGCTTTTGATGGTTTGATCAAGTTTGGATTGCATACCAAAGATGACAATACCTAGATCTATTGTGTTTTGCCTGTCTAGGGGCGTTAAACAATAGCGCTTGTTGGGAGCCAACCAAATTTTATTTTTGTGTTCTGCTTTTACTTATGTTTCTGAGTGTTTACAACATTATTACTTCTGTATTAATTTTGTTTTGGTTTTTTAATTAGTGTTTGAGCCAAGTAAAACCTTTCGGGTGATCTATGGTAGTTGTTGATTTGATCTTGCTGAAAAACAGAAACATTTGCGCTCAGTCCAGGAATTTTCCAATTTTTTCAGAGCGTCGAATTGATCTGAAATTATTACACAAGATTTATATATAAATTTCCTAGGTTGTACCAATTTTTCAGAATGTTTTGCAGAAGTATACAAAGTTTTCAGTTTTCAACAGACTGTCCTGTTTTTGACAGATTCTGTTTTCTTTGAGTTGTTTGCCTATTTTGATGAATCTGTGGGTTGTATCATGTGGTATGAGCCATGGAGAAGTTAGATTACAGTAGTTATAACACCAATATAAATAAATAATGAGTTCAAAATAGTACCTAAAGTGGTGATTTACTTTCTTATACTAACGGATCTCATGAGTTTTCTGTTAAGTTTTGTGTTGTGAAGTTTTCAAATTTGGGGTAAAGATTTGATGGACTATGGAATAAGGAGTGGCAAGAGCCTAAGCTTGGGGATGCTCAAGGCACCCCAAGTAATATTCAAGGATGCCAAAGATACTAAGCTTGGGGATTCCCCAGAAGGCATCCCCTCTTTCGTCTTCAATCCATCGGTAAATTTACTTGAGGCTATATTTTTAATCACCACATGATATGTGTTTTGCTTGGAGCGTCTTGTATGATATGAGTCTTTGCTTGTTAGTTTGCCACAATCATCCTTTCTGCACACATCTTTTGAGAGAGACACGCTGAATCGTGAATTTATTAGAATACTCTATGTGCTTCACTTATATCTTTTAGAGCACGGTGGTGTTTGCATTTTATAGAAATACTTGAACTCTTGTACCTCACTTATATTATTTTGAGAGTTTCTAAAACATCATGGTAATTGGTCTAGGTTATGAATTTAGTCCTAATATGATAGGCATCCAAAAGGGATATAGTAAAAACTTCCATATTAAGTGCATTGAGTATTTATGAGAAGGTTGATTCCTTGCATAAAGTTTTGAGAGAGAAACATGGTAATGTTAAGAGACATGTTAGGAAGTAAATTGTGATTTGGTCAAAATACTTGTGTAAAGATTTTTGATTCCCGTAGCATGCACGTATGGTGAACCATTATGTAAGGAAGTCGGAGCATGACTTGTTTATAGACTGTCGACCTTTGTGTGAGGGTCCAAGGCGTGCGATGGTTAACTCCTACTAACCTCCCCCCAAGGAGCAAGCGTTTAATGCTTTGCTTCAATGACTAACAGACTTTTGCAATAGGTATGTGAGTTCTTTATGACTAATGTTGAATCCATGGATTATACGCACTCTCACCCTTCCACTTTTGCTAGCCTCTCTATTACCGTGCAACTTTTGGCGGTATACCATATACCTTCCTCAAAGCAGCCACCATATACCTTCCTCAAAATAACCAACATGTACCTTCCTCAAAACAGCCACCATACCTACCTATTATGGCATTTTGTAGGATCGAAAGTAGTGCTAGAGGGGGGTGATTTGACTACTTGACCAAATAAAATCTACTTTTTCCCAATTTTAATTCTTGGAAGATTTTAGCATTCATAGTATGTCAAGTACACCCTACACATGCAAGTCTAAGAGTATAGCAGCGGAAAGTAAATACATTGCACATGTAAGTAAAGAGAGGGTAGGAAAAACAAACCCAATTGGTGACACGATAATTTTTCCCATGGTTCCGATAGGTGGCGCTATCGTACATCCACGTTCATGGAGTATTCAACCCACGCAGGGTAACGGTCGCGAGAGTCCATGGAGGGATCTACCCACAGAGGGTTCCACGAAGAAGCAACCTTGACTATACCATGACTGCATACGTCCACAAAGGACTAGCCTTACTCGGGGTAGATCTTCACGAAGTAGGCGATCTCCTTGCCCTTACAAACTTCTTGGTTCACTCCACAACACGAAGTAGGAGGCTCCCAAGCGACACCTAACCAATCTAGGAGGCACCACCCTCCAAAAGGTAATAGGCTTAGTAATGTCGATGAACTCCTTGCTCTTGTGCTTCAAGATGATAGACTCCTCAACACACAATCACTCTCTCACAGATATGGCTTGGTAGAAGAGATGGTATTGGTGGAAAGCAACTTGGGGGGGCTAGAAATAAAGATCCATATGGTTGGAGTGGAAGATCTTGACCTCAACACAAGGGTAGGTGGTTCTCTCTCAGAAAATCTGATAGGATATGTCTGGAATGGTTCTGAGTGCTTCTCTTTCGAGTAGGTGGTGGTGAAGGGGTATATATTGGCATCCCAAAAATCCAACCATTACACCCAATAAGTCAGACTCGGTGACACCGATGTGTTAATCTCGATGGTACCAAAGTGACCAAAAGGTGGCAAATTTTGAATCTCGGTGAGACCGATATAGGAATCTCGGTTGCACCAATAAGGTGACCAACGGTCAGAATGCCCAATCGTGGTGATGCCGATTCGACAATCTTAGAGGGACCGAAACTGTGAACTTGTGTAACAGAAAGTTGGCAGCCCAACTCGGTGGCACCGAATGCAGTATCGGCTGCACCAAAAATCTAGGGTTTGGCTGAGTCTGTCTAGGGTTTGGAATCGGTGGCACCGAATGTAGAATGTTGGTTGCACCGATTTTGAGTATTTGGCTTTGGACAGACTTTGGTGGGAGAGTTTGTGGGTGTCTTTGGTGACTATCACTTGTGCACGTATGAGCATTTTGTTCACCAACAAAACCTTACCCCCTTTTAATAGTATTGGCTTTCCTATGGACTCAAGGTGATTTCTCACAAATATAAAATATAGAGTCCTCTTGCTTGAAGTTTTGCCAACCTAATTCCTTGCATCTTGGGGTATTCCACAATCTCTTTGCCAACTCATCATTGAAATTTTCTTGAAACATACTTGATGGAAACATTAGTTCAATGACTTATATGTTGTTCTGAATTAAGAAAACCACCAAGGGAGCAAATGTGCTTTCACATTTCCATAGCCACTCCGAGATATATTGCCATGCAACTTCCACTGTTTCCTTTTATGACATGCACCATCACTTCCATATTGCATATATGGTAATATTTTGTCATAGGTATCGAGTTGTAATTTTCTTTTGAGTTGTAAGTAAATAAAAGTGTGATGATTATCATTAATAGAGCATGTCCCATGTGAGGAAAGGATGATGGAAACTATGATTCCCTCACAAGTGTGGATGAGATTCCGGACTTTATAAAAAAAAGCAATCGAAGCCCAAATAAAAAAATGAATAAAAGAGGCCTTAGATGCCCACACACAAAAATGAGAGAAAAGATAGAATGGACATTGCTACTACCTTTTTCCACACTTGTGCTTCAAAGTAGCACCATGATCTTCATGATAGAAACTCTCCTATTTTGTCACTTTCATATAGCCAGTGGAAATTTTTCTTCATGATGCACGTCCACTTAGTTCCTTTTTGAGCTTTCATACACTTATAGCTCAAGTGCATCCGTTGCATGGAAATCCCTACTCACTCACATTGATATCTATTGATGGGCATCTCCATAGCCCGTTGATACGCCTAGTTGATGTGAGACTATCTTCTCCCTCTCCTTGACAACCTCCACCATATTCTATTCCACCTATAGTGCTATATCCATGGCTCGCGCTCATGTATTGCATGAGATTGAAAAAGTTTGAGAAAATAAAGGTGTGAAAACAATTACTTGACTTTTCATCGGGGTTGTGCATGATATAAATACTTTGTGTGGGGAAGATGGAGCATAGCCAAACCATATGATATTGTAGGGATAACTTTCTTTTCCCATTATATTTTGAAGAGATACAATTTCTTTGCTAGTATGCTTGAAATGTTATTGTGTCTATATCAATATTAAGCTTCTGTTTTGAGTCTTACGGATCTGAATATTCATGCCACAATAAAGAATATTACATGGATAAATATATTAGGTAGCACTCCACATCAAAAAATCTGTTTTTATCATTTACCTACTCGACGAAGAGCAGGAATTAAGCTTGGGGATGATGTCTCCAACGTATCTATAATTTTTTATGATGGCATGCTACTATATTCTCTATTTTGGATGTTTTATATGCATTAATATGCTATTTTATATTATTTTGGGACTAACCTATTAATCTAGAGTCAAGTGCCAGTTTCTGTTTTTTCCTTGTTTTTGAGTTTTGCAGATATGGGATATTAAACGGAGTCCAAATGGAATAAAACCTTTAGTGGGAATTTTTCTGGAAGGAAACAAATCGAGCAAGCTTGGAGTGCACGTCAAGGGAGGTGCCAGGGCGCCACAAGCTTGCTAGGCGCCCCGCTGGCCGCGCCTAGCAGGCTTGTCACTCCCTGGCAGGTCTCCTAAGCCTAATTCTTGGCCTATAAATACCCAAATATTCCCCCAACATCAGAACGAGCCTCGCAAATAGCTTATGTTCCCGAGAAATGCAATCTTGGGGCCTTCTCCAATAATCTGCCGGAGGGGAATCGATAATGGAGAGCATCTACATCAACTCCATTGCCCCTCCGATGATGCGTGAGTAGTCCACCACAGACCTATGGGTCCATAGCTAGTAGCTAAATTGCTTCTTCTATCTCTTTGATCTTAAATACCATGTTCTTCATGATCTTCATGGAGATCTATCTGATGTAATCCTCTTTTGTGGTGTGTTTGTCAAGCTCCGATGAATTGTGAGTTTATGTTCAAATTATCCATGAATCTTATTTGAATCTCCTCTGAATTCTTATTTGCATGATTTCATATCCTTGCCAGTATCTTAGAGTTATTGGTTTGGTTTGGCCAACTAGATTGGTAATTCTTGCAATGGGAGAAGTGCTTAGTTTTGGGTTCAATCTTGCGGTGTTCTCACCCACTGACATAGTAGGGGTAGCGAGGCACGTATTGTATTGTTGCCATCAAGGGTAACAAGATGGAGTTTTCATCATATTGCTCGAGTTTATCCCTCTAAATCATGTCATCTTTCTTAATGTGTTACTTTGTTCTTCATGAACTTAATACTCTAGATGCAGGCTTGAGTCGATCGATGTGTGGAGTTTTAGTAGTAGATGCAGAATCATTTCGGTCTACTTGACATGGACGTGATGCCTATATGCATGATCATTGCCTTGGATAACTACATGATTATTCTCTTTTCTAGCAATTGCTTGACAGTAATTTGTTTACCCACCATGATATTTGCCTTCAAGAGAGAAGCCTCTAGTGAAATCTATGGCCCCCGGGTCTATTTTCCATCATATACTTTTTGACCTATAAATCAAAAATACCAAAAATACTTTGCTGCAATTTATTTATCTTTTACTTTCCGTACTCGTTTACATCTATCTCTTTTAGATCTAATGCTTGCAAATAACCGTGAAGGGATTGACAACCCCTTTATAGCGTTGGGTGCAAGAGTTTGATTGTTTGTGTAGGTGCAACCATTGGTGACTTGCTTGTTCCTCCTACTGGATTGATACCTTGGTTCACAACAACTGAGGGAAATACTCATCTACTTTGCTACATCACCCTTTCCTCCTCAAGGGAAAACCAACTCAAGCTCAAGAGGCAGCGTGATGCAGTACCCGGAAGCGTGTAGTGCGTGTGGCGTCCTTGTTGGTTTTGCAAACATCACCCACCACACGCTCCTCCACATTTGCCTGATGGCAGCAACTCCCGGCGACCACCGTTTCCCCACCCCATCGCCGGCCACCGTTTTCGCCACCCCACCAGTTGTCTCCTTGGCTGCCACCACATCAGATTCCGCCTTGGCATCCACCCCACGGTCAGCCGTCGGGGCCATCACCCGCTCCGCCACTGTGGCCTGAAGGCGGGAGGAGGAGACCGCCACTGAAGCACAACTGCTCGGCTTTTGATACAGTGGCCTAGCACACTACATCAACTTCCTACATGAGGAGGAGGAGAGCCACGTCGAGCACGCACAAAGGCTCACTGCCACCATGGATGCAGCAGACATTGCAGCTATGGAGCAGAATGAGGAGATATATGCCGAGTCCCGCCGCTTGGAGGAGGTGCGTCAGGAGCGGCGGAGGGCCGCAACGGGAGCTGACAAATCTGACTCCTCCAGCTCGTCAGTAGGCTTCTCCTCATCTGCCTCTTACTGAACGTGCTCGGTAGAGGAGAAGGTTGCTGGCAGTAGCACGAAGTCCCTCCGGAGTAGTATTTAGGGGCTATTTTGTTCAGTTCATCTAAGTATAGATATGGTTGAACTGAACCACGTACTTTAAATTAGCTAGTATATATAGTTGAACTAGCTATTTTAGTACGTGGTTGGCAATAAATGGGGAAAAGTTTGTTCGATTCAGCTGTCGAATTGAACTATTTTGTACAAAGACCAATGCTTAACCTAACGAAATCTATGTTTATTGAATTTCAATTGCAAAATTGCATCGTAATAGTGATTTTTTGTTCCTGCAAAATTGGACAAATCTCAGTGTTTCCAATTTGACAAATGAAAATTTACCCAATATGATAGATTCGAATCTTACCTTACTCCTGCTGCCAATGCATCGATCGGTGCTTACATGGGGTGTTTAGTGTATTAAATGTCTTTGCAACTCAATTCTGCAATGCATTGTTGCCAAGGTGCCTTCATTTAATGATTTAGTAATTAAACTCTTGCATGCATTGGTGAGTTTCTTTCATTTAAGTGTTTTGCCAAGGTTCACGTGTCTGGCATTGTTTCTTCATGTGGTCACCAAACTCATATATCTCCTTAATTACCTCCCCACATCAGATTCTTTTGCATACATGGCAACCTCAGCAATTAGCAAGAGTAGAAGTTGGAGCATCGGGAAGGGCACACGGGTCATCATTCACAACCAATTGAGATGATGCAATGAAAAAATCCATCGCACCAGATTTTCGCTTGGCTCGGTAGGGAAGGAACAATTGCCCTCGGTTTGCATACGGGTATTCAGTCTGAAATGTCTTTGACGACTCGCAAAGGACACGCCACCTTGATGAGCATGCACAAGACACTGCTCGCATGCCACCTGTGTACTCGAACACCTGTCCGCATGCTACCTCCTTGCCAATACGGATGGCGGCACATGGCCCGCACATAAGGTCTGAAGAACGTCCACAAATTATAAATAATACGCTCGTTTGCGATGGTAACGTGAGAGATTTTTTTTCCAAAATGCCTTTGTTGGCTATTAATAGTGCTTGCTCTTTCTCTCAAAGTGGACACTAAAAATAGCACAATATATTTATGCTTTATATGATGAGGCCCTGCCCAACATAGACATTGTGACTGTAGTTCATATTTGAATTATGTACATTAAATGCATAATAAACTCAATTAATGTATAAAAATCCATACAAACCGTTAATAATTTAATATGTTTGCAACACACACCTATTGATTTATGTTGTTTCTAGGAAAAAATCAAGGAGAGAAGAGGCATCAGATGTCGTTTTTCACCTGCGGATGTGGCATGCATATATATCTTCCCTAACGGAACCACTGGACATAGCTTATTGTTGTATAAGAACCTCATATTTGTAAGAGCCTTCTTACAAAACATGGCCAACTTGGTTTTTTTTACCACGACATATGTGTGCCTTCACATGACACCATTCCAAGTTTCATGAATTTCTGACAGAATTTTGGATTTATGAGAATTTGGAAACCAAGTTTCTCGATATTTGTGACCGAGCCAACATGCTTAGATGCTTGAAATTCATCCTCATTTCTTGCATGTGACCTAACACATGCATCCATGGATGCATATATGATTTTTCAACCCATTTTGCCACCCCGGACCTTGTGATTGTAGATCAAATTAGAATTATGCACATTAAATAATGCACCGATAAATCAATTGAGGATTTAAAAGCCAGATAATCCCTTAATTTCGTCATATTTTTGCACTTCATACGTACATATGTCTATGTTGTTTATATAAAGAATATCAAGGAGCGAAGAGGCATCAGATGTCTTTTGGCCCGCATATGTGGCATGCATATATAATGTTCCCTATCGAAACCACAAAGCTTCTTGTGAGGAGCTCCCATTTGTAAGGGGATTGTGCAAGAACATGTCCAATTTGGACAATTTTTTACCATGGCATGTGTGTGCCCTTGTCACAACACCATGCCAAGTTTCTTGAATTTCTGACAAGTTTTGGATTTACGGGAATTCAAAAACCAAGCATCTAAATGGTTGCGGCCAAGCAAATAGTCAGTGAGATGTTAGAAATCCATTCCCATTTCTTGCGTGGGGCCTAATTAAACATGCATCCATGGAAAGGGATATTTTTTCAATCTATTTTTCACGTGTTGGACCTTGTGATCGTAGTTAAAATTTGAATTATGCACATTAAACGACAAGAAAACTCAATTAATGTGTTATACAGGTATCACGAATCCTGAAAAATCCACAGTTTAGCATGACTGTCAGAAAGTTGCTTTGTGGGTGACCCCAGAAATAAATGCAGGCCGCAAGAGACAATAGATGTTGTTTCACACATAAAATGTGTTCTGCTTTCTTATGAAAATCTTTGGTTTGTAAGAGGCTTTGTGCCAAAACTTGTCGAAAATTGGGCATTTTTTACCACAACACACACAACAGGGCAATTGATGGCACCATGCCCAAATTTCATGAATTTATGTTGAGGTTTGCATTTACATGTATTTAAAAATTAAGTTTCCAAATGTGTGAGGTCGAGCCAAGACGATGATATATATGTTCGAAATTCATTCTCATTTATTGTGTGGGACCTAAACGTGCAGCCAGGAAATGTATATGGTTTTTTGACATATTTTCATGAGTTGGACCATGCAGTGATTGTAGTTCAAATTTGAATTATGCACATTAATTGAATGCCTACAAAACTCAATTAATGTACTTAAAAGGCCAAACGAATTCTGTAAGATTCCATTGTTTCGCACAACACATTCATGTTACTCTATGGAGACTCTAGAAATAAATTCAAGGCGAGAAGCGACATCGGATGTTGTTTCGCACATAAAATGTGAACTATCCCTACCGGAACCACATGACTTCTTGTGAGAATCTTTGGTTTGTAAGAGGTTTGTGCCAAAACTTATCCCGAACTAGGCATTGTTTTTACTACAACACACATGCGCCATGGCATCACACCATGCCAAGTTTCATGAATTTCTCACGATATTTGGATTTCCTAGAATTTGAAAACACAGCTTCTCAAAGTCTATGGTTAAGCCAAAATAGCGTGAGGTTTGGAATTCGTTTAATTTCCATTTCTTGCATGGGACCAAAACATGTATCCAGTGACAAATAGTTGATTTTCAACCCATTCAGGTGCCCTCTAGTATGTGCTTAATAAAGTACAGTTCAAATTTAAACTATGCACATGAAATGTCCAAAAAAACTATTTAAATGTTTTAAAGGGCCTAAACATCCCTAAATTATTCCATATTTAACACACAGTCCTATAGTTGCAAGTTCACTGCAGATAAATGTTATTGCCATCCAAACACCTTCAATTGCCAATGCAACTTCATTTTTCGTCTCAAAGCAGTTTGAAAATCAAATACATCGCAATCAATTCTTGATCATGAAACATGTGTGATGTGGTAACAAAATATCTTGGGCTAATCCTCACATATGGCTTAGGCCAGAAGCTTCAGTCCATCACCGGCGCGTCAACCACACAGTCACACTTGTTCTCCAAGACCATTGTACTGTTCAAGCATCGCCGGTGAAAGATGGGCATGTGGATCTGCGTCGTGAGGGCATCTTCAGCGACCCACTCTGGCCCGAGCACGGATGCATCAGCCATGAACGCGCTCTCAACATCCTTGAGCATGACCGCACTCTTTGACAGGGCGGCTACGGCCGCCGAAAGGGCAGCTACTGCATCAGAGATGGCAGCAGCAACATCCGCGGCCGGGATAGAAAATGGCGAGAACGGCACAACAGCTATGTGTTCCTCGGCGGTCATCATAGACCTGATGGCGGCTGCCCACGCCTATGTTGATGCCGGACATTCCTAGCTCATGTCGGTCACCGCACAAATAGCAGCGGCCTCCTCTGACAACAGTCAGCAACCTACATCCGAAGAGTTAGCATTCGCCGAGAGCGCTCGGGCAGCCATCCGTTCGTCGGCAGCCTCCCTTGCCAAGATGGAGGCCGTCAATGCCTGCACCACAGACGATCACGCCAAACTCATGGCAGCCTTTTCCAAAGAGATGGCGGACGCGAACGATGAGATGCTTGCAGAGTATGTGGTGATGGATGCCATGGATCCCCTTCCCCTGGAGGTCGTCGAGCGCGAGCTGGTCATGGAGGATGCAGCGGAGATCAGTGAACGTCAGGCGGAACATTAATCATTGTTTAGAGTGCTGGTCTTTTGTCAGAGTAATGTTTAGATCAACCAGCTTTGTTTAATTCCTTCATTAAGAAAGTGCGGGTTGTGGTGTAGGCTCTTTTGTGTAGTACCCAAATTAGCAATTAATGTTAAATTACGCGACGACGTGGATGACCACTATAACCAGGTGTGGGATCACTAATAGAGTATGTCTACAAGGGGGTGAATAGACTACTAGCAGGAATTTAAAATCTACTCGAGGTGCAACGTAAGTGTTGGCAGATTTTATCATATATAGTAAGTCTAACACACCCTACACATGCAAGTCATCAAGTATAGCAGCGGAAAGTAAAGACATTGCACATGAAAGTAAAGAGTTGAGATAGGAAGATCAAACACATGAAAGACACAAAGATTTTTCCCGTGGTTCCGATAGGTGGTGCTATCGTACATCCACGTTTATGGAGTCTTCAACCCACGGAGGGTAACAGTCGCGAGAGTCCATGGAGGGCTCCACCCATAAGGGTCCAAGAAGTAGCAACCTTGACTATACCATGATGGCTTTTGTCCACGAAGGACTAGCCTCACTCGGGGTAGATCTTCACGAAGTAGGCGATCTTCTTGCCCTTACAAACTTCTTGGTTCACTCCACAACACGAAGTAGGAGGCTCCCAAGAGACACCTAACCAATCTAGGAGGCACCACCCTCCAAACGGTAACAGGCTCGATAATGTCGATGAACTCCTTGCTCTTGTGCTTCAAGTTGATACACTCCTCAACACACAATCACTCTTTCACAGGTTTGGCTATGGTGGAAGAGATTGATTGGGTGGAAAGCAACTTGGGGAGGCTAGAGATCAAGATTCATATGGTTGGAATGGCATGGCATGATATCAACACATGAGTAGGTGGCTCTCTCTCGGAAAATCTGATAGGATAGGTGGGGATCTGTTCTGAGTGCTTCTTTTACGAGTGGGTGGTGGTGGAGAGGTTTATATAGGCAGCTCCAAAAATCCGACCGTTACACCTAATAAGTAAGACTCGGTGACACTGATGTGTTAATCTCGGTGGTATCGAGTTGCCTCACGGGTAGCAACTTTTGAATCTTGGTGATACCAATACATAAAACTCGATTGCACCGATAAGTTGACCAACGGTCAGATTGCCAGACTCGGTGACGTCGATTCAAGAAACTCGGTGGGACCGATTTTGTGAATTTGCGTAACAGAAATGGCAACCAAACTCGGTGGCACCAAAGCAGAATCGGTTGCACCGAATGGTTAGGGTTTGGCTGAGTCTGTCTGAGGCCGAGAATCGGTGGCACCGAGTGGAAAGTGTTGGTTGCACCGATTTTGAGAATTTGGCTTTGGATAGACTTTTGTGGAAGAGCTTGTGGGTGTATGTGGTGACTATCACTTGTGCACATATGAGCATTTTGTTCATCAACAGTACCTTACCCCCTTTTAATTGTATTGGCTTTCCTATGGACTCAAAGTGATTTCTCACAAAGTAAAATGTAGAATCCTCTTGCTTGAAGCTTTGCCAACCTATTCCTTCTCCTTCTTCTTCATGGGGATATTCTCCACACTCCTTTTTGCAAACCCATCTGTCTCTATGGACTTTATCTGAAATACACTAGATGAAGGTATTAGTCCAAGAGACAATGTATGTTCTCATGAATTATCAAAACTACCAAGAGGGCATATTGTGCTTTCAACTCCCCCTTTTTGGTAATTTATGACAACATACAATCAAAGCTTCAAATAAAGATATGCATGTAAATAATGAAGACTTCGAGAGACACATGACTTAGACTTGCTCCCCCTACATGTGTGCAATCCCTTTAAAGGGTAGTTGCTCTGAATGCATGAACACACACATGGTAGGAAGTACGTGATAAGTCATGTGTATCTTGGCAATATGCATCAAATGTATATGAATGAGGTGTGTCCTTGATCAAGACTTCACTCTTGCAAATAATATGTGCAAGAAGAAAGAGATCATCTTGGTCAAAGATATGATGCATATACTTACCTTGAGTTCTTGAGCATTCTAGTAGTATAGATACACTTGAGAAAACAATGTTAGGAAACACAAGAGTATTCTACCAATCAAAAGCAATAGAACTCAAAAGTACTGAGATATGGAGAACATATAGAAGATAGTATTCCTTAGGATTGATATGTCGCCAAGATCATTTAGAAATTTCTCCCCTAGATATGAAATAGTAGGACATCCTCTCCCCTTGAATCTTAGCATGTAGATATTGGGATTGGATAGGTTGAGAAAACTTTCACAAGAAAAATCAAATGCAATAAACACATAATAAACACATCCTTCTTTGTGAATAGTTTTCTCCCCCTACTTTGGTATTCTCCCCTTGTTTATATAGGTGTAACTTTTGATATTCTCCTCTCCCCCTAAATTATATATCCCCTTTGCATAAGAATGTATCGCCCTCTTTAGCTTTGAAGCTTTGGTATTTCTCCCCCTTTGGCATTAATTGCCAAAAAGGTCAGATATAGTGTCAGATACACGAAACGTTGATTAAGAAGGGATCCTTGAGAACAAGGGTCATAGAATATGTAAATCATGAGAAAAATGAGGGAATCATTGAAAATAATTTCTCTCCCTTTGGCTAAACTGAGAATTTGCAGAACTTCTCCTCCTTTGAGTTAGGGATCCTTGAATGTATTTCTCCCCTTTTTTAAAAATAAAGGGATCATCGAAGAAATGAAAGTATCACAGAAGGATTATAAAGATTTATAGATACAAACACAAACTTAAACATGATAGTATGTCGATGGCTCCAAGATGAATTTGTCGGTGATACCGATATGATGTTATGCAGCTCATGTGTTGAATCGGTATTACCGAGTCCTTTGGATCGGAGGCTCCGAGGCTAAAATAGAAAGTTGGCAAAAAGTTTGATAAACTTGCAAATTTATTGGAACAAAAGTAATGAAGCGTCAAAAGATTTTTGTAAATAAAATGCAAAAGATTTGTACAAAGAGATATCAACTAGAGAAGATTTGAATGGTTCCAAGAAAGCTATAGAGAATGAACCAAACAAGATTCTTAACTAGATGATGGGTGGTGACTAGGTCACCTATATTAGAGTATATTGACTTAGGACCCAAGCAAGAAAACTTGACCATAGGTCATACTCATCGTTAAGCTTAAAATGGGGTTGCCATTTTTCGATTAAGCATTTTAATGTCTTCATATCTCTTGAGTTGCTTTATCTCATGACTTGGAGTAAAGCTATATCAAGGATATGAGTATATACCTTTGAGTGATGTTGATGACGTAGCTTGTAGGTGAACTTGATGAGGGTGCTCGAAGTTGATGAAGTTAATCTTGAGTTGGGAGCAATCCTTTTTGTTTTCGTTCACTTTCCACCTACATGGGTTAGTCACGCAAGGAAGAACATGATATATCCAAATGACTAGATATCAATTGTGAGTTGATACCAATTGAGAAATATATGTCACGGATTTGTTTTGTTGTCTTCTTCCTTTCATCATCAAAGCGAGGTTGTGGATACTTGGTCATGACAAGATTGCTTAAGATATGAGTTAATGGCAATCTTGTGGAGTGTTGTTCTTCCAAGTACCTACAAAAGGGTTAGATGCAAGACAAGGGAGCAACGAATTCCACGTAGATAATATTCAATATAATAGCATGGAATAAACAATGAAGCTCATCCCCTTGCATGCATCAGAGTGAGCTTAGCTCAAGTTGGAAGCATCAATGATGTTCAAGTCACTTCTCAAATGACAAAACGCTTTTTCATCAAGTGGCTTAGTAAAGATGTCGACCAATTACTTGTTAGTACGAACATGCTTAAGATTAATATATCCTTTGGCAACATGATCACGAATGAAATGATGTCGAACTTGAATATGCTTGGTTCGAGAATGTTGCACACGATTATGACCAATCTTAATAGCACTCTCATTGTCACAAAGTAATGGCACATTTTTCACATAGATCCCATAATCTTTAAGTGTTTGTGTCATCCATAATAATTGCGCACAACATGATCCAGCGGCAATGTATTCCGCTTTGGCAGTAAATAGAGATATTGAGTTTTGTCTCTTGGAGGGCCAAGACACAAGAGATCTACCAAGAAATTGACATGTACCCGGGGTGGATTTTCTATCAACCTTGTCACCGGCATAGTCCGATTCGGAGTAACCAACAAGATTAAAATAAGATCCCTTGGGATACCAAATGACAAAGTTTGGTGTATGTATCAAGTATCTCACAATGTGTTTCACAGCCTTAAGATGACTTTCTTTGGGTGCATCTTGATATCTAGCACACATGAAACACTAAGCATAATATCAGAACGGGAGGCACATAGATAAATCAATGAACCGATCATTGATCGATAAACCTTTTGATCAACCGGTTCACCCTACCTAGTGAGATCATCGTGTCCGCTAGTGGGTATGGGAGTTTTCATACCTTTGCACTCTTGCATGTTGAACTTCTTGATTAAGTCCTTGGTGTACTTTGTTTGAGATATGAATGTACCTTCTCTCATTTGCTTGATTTGTAGGCCAAGGAAGAATTTTAGCTCACACATCATAGACATCTCATACTTCTCTGACATCAACCTTCCAAATTTCTCACTAAATTGTGGGTTAGTAGATCCAAAGATAATATCATCCACATAAATTTGGCACACAAATAGTTCACCATTAACTCTCTTTGTGAATAAGGTTGCATCAATTTTGCCAATTTCAAAAACTTTTTCAATGAGAAACTTCGTTAGGCATTTATACCAAGCACGAGGAGCTTGCTTAAGACCATATAAAGCTTTGTGAAGTTTGTAAATATGGTCAGGTTTCTTAGGATTTAAACATAGACCTATTATTCAATCTCACCATTTAAAAATGCACTTTTAATATCCATTTAAAAATGCATTTTAATATCCATTTGGTAAGAGTGATGTCATGGTGATTGGCATAAGCAAGAAGAATTCGAATGGCTTCTAGTCTAGCAACGGGGGCATAGGTCTCAGCGTAGTCCATACCTCTGACTTGCGTATATCCTTGCGCTATGAGGCGAACCTTGTTGCGAATGACTTGACCATCTTCATCTTGATTGTTCTGAAATACCCATTTCGTGTCGATGATGTTTTGCTCATCCTTGGGCTTCTCCATGAGTGTCCATACTTCGTTCCACTCGAAGTTGTGAAGCTCTTCATGCATAGCCTTCACCCAATCCGTGTCTTCAAGAGCTTGTTCAACCTTCAAGGGTTCAATGATAGAGATGAAAGAATAATGCTCACAAAAGTTATCCAAGCAAGTGATCCTCCCTATTTGTATGTCACCAAAGAGTTGGTTTAGGGGATGATTCTTGGTCACTTGTGCTCGAAGTCGGGGTAGCTTTGGCTTGTTAGTTGGAGGAGCTTATTCTTCATCATCATACCCTTCATCTCCGTTGTTATCGAAGTGGTCGTCTCCTTGAGGTGGTGGTGAAGAAGGTTGTGGTAGATATTCATCATGTACTTCCTCCTCCTCTTCATCTTGTCGTGTATCGCTTGTGGATGCTTCCATGTCGTTTTGTCAGTAGCCTTGATCCGAAGTAGGAGATTCCCCTTGGGTTGATGAAGTACTTTCCTTCACCTTGTAACGACTCGAATCTGATAAGATTTGATGTCTCTGTGCTTACTGTGCTAGTCCCTGGATCAATAGCTAGCACACACAGTACATGATGTAATATCAAGAATAAACCACATGGCATAATATTACATCGCAGATCCAGAACTACAATATTACATACCTTCATAGCTCAAAGCTAACATACAAACAAAAGATAGCGGAAAAGCAAATAAAATCTCCATGAGTCCATCAACACCACAAGCAACTGTTGAGTACAGACATCGTAACCCTACATCATATCACTCACTCATCGAAGTAAAATCTGCAACATGATAAGTTACAGCCACAAGGGTCAATACATTGAATGTACTGGCAAGTCACACAGGGAATGATATAACAGACCATCATCTATATGCAAGGTATATAAAGAGGAGATTGTAGTGGTTGTTTTGCATAAAGCTATTTTTTCCCGGATAACTACATAATAGTCAAATTTTAATTTGTCTTGCTATAGTTAAATACATATTATTGAATTGGGCACTCCAATTCAAACTATCACATCATTAAGTTTCCCACTCAAATTTCATTGAGGTGTATCATCTGTTAAGATCATCCAACAACTATAATGGTCTAGCTACTCAAAGTTGTCCATAACCGGGGACATGGCTAATCATGATTAGTTTTATTACTCTATAGAGTTTAGTACACTTTACCCACTGGACCCAACCCGAAGATTGAGATGAAGTCTTTTAGAAGAAGTCACCTAGTCCCACAGGAGGCTCATCCCAACTATCATAACTACATCTGCTGGCACATCTGGGTAAGGTTTCCACAACTGATCAACTAAGCCAGAGCACATATAGCCAGTGGACGCACATGGAAGATACTAGTCACTAAGTCTGTCTGATCTTTTTGAACCTGGGCGGCATTCCACTTACATTCATAGGGTCGAAACCATGATGTTCTTGAAACCACCCAGCAATACCACATCCTCCCAGAGGTGAATTATATATATTAAGTTTCAACATAATTTATATCATAGTCCTCACATAATCTCAATAAATGCATGAACCAATCCCCGTCTACAAAGCATAGCAAGAATACACTACCACGATCTACATAAGTCTCTACTAAGCTGAATCTCCATAGCAATAACATACTACCATAATACTCCTACACAGGCATAGTATAGTAATGTGATAGAACTACATGCATAAAAAATAGGGTAAAGATTGATAAAGGTGTAACTTGCCTTATACATTGTTGTTGTAGTCAGTCGCACTCATAAGGCTGATATTTCTACGCGTCACAGTCCACACGATCTACATGTTCCAAACAATCACAACAAATAAATCACCACACTCAAATAACACCAACTAAAACCAATAGCAAGAAATCATTTTTAAAATCTCAAAAATAGAAGCATAACAGTAGGTATACAACATCCACAACTCAATAGAAACATAACACAAAAAGAATCAATAAGTTTTAATAAACGGTTTACAAAATATGGCCTCTGCAAGGTTTATTTAAAATTTGATCAAATTCAACTTTGAACATTAAAACATGTGAAAATGGTTCTATAATATTCTACTGGTCATTATGAGTTGATAGGAAAAAGAATTAACTAAATTGGGCATATAGATTAATAGATATAACTAATTGGAAACATGTTAAAATCTGCCCAAAATAAACAAAACATAAAGTGTAGCTGCTGCAGTTATTGTAGCTCTGCTACGTGTTGCGATAGAATTGGCCACGGGTGTGTTTGTGCGTGTGTGTGCTCACCAGAATAGAGGAACACAGGGCAGTCTTGGGTGGCGGCAGTGGCGCTTCTCCGGTGACTCTTCGGCGAAGGGGAGGTGGGGATTGGATGCGGTAGACGACGGAGATCACTCCGGTGGCAAGAACGGTGACGCGAGAGTCCTCTGTGGCCGGTCGTGACGACAGGAACTCTGGCGGTTTCGAACAATGTGCGGTCTCTCCAGTGCTGGTGACGAGAGCGTCCGACGAACAACGGCGATCGGCGGTGATCTTTGGGTCAGGGTCGCGGGCGTCGTCCTGGTGCTCCCCCTCTGTGGCAACGAATTTGACTAGCGACGGAAGCTTCAGGAGGCATACTCCAGCGGAATGAGGAGCTTGATTTCAAGCTCGGTTCCCTGAAGACAAAGAGTGGAATCAATCATGGGGGCTCTGGAGGATCTCTTGGTGGCTTCGGATTAGAACAATGACCACTGGAGGGCCGAAACGTCCGTCGGAGTTAGGCTCTGCAACGGATCTTGTCGAGGTCGACAAGCATGAAATCATTGCGGATCTGGAGCGGGGATCGTGGAAATCATACGAGAGCAACAAGAGGAGTCGCCGGGTGCCCACGTACTAGACAGAGGGTTTGGGGGTCGCGCGAATCACGAAGTTGGTTCCAGCCACGGTGGCTCCGTCATTTGGAGCCAGGAGACCGAGCAGAGGTAGGATAAGCTGGGTGGGTCCCGCGCGTCGGTGGAACAAGAGAGAGCAGAGAGGTTGGCAGGTGGGGCGGGGGGTGACGTCAGCGGTTGACACGTGTATTGTCCCATTGCTGCTGGTGCTGCGCTGTGTGGAAATGAGTCGGCCTGCCAGATACGCTGGGAGCCTAGATGAATAGTAATCTCTGGCTGAAACAAATAACTTCAGATAGGAATTACTTCTGAAAAAAAAAATTAAATTACTAAATTACTTCTTAACAAAACGAGAACATACACATAATTATACCAAAACTATTTAAAAAATAGTGAACATTTTCCAGTCCAAAATACTCATATAAAAATACATATAATATTTTCATAAACTTTACTTTCACACTTATAAAATATTTTGAAATCCAGAGAAACATGAAAATAATATTTAAAGTATTTCCAACTCTTTTATATTGAAGGAGTCATATTACCTTCACTCTTTTGATTTATTTTTGAGTTGGATTTGTTTCAAATATTGATATCCAAATAAAAGAATATTCAATTGTTTAACTTATTTTTTAGAAAATTTGAGGAACTCATGTCATCCTCTCTCATATCCAAGTTGAAACACTTTTGAATATTCTACAAATTCAAAAATAAGAACCAAACAAATATTGGGAAAATCATTTTATTCCCTCTCATTTGAATATTCATTTTAACACCAAAAGTTTCAAATCCTAATAAATTTTTAGCTAAGATCAATCAACACAAGCAAGTTTAAATAAACCCTATTTAAATAATTAACATTCCAAAATTCTAAATTTGGGGATGTTACGAATCTACCACCCTTAAAATGAATCTCGTCCCCGAGATTCGAAAAGTCTAGAAAGAAAAGGTTAGGATCCGGGTTCTCCTTGAACATCCACTTACCATCTGGGAGTGTGGTGCTACCACCCTTAGAATCAAAGTCATGGGGTCTTGAGTAATCTAACTGATTGAGGACATCCTTCATGGTTGATAGGCCTTGCGCCATTACTAAGAACTATCAATTCTCTCATGGTAGTCATCATGAATGGTTCCTGTAGAAATGGGTCTTCGCTTATCCTCAGCGTTCAACCTACCCGGGGCAAAGATTGCCTTCTACTGGGGACATACATACTACCAGTCTAAGGTTTAGGCTTAATATCATCGTCTCTCTACTATAGGTAAGTCACTCTAGATTAACTATTCCACATAGCAAGATGAATAATAAGAGTAAGTCAGCATGGTGATCAATCCATTCCGCACTCGAATCATTACTATGTATATGGTTTAGTAAATCTCGTAGTCTAACACTCGGGCATCCTCACAAGCATTACGGAAAATTCTCTTTTGCACGAACTAGGTTCGGATAAATCCATAGGTTTTGCATGCCAGACAAAACAACTATCATTCCTTTTAACTCTCGGGTTTGCGCCAACTACTATAAAACATTGTAGCTTCCTCGAGGCCCATTCCTTCATCAAAATTGTGCTTGCTTTATGGCAGATCCCTGTGCTTGGGATTAACTTGAAATCATCACTTGGTTGTAACATAGACAAGGTAGAGATAGAATAAAGACCTAAGGAAAAGAACACTACCCATCTCATGCTAGAAATAAAACCCCAAATCAAACAGAACAAACAAATCACAGAAGTCGCACCACACAAGCAAAACCTACAAGTAAGGTCATATCCACAAGAGATATGATCTTGTCATACTACCGCAAATTGCTTATCGAACTTGACTTAGTAGTGGTGGTCTACAAACTAAAACTCCTCAATGATACTAGTACAACTACAAGTGACATCTACATTTGAAAAGAAAAGCTATGAGTACGAGAGTAAGAACTATCAAAGGTTGTAAAATATGTTTTCACTCCTATGGCTCTTCCTACTCCATTTTCTAGGGTCACGACCTACAGTCAACATGGGCTCTGATACCATCTGTAACGACCCGAACCTGATAAGATTCAATGTCTCTATGCTTACTGTGCTAGTCCCTGGATCAATAGCTAGCACACACAGTACATGATGTAATATCAAGAACAAACCACATGTCATAATATTACATCGTAGATCCGGAATTACAATATTACATACCTCTATAGATCAAAGGTAACATACAAACAAAATACAGCGGAAAAGCAAATAAAAAATCCATGAGTCCATCAACACCACAAGCATATGTTGAGTATAGACATCGTAACCCTATATCGTATCACTCACTCGTCGAAGTAAAATCCGCAACATGATAAGTTACAGCCACAAGGGTCAGTACGTTGAATGTACTGGCAAATCACACGGGGAATGATATAACAGACCAACATCTATATGCAAGGTTGATACGTCTCCAATGTACCTATAATTTATGAAGTATTCACGCCATGTTTACAATAATTCTATATGATTTTGGTATGATTTTATTAGAACTAACCCGGACTGACGTTGTTTTCAATAGAACTACCGTGGTGTTGTTTTTGTGCAGAAATAAAAATTCTCGGAATGGGCTGAAAATTTATGGAGAATATTTTGGGAAAATATAAAAAATACTGGAGCGAAAAGATGTCGGAGAAGAGTCCCGAGGGAGTCACAAGCCACCAAGGCGCGGCCACCCTCTGGTCACGCCTGGCACGCTTGTGATCTCCTCAGGAACCTTCTCGTTGTGGGACCAATGCGAAATACTCCTATAAATACCCAAACCTCTGAAAAGAAACCTAGATCGGGAGTTTCGCCGCTGCAAGCCTCCACAACCAAGAAAAACTATTCAGGAGCCCGTTCCGGCATCCTGTCGGAGGGGGAAACCATCACCGGAGGCCATATTCATCATCCCGGAAGTCTCCATGAAGAGGAGGGAGTAGTTCACCCTCGGGGCTGAGGGTATGTACCAGTAGCTATGTGTTTGATCTGTCTCAGTCGTGTTCTTGAGATGGCACGATCTTGATGTACAGCGAACTTTATTGATATAGATGATGTTGGTAGACGTAGTAGTAAATCAAAAAAAATCCTACGTATCACCAAGATCTATCTATGGAGAAACCAGCAACAAGTGGGGAGAGATTGAATCTTCATACCTTTGAAGATCGCTAAGCGCAAGCGTTACAAGAACGTGGTTGGTGGAGTCGTACTCGCAGCGATTCAGATCGCGGTGGATTCCGATCTCAGCGCCAAACAACGGCGCCTCCGCGTTCAACACACGTACATCCCGGTGACGTCTCCCGCACCTAGATCCAGCAAGGAGGAGGGAGAGGTTGAGGGAAAGCTCCGGCAGCACGACGGCATGGTGACGGTGGAGCTACATGAACTCCGACAGGGCTTTGTCAACTAGAGGCTCACTAGGGACATGTTGTGGTCTATGTATTCACACATGTATTACGGTTTCCGGTTAACACAATTATAGCATGAACAATAGACAATTATCATGAAATAGGAAATACAATAATAACCATTTTATTATTGCCTCTAGGGCATATTTCCAACAGTCTCCCACTTGCACTAGAGTCAATAATCTAGTTACATCGTGATGAATCGTACACCCATAGCATTCTGGTGTTGATCATGTTTAGCTCATGAGAGAGGTTTAGTCAATGGATCTGTGACATTCAGATCTGTATGCACTTTACAAATATCTATATCTCCCTCCTGAATGTAATCACGGATGGAGTTGAAGCGGCGCTTGATGTGTCTTGTCTTCTTGTGAAACCTGGGCTCCTTCGCAAGGGCAATAGCTCCAGTGTTGTCACGGAATAGAGTCATCGGGCCCGACGCACTTGGAATTACTCCTAGGTCGGTGATGAACTCCTTCATCCAGACTCCTTCCTTTGCTGCTTCCGAAGCAGCTATGTACTCCGCTTCACATGTAGATGCCGCCACGATGCTTTGCTTGCTGCTGCACCAGCTGACTGTCCCTCCGTTCAAAACATACACGTATCCGGTTTGCGACTTGGAGTCGTCCGGATCTGTGTCGAAGCTAGCATCGACGTAACCCTTTACGACGAGCTCTTCGGCACCTCCATATATGAGAAACATGTCCTTTGTCCTTTTTAGGTACTTCAGGATATTCTTGACCGCTGTCCAGTGTTCCGCCCCGGGATCACTTTGGTACCTCCCTAACAAACTTATGGCAAGGTTCACATCAGGTCTGGTACACAGCATGGCATACATAATAGAGCCTATGGCTGAAGCATAGAGGATGACACTCATCTCTTCTCTATCCTTTGTCGTGGTCGGGCATTGAGTTGTACTCAATCTCACGCCTTGTAACACAGGCAAGAACCCCTTCTTACACCGATCCATATTGAACTTCTTCAATATCTTGTCAAGGTATGTGCTTTGTGAAAGACCTATGAGGCATCTCGATCTATCTCTATAGATCTTAATACCTAATATGTAAGCAGCTTCTCCAAGGTCCTTCATTGAAAAACACTTATTCAAGTAGGCCTTTACACTTACCAAGAGTTTTATATCATTTCCCATTATCAGTATGTCATCCACATATAATACGAGAAATGCTACAGAGCTCCCACTCACTTTCTTGTAAATACAGGGTTCTCCATAAACCTGTACAAACCCAAACGCTTTAATCACCTCATTAAAGTGAATGTTCCAACTCCGAGATGCTTGCACTAGCCCATAGATGGAGCGCTAGAGCTTGCATACTTTGTTAGCATCTTTAGGATCGACAAAACCTTCTGGCTGCATCATATATAGTTCTTCCTTGAGGAAGCCATTAAGGAATGTCGTTTTGATGTCCATTTTCCAAATCTCATAATCATAAAATGTGGAAATTGCTAACATGATTCGGACAGACTTCAGCATCGCTACGGGTGAGAAAGTCTCATCGTAGTCAACTCCTTGAACTTGTCGATAACCCTTAGCGACAAGCCGAGCCTTATAGACGGTCACATTACCATCCGCGTTAGTCTTCTTCTTAAAGATCCATTTATTTTCAATGGCTCGCTTATCATCAGGCAAGTCCACCAGAGTCCACCCTTTGTTCTCATACATGGATCCTATCTCGGATTTCATGGCTTCAAGCCATTTGTTGGAATCCGGGCCCGCCATCGCTTCTTCATAGTTCGAAGGTTCACCGTTGTCTAACAACATGATCTCTAGGATAGGGTTGCCGTACCACTCTGGTGCGGAACGTGTCCTAGTGGACCTTCGACGTTCAATAGTAACTTGATCTGAAGTTTCATGATCATCATCATTAACTTCCTCTCCAGCCGGTGTAGGCTCCACAGAAACAATTTCCTGTGCTGCGCTACTCTCCGGTTCGAGTGGAGGTACAATTACCTCATCAAGTTCTGTTTTCCTCCCACTCACTTCTTTCGAGAGAAACTCTTTCTCGAGAAAGGATCCATTCTTGGCAACAAAGACTTTGCCCTCGGATCGCAGGTAGAAGGTACACCCAATAGTCTCTTTGGGATATCCTATGAAGATGCACTTTTCCGCTTTGGGTTCGAGCTTCTCAGGTTGAAGTTTCTTTACATAAGCATCGCATCCCCAAACTTTTAGAAACGACAGCTTAGGTTTCTTTCCAAACCATAATTCATACAGTGTCGTCTCAACGGATTTTGACGGTGCCCTATTTAAAGTGAATGCGGCAGTCTCTAATGCATATCCCCAAAATGATAGCGGTAAGTCGGTAAGAGACATCATAGATCGTACCATATCTAATAGAGTGTGATTACGACGTTCAGACACACCATTTCACTAAAGTGTGCCAGGCGGCGTGAGTTGTGAAACAATTCCACATTTCCTTAGGTGCCTGCCAAACTCGTGACTTAAATATTCTCCACCACGATCAGATCGTAGCCACTTTATTTTCCTGCCACGTTGATTCTCTACCTCACTCTAAAATTCCTTGAACCTTTCAAAAGTTTTAGACTTATGTTTCATTAAGTAGACATACCCATATCTACTCAAGTCATCAGTGAGGGTGAGAACATAACGGTAGCCACCATGAGCCTCGACACTCATTGGACCGCATACATCGGTATGTATTATTTCCAACAAGTCAGTTGCTCGCTCCATTGTTCCGGAGAACGGAGTCTTGGTCATCTTGCCCATGAGGCATGGTTCGCATGTGTCAAATGATTCGAAATCAAGAGACTCCAAAAGTCCATCAGTATGGAGCTTCTTCATGCGTTTGACACCAATATGACCAAGGCGGTAGTGCCACAAGTAAGTGGGACTATCGTTATCAACCTTACACTTTTTGGTACTCACACTATGGACATGTGTAACATCACGTTCGAGATTCATCAAAAATAAACCATTGAACAACGGGGCATGACCATAAAACATTTCTCTCATATAAATAGAACAACCATTATTCTCAGATTTAAATGAGTAGCCATCTCGCATCAAGCGAGATCCAGATACAATGTTCATGCTCAAAGCTGGTACTAAATAACAATTGTTAAGGTTTAACACTAATCCCGAAGGTAGATGTAGAGGTAGCGTGCCGATGGCGATCACATCGACCTTGGAACCATTCCTGACGCGCATCGTCACCTCGTCCTTTGCCAGCCTCCGCTTATTCCGCATCTCCTGCTTGGAGTTACAAATGTGAGCAACTGCACCGGTATCAAATACCCAGGAGCTACTACGAGCGCTGGTTAGGTACACATCAATAACAAGAATATCGCATATACCTTTAATGTTGTCGTCCTTCTTATCCGCTAAGTACTTGGGGCAGTTCCGCTTCCAGTGACCGGTACCCTTGCAATAAAAACACTCAGTCTCAGGCTTGGGTCCGTTCTTGTTCTTCTTCTTCTTCCCGGCAACTTGCTTACCGGGCGCGGCAACAGCTTTGCCGTCCTTCTTAAAGTTCTTCTTACCCTTGCCTTTCTTGAAATTAGTGGTCTTATTCACCATCAACACTTGATGCTCCTTTTTGATCTCGACCTCCGCTGATTTCAGCATCGAGTACAACTCAGGAATGGACTTCTCCATCCCCTACATGTTGTAGTTCATCACAAAGCTTTTGTAGCTAGGTGGAAGTGACTGGAGGATTCATTCAATGACTGAGTCATCCAGGAGATTAACTCCCAGCTGAGTCAAGCGGTTGTGTAGCCCAGACATCTTGAGGATGTGCTCACTGACAGAACTATTCGCCTCCATCTTACAGTTGAAGAACTTGTCGGAGACATCATATCTCTCGACCCGGGCATGAGCTTGGAAAACTAGTTTCAGCTCTTGTAACATCTCATATGCTACGTGTTGCTCAAAACGCTTTTGGAGCCCCGGTTCTAAACTGTAAAGCATGCTGCACTGAACAAGGGAGTAATCATCGCAACGAGAATGCCAAGCGTTCGCAACGTCTTGCTCTGCTGGGAGAAGGGGTGGGTCACCTAGTGGTGTATCAAGGACATACAATTTCTTGGAAGCTATGAGGATGATCGACAAGCCACGGACCCAGTCCGCATAGTTGCTTCCATCATCTTTCAGCTTGGTTTTCTCTAGGAACGCGTTGAAGTTTAGGGTGACATTCGCGTTGTCCATTGGATCTAAAATATAGATTGTAAAGACAACTTTAGACTAAGTTCATGATAATTAGGTTCACATAATCAAATTATTTAATGAACTCCCACTTAGATAGACATCTCTCTAGTCATCCAAGTGACACATGATCCATGTCAACTAGCCCGTGTCCGATCATCACGTGAGACGGACTAGTCATCCATGGTGAACATCTCCATGTTGATCGTATCTTCTATACGACTCATGTTCGACCTTTCGGTCTTCCATGTTCCGAGGCCATGTCTATACATGCTAGGCTCGTCAAGTCAACCTAAGTGTATCGCGTGTGTAAATCTGGCTTACACCCGTTGTATGCGAATGTTAGAACCTATCACACCCGATCATCACGTGGCGCTTCGGAACAACGATCCTTAGCAATGGTGCACAGTTAGGGTGAACACTTTTCTTGAAATTTTATTGAGAGATCATCTTATTTACTACCGTCGTTCTAGGCAAATAAGATGTAAACATGATAAACATCACATGCAATCAATATAGTGACATGATATGGCCAATATCATCTTGCTCCTTTGATCTCCATCTTAGGGTCACCATGATCATCACTGTCACCGGCACGACACCATGATCTCCATCATCATGATCTCCATCATCGTGTCTTCATGAAGTTGTCTCGTCAACTATTACTTCTACTACTATAGCTAACGTTTAGCAATAAAGTAAAGTAATTATATGGCGTTTATGATTGACACGTAGGTCATACAATAAAATAAGACAACTCCTATGGCTCTTGCCGGTTGTCATACTCATCGACATGCAAGTCATGAATCCTATTACAAGAACATGATCAATCTCATACATCACAATGCATCACATCACATTCTTTGGCCATATCACATCACAAGGCATATGCTGCAAAAACAAGTTAGACGTCCTCTAATTTGTAGTTGCAAGTTTTTACGTGGCTGCTATAGGTTACTAGAAAGAACGTTTCTTACCTACGCCAAAACCACAACATGATATGCCAATTTCTATTTACCCTTCATAAGGACCCTTTTCATCGAATCCAATCCGACTAAGGTGGGAGAGACAGACACCCGCTAGCCACCTTATGCAACAAGTGCATGTCAGGCGGTGGAACCAGTCTCACGTAAGCGTACGTGTAAAGTCGGTCCGGGCCGCTTCATCCCACAATACCGCCGAATCAAGATAAGACTAGTAGTGGTAAGCAAATTAACAAGATCGACGCCCACAACTGCTTTGTGTTCTACTCGTGCATAGATTCTATGCATAGACCTAGCTCTGATACCACTGTTGGTAGACGTAGTAGTAAATAAAAAAAATCCTACGTAACACCAAGATCTATCTATGGAGAAACCAGCAACGAGTGGGGAGAGATTGCATCTTCATACCTTTGAATATCGCTAAGAGAAAGCGTTACAAGAACGCGGTTGGTGGAGTCGTACTCGCAGCGATTCAGATCGTGGTGGATTCCAATCTCAGCGCCGAACAACGGCGCCTCCGCGTTCAACACACGTACAGCCCGATGACATCTCCTGCACCTTGATCCAGCAAGGAGGAGGGAGAGGTTGAGGGAGAGCTCCGGCAGCACGACGGCGTGGTGACGGTGGAGCTACGTGAACTCTGACAGGGCTTCGCCAAGCGCTACGGAGAACGAGGAAGGGGAAGGGTAGGGTTGCACCAAGAGAGAAAGAAGTCGTGTTTCAAATCAGCCCATACCCTTGGGTATATATAGGAGGAGGGATAGGGAGGGATGCCTTGGACCCTCCTCCAAGGAGGAGAGGTTCGGCCGAAGGTGGGGAAGAGTCCACCTCCCTAAAGGGAGGTGGATCTCCTCCTTTTAAATCCTTTAGCCCTATATCTCTTTACCCCAGCCGCATGGGCCTTTCTAGAAGGTCTTGGCCATCCCACTAAGGGCTGGCACACCTTCTATAAGGGCCCACGAAGTTCTTTGGTCGTCACACCCCTCCCGGGGGTCCTCCGGCACCCTCCCGGCACTCCCGGTACACTACCGATGAGCCCGAAAACTTTCCGGTGACCAAAACTGGACTTCCTATATATCAATCTTTACCTCCGGACCATTCCGGAGCTCCTCTTGATGTACAGGATCTCATCCGGGACTCTGAACAACTTTTGGTAATCACGTATACCATTTCCCTATAACCCTAGCATCATCGAACCTTAAGTGTGTAGACCCTACGGGTTCGGGAGACATGTAGACATGACCGAGACACCTCTTCGGTCAATAACCAATAGCGGGATCTGGATACCCATGTTGGCTCCCACATCCTCCATGATGATCTCATTGTATGAACCGCGATGTCGGTGATTCAATCATCTCGTATACAATTCCCTTTGTCTATTGGTATGATACTTGCCCGAGATTCGATCGTCGATATCTCTATACCTTGTTCAATCTCGTTACCGGCAAGTCTCTTTACTCGTTCCGTAATACATCATCCCATGACTAACTCCTTAGTCACATTGAGCTCATTATGATGATGTCTTACCGAGTGGGCCCAGAGATACCTCTCCGTCACACGGAGTGACAAATCCCAGTCTCGATTCGTGCCAACCCAACAGACACTTTTGGAGATACCCGTAGTGCACCTTTATAGCCACCCAGTTACGTTGTGACGTTTGGCACACCCAAAGCATTCCTACGGTATCCAGGAGTTGCACAATCTCATGGTCTAAGGAAACGATACTTGACATTGAAAAGCTTTAGCAAACGAACTACACGATCTTGTGATATGCTTAGGATTGGGTCTTGTCCATCACATCATTGTCCTAATGATGTGATACCATTATCAACGACATCCAATGTCCATGGTCATGAAACCGTGACCATCTATTGATCAACGAGCTAGTCAACTAGAGGCTCACTAGGGACATGTTGCGGTCTATGTATTCACACATGTATTACGGTTTCTGGTTAACACAATTATAGCATGAACAATAGACAATTATCATGAAATAGGAAATACAATAATAACCATTTTATTATTGCCTCTAGAGCATATTTCCAACAGATGAATCATATGGAGTTTCCCCCTCTCTATCTTCTTGTGATGAATTGTCTTTTCCCTTTGAAGTTTTATTATCGGATTGAGTCTTTAAGGATTTGAGAACACTTGATGTATGTCTTGCGATGGGATATCCGTGGTGACAATGGGATGTTCTATTGATTCACTTGATGTATGTTTTGGTGATCAACTTGTGGGTTCCGTGACCTTGGGAATCTATGCATAGGGTTGGCACATGTTTTCGTCTTGAATCTCCAGTAGGAACTTTAGGGCACTCTTTGAAGTTCTTTGTGTTGGATTGAACATGATGAATTTTAAATTGTGTGATGCATATCGTATAATCAAGACCATGGGTACTTGTGGTGATATTGGAGTATCTAGGTGACATTAGGGTTTTGGTTGATGTGTATCCTAGGGTGTTATTTTAGTACGAACTCTAGGGTTGTTCGTGACACTTATAGGGATAGCTCATAAGATTGACCGGAAAAGATAAATTTGAGGTGGTTTCATACCCTACAATAATTTTTTCGTTAGTTCTCCGCTATTTGTGACTTTGGAATGAAATCTTTGTCGCATGAGAGGTATTTACATATGATTCAACTATGTGAGTATTGTTGAGAGAAATTGCACTGGTGAAAGTATGAACCTAGGCCTTGTTTGCAAGCATTGCAATACCATTTGTGCTCACTTTTGTTACTTTTTACCTTGCTGTTTTTATATTTTCATACTACAAAAATCTGTATCTACCGTCCATATTACTCTTGTATCACCATCTCTTCACCGAACTAGTGTACCTATACAATTTAGCATTGTATTGGGGGTGTTGGGGACACAAGAGACTCTTTGTTATTTGGTTGCAGGGTTGTTTGAGAGAGACCATATTCATCCTACACCTCCCACGGATTGATAAACCTTAGGTCATCCACTTGAGGGAAAATCGCTACTATCCTACAAAACTCTGTGCTTGGAGGCCCAACACGAGTTTACAAGAATAAGGTTGTGTAGTAGACATCAAAGGTATATCAATAGGAGATTTCAGTGATTGTTTTCCAGAAAGCTAATTTTTCCCTCATAAGTACATAATAGTCAAATTTTAATTTGTCTTGCTACAGTTAAATATATATGGTTGAATGGGGCACTCCAATTCCAACCTATCACATCATTAAGTTTCCCACTCAAATTTCATTAAGGTGTATCATCTGTCAAGATCATCCAACAACTGTAACTGTCTACCTGCCTAAAGTTGTCCATAATCGGGTCATAGCTAATCATGATTAGTTTTATTACTCTACAGAGTTTAGAATGCACTATGTCCAAATTTCACAATTTTCAAGCCCGTTTATCGTATTTGGTCCCATTTTATGTACTTTGTAGTTCATGTGTACTTATAATTCAGGTTAGAACGTTCTGTACATGAAAAGGCATTCAAAAAGGAATCAAAAAATCGTCATTGTGTCATTGAATAAGTTTTCATGTATTTTGTAGGAAACTAATACAAGTTTAAAGGATATGTGTGGGAAGAGGCAACCAGAGATGTGTCGATTATTTGTTTTGTAACTCTAAAAAAATGGAAAACATGCATGAAGAACATGTTATCTCGTATGGTGCCCGGGCATGATGACCTCAATATGATTCAGTAAAAAGGAGGTATGGATAATGTTGTGATAGACACTCTTCAACCGGACCATCACCTATGGAGTTTCATGGTTCGGGAGCGAAAATTGCCATATTTTCAAGGGGAACCCATATTTTTCCTTGGTCCTTTGAACTAGATTTATTTGACATGATCAACATGCCCACTAGAATGCACAATGTCCAAATTTCACAATGTTCATGCTCGTTTATCGTATTTGGTCCCTTTTGTGTACTTTCTAGGTCCTTTGTGCTTATAATTCAGGTTAGAATGTTTTGCATTTGAAAAGGCATTCAAAAAGGACTAGAAAATTTGCAATTATGTCGTTCAATACGTTTTCATGTATTTAATAGGAAATTAATACAGTTATAAAGGATATATATGTGTGGGAAGAGGCAACCATAGATGTGTCATTTATTTATTTTGTAACTCGAGAAAAATGGAAAATATGCTTGAAGAACATGTTATCTCTTGTGGTGCCCAGGCATGACCTCAATATGATTCGGTAAAATTTTGAGGAGGTGTGGATAATGTCGTGATAGACACTCTTCATAAACCGGACCATCACCTATGGAGTTTCATGGTCCGGAAGCGAAAATCACCATCTTTTCAAGGGAAACCCATATTTTTCCTTGGTACTTTCAACTAGATTTATTTTATACAATCAACATGCCCACTAGAATGCACCATGTCCAAATTTCACAATATTCATGCTCGTTCATTCTATTTGGTCCCTTTTGTACACTTTCTAGGTCATTTGTGCTTATAATTCAGGTTAGAACGTTCTGTGCATGAAAATGCGTTCAAAAAGGACATGAAAAATTCGTAATTGTGTCGTTAGATAAGTTTTCACATGTTTTGTAGGAAACAAATACATTTTTAAAGGATATGCGTGGGAAGAGGCAACCGGAGATGTGTCGTTTACTTATTTTGTATCTCTAGAAAAATGGAAAACGTGCTTGAAGAACATGTTATCTCGTGTGGTCTCCGGGCATGACCACAATATGATTCAGTAAAAATTTGAGGAGGTATGGATAATGTCATGATAGACACTCTTATTAAAATGGATCATCACCTACGGAGTTTCATGGTTGTGGGAGCAAAATCGCCATGTTTTCAAGGGGAACCCATATTTTCTTGGTCCTTTCAACTTGATTTAGTTTCTACGATCAACATACCCACTAGAATGCACCATGTCCAAAATTCACAATTTTCAGGCTCATTTATCGTATTTAGTCCTTTTGTGTGTATTTTCTAGGCATTTAATGTTTTTAATACATCTTTAATGGCAAACATTTTCTTACAACAAACCATTTTCAAAGCGTCCGATGGCACGAGAGAGAGAAGACTTGAATTTTTTCTGACGCGGGATCACCAATTTTCTCTTTGATCGCACATGGGTATTTGATGCACTTTGTCTGTGTTGTGTGTTCCCCCCGTAAGGTTCGAGCTTCGCCGCCAAATTTTTAATAGGCGCATGATTTCAGTAGGTATTCCTCCCACCCCATATCAACCCATAACATTTCCTCCTATCCCCCATCGCCCCCTCTCCCCCCGCTCTAACCGCAGCCCAAACTGCTGCCGCCGCCACAACCAAATCTACGTTCTGTACCAGTCTCGCTCATCGATCTAGTGAGGTAACCTACGATCTCCATCTCTGCCTCGGCCTGATAGCTCAGATGGAGCATGCGAACTACCCTCACGCATCCACATCCCCACCCCCTATCATCGAGTATCCCCGCGTAAGCCCAACCGCATATCATGCGGAGGAGCTAGTCATGGTGGTCGATGACGTGATGAACGCTATGCGTGCCGACCTAGAGGAACACCTCGCCACCGATGCTGCCAACGTGGTGAGGGCTCTAGCCTTGATGAAATCACCAAGCAACTATCCCCCGGGACCTACCAGGTATGAACTGTCTAGTTCATTTTTATGAATAGTAGTATAGTTGTTTAACCGTGTCAATTTCAGTTTCAACAATACACGTTTAGATTGCCATGTTAGGTTTTCGTTGTTCATTTCAGTTATGCGTAGTGTGTTGTTCAAGTATGAACTATCCAGTTCAATTTTACCAATAGCAGTTACAAACTTACAATGCCTATGCTAGGTTGTTGTTAAGCATGCTGTAGTGAACAGTTATATCCATTATTTATGTTGTCCATTCGGTACCGTGCTACTCTTTGCAAAGAAGATATCACTTGAGATGATGTCCTTCAATTATCATTATATATTTTGGTGCATGTTAACCCTATTGTAGTTGACACGCCTTTCCTTGTACCTACGTAGTTCCATAATGAACGACGTTGTTGTTTACCATCGAGGTTAGTCACATCCCAATATCTTATAGTATGTTACATCATTTGTTCAGTTGCAGTTTAGCTTCTAACATTTACTTGTTGCTTGTAGGTACATATGTTAGCAGTACTGATCCATGCTGCAACCAGAAGGAACACCTAGCTACCGAATTTGTGCGGGCTCTAGCCGAGTTGAAGTACCCCATCAACTACCCCTCGGGATTTAGCAAGTATGAATTGGCATGTGATGTTTAAATGTGTCAATTTTGGTTTCACTGGTACAAGTTTTAATGACTATGTAAGGTTGTCTGAACTCTAAAGATAACACATCAAGTTTAATTTCACCAATACCCGTCCCTTTGTTACCGCGCTACTCCTCGCAATGAAAATATCATCGGAGATATTGTCGTTTAGTTAACATTTGCTATTTTTGGTGGATGCTAACCCTGTTGTATTTGACACGCCTTTCTATGTGCTTATGTATGGCTATGATGCGTGATGTTGTTGTTTACCATCGAGGTTAGTCACCTCCCAATTTCTTATAATATTTTACATCATCTGTGCAATTGCAACTTGTGTTCTAACATTGATTTGTTGCTTGTAGGTACATATATCAGCGGTACTGATTCACGCTTCGACCCCCTTTGCATATGGGGCAATGTGATAACCATGAACAAGCATCAAGTGAGGAAACTAAGAAAAATTGTTAGGCAGAAGAGACATCTGGTTGGAATTAAACTCTTCATTTATACTTTATCCAAGACATGATTGAGCTTTCGGATGGTAAGTAATATGTTTCCTTCTTTTCTAGCCCAGAACAAGTTACTCTATTAGACATGAATACTTGAAAGTTGTCTCTATTCAGTGGTTTACAAAGGTATTTACTCAAGATTACCTAGCAAACTACCTGACCGATGTGGAGGAAACGAAGGTTATAGTATATAATTCATGCTACCATGATAATGGTCTAGAAGTCTTCCTGAAGGCGGTGAAGGATGGACGGGCGATCATCACAAGGGGTTGGACAAAAGTTGTGCGCGCCTTTGGCATGGAGGAGGGCACATTATGGGTATTCCGCTTCTTCAACAGCATCGGCGGCCAAAAGCATTTACAATTGTCTCTTCACCTTTACCGCCTCTAGTACTATATATTGTGGTTCATCATATTTAATCTTCTACCGAACTATGTAACCATGGAACATGTACTGAGCTTTTGATTTATGCATTGGATGTTGAACCATTTTAATCAGGGTATGTATTGATGGATGTGAAATCCACATTTCATAATAAAAAATTGAAATTTCCAAATCTAATAATAAATTAACGAAAATAAGCTATTAGGTACTAAATTACAGTGCACACAGCTAGAACGATTAAACCGTGTGCGATGGTGTCATATGTCAGACACGATTGTTTGAATAATAGTGTGTGTGATTATTAGCTTTACAACACCCGGTCGCATATTTTGCGCATGTGGGATGAGCACACTATCACACACGCGTTTGCATGCCGTAACCGTGTGTGCTTGTCGTTAATAGCACAAATGTTTATGAACCTATGTGTGTGTGTAATGTAGGACGATCAAGAGACGGTTGACATGGGTTTCACGTGTGCGATCCAAAAAGGTATCGCACACGAATATGTCTATGCCATCGTCTCGGATGTGTGCTTGACCACAAACTTAACATCAAAGTGTGGCGTGTTGTATAGGCTACGACTTCGCATATGTTTACATTAAGTGAATCGTCAGCAGGCGCTCGCACCATCGTAGAATATGTTTCGATGTCGTGTGGGATAACCCCACCCCAATCGCCCACACATGCAAGGCGACGGTTCGGAACTACGTCACGGAAAGGGGATAAAACCCATTTGTATAGCACCTAACGGTACAAGTGTGTATTCACCTCAATTTTATTGAAATGGTAAATGACCCTATTTGCAAGAATGAATTTTCCAATATTATTCCTAAAAGTATTGCCGTTGAAAGTCTGCATGCTAAATCCTTGAGGAATTCTAGTTGTATGATTGTGGAGTTGAAAACTAAAGATGACAACACTTGAATCTATGCATTATGCCTAGCTAGGGGCGTAAAACGATAGCGCTTGTTGGGAGGCAACCCAATGAATAAAATTTATTTTTACCTTTTTCTTTTTGTTCTTGGGTGTTTACACAATTATGCTACTGTTATGATAGTGTTTTTTATGTTTTAATTAGTGTTTGTGCCAAGTAAATCCTTTAGGATCATGTTGGTGATAGTTGATTTGATCTTGTTGAAAAACAAAAACTTTTGCGTCCAGTCAAAGAATTTTAAAAAAATCACACAAGTGACAAAAAAATCTGAATTTTTTACACAATATTTATATACAAATTTCTAACATTGCCCTAACTTTTTAGAATGTTTGGAGTTTCAAAAGTATGGTCAGAGTACAGATTACTACAGACTGTTCTGGTTTTGACAGATTCTGTTTTCGTTGCATTGTGTGCTTATTTTGATGTATCTATTGTTTGTATTGGAGGGTATAAGCCATGGTAAATTTATAATACAGTAAATATAAATCAATAAAAAATATGAATGTGTTTGCAAGAGTACTTAGAGTGGTGATTTGCTTTATTATACTAACGGATCTCACGAATATTTTGTTAAGTTTTGTGTGATTGAAGTATTCAAGTTTTGGCTGAGATCATGATAGATGAAGGAATAAGGAGTGAAAATAGCCTAAGATTGGGGATGCTATGGCATGGCAAGATAATATCAAAAGAGAAACAAGCAACTAAGCTTGGGGATGCCCCAAGTGGCATCCCCTCTTTCTTCTAACGACCATTGGTATTTTACTTGGAACTATATTTTTATTCGTCACATATCATGAGTTTTGCTTGGAGAGTCTTGTATTATATGAGTCTTTGATTGGTTTGCTTTTTAGTTTGTCACAAGTATCCTTTCTGGACACACCTATTTGAGAGAGCCAAAATTATGATATGATTTGTTAGAATTGCTTTATATGCTTCACTTAAATTTTTTGAGCTATGGAATTGCTCTAGTGCTTCACTTATATCTTTTTGAGCACAACGTGCTTTAAATTTTTGAAGAAATACTCTCATGATTAACTTGGATTAATTTGAGAGTTAGTAAATTTTGAAGAAATTCTCTCATGCCTCGGTTATATTATTTTGAGAGATGAAATTTTTGTGCTCATGTTCTTCACTTAAATTTCTTTGAGCTTGTCAAAAGCAATGTCAATATATGAAACTAGTCCCAAAGTGATAGATATTCAAGAGGGATATAATAAATACTTTAATGAAAATCATTGGACAAATTAAACTTGATTCCTTGTAATAGTTTTGAGACATGATGATAGTAATATGTGAGTTATGTTGGTGAGTAATTATACTTTAGTAAGAATATTGGTGTCAAGGTTTGTGGTTACCTATGCAAGCACGAAACTTAATAGTTATACAATGCCATTACATCCTACTTATGGTGCATCATTCGGTGTTAGTTATGCTTAATGCCCATTTATGAGGATTTTCGTTTCTTGGTTGGTTGCTTCTAAATCTATTTGATAGCCTTCACTTGTACTAAGTAGAAATATTGTGCATCCAAAATCCTTAAACCCAGTTTTCTTCCATATGAGTCCACCATACCTACCTATATGCGGTACTTCCGTGCCGTTCCAAGCAAATTTGTATGTGCCATCTCTAATTTTCAAAATGAATTTCCTTTTTGTGTGCTCGTACCGCTCATGAAGCGGAAGGGGATGACCGATATTTTTCCATGCTAGATGTGCTATTCTCATGAGTGTTTATTCACTTGTCATTGCACGAGAGTATGGCGGTAATAGGGATGCCCAGTCACGAAATGTAAAAGAAATTTACTTTATGTTGTGAAATGGTAAATTCATTGGAAAGTGTTGGTATGGAAGGCAACCGTGGATTTAGCTAGCCATGGATTGTGAAAGAATGGTGGAAAAAGGAATAAACTTTATTTTCTGTTTGGGAACTGCTTATGATATATCTAGCATGGAAAGGTATTGAAAAATCTCGGTCATTTTTGTTGACAGGAAAGGCATGCAACCCAAAATATTTTTCTCTCTCAATTTAAACCTTGATCTCTAGCGCCTCTACAAATCCCTACTTCCCTCTGCGAAGGGCCTATCTATTTACTTTATGCAATTTTTACTTTTATTTGAGTCTCCGTCTTATGTTATAAAGCACCAACTAGGGGGCACTATGATCGTACTTGTGCATTGGGTGTAGCTAATATTTGAGTGTGTTTCATGAATGGATCAATGATTGGGCATGATGGGTAGGGATAGCTTTCTTTAGTGTTGATATTTTGAAAGACATGGTTGCTTGTTGGTATGCTTGAGAATTGAAGACTTCATGTCAAAACTAGACTATTGCTTTGAACCATTTAAATGTCCAAATGTCCATGCTACAAAAGAAAAGAATATGTGATGAACAAGTTAGGCAGCATTCCACATCAAAAAAATTGTTTTTATCATTTACCTACTCGAGGACAAGCAGGAATTAAGCTTGGGGATGCTGATATAATACCAACGTATCTATAATTATTTTTTATTGTTCCATGCTGTTATATTATCATTCTTGGATTTTTTACAATCATTTTATAGAACCATTATATCATTTTTTGGGACAAACCTATTGACACAGTGCCAAGTGCCAATTATTGTTTTTGCTTGTTTTTTACTTCACACAATATCACTACCAAACGGAGTCCAATTGCCAAGAAACTTTTTGGGTTTTTTTTGGACCAGAAGACAACTTGGGAACCAAGGAAGCACCTGAGGGGAGGCCCATGGTCCCCACAAGACACAAGGGCGCTAGAGGCCCCTCGCACGACCTGGCGGGTTGTGGGGCCCACTGGACCCTCCTCCACCGCCTCTTAGCTCTATAAATACCCTAATATTCCAGAAACTCTGGAGGAGTCAGCGAAAAATAATGCCAGCCACCGCAAGTTCCAGAACCACGAGATCCAATCTAACACCATCACGAAGGGGTGCATCGTCTTCATGGGTGCATCTCCGATGATGCGTGAGTAGTCCACCATAGACCTACGGGTCCGTAGGCAGTAGCTTGATGGCTTCCTCTCTCTCTCTCTCTCTCTTTTGATTCTCAATACAATTATCTCTTGGAGATCTATTTGATGTAATGACTTTTTGTGGTGGGTTTGTTGGGACCCGATGAAGTTTGAGTTCATGATCAGTTTCTATCCATGAATATTATTTGAGTCTTCTTTGATCTCTTATATCCATGATTAATTATAGCCTCGTATTTCTTCTTTGCATATTTGGTTTCGTTGGGCCAACTAGATCGATTTTTCTTGCCATGGGAAGAGGTGCTTTGTGATGGGCTCGATCTTGCGCTGTCCTCTCCCAGTGACAGAAGGGGCAGCGAGGCATGCATGCATCATTGCTATTAAGGATAACAAGATGGGGTATATTCCAAGGAATAGATATTGCCTACATCATGTCATTGTTCTTATTGCATTAATCCGTTTCTCCATGAACTTAATACACTAGATGCATGCTGGATAGCGGTCGATGTGTGGAGTAATAGTAGTAGATGCAGAATCGTTTTGGTCTACTAATCTTAGACGTGATGCCTATATAATGATCATTGCCTTGGATATCGTCGGTATTATTTGATTTCTATCAATTGCCCAACAGTAATTTATTTACCCACCGTGTGCTATACTCATGAGAGAGGCCACTAGTGAAATCTACTGCCCAGGTCTATCTTTTAACATATTGCTTTCCGATCTATCTTTTTCCGCATTTGCTTTTAGATGTACTATTCCAAAAACCCAAAAATACCTTGCTGCACTTTTTATTTACATCTTCTATTTTTTGTTCTTGCATGGTCTATTTATCCAATATTATACAAATTGATCTATCTTTTGCCGTGGAGAGTTTGACAACCTCTTTTGCGCGTCGGGTTGCAAGTATTTGTTCTTTGTGTGCAGGTGTCGTTTACATAGTGTTGCTTGGTTCTCCTACTAGTTCTATAACCTTGGTTTCATAACTGAGGGAAATACTTACCGTAGTTGTGCTGCATCATCACTTCCTCTTTGGGGAAATATTGACGCGGTCTCAAGCCACGTCACGATGCGGTGGTCAAAACGATCGAGAGTATATATAATGAATTATTCTATGTTAGAATACATGCTCCAGAAGAAATTGGAGTCCGGATGGCACACGAGGGCCCCACCACACAATAGGCTTGTGCCTCCCCTATGGGTCCTCTTGACTCCATTTTATTTTTGTAATTTTTCTAAAATGACAAAAAAAATTGAATTTTTGGAGTCGGTTTACTTATCGTAACACATACCTACCTCTTTTCACATTTCTGGAGTGTTCCGGAAGACTTCCTTGATGTGTTCTTCCGGTGTGTTAACTTGGATAATATTTTTTCATTAATTGGTGCACCTGAAATATAATGCTTGATTATTTGCCCATTCGCCACTCTCAGGTTCTTGCCTTTGAAGTTATTGATTTTTATTGCCCCAGAGCGATAAAACCTCTTGAACAACATATGGGCCTTCCCATTTGAGAGAAGTATTCCTGCAAAAAATCTGAAACGAGAGTTGTACAAAATTACTAAGTGTCCTAAATTCAATTCTCGCTTTTGAATCCTCTTGTCATGCCATTTTTAACCTTTTCTTTAAATAGTTTGGCATTTTCATAGGCTTGTGTTCTCCATTCATCAAGTGATATAATGTCAAATAACTTCTTCTCACCGGCAAGTTTAAAATCATAATTAAGTTCTTTAATTGCCCAATAAGATTTATGTTCTAACTCAAGAGGTAAATGACAAGCCTTCCCATAAACCATTTTGTACGGATACATACCCATAGGATTTTTATAAGCAGTTCTATAAGCCCATAGTGCATCATCTAGTTTCTTAGACCAATTCTTCGTAGATCTATCAACAGTCATTTGCAGTATTAATTTTATTTCCCGATTACTCAATTCAACTTGAACACTAGACTGAGGATGATAGGGAGATGCAATTCTATGGTTAACATCATATTTAGCTAAGAGTTTACGGAAAGAACCGTGAATAAAATGTGAACAACCATCAGTCATTAAATATCTAGAGACTCTGAACCTCGGGAAAATAATATCCTTAAGCATTTTAATATAAGTGTTATGATCAGCACTACTAGCTGGAATAGCTTCTACCCACTTAGTAACGTAATCAACAACAGCTAGAATATGAGTATGCCCATTTGAGGAAGGAAAAGGTCCCATAAAGACAAAACCCCAAACATCGAATGGTTCAATAGCAAGTGAATAATTCATAGGCATTTCATGATTCTTACCAATGTTACCAACTCTTTGTCATTCATTATAAGAAAGGACATACTTACGAGCATCTTTGAAAAGAGTAGGCCAATAAAAATCAAATTGTAATACCTTGTGTGCGGTTTTGTGACCGACATGGTGTCCTCCATAAGCTTCAGAATGACACTTCCGAAGAATCTGTTCCTCTTCATGCTCAGGTATACATCATCTAATCATACCATCTACTCCTTCTTTATAAAGATGTGGGTCATCCCAAAAGCAATGGCGTAAATCATACAAGATTTTTTTGTTTTGTTGATAGGTGAAGCTAGGTGGAATGTACTTGGCAACAATATAATTAGCATAATCTGCGTACCAAGGAGCGCTATGTGAAGTATTGATAGCGGCAAGTTTCTCATCAAGAAAACTATCATCGATAGGAAGTGAGTCATCAAGAACAATTTCTATCCTAGACAAGTTATCTGCTACTGGGTTTTCAGCTCCTTTTCTATCAATAATATGTAAATCAAACTCTTGAAGTAAAAGTGCCCACCTAATGAGTCTGGGTTTAGCATCTTTCTTTTCCATAAGGTATTTAATAAAAGCATGTTCGGTGTGAATAGTTACCTTAGAATCGACAATGTAAGGTCTAAACTTATCACAAGCAAAAACAACCGCTAAAAATTCCTTTTCAGTGGTGGCATAATTACTTTGAGAAGAGTCTAGAGTCTTACTGGCATAATGAATAACATTTAACGTCTTGTCTATGCTTTGCCCTAGAACAACACCAACAACATAATCACTAGCATCACACATAATTTCAAAAGGTAGGTTCCAATCAGGTGGTTGAACATCTTTGAAATGTAGCAGGTGCATTGCATAAACCAAAAGGCATACGTCTGTAAGCATAAGTTCCAAAAGGACATTTAAAGGTAGTTTGCTCTTGATCTTCTTTTGACATGGGTATTTGAGAAAATCTAGAGTATCCATCAAGTAAGCAAAAGTGGGTGTGCTTAGATAATGTTTCTAACATTTGGTCAATAAAAGGAAAGGGGTAATGATCTTTCTTAGTAGATTTATTTAATTTTATAAAATCAATTACCATCATATAGCTAGTTACAATTCTTTGTGGAATAAGCTCATTCTTATCATTAGGGACCACAGTAATACCACTTTTCTTAGGAACTCAATGAACATGACTTAACCACCTACTATCAGCAATAGGATAGATTATACCTGCCTCTAAAAGCTTTAGTATTTCAGTTCTTACCACTTACTTAATCTTAGGATTTAAGCGATGTTGATGATCGACAACAGGTTTGGCATCTGGTTCCATATTAATCTTGTGCTGACATAGAGTGGGGCTTATGCCCTTTAGATCATCAAGAGTATATCGAATAGCAGCCCCGTGCTTCCTCAGAGTATTAAGTAATCTCCTTTCTTCATGCTCTGAAAGGTTAGCACTGATAATACAGTATCTTCTTTTCGTCAAGATAAGCATATTTCAAAGTATCAGGTAAAGTCTTTAATTCAAACATGGGATCGACCTTGGGTGGAGGAAGATCCCCTAAAATATCAATCCGTAAGTTGTGTTTAAGGATTGGTGTTTGTTGGAGGAGTATATTATCTATTTCTTTCCTTTCATTCATTTGCATATCATTCTCATGGTCTAGCAAATATTGTTCTAAAGGATCAGTAGGAGGTACGACAATAAAAGAAAGACCAATCATTTCATCTTTACTAGGCAATTCCTTATCATGTGTTTGATTAGTGAACTTGGAGAAATTAAATTCATGAGACACATCACCAAATCTTACTTTAACCTTTTTAGTAACACAATTGATTTCAGCATTAATGGTGTTCAAGAAAGGTCTACCAAATATAATGGGACAAAAATTGTCTTGTTTTGAACCAAGAGCTAACGAATCAACGGGGTACTTGAATTTCCCACATAGAACTTCAACATCTCTAACAATCCCAAGGGGCATAATAGTGTCTCGGTTTGCAAGTTTAATAGTAACATCAATATCTTCGATAGTAGAGGGTGCTATGTCATTCATAATTTATTGATATAAAGTGAACGGTCTAGTATTGAAACTAGCACCTAAGTCACACAAGCCATGATAAGAATGATCTCCAATTATAACTGAGACAACAGGCATGCCTACGACTGGTTTGTTCTTATCGAGCTCATCTCAATCATTTCTAACAGGTTTTGCAATTCTAGCAGCTTCATCACAGAGGTAGATAACCTAAACATCAACATTATCAGCTAAGAGGTCCTTAACCATAGCAACTTTCGGTTAAAGATTTATTTGTTCAGAAGGTGTAGGTGTCCTAACTTGACTTTTATTAACCAGAGTTGTTGCATTAGCATGTTCCCTAATTCTAACAGGAAAAGGAGGCTTCTCAATATAAGCAGTAGGAACAATTGGATCAACGTGGTTAACTATTACTTCTTCTTCCTTAACTTTAATAGGTTCTTCTAATGGTTTTTCAATAGGAGGATGATATTTACACCACCTATCTTTGGAAAGATCAACATGGGTAGCAAATGATTCACAGAAAGTAGCTACTATTTCATAGTCAAGACCATATTTATTGCCAAACTCATGGAATGCATTGGTTTCCATAAAAGATTTAACACAATCAAAATTAAGCTTTATACCCGACTCTTTACCTTCGCTGAGTTCCCAATCTTCAGATTTGCGTTTAATTCTCTCCAAATTATCCCATTTGAATTCAATAGTTTCATTCAAATAAGAGCCAGAAGAAGAAGAATCCAATAGTAATCGATCATCATATGAAAGTCGAGCATAAAAATTTTGTATAATCATTTCTCTTGGGAGATCATGGTTGGGGAAAGTGTGCATCATAGATTTAAGCCTCCCCCAAGCTTGAGCGATGTTTACTCCTTTGCGAGGCCACAGATTATATATATAATTCCGATCACAGTTAACTAGATGCATTGGATAAAACTTCTGATAAAATTCCATCTTCAAGTGATTTCAGTTCCATGATTCAATATTGTACCATGGCCTATACCACATCAATGCTTTTTCCTCCAAAGATAAAGGGAAAATTTTCTTCTTAACTTTATCATGAGACAAACCTGAAAGCTGAAATAATCCACAAACCTCATCGACAAATATCAAAGGAAAATCAGGATGAGTCGTACCATCATAAGGATTAGATAATAGTTTTTCAAGCATACCCGAAGGAATCTCATAATAAACTTTTTCAGTAGCTTCAGTAGGTTGATGAATAATTTCGTCAACTTCTATTCGGGGCGAAGATGCCCCAAACAAGCCACTCAAGGGGTGACTGCTCATAGTGACAAGCGATAGTAAATTTCAGTACATATAGAAAATATTTCCTTATCAATTTTCACTTACCAAAGGCGCTTCATTCCCCAGCAATGGCACCAGAAAATAGTCTTGATGACCCATAAGTATAGGGGATCAATTGTAGTCCTTTTGATAAGTAAGAGTGTCGAACCCAACGAGCAGCAGAAGGAAATGATAAGCAGTTTTCAGCAAGGTATTATCTGCAAGTGTTGTGAGTAACAATAGTAGATAGTTTTGTACCAAGGTAATTCGTAACAAGCAACAAGTGAAAATAGTAACTAAGGTGCATCAAGGTAGACCAATCATTTTGTAGCAAAGGACAGGCCGGAAAGTACTCTTATAGTAAGCAAGTGCTCCCGGGGACACATGGGAATTTCTGTCTAGTCATGTTCATCATGTTGAGTTTATTCGCGTTCTCTACTTTAATAATTTGATATGTGGGTGGACCGGTGCTAAGGTGTTGTTATTACTTGAACTAACAACCTACTTATGATTAATCCCTCTTGCAAGCATCCGCAACTACGAAAGAAGAATTAAGTTAAATCTAACCATAGCATGAAACATGTGGATCCAGATCAGCCCCTTATGAAGCAACGCATAAACTAGGGTTTAAGCTTCTATCACTCTCACAACCCATCATCTACTTGTTACTCCACATTGACTTCCATTAGGCCCATAGCATGGTGAAGTGTCATGTAGTCAATGTTCACATGACACCACTAAGAGAAGTAACAACATACATATCATCAAAATATCGAACGCATACCAACTTCACAAGATTACTTATAACAAGACTTCTCCCATGTCCTCGGGAACAATAGTAACTACTCACACATCATCAACACGTTCAAGATCATAGGTGTAATAATAATGATTAAAGATCTAAACATAATCTCTTCCACCAAATAATCCAACAAGCATCAACTACGAGATGAAATCAACAGAACTAGCAACCCACAGGTACCAATCTGAGGTTTTGGGACAAATATTGAATACAAGAGATGAACTAGGGTTGGAGATGAGATGGTGTTGGTGAAGAGGTTGATGAAGATTGGTCCTCCCACGAAGGAGGGAGTGTTGGTGATGATGATGGCTTTGATCTCCCCCTCCCGGAGAGGGATTTCCCCGGCAGAATCTGACTGCCGGAGTGCAAAAGGGCCTCTGCCCAGGTTTCTTCCTCGAGACGACGGTGCTTCACCCCTAAAGGTTTTTTATGATTTTTTTAAAGGGTAAAACACATCATATAGGAGAAGAGGGGCATCGGAGGGCCAGCTGGGGGCCCACCACACAATAGGGTGCGCCCTATTGGCTTGTTCCTAGCTGACAACCCCTCTCCGGTAAAAATTTTATCTAGAAATTTTTAAATATTCCAAAAAATATTCTCCGTAAATTTTTTAGGTCATTCTGAAACTGGTGTTTTTTCTGCCTTTTTCTCGGTTTTCCGGTCCAGAATTCCAGTTTCCGATATTTTCCTCCTTGTGATGTACCTTGCACATTCAGAGAGGATAAGACATAAGAATTGTATGATAATGTGGAATAATGGACAAAAATAAGGTAGGTAGTAGTAAGAAATCATGATGCAAAATGGATGTATCACTCCTTAACACAGACTTGGCAACCACTTCGGTATCACCAAAAGTGGCCACTCGGTCTCACCGAGACTGTTCTTAGTTGCCCTAAAAACAAAATCGGTAGAACCGATTCTTAAGAATTGGTGTCACCGAGATGCAGATTGCAGATGGTTAAACCTAAAAATTCGTCGTTGTCCAATCTAATGGAGTTTTTGGTGGAATGAATAAGTGCATACTTTGGTAAGAAGATGGAATTGATCAATCTGCACAATATTCGGAAGAGGAGTGCAAAAATATGAGGCGTCACTCTAACTTGGCGATGACCTCCTACAGCAGCGGCAGCAGGGATGAATGCGGTCGACAGCGAAGAATCCATGTGGCGCAAATGCGCGGGAGCAAGGGCGAAGTCCGGATACATGAGCGGCAGCTAGGGTTTGTGTAGGATCGAAAGTAGGTCTAGAGGGGGGTGATTAGACTACTTGACCAAATAAAAATCTACTTTTTCCCAATTTGAAGTGTTGGCAGATTTTGGCAATTGTAGCAAGTCAACTATACCCCACACATGCATGTCTATGAGTATAGCAGCGAAAAGTGAAGATAATCATGAATAGTAAATGAAGGGTAGGAAGATCAAACGCAATTTGTTGACACGATGATTTTCTCGTGGTTCTGATAGGTAGTGCTACCGTACGTCCACGTTCATGGAGTATTCAACCCACAGAGGGTAACAGTCGCGAGAGTCCATGAAGGGCTCTACCCATGGAGGGTTCCACGAAGAAGCAACCTTGACTATACCATGATGGCATACATCCACGGAGGACTAGCCTTACTCGGGGTAGATCTTAATGAAGTAGGCGACCTCCTTGCCCTTACAAACTTCTTGGTTCACTCCACAACACAAAGTAGGAGGCTCCCAAGTGACACCTAACTAAACTAGGAGGCACCACCCTCCAAAAGGTAATAGGCTCGATAATGTCGATGAACTCCATGCTCTTGTGCTTCAAGATGATAGACTCCTCAACACACAATCACTCACAGATTTGGCTTTGGTGAAAGAGATTGATTTGGTGGAAAGCAACTTGGGGGGATAGACATCAAGATTCATATGGTTGGAATGGAATGGCATGATCTCAACACATGAGTAGGTGGCTCTCTCTCAAAAAATCAGTTGGTACGAGTGGGGATCTGTTTTGAGTCCTTCTCTTGCGAGTGAGTGGTGGTGGAGGGTTTATATATAGGCATCTCAAAAAATCCAACATTACACCTAAAAAGTCAAACTCGGTGAAATCGATGTGTTAATCTCGGTTGTACCGAGTTGCCTCTAAGTTAGCCATTTTTAAATCTTGGTGTGATCGATACATATTTATCGGTTGTACCGAAATGGTGGAAAACGGCCAGAATGGCAAGACTCAATGACACCGAAGCAAAAACTCGGAATTTCCGATTTTGTGCAACGGGCATTAGTAGGTTTGCCACCCGAACTCGGTTGTACTGAAAATCTAGGGTTTGGCTTGGCTTAGTATGAGTTTGGGAATCGGTTGCACCGAGTGGGAGTTGTTGGTTGCACCAATTTTGAATATTTTGTTTGGACAGACTTTTGTGGAGGATCTTGTGGATGTTTTTGGTGACTAACACTTGTGCACGTGTGAGCATTTCGTTCACAAATAGTACCTTACCCCATTTTAATATTATTGGCTTTCCTATGACTCAAAGTGATTTCTCACAAAGTAAAATGTAGAGTCTTCTTGCTTGAAGCTTTGCAAATCCATTTTCTTGTATCCAAGAGTATCTCCACAATCCTTTTGCCAACCCATCATTGAAACTTTCCTGAAATATGCTTAGTGGAAACATTAGTTCAATGACATATATGTTGTTATTAATTACCAAAACCACCAAGGGGGTAAATGTGCTTCCAATCTCCCCCTTTTTGGTAATTGATGACAACATATAGATCAAAGCTTCAACATATGATATAATCAATGAATATAATCGTCGCTTTTAGAAGTATGTGATAAGCAAGAGCTCCCCTAAATTTGTGCATTATTTTTTATTTGCGTCTGAATGCAAATGCATAATCGATTAGGTACATGAGGCACTTCTTCCATGTCACATACATCTTGGTGGTGTGCGAGAATAATAAGAGTGAATGTCATAGCACAAGACAATCAAGCAAAGTGAATGATCATCTCATAAACATCAAAAGGGTAGGAAAATGGTAGAAACACACATAAAGCGTATGATCAAAAACAAACGAAGTTTAACATCCAACACAAAAGATCAATTGTTTTTGAAAAGCGATAAAAACCAAATGCTCTCTCACTCGAAGCCTAAAGATCTATATACAACTTCTCCCCCTTTGGCAACAAGTTACCAAAAAGTTGAAAGAGATATAGCTAAACGTTCTTCTAGGGTTGATATCCTCTGGTAGCTGATGAAGGAGTCGAGAGAACCGCGTCGATGAAGACCACTGCTGATGGCATGGATGGTGTCGGTGTAGCAACTAGAGGTACTGGAGCTGATGGAGCTGGTGGAGCTGATGTGACTGTAGCTGGTGTAGACAATGAAGGTCTCATCTTCGGAGCTGGCACTGTAGGTGTCCTGGCCTGAGTCCTAAACTCAGCAGTCGCCCCGACAGGTTCACTATCCTCATCATCATCAGAATTAGACTCTGAAGAGGTGCGACGGATAGGAGCTTCATCTAATTCCTTCTTGAGCTCATTCATGGTCTTGGTCAGCCCATCCACCTTGTGATTGAGGGTCTTGATCCTAGTCTCAAAGATTCGCACAAGACTGTTCTGATTCTCCAGTATGCCCTTGATATCTTTATTCATGTCCATGACTATAGAGATCAATAGATCCATTTGCTCGTTCCAGGATCTGGGGACTTGAGCACTAGTAGCTCTAGCTTCCTCTGCTTTTGCCTATGCAGCAACTGATATGGGATGATCTGGATCCATCACCACAACATTGTCCTCAAGTTCTGGCTGTAGGGGTAGGTGTGGCCTGTCGAGAGCAAATATGTGTTTCTCCATATTGGAGTTGATGAGCATCTGAATGTAGGGTGCATAGCAGCATGAGCGCTTCTGGTCAGCAGCAACCCTCTTCACTATCTCCACAATCAGATCCATCACTCTGAATCTCTGATGTTGGTCTATGTGAAGCAGTAGGTTGATGGAGTAGCCTCGGATCATCTTCTCGTCACCTGACTTAGGCATCAAGGTATGCCTCGGAATAGTGTTGATGGTACGGAGACCTGCTTGGAGGTAGTAGACGGATCCTAGCTTATGTGAATGCACATAATCAACAAGGATGGCAGTGCACATGTCATTCGTATCATTGTGATTCATCTTGGACTCTGAGTACACATAGATGTCACCATCCCACACCTCTGGGACTCCTAAGATGGTAGCCCAATCATCAATAGTAGATTCATATCTTGCTCCTTCAGTCATCCACACAATCCTACCATCTCCATAGAAGTGAGCAGTGGAGTAGAATTGCATGATCATCTCATCATTCCATGCAGTGAATTCTCTACCAACAAACTCATCCAAGCCAATGCAGTGGAAGTTATCTCGCACGCTTGGGAAATAGTCTTTGTTCTTCTAAATGTACTTCCAATCAACATATCTCATGTCGCTCACAGCAGGGCTCTTGTCAAGCAACACAATCTCATAGAAATCTTGTTGCTCCTTGGTATAAAACATGTAGTCCACAGTTGTTTTCCTTCTCTAAGAATAAGGATCAATGGCTCTCCACTCTCCCAGACTTGCATCCTTCTTCTTCTTCATATCTTCAGTAACTAAGTGGCTGGCATTATGCTCTGGAAGGTGTGGTCTAATCTTCATCAAAGCAGACATGGCTTCCTCCTCGGCATCTCTGGAGGTAGATCCCTTGTTCTTCTCAGAAGCTAGAATCTGTCTGGATGTCCTCTTGGTCTTGGGAGTAGTAGGCTAATCAGGAGCAGCTGGCTTGCTCTTGGATGGAGCTTGCTTGGGCATAGCATTAGCCAAAATCTTCTGCTGCTTCTTCTTGGGAGGAGCCTTGGCAGCTGGCTCTTCCTCCTCTTCAGCCTCACTGTTTGCAGGAGAGGGTATCCTTCTCATGGTAGATAGCTTACCAGTGACATGAACAATGGTTTTCCTCACCCTCTTTTTCTTCTCTGCACCCTTCTTGGGCAATGACCTCTTTGGGGGCTCAATGGTCATGGTAGCCCTAGCACTCCCAGGTGCTCTCATAGCCTCATAACTAGCATATACCTTGCTGACAACTCTCTTGGCAGAGGTGGCTTCATTTGCAGATTTTCTCGCAACCTTCTCTTGCTTCTTGTCAAGAACCTCTTCTGGCACAAAATCTGAATCCTCCTCATCTGAATTCAGCCTCTTCCTGGTACTAGTAGCAGCCTTGGGCAACCCATGAGAGTTGGGGTTGCCTAGATCTGAGAATGAGCTAGGCTCAAGACTAGTGCCTGGATCAGCATCCACACTGGGTTCCCTCTGATCATTCTGACTGTCCTCTGAAGCAAACATCTCTCACCCTGTGAATAGAGTATAGTAGAGTACAAGGGTTGAGTCATCACAAAATGCAGCTATTTTCAAAAGTTTGAACAGAGAAATCCTTAGATATAGTCCTCAGCAAAAAGGGATTTCGGTGTCACCGGGTCAAAAGTTTCGGTACTACCAAGACACACAGTACTCTCAATAGAAACTTGGCAGCAAATTCAGTGAGACCGAAAATCGCCACTCGGTTTCATCGAGACTGTCCTTAGTAGCACAAAAACAAAATCGGTAGAACCAATTTTTCTGACTCAGTGTCACCAAGATTCGGTTTTGCGGACAACTAAACCTAAAAACTCATCATTCGCTAATCTATTGAGTTCTTCTAGAGGATAGGGAGGATGCAATGGGTGGATTATTGATAAGATTAACTTCAGTACGGAAGAATCGGACGGGGAGCGCAAGGAGGGCCGAATCCATACCCTATCTTGGTGATGGATCCGCTACGACAACGACGGCAACGAAGATGCCCGTTGACGGCGAGGACTCCCAACGGTGGAGACGCACAGGGAGGCAAAGGTAACGACCAGGGGTCACGGTTCGGTAGCGTACGATTTTGGAGGAGGCTGCGTTTGAAGAAATTTTCCAAAGTCGGGTCCTGATACGTCTCCAACGTATCTATAATTTTTTATGATGGCATGCTATTATATTATCTGTTTTGGATGTTTTATATGCATTAATATGCTATTATATATTATATTTGGGACTAACTTATTAATCTAGAGCCTAGTGTCAGTTTTTGTTTTTTCCTTGTTTTTGAGTTTTGCAGATATGGAATATTAAACGGAGTCCAAACGGAATAAAATCTTCGGAAGGAATTTTTTTGGAAGGAAACAAGTCATCCAAGCTTGGAGTGCATGGCAGGGGAGGTGCCATGAAGCCACGCAAATACTTTTATGTCGCCAAAAGCCTCCGTTCCCGAGAGATCCAATCTTGGAGCCTTTTGTGGTAATCTACCAGAGGGGGTTTCGATCACCAAGGACATCTAGATCAACTCCATTGCCCCTCCGATGATGCGTGAGTAGTCCACCATAGACCTATGGGTCCATATCTAGTAGCTAGATGGCTTCTTCTCTCTCTTTGATCTTCAATACCATGTTCTTCATGATCTTCATGGAGATCTATCCGATGTAACCCTCTTTTGTGGTGTGTTTGTCAAGATCCGATGAATTGTGAGTTTATGTTCAGATTATCCATGAATCTTATTTGAATCTCCTCTAGATTCTTATTTTCATAATTTCGTATCCTTGCAAGTCTCTTCGAGTTATTGGTTCGGTTTGGCCAACTAGATTGGTATTCTTGCAATGGGAGAAGTGCTTGGTATTGGGTTCAATCTTGCGGTGTCCTCACCCAGTGACATAGTAGGGGTAGAGAGGCACGTATTTTATTGTTGCCATCAAGGGTAACAAGATGGGGTTTTCATCATATTGCTTGAGTTTATCCCTCTACATCATGTCATCTTTCTTAATGTGTTACTCTATTCTTCATGAACTTAATACTCTAGATGCAGGCAGGAGTCGTCGATGTGTGGAGTAATAGTAGTAGATGCAGAATTGTTTTGGTCTACTTGATACGGACGTGGTGCCTATATGCATGATCATTGCCTTGGATAACTACATGATTATTCTCTTTTCTATCAATTGCTTGGCAGTAATTTGTTTACCCACCATGATATTTTCCTTCGAGAGAGAAGCCTCTAGTGAAACCTATGGCCCCGGGGTCTACTTTCCATAATATACTTTTAGATCTATAAACCAAAAATACCAAAAAATACTTTGCTGCAATTTATTTACCTTTTACTTTCTGTTCTTGTTTCCATCTATATCTATCTGATCTAATCCTTGCAAATTATCATGAAGGGATTGACAACCCCTTTATAACGTTGGGTGCAAGAGTTTGATTGTTTGTGTAGGTGCATCCATTGGTGACTTGCTTGTTCCTCCTACTAGATTGATACCTTGGTTCTCAACAACTGAGAGAAATACTTATCTACTTCGTTGCATCACCCTTTCCTCTTCAAGGGAAAACCAACGCATGCTCAAGAGGTAGTAGGTCCTCTTCTTTATATACCCCTGGCTATCGGTGACACCGATTCTAAATTTTTGGTGTCACCGAGTTCCTCAAGTGTCAGCTGATAGGGAAACTCGGTGTAACCGAGAAGATGGAATCGGTGGTATCGAGATTGAAAACCAGATCAACCCTAGGCATTCGGTGAGACCGAGATTTGTGGGTTGGTTCCACCAAGATGCACTTGGGAGGTTTTAATGGTCAGTCCTTTGTCGATACGGAACTCTGAGTGCTCCTCACACAGAGAGATCGAAAAGTACTTGTTCAAATTTTGTGATGCAGCATGAATAGAATACGAGGTGAGAAAGCATAGATGGCTAGAGAGTGGTCCTAGGCATTCTTGTACATCCAATTGGCAAAAGAAAAATTGAAATCTAAATAGCGACAATTGGATGTCCTCAAATGAGTAAAGAAATGCAGACCAACATGCTCACTCAAGAAGATGTCAAATGAAATCATGGCAAACATGCACAAACATACTAGCATCTATCAAGCACTTTGGCAATGACGAAGCCATCTATATATGAGTATATTGACTTAGGAGCCAAGTAAGATTACTTGATCATAGGTCATACTCATCGTTGAAGCACAAGTGGGGTTACCACTTTTACATAAAGCATTTTAATGTTGTCACATACTATGAGATGATTTGACTCAAGTCTTAGAGTAAAGCTCCCTCTTGATGTGACCCCCCCCCATATGAGGGATAAACTAACCTTGGGTTTTGTCGATGAAGACTTTATGTAGGTGAAGTAGCGTTGGATGCTCAAAGTTGATGAAGATCACCATGAGTTGGTAGCATCCTTGTTGTTTCCTTACTCTTCTCATCTACATGGGTTAGTCCCAATACACAAGAGACAAATGCAAGGATATCTATGGACATGGAGTGCAAAGCATACATGATGATGTCCATTGATTTGTTGATTACCTTGTCCCTTGCTTACCTTTGAGGGAATGTGTGACTCCTTGAACTATTGCACAATGTTTATGTTGATTGCAACTAGTTCTTGCCAATAATGAATATGAGTGGATTTCATTGGCGGAGTCACCCCTCAAGAACTCATCTAGATCTTCTTCTTGGGGACCCACATCAAGTTGATGGGGATCCTTGGTGATGAAGTAGCACTTGTAGAAGTTGAGCTTGTAGTAGCCTTGGGAACCCACTTCACCAAAGCTTTGGATTCATCTTCATATGAGTTAATGTACTCTTGAAGCTTGTTCTTGCCCTTGAGCTTGTGGTCTTGTGGTGGAAGGTCATCTTGAGCATTTGTTACCTTGGGGAGAGTATTTTCGTACTTCTCCTTTTGAGGAACAAACTTGGTATTGGGGTATTGACCTTCTTACCATTCAACTCCATTAGCATTGAAGTACCCAATACCATTGTTCTTCCGATATCCTCCGTGCTTGCGAACAATTTCCTCAAATTGCTTACACCCGGCAAGACTCTTGTAGATACCTTTCTCTATAATCACTTTCAAAAGTTCATTTTCTTGCTCAAGTGTAACTTGGCTAAGAGAAGTGTTAATGGGATCAATAGAATTACTAGACTAAATATCATTAGATTTATCATTTTTCTTGCTGATAGTTGAAGAACCTTTCTTGCCTTTGTTACTAGTTTTCTTAGCCTTAACTTGTGGAATGAATGTAGACAAGAGAAATCATTTGGATATATAAGAGGAAGTCTTCTTTCGAAGATCATCATTGATCGCTTTAAGGAAGTCATGCTATTGAAATCAAGATACTCGGGGTGTGATACCTTGGGGCCTTTAGCCATGAAGCAACATCTTCATTTGGTGAATCAAATATGTCGTATGAGTGGGTTGTCACTAGTGCAAGTCTCGCAACACCTTCATCTTGACTATAGTCGGAGTTGGAGTGATAGCTTCTCTCAAAGTGGTTGTCAGATTTGGAGACACAAAACCATTCACCAACATGAGGTTGATGTATTCTTCTTGAGTAGCTCTTGGTGTACTTGTCCTTCTTCTCTGAGTCCTTACTTCTCCTTAAGGGTCTTCGTTCATAATGATCATCTATACTCCTTCTCTCTCTTCGAGGTGACTCATCTCTTCAGCTTCGTATTCTTGGTGACTCTTCTTTCCTTTTGTAAGGAGTCGTGCACTCATTGGAGTAGTGTCCGGGCTTCCCACAATTGTAGCAGTTTCGATCACGACTTGATGAACGCTTCTCCTCATATCTTGAGTTGGAGCTTCGATCTTTACCTCTATTCTTGTAGAACTTGTTGAATTTCTTGACCATGAGGCTTATCTCTTCATTTGTGACAAGGTTGTCGCTTAAAGTTGTGGGAGCATCAGTTGTGGCCTTCTAAGCACCGCTAGACTTGTTGTGAAGCTCTTCCTTGTCCTTGAGTATCATCTCGTGAGCAATAATCCTTCCAATCACTTCCGTTGGCTTGAGATCTTTATAGTTGGGCATCATTTGGATCAATGTGCACACGGTGTCATATCTATCATCCAAAGCTCGAAATATCTTCTTGATAATGAATTTGTCGGTCATTTCTTCGCTTCCTAAGCAGGCAATCTCATTGGTGATGAGAGCTAGCCTAGAGTACATCTCAACGACTCCTTCACCATCCTTCATCTTGAACTTGTCAAGTTGACTTTGAAGAACATCCAACTTGGATTCTCTCATGGATTCGGTACCTTCATGCATATCAACAAAGTATCCCAAATCTCTTTTGCATTCTCAAGACGGCTGATTTTGTTGAATTCTTTGGGGAATAGGCAGTTGAAGAGAATGTCACATGCTTGAGCATTGTATTGCAACATCTTCAATTCTTCCGCGGTCGCTTCATGATCCGGTTCCCTTCCATACGCAAAGAACTCGCCTTGCAAACCAACACGAACAACATGCCAAACGGTGGGGTTATGACCAAGAATATGCATTTTCATTTTGTGCTTCCAACTAGAAAAATTAGTGTCGTCAAAGTACGAACCTCTACGGTGATAATTTCCCTCACTATACGCCATACTCTCCTAGGTTGTGAAACCAATGCAATGGAGACCAAAGCTTTGATACCACTTGTAGGATCGAAAGTAGGTCTAGAGAGGGTGATTAGACTACTTAACCAAATAAAAAACTACTTTTTCCCAATTTTAAGTGTTGGAAGATTTTAGCAATAGTAGCAAGTCAAGTATACCCTACACATGCATGTCTATGAGTATAGCAGCGGAAAGTAAAGACAAGCATGAATAGTAAAGGAAGGGTAGGAAGATCAAACGCAATTTGTCGACACGATGATTTTTCCCGTGGTTCCGATAGGTGGTGCCATCGTACGTCCACGTTCATGGAGTCTTCAACTCATAGAGGGTAACGGTCGCGATAGTCCATGGAGGGCTCTACCCATGGAGGGTTCCACGAAGAAGCAACCTTGACTACACCATGACGGCCTACGTCCATGGAGGACTAGCCTTACTCGGGGTAGATCTTCACGAAGTAGGCTATCTCCTTGCCCTTACAAACTTCTTGGTTTACTCCACAATACGAAGTAGGAGGCTCCCAAGCGACACCTAACCAATCTAGGAGGCACCACCCTCCAAAAGGTAATAGGCTCGTCAACATGATAGACTCCTCGACACACAACCACTCTCTCATAGATTTGGCTTTGGTGGAAGATATTGATTGGGTGGAAAGCAAGTTGGGGAGGCTAGAGATCAAGATTCATATGGTTGGAATGGAATGGCATGATCTCAACACATGAGTACGTGGCTCTCTCTCAGAAAATCAGCTGGTGTGAGTGGGGATCTGTTCTGAGTGCTTCTCTTGCGAGTGAGTGGTGGTGGAGTATATATAGGCATCTCCAAAAATCCAACTGTTACACCTAAAAAGTCAAACTCAATGAAACTGATGTGTTAATCTCGGTTGTACCGAGTTGCCTCAAAGGTAGCAACTTTTGAATCTCAGTGAGACCGATACATACTTCTTGGTTGTACCGAAATGGTGGGCATCGTCAGAATGGCAAGACTCGATGACACCGAAGAAAAACTCAGAATTTCCGATTTTGTGCAACAGGCATCAACAGGTTTCCCACCCGAACTCGGTTGCACTGATCCAGAATTGGTTGTACGGAAAAGCTAGGGTTTGGCTTGGCTTAGTCTGAGTTTGGGAATCGGTTGCATCGAGTGGGAGTTGTTGGTTGCCCCGATTTTGAATATTTGGTCTGGACAGACTTTTGTGGAGGATCTTATGGATGTTTTTGGTGACTATCACTTGTGCACGTATGAGCATTTTGTTCATCAACAGTACCTTACCCCCTTTTAATAGTATTGGCTTTCCTATGACTCAAAGTGATTTCTCACAAAGTAAAATGTAGAGTCTTCTTGCTTGAAGCTTTGCCAATCCATTTTCTTGCATCTAGGGGTCTCTCCACAATCCTTTTACCAACCCATCATTGAACCTTTCCTGAAATATGCTTAGTGGAAACATTAGTTCAATGACATATATGTTGTTATTAATTACCAAAACCACCAAGGGAGCAAATGTGCTTTCATTTTGTGGGGATCATGACGTTTGAAGAAGTGATTTCAAAAACCGGTTCTGCCAGGTTATATACCCGTAGCTATCGGTGACACGGGTTCTAAAATATTCGTGCCACCGAGTTCCTCTACTGTCAGTTGACAGGGAAACTCGATGATGCGGAAATTATGGAATCGGTATTATCGAGATGAAAAATCTAGATCAACCCTAGGCTTCGATGGAATCGAGATTTTCGTGTTGGCTACACCGAGATGTAGTAGGGGGGTTTTCGAAGTTAGCTATCAACGAAACAAACTCCGAGTGCTCCTCACACAGAGTGTTCGAGAAGTGCTTGCTCAATTTTTTGTGATGAAGCATGAATAGAATTTGAGACGAGAAGGCATAGATAGCTAGAGGGAGGTACTTAGGCATTCTTGCATATCCAATTGGCCAAAGATAATGAAATCCAAATAACAACAATTGGATATCCTCGGATGAGAAAATATATGCATACCAACATGCTCACATAATACGATGGAAAATGAGATATGGCAAACTTGCAAAACCACTCTAGTGTCTACAAAGCACTTTGGTGATGACAGAGTCATCTATATATGAGTATATTGACTTAGGAGCCAAGTAAGAATACTTGATCATATGTCATACTCATCATTTAAGCACAAGTGCAGTTACCACTTTTACATAAAGCATTTAATGTGTTCACGCCTTTAAGAGATGCTTTAGCTCAAGTGTTAGAGTAAAGCTCCCCCTTGATGTGACATCCCCCTAAGAGGGATAAACTAACCTTAGGTTTTGTCGTAAAAGATTTCATGTAGGTGATGTAGTGGTGGACGCTCAAGGTTTATGAAGATCATCTTGAGTCGGGAGCAATCCTTGTTGTTTCGTACTCTCCTCACCTACATGGGTTAGTCCCACACAAGAGACAAATACAAGGATATATGTGGTCATGGAGTGCAAAGCATACATGATGATGTCCATGGATTCATTAATTAGCTTGTCCCTTCCTTACCTTTGAGGGAATTTGTGACTCCTTCAACTATTTCATAAGGTTGATGTTGATTGAAAATAGTCCTTGCCAAAAAAAGAGTGTGAGTGAATTTTGTTGGCAGAGTCACCCCTCAAGAACTTCTCTAGTTCTTGTTCTTTGGGATCCACATCAACTTGATTGGGATCCTTATAGTTGAAGTAGCACTTGTAGAAATTGAGCTTTTAGTAGCCTTGGGAACCCACTTGACCATGGCTTGGGATTCATCTTCGTATGAGTCAATCTCCCCTTGAATATTGTCCTTGAGCTTGTGGTCTTGTGGTGGAAGGTCATCTTGAGTTTTTGTTCCCTTGGGAAGAGTATGTTCATACTTCTCCTTTTGAGGAACAAACTTTGTCTTGGGGTATTGACCCTCTTCCCATTCAAATCTATTGGCGTTGAAGTAGCCAATGCCATGGTTCTTCCGGATTCCTCCATGCTTGCATAAAATTTCCTCGAATTGCTTACATCTGGCAAGACTTTTGTAGACACATTTTTCTATAATCCCTTTAAATAGATCATTTTCTTGCTCAAGTGTAACTTGGCTAAGAGAATACTTAATGGGATCAATAGAACTACTACAATCAATATCATTGGGTTTATCATTTTTATTGCTACTAGTTGAAGAACCTTTCTTGCCTTTGTTACTAGTTTGTTTAGCATTAACTTGTGGAATGAATGTAGACAAGAGTAGTCATTTGGCTAGATAAGAGGAAGTCTTCTTTCAAAGATCGTCATTGATAGCTGTAAGAAATTCATGCTCTTGCTCTAAATTGAGCTTCTCGAAGCATAGCTTCTCATGAGTTCTTACAAGCTCTCTATGATCTTCTAGAGTAGATTCATGGGCTAACTTAAGAGTGTTCAACTCTTTAGTTAGTCACTATTTCCATCTTATCATCATCACATGACTTATCTTGACTAATGTGATTACTATCAAGTTCATTTGACTAATATCACTAGATTTTTCAAATAGTCAGTCATCATCTCCAAGTAAGTCATCCTCATCACTATTAAAGCCAATGTATTCGGGGTGTGATACCTTGGGGCCTTTAGCCATGAAGCAACTTCCAATCCCTTCATTTGGTGAATCAAATATGTCACAGGAGTTGGAGGAAACTAGTGCAGGTCCGCCAACACCTTCATCTTGACTATAGTCGGAGTCAGAGCAATAGCTTCTCTCGAATTGGTTGTCGGATTAGGAGCCGGAAACCCATTCACCAACATGAGATTGATGTCTTCTTCTTGTGTAGCTCTGGGTGTACTTGTCCTTCTTCTTCGAGTCTATACTTCTCTGGGAGGGTCTTCGTTCATAACGATCATCTCTACTCCTTCTCTCTCTTTGAGGTGACTCATCTCTTGAGCTCTTCCTTCTAGGTGACTCTTCCCTTCTTTTGTGAGGGGTTGTGCACTCATTGGATTAGTTTCCGGGCATTCCACAATTGTAACAATTCCGGTCACGACTAGACGAACGCTTCTCTTCATATCTTGATTTTGAGTTTCTTTCTTTGCCTCTACTTTTGTAGAACTTGTTGAATTTCTTAACCATGAGGCTTATTTCTGTTGAAAATATGCCCTAGAGGCAATAATAAATTAGTTATTATCATATTTCCTTGTTCATGATAATCGTTTATTATCTATGCCATAATTGTATTGATTGGAAACTCAAATACATGTGTGTGTACATAGGCAACAATGTGTCCCTAGTATGCCTCTAGTTAACTAGTTCGTTGATCAAAGATGGTCAGGTTTCCTGGCCATAGACATGAGATGTCATTTGATAACGGGATCACGTCATTAGGAGAATGATGTGATGTACAAGACTCAAACTATAAAGATGGCATATGATCGTGTCAGTTTGTTGCTATAGTTTTTTACACGTCAAGTATCTGTTCATGTGACCATGAGATCATGCAAGCCATTGACACCGGAGGAATACCTTGTGTGTATCAAATGTTGCAACATAACTAGGTGACTATAAAGATGCTCTACAGGTATCTTTGAGGGTGTCTGTTGGGTTGGCATGGATCATGACTGGGATTTGTTACTCCCTATGACGGAGAGGTATGTCAGGGTCCACTCGTAATACAATATCACAACAAGCCTTGCAAGCAAAGTGACTAAAGTGATAGCCACAGGATCTTGTATTACGGAACGAGTGAAGAGACTTGCCGGTAACGAGATTGAACTAGGTATGGAGATACCGACGATCGAATCTCGGGCAAGTGATGTATCGAAGAACGAAGGAAACAACATACGGGATTAATTAAATCCTTGACATAGAGGTTCAACCAATAAATATATTTTTAGAATATGTAGAAACCAATATGGGCATCCAGGTCCTGCTATTGGTTGTTGACCGTGGAGGTGTCTCGGTCATGTCTACATAATTTTCGAACTCGTGGGGTCTGCACACTTAAGGTTCGGTGACGTTTCGGTATAGTAGTGTCATGCCCAAGATGCGGTCCTATACTTATTTCGGCACGAGGACCTCGACAAGGATAGAAGCGCATCTCGTCGTGTTGCAAGAATGGATATCATTACAAGTACATGTACAGAAGAGCTGGGTATATGGAATTAGCTTACACCCGCCACAAGCTACATCAGAGTCACATCAATACAACAACATAGGAAAACATCATACAGAAGAGCAGGGTCCGACTACGGACGAAAACAAACGACAAAATGACATCCATCCTTGTTATCCCAGGCTGCCGCCTAGAACCCATCCTAGATTGATGAAGAATAAGTAGAACTCCAAATCAAAAACAAACATCGCGCTCACGTCAAATCACCGCATTACCTGTACCTGCAACTATTGCTATAGTAATCTGCGAGCCATAGGGACTCAGCAATCTTATTTCCAAGGGTATCAAGACTATTAAAGCTTAATAGGTGAGGTATGGTTAAGTGGTGAGGCTGTAGCAAGTGAGTAAGCATTTATTTGAGTGGCTAACTTACGAATACAAAAATTAAAGTATGATGGTCTACGCATAACGAACGTGAACTAGTAATGATCACTAACTAATCCTGAACACCTACTTACGTCAAACATAACCTCACCGTGTTTTCTCTCGGACAAGGACTCACGAGAAGAGACGGTCACGGTTACGCACATAGTTGGTATATTTTATTAGAGTTTACTTCAAGTTTGCTATGACCGGGTGTTAAAAAAAGTATCCAAGTTTGCCACATAACCGCGGGCACGGCTTTCTAAAAGATTTAACCCTGCAGTGGTGCTCCAACTCATCCATTATAAATTAACCACACGCAGCGGGAATAACCTCGACCATGGATCTCGTGATCATCCTAGGCAATTCCAAAGGAAATCCGACACCTCGAGATAGTCCGAAGAAGATCAAAGTTTCTCACTCAAGACGTTCGAAAAAGGTAAAACAAATCCAGCAAGGCCGGGCGGCGTGTCAACGAACCCGATGGGAGCCGCGTATCTCGTTCTCAGGACACGACCAGATGAGCGCAGCATACAGTGGACTGATAGAAATCTCCCGAGTTGCCCCGGGTTGGCCCCGCACATGACTCTAGTTTGGACCAACACTCATGTGAAGCACTGGCACGTGTTGTTGATTAAGATCTTCGGGTTAATTACTCCCTATGCAGGTTTATTAATTATTAGGCAAATGTAGTACCAATGTTGGGCCTTGCTAGACGAGTTTTATCCCAAAACGAAAATCAAGGGGATTCCCATAACAACACCGAGCATGTTAGGAGCGCTCAATTATGGAACATAACACCGGTTCACAAGTAACTAGGACGACAAGAGTGGAACAAAACACCGAGCAAAAGGCCAAGCCTGTCACCCTTTACCAAGTGTATAAGTGCATTAAATTAAATAGCAACAATATTGTGATATCAAAATGTCCATGTTGTCACATGGAAACAATTGCACCTACAGCTAGAAACGTTATAAGAAGGGCTGAGCAAGCGGTAACATAACCAAACAATGGTTTGCTAGAAAGGTGGAGGGTTAGAGGCTTTTAATGGCAATGTTGGGAGGCTTGACAAACAAGTGGTAGGTAGCGAGACATTACGATAAAAACGAGACAACTAGCATGGCAATGATAGTAGTGGTATCCAGGAAAATGTGTCATCTTGCCTAAGATCCCGCTCGGAAAAAGAACGAGTCCATGAAGAAGACGAGCCAACGTAGTCGAACGAATCCTCACACTCCGAACGCTTTCGAAACTCTATCGAGAAGGAACAATCCGAAACAACAATCAATACAAGATACACCACAACATATGCATGACATGATGTGCAAACAAATATCATGCATGTCCGGTTTAATATGCAAGGCATGACAATTCACATCAAACAACTACTACACATTAAAGTGAAGCTCAATATGCAACGAGTTGCATATTGACGAAACTCCACATTCGAATTATTTAGTTCACTCCCGTTTAGGTACTCATCAATGTTAAATGTTGTTAGGCATGACAAGAGGTGAAGCATAAGTAAACTACACAACCTAGGCATATTAAATGATGTCGGAAACAACTTATGGTATTTCCAAAACGAACTCATATGCAAAATGAATTTGGTACAGATCTGTCTTAAGCATATTTTATAGTTATTAAGCATGAAAATAAAATGGACCATGTGATTCTACATGTTTTTCTAGTCAAGTTACATATGTAAAACATTTGCATCGGAGTTACGGATATTTAGTTATGCAATAAATTATTTTAGCATGGCATTTATACAAATTAATACAAACAACAGGTTTAAACATTTTTATCATGGATGGAAATTGTATATTATTAATCTACACAAAATTCTGAACCTATTTCATATACAGTTTTAGTACTATGCACGGTTATTTTGTTATTAGCATTTGAAAATGATGGCATATAATGACATGAATGAAAAGATAACAAGATGCCTTTTTCAAAACTGATGTTGGTCATAGAATTAAACTTCAGCAAGCTTATTTGTCTAGGAACTTGAAAAAACAGCTAAACAAATGTCAATTGCAATGACAGTTTTATGCGGTTTTTAACCACACTCTAGAGCATACTTTGGACGATCAAATATACAAGTAAACATGCACTAACATGACAGAACTTGGCACAAACAAATAGTAAATGCATAATGGGGTGGAAACCTATATGAACTTTTGTCTAAACGGGGAACATATGGATTGATATGAACCCACTCAAAATGATATTAAATGCTGAAAACAGGGAAAAAGAACAAACAAAAATTGGGGTGGCCGGGGATTGAACCCGAGATCCCCTGGATATTGGCACGCTGGGTTGACCACTTGAGCCGGCTTGTGATTGTGTTATGGTTAGCTCAATCTCTCTTGAAGTAATAGCAGCAGGTGTACACTAGCGATGCATCAAAATTGAAAAGGTAAAAAAAAAAGGTGCGGCCCTGGGATTTGATCACAGGTCTCCAGGGTTGGAGAGAGTAATGCGAACCAGTTGAACTAAGCATCTACTTGAGATGAAAAGGGACTTTAGACAAAGTACTCCATTCCTTGGAACAGATCTGAACCCAAAAGACCTGAAGAACAGAGGCGAACCTCTCTGTATCCACGACGGGGCATGCCCGACCCGAGCCCGACAGAAGCTTGCTTGGGCGTGGCTGGATGTGTACGTGCGCGTGAGCTGCAGGAGGAGGTCAGAGCATGAGCCCCTACCAGAAGCTCTCCTCGGCTGCGGCATGAAGCGCGGCGAGGCGGCGACTGTGTGCAGGGCGAAGCGGCGACGCGGGCGCGCAGCAGAATGAGAGACGCGAGCTGCGCGTGTGCTGACGGGGGTGCATGGGTGTGCTGACGTGCGGACGCAGCTGTGCTTGGGTGTGGCTAGCGTGCCATCCGAGCACGAGCTCAAGCTTGCTCATGGCATCTGGCCTCGGCAACAACCGACACTTGAGGAAAAGAGGAGATGGGGAGGAGCGGCTGCTCACCATGGGCTTGAGGAGAACGACGAGGAGGCCGGAGACGCAACGGAGAAGGAGAGGCGAGGCGCTGATTGGGGCGACGTCCCCGGACCCATGAAGCAGGGGAAGCAGGGAAGGTAGGCGTCGAGGACGAAGCTCCCGGGGACCTTGAGGGAGCGTGCGTTGGCGAGGAAGCCAACGGACGTCAATAAGATGATGCAGACGGCGCCGGAGGGATCTAGGTGCAGTGGATCAAGTGGAGCTCGCGCCCGAGCTCTCCCTGTTCATGGCGACGGCTATGGCGGGGAGAGGCTTACCTCGGCGGCGGGAGAGGGAGGAGAAGGGGAGAACAGATATGGGAGGAACCCTAGGGGCACCGAGATGCGTTTAAAAGGGTGCAGGGGAGCTCTACTGGCCGTCAAATCACACTAGGCGTCGACGTGGCTATGGTGGATGGGCGGCCGTACAGAGGAGGAAGAAGAACAGCGATCGATGGGAGTTGGGCTGCACGCTCGTTAGGTGGGCTGGCCTGAATAGGTAAGAGAACTGGGCCTGAGGTTACTCTCTCCTCCTCTGTTTTCTTTTTTTTCCATTTATAATAATAAACAGAAGCTACAAGAAATTCTCAGAGGTGTAGGAGTGGAATTGAACATGAGAGATAAATTTCTTGCACTCAGATAATTACTGGGGATTTGGTAAAATTGGTTTGGGGATTTTTACAGACCATAAATTCGGACAAGTTTGAATTTATTTCAAAGTTGCTTGAATTTTAAATCTGAACAAACCAAACCCAAAATGGTTGACATAATAGAGGGTGTCCCTACATGATAAATAAGATTTATGGGCACAATAGGGACATTTATTTGAGCAGTTACATTAGCTCTCAACTCAACAAAATGAATAGGGAAAGAAACAAAGTTGCACTTTGAGATATTGGATCTTGGGTGAAACCAAGTTGTAGTTGGAGCATCGGGAAAATGGAAGTGGTGCGGAGCTATATATGAAAATGCATCAGGTTTATGGAAGGATCAAAGAGAGGGAGCATGAGTTGCAATCACAATATCAAGAGAAGAAGAAAACATAACAACAATATGAACATGATGCATGATGCAAAAAAAACTAGAACAAACATCACATGGCATGCAAGTTTTGAAAAAATGATGGCAATGGAGTGTCGGTACTTTGAGATGATGCGAATGATGCAATGACGAATGCAACACACAACCACATAATGTGACGAACACGGGAATAACTCGAAGGCATTTGGAGTGTCGGTCTCGGGTTGTTACAAGTAGAGTTATGTACGGTGGTGACCGAAGGTTGTTTGGAGTCTCGGATGAGATCCTGAATGTCACGTGGAGCTCCAGAATGGTCCGGAGGTAAAGATTGATATATAGGAACTCCTATTTTGGTCACCAGAAAAGTTTCGGGTACTTCGGTAGTGTACCGGGAGTGCTGGAAGGGTATCAGGGGCCATCGGGAGGACTGTCTCGACCCAAAGGACCTCATGGTATGTGGGAGGAGCCAAATCAGTCCCTAGTTGGCTGGTCGAACCCCCACTAAGGCCCATGCGGCTAGGGGTGGGAAAAACCCAAAGGAGGAAAGGTGGAAAGGGTTTCCAAGTGGAGAGGAGGAATCCTACTCCTAGTAGGATTGGAGTAGGACTCCTCCACCTCCAATTTCAGCCAAACCTCAGGTTTGAGGCTGCCTCCTCCCCTCCCTCCCTCCTATATATACTAGAGGATTTAGAGGGGATACTCAACCCTAATTGCCACGTGCTGCCCTCTTCTTCCCTAGATCAGTTTCTCCTCTAGCTTGTTCTGCGGTGCTTAGGCGAAACCCCGCAGGATTAGTTCACCACCGCCGCCACCACACCGTTGTGCTGCCAGAGAACTCATCTACATCTCCGCCCCCTCTTGCTGGATCAAGAAGATAGAGATCGTCATCAAGTTGTATGTGTGCTGAACGCGGAGGTGTCGTCCGTTCGGCGCTAGATCGGAAGGACCGTGATCAAGATCGCGAGACGATTCGTGATTTGATCGCGGGACAGATCATGATGGGATCGCGGGACGGATCGTCTTTGGATCGTGAGATGGATCGTGATGGGATCACGAGATGCTCGGTGATTTGGATCATGAAGACGTTCGACTACATCAACTATGTTTCTTAACGCTTCTCGCTTAGCGATCTACAAGGGTATGTAGATTCACTCCCCCTCTCATAGATTCTCATCACCATGGATAGATCTTGCGTGTGTGTAGGAATTTTTTTTCTCATGCAACGTTCCCCGACAGTGGTATCAGAGCTAGGTTTATGTGTAGATGAGATCACGAGTAGAACACAAAGGAGTTTGTGGGTGTTGATGCTTAGATTGCTTCCTCCCTTGGTCGTGTTTTGATTCAGCGGTATTGTGGGATGAAGCGGCCCAGACCAACCTTACTCGTACGCTTACGAGACACCGGTTCCATCGACTGACGTGTAACTTTGTTGCACTGAGATGGTTGGCAGGTGTCTGTCTCTCCTAATCTAGTTGGATCCGATTCGACAAAGGCGGTCCTTGAGAAGGTTGAATAGCAATTTGTGTATCACTGTTGTGGTTTATGCATAGGTGAGAATTTTTCTTACTAGATACCCGTAGCAGCCACGTAAAACTTGCAACAACAATTAGAGGACGTCTTACTTGTTTTTGTAGGGTATGTTTTGATGTGATATGGCCAATTACATGATGAGATATATGTGATGTATGAGATGATCATGTTTTGTATAGAATATCACGACTTGCATGTCGATGAGTACGACAATCGGCAAGAGCCATAGGGTTGTCTTTAATTATTTTCGCCGTTTTTGCTTTACTTTATCGATATGAGTTAGCAATAGTCGTGGAAGCAACAGTCGGCGCGGCAACCCCGATGGCGAGACGTTGATGGAGACCATAGTGTCATGCCGGTGACGATGGAGATCATGTCGGTGCTTTGAAGATGAAGATCAAAAGCACAAGTTCATGGCCATATCATGTCACTTTGATTTGCATGTGATGTTAATCCTTTTATGCACCTTGTTTTGCTTAGGATGACGGTAGCATTATAAGGTGATACCTCACTTAAATTTCAATATGATTTGTGTTCTCCCCGAGTGTGCACCATTGCGAAAGTTCGTCGTGTTGAGACACCACGTGATGATCGGGTGTGATAGACTCTACGTTCACATACAACGGGTGCAAGCCAGTGTTGCATGTGCGGAACACTCGGGTTAAACTTGACGAGCCTAGCATGTACAGACATGGCCTCGGAACACAAGAGACCAAAAGGTCGAACATGAGTCATATAGTAGATATGATCAACATGAAGATGTTCACCATTTAAACCACCTCAACTCACGTGATGATCGGACTTGAGTTGGTGGATTTGGATCATGTGACACTTGAATGACCAGAGGGATGTCAATTTGAGTGGATTTTTTTAAGTAATATGATTAACTAAACTCATTATCATGAACATAATCAAAATGTCTTTGCAAATTATGTTGTAAATTACTAGCTCGCGTTGTAGCTCCCTTGGATTTTTATATGTTCCTAGAGAAATAGAGTTGAAAGATGATGGTAGCAATAATGCGTACTGGGTCCGTGATCTGAGGATTGTCCTCATTGCTGCACGGAAGGCTTATGTCCTTGATACACCGCTCAGTGTGCCACCCCCTCAAGCGTCATTTGTAGATGTTGTGAACATCTGACACGCACGTTCTAATGACTACTTGATAGTTCAGTGCATCATGCATTACGGCTTTGAATTGAGGCTCCAAAACATTTTGAACGTCACGGAACATATGAGATGTTCTAAGAGCTGAAATTGGGATCTTCGGCTCATGCCCGTGTCGATAGGTATGAGACCTCCAACAAGACTCTTTGCCTGCAATATAAAGGAGAATAGCTCAATCGGTGAGCATGTGCTCACATTGTCTGGGTACTACAATCGATTGAATCGAGTGGGAGTTGATCTTCCAAATAAGATAGTGATTGATATAGTTCTCCAAGTCACTGTCACTAAGCTACTAGAGCTTCGTGATGAACTATAAAATGCCAGGGATGGAAATAATGATCCCCAAGCCATTCATGATGTTTGACACCGTGAAGGTAGAAATCAAGAAAGAGCATCAAGTGTTGATGGTTAGTGAAACCACTAGTTTTGAGAAGGGCAAGGGTTAGGAGGGAAAGTTCATGGATGGCAAGTCAGTTGCTACTCCAGTGAAGAAACCAAAGGTTGAACCCAAATCCGAGACTAAGTACTTCTATTTTGAGGAGAACGATCGCTGAAGTGGAACAACCCTAGATACTTGGTAGATAAGAAGGCTGGCAACGTCGACAGAAGTATATTTGATATACGTGTTATTGATGTGTACCTTGCTAGTACTCCTAGTAGCACCTGGGTATTGGATACCGGTTCGGTTGCTAAATGTTAGTAACTCGAAATAAAAGCTATGGAATAAACGGAGGCTACCTAAGGGTGAGGTGACGATGAGTGTTGAAAGTGTTTCCAAGGTTGATGTGATCACCATCGCACGCTCTCCCTACCTTCGGGATTACTGATGAACCTAAATAAATATTTGGTGATTGCATTGAGCATGAACGTGATTACATCATGTTTATTGCAATATAGTTATTCATTTAAGTTAGAGAATAATGGTTATTTTGTTTACATGAATAATACCTTCAATGGTCATGCACCCAACGAGAATGGTTTATTGAATCTTGATCATAGTGATACACATGTTCATAATATTGATGCCAAAAGATGCAAAGTTAAAAAATGATAGTACCACATGCTTGTGGCACTGCCGCTAAATGTCATTGGTGTAAAGCACATGAAGAAACTCCATGTTGATGGATCTTTGGACTCTTTCAATTTCGAATCGGTTGAGATATGCGGACCATGCCTCATGGGCAAGATGACTAAGGACCCGTTTTCGGTATGATGGAGCGGGCTAGTAACTTATTGGAAATGATACGTGTTGATGTATGCGGTCCAATGAGTGTTGTAGCGTGCAGTGGATATCGTTATTTTCTTACCTTCACTGATTATTTGAGTAGATATGAGTATATTTACTTAATGAAACACTAGTCTGAAACGTTTGAAAAGTTCAAACAAATTCAAAGTGAAGTTGGAGATCATCGTGACAAGAAGATAAAGAGTCTACGATATGATCATGGAGGTGAATATCTGAGTTACCAGTTTGGTATGCAACTTAAGACAATGTGGAAGTTGTTTCACAACTCACGCCACCTGGAACATAATAGTGTGATGGTGTGTCTGAACGTCATAGTCGTGTTCTATTGGATATGGTGCATACTATGATGTCTCTTATCATTTTGCCACAGTCGTTTTGGGGTTATGCATTAGAGACAACTACATTCACTTTAAATAGGGCACCATCTAAATCCGTTGAGATGACACCGTATGAATTATGGTTTGATAGAAACCTAAGTTGTCATTTCTCAGAGTTTGGGAATGCGACACTTATGTCTGATAAGCTCGAACCCAAAGCGAAAAAGTGCAACTTCATAGGATACCCTAAGAACAGTTGGGTATACCTTCTATCTCAGATCCGAGTGCAAAGCGTTTGTTGCTAAAAATGGGTCCTTTCTCGAGAAAGAGTTTCTCTCGAAAGAATTGAGTGGGAGGAAGATAGAACCTGATGAGGTTGTTGAACCTTTGTTTCAACCAGAGAGTAGCGCAGTGCAAAAACATGTTTCTGTGGAACCTACGTTAGTTGAAGAGGAAGTTAATGATGATGATCATGAAGCTTCAGATCAAATTACAATCGAACCTCGTAGGTCGACAAGGATGCGTACTGCTACTGAGTGGTACGGCAACCCTATCTTAGAGGTCATGTTGTTGGACAGCGATGAACCTACAAACTATGGAGAAGCGATGATGGGCTCGGATTCCAACAAATGGTTAGAGGCCATGAAATCCGAGAAAGGATCCATGTATGAAAACCAAGTATGGACTTTGGTAGACTTGCCCGTTGAACGGTAGGTCGTTGAGTACAAATGGACCTTTAAGATGAAGACAGATGCTAATGGTGAATGTCACCATTTATAAAGCTCGACTTGTCGCAAAGAAGTTTTCGCCAAGTTCAAGGAATTGACTATGATGAGACTTTCTCACCGTTAGCGATGCTAAAGTCTGTTGGAATTATGTTGGTAGTTGCTGCATTTTTCAATTATGAAATCTGGTAGATGGATGTCAAAACATCGTTTCCTTAACGATTTACTTGAGGAAAGTTTGTATGTGATACAACCAGAAGGTTTTGTCAGCCCTAAGGATGCTAAAAGGTGTGCAAGCTCCAACAATCCTTCTATGGGCTGGAGCAAGCATCTCGGAGTTTTAATATACGCTTTGATGAGGTGATCAAAGTTTTTGGGTTTATACAAAGTTTACGAGAAACTTGTATTTACAAGAAAGTGAGTGGGAGCACTATAGAATTTCTGATAAGTATATGTGGTTGACATATTATTGATAGAAAATGATGTATAATTTCTGGAAAGCATAAAATGGTTGTTTTAAAAGAGATTTTCAAAGGAAGATCTGGATAAAGCTACCTGATTGTTGGGCATCAAGATCTATAGAGATAGATCAAGATGTTTGATGAGACTTTCAAATGAGTACATGCCTAGACAATATTTTGAAAGAGTTCAAAATGGATCAGTCAAAGAGGGAGTTCTTTCCCGATGGTAAGGTGTGGAGTTGAGTGAGACTCAAAGTTCGACCACGGTAGAAGAAAGAGAAAGGACGAAGGTCGTCCCCTATGCTTTATCCCTAGGCTCTATATAGTATGACATGATATGTACCGCACCTGTGTGTGCCTTGCCATGAGTTTGTCAAGGGGTACAAGAGTGATCCAGGAGTGGATCACTGGACATCGGTCAAAATTATCCTTAGTAACTAGAGGACTAAGAAAATATTTCTCGATTATGGAGGTGATAAAGAGTTCGTCGTAAAGGGTTACGTCGATGCAAGCTTTAACACCAATCCAGATGACTCTTAGTAGCAATTCGGATACGTATAGTGGAGTCGCCATTTGGAATAGCTCCAGGTGGAGCATGGTAGTGGTGTCTACAATATGACATAGAGATTTGCAAATTACACACGGTTCTGAATGTTGTAGACCCGATGACTAAAACCTCTTTCACATGCAAAACATGATCGAACCCCGGAACTCATTGGGTGTGAGATTCATAACAAATCACATAGCGACGTGAGCTAGATTATTGCCTCTAGTGCAAGTGGGAGACTGTTGGAAATATGCCCTAAAGGCAATAATAAATTAGTTATTATCATATTTCCTTGTTCATGATAATTGTTTATTATCCATGCCATAATTGTACTGATTGTAAACTCAAATACATGTGTGGGTACATAGATAACATTGTGTCCCTAGTATGCCTCTAGTTAACTAGTTCGTTGATCAAAGATGGTCAAAGTTTCCTGGATATAGACATGAGATGTCATTTGATAATGGGATCACATCAGTAGGAGAATGATGTGATGGACAAGACCCAAACTATAAATATAGCATATGATCGTGTCAGTTTGTTGCTATAGTTTTGTGCATGTCAAGTATCTGTTCCTATGACCATGAGATCATGCAACCCATTGACACCGGAGGAATACCTTGTGTGTATCAAACGTTGCAACGTAACTGGGTGACTATAAAGGTGCTCCATAGGTATCTCCGAGGGTGTCTGTTGGGTTGGCATGGATCATGACTGGGATTTGTTACTCCGTGTGACGGAGAGGTATCTGAGGGCCCACTCGGTAATACAACATCACAACAAGCCTTGCAAGAAAAGTGACTAAAGTGTTACCCATGGGATCTTGTATTACGGAACGAGTAAAAAGACTTGCCGGTAACGAGATTGAACTAGGTATGGAGATACTGACGATCGAATATCGGGCAAGTGACATACCGAAGAACGAAGGGAAAAGCATACAGGATTAACTGAATCCTTGACATAGAGGTTCAACCGATAAAGATATTCATAGAATATGTAGGAACCAATATGGGCATCCAGGTCCTGCTATTGGTTATTGACCGTGGAGGTGTCTCGGTCATGTCTACATAGTTCTCGAACTCGCAGGGTCTGCACACTTAAGGTTCGATGACATTTTGGTATAGCAGAGTTATGTACGATGGTGACCGAAGGTTGTTCGGAGTCCCAGATGAGATCTTGGATGTCACGAGGAGCTCTGGAATGGTCTGAAGGTAAAGATTGATATATATGAAGTCCTATTTTGGTCACGGAAAAGTTTTGGGTACTTTGGTAGTGTACTGGGAGTGTCGGGAGGGTACCAAGGGGCATCGGGAGGGGTGTCTCGACCCAAAGGTCCTCATGGGCCATGGGAGGAGTCAAACCAGCCCCTAGTTGGCTGGCAGAACCCCCCACTAAGGCCCATGCAGGTAGGGGGTGGGAAAAACCCAAAGGAGGAAAGGTGGGAAGGGTTTCCAAGTGGAGAGGAGGAATCCTACTCCTAGTAGGATTGGAGTAGGACTCCTCCACCTCCAATTTCGTCCAAACCTTGAGGGTTTGAGGCTGCCTCCTCCCCTCCCTCCCTCCTATATATACTAGAGGATTTAGAGGGGAGACTCAACCATAATTGCCACGTGTTGCCCTCTTCTTCCCTAGACCAGTTTCTCCTCTAGATTAGTTCTACGATGCTTAGGCGAAGCCCTGCAGGATTAGTTCACCACCACCGCCACCACACCAATGTGCTACCGGAGAACTCATCTACCTCTCCGCCCCCTCTTGCTGGATCAAGAAGACGGAGATCGTCATCGAGCTTTACGTGTGCTGAACGCGGAGGTGTCGTCCGTTCGGCGCTAGATCAGAAGGACCGTGATCTGGATCACAAGACGATTCATGATTTGATCGCGGGACGGATCATGATGGAATCGCGGGATGGATCATGATTGGATCGCGAGATGGATCGTTATGGGATCGCGGGATGCTCGGCAATTTGGATCGCGAAGACGTTTGACTACATCAACCATGTTTCTTAACGCTTCCCGCTTAGCGATCTACAAGGGTATGTAGATCCACTCTCCCTCTCGTAGATGCTCATCACCATGGATAGATCTTGCGTGTGCGTAGGAATTTTTTTGTTTCCCATGCAACGTTCCCTGACATTTTCTTCATTGGTTAAAAGGTTGTCACTTGATGTAGCGGGAGAGTCACTTGAAGCTTTGTAAGCACCGCTTGATTTGTTGTGAAGTTCTTCCTTGTCTTTGAGTGACATCTCACGAGCAACAATCCTTTCGATGACTTCTGTGGGCTTGAAATCTTTGTAGCTTGGCATCATTTGGATTAATGCGCACACGGTGTCGTATTTTCCATCCAAGGCTCTAAGTATCCTCTTGACGATGAATTTATCGGTCATCTCTTTGCTTCCTAAGCCGACAATCTCATTCGTGATGAGAGCAAGCCTAGAGTACATTTTCGCGACTCCTTCACCATCCTTCATCTTGAACTTATCAAGTTGACTTTGAAGCACATCCAACTTAGATTTCCTGACGGATTTGGTACCGTTGTGCATATCAACCAAAGTATCCCAAATTTCCTTTGCATTGTCAAGACGGTTAATCTTGTTGAATTCTTCGGGGCATAGGCAGTTGAATAGAATGTCACATGCTTGAGCATTGTATTGCAACATCTTTAATTCTTCCGCAATCGCTTCATGATCTGGATCCTTTCCATCACCAAAGAATTCACCTTGCAAGCCAACATGGACAACAACCCATACGGTGGGGTTATGACCAAGAATATGCATTTTCATTTTATGCTTCCAAATAGCAAAGTTTGTACAATCAATATATGGGCTTACACGGTGATAATTTCCCTCGCTAGACGCCATACTCTCTTAGGTTGTGAAACCAACGCAATGGAGACCAAAGCTCTGATACCACTTGTAGGATCAAAAGTAGGTCTAAAGGGGGGTGGGGGTGATTAGACTACTTGAACAAATAAAAACCCAACCTTTTCCCAGGTTAATTGGTTGACAGATTTTAGCGATTGTTGCAAATCAAGTTCACCCTACACATGCATGTCTACGAGTTTTGCGGCGGAAAATAAAGACACACATATGTAAAGAGGATAGGGATAAGAAGATCAAACGCAATTTGGAGACACAAAGATTTATCCCGTGGTTCCGATAGGTGGCGCTATCGTACATCCACGTTTATGGAGACTTCAACCCATGGAGGGTAACGGTCGCGAGAGTCCACGGAGGGCTCCACCCACGAAGGGTCCATGAAGTAGCAACCTTGTATATTCCATAATGGCCTACGTCCACGGAGGACTAGCCTTACTCGGGGTAGATCTTCACGAAGTAGGCGATCCTTGCCCTTACAAACTTCTTGGTTCAACTCCACAAACACGAAGAAGGAGGCTCCCAAGCGACACCGAACCAATCTAGGAGGCACCAACCTCCAAAAGGTAATAGATGTGGTAGTATGATGAACTCCTTGCTCTTGTGCTTCAAAAGATAGTCTCCTCAACACTCAATTACTCTCTCACAAGTTTGGCTTGGGTAGAAGAGGTTGATTGGATGGAAAGCAACTTGGGGAGGCTAGAAATCGAGATCCATATGGTTGGAGTGGATGATCTTGACCTCAACACAAGGATAGGTGGTTCTCTCTCAGAAAATTGGATATGGCAAGTGGGTGTGTGTTTTGAGTGCTTCTCTTATGAGTGAGATGCGGTGGAGGGGTATATATAGGCATCTCCAAAATTCCAGCCGTTAAAACATTATTTCCCAACTCGGTGAAACCGGAGTAAAACTCGGTTGCACCGACTAGTGCAAAATGTGGCAACTTTGGGCTTTTCGGTGAGACCGATATATAAATCTCGGTGGTACCAATATGGGTGTCCTAGGCAGTTACCAAATCTCGGTGTCACCTATTCCTCAAACTTGGTGGTATCGACTTTAAGAAATTGGTTAACAGAAAGTTGGTCACTGGTTTCGGTTGCACCAAATGGAAACTTGGTAGTACCGAGATGCTAGGGTTTGACTGGGCTTCTGTCTAGGGCAAAACTCCATGGATCCGAATGGGAAATATTGATGTCACCGAATTTTGACTTTTGACTTTGGATAGAAGGTTTTTTGCGGGAAAGTGGGTGGGTATTTTTGGTGGCTACCTCTAAACACTTGAGCAACCAGATCATCATAAAATACCTCATACCCTTTTAATAGTGATTTTTGATGGCTTTCCTTTGGACTGAAAAGTGATTTCTTACAAAATGTAAAATGTAGAGTCCTCAATCTTGAAGCATGGCCAATCCCATCCCCTCGATTCCTTTGGGAGGTTCTCCACATAAACCTTTAGCCAACCCATCATTGAACTTTCCTGAGATACACTTGGTGGAAACATTAGTCCAATGAAATATATGTTGTTATTAATTACCAAAACCACCTAGGAAGAATTTATGCTTTTCAAATATCTCAAATCCAAAAGCTAGGTACATGTTAGAAACTTGGTGGAGGTCACCCTCTTGCTTTGACACTCAGGAAGCATCCCTCGAGCGTGCACCGAACAAGTGAAACTTCACGTGTCCAAGTTTACAAGTTTCCTGTGGGTTGCATATATTTTTTATAGTAATTTAGTGTGAAACAAAATAAATTCAAACAACTATATTAGTAAAACTAAGAAATAATGTAAAAAATGCATCAAGGCAACATCTGGTGTCATATCATTCGTCGAAGACAAAATCAAGCTTCGCACACGTTACCAGTTGCATCGACGTATGATCATTTCAGCAATTTGTGCACATATTTTTCAATTCATTATAAAATTAAGATCAAAACAAATGTAATTGTCTTTTGATGCAAGCCAACAATGGTGTCATGCCATTCATCAAAGACATTGCTAGTTGCATACTCGTAACACTTAGTACTAGCTCAGGCAGTGTACAATCATGACAACTAAACCACGAGTGAAGATGTACTTTTAGAAAACTAAAGTAGAAAAAAAGACCGTCAAACACATCAACCGACAATGTATGTAGTGTAAAATCATCCTCGAGAGGAATACAATGTGAGAACGGTATGTAATTTGAACTTCAAACTCATTTTGGTATGACTTTCATTTAAAGTAAACTCAACGTAACTCTTGGGAAACATCATGGACCCACTCGTGTTCCCTTCCAATGAGCTATTCCCGAGCTCTCACCCGCTCACTTCATGTTGCACCACGTGGCGAGCTAAGATTGCTTTTTTTCCAACGTTACACCGCCTTCTTTGTCCATACCTGCAAAATTTGTACTACGACCAATAGCCTACAAAGGAAACTAAAATCATCACCTGCCATGTCATGCCATTCTTCTTCCATTGCTGATTTTTTTCCACCAATACCCCCCTTGCTTTTGCTTTTTACTCTCCATGATTTTTTACTAGCTCTATCATCAACAACACAATTTTTGCCATCACCAACATCATTGTTGCGATGATAGGTTTGAAGTTCCTCAAACATAGATAGATGGCTAATAGGGGGTGTCGTTTTCGTAGATGGCTATCACCAGCTGAGTAGGATAGTATGGAGCGACGAGAGAGCGTTTCACATCACGGTGGGTGGGGTAGACTGCCATTTCCGTAGGCTGGCCGACAAAATCATTGCGAAAAGTGGAGACGATAAATTGACAAATAACTGGTTACGAGAAGAAGAGACGAGTCATATTGATCGAGTTATCGAAGATTGTTGAAGGTGGTGTTGGTGACAAACCGGAGACAAAAAGGTGGCGAGGGAGCAATGCGCATAGAGTAAAAAGATAAGTAGTTGTGCAGACAAAGAGAACAATAAGGTAAAAGATAATATAGAAGAGAACTACTGCTATACCTATATACATGGATTACAGTTTATGTCTACTCTTGAACCTCGACGCAGCACTCCACAAATTCATTTGCCACGGGAAAGGAGAACAGCAAGCTGTTGCTTAGTCATCACTCAGAGAAGGAGCCCTAACTAACAGCAGTCCTATTCAGAGGTGAAACTCCGTTTAAAAAGGGTGTAGATCAACTAAAGTTTCCCCCGACAACATTATCAAAAAAGAAAATACAGTAATAAAAACCGAAGGCACCAACCCCAGCCCCACCCGGCCACGAGATGCCATATGATTGGTGGACGCCAATAATACCCTGAGCTCTTTCCCCTCTCTTCTTCCTCCTCCGGCCTCCCTGTCGCCCCGCCCCATCCATCCGCGCCTCCAAATAAAGTAAGCGCGGCCACCCGCACCCCCGAATCCTCCTCCGCCTCGCAATCCGCCCTCGCCCTCCCGCCACCGCAGCGCCGCCCCTACCCGCGACCGTCCAGCCCTTCCTCTTCGCGGAGGAAGAGGGAGCACGCCGCGCGCGGCCGCCATGGGGTTCTGGGAGGCCTTCCTCAACTGGCTCCGCAGGTACGGTTCCACAAGCATACGCCCCGGGCGGGAGGGTTCGGATTCTCGAGTTTGACGCGCTGCGCATTGCGGGACGGCCGCGGGGGTCCGCGTGCGGGAGATCTGGGAATTCCGGGCCGGTCTAGGATTAGCATGCCTTGGTTGCTCGCTGGATCGGATGCTTGCTGGGGCCGGTAGGACGATAGTCATGTTACCGTCGTTGGAAGTTGTTGTTGATGGTTGGCACTTGACAGAAAAGCTTTGACCTGTATGAAGGTGATGCTGGTTAACAGCAGCATGGTGTTACTTGTTTTTCTCATCTAATAGTGCCCGTAATCACAAGGAAAATTGCTCCTTCTGGTTATTTCACGCGAGCCAAGTCCAGATTATGGAGTTTTTGTGTCTTTGAGGCGTGCTTTGTGGTATCTTTGTATGGCCGAACTTCTCGCGATCAAGTTATTGATTGAACACGTCGATCGTAGTAGTATTTAATCGTGCATGCCTGCCTATCTATATGAGAGATGAAGGGACACGAAATTTGTCCTTATCAATTTTGTTGACGGGGTTAATTTATTCTCTGCTAAAATCGTGGAGTGCGTGGAGTCGGATGACATTTTCTCATGATAATGCCATATTCAGTATTTTTTGTTATCCTGCTTTCTTATGGACTCTATCTTATCAAGAGGAGAAAAGTAAGCCATTTCCAATATGCATTAATTAATGTACTTTCATGTAAGTGAAACGTGGCACGTGGTAAATTCTACCCGTTATGTCGTTATGTTGACTAAGATAGAGCTACCACACATACGACGTAATGCCTCATCCTTGTGATAAATTCCTTAAAGGTTTTGTTTGTGATGATTTGTCGATGCATGCTTACCATTGAATTTGCCATAGTAGAAATTGCCCAAGTTCAGTAATGCTCTCTTGGAATCCAATCATTGGAATGAAAATGAGTTGCCAGTGTGCTGTATGCTATGATTTGTTTCATTTCTACCTACCAGCCAGATAGGCTTTGCTTCTTATACATATATATAAATAAGGGGCTTGGGTTCAAAGGATCTCTTGCACATGGCATCATTAAGTGGCGGAGCACAGTCTTTACTTGTGTACCAAGAAAATAAATGGACCGACATAGTTAGTTACTCATCTTTACTTCATTAGAGCCTGATTCGAGTATTCACAATTTTATTTTTTGCGTCTACAGCCTCTTTTTCAAGCAAGAAATGGAGCTTTCATTGATTGGGCTCCAAAATGCAGGGAAAACTTCGCTTGTGAATGTTATTGCTGTAAGTTTCTTGCCTTCTTGTCACTATTCATTTCCTGGACTTGTGCTGATTTGCCATGGACTACCTATTCTGCAGACAGGAGGTTTTAGCGAGGACATGATTCCCACAGTAGGATTCAATATGAGAAAGGTAACCAAAGGAAATGTCACAATAAAGTTATGGGATCTTGGAGGCCAGCCAAGATTCCGGAGCATGTGGGAGAGATACTGCCGTGCTGTTTCTGCAATTGTGTATGTTTCTATACCGTCTGTTTTTATTAATTTGCGTAAATAAAAGCACTGCTCTTTTACTCACCCGACATGATTCTTTGCTGTTTATTGCACATGCCCTTCTTCCCACATTTTGTTTGTTTTGTTGTATGATTTAATTATATACATTGGTTCATACCTATATTGCCCACATACAGTGATACGGATACAGAATTACAGATACCACAATACGTCAAATTTTCAAAAACAAAAATACGGGATAGGTTTGTATATATATGTATATAATAAATAATAAAAATATATAGGAAATAATGATTATATGAATATATGACAGTTTATATGAGTACTAATGATTATGTTTATGGAACCGTCATATATTCATATACTAATGATTATATGGAGTGCTGGGGCTGCTAGTCTTCCCTTCTCAAGTGCGGTGCCAGTTAGGGGGAGGGAGCAATGGACGCTGTCCTCCTCCTTCCTCGTCTCGTCGCACGGGTGTTGCTCAGGTCGGGGGGGGGGGGGGAGCATGGGTGGAGGCACTAAGATGTGGGGAGAGATCATGGCGACGGTGCTCAGAGGCAGTCGCCGGATGGTGGTGGCACACAGATCTAGGGATGGGGGTGACGGAGCAGTGCCGGCTGGGGCGCTAAGATGCGGGGAGGGATCACGGCGGCGGCGCTCAGATGCAGTCGCCGGATGGTGGTGGCACACAGATCTAGGGATGGGGGTGACGGAGCAGTGTCGTATGGGTCTCCTTCTCTGGTGCGGTGGGCTGGTGGCTGGGTATCTCCTTCTCCGGTGCGGTGAGCGGCGGCACTCTAACAAGGGGAGGGAGTAGAGGCTGCATGGAGCTCGGGCCGGGAGGGATGAGACGAGAAAAGGGGAGAGGGAGTCGTGGGTATGGATGGACAGAGGGGTTAGGGTTTTCCTGGTTTTTCCATGTCCGACCAGTATCGTGGGGCATCCCACCAATGTCCGATTTAGTAGTTTAATTTTTTGGACTTGGAAAAGAGAACTCAGGGGATACGTACGGGATACGTTTTGGCGGGTATCCTGATGAATCCTTATATCCGGGCGTATCTAGCCCCTGATATGTCAATTTCCTGCTGGATCTGGGTAACGTAGGTCAATAAAGATAAATGCACTGCCGAATTATATTAAAAGTATCTAATATATTTAGTCAATTGAACTGGTAGACATCCTAGAAGTTAAATAATTTCATATTGACATTGTATTAGCATTCACTCCCAATAAAGTTTATCCTGATTAGTTTGGGTACCTTGGGGAACAGATCTTATGGTATCAGTGTAAATTTGTTTTTCTCTCAATTATCTAGTCTAAACACGTAGTACTAGAAGATTCTTGTACTCTACTTCCGTTCTCATAGTTCTCTTTATGGCAAGGATAACTGTGGGTTTGACTTCTGACTGTGTGATTACTAATTAGTCCTCTCACTTAGATTGGATCTAGGATTCCTTGTTAGTTTTTTTTCCTTATTATTCTATTTGCCTAGTATATATCTATGAGCTGAAGGCTGTGCAAGTTGGAAGGCCTACTATTCTAATATATTTCCACTTGATGTATATATATTATGAATTTATGATAGCCAGCTGCATAACTGCTGGTTCATTTTTTTTTCTGTCGGCTTGATCAGTATTTTCTGTTGGAGGCTTGATCAGTATTTTCTGTTGGAGGCTTCAAAAAACTATAAGGAAAAAAATTCTACGTATTGCTGATGATTTTTGTAACAATTGCATCTGCAGGTATGTTGTTGATGCAGCAGATCGGGAGAACATGGCTATTGCCAAAAGTGAGCTCCATGACCTTCTGAGCAAGCCATCTTTGACTGGTATCCCATTACTGGTCATTGGCAACAAAATCGACAAGCCTGAAGCTTTCCCTAAGCAAAGTTTCACAGAAGTGATGTAAGTACATACAGAAGCTACTACGAACTGATGCAGATTACTCATCAATCGATACCCTATTTGACGAATCATATGCTGCGTTTCAGGGGTCTGAAGGCAATGACTGATCGAGAAGTAGCCTGCTTCATGATATCATGCAAGAACTCAACCAACATTGATTCCGTCATCGACTGGCTGGTGAAGCACTCAAAGAAGAAGAATTGATCCAGATTTGTTGCTTTGGAAGTGCTCCAGATTCTCTCTATTTTTGCATGTTGCTTAGCATTGGGGCTGTAAATTATGTGAGAGGTCTTAATCAGGAAAGTTATGTGTTCATAATTGATAATCGTGTAACCTGTTTTAGCAATCTGTTGGTTGACTGCATCTGGCATTTGGACGCGTGTGCTCTGTTAGGCTGCTACAAAAAGCCTACAACTTACAGAAGGCTTTAGATGTTGCATACTTGCTTGGTGATTTTGAACCTCTGCATGGTCTGTGCGATGAAATCTGATGAAATGTTGAATTCTGCTGGCAATTGAATGATACTAGGAACGTATTGCACCGAACACAGGTTCCTTAAATTTCTCTAATTTCAAGATAAATACTTGAAGTGTCAGAAAATTCTGAAAGATCATATATAAATTCTGGAGTACTTGCACTCTTGCAGTTTTTCTGTATAGAAACATTTTTTGTTGTGAAACCCAAATTTTGGTTCTCGCTTTTCCAAGCACTATAAACATGTTCTAACGCATAAATTTTTATTGCCACAAAACATTTTTTTTTGTACGTGACACAATGCTGACATTTTCCCATCATTAAAATGTGCTTCCCTTTTACAGTACATTATTATGAATGCAGAATATAGTTTCTTTCGCCTACTCTGCGGATTTGATTTTAGTTGACGTTCAAATAGAAATCTGGATATCTGTCTCAGTATTTTCTTTTAGAAAAACATACTACAGTATAAATCACACGTCTTCCAAATTTGAAGAAAAAGGAAATTTCGTTTTGAAAACTGAAAAGTCGCTCTGGTCATCCCAAGTTCTGAATCGGAAGCCCGTCTGTCCTCTCCTCGGTTCCCCACAATCGTTCGTAGAGCCAAACATGGCGGCGTCGCTCTCCAAAACCCTTGGCCCCCGGCTGCGCGGCAGCGGCGGGCACCGCCTCCTCCCCTCCCGGCCCTCCACTTCCCACGCGCCCCAGCCACCACCTCCGCCCGCCGCCGCCCCGCCGGCCCCAGGTCTCTGCCCTTACCGAAATGTCTTGCAGAGCATCTTCGAAGTCAAGCCGCCGCCGCCGCCGCCGCACTCTAACCAGATTCGTTTCCTTGCGCAGGAGCAGGGAAGGAGGCGAGCGCGTGGTCGAAGCTCTTCCTCTTCGCCCCCGGCGCCATCACCTTCGGCCTCGGCACATGGCAGCTCTTCCGGCGGCAGGACAAGGTCACATCCCCCCCTCCTTAGGCTGGCCGTACGGCGCGTGCTCGACCCTTGAAATCCTCACCCTGTGCCGTTTCCTGCGCCATCTCAGGTGGAGATGCTGGAGTACAGGACGCGGAGGCTGGAGATGGAGCCCGTGGCGTGGAACGAGGCCGTCTCCTCTGCTGTCTCGCGTGATCCGGCCGTGCTGGAGTTCCGGAAGATCGTGTGTGAGGGCGATTTCGACAACGAGAAGTCGGTCTTCCTCGGGCCTCGCTCCCGGAGCATCTCCGGTGTGACGGAAAATGGGTATTATGTGATCACCCCGTTGATACCTCGGCCGACTGAGCCTGGCAGGTAAATCATTGTTTGAGGCAGCATTGTGCTGTTGCAATGAAACTCTAGTTTCTTCACATTTTCCATTTCCTTCGAGCCGACGTCTTAATTCAGTGCTACACTTCCACTTGAACAGATAACCATTCCAGCTTTACCATGGTCAGGTTTAGAAACTGATTACCATTACGCCTATCACATCCTTTAACAATACAGCGCATCAAACGCATCAAGGAATAAAAGCATAACCTGAACTCTAGTTGTCAGTAGTTTTCATACTTCTTTGTTGTAAATTGACTTCTTTTTGTACCCCTGCACATTTTATCTTCTTTTTTTAATCTTTGGGAAAAGATAAAATTACAGAGAAAGCGTGAACTAAATAGTGAAATTAACCACTATGTATACATTGGGTTTTGCATATTTGGAGTTTTGTTGCCTAGAAGTGAAGCACCACATCTTTTTTCCTTGTAACTCCTCCTAGCTGTTCTCCTGAACAAGTTTTTGTCACTTAATTAGTAATCCATGAGGAAAGGAACTCTAGTTTCAAAAGGAGAGCAAAAAAGTAAAAGACTACAAGAGGAAAGCAATTATGTATGCTATACTTCCACATATTGTGGATAACCCTTTTACTAAGTATTAATAAGAAAGCTATATATGAGTCTATTAAAGGACCAGCCCTAGTTGTTAAACTGCACTTAAAATACTAAAGGAGCCTTCACTTGAGCTTTCGCTTCTGCCAAATACTATCTACCTATATCCATGCTAGGTTCAGTGCCTGCAGAATTTTGAGCAATCACACTGCAATCTCATTACCTCAGACTGGTGGCTTTGTCTCCCGCAAATCGCGATCACAACAAATAAAAATTAATTGATTTTATGCGGAATGTGTTGACCATAGAAATAAACCCTAATGTCTCGCCACTTCCCATTTTATCTGACTTTTTGTTTCTAAGAAATGTTTTGTCAGTTTGCAGTCACCTATCCTTGTGAATAGAGGGTGGATTCCTCGTGCTTGGCGTGATAAAAACATACAGGATCACCAGGACCTTGGTGAAACTTTAGATGTGAAAGAGGCTGATAAAAAAACAGATGAAAAAGGCACTTGGTGGAAATTTTGGTCTAAGAAGCCTGAATCTTCTCATGAGGTGATTTACAGCCCCAACCAAGCATATGCATATCAATAGTTTGCTTATCTGATCAGGCATGTTTTTTTTTTTACATATTGTTGATATTTTCTGAGTGTGATGGTTCTTGAACTCTCTAAATGATGACACTGTGGCTGCCCATTAAAGGATAACTTCTATGTATAATTGTTAACCTGACCTGCTTTTAATCTCACAGATGCAGTTATTGATAGTTGCTACTCCCTCCGTCCCATAATGTAAGATGTTTTTTAACACTACACTAGTGTCAAAAAACATCTTACATTATGGGACGGAGGGAGTAGAATATTTAGTATGAAAGTGAGCTGGTTGTTGGGTCTTATGTTAGTTTTGAGTCAATACACGCAGCCACAGTTGTACACGTAAAAAACCCACCATGGTATTCATTACCTTATTTTATGTATTTAGGAATTCCATGTATTTATATCGTCATTATCTTATTTGATGTAATAATACCCCTTACTTGGCAGACGCAAAATTGATGCATCTTACTTTGTACAGATTGAAGAACCTGTAAAGCCTCCTGTAAGAGTTATTGGAGTTATCCGAGGAAGTGAGAATCCCAGCATATTTGTTCCACCTAATGAACCCAGTAATGGCCAGTGGTTTTACGTGGATGTTCCCATGATTGCACGTGCATGTGGTCTCCCTGAGAACACTGTTTATATAGAAGATATGAATGAAGATATCTCTGCAAGTAATCCTTATCCTCTTCCAAAAGATGTCAATGCTTTGATTCATCACTCAGTAATGCCAGATGACCATCTGAGATACACCTTTACATGGTAAGCGCCCCCAATTCATCAACCTTGTCTCCAGTTGGGTATACAGAATATACAGTACGTAATATTTCCAAGTGTCATCTAATCAGGGATGTTGTATTATACCCTTTTGCGTCAGTTATATCTTTGGATTGCTGTTACTAGAACTCTAGAAGTTTTATGGTTCCTCATAGAAATTCTAGGGCAATTTCTGGCTGTATCCGACATACACAATTGCTTTGAGGTTTATTGCAGCCACAGATCCAATTGCTGTTCTTATCTGATGACTTGAGTTTGACAGTTCAGTACCATACTATGATAGTCAACGTCTGTCCAAGCAAATATGCACTGAACATGGTAGCTCAGTTTTCTTTTCTTCTTAGACTTAATTGCTTATCCAAAGTAGGGGAGAAAAGATTGTTGATTAGCTATGCACATCTAGTACTCGAATGATGAATTGGTATCTTGCCTTATTCGAGCAAAAAGTTTTGCTTGGATGAATCTACCTTGTATCAGGCATCTGGCAACCGTCTGTGGAGTCGACAATGTCGCATCTGGTACTTGCAGCCATATCATACTCCTGGTGTGCCAACTTACAGAATTATGGCATGTTCCATCATGATCTAACATTTTGACCGAAGCACCAGAATCTAGGATACATCTATCAAATGAAACTACTAGGAAAAGAATATGTTGCAGAAATCAAAGCGAGTCTATACCCGCAATATGTATCAGCTGAGAAGTTCATTAGTGCACAGGCTATTTTGCCCATTGCCATTCATGTTTCTTAATTATGTTGTTGATGGTGGCTGTCGTGTGACCACTTTATCCTTTGTGATTACCAGGTACACTCTTTCTGCTGCTGTGACTTACATGGCCGCAAAGCGGATAATGGTGAAGAAGGTGAGGTTATAGCAGGAATGCAGGACCCAAGCCCAATAAAGCCTTTCCTCCAACGTGTAACTATTCATGAAGCTCAAGTTCATGCTGCTTCAGAAGGAGTTTAAAATCTCCGGCGACGATTCATTGAACCATTGTTTTCGCATTTGATATCGGGCATCGCTCAGCTGGCTGAGCTCGGAGAACTACAAAAGTTTTGTTAGCGTACCATCGACATCCAGGGAAAGGAAGAAGACACTGCTAACTACCCCAGCTCTCTGTAGCATGTTTTTTGAATTGTTTTATCGGCGACTGTTGGCAGAGACATTGATGCGCTGGGTTGGCCCATTTATATAACTTTAAACGACAAGTCATTTTCGACAACCACCACGGCACCACCAGCACTCACCGAAGCGCAGTCCCTCACCGAGACGGCTGCTCCGAGGTCAGCCGAGCAGCAAAGCGAACAGGGTTTGTCCTGTCCTCGCAGGGAATCAATCCCGGTCTGATGGTGTTATCGCGCCAGAATTTCTGCGGTGCTTTGCCGAATCCATGTTCAAACACGGCACACTTCTCTAGAGCCTGCTCTTCTTCGCCTCCAGTTTTAGCTTTTGGCTGCGGCGCTGTTTTCTTCTGGTACCCTACCCTAGTGGTACCACGTGTCTGGTGAAAGCAGGTCAACAATGCATGTGATGTGGCGTGATGGTAGGGTGTACCTTATCACTATTTTGTTTTAGATTTAGAAGGGAAAAAAAATGTAGAGTAGGAGTATAGTATAGTACCTTGAGGAGGAGTTGATGTGATGGTGCCATGGTGGTAGGCTGGCCCTGGCCCTCGCTGCTGGCCGTGGACGGTACGCCGTGCAGCTGCTTAAATGGCCGTCTTTATCCGCTCGTACCCAATCAGTCGCCCTTAAACCACCAACCCGCAAACCACCAGTGCCTTGCAATGACACTCTGTGGTTAGTTCTCGGCATATGTTTTTTCTGAGCTGAGTTCTCTGCGATTATCAGTGTAGAAAAAACGTCTTACGTTACGAGACGCGGGGTGTAATATATACTGCGGCACCGAAGATCACCCTAAATGACAAGGCGAGGACGCTCCAAAAACAAGAAAGATTCTACTTGTTCACCAGCCAGCCACAACCAAAGCACCCAAGGGGAGAAGAGAGAACAAATTTCTGGGCTCACATAGGATTCCTCCTTGCACGATTCCGTCCTTGGTGCTACTACTACTACTAGCATGCATGCGTACTTGCATGTGTTTGCAATGCGGCATGCGTCCCATGTCGACCAGTTACTCTCGTCTCATCTCATCTCAATCTCATCTTGTAGGAGTGGGAACAAGAGATCACATGATCCGCAGGGTGGCCATTATTGTTACCGCAGGCTAAAGAACACGCCGAGAGTCTCAGAGAAGCACCGCCAGGCCGAGACAAGATTGCAACTGCAGTGCAGCGCGAGGGCCGATCGAGGCCAGTCGTCATCTCCTCACTCGCTCTCACTTTCGCTGTCTGTCTATAGTAATACTCCTACCACTATAATAGTACTCTGTACTGGCATAGCAGTAGTACTGCTGGCTGGCTGGGTAGGGTTGGTTCTGGTGGCTGGAAGGGGTCGAAAATGTCAAGGCCTAGCCTTCCTAGACCCATGGTCATCGGAGTTGGAGCCGCTGGCTGAATCATGGCAGCGATCACTGGCACGCTCAGCTTCTCCGGTGGCTCCTTTGTCAACAAAGCACAGCACAGCACAGCACGCCACGCCTGCTCTGCTCTTCCGGGTCCTTCCCTTCCCATGGCAGCGCGGAAAGGAGGCCATTAAATACACTTGTCCTATGATCCAATTCATCATTAATCGAGATCGTACTTCTGCTAGGAGCATCAATCTTCCTTCCGATGACTGCTCTGATGATGATTAATTTACCATTTCTATCCCGCTCTTTTCTTCTTTTACCATTTCCATCTCGCTATTTTTTTTACCATTTCCATCGACAAGGCCGAGATTTACACAGCTTTCGCCTGGATTTACCTCGGGCAGTCAGTCTGGGCCTTGGGTGTGATGGGAAGGTACGTACAGACAGACGGAAAGGTACGGGGGGTAAAATGGTAAAAAGGGTGGGCGCCTCCCTCCCTTCTCCAACGAACGACACGAGAGAAGAGAAGAGAGCCCACCCCCTCCCCTCTCCTCTCGGCCTGGAGCGCGGCGCGGCGCGCGCAGAGAGTGAAAGGAAGAGGGGCAGAGAGATCCTCCTCCTCGCGTCGCCATCATTCTCCAACCTACCTGCTCCGATTCCTCTGCGCTCTCGTCCGCCGCCGCCGCCGTCGACTCCTCTCCCGTCGGTCGCGCCGCGCAGGACGATCCTCCTCGCCGCAACGCGCGCGCGCGCGCGCTTCACGGTATGGGCTGCTTCCTCCCTCCTGAGTATTTTCCTCCGTGCCCTCGCTCCCCTGCCGCGCGCCGCCCGCTTGACGGTGCGCCGCCTCCGTCCCGTGGGCGTTGTCGAGGTTGGTTACGGGCTTGCGGCTGTGTCTGTTGCCGTTCGTCAGTTTTGTTCGCGGGGTGGGGGAACGGAAGCAGCACGATCGGCACCTTGTGTTGGTTTCTCGGGGTGGAATTCTCGGGCGAAGCTCTGCCCCGTTGCGTGTTTTTTTTCCACCTGGTCGTGAGTGCATCGGTTGGATGAATGTGAGAGTTGGTTGATTCGACCAAGGAGAACTATCATCGGGTTTCAGTTGGTAATTTGACGTGCGTGCGTGTTTATACAGGTTTAATTTCACCGTGGGCTGCTGCTGCTCTGCTGGCAGAAACCACCGCGTTAGTTGCATTCTTATCGTAGCAGTGAGGTTCGAGGCATCAATCTTACCTGCACATTCTCAGGAACGTGGGAGCGATTGCTGAAATTCTGCTTTCGTTTGCTGTGCCATCCTGAAGCAGCAATGTTATGGGGGAACCAGTGTTTGCAGCGCGGAATGGATGGTGGCACTGTTCAGTTGCTGCTAATAGAATTTCGGTGTCACTGCGTTCTCGCTGAAAATGATGGTGGTATTTGTAGGGAATGAGGTTTTGGACTCGTGGTCTTTCTGGCAGCTCACGTTTGCAACTGTCTTCCTGAAATATTCATGGGGCTTCCTGTTGGTTTACTGAATATTTGCCCTGTTGATTGCATGTTTGGTATACCCAGTTCGGTATATTTGTTCTTTGTCTGTAACTCTGAACAGGCCTTTACTGTTAGCTTCAGAAAGTTGCTAACACTAAACCATGTTTTCCGGTTCGTCATGTTTACCCAAGAAGAAAAGATTGTTCAGAGATGATTTCATAGTTTGAGCTGGAAAGGGAATGGCTAAGCCTTGCTTAATGTAGATTCCAAAGATTTGGTTTGTTTTTGTGTGTTACTTTCATTTGTACCTAACTCACTACATGTTGTGCTCATGTGTTACACCGGTTGAATGTGAGAGTTCGCTGCTTCAGCCAAGGAGGCCATAAGTAGAATATCACGGGGTTTCAGTTGGTAATTCAACTTGCGTGTGTGTTTACACAGGTTTAATTCCAGTATGAGCTGCTGCTTTGCTGGCACCACCATGTTAGTTGTTTTCTTATCTTAGCAGTGAGGTTCACGAAATCAATCGTGCCTGCACTTCTCGGGAATGTGGGAGGAATTACTGAAATACAGTTTTCGTTCGCCATTTCTTCCTGAAGCAGGAACGTTATGAGTCAGGGATACTTTATGGATTATGAGGGAACCAGTGTAGGCAATGTGTGCTTGGTGTGGCATTGCTCAGTTGCTGCCAGTAGAATTTTGGTGTCGTTACGTCCTTGCTGACATTTGTTGGAGACGGGGTTTTGGACTCATGGTCTTCCTGCGAGCTAACATTTGCAGTTATCCTCGGGCATGCATATGCCTTCCTGTTGGTTTACTGAATATTTGCCCTGCTGATTACTTGTTTTGTATTTCCAGTCCTGTATAATTATTCCATGTCTTTAACTCTGAGGGTTCAAGAAGTTGCTAACACTAAATCATGTAATTGTGAATGTTGTCTGATTAGTCATGTTTACCCGAGAAGTGTAACTTTTTCGTAGATGATTTGACCATTTTAGCTGGAAAGGGAATTCTGCCTATCTTCACATATATTTCAATATTTGGTTTGTCTTGATGTGTTACTGTCATTTGTAGCTAACTTGCTATATGCTGTGCTCATGTGATTAGTTTCTCAACTAGTGCAACCTTATTACAATGTGTACTGAGAACCATTCATTTTTCCTTGCCAGGTTCTGTGATCTACTTGATGAATGGTTAATACCATTGGCCCCAAGGAAGATCCTAAGCGAGAGACAAGATAACTTACATTTTTTAATCCAGGTTAAGTTAAATTACCCGCGTGGCAGAAAATGGCTGCGATCATGTTATGCACGTGCAGCGGGGACCAATCCAAGTTTGAAGAGATGCCCCGATCGCCAGAATCTCTCGCGACACGGGATTTCTCAGCAAGTGGTTCTTGTTCGAAACCAGGAAAACGAGAAACAACGCCTGATGATAGCCAAGTGAATGAAGTGGAATCGGACTTAAGAGAGACTCTTTCACTAAATTATGAGGTTTGCCTGAATCCTTATCTCTTCAAGAAGATGATTTATGTTGCTGATTTGCTCACTGTTGCAATTATCTGATTATATAACAGGAGGCCCGGGCATTGCTGGGTAGACTGGAGTATCAGAGAGGAAACTTTGATGCAGCGTTGCAAGTCCTTCAGGGGATTGATATAAGAAGCCTGAAGCCACGAATGACCAGTGCTATTACTGAAAGTGCCAAGCCTAAAGTTTCTCCACGTTCTTCAAGAAGGAAAACCTCACAAGTAAATGGAATGCTAGTGCATATGTCAATGCATTCTGTAAGTTTGCTTCTGGAAGCCATATTGCTTAAAGCGAGATCTTTGGAAAGACTTGGTAGGGTGACAGGTACTGACTGAAGTTCTTATCTATATGATTTCTTGCATTCTACTTTAGCATCACCATCTGAAATTGCCATAGTAGTTTTAGAAGCTTTGCCAAAACAAAAGTCTAATGATTTGTATGAGGACTTTGTTTCATAGGATTATACAGAAACAGAAACCATATGATATTTCTTTGTACATCATATGTTATTTATTGGATAAAGCCATATGATATTTCTTTGCACATCATACAAGTTATATGCATACACCTCAATTAAAAATCTCTGCAGCATCCAATCTGAATTTCACTTTGATTTAATGTTGCCTTTACATGACAGATGCTGCAGAAGAATGCAGAACCATCATAGACATTGTAGAGTCTGCATGGCCGAATGGCGTTCCTGAAGGTACTTCCGAAGAGTGTAAATTGATAGACATGTTCCACTCGGCTCTAGAATATCTTCCTAACCTATGGATGAAAGGTGGTTGTTTTGAGGAGGCCATAACTGCATATCGGAGAGCTCTTGCAAGGCCCTGGAATTTGGATTCTCAAAGGTCCGCCAACTTACAAAAAGACTTAGCGGTGACTCTACTGTACTGCGGTATTGAAGTGAAGTCTCCTCAAGAGTTCAGTCTGCAACAGAACTTGGCAACCCCTGAGAACAACATCGAGGAAGCAATTTTGCTGCTGTTTGTACTTATCAGAAAGCTAATCTTCCAAGAAATAAAGTGGGATCCTGATCTCGTGAACCATTTGATGTACGCACTGTCATTGTCTGGTCATTATGAAGTCTTGGCCAGGCATCTAGAGATGTTGTTACCTGGAACCTATAGCAGATCAGAAAGATGGTACGTTCTCGCGCTTTGCTACAGTGCAGCTGGCATGGATGATAGTGCCTTAAACATCATAAGGAATGGTTTCCATGTGTTACAAAGGAAGGGAAAACCTCATATTCCATCTCTTCTTCTAGGAGCCAAACTATGTTGTAAGAACCCAAAGCATGCTTCTGAAGGAATAAAATTTGCAAACAAAGCCAGGGAGTCATTCAGAAATCATGATATGCATTTCATCAGTGCTGTGAATCATTTCCTTGGTGTTTGTTATGGACCTTTTGCTAGGTCATCCACTTCTCACACAGAAAAAATGAGATTGCAAGATGATGCACTGAGGCTGTTGCAGGATGCCGTGGCAACGGCGAAGTATAATCCTGAAATACTGTACAGCCTTGCTTGGGAAAATGCAATGCAGCGCAAACTGAATGCAGCCATTGAAAGTGCAGCGGAATGTCTCGAAATGGTGACAGGAAGTTCAGTGAGTACCTGGAAGTTGTTGATTCTAGTGTTATCTGCGCAGCAGAATTTAGAAGAAGCTGAATCAGTAGCCGGTATTGCACTAGATGAGGCTGAGGAAGAGGATCAAATGGGTATTTTGAGGCTAAAAGCACTAATTCAGTCCTCCCGTGGACAATTCAAATCTGCTGTGGAATCTTTTAGGATTTTGCTTGCAATCATTCAAGCAAAGAAGGAAATCTGGAAATTGACCCCTTATGATAAGGTATGGCCACTTACATTTCTTACCGAAACTCAAATGATGATAGCATGTGTCTACTTTCTTTTATATCCACTTGACCTACACAGGTTAAATCCCTGCATAAGTTAGAGATGGAAGCATGGCTAGATTTGGCATCAATATACACAAAGCTTGAAGCATGGCATGACTCAAATATCTGTCTTGACAAAGCAAAATCCATCGATTTATTATCTCCAAAGTGCTGGCATGTCAAAGGTAAATATTCTTACAACCTTGACTATGCTATCGTTTGTGGCTAATTGTGCTCCACATGAGTCCTGGTTCTGATGCTTACCGTCATTCTAGTAAGTTACATGCCTAACATAAAAAAGATTACTCTGAGTTAGTTAGTAAGCATATGAGTTGGTACTTACACCCACAACCAACCAACTTTCACCAAAACTGTGTGTGCCGGCTTTTAACCTCCAAACGTTTACCACTCCGAATAATATCAGGACAAATTACTCTGAGTTAGTTAGTAAGCATATGAGTTGGTACTTACACCCACAACCAACCAACTTTCACCAAAACTGTGTGTGCCGGCTTTTAACCTCCAAACGTTTACCACTCCGAATAATATCAGGACAAATTATTTTTGACCAAAACAACATCATGCCAGTACACACCGCACAGGCTATAATCTAACAAGCTATGAATACCAACTTTGTCAGCCCTCGGATTTACATGTTACATGACGATCACCAGATGCTTGATGATGGTTGAAGTATTTAATCTAGCTATGTGCAGATATTACGAATCTCAAAAGAACATTGTATTTCTTTGCTATTATCTTTGATTTCTGGCTCAGTCATACAATTGAGGTTGATATTAGCTGCATGTGCTTAAGTAATGGTATTTGATTTCACTTGAGATCAAGAAATTCTCAGCAACAACAAAAATGACTGGACGCTAAGGAGATATGATTTGTCCCTGAAATTCTGTTGGCTTAGTGCTATAATTCACTATCAATCAATTAAACATTGTTTACATATTTGCGGGTAATGGACATAATGGTACTGCATATCAGGAGCAACTAAAAAAAGTAATGGTGATCCTACATATCTGAACGGGTAGCCAAAGGCATGTTTATGTTACATTTGCTATTGTCATTTTCATATTGTGGATAAATTGCTACACTTGCCGTTGTTCGTTCTGCTCTATGATTTTCAGAAGCGCTAACACGTGTACTTTTCCAGGCCTTATATTGGAGGCCCAGTCCTTGCACCAAGAAGCCCTCAAGGCATTCTCATTCTCCCTCTCCATCAATCCAGACTATGTCCCTAGCATGGTTTCTATGGCAAGCATTCTAAGAACTCTTGGAGCGAAATCATCGTCAATCGCGAGAACTTTCCTGCGCAGCGCCACCCGCCTAGAGCCCACAAACCATCAAGCCTGGATGGGGCTCGGACTCGTCCTGAAATCTGAAGGATCGGTGCTTGAGGCCGCTGACTGCTTCCAGGCAGCTTACGAGCTCCTAGAGTTGTCACCTATTCAAGACTTTTCCGAGCAACTGCCCATCTTGCTGCAGTAGGGAACTCGTTGCCTTGCCAGTTATCAAAAAGGAAAAGAAAAAAGTACATTGCCTTGCCAAATAGCACAGGTTTTGCTGTAGAAATCTCATTGCATCCTTGGCTCTCCAACCAGTAAATTATGTGAATGTAGTATACCCATTTCCTTAGGCGGACATCCTTTACCAATTTTGTTTTGTGGATGAGAAGCAGATATGGTAAATTATGTGAGTGTAGGTATTTATGTTGATGTTGCAACGTCCTTTGCTGCACATTCAGTTTTGCTCTCTATTGGAAAAACATAAATGAAAGAGATATGCTTGGTAGAGTGAATTCCCATTGCTCGAAGAAATGTTTCCATCTCACAGGGAAAAAGTTTCCACTACACCGATGGAAAAATCTCAGAAACCAAAATCCAGTCCTAATATTAAAATACCAAACCATGGTCTCTTTCTAAATGGAAATAGCATTCCTGTTATTAGATAAAAATGCCGATGTTTCCTTTTTTGCATCTGCATCCACAAAAGATCAGTGCAACCAACTCCAGGAATCCACGGAGCGAGGAAACTGCAACGTCATTTTCAACTGTAAAAGCGGAGATGTGGTCATTTTCAGCTGTAAAAGCGGAGATGTGGAGCGACACCGAACAGGGCCCTAGTGCCAACCCTGATTTTCCTTCAATGGTGAGTTTATAACTGTGAAAGCATGCAGCAGGAGGTGTAGCCTTGGATTTCAGATTGGAAAGATCTCCAGCATTTCTTTCACGAATATTTCATTGACTTTCTGCACTTGACCCGAACGCAAGTTTTAAAACAAGATCTGCTGTGTGAAGCGATGGAAGCAGTGGAGGTTTAGGCTTCGGGTCTGTTCAGTTGAGGAAAGGGAAAGAAGACGATCATGGTAGATCGTTGAATGAAGCTATCCAATCACGATGCACCACACTGACTGGGGCAGTGGACAAGTGAAAAGAATGTCTTTAATTAGTAGTATCCCAGTAACGTTACTTAGTTCTGCAGCAGCCTGAATGCGATCATTCATTCATAACTAGCCGCATAAAGTGCTTCACCTCAAAGCAGTAGGAGATTTACACAGTTTGATCTCTTCAAAATTACCTGTTGATGCACCAGCAGTTTTTGAACCCTTGTCGCAATAAACAAATAAAAATAAATATGGAAGCCGTTCCGCACCAGAGTTTAGGACCAGTTTCCCAGTGACGTTACTTAATTCTGCAGCAGACTGAATGCGATCATTTATTACTAGTGACTCGCCTTCAAAGGAGGAGATTTCCACAGATATCTAGCTCTTAAATCAGTAGTGCAACACGATTTATCTAATGCCAACACTATTTTCATAGTAACTTCAGCAGTTACTCTCTTCAAAATTACCTGCTGATGCACCAGCAGTTTTGGAACCCTTGTTGCAATATAAATAAATAAATAAATATGGAAGCCGTGTTACTCACCACGTCAATGAAACAACTGTCAACTCAAAAGCGAACGCCAAATTGGCTGCTTTCATAGTTCGGGGAGTACATTGCTTATTTATGTTCATTCTGGATTACCTCGGAGGAGCTGGAGCCATTACATCAAACTTCCACCTTTGCTGAAGTCAAGGTATGCAAGCGAACAAAAAATTGATACTGATATCAACTACTCCTTCCGGGTAGATATCCACTAACAAAACAACGGAGAATAAGTTCCATGCAAACATAAAACACATATGGCAGGAATAAACTAAATATTCAGTTTCAACTCATAACACCATCCAGAAAGTAACACGAACAAAACAAGATAGCTGAACGCTGGCTAGGAATGTCGACTGAAGTACTCAAGAAATCAGCCACCAAAACTGACTACAAAGTTCACGACACCCAGGTGGCACATATATCATCTTTCTAGATATGAAGCAGCAAATAGCAACTTCTATTTTCTACTCAGCAGCAGCAACCTCCTCCGCTCCAGGAATAACCTCATCTCCATCAGCAGGCCTGTCCAGCTTCACACCAACATCCTCCTTGTAGTCACCGTGCACCTGAAACAGGTAACATATATCACATTAGAACTTCAATTGACAACAACAATTAACGCTATTTATCTAATGCCCAGCTAACACTATTTTCAGTAGTCATGGTGGCATGAGAGAATTACCTCCATCAGCTTCCCCAGGTCAAACTTGGGAGCCTTCAGGATCTTCACCTTACGGACGTACACATTCTGGAGCGGGAAGATGCTTGAGGTGGCCTTCTCAATCTCCTTTCCAATCACCTCAGGGATGAACTTGTTCACAAGCTCCTTCAAGTCACAGCTTGCAGCTTGGTTGACCATGATCTCAACCATCTTGCGGCGGATCTAGAGGCAAGAAACACAGATAGAGTTGTCCACAACCAGCTCAATGATCACCAAAACATCATACATAAAAAGATACAAATGGAGGAAGGTGGACTAATTTACCTGTCTGATCTGACTTGCTTGAGCATAGCAAGTGCGCTTGACCTGGTTCGGGCGTCTCTTGGTGAAGCCAATGGCAAACATGCGGAGCATGTAGTTGTCAGTTGTCTTCACATCCACATGAGCTTCAATGAGTGTCTGCCACTTCCTCACAAGAGACCTGAGCTTGTCAGTGGTGAAATCCATACCCTGGCAAGAGAAAGGACAGGTTAGCAAAGCAAAAACACAACATAACATCAGGTTTCAGGCAATGCCAGAGATCATTACCCAGAAGTTTGTGAGGACATTCATCCCTTGCACATCCTCAGCACGGAGTCTGATCTTCCTGTAGGCCTGGTCCTCATCGTTCTGAAGATCAGCTAGAGATACTTCGAACACCCTGTGCTTCAGACCCTCTGAGGCAATCTAGAAACAAAAATTAAATGTGCAGTCAGCTAATGCTGTCATAATCTCTACAAAAGCAAGCATTAAACAAGTTGCTAAATGAATGTAAATGGAAAGCCTTAGAAATGAAGTTTCAGGGTGTCCACCACTACACATGTATCCCACATATTACTACGATACAACATAGACAAAAAATTAGCAAGAATCAGTTAGACCAAACACACGAGTAACAACACTTACGCTAAGCTACTGATTCTATTCAACAGACTTGGCGCTAGCTTTAAGAACAAGTAGGCTATAACTAAAACTACACATAAATTGTGCCAGTGTGAAACAAGATGCATGATTTCGTTTCGTACATACGTGGACTGCTTGACAAATTACAACACTGAGATCATTTGTGTGACAAAATAGTAAATCTGAAGTAGCATCAGTTATCAGTTTAATAGGGATTGCATTAGTGCTAGTTTATCACGCCCTTTAGAGCTTTACACAAGGGAAGCGTCAGAAAATGGCTGAATCCGCTTCAGGCCAATAGCACTCGATAGATCACAGTCGCGTATATGAGGGCAGGCAAACTACTAAACAGCTAATCCTTGGGACAGAAGGCATCAATGGAAGCACAAACACCGCACGCAGAGATGAAAGGGCGAGGAGAGCATACCTTGGTACCCTGTGTCCTGGACACGAGGGTCTTGCCGACGTTGCGGCTGGTGAAGAGTAGCGGCGCCTTGATGTCATACCACTGCTTCTTGGTGAACGGATCCACGCTGCAAAACCACGAGAAACAATGCCAGAAACCGCATCAGCTCATGACGAAGGAAGAGGAGATGAAACAGATCCCAGATCACGATACTGCAAGGGAAGAGCGGGGAGGGGGAGGCACTCACGCCTTCTTCTTGCTACCCTTCCTCCCCTTGGAGATGCGCTTGTTCTTGCCGACCGCCATGGTTGCCGCTGCGGGTGGAGTGGCGGCGCTGCGGCGTCTGGGGGATTGAGCGTCTGGGCTTCTTGGGCGCGAGAGGAAACCCTACACGGGCGAGGTGGAGTATATCATATATCAGAAAAAAAGAGGGACGGATGCGATGCGGGGAAGCCCATGTGGGCTCTTAGGGGAGATTTGCGTTGAGGCTTCTAGCACCTCTTGGGCCGATAGTATATGGCATGGGCTCGGTCCGTCTCTTCTTTTGTTGTCTGCCCAACGAGAGAAAGTTGGGCTGGACAAAAATAAATAAGATTCAGTTCGGCAGAAGTGGTGGAATAGGTCTATTTTGGAATGATACAATAAAAGTTGAATTCTTTTCAGAACTAGTACGTATTTTGTACCAAATTTGAAAACAGCTATATCAGTTGAAAAAATATCGAAAGTAGTACCCCGTCGACCAGCACCAGGCCGAACAGGGACCTGTCGGCCAGCACCAGGCCGAAGAGGGGCCCGTCGGCCACCAGTAGGCCGAAGAGCACCCTGTCGGCCAATCAGAGGCCAGGGAGAGGCCTGTCGGCCAGAGGGGGGCCAAAGAGCCACCTGTCGGCCAGTGGGAGACCGATGGGCCCCTGGATAAGGCCCGGGGCTTCTTTCTTCCTCCTTTGGCCACTCGTTTCACCCTCCCCCGTCTAGTAGCGTGCCCCTCTTCACCTCTCACTCCCGTTGCTCTCCGGTGCTTCCACCACCTCGCCGATCTCTTCGTTGGATCACCCATTTTGTTATCCTACCCGCGTAAACAATAGATCAGGGCGCTCTCCACCGGCCTACGGTAAAATTTTTGGCTTCCAACTAAATCGAATGAGAACTCTCAAGTCGGTAGTGGATTAGTTCTTATTGGCCACCGTCCGTCTGCAAGTAATGGCTTGCCCATTTTGCCGAGCTCCAAGTGACCCTTGTGTTGCTGTTGATTCTGGTGCGTCTGTATTTACCGTGGTGCTGGATCGTCGATGTTCAAGACGTGTTGTAAGATTCTATGTTTGATTATCTAACTGTGGCATATTCGAATGCCTTTGTTTAATGATTATGATGTTTGCTTTCATTCTTGTTGTAGTATGTTCCGTGCGGTGTTAGATCACATCTTGCTCAGTACATTGAGGAGTGCAGAGCTTTAGCTATTTGGAGAGGTGACACAGATATTGATCTTGCTCTGCACAACAGTGAGGGTAACTTATACCATGTTATATTTACACATGGTAGGATGAGAAGTAAATTCCATGGTCCTTCGTGGGAGGAACTTGTGAATGATTATGGTCTCCGCCATAGTGACATGATGACTATTATGCTTGAGCACTATGGAGCTTATATTAGTGTCGAATTTCATCGGGATGGTGTTATGTTGTTTCCTTTACCCCATGTTGGTAAGATATTTGTTTGACTGATTTTTAGATTTGTTTCATCTTATATGTTTTGCTGTTCATCTCAGTTAGTGAAATCCTTTTTTTGTATCTCTTGAGGATCTGAGTGAAACTCAGAGGGAACTTGTTGACAACTGTTTTTATACTCGTGGTGTCACTCTGAATTATCATCAAATGTATGTCATGTCGCGATAGCTCTTTAATGACAACTACATACTGTGTACTCCTTTTGTTCATAGGATGGATCGCATGAATGTTATTTCTCAACACATGGTAAGCTTTGGTTTCATGTTTTTTTATTTGTTTGTTCTTTGCTGGTTCATAGGACGGATCATATAATTTGCTTGTTTTTGTCAGGTTATTCATACCATGGTTGTCAGGAGTTTGATGGAATTTGTGGCTATTCCTAGGACTGGTTCTTTAACTCTTGAAATTACTTTGGAGTCAAAAGATGATGATATATTTGTGAGCATTCCTTGTTCCTACTTCATTGGCTCGGGTGATCGAATGGTGTTGAAGAAGGAAGGTTTCGGTAATTTTCTGCTGGCATCGTCTATTGAAGTCAACAATTTGGTGCTCGTAACATTCAAACAGCGTGAACGGGAGCTAGCTGTTGTTTTCAGCTATCTGCCACAGTGAGAAAGAAAGAAAGGGCTCTTGCAGCCCAGGTAGAAGAAAATATCCACGTTGTGTCTTAATTTCAGCAACTTGTATCTTAATTTCAGCAAGTTGTATCTTAATTTAAGCAAGTTGTATCTTAATTTCAGGAAGATGTATATTAATTTCAGCAAGCCGTACTATTCTCCTTATTATTTTCTACCATATTGTGCCGCCACCTTTTTCCCACCATTCTCTGCCGCCACTTTCCTTCCCGACATTCTCTCCCGCCTTTCTCTCCCACCTTTCTCTCCCGCCATTCTTTCCCGCCATTTTCTCCCACCAAGTATTCCCGCCAAATTTTCCCGCCCGATTTCCCGCCATTGCTGTTGTCATCTTCCTATAAAAGGAGGCATTGTATCTGTCTTCCTCCATCGGCCACCAACACTCGAAAAAACCAGCGCGGAAGTCATTATGAGTTTGCCTTGTTCAGATCAAAGCATTAGACCTAGCAAATGGAAGAGTGCGAAGTTGCCTTAGGGGGTGGAAGCAGTTCGTTGCTGGTGCGGGGATCTCTACAAGGTGAAGGAGGTGACGAATTTTTCAAATTGGTTGGGTATGAAGTTTTTCATGTGCGCTAATTATGAGGAAGATCCACCCATTGGTCCTTCATCGTACATCACGCCTCCGGTATGTTTAAGTCACCCAGAATAAACACGTTGTTGATATTTCTGTTGATTTGATTATTATATTTCTGTTTCTTTTGTAGTCTCCTCCGCCCCTGTGCCAGTACTATCGTTGGATAGACATGAAAAAGTCGGACTGGGCGGTGACTGAGATACATGAAAGAAGTCGTCGTGCATGGGCAAGTTTGGACTTGGAGGAGCGCTGCGAGAAGGCGGCAGCAGAGGAGAAAGTAGAGCAGGAGAGAGCTTGGCAAGAGTACTATGTGGAGCAGGGGGCTTTTCTTGCTGAGATGAAGAAGAAAAAACAAGAAAACCAACTTCGACTGGCGGAGGTCTACCAGCAGCGAGAGGAGGCCTGTGAGGCTGAGAGGCAGAGAAAGAAAGAAAGGGCTCGTGCAGCCCAGACAGCAGAAGAAGGCGCAGATGGAAAAGGAAAATATCCACGTTGGACTCAGTAGATTTGTATTCTTGTAACTCAATTTCAGCAAGTTGTATCTTAATTTCAGCAAGTTGTATCTTAATTTCAGCAAGTTGTATCTTAATTTTAGCAAATTGTATCTTAATTTTAGTGAGAAGCGTGATACTTGCCTCTTGTGCAATTGCATTGGTTCTTTCCCGCCACTTTCTCTCCCGCCATTCGTTCCCGCCATTGTCTTTCCTGCCTTTCTCTCCCGCCTATATAACCACATTCGCAGCAAGGAGGGTGAGTAGACCCTTCCTTTCCCTTTCGCTCCGCCATCCTTCCACTCTCGCTCTCGCCATCCTTTTGTGGAGATGTCTCGTCCTCCTCATCCTCACTATCCTTTGGATCGTAGTTTTCACAAGGGTATGTCCGACCGTCTTCTTCGTCTAGCTGCCAATTTCAAGATGAATGATAGAGTAGTTCCATGGGAGGAACTCATTAGTAGTGACTTCATAATGAATGAGTTGGCTCACCAATTATCTAGGAGTGGGTGGCCTCCCAGGACTTTTGAGGAGATACATAAAGAACTTCTGAGGTTGCACGCCAGATGGCAAAAGCAACTGCACAAGGGTGGTGCTTACCTCAGGATTGCTGTGAATAATTCAGGTTTATGGTCAGCAGAAAGTGAGGACGAGGACGACCTATTCATGCCGAGCAGCAAGGTGAAGAGTTCTGCATCGGAGGGCAAGAGTTCTGCATCGATGAAGGGGAAGAGTTCTACATCAACGAAGGGGAAGAGTTCTGCATCAACGGAGGACGAAGACGACGTCTTCATGCCGAGTACCAAGGTGAAGACGACCCGCACAGTCGATGGGCAACAGTTCTGCAAGGATAAAGGGGAAGAGATCTGCATCGATGGAGGATGATGATGATGCATTCATGTAATACGTTTTTCATGTAGTACTATTTTTCTATAGTGGTGTTTTATGTAGTGCATTTTAATTAAGTTGTAATGTTTAATTCAGTTGTAACGTTTAATTAAGTTGTAACTATTTTTCTGTAGTGGTGTTTTATGTAGTGCATTTTAATTTGGTTTGCGTTACTGTTGTTCTCTCTCCAAACCAAATAAGTCTCAACCATAAATATGTCGCATACATGAATATACCCGATACATAGAGGCTAAATATGTCAAATACATGAATATGTCCGATACATAAAGGTTACATATGTCTCATACATAAATAGATAGTCATGTCTCATACGTAGATGACCATACCACTGCTGGGGCTTGCGACGAATCTTGGGCTTCCTCGGATGTGGACCGGAAGGCGATAAGCGTTGAGGCGGTGGACGAGTGTCATGATGACCACGACCATAGAACCCTTCGTCCGTCGGTGTATGAGTCTCCTGCGTCGATGGTGGTGGTGGAGTGGTAAGAACTGTCTCCGAGATACCATAGGTGTATGCACCATGGTCATCGTTGTCGCCGTTGCCAGCCATGTACGAACCATGACCAGTAAACACAGGTGACTGAACTGAAGTCATGAACGGTTGCGACTGGCTGCTGCCTGCTGGTAAATTAAAACATGCAAAGAATGACTTACGAGGCTAAATTTTGTAAAAGAATGTACAAAGTTAAGTTACCTAGGTCCATCTGTTGAAGCCAGGAAGAGTCCCCGGGCTGTGAAGGAGGTGGTTGCTGGTAGAAATAGCCCTCGGGCTGTGAAGGAGGTGGCTACTGGTAGAAATAACCCCCGGGCTGCGAAGGAGGTGCCTGTGTTGGGGAACGTTGCATGGGAAACAAAAAATTTCCTACACACACGCAAGATCTATCCATGGTGATGAGCATCTACGAGAGGGAGAGTGGATCTACGTAGGAAGCGTTAAGAAATGCGGTTGGTGTAGTCGAACGTCTTCGCGATCCAAATCGTCGAGCGTCCTGCGATCTCATCACGATCTGTCCCGCGATACAATCACGATCCGTCCCGCGAACTCATCACGATCCGTCCCGCTATCTCGTCACGATCCGTCCCGCGAACTCATCACGATCCGTCCCACGAACTCATCACGATCCGTCTCGCGATCTTGATCACGATCCTTCCGATCTAGCGCCGAACGGACGGCACCCCCGCGTTCAGCACACGTACAGCTCGATGATGATCTCCGCCTTCTTGATCCAGCAAGAGGGAGCGGAGAGGTAGAAGAGTTCTCCGGCAGCATGACGGCGCTCCGGAGATGGTGGTGGAGCTATTCCGACAAGGCTTCGCCTAAGCACTGCAGAAATCCGATCTAGAGGAGAAACTATGCACTATAGGAACGGGCAACACGTGGCTGAAAATTCTGTGCCAAAACCCTAAAATCCTATAGTATATATAGGAGGAGAGGAGGAGGAGTCTTGGCTAACAAAAAGCCAGCCCTTGGGTCGACCAAAGTGGGGAGGAGAGGAGGACTCTGTTGGGGAACGTCGCATGGGAAACAAAAATTTTCCTACGCACACGCAAACCTATCCATGGTGATGAGCATATACGAGAGGGAGAGTGGATCTACGTACCCTTGTAGATCGCTAAGCGGGAAGCATTGAGAAACGCGGTTGGTGTAGTCGAACTTCTTCGCGATCCAAATCGCCGAGCGTCCCGCGATCCAATCACGAACCGTCCCGCGAACACATCATGATCCGTCCTGCGAACTCATCACGATCCGTCTCACGATCTTGATCACGATCTGTCCCGCGAACTCATCATGATCCGTTCCGTGATCACATCACGAACCGTCTCACGATCTCGATCACGGTCCTTCCGATCTAGCGCCGAACGGACGACACCTCCGCGTTCAGCACACGTGCATCTTGATGACGATCTCCACCGTCTCGATCCAGCGAGAGGAGGTGGAGAGGAGAGAGAGTTCACCGGCAGCGTGACGGCGCTCCGGTGATGGTGGTGGAGCAATTCCGGCAGGGCTTCGCCTAAGCGCTGCAGAAAACCGATCTAGAGGAGAAACTATGCACCGGTGTAACGGGTAGCACGTGGCCGGAAATTCTGTCCAAAAACCACCCAATCCACTAGTATATATAGGAGGAGAGGAGAGGAGAGGCAGCCAAGGCCTTTGGGTCAGCCGAAATAGGAGGTGGGAAGCAATCCTACTTCACCTCCAATCCTAGTTGGAGTAGGATTGCCTCCTATTGGCTGATTTTCCACTTTTTGCTTTAGGACTTTCTCTCGTGTGCCATGGGCCTTTGTGGCTGTTTTCCCAGCCCACTAAGGGCTGGTTATTATTCTCCCACAGCCCATGGACCTCTTGGGGTCGAAATACCCCTCCCGGAGGCCTCCCGGTACACTCCCGGCACTCCCGGTACACTCCCGGCACTCCCGGTACACTACCGATGAGCCCGAAACTTTTCCGGAAACCAAACTGGGACTTCCTATATATGAATCTTTACCTCCGGACCATTCCGGAGATCCTCGTGACGTCCGTGATCTCATCTGGGACTCCGAACAAACTTCGGTCACCACCATACATAACTCTACACTACCGAAACGTCACCGAACCTTAAGTGTGCAGACCCTGCGGGTTCGAGAACTATGTAGACATGACCGAGACACCTCTACGGTCAATAACCAATGGCGGGACCTGGACGTCCACATTGGTTCCTACATATTCTACGAAGATCTTTATCGGTCGAACCTCTATGTCAAGGATTCAGTTAATCCTGTATAACGTTCCCTTTGTTCTTCGGTATGTTACTTGCCCGAGATTCGATCGTCGGTATCTCCATACCTAGTTCAACCTCATTACCGACAAGTCTCTTTACTCGTTCCGTAATACAAGATCCCGCAACTAACAATTAGTCACATTGCTTGCAAGGCTTATTGTGATGTTGCATTACCGAGTGGGCCCCGAGATACCTCTCCGTCACACGGAGTAACAAATCCCAGTCTCGATCCATGCCAACTCAACAGACACCATCGGAGATACCTGTAGAGCACCTTTATAGTCACCCAGTTACGTTGCGACGTTTGATACACATAAGGCACTCCTCCGATATCTGTGAGTTGCATGATCTCATGGTCATAGGAACACATACTTGACATGCCGAAAACAGTAGCAATAAACTGACACGATCATATGCTACGTTTGCAGTTTGGGTCTTGTCCATCACATCATTCTCCTAATGATGTGACCCCGTTATCAAATGACATCTCATGTCCATGGCTAGGAAACCTTAACCATCTTTTGATCAACGAGCTAGTCTATTAGAGGCATACTAGGTACATGGTTTTGTCTATGTATCCACACATGCATCTAAGTCTCCGATCAATACAATTATAGCATGGATAATAAATGATTATCATGAACAAGGAAATATGATAATAACTAATTTATTATTGCCTCTAGGGCATATTTCCAACAGTCTCCCACTTGCACTAGAGTCAATAATCTAGTTCACATCACCATGTGATTCGCATTGTTATGAATCTAACACCCAACGAGTTCTGGGGCTCGATCATGCTTTGCATGTGAGAGAGGTCTTATAGTCAACGGGTCTGTAACATTCAGATCCATGTGCACTTTGCAAATACCTATGTCAAACTGTAAACACTGCTGCCACACTCTGCTCGGTACTATTCCAAATGGCTGCTCCACTATACGTATCCAGATTGCTACTACGAGTCATCCAGATTAGTGTTAAAGCTTGTATCGACGTAACTCCTTACGACGAACTCTTTATCACCTCCATAATCGAGAAACATCTCCTCAGTCTCTTAGTTACTGAGGATAATCTTGACCGCTGTCCAGTGATCCACTCCTGGTTCACTCTTGTACCCCCTGACGGACTCATGGCAAGGCACACACAGGTGCGGTACACAGCATGGCATAATATAGAGCCTATGGCTAAGGCATAGGGGACGACGTTCGTCCTTTCTCTTTCTTCTGCCGTTGTCGAGCTTTGAGTCTCACTCAACTTTCACACCTTACAAATCAGGCGAGAACTCTTTCTCTGACTGATCCATTTTGAACTCTTTCAAAATCTTGTCAAGGTATGCACTCATTGAAAGTCTCATCGAGCATCTTGATCTATCTCCATAGATTTTGATGCTCAACAATTAGGTAGCTTCATCCAGGTCTTCCTTTGAAAATCACTTTCCAAATGACCGTTTTATGCTTTCCAGAAACTCTACATTATTTCTGATCAACAATATGTCATCCACATATACTTATCAGAAATTCTATAGTGCTCCCACTCACTTTATTGCAAATACAAGTTTCTCGTAAACTTTGTATAAACATCAAAACTTTGATCACCTCATCAAAGCGTATATTCCAACTCCGAGATGCTTGCTTCAGTCCATGGAAGGATCACCGAAGCTTGCACACCTTTTAGCATCCTTAGGCCTGACAAAACCTTCTGGTTGTATCACATACAACCTTTCCTCAAGTAAACCGTTAAGGAAACGATGTTTTGACATCCATCTGCCAGATTTCATAATTGAAAACACAGCAACTGCTAACATAATTCCAACAGACTTTAGCACCACTACGAGTGAGAAAGTCTCATCACAGTCAACTCCATTTTGAACTCTTTCAAAAATCTTCTCAAGGTATGTACTCATTGAAAGTCTTATCAAACATCTTGATCTATCTTTATAGATCTTGATGCTCAACAATTAGGTAGCTTTTATCCAGGTCTTCCTTTGAAAAACTCTTTTCAAACAACCGTTTATGCTCTCCAGAAATTCTACATCATTTCCGAATAGCAATATGTCATCCACATATACTTATCAGAAACTCTATAGTGCTCCCACTCACTTTATTGCAAATACAAGTTTCTCGTAAACTTTGTATAGACTCAAAAACTTTGATCACCTCATCAAAGTGCATATTCCAACTCCGAGATGCTTGCTTCAGTTCAGAGAAGAACCACTGAAGCTTGCACACCTTTTAGCATCCTTAGGACTGACAAAACCTTCTGGTTGTATCACATACAACCTTTCCTCAAGTAAACCGTTAAGGAAACGATGTTTTGATATCCATCTGCCAGATTTCATAATTGAAAAATGCAGCAACTGCTAACATAATTCCAACAAACTTTAGCATCGCTACGAGTGAGAAAGGCTCATCGCAGTCAACTCCTTGAACTTGTCGTAAACTTCTTTGCAACAAGTCGAGCTTTACAAATGGTGACATTTACCATGAGCGTCTGTTTTCATTTTAAACATCCATTTTGTACTCAACGACCTGCCGTCCAACGAGCAAGTCTACCAAAGTCTACACTTGGTTTTCATACATGGATCCTTTCTCGGATTTCATGGCCTCTAACCATTTGTCGGAATCCGGGCCCATCATCGCTTATCCATAGCTCGTAGGTTCATCGTTGTCTAACAACATGACCTCCAAGACAGGGTTGTCATACCGATCAGGAGCAGTACACATCCTTGTCGCCCTACGAGGTTTGATAGTAACTTGATCCGAAGCTTCATGATCATCATCATTAACTTCCTCTTCAACTAACGTAGGCTTCACAAAAACAACTTCCCGCGCTGCGCTACTCTCTGGTTGAAACAAAGGTTCAATAACCTCATCAAGTTCTATCCTCCTCCCACTCAATTCTTTCAAGAGAAACTTTTTCTCGAGAAAGGACCCAGTTTTAGCAACAAACATTTTATGCTCGGATCTGAGATAGAAGGTTCACCCAACTGTTCTTAGGGTATTCTATGAAGATGCATTTGTCCGCTTTGGGTTTGAGCTCATTAGGTGAAAACATTTTTCCACGCAAGTGTCGCAGCCCCAAGTATTAAGAAATGACAGCTTAGGTTTCTATCAAACCATAATTCACATGGTGTCATCTCAACGGATTTAGATGGTGCACTATTTAAAGTGAATGTAGTTGTCTCTAATGCCAACACCAAAATTATAGTAGCAAAACGATAAGAGACATCATAACATGCACCATATCCAATAGAGCACGACTATGACGTTCGGACATACCATCACACTATGGTGTTCCAGGTGGCGTGTGTTGTGAAACAACTTTCACATTGTCTAAAGTTGTATGCCAAACTCGTAACTTAGATATTCACCTCCACGATCATATCGCAGATATTTTTATCTTGTCACGATGATCTTTAAACTTCACTTTGAATTTGCTTGAACTTTTCAAACGATTCAGACTTGTGTTTCATTAAGTAAACATACACTATATCTACCCAAATCATCAGTGAAGATAAGAAAATAACGATATCCACCGCACGCTACAAGACTCATTGGATTGCATACATCAACATGTATCATTTCCAATAAATCACTTGCCCGCTCCGTCAAACCAGAAAACGGGGTCCTTAGTCATCTTTGACCAAGAGGCATGGTTTGCATGTCTCAACCGATTCGAAATTGGAAGAGTCCAAAGATCCATCAGCATGGAGTTTCTTCATGCGTTTTATACCAATATGACATTTAGCGGCAGTGCCACAAGTATGTGGTACTATCATTATTAACTTTGCATCCTTTTTGGCATCAATGTTATGAACATGTGTATTACTACGATCAAGTTTCAACAAACCATTCTTACTGGGTGCATGACCATTGAAGGTATTATTCATGTAAACAGAACAACCATTATTCTCTAACTTAAATGAATAACCGTGTTGCAATGAACATGATCTAATCACGTTCATGCTTAACGCAAAAAACACCAAATAACATTTATTTAGGTTCGTCACTAATCTCGAAGGTAGAGAGAGTGTGCGATGTTGATCACATCAACCTTGGAAACATTTCCAACACACATCGTCACCTCACACTTAGCTAGTTCTCCGTTTATTCCCTAGCTTTTATTTCAAGTTACTAACATTTAGCAAACGAACCGGTATCCAATACCCAGGTGCTACTAGGAGTACTAGCAAGGTACACATCAATAACACATATATCAAATATACTTCTGTCGACTTTGCCAGCCTTCTTATCTACCAAGTATCTAGGGTTGTCCCTCTTCAGCGGCCGTTCTCCTCATAATCGAAGCACTTAGTCTCGGGTTTGAGTTAGACTTTGGGTTGCTTCACTGGAGATGCAACTGACTTGCTATGCATGAAGTTTCACTCCTTGCTCTTGCCCTTCTCGAAACTAGTGGTTTTGACTAACCATCAACACTTGACGCTCCTTCTCGATTTCTACCTTCGCGGTGTCAAACATCGCGAACAGCTCAGGGATCATTATTTCTATCCCTAGCATTTTATAGTTCATCACCAAGTTCTAGTAGCTTAGTGATAGTGACTTGGAGAACTATATCAATCACTTATCTTATCTGGAAGATCCACTCCGACTCGATTCAAGTGATTGTAGCACCCAGACAATCTGAGCACATGCTCAATGATTGAGCTATTCTCTTTCATATTAGAGGCAAAGAATCTTGTTGGAGATCTCATATCTTGCAACACGGGCATGAGCTTGAGATCCTAATTTCAGCTCTTAGAACATCTCATATGTTCTGTGACGTTCAAAACGTTTCGGAGCCTCAATTCTAAGCCGTAATGCATGACACACTAAACTATCAAGTAGTCATCAGAACGTGCATGTAAGATGTTCATAACATCTACAGACGACGCTAGAGGGGTTGGCGCACCGAGCGGTGCATTAAGGACATAAGCCTTCTGTGCAGCAACGAGGACAATCCTCAGATCACGGAGCCAGTCCGCAATATTGCTACCGTCATCTTTCAACTCTATTTCTCTAGGAACATATAAAAATACAAGGGAGCTACAACATGAGCTAGTAATCTACAACACAGTTTGCAAAGACACTACTAACTATGTTCATGATAATGAGTTCAATTAATCATATTACTTAAGAACTCCCACTCAAATTGACATCCCTCTGGTCATTCGAGTGATACATGATCCAAATTCACCAACTCAAGTCCGATCATCATGTGAGTTGAGGTGGTTACAATGCTGAACATCATCATGTTGATCATATCTACTATATGACTCATGTTCGACCTTTCGGTCTCTTGTGTTCCGAGGCCATGTCTGTACATGCTAGGCTCGTCAAGTTTAACCCGAGTGTTCTACATGTGCAACACTGCCTTGCACCCGTTGTATGTGAACGTAGAGTCTATCACACACGATCATCACGTGGTGTCTCGACACGAAGAACTTTCGCAACGGTGCACACTCGGGGAGAACACAATTTATCTTGAAATTAAGTGTGGGATCACCTTATAATGCTACCGTCGTCCTAAGCAAAACAAGGTGCATAAAAGGATTAACATCACATGCAAATCATAAGTGTCATGATATGGCCATGAACTTGTGCTTTTGATCTGCATCATGAAAGCACCGGCATGATCTCCATCGTCACCGGCATGACACCATGATCTCCATCATCTTGATCTCCATCAACGTGTCGCCATTGGGGTTGTCGCGCCCACCAAGTTTCTACTACTATTGCTACCGTTTAGCGATAAAGTAGAGCATTACATAGCGCTTAATGATTGACACGCAGGTCATACAATAATTAAAGACAACCCTATGGCTCCTGCCGGTTGCCGTAGTCATTGACATGCAAGTCGTGATAATCTATACATCAAATGATCATCTCATACATCACATATATCACGTCATGTAATTGGCCATATCACATCACAACATACCCTGCAAAAACAAGTTAGACGTCCTCTAATTGTTGTTGCATGTTTTACGTGGTTGCTACGGGTATCTAGCAAGAACAATTCTCATCTACGCAAAAGCCACAACGGTGATACGCTAGTTGCTTTTCAACCTTCTCAAGGACCGCCTTTGTCGAATCCGATCCAACTAAAGTGAGAGAAACTGCCACCCACAAGCCATCTAGGCAACAAGTTGCGTCGAGGGAACCACTCTCTTGTAAGCGTACGAGTAATGTTGGTATGGGCCGCTTCATCTCACAATACCGTTGAACCAAAATCCGACCAAGGGAGGAAGCAATCTAAGCATCAACGCCCACAAACCTTTTGTGTTCTACTCGAGATCTCATCTACACATAGACCTAGCTCTGATACCACTGTTGGGGAACGTTGCATGGGAAACAAAAAATTTCCTACGCACACGCAAGATCTATCCATGGTGATGAGCATCTACAAGAGGGAGAGTGGATCTATGTACCCTTGTAGATCGCTAAGCGGGAAGCGTTAAGAAATGCGGTTGGTGTAGTCGAACGTCTTCGCGATCCAAATCGCCGAGCGTCCTGCGATCTCATCACGATTCGTCCCGCGATCTAATCACGATCCGTCTCGCGAACTCATCACGATCCGTCCCGTGATCTCGTCACGATCCGTCCCGCGAACTCATCATGATCCGTCCCGCGAACTCATCACGATTCGTCTCGCGATCTTGATCACGGTCCTTCCGATCTAGCGCCGAACGGACGACACCTCCGCGTTCAACACACGTACAACTCGATGACGAGCTCCGCCTTCTTGATCCAGCAAGAGGGAGCGGAGAGGTAGAAGAGTTCTCCGGCAGCCTGACGGCGCTCCGGAGATGGTGGTGGAGCTATTCCGGCAGGGCTTCGCCTAAGCACTACAGAAGTCCGATCTAGAGGAGAAACTATGCACTAGAGGAACGGGCAGCACGTGGCTGAAAATTCTGTGCCAAAACCCTAAAATCCTCTAGTATATATAGGAGGAGAGGAGGAGGAGTCTTGGCTCCCAAAAAGCCAGCCCTTGGGTTGGCCAAAGTGGGGAGGAGAGGAGGACTCCTCCTCCAATCCTAGTAGGACTAGGATTCCTCCTTTTTTTGGCCTTTTTCCACCTTTTCCCTTTGGGCTTTTTCTCCCAACCGCATGGGCCTTGTGTGGGACTTCCACCATCCCACAAAAGGCTGGCATTTACTCTCCCATAGCCCATGAAGCCTCTTGGGTCGAAATACTCCTCCCGGTGGTCTCCGGGTACACTACCGGCACTCCCGGTACATTACCGATTAGCCCGAAACTTTTCCGGCGACCAAAATGGGACTTCCTATATATCAATATTTACCTCCGGACCATTCCGGAGCTCCTCGTGACATCCTGAATCTCATCTGGGACTCCGAACAACCTTCGGTCACCACCATACATAACTCTATACTACCAAAACTTCACCAAACCTTAAGTGTGCAGACCCTACGGGTTCGAGAACTATGTAGACATGACCGAGACACCTCTACGGTCAATAACCAATAGTGGGCCCTGGATGACCATATTGGTTCCTACATATTCTACGAAGATCTTTATCGGTCGAACCTCTATGTCAAGGATTCAGTCAATCCCGTATAACGTTTCCTTTGTTCTTCGATATGTTACTTTCCCGAGATTCGATCGTCGGTATCTCCATACCTAGTTCAACCTCATTACCGGCAAGTCTCTTTACTTGTTCCGTAATACAAGATCCCGTGGCTAACACTTATTCACATTGCTTGCAAGGCTTGTTGTGATGTTGTATTACCGAGTGGGCCCTGAGATACCTCTCCGTCAAACGGAGTAACAAATTCCAGTCTTGATCCATGCCAACCCAACAAACACCCTCGGAGATACCTGTAGAGCACCTTTATAGTCACCCAGTGTAACATCCCAAAACTTCATTTTGGAATGTTATGAAATATAGCTATGCATCATCATCACCTTGTTTGAATGAAATAAATGATTGAAGTGCTTCCTTTGAACTTCTGAAAGGCCATTTCAATTTTTCCATGTATTTGTTTCACCTATTTGAAAACCTTTGGTAATGTTCAAAGAAAGAGGGGAGTAACATGACACTCCACACCAGGAGCATCTTGGTGAAATATTTGAGCAATAAAACCAAGGGGTTATTTGAAAGTTTATCTCAAAAGGATTTAAAATCAATTAGGCATTTTTCTGAAAATAAATTTTAAAAAGATATTCAATATGACAGAGGAAAAATGTTCATTAAATAGCATTTAATCCCCTGATCATTTTGATATATACATTTCCTATGTTTGGAAATGATTTGAACGCATTAAAGATGTTTTAAACACTCTGTAAATAAATAAGGAAACGAATTAAACAGAAACGGGCCGGCCCACAACCTTTAAGACCCGAAATCAATCCGGGTCGGCCACCGACGTGCAGACACCGCGTCCCACCCTCACTGACACGCGGGACCCACTGTCCGACCGCGGCGACAGCGCGCTCGTCTCCTTCACCGCGCCTCCGACGTCACCGGCGATCCCTCCCCACAGATCTCGCCCCTCTCTCCCTCCCCAACCACCGCACCATCCCTATAAGACCCCCATCCCTCTGCTCTCCGTTCCACCCCAAAACCCCCTCTACCCTTGCCAGAATGCCACCACGCCACCTTGCCGGAGTTCTACTTCCACCCGAAACTCCCCGAGCACAAGGTCGTCGCCTTTGTCGTCCCCAGCCCCGGCCGACGCCACCAATCTACGCCGGAGCTTCGCCGCCGTCGCTTGAGCACTTAGGACGCCGCCCCCGACCACCACACCATTGTCTTCGACCACCCCCGCCGTCCGGCCGCCGTCAAACCTCGCCGGAACCCCGACCCCTCCTCTGTAAGCCGCCATCTCCACCCGCATCCGTTCGATTTAGATCCAACGCGCTAGATTAGAAGTTTTATAAAACGAATCGGTACGCACTAAGTTTCGGTCGTCCGCTCGCTAGATCCCGCACACACACTCTCTCAACCAACCGCAACATGCCACGTAGACCCTGTCCGTTCGATCGGATTTTTTCTTTTCTTTTCTGTTTTAGAAAACAGAATGTTTTCTGTTTTTGTTTTAGTTGTATCTTTTAAACTAATTAGTGTTTTTAATTGATTTTTTTTGCATTAGGTCACAAATTTCATGTAGTTTCATCCTGTAGTCTTAGATTTCAAATTTGAACTTTTAAATTTGAATCTAACCAAATTTGCTTAAATTACTAAAATCTGTATAACTAGAGTTTAAAAATATATTTTTGAGTGAATCTTTTTGACAATTTTTAGGATAAATTTGGTTAATCTTTTTAACACAAACAAAATCTGTCTAGTTCTTAATAGATTTTAGTTAAATTGATTTTTGTTTAGTTTGAATCTGAGTTAATTTAACTTTTGTTTTTAGATTTTATTAGGTTCTGTTGTTTCAACATTAGGTGTATTATTTTCTATTAATAAAAATATATTTTTTAATTTGTTTTGTGTTATAGTTTGAATAGGTACATCATGTTTTCACCTTTAGTATTGTTTAGAAAAAATTTTTGTAGTAACTCTTTTTGCACAAAATTTTGATAATGAAAAACTTTCTGTTTTCTAATAAAATTTTGTATTTACTTTTTTGTTATCTAAATGCCTAGTTGTTCAAAACAAATTTTGACTTGTTATGTCTTAGTAGAGTTTTGACACCAAAATTTTTAGAGTCTTATACTTTGAGTGATTTTTCCTTTTGATTGTGCTTTTGTTTGTTGAAGTATTTGTTTACCTTGCTGTTGTATGAATTGTATTTGTGTTTATGCTTATTGTGTGTTTTGTTTGATTCGTTAGATCATCCGGAGTGCGAAGCTTGTTATCTAGAGTCACTTGAATACGAGGATCGTCAGCAAGGCAAGTCACTTTGACCATGTATACCTATGTTTTTATTGCATTAGTTCTACCATCTCCCCAATTGCATGCAAAGTAGGTAATTTGGAAAGTTGGTTACTTGATGTAGTATCATGTGGTAGGCACCCCTCAACCCTTTGACACATTGGCCCCGGGAAACGTTGATTTAAATTTTGCTATGCTATTAGTAGACGGGGTTGGTTGTGTGATTCATGAGAGTTGTGAGTTAATAATTTCAAAGACCTACAAGATGATCAAGTCTTCAAGACTCCGAGTTTTCAACATACCTCTGGGTGGATGATGGTTGAACGGCGCCCTGGAGAAACCAGTGGTTAGCCTAGATGTTGCTGGAGAAGTGCCAGTATTCATGCGGAAAGGTCCACCCAGGGACAAAGAGATGGACGGATGCTTCAAGACCCAAGGATTACCTGCACAGCCACAAGCCATTATGGGCTCTGGCTTGGTTGGATATCGTGGTGACCCTGGACAGGCGGTGCTACGAGATGTAGAAGAACGGTAGGAAAGGATGGGCACCGACAGAGTCTCGAGGAAACCCTTTAGAAGACCATGTTTTGGTCATCCGTTTCTCAAAAACCGTGAAGTGCGAGAAATCCAACGGAGGCGATCAAATCTTGTGGGGAACGTGTGCAAAACTCTGCAGAGTACCCAAACCTAATCGATTAGCCGTGTCCACGGTCATGGACAGTTTTGAGCCAAAGGAACTGAAACTATGTGGAACTCTCAACACAATTAATTACATTGATGTGGGTATTAATGTCAACTTCGGTATGAGAATTGGTTGGTGGAACCATCTCATTAATCAACCAACATTGTAGTAATTATGCTTTTGCCCTCTCTTGTTGTAGGAGAAATTTGGCTTTATGCAAAAACTTACTACCCCCACCTGCCATATATGTATATAGAATAGATGATTACTTTACCCCCTCTTTTGTGACATTGTCGGCATATTCAATATGCTGACCTACACGGCTGCAACGTATCATGTTGGAGAGTACTTTTCCGACCAGGAGTGAGGATACGCTCTACGCTCGGCGAGATGCCCTTGGAGTCAGATGGACTCAACTACCTTTGAAGCTTCCGCAAGATTAGTTATTCTCATGAGTTGGCCTTCAGCCACTTTATTGTAATTCTTATTGTAATAAAGGACTCGATATGAGATTTTTCGATTATTAAAGCTGTGTGATTTCACTTTGATATATACATTGATGTACCATGTGTGTACCAGCATGATCTTGGGATGGTACAGAAACGCCGGAGATTCGACCTTTCAGGTCGGGTCGCTACAGAAATGGTATGAGAGCACACGCTGACCGTAGGACGTAACCTCTAGGATTGGAAATGTCTTAGGATTTATTTATCTTTTGCCTTTAAAATTCCTATACTCTCATCTACTCGTTTCTGACTTCCCTCCGATTTATTTCAAAATTTATAGATGGCCACCTTCATCCCAGTTTTGATCACGAAGTTTTGTCAGCCTGACGCGATGATGCCCTTTGGTAAGGAGCTGATGAGGATCGTCAGGGATGTAAGGATTGCCTTGCCAAGCATCACCGGGACTCCTATCATTTCTTTTCCACAAGACGGTCGCTACAGGATCGAGGTGCACATCCCTGGGAAGACCTTTGGAAATCGTAAGGAACCCATCGACTTCAAGTTTGTGGCACCCAACTGGATACTTGGGAGAGACATGGCAATTCACTGTGCCCTTGGACGTATTCAGGAGGAATACAGGGGTGGACCCATTTCACCAGGACTCAGCGTGGTTTGTCGTAGAGATGCCAATGGAAATATCATAACCACTCCCACTGAAGACACCACCATTTCCTATATCCAGACTTTGGAGATGCACATCAGGACCTTGGAGCTTTGGGTACGTGCCGACACGAAGACGATCAAGAGGATGATGAACCGCAAGATTGACCTCGAAGCTGACCTACGGGAAGCCAAGTACGAGCATGAGTATGAAGTGAAGGATCTCTTAGAGAGGATCAATAAGCTGAACACTCGCATTGCAACTCTGGAGGAACAGATGGACATGGGTGAAAATCTTTATCCAGAAGGAGACATGGCTCCCTTGATCAGCAATGATGATGACTATGAGGAGAGCGTCATCGGAGGAGGCCACTTCACCATGTACTTTTGAGTAGAACTTTAGTTATGCCCCCATGTATCTTTATTTTCGTTGTTAATGCGTAGGTCGATGCTTAGTTTGATTTGGAGATTTGTATCTCGATGTTTGAACCTTGAGTTGAAATAAATGAATGAGTGTTTGGTGTGATATGTTTGTTGCATTGCATATGGGTAGTGAATTTCCTTTTAGGTCCTTGTTCTATTCTAATTCTCTCCCCTCTAAAAACAGCAAGATGCCTCCGTGACGTGAGCCCGATTTCACTTTCCCGCCGGAACTCACACAACTTCTCCAGCAGCAGAATGCCCTGATGCAGCTGTTGATTCAGAACCAGACCAACAACCACCCTCCACCTCAAGGCGACAACCTCACCCGTTTTCTGAGGTTGAATCCACCAACTTTCTCTAGTAGCACTGAGCCCATTGTGGCAGATGATTGGCTCCGCAAGATGGAGAGGGAACTCACCACCGCTGGATGCACTGAGGTTGAAAAGGTGCGCTTTGCCGCCCATCAACTGGAGGGACTAGCAGCTTCATGGTGGGAGAACTACACCATCACGTACCCCATTGCTGGTGTGACTTGGGAGCAGTTCAAGCTAGCTTTCCGCACTGCTCATGTCTCAGCTGGAGCCATGAGTCTGAAGAAGCATGAGTTTCGCAACTTATGCCAAGGGAACCGTTCCGTGGCCCAGTATGTGGATGATTTCAGCACGTTGGCTCGTTATGCACCAGGAGATGTGGCCGATGATGTAGCCAAGCAGGAGAAGTTCTTGGAAGGACTCAACGATGAGTTGAGCGTGCAGCTGATGGTGGCTACTTTCAGCAACTACCAGGAGCTGGTAGACAAGGCCCTCATCTTGGAGGGGAAGCAGCAGCAAATCGAAAACCGCAAGAGGAAGTATGGACTTGGGAAGTCTCACTCTGGAGCTCAACAGAAGCCCTGCTACTCCCTATACTCAGGAAATACCGAATCAAGGACCGGTAAGTATGGAGGACACACTCATCCCGTGCACAACCATGGAGGCCATAACCATGGAGGAAATGGGAATAATCGTCCCAAAAATGGCAACTTCAAGAACGACAATGGAAGTGGGAATGGCAACCAGCACCGTCTCGCTCCAACTCAGAAGGATCTGAACCATATCACCTATGTCAAGTGCCAGAAGACAGGGCACTATGCCACTGAATGCCCTCAGAACAAACAGGGGAATGGAAACGGCAACAACAATGACAACTCCGCAGCTAAGAAGCAAAACCCTTTTCCCCGTGCTCAGGTGAACCACCTTGATATGGAAGAAGTCTATGATCATCCCGAGATTGTGGTTGGTAAGTTTTTATTGCATTCACGTCCAGTTATGGTACTTTTTGATTCTGGTGCAACTCATTCATTCATATCAAGGGTAGTTGTGGAAAAGTATGGTTTACCCACTAGAACCCTTAGTCAGCCCATTAAGGTCAATTCCCCACGAGGTATGATGATGGCAGGGATAGGATGCCACGCCTTGAAACTCCACATAGGAAACCATGTTTTTCCTACCGACCTCATCATCTTAGAATCCCAGGGGTTGGATGTAATCCTAGGCATGGATTGGATGACCAAGTATGAAGGAAACCTTGATTGCCCCAACAAGTCTATTTCACTCACCACTCCGGAGAACAAGAGGATTAAGTATGTATCCCGACGCACACAGATGAGTGCTCGGTTAAATTCCCTCATAGGAGTTGTTCAGGAGGAAGTGCCGGTTGTACAAGACTTTCCAAATGTATTCCCGGAGGAATTACCAGGCATGCCACCAGATAGGGAGATTGAGTTTCTGATAGAGCCGCTACCAGGAACCGCCCCAATTTCCAAGAGACCCTATCGGATACCCGCAAATGATTTAGTAGAAATCAAGAAGCAGATTAAGGAGCTATTGGATAAGGGATATATTCGCCCAAGTTCTTCGCCTTGGGGAGCCCCAGTACTTTTGGTGGAGAAGAAAGATAAAACCTTGAGGATGGTGGTCAATTATCGTGCATTGAACGAGGTAACTATCAAGAATAAGTACCCTTTGCCGATGATTAATGACCTGTTTGATCAGTTAGTAGGCGCCAAAGTATTCTCCAAGATCGATCTTCAATCAGGGTATCGCCAACTGAAGATTCGTGAACAGGATATACCCAAAACAGCCTTCACCACAAGGTATGGCTTATATGAGTATACGATCATGTCCTTTGGTTTGACTAATGCTCCTGCCTACTTCATGAATATGCTGAACAAAGTGTTTATGGAATATTTGGACAAGTTTGTCGTGGTGTTCATCGATGACATTTTGATATTCTCCAAGAGCGAGGAAGAACACAAGGAACACTTGCGTTTAGTTCTGGAGAAGCTTAGAGAGCATCATTTATATGCCAAGTTCAGTAAATGTGAATTTTGGCTGACGGAAGTCGGATTCCTTGGACACATTATTTCCAGAGAAGGAATAGCAGTAGACCCCGCTAAGGTTGAAGCAGTCACTGAGTGGAAGTCACCCACCTCAGTTAAGGAGATCCGTAGTTTTCTCGGACTTGACGGATATTACCGGAGGTTCATTGAGAATTTCTCAAAGATTGCCAAGCCCATGATAGAGTTGTTGAAGAAAGAGTCTAAGTATATCTAGACTGAGGAATGTGAGGCCAGTTTCTAGGAGTTGAAGAAATGTTTGGTCACAGCCCCAGTGTTGATACTGCCAAACATTCGGAAGGACTTCCAGGTTTATTGTGATGCATCACGTCAAGGAGGAGTACTCATGTAGGAAGGAAAAGTTGTAGCCTATGCATCCAGACAGCTACGACCCCATGAGTTGAATTATGCCACCCATGATTTGGAACTAGCAGCCGTAGTGCACGCACTCAAGACCTGGAGACATTTCTTTATCGGAAATAGTTGTGATGTTTACACTGATCATAAAAGCCTGAAGTATATCTTCACACAGAAGGAATTGAACCTCAGACAGAGAAGATGGTTAGAGTTAATCAAGTACTATGACATGAGACTGCATTACCATCCAGGAAAGGCAAATGTTGTGGCAGATGCTTTGAGTCGGAAGAGTTATGTGAACACACTCATAGCCGGAGGATTACCCGAGGAGTTAACCGATGATCTCAGAGAGCTTCGGTTAGAGATAGTTCCAAAAGGATATGTTGCCACACTAGAGATTCGGTCCACCTTGACCGAAAGAATTCGTGAAGCCCAGAAATCGGACAAGGAGATAGCTGAGATAAAGCAGAGAATGAAAGAAGGAAAAGCTAAAGACTTTCATGAAGATGAACAAGGTACTCTATGGTTTGAGAACCGAATCTATGTGCCCAATGACCCAGAGCTCAGGAAGTTGATACTTCAAGAAGCCCACGATTCACCATACTCGATACACCCAGGCAACACCAAGATGTACCTAGATTTGAAGGAAAGTTACTGGTGGACAGGTATGAAGAAGGATATTGCCGAACATGTTGCGGTATGTGATGTTTGTCAGCAAGTAAAGGCGGAACATCAGAAACTAGCAGGGTTACTCCAACCTTTGCCAATACCCGAGTGGAAATGGGATAAGCTTGGTATGGACTTCATCACAGGATTACCTAGGACCCGTTCAGGTTATGATTCCATCTGGGTAGTGGTCGATTGCTTGACCAAGGTGGCTCATTTCATTCCAGTGAAGACCACCTATACCAGTGCTAAGTTAGCCAAGATATATATGACCAGGATCGTATGTCTGCATGGAGTTCTGTGGAGTATCGTGTCAGATAGAGGAACATATTTTACCTCAAAGTTTTGGCATCAACTACATGAAACTTTGGGTACAAGGTTGGAGTTCAGTACAACTTTTCATCCGCAGACCGATGGACAGACTGAGAGAGTCAACCAGATTTTGGAGGACATGTTGAGAGCTTGTGCGCTAGACTATGGGTCCAGTTGGGATGACAACTTACCTTACGTAGAGTTCTCGTACAACAACAGTTATCAGACTAGTCTGAAGATGGCCCCCTTTTGAAGCTTTATATGGAAGGAGGTGCAGAACACCATTGATGTGGGATGGTGTTGGAGACCGAAAACTCTTTGGTCCCGATCTTATCCAAGATTCTGAAGAAAAGGTCAAACTGATTCGAGACCGACTCAAGATAGCTCAATCCAGGCAGAAGAGCTATGCTGATAACAAACGCAAGGAGGTGACATATTAAGTGGGAGATCGAGCATATCTTCGTGTGTCCCCACTTCGAGGAATCAAGAGGTTTGGTGTTAAAGGAAAGTTAGCACCCAGATTCATAGCCCCCTACAAAATTCTTGAACGTAGAGGCGAAGTTGCATACAAGCTGGAATTGCCGGAAGGACTGTCTGGAGTTCAGGATGTTTTCCATGTTCCCAGTTGAAGAAATGTCATGCTGAGATGGCTGATATTCCTTTGAGAGACACAGTGCCCCTAGAGGCCATACAACTTGACAGTGACCTGACCCACGAGGAGAAGCCTGTCAGAATCCTTGAGACTACCAACAGAGTTACCCGAAGCAAGGCCATCAAGTTCTGTAAGGTTCTGTGGAGTCACCACACCGAGGAAGAAGCCACCTGGGAACGCGAAGAAGATCTTCGTAGAGACCACCCACACCTATTTTCTAGCCAACCCGAATCTCGAGGGCGAGATTCATCTTAAGGTGGGTAGGTTTGTAACATCCCAAAATTTCATTTTGGAATGTTATGAAATATAGCTATGCATCATCATCACCTTGTTTGAATGAAATGAATGATTGAAGTGCTTCCTTTGAATTTCCACAAGATTAGTTATTCTCATGAGTTGGCCTTCAACCACTTTATTGTAATTCTTATTGTAATAAAGGACTCGATATGATATTTTTCGATTATTAAAGCTGTGTGATTTCACTTTGATATATACATTGATGTACCGTGTGTGTACCAGCATGATCTTGGGATGGTACAGAAACACTAGAGATTCGATCTTTCAGGTCGGGTCGCTACCCCCAGTTACGTTGCGACGTTTGATACACACAAGGCACTCCTCCGATGTATGTCAGTTGCATGATCTCATGGTCATAGGAACATATACTTGACATGCAGAAAACAGTAGCAATAAACTGACACGATCATATGCTACGTTAGTAGTTTGGGTCTTGTCCATCACATCATTCTCCTAATGATGTGATCCCGTTATCAAATGACATCTCATGTCCATGGCTAGGAAACCTTAACCATCTTTTGATCAATGAGCCAGTCTACTAGAGGCATACTAGGGACATGGTGTTGTCTATGTATCCACACATGTATCTGAGTCTCCGATCAATACAATTATAGCATGGATAATAAACGATTTATCATGAACAAGGAAATATGATAATAGCTAATTTATTATTGCCTCTAGGGCATATTTCCAACAGTCTCCCACTTGCACTAGAGTCAATAATCTAGTTCACATCACCATGTGATACGCATTGTAATGAATCTAACACCCAATGAGTTATGGGGCTCGATCATGCTTTGCATGTGAGAGAGGTCTTATAGTCAACGGGTCTGCGGCATTCAGATCCGTGTGTACTTTGCAAATCTCTATGCCAAACTGTAAACACTGCTACCACACTCCACTTGGTACTATTCCAAATGGCTGCTCCTACTATACGTATCCAGATTGCTACTACGAGTTATCCGATTGGTGTTTAAAGCTTGCATCGACGTAACTCTTTATGACGAACTTCTTATCGCCTCCATAATCGAGAAACATATCCTTAGTCCTTCAGTTACTAAGGATATTCTTGACTGTTGTCCAGTGATTCACTCCTGGATCACTCTTGTACTCCTTGATGGACTCATGGCAAGGCACACACAGGTGCGGTACACAACATGGCATACTATACAGAGCCTATGGCTAAGGCATAGGGGACGACGTTCGTCCTTTCTCTTTCTCCTACCGTGGTCGAGCTTTGAGTCTTACTCAACTTCACACCTTACAAAGCAGACGAGAACGCTTCTCTCTAAATAATCCATTTTGAACTCTTTCAAAAATCTTCTCAAGGTATGTACTCATTGAAAGTCTTATCAAACATCTTGATCTATCTTTATAGATCTTGATGCTCAACAATTAGGTAGCTTTTATCTAGGTCTTCCTTTGAAAAACTCTTTTCAAACAACCGTTTATGCTCTCCAGAAATTCTACATCATTTCCGAATAGCAATATGTCATCCACATATACTTATCAGAAACTCTATAGTGCTCCCACTCACTTTATTGCAAATACAAGTTTCTCGTAAACTTTGTATAGACTCAAAAACTTTGATCACCTCATCAAAGTGCATATTCCAACTCCTCCGGTGTCAGTGAGTTTCATGATCTCATGGTCATAGGAACATATACTTGACATCTTTTGATCAACGAGCCAGTCTACTAGAGGCATACTAGGGACATGGTGTTGTCTATGTATCCACACATGTATGTGAGTCTCGGATCAATACAATTATAGCATGGATAATAAACGATTTATCATGAACAAGGAAATATGATAATAACTAATTTATTATTGCCTTTAGGGCATATTTCCAACAGCCTGCTGCCAGGAGGAGCTCCCTGGCTGTGACGGAGGTGCCTGCTGCCAGGAGGAGCTCCCGGGCTGTGACGGAGGTGCCTGCTGCCAGGAGGAGCTCCCTGGCTGTGAAGGAGGTGCTTGCTGCTAGGAGGAGCTCCCTAACTGAGAAGGAGGTGCCTGCTTCCAGGAGGAGCTCCCTGGCTGTGAAGGTTGAGGTTCTGAACGCTGCAAAGTGGGGCGTGGCGGATGATGTGCTACACGAGTGTGAACAACATCGGAAGATCGTCCACATGTAACAGCTGGGACGATCCCGCGTATCTTCGCTTGAAGACTCTTCCACCTTGTTTCTTGATCTCGCTCCGGAATATATTCTCCTCTATCAACGCGGTCCACCAAAGTGGTAACCTCCTCTAGTGCCTGAGTTGACAATTCACCCTGTACACAGAAAGTTAACCAATTGTACATGTTCATGTATAGGGAAAACGTAGCATGTGAGAAAAACTGAGGACATACCGCGTGGTGTTTGGTTCCCACAACTGAGGAAGTTGGGAACAGATCGCTGGCGAGAGGAACTGGGATCTGATCCGGAGCAAATGATGGAACCAAGTAGACCCTCGTGCTCTATCTGTAACGCTTCAGATACAACCCGAACTTGTCCCAGTCGAAGACACGAACTTCATCCGACATATTTGTCGGTGCAGTAGTCCATTCCTCAAGGTAAGGACTGATGTCGCGAAACCAAGAAGCTTGGGACTTGTTTTCTCCTACGCGACTGTACCTGAGATTGAAATGCACGTAACATGAATAGCTATAAGTAGACCGAACTGACTCAACAACCTATTAATGCAGAGCTGAGAACCAAAGTAGTATTACTTACTTGTGCATGTGATCTGGTAATTGTGAAATAACCGGAATGTCAGACTCTTGGCACAGACCGAACTGTCTCATCACCCTATTAATAGCCATCTCCTCAACCGTCACGTCAAACACCAACTTGGACTTGGTCATCCAATAATGGTGCCTGTGTTGGGGAACATTGCATGGGAAACAAAAAATTTCCTACGCACACGCAAGATCTATCCATGGTGATGAGCATCTATGAGAGGGAGAGTGGATCTACATACCCTTGTAGATCGCTAAGAGGGAAGCATTAAGAAACGCAGTTGATGTAGTCGTACGTCTTCGCGATCCAAATCGCAGGCCGTCTTGCGATCCAATCATGATCCGTCCTGCGATCCAATCACGGTCCTTCCGATCTAGCACCGAACGGATGGCACCTTCGCTTTCAGCACATGTATGGCTTGATGACGATCTCCACCTCCTTGATCCAGCAAGCAAGGGTGGAGAGGTAGATGAGTTCTCTAGCAGCATAACGGCATGGTGGCGGTGGTGGTGAACTAATCAGGCAAGGCTCCACCAAGCTCTACCGACCTAATCTAGAGGAGAAACTGATCTAGGAAAGAAGAGGGCATCAAGTGGCTATTAGGGTTGGGGTTGCCCTCAAAAACCTCTAGTATATATAAGAGGGAGAGAGCAGGAGGCAGCCCTAGGGTTGCCCCTTGGGTTCGGCCAAAGTGGAGAGGAGGTGGAGGAGTCCACCTCCAATCCTACTTCAAGTAGGATTCTAATCCTGCTTGGAATCCTTCCCCACCTTGGTTTTTTTCCTTTCCTCCTACTCTAGCCGCATGGGCCTCCTAGGGATGGTTTGCCCAGCCCACTAAGGGCTGGTGCACCACCCCTTAGGCCCATGTGGCCTCCCGGCGTGGGTGGCCCCTCCCGATGGCCCTCCGGCACTCCCGATACACTACCAGAAATACCCGAAACTTTTCTGGTGGCTAAAACAGGACTTCCTATTTATCAAATTTACCTCCAAACCATTCCGGAGCTCCTCGTGGCGTCCAGGATCTCATCCGGGACTCTGAACAACCTTCGGTCACCACCATACATAACTGAATACTACCAAAACGTCACCGAACGTTAAGTGTGCAGACCCTGTGGGTTCGAGAACTATGTATACATGACCGAGACACCTCTACGATCAATAACCAATAGCGGGACCTGGATGCTCATGGTGGTTCCTACATATTCTACAAAGGTATTTATCGGTTGAACCTCTATGTCAAGGATTTAGTTAATCCCGTATGCTGTTCCCTTTGTTCTTTGGCATGTTACTTGCCTGAGATTCGATCGTCATTATCTCTATACCTAGTTCAATCTCATTACTGGCAAGTCTCTTTACTCATTCCGTAATACAAGATCCTGTGGCTAACACTTTAGTCACATTGCTTGCAAGGCTTATTGTGATGTTGTATTACCAAGTGGGCCCTGAGATACCTCTCCATCACACGGAGTAACAAATCTCAGTCTTGATTATACCTGGCCAAACCTCGGGACGGGACGGGCCTAAAAAAGCCCGACATTAGAAACCTAGGCCTGAGCCCGCCCCGGCCCGGCTGTCGGGCCTGATATTTGGGCCCAAGCCCGGCCCGACCCAAAGAAAGCCCGGCCCGACCCGACATAGGCATAAACTCGGGTTTTTCAGGCCCGGGCCTGGGCCCGGCCCGAGTACCGAGCTCAAAATTCAGGTCCGAGCCCAGCCCGTGGGCAAGGTCGGGTCGGGCCGGGTCGGGCTTTTTTTGGCCGGGTCGGGCCGGGCCGACCGGGCCGGGCTGCCCATGGCCAGGTCTGGTCTTGATCCATGCCAACTCAACAGACACCCTCGGAGATACCTGTAGAGCACCTTTATAGTCACCCAGTTACGTTGTGATGTTTGATACACACAAGATACTCGTCAGGTGTCAGTGAGTTGCATGATCTCATGGTCATAGGAACAAATACTTGACATGGAGAAAACTATAGCAATAAACTGACACGATCATATGCTATGTTTATAGTTTGGGTCTTGTCCATCACATCATTCTCCTAATGATGTGATCCCGTTATCAAATGACATCTCATGTCCATGGCTAGGAAATCTTGACAATCTTTGATCAACGAGCTAGTCTATTAGAGGCATACTAGGGACATGGTGTTGTTTATGTATCCACACATGTATTTGAGTTTCTGATCAATACAATTCTAGCATGGATAATAAACGATTATCATGAACAAGGAAATATGATAATAACTAATTTATTATTGCCTCTAGGGCATATTTCCAACAGTCTCCCACTTGCACTAGAGTTAATAATCTAGCTCACATCGCTATGTGATTTACATTGTTATGAATCTCATACCCAATGAGTTTTGGGGTTCGATTATGTTTTGCATGTGAGAGAGGTTTTAGTCAACGGGTCTGCGACATTCAGATCCGTGTGTACTTTGCAAATCTCTATGTCATACTTTAGATATTGCTACCACGCTCCACTTGGAGCTATTCCAAATGGCTGCTCCACTATACGTATTCGGATTGCTACCGAGAGTCATCCGGATTGGTGTTAAAGCTTTCATCGACATAGCCCTTTACGACGAACTCTTTATCACTTCCATAATCAAGGAACATTTCCTTAGTCCTCTAGTTACAAAGGATATTTTTTACCGCTATCCAGTGATCCACTCCTAGATCACTCTTGTACCCCTTGACAGACTCATGGCAAGGCACACACAGGTGCAGTACACAGCATGGCATACTATACAGAGCTTATGTATAAGGCATAGGGGACGATCTTCGTCCTTTCTCTTTCTTCCGCCATGGTCGAGCTTTGAGTCTTACTCAACTTCACACCTTACAAATCAGGTAAGAACTCTTACTTTGACCGATCCATTTTGAACTCTTTCAAAATCTTTTCAAGGTATGCACTTATTGAAAGTCTCATCAAGGGTCTTGATCTATCTCTATAGATCTCGATGTCCAACAATTAAGTAGCTTCATCCAGGTCTTCCTTTGACTCCCTTCAAACAACCCTTTATGCTTTCTAGAAATTCTACATCATTTTCAATCAACAATATGTCATCCACATATACTTATCAGAAATTCTACAGTGCTCCCACTCACTTTCTTGTAAATACAAGTTTCTCATAAACTTTGTATAAACCCAAAAACTTTGATCACCTCATCAAAGTGTATACACTACGAGATGCTTGCTCCAGCCCATAGAAGGAATGCTGGAGCTTGCACACATTTTAGCATCCTTTGGAGTGACGAAACTTCCCGTTGTATCACATACAACCTTTCCTTACAGAAATCATTAAGGAAACTACGTTTTGACATCCATCTGCCAAATTTCATAATCGAAAAATGCAACAACGGCTAACATAATTTCAACAGACTTTTAGCATCACTATGGGTTAGAAAGTCTCATTGTAGTCAACTCCTTGAACTTGGCGGAAACTTCTCTGCGACAAGTCGAGCTTTATAAATGGTGACATTCACCATCAACGTATGTCTTCATCTTAAAGGCCCATCTGTACTCAACGACCTGCCGTTCAACGGGCAAGTCTAACAAAGTCCATACATGGTTTTCATACATGGATCCTTTCTCGGATTTCATGGCATCTAACCATTTGTTGGAATCTGTGCCCATCATCGCTTCTCCATAGTTCATAGGTTCATCGTTGTCCAACAACATGACCTCTAAGACAGGGTTGCCGTACCACTCAGGAGCAGTACACGTCCTTGTCGACCTACGAGGCTTGATAGTAACTTCAGCCGAAGCTTCATGATCATCATCATTAACTTCCTCTTCAACTGACATAGGCTCCACAGAAATATCTTTCTATGCTATGCTACTCTCTGGTTGAAACAAAGGTTCAACAACCTCATCAAGTTCTATATTCCTCCCACTCAATTCTTTCGAGAGAAACTCTTTCTCAAGAAAGGACCCGTTTTAGCAACAAACACTTTTCCCTCGGATCTGAGATAGAAGGTATACCCAACTGTTTCCTTAGGGTATCCCATGAATATGCACCTTTCCACTTTGGGTTCGAGCTTATCAGACATAAGTGCCGCATTGCCAAACTCTAAGAAATGACAACTTAGGTTTCTGCCAAACCATAATTTATACGGTGTCATCTCAACGGATTTAGATGGTGCCCTATTTAAAGTGAATGTAGTTGTCTCTAATGCATAACCTCAAAACGATAGTGGCAAAACGATAAGAGACATCATAATACACACCATATCCAATAGAGCAAAACTACGCCATTCGGATACACCATCACACTATGGTGTTCTAGGTGGCGTGAGTTGTGAAACAACTTTCACATTGTCTTACATCGTATACAAAACTCATAACTCAGATATTCACCTCCATGATCATATCATAGTCATTTTTATCTTCTTGTCACGATGATCTCAAACTTCGCTTTGAATTTGCTTGAACTTTTCAAACGTTTCAGACTTGTGTTTCATTAAGTAAATATACCCATATCTACTCCAATCATCAGTGAAGGTAAGAGAATAACGATATCCACCGCACACTACAACACTCATTGGACTGCATACATCAACATGTATTATTTTCAATAAGTTACTGAAAGCACATTTGCTCCCTTGGTGGTTTTGGTAATTAATAACAACATAGTCATTGAACTAATGTTTCCACCAAGTATATTTCAGGAAATGTTCAATGATAGGATTGGCAAAAGGATATTGTGGAGAAACCCCAAGATGCAAGGAAATAGGTTGGCCAAGCTTCAAGAAAGAGGACTCTACATTTTATATTTGTGAGAAATCACTCTGAGTCCATAGGAAAGCCAATACTATTAAAAGGGGGTAAGGTTTTGTTGGTGAACAATATTCTCAAACGTGCACAAGTGATAGTCGCCAAAAACACCCACAAACTCTCCCACCAAAGTCTGTTCTATACCTAACACTCAAAATCGGTGTAACCAACTTTCCCATACCGGTGCCACCGATTCCAGAACCTAGACAGACTCAAGCCAAACCCTAGCCACTTTGGTGCAACCGATTCCATACCGGTGCCACCAATTTTAGGTTGCCAACTTTCTGTTACGCAAATTCACATTTTCGGTCCCACTGAGAATGTTGGATTGTCATCACCGAGATTGGAAATCTGACCGTTGGTCACCTTATCGGTGCAACCGAGTTTCCTATATCGGCTTTACCGAGATTCAAAAGTTGCCACCTTTTGGTCACTTCGGTACCACCGAGATTAACACATCGGTGCCACCGAGTTGGTCATTTTGTGTGTAACGGTTGGATTTTTGGGGATGCCTATATATACCCCTTCACCAGCACCTACTCGAAAGAGAAGCACTCAGAACTATTCCATACCTATCCTATCAGATTTTTTGAGAGAGAACCACCTACCCTTGTGTTGAGGCCAAGATCTTCCACTCCAATCATATGGATCTTGATTTCCAGCCTCCCCAAGTAGCTTTCCACCAATCCCATCTCTTCCACCATGCCAAATCCGTGAGAGAGTGATTGTGTGTTGAGGAGTCTATCATCTTGAAGCACAAGAGCAAGGAGTTCATCATCATTACCGAGCCTATTACCTTTTGGAGGGTGGTGCCTCCTAGATTGGTTAGGTGTCGCTTGGGAGCTTCCTACTTCGTGTTGTGGAGTGAACCAAGAAGTTTGTAAGGGCAAGGAGATCGCCTACTTCATGAAGATCTACCCATAGTGAGGCTAGTCCTTCATGGACGGAAGCCATATGGAATAGTCAAGGTTGCTACTTCGTGGACCCTTTTGGGTGGAGCCCTTTGTGGACTCTCGCGACCGTTACCGTCCATGGGTTGAAGACTCCATAAACATGGATGTACGATAGCGCCACCTATCGGAACCACGGGAAAAATCATCGTGTCTACAACTACGTTTGATCTTCCTACCCTATCCCTTCTATACATGCTTGTTGTTACTTTCCGCTGCTATATACTCTTAGACTTGCATGTGTAGGGTGTACTTGACTTGCCATGAAATGCTAAAAACTGTCAACCCTAAAACTTGGTATAGGCAAAATCTTTAATTGGTCAAGTAGTCTAATCACCCCCCTCTAGACATACTTTCGGTCCTACAAGTGGTATCAGAGCTTTGGTCTCCATTGCTTAGGTCTCACAACCTAGGAGAAGTATGGCGTCTAGTGAGGGAAGTTATCACCGTAGAGGTCCGTACTTTGATGGCACTAATTTTGCTAGTTGGAAGCACAAAATGAAAATGCATATTCTTGGTCATAATCCTGCCGTTTGGGCTGTTGTTCGTGTTGGCTTGCAAGGTGAGTTCTTTGCAGATGGACGGGAACCGGATCATGAAGCGACCGTAGATGAATTGAAGATGTTGCAACTCAATGCTCAAGCATGCGACATTCTCTTCAACTGCTTATGCCCCGAAGAATTCAACAAAATCAGTCGTCTTGAGAATGCAAAAGAGATTTGGGATACTTTGGTTTATATGCACGAAGGAACCGAGTCCGCGAGAGAATCCAAGTTAGATGTTCTTCAAGGTCAGCTTGACAAGTTCAAGATGAAGGATGGTGAAGGAGACGCAGAGATGTACCCTAGGCTAGCTCTCATCACAAATGAGATTGCCGGCTTTGGAAGTGAAGAAATGACCAACAAATTCATCATCAAGAAGATACTTAGAGCTTTGGATGAGAGATACGGCACCGTCTGCACATTGATCCAAATGATGCCAAACTACAAAGATCTCAAGCCTACGGAAGTCATTGGAAGGATTGTTGCTCATGAGATGACACTCAAAGATAAGGAAGAGCTTCATCACAAGTCTAACGGTGCTTACAAAGCCACAAGTGATGCTCCTGCAAGCTCAAGCAACAACCTTGTCACCAATGAAGAGATAAGCCTCATGGTAAAGAAATTCAACAAGTTCTACAAGAATAGAGGCAAAGAAAGAAACTCCAACTCAAGATATGAAGAGAAGCGTTTGTCAAGTCGTGACCACAATTGCTACAATTGTGGGAAGCCCGGACACTACTCAAATGAGTGCACGACTCCCTACAAAAGTAGAGAAGAGTCACCTCGAAGACGAAGCTCAAGAAATGAGTCACCACAAAGAGAGAGAAGGAGTAGAGATGATCGTTATGAACAAAGACACTCAAGGAGAAGTAGAGATTCGGAGAAGAAGGACAAGTACACCAAGAGCTACACAAGAAGAAAACATCAAGCTCATATTGGTGAATGGGTTTCCGGCTCCGACTCCGACAACAACTCTGAGAGAAGCTATCACTCCGACTCCGACCATAGTCAAGATGATGGTGTTGTCAGAATTGCTCTAGTGACTACCAACTCCTACGATCTATTTGATTCACCAAACGAAGGGAGTGGAAGTTGCTTCATGGCTAAAGGCCCCAAGGTATCACACCCCGAGTATCTTGATTTTGATAGTGATGAAGATGATTTGCTTTGTGATGATGACTTGCATTGTGATAAAACTAGTGATGTTGATCAAAATGAACTTGATAATTCTCATGCTAGTCAAGATAAGTCATTTGATGATGATAAGATGAAAATAGAACAACTAACTAAAGAACTAAACACTCTTAAGTTAGCTCATGAATCTACTCTCGAAGATCATAGAGAGCTTGTGAGAACTCATGAGAAGCTATGCTTCGAGAAGCTCAACTTGGAGCAAGAGCATGAGTTTCTCAAAGCTATCAATGACGATCTTCGAAAGAAGACTTCATCTTATCTAGCCAAATGACTACTCTTGTCTACTTTCATGCCTCAAGTTAAAACTAAGCAATCTAGTAACAAAGGCAAGAAAGATTCTTCATCTAGTAGCAACAATAAAAATGCTAAACCCAATGATGTTGCTTCTAGTAGTTCTATTGATTCCACTAATGATGATTCTCTTAGCCAAGTTACACTTGAGCAAGAAAATGCTTTATTGAAAGGGATTATAGAAAAGGGTATATACAAGAGTCTTGCTGGATGTAAGCAATTTGAGGAAATTGTACACAAGCACGAAGGATACTGGAAGAATCGTGGTGTTGGCTACTTCAACGCTAATGGAGTTGAGTGGGAAGAAGGTCAATATCCCAAGCCCAAGTTTGTTCCTCAAAAGGAGAAGTATGAAAATACTCTTCCCAAGGGGACAAACACTCAAGATGACCTTCCACCACAAGACCACAAGCTCAAGGGCAAGATCAAGCTTCAAGAGGACATTGACTCACATGAAGATGAACCCCTAGCTTTGGTGGAGTGGGTTCCCAAGTCTACTTCAAGATCAACTACTAATAAGGCCACCTCAACACCAAGGATCCCCATCAACTTGATGTGGGTCCCCAAGAAGAAGAACTATAAGGTTCTTGAGGGGTGACTCCGCTAATGAAATTCACTCACATTCATTATTGGCAAGAACTTTTTGCACTCAACATCAACTCAATGCAATAGTTCAAGGAGTCACACATTTCCTCAAAGGTAAGCAAGGGACAAGGCAATCAACTAATCAATGGACATCATAACATATGCTTTGCACTCCATGTCCATAGATATCCTTGTATTTGTCTCTTGTGTGTTGGGACTAATCCATGTAGGTGAGAGGAGTAAGGAAACAACAAGGATGCTCCCAACTCTTGGTGATCTTCATCAACATTGAGCATCCACAACTACCTCACCAACATGAAGTCTTCATCGACAAAACCTAAGGTTAGTTTATCCCTCTTATGGGGGGATGTCACATTAAAGGGGAGCTTTACTCTAAGACTTGAGTCAAAGCATCTCTTAGTATGTGACAACATTAAATGATTTATGAAAAAGTGGTAACCCCACTTGTGCTTAAACGATGAGTATGACCTATGATCAAGTACTCTTACTTGGCTCCTAAGTCAAATACTCATATATAGATGACTTCGTCATCACCCAAGTGCTTGTTAAATGCTAGAGTGTTTGTGCATGTTTGTCATGATTTCTTTTGACATCTTATTGTGTGAGCATGTTGGTCTGCATTTATTTTCTTAGTCGAGGACATCCAATTGTTGCTATTTGGCTCTTGATTTATCTTTTGCCAATTGGATGGACAAGAATGCCTAGGACCACTCTTTAGTTATCTATGCTTTCTCACCTCATATTCCATTCATGCTGCATCAAAAAATTTGAACAAGTGCTTTTTGATCCCTTTGTGTGTGGAGCACTCGGAGTTCCGTATCGACAAGGACTGACCATTAAAAGCTCCCAAGTGCAACTCGGTGGAACCAATCCCACAATCTCGATATCACCGATTGCCTAGGGTTGATCTGGTTTTCAATCTCGGTAACACCGATTTCATATTCTTGGTTACACCAAGTTTCCCTGTCAGCTAACAGTTGTGGAACTCGGTGACATTGAAAACATAAAATCGGTATGACCGACAGTGAAGGGTATATATGCTGTGGACCCTAACGCTTTGAAATTCAATCTTCAATGTCGCGCCTCAGAACCCTAGCTGCCGCCTCGAGACCCCTGGTCGTCGCCCTTGTCTTCTCGAGCTCCTCCGCCGCTGGGAATCGCCGTCGTCAATGAAATCTACTCCATCATCGCCGCCGTAGAGGATCCGCGCCAAGCTAGGGTACAAATTCGATATCTAGTGCGCTCCTCATCTGATTCTTGCGCATTAGATACTTGATTATCATCTTTACACCCTTTTCTCATATATCCATCCACTTAAATCTGCAAAATCTCGAGATAGATGGATTTTCTAGGGTTTTGCCGTCCGCCCGATATATCTCGGTGGAACCGAAACGAAAATATCGGTCTCACCGATATGCTTTTCAGTGTGGTAGAGAACTGACTCGGTGGAACCGAGTGGCTCATTTCGATCCTACCGAAAAGGCTGCCAAGTTCCTGTTAAGGAGTTAGTCTGTCTCGGCCCCACCGAAAATTTCTTTTCGGCTGCACCGATATGTATGTGACAGATTGCAAAACTTTTTGAAAACTCATTGCTCAAATTTCAAAAACCAGCCTCATTTTGTGATAACTCATCTACTACTGCTCATCTACACTCTATTCATAAGGTCAGTATGTCAGGCTCAGAAGATAGTTAGAATGTGCCAGAGCAGGGAGTTGATATGAGTTCTGGAACAAGCCGAGAAGCCAGTTCTTTCTCAGACCCAGGCACCCCTAGCTCTCATGGGTTGCCAAGGCTGCCACCAGAACCAAGAAGAAGTTGAACTCAGATGAAGAAGATTCAGACTTTTTCCCCGAGGAGATTCTTTCTAAGAAGCAAGAGAAGGCTGCCAAGAAGTTAGCAACTGAAGCTACTTCCTCTCGAAGAGTTGTCAGCAAAATATATGCTCCTGCTTCTACCTTCAAGGCTCATGGGATTGCTAGAGCAACAATTTCTGTTGAGGTCCCCAAGAGAGCTATGCCTAAGAAGGCAGGGGAGAAAAAGTCCAGGAAGAGGATCATTCATGTGACTGGCAGGCCTACCTCCATGTACGAGGATCCAGAGGAAGCATTTGGTGCTGTTGCTGAGGAAGAGGAGGATGAGCCAGCTACATAGGCTCCTCCCAAGAAGAAGGCAAAGAAACTTATGTCTGATGCTATGCCTAAGACCAGCACATCCAAGAAGGCTGTTGAGAAGCCTAAGAGGACAACCAAGCAGATTCCAACTTCTGAGAAGAACAAAGGAACTGCTTCCAGAGTTGAAGATGTGAATGATTTGACAACTTTGATGAATCTCAAACCACACCTTCCAGTACACAATGCCAGCTATCCACTAGCTGAGGACATGAAGAAGAGGAAGGACTCAGGATTGAGGGCATGGAGAGCTGCTGATCCATATGCCCAGAGGAAGAAGACTGTTGTGTACTACAGATTCTATACCAGAGAGCAACATGATTTCTATGAGACTGTGCTCTTTGACAAGAGTCCAGCTATCAATGATATGCAGTACATTGATTGGAAGTTATCATGGAGAATGGGGACTACTTTCCAAGTGTCCAGGACAACTTCCACTGCATAGGTCTGGATGAGTTCGTTGGCAGAGAATTCACAGCTTGGAATGATGAAATGATCATGCAATTCTACTCCACTGCACACTTCTACGGAGATGGTAGAATTGTGTGGATGACTGAAGGTGCAAGGTAAGAATCAACAGTTGAGGAATGGGCTGATATCCTAGGAGTTCCTGAAGCACAGGATGGTGACTTGGATGTATACTTAGAATCCAAGGCTAGCCACAATGCTATGGCTAACATGTACAAGGAGATCCCTGCTGCAAATGTGAAGTCTCACGGGCTAGGATCAATCTACTTTCTTCAGGCTAGCCTCCGCACTATCAACACCATTCTGAGGCATACCTTGATGCCTAAGTCCGGAGAAGACAAGATGATCCGAGGCCACTCCATAAATATGTTGATCCACCTTGACAGTCACACCAGGATCAGAGTCATGGATCTGATTGTTGAGACAATCAAGAGGGTTGCTGCTGACCAGAAGCGCTCATGCTGTTATGCACCCTACATCCAGATGCTCATCAACTCAAGACTGGAGAAGCACATTTTTGCTCTAGATTGTCCACATTTGCCCCTATAGCCAGATCTCGAGGATAATGTTGTGGTGATGGATGCTGATCATCCCACTTCAGCTGCAGCTCAGGAGGAAGCAGAGGCAGTTAGAGCCACTAGTGCCCAGGTCCCTAGATCCAAGAATGAGCAAATGGATCTGTTGATATCATCAGTTTAGGGCATGTAGAAGGACATTAAGGGGATTCTGGACAACCAGAATAGCCTTGTCAGGATCTTTGAGACCAGAATCAAGACCCTTACTGATAAGGTGGACGGACTGACTAAGATAGTCACAGAGCTTTAGCATGAAGTAGACTCCATGCACATCCCTCAGGTCTCTTCTACTTCAGATGAGGACGATGATGATGATGATGATGAGGATGATTAACCTCTAGGGCCAGGCACTCAGTTCACCACTCAGGCCAGATCAGCCACTGTGCCAGCTCCATCAGCTCCTGCCCCATTAGTGATCACTCCAGCTCCATCCATGACATCTGTAGAGATCTTCGCCGACGCTGTCTCTCGACTACTTCATCAACAACCAGAGGAGATATGCCCAAGAACACTTAGATGTATGCCGTTGAACTTGTTGGTAACTTGTTGCCAAAGGGGGAGAAGTGTATATAAATCTTTAGGCTTTGAGCAAGAGAGCGTTTTGGTTTATTGCTTTTCAAAACATTTGGTTATTTTGGTTTGACATGAGATACTTTTGTGTTTATATGTGATCATACATTGTTATGTGTGATGCAACTATTTCCTATAATCTTAATGCTTATGAGATGATCATTCACCTTTGCTTGATTGTGTTGTGCATTGTTATTCACTCTAAATTATTCTCACACACCACCAAGTTGTATGTGACATGGAAGAAGTACCCCATACACCTAATCGATTGTGCATATGCATTCAAATGCAATTTCAAAATAATGCAAAAATTTAGGGGGAGCTCTTGCTTATCACATACCTCTCAAAGCGACAATTATTTTCATTGATTTTATCATATGTTGAAGCTTTGATCTATATGTTATCATCAACTACCAAAAAGGGGGAGATTGAAAGCACATTTGCTCCCTTGGTGGTTTTGGTAATTAATAACAACATATAAGTCATTGAACTAATGTTTCCACCAAGTATATTTCAGGAAATGTTCAATGATAGGATTGGCAAAAGGAGATTATGGAGAAACCCCAAGATGCAAGGAAATAGGTTGGCCAAGCTTCAAGCAAGAGGACTCTACATTTTATATTTGTGAGAAATCACTTTGAGTCCATAGGAATTCCAATACTATTAAAAGGGGGTAAGGTTTTGTTGGTGAACAATATGCTCAAACGTGCACAAGTGATAGTCACCAAAAACATCCACAAACTCTCCCACCAAAGTCTGTTCTATACCTAACACTCAAAATCGGTGCAACCAACTTTCCCATACCGGTGCCACCGATTCCAGAACCTAGACAGACTCAAGCCAAACCCTAGCCACTTCGGCGCAACCGATTCCATACCGGTGCCACCGAGTTTAGGTTGCCAATTTTCTGTTACGCAAATTCACATTTTCGGTCCCACCGAGAATGTTGGATTGGCGTCACCGAGATTGGAAATCTGACCGTTGGTCACCTTATCGTTGAACTGAGTTTCCTGTATCGGCTTTACCGAGATTCAAAAGTTGCCACCTTTTGGTCACTTCGGTACCAACGAGATTAACACATCGATGTCACCGAGTTGGTCATTTTGTGTGTAGCGGTTGGATTTTTGGGGATGCCTATATATACCCCTTCGCCACCACCTACTCAAAAGAGAAGCACTCAGAACTATTCCATACCTATCCTATCAGATTTTCCGAGAGAGAACCACCTACCCTTGTGTTGAGGTCAAGATCTTCCACTCCAATCATATGGATCTTGATTTTTAGCCTCCCCAAGTTGCTTTCCACCAATCCCATCTCTTCTACCAAGCCAAATCTCTGTGAGAGAGATTGTGTGCTGAGGAGTCTATCATCTTGAAGCACAAGAGCAAGGAGTTCATCGTCATTACCGAGCCTATTAACTTTTTGGTTGGAGCCCTTCGTGGACTCTCGCGACCATTACCCTCCGTGGGTTGAAGACTCCATAAACGTGGATGTACGATAGCGCCACCTATCAGAACCACGGGAAAAAATCACCGTGTCTACAACTGCGTTTGATCTTCCTACCCTATCCCTTATATACATGCTTGTTGTTACTTTCCGCTGCTATATACTCTTAGACTTGCATGTGTAGGGTGTACTTGACTTGCCATGAAATGCTAAAAACTGTCAACCCTAAAACTTGGTATAGGCAAAACCTTTAATTGGTCAAGTAGTCTAATCACCCCCTCTAGACATACTTTTGGTCCTACAGTTACTTTCCTGGTCCATCAAACCGAAAAACGGGGTCTTAGTCATCTTGCCCAAGAGGCATGGTCCGCATGTCTCAACCGATTCCAAATCGAGTGAGTTGAAAGATCCATCATTATGGAGTTTCTTCATGCGCTTTACACCAATATGACATTTAGCAGAGTGCCGCAAGTATGTGGTTCTATCATTATTAACTTTGCATCTTTTTGCATCAATATTATGAACATGTGTATCACTACGATCAAGATTCAATAAACCATTCTCATTGGGTGCATGACCATTGAAGGTACTATCCATGTAAATAGAATAACCATTATTCTCTAACTTCAATGAATAATCGTATTGCAATAAACACGATCTAATCACGTTCATGCTCAACGCAAACACCAAATAACATTTATTTAGGTTCATCACTAATCCCGAAGGTAGAGAGAGCATGCGGTGGTGATCAGATCAACCTTGGAAATACTTCCAACACACATTGTCACCTCTCCCTTAGCTAGTATCTGTTTATTCCGTAGCTTTTATTTCCAGTTACCAACATTTAGCAACTGAACCGGTATCTAATACCCTGGTGCTACTAGGAGTACTAGTAAGGTACACATCAATAACACATATATCAAATATACTTCTGTTGATGTTGCCAGCCTTCTTATCTACCACGTATCTAGGGTTGTTCTGCTTTAGTGACCGTTCTCCTCATAATCGAAGCACTTAGTTTTGGGTTTGGGTTCAACCTTGGGTTTCTTCACTGGAGTGGCAACTCGCTTGTCATTCATGAAGTTTCCCTTCTTGCCCCTGCCCTTCTCGAAACTAGTGGTTTTATTAATCATCAACACATGATGCTCCTTCTTGATTGCTACCTCCGCGGTGTCAAACATCGCGAATAGCTTAGGGACCATCTTATCCATCCTTGGCATGTTATAGTTCACCATCAAGCTCCAGTAGCTTGGTGGTAGTGACTTGGAGAACTATATCAATCACTATCGTATATGGAAGATCAACTCCCACTCACTTCAAGCAATTGTAGCACACAGACAATCTGAGCACATGCTCACTAATTGAGCTATTCTCCTTCATCTTGCAGGCAAAAAATCTTGTTAGAGGTCTCATACCTCTCAACATGGGCACGATCCCGAAATCTCAATTCTAGCTCTTGGAACATATCATATGCTCCGTGACATTCAAAACGTCTTTGGAGCCTCAATTCTAAGCCACAATGCATGACGCACTGAACTATCAAGTAGTCATCACAATGTGCCTATTAGATGTTCACAACATCCACATACGATGCTAGAGGGGGTGGCGCACCGAGCGGTGCATCAAGGACACAAGCCTTCTGTGCAGCAATGAGGACAATCCTCAGCTTATGGACCTAGTCCGCATAATTGCTACCATCATCTTTCAACTCTATTTTCTCTAGGAACGTATTTAAAAAAACACAAGGGAGCTACAACGCGAGCTATTGATCTACAATATAATTTTGTAGAGACAACTTTAGACTATGTTCATGATAGGGAGTTTAGTTAATCATATTACTTAAAAAACTCCCACTCAAATTGACATCCCTCGGGTCATTCGAGTTTCACATGATCCAAATTCACCAACCCAAGTCCGACCATCACGTGAGATGAGGTGGTTTCAATGGTGAGCATCTTCATGTTGACCATATCTACTATATGAATCATGTTCGACCTTTCATTCTCTTGTGTTCCGAGGCCATGTCTATACATGATAGGATTGTCAAGTTTAACCCGAGTGTTCCACATGTGCAACACTCGCTTGCACCCATTGTATGTGAACGTAGAGTCTATCAGACCCGATCATCATGTGGTGTCTCGACACGACAAACTTTCGCAACGGTGCACACTCGAGGAGAACACAATTTTATCTTGAAATTTTAGTGAGGGATCACCTTATAATGCTACCGTCATCCTAAGCATAATGAGATGCATAAAAGGATTAACATCATATGCAAATCATAAGTGACATGATATGGCCATGAACCCGTGCTTTTGATCTCCGTCTCCAAAGCACCGGCATGATCTCGCTCGTCACCAGCATAACACCATGATTTCCATCAACGTGTCGCCATCGGGGCTGTCATGCCCACCATGCTTCTACTACTATTGTTACCGTTTAGCGATAAAGTAAAGCATTACATAGTGCTTAGTTATTGCCATGCATGTCATACAATAATTGAAGACAACCCTATGGATCCTGTCGGTTGTCGTACTCATCGACATGCAAGTCATGATATTCTATACAAAACATGATTATCTCATACATCACATATATATCATCATGTAATTGGCCATATCATATCACAACATACCCTGCAAAAACAAGTTAAACATCCTCTAATTGTTGTTGCATGTTTTACGTGGCTTCTACGGGTATCTAGCAAGAACAATTCTCACCTACGCAAAAATCACAATGGTGATACACAAATTGCTATTCAACCTTCTCAAGGACCGCCTTTGTTGAATCCGATCCAACTAGAGTAGGAGAGACAGACACCCGCGAGACATATTTATGCAACAAAGTTACATGTCAGTCGATGGAACCGGTCTCTCATAAGCTTATGAGTAATGTTGGTCCGGGTAGCTTCATCCCACAATACCGCGGAATCAAGAAAATACCAAGGGAGGAAGCAATCTAAGCATCAACGCCCACAAACTCATTTGTGTTCTACTCGTGATCTCATCTACACATAGACCTAGCTCATGATGCCACTGTTGGGAATGTTGCATGGGAAACAAAAAAATTCCTACGCACACGCAAGATCTATCCATGGTGATGAGCATCTACGAGAGGGAGAGTGGATATACATACCCTTGTAGATTGCTAAGCGGGAAGCGTTAAGAAATGCGGTTGATGTAGTCGAACATCTTCACGATCCAATCATGATCCGCCCCGCGATCCAATCACGGTCCTTCTGATCTAGTGCCGAACGGACGTCACCTCCACGTTCAACACATGTACGGCTCGATGACGATCTCCACCTCTTTGATCCAGCAACCGAGGGTGGAGAGGTAGATGAGTTCTCCGGCAACACAATGGCATGGTGGCGGTGGTGGTGAACTAATCTGGTAGGGCTTCACCAAGCTCTACCGAACTAATCTAGAGGAGAAACTGATCTAGGAAAGAAGAGGGCATCACGTGGCTATTAGGGTTGGGGCTGCCCTGAAAAACTTCTAGTATATATAGGAGGGAGAGAGGAGGAGGCAGCCCTAGGGTTGCCCTTGGGTTCGGCTAAAGTGGATAGGAGGTGGAGGAGTCCACCTCTAATCCTACTCCAAGTAGGATTCCAATCCTACTTGGAATCCTTCCCCAACTTGGGTTTTTTCCATTCCTCCTAGTCTAGCCGCATGGGCCTCTTGGGGCTGGTTTTCCTAGCCCACTAAGGGCTGGTGCACCACCCCTCAGGTCCATGTGGCCTCCCGGCATGGGTGGCCCCTCCCAATGGCCATCCCGCACTCCCGATACCATACCGAAAATACCCGAAACATTTACGGTGGCCAAAATAGGACTTCCTATATATCAATATTTACCTCCGGACCATTCTGGTGCTCCTCGTGACATTCCTGTGCTCATATTGGTTCCTACATATTCTACAAAGATCTTTATCGGTTGAACCTCTATGTCAAGGATTCAGTTAATCCCATATGCTGTTCCCTTTGTTCTTCGGTATGTTACTTGCCCAAGATTCGATCATCGGAATCTCTATACCTAGTTCAATCTCGTTACCGACAAGTCTCTTTACTCGTTCTGTAATACAAGATCCCATGGCGAACACTTTAGTCACATTGCTTGCAAGGCTTATTGTGATGTTGTATTACCGAGTGGGCCCTGAGATACCTCTCCGTTACACGGAGTAACAAATCCCAGTCTTGATCCATGCCAACTCAATAGACACCCTCAGAGATACCTGTAGATCACCTTTATAGTCATCCAGTTACGTTGCAACGTTTGATACACACAAGGTACTCCTCCGGTGTTATTGAGTTGCATGATCTCATGGTCATAGGAACATATACTCGACATGCAAAAAACTATAGCAATAAACTGACACGATCATATGCTATCTTTATAGTTTGGGTCTTGTCCATCACATCATTCTCCTAATGATGTGATCCCATTTTTTAATGACATCTTATGTCCATGGCTAGGAAACCTTGACCATCTTTGATCGACGAGCTAGTCTATTAGAGGCATAATAGGGACATGGTGTTGTCTATGTATCCACACATGTATCTGAGTTTCTGATCAATACAATTCTAGCATGGATAATAAACGATTATCATGAACAAGGAAATATGATAATAACTAATTTATTATTGCCTCTATGGCATATTTCCAATAGTGAGGTCTCACCGCAACATGTCCACCACCAGTTGTGGTTTATGTGGCTCACAAGATTCATGGAGACACTCACTGATTGAATGTTCATCCTCTAGGTGTGTGTGGGCACTAGAAGGGGGGATATGGTAGATGAGATGATTGCAACAAAGGAATCAAATGCGAAGCAATGGATCTTTTCGCTCATGGCGGTCCCGCCTCATCGGAAACTTGTCAGAATGATTGTATGCCTTTGTGCCATTTGGACGGCAAGGCGGAAATTTATCCACGAGGGGATCAATCAGATCCCGCAAGGTACTCACCTCTTTGTTAACAGGTTCATGAGGGAGTTGGAGCTGCTACAGTCACTTGAAAGTTCTCGGCTAGCCCCTCCTCCGACGCGGGTTTCACATGCAAGACCCTTAGCTCCTCCGGCGGAATAGGTCAAGATCCACGTTGATGGCGCGGTGTTTCGAGATCATGGAGTCTTAGCGGCTTTTGTTTGTCACGACAGAGCAGGGAACTACTCGAGGAGATTGGCTCTGGTCATAGCAGGAATCATGGACCCGGGAATGCTGGAAGCAATCGCATGTCGAGAAGGCCAATCATTGGCCAAAGATCTTCTTGTAAGAAATCTTATCATCTCTTCAGATTGCAAGAAAGTGGTTAGCGACATCCTAAAGGGCATCCAAGGTCATTATGGCTTGGTGGTTATGGAGATCAAACGGAGAGCATCCAATTTTAGTTGTAATTTTATTTTTTAAAGTTGTACTGTTAATGGTGAGGCCCATAGTCTAGGTAAGTACTCTCTTAATCTCAGTCCGAGATGCCATCTATGGTTGGAAAATCCCCATGACCCGACTTGTATCCCACACCATGTGGATTACCATCAATAAAGCTTAGCTTTGTCCTAAAAAAGGCACAACCCATTATCGAGTGTACTATCAAAACAACTTCCTAAATTCTTAAAAATATAGCCGTGCTATTCTATTAAAGAGAGCGCACACTCATGTCCCTCCTTTTTTCTCTCACCTTCCATCATCCTCTTTCACTGGTTCATCAATGGGTGACAATCCCGTCTGATATGATCAATTGACTGCAGATGGACATGTCGAGGGTGAAGAAAGGGGTAGTCTCAATCGTGATGGTAGGTTCGTCCCACCTCCATAACATTGGTTTATTTTCGTCCGTTTATTTCTCCCACCTCCTACCATACCCTCTCACTGATTTATTTTCTCCTTACCACTCATACAAAGAAAAAAAATCTAAATGGATCAGAACATTTCATATAGTGAAAGTTATTTAGTAATGTCTTTATATGAAAGAATCAATCATGTCTAATCTCTAAAGACCAAATCTAAATTAATTAATTTTACCATAAGTCTCTCAATCACATTAATTACTATTTTGATACATCACCAAAATTACACAACCCCTCTGATTTTTTGGTGCTTCGCTCCCTCCTCCCCCGAGTCCCTCAAGGAAGAAAATCAATAGGCAATCCCTCCTTCCAAGTGAAGCACGTCTTGACCAAGGAAATAAATCGGGTGACAATCTATTGGAAATATGCCCTAGAGGCAATAATAAAGTGGTTATTATTATATTTCTTTGTTCATGATAACCGTTTATTATCCATGCTAGAATTGTATTCATCGTAAACAATTATACATGTGTGGATATATAGACAAACATTATGTACCTAGTGAACCTCTACTAGACTAGGTCGTTGATCAAAGATGGTCAAGGTTTCCTGGCCATAGACATGAGTTGTCATTTGATAATGGGATCACATCATTAGGAGAATGATGTGACGGAGAAGACCCAACCATGAGCATAGCATTTGATCATGTTAGTTTATTGCTACTACTTTATCCATGTCAAGTATTTGTTCCTACGACCATGAGATCACACAACTCCCTGACACTAGAGGAATGCCTTATGTGTATCAAACGTCACAACATAACTGGGTGGCTATAAAGATGCTTTACAGGTATCTCCGAGGGTGTCTGTTGGGTTGGCGTGGATCAAGGCTGGGGTTTGTCACTCCGTATGACAGAGAGGTATCTCTGGGCCCACTCGGTAATACAACATCATAAGAAGTTTGCAAGCAATGTGACTAAGGAGTTAGTCATAGTATCTTGTATTACGGAGTGATTAAAGAAACTTGCCAGTAACGAGATTGAAGTAGGTATGGAGATATCAATGATCGGATCTCACACAAGTAACATATGGATGGACAAAGGGAACCACATACGGGGTTGTCTGAATCCTTGGCATCGTGGTTGGACCGATTAAGATCTTCATGGGATGTGTAGCAACCAATATGGGCATCCAGGTCCCACTATTGGTTATTGTCAGGAGAGTGTCTTGGTCAGGTCTACATCATTCTTGAACCCACAAGGTCTGCACACTTAACGTTCGGTGGCAATATAATATTGTTGAGTTACATATGTTGGTGACCGAAGGTTGTTTGGAGTCCTGGATGACATCCTGTATGTCATGACGACTTCTGGAATGGTCCGGAGGTAAATATTTATATATAGGAAAGTGCTATTCAGGTTCCAGAAAAGTTTCGGGTGTTTTCGGTGTTGTACCGGGAGTGCCGGAAAGGTTCCAGGGGTCCCTAGGAAGGGTCCCACCCACCACGGGGGCCCACATGGGCTGAAGAGTGAGTTACGCCATCCCCTGATGGTATGGGAGACACACCCAAAGAGGCCCATGTGCCCAAGTGGTAGGTGGGGATGTGCCTTGAGGAGGAGGGACTCCTCCCCTAGGGCACCCACCTCCCTTGTGGGAGGTGGACTCCTCCCCATCTGGCCGACCAACCCTCCCTTCGAGGAGGGGCTAGGGCTGAGCCCTACCTACCCCTTCCTCATATAAATAAAGAGGGAGAGGGAGGGCAGCCGGACACCAAGCTATTGGTGCAACCCTCCCTCTCTCCCTAGATCCGTTTCTCCTCCAAACGCAACTGCGACAACGCTTGGCGAAGCCCTGCTGAGATTGCTCCACTATTGGATCGAAAGTAGGTCTAGAGGGGGGGGGGTGATTAGATTACTTGACCAAATAAAACTATGTTTTTTCCCAATTTTAATTCTTGGCAAGTTTTAGCATTCATAACATATCAAGTACACCCTACACATGCAAGTCTAAGAGTATAGCAGCGGAAAGTAACAACAAGCATGAGTAAAAGGATAGGGTAGGAGGATCAAACACAATTGTAGACACGATGATTTTTCCCGTGGTTCCGATAGGTGGTGCTATCGTACATCCACGTTCATGGAGTCTTCAACCCATGGAAGGTAACGATCGCGAGAGTCCATGGAGGGCTCTACCCATGGAGGGTTCCACAAAGAAGCAACCTTGACTATACCATGACAGCCTACGTCCATGGAGAACTAGCCTTACTCGGGGTAGATCTTCACGAAGTAGGCAATCTCCTTGCCCTTACAAACTTCTTGGTTCACTCCACAACACTAAGTAGGAGGCTCCCAAGGTACATCTAACCAATTTAGGAGGCACCACCCTCCAAAAGGTAATAGGCTCGGTAATGACGATGAACTCCTTGCTCTTGTGCTTCAAGATGATAGACTCCTCAACACACAATCACTCTCTCATAGATTTGTCTTGGTAGAAGAGATGGTATTAGTGGAAAGCAACTTTGGGAGGCTAGAAATTAAGATCCATATGGTTGGAGTGGAAGATCTTGACCTCAACACAAGGGTAGGTGGTTCTCTCTCAAAAAATCAGTAGGTATGAGTGGGGAACTATTCTGAGTGCTTCTGTTGCGAGTGGGTGGTGGTGAAGGGGTATATAAGCATCCCCAAAAATCCAACCGTTACACACAAAATGACCAACTCGGTGAAACCGATGTGTTAATCTCGGTTGTACCGAAGTGACCAAAAGGTGGCAACTTTTGAATCTCGGTGAGACCGATATAGGAAACTCGGCTGCACCGACAAGGTGATCAACGGTCAGAATTGCCAAACTCGATGATGCCGATTCAACATTCTCGGTCAGACTGAAAGTTGTTGGAAATATGCCCTAGAGGCAATAAATAAAGTGTTTATTATTATATTTCCTTGTTCATGATAATCGTTTATTATCCATGCTATAATTGTATTAATTGGAAACACATTACATGTGTGGGTAAATAGACAACACTTTGTCCCTAGTATGCCTCTAATGAACTAGCTCGTTCATCAAACATGGTCAAGGTTTCCTAGCCATTGACATGTGATGTCATTTGGTAACGGGATCACATCATTAGGAGAATGATGTGATGGACAAGACCCAAACTACAAACGCAGCATATGATCGTGTCAGTTTATTGCTACTGTTTTCTGCATGTCAAGTATGTGTTTCTATGACCATGAGATCATGCAACTCACGAACATCGGAGGAGTGCCTTGTGTGTATCAAATGTCGTAACGTAACCGGGTGACTATAAAGGTGCTCTACAGATATCTCCGAGGGTGTCTGTTGAGTTGGCATTGATCAAGACTGGGATTTGTTAGTCCGTGTGAACGGAGAGGTATCTCAGGGCCCACTCGGTAATACAACATCACAATAAGCCTTGCAAGCAATGTTACTAAGTGTTAGTTGCGGGATCTTGTATTACGGAACGAGTAAAGAGACTTGCCGATAACGAGGTTGAACTAGGTATGGGGATACCGAAGATCGAATCTCGGGCAAGTAACATACCGAAGAACAAAGGGAACATCATACGAGATTAACTGAATCCTTGACATAGAGGTTCGACCGATAAAGATCTTCGTAGAATATGTAGGAACCAATATGGGCATCCAGGTCCTGCTATTGGTTATTGACCGTAGAGGTGTCTCGGTCATGTCTACATAGTTCTCGAACCCGTAGGGTCTGCACACTTAAGGTTTGGTGACGTTTTGGTAGTATAGAGTTATGTATGGTGGTGACCGAATGTTGTTTGGAGTCCTGGATGATATCCCGGATGTCACGAGGAGCTCCGGAATGGTCCAGAGGTAAAGATTCATATATAGGAAGTCCTGTTTTGGTCGCCGAAAAAGTTTCGGGCTCATCGGTAGTGTACCGGGAGTGCCGGTAGTGTACTGGGAGACCATCGGGATGGGTATTTCGACCCAAGAGGCTCCATGGGCTGTGTCAGAGTTTTTACCAGCCCTTAGTGGTCTGGTGGAAGTCCCACACAAGGCCCATGCGGTTTGGAAAAAAAGTCCTAAAGAGAAAAAGTGGAAAAAGGCAAAAATAGGGTGAATCCTAGTCCTACTAGGATTGGAGGTGGAGTCCACCTCCTCCACCTGGTTCGGCCGACTCCTTGGAGGATTGGACCTTGTGCCAAGCCTCCTCCTCTCTTCCTCTTATACATACTAGAGGTTTTAGGGTTTTTGCACAGAATTTTCAGCCACGTGCTGCCCGTTCCTCCAGTGCATAGTTTCTCCTCTAGATCGGTTTTCTGCAGCGCTTAGGCGAAGCCCTGCCGGAATAGCTCCACCACCATCGCTGGAGCGCCGTCACTCCATTGGAGAACTCTTCTTCCTCTCCGCTCCTTCTTGCTGGATCAAGATGGTGGAGATCGTCATCAAGCTGTACGTGTGCTGAACGCGGAGGTGCCGTCCGTTCGGCGCTAGATCGGAAGGATCGTGATCAAGTTTGTGGGACAGATCGTGATTGGATCGCGGGACGGATCGTGATTGGATCGTGGGACAGATCATGATTGGATCACGGTATGCACGACGATTTGGATCACGAAGAATCGACTACACCAACCGCGTTTCTTAACGCTTCCCGCTTAGCGATCTACAAGGGTACGTAGATCCACTCTCCCTCTCATAGATGCTCATCACGCGTGTGCGTAGGAAACTTTTTGTTTCCCATGCAACGTTCCCCAATAGTGGCATCATGAGCTAGGTTTATGTGTAGATGAGATCTCGAGTAGAACACAAAAGGTTTGTGGGCGTTGATGCTTAGATTGCTTCCTCCCTTGGTCGGATTTTGGTTCAGCGGTATTGTGAGATGAAGCGGCCCGGACCAACATTACTCGTACGCTTATGAGAGACTAGTTCCCTCGACCGCAACTTGTTGCATAGATGGCTTGCGGGTGCCAGTTTCTCTCACTTTAGTTGGATTGGATTCGACAAAGGCGGTCCTTGAGAAGGTTGAAAAGCAACTAGTGTATCACCGTTGTGGTTTTTGCGTAGATAAGAGTTGTTCTTGCTAGATACCCGTAGCATCCACGTAAAACATGCAACAACAATTAGAGGACGTCTAACTTGTTTTTGCAGGGTATGTTGTGATGTGATATGGCCAATTACATGATGTGATATATGTGATGTATGAGATGATCATGTGATGTATATATTATCACGACTTGCATGTCGATGAGTACGGCAATCGGCAGGAGCCATAGGGTTGTCTTTAATTATTGTATGACCTGCGTGTCAATCATTAAGCGCTTTGTAATACTTTACTTTATCGCTAAACGGTAGCAATAGTAGTAGAAGCATGTCGGGCGCGACAACCTCGATGGCGACACGTTGATGGAGATCAAGATGATGGAGATCATGGTGTCTTGCCGGTGACGATGGAGATCATGTTGGTGCTTTCAAGATGGAGATCAAAAGCACAAGTTCATGTACATATCATGTCACTTATGATTTGCATGTGATGTTAATCCTTTTATGCACCTTGTTTTGCTTAGGACGACGGTAGCATTATAAGGTGACCCCTCACTTAATTTAAAGATAAATTGTGTTCTCCCCGAGTGTGCACCGTTGTGAAAGTTCATCGTGTTGAGACACCACATGATGATCGGGTGTGATAGACTCTACATTCACATACAACAGGTGCAAGCCAGTGTTGCACGTGTAGAACACTCAGGTTAAACTTGACGAGCCTAGCATGTACAGACATGGCCTTGGAACACAAGAGACCGAAAGGTCGAACATGAGTCATATAGTAGATGTGATCAACATAATGATGTTCACCATTGAAGCCACCTCAACTCACGTGATGATCAGACTTGAGTTGGTGGATTTGGATCATGTGACACTCAGATGACCTAAGGGATGTCGATTTGAGTGGAAGCTTTAGTAATTTGATTAACTTAACTCATTATCTTGAACAATATTCTAAAAAAACTTTGCATATTTATGTTGTAGATCAATGGCTCGCACAGTAGCACCCTTGAATTTTAATGCGTTCCTAGAGAAAGCTAAGTTGAAAGATGATGGAAGTAACTTTGTTGACTGGGCCCGTAATCTGAGGATTATCCTCACGGCTTCCCAGAAATCATATGTCCTTAATGCACCGCTTGGTGACCAACCAGAAGACATGACCTCCGAAGACGTTAAGAACGCTTGGGAGGCACGTACTGGAGATTACTCAATAGTTCAGTGTGCAATATTGTATGGCTTAGAACCGGGACTTCAAAGACGTTTTGAACGTCATGGAGCATATGAGATGTTCCAGGAGTTGAAGTTTATCTTTGAGAAGAATGCCCGGATCGAGAGGTATGAAACCTCTGATAAGTTCTATGCTTGCAAGATGGAGGAGAACAGGTCTATCAGTGAACATATACTCAGAATGTCTGGGTATTCAACTCGTTTAGCGGAGTTGGGAATTGCCCTTCCGCCAGAGGCGATCACTGACAGAGTTCTTCAATCACTGCCACCTAGTTACAAGAGCTTTGTGATGAACTATAACATGCACGGGATGAACAAGTCAGTCGCCGAGCTGTTTGCGATGCTAAAAGTCGCTGAGTCTGAAATCCAGAAAGAACATCAAGTGTTGATGTTCAATAAAATCACTAGTTTCAAGAAGAATGGCAAGGTCAAGGGCAAGGGCAAGAAGGGTAAAACCAAGAAGGATGGCAAATCAGTTGCTACTCCTGTAAAGAATCCCAAGCATGGACCCAAGCCAGAAACTGAGTGCTTTCATTGCAAGGGAACTGGTCACTGGAAGCGGAACTGCCCCAAGTACCTGGCTGACAAGAAGGCGGCCAACGACAAACAAGGTATATATGATATACATGTTATTGATGTGTACCTTACTAGCTCTCGTAGTAGTGCGTGTGTATTTGATACCGGTTTAGTTTCTCACATTTGCAACTCAAAGCAGGAACTAAGGAATAAATGAAGGCTGGCAAAGGACGAAGTGATGATGTGCGTGGGAAATGGTTCCAAGGTTGATGTGATCGCCGTCGGCACGCTCTCTCTTCGATTACCATCGGGATTAGTGATGAACCTGAATAATTGTTATTTAGTGCCTGTGTTAAGCATGAACATTATATCTGGATCTTGTTTATTGCGAGACGGTTACTAATTTAAATCAGAGAATAAAGGTTGGTCTATTTATATGAGTAATATCATTTATGGTCATGCACCCAATGTTAGGGGTTTATTTATATTGAATCTTGATAGTGATGACACACATGTTCATAACATTGATGCCAAAAGATGTAGAGTTGATAATGATAGTACCACTTTCTTGTGGCACTGCCGTTTAGGTCATATTGGTGTAAAACGCATGAGGAAGCTCCATGCTGATGGACTTTTGGAGTCACTTGATTTTGAATCACTTGACACATGTGAACCATGCCTCATGGGCAAGATGACTAAAACGCCGTTCTCTGGAACAATGGAACGGGCGAGTGACTTATTGGAAATCATACATACTGATGTGTGCGATCCAATAAATGTTACAACGCGTGGTGGATATCGTTATTTTCTCACCTTCACCGATGACTTAAGTAGATATGGGTATATTTACTTAATGAAACACAAGTCTGAAACATTTGAAAAGTTCAAGGAATTTCAGAGTGAAGTTGAGAATCATCGTAACAAGAAGATTAAGTTCCTGCGATTTGATCGAGGAGGTGAATATCTGAGTTATGAGTTTGGTAGTCACTTAAGACAGTGTGGAATTGTTTCACAATTGACACCGCCCGGAACACCACATCATAATGGTGTGTCCAAACGTCGTAATCGAACCTTATTAGATATGGTGCGTTCTATGATGTCTCTTGCTGATTTGCCACTATCGTTTTGGGGTTATGCATTAGAGACAACTGCATTCACTTTAAATAGGGCACCGTCAAAATCCGTTGAGACGACGCCATATGAACTGTGGTTTGGCAAGAGGCCAAAGTTGTCATTTCTTAAAGTTTGGGGATGTGATGCTTATGTCAAAAAGCTTCAACCTGAAAAGATCGAACCCAAAGCGGAAAAATGCGTCTTCATAGGATACCCGAAAGAGATAGTCGGGTATACCTTCTATCTCAGATCCAAAGGCAAAGTGTTTGTCGCTAAGAACGGAACATTTCTTGAGAAAGAGTTTCTCTCGAAAGAATTGAGTGGGAGGAAAATGGAGCTTGATGAGGTTATTGAACCTTTACTTCAACCAGAAAGTAGCGCAGCGCAGAAAGATGTTTCTGTGGAAACTACGACGGTAGAAGAGGAAGTTAATGATGGTGATCATGAAGCTTCAGATCAAGCTACTATTGAACCTCGTAGGTCGACAAGGCCACGTACTACTCCTGAGTGGTACGGCAACCCTATCTTGGAGGTCATGTTGTTGGACAACAATGAACCTACGAGCTATGGAGGAGCAGTGATTGGCCCAGATTCCGAGAAATGGTTAGAGTCCATGAAATCCGAGATGGGATCCATGTATGAAAACAAAGTATGGACTTTGGAAGTATTACCTGAAGGGCGAAAGGCCATTCAAAACAAATGGATCTTTAAGAACAAGTGAGACGCGGACGGCAATGTCACCGTCTATAAAGCTCGACTTGTGGCAAAGGGTTTTTCACAAGTTCAAGGAGTTGACTACGATGAGACCTTCTCACCCGTAGCGATGCTTAAGTCTGTCAGAATCATGTTGGCAATAGCTGCTTATTTCGACTATGAAATTTGGCAGATGGATGTCAAAACAACTATCCTCAACGGTTTCCTTGAGGAAGAGTTGTATATGATGCAACCAGAAGGTTTTGTCGATCCAGAGAATGCTGACAAAGTTTGCAAACTCCAGCGATCTATTTATGGGCTGGTGCAAGCATCTCGGAGTTGGAATAAGCGTTTTGATGAGGTGATCAAAGCGTTTGAGTTTATACAAGTTTATGGAGAAGCTTGTATTTACAAGAAAGTTAGTAGGAGCTCTATAGCGTTTCTAATATTATATGTGGATGACATATTGCTGATTGGAAACAATATAGAAATGCTGGAAAGCGTGAAGGAATATTTGAACAAGAGTTTTTCAATGAAGGACCTAGGAGAAGCTGCTTTCATATTAGGCATTAAGATCTATAGAGATGGATTGAGACGCTTAATAGCACTTTCACAGAGCACATACCTTGATAAAGTTTCGAAGAAGTTCAAAATGGATCAGTCCAAGAAGGGGTTCTTGCCTGTGTTACAAGGTGTGAAGTTGAGTAAGACTCAATGCCCACTGACTGCAGAAGATAGAGAAAAGATGAGTGTCATCCCCTATGCTTTAGCCATAGGCTCTATCATGTATGGAATGCTGTGCACAAGACCCGATGTTAGCCTTGCCATAAGTATGGCCGGAATGTTTCAAAGTGATCCTAGAATGGAGCACTGGACAACGGTCAAGAATATCCTTAAGTACCTGAAAAGGACTAAGGAAATGTTTCTCATTTATGGAGGTGATGAAGAGCTCGTCATAAAGGGTTACGTCGATGCAAGCTTTGACACTGATACAGACGACTCTAAGTCGCAAACCGGATACGTAATTATTCTCAATAGGGGAGCGGTAGGCTGGTGCAGTTCCAAGCAAAGCGTGGTAGCCGATTCTACGTGCGAAGCGGAGTACATCGCAGCCTCGGAGGCAGCAAAGGAAGGTGTCTGGATGAAGCAGTTCATGACAGATCTTGGAGTAGTGCCCAATGCACTAAATCCAATGAACCTGTTCTGTGATAACACTGGTGCCATTGCTCTGGCCAAGGAACCAAGGTTTCACAAGGGGACCAGACACATAAAGTGACGCTTCAACTCCATCTGCGATTACATCGAGGAGAAGGACATAAATATTTGCAAAGTGCACACGGATCTGAATGTTGCAGACCCGTTGACTAAACCTCTTCCAAGGGCTAAACATGATCAACACCAGAACTGCATGGGTGTTCGTTTCATTACAATGTAAATCACATAGTGATGTGAGCTAGATTATTGACTCTAGTGCAAGTGGGAGACTGTTGGAAATATGCCCTAGAGGCAATTAATAAAGTGTTTATTATTCTATTTCCTTGTTCATGATAATCGTTTATTATCCATGCTATAATTGTATTAGTTGGAAACACATTACATGTGTGGGTAAATAGACAACACTTTGTCCCTAATATGCCTCTAGTGAACTAGCTCGTTCATCAAAGATGGTCAAGGTTTCCTAGCCATTGACATGTGATGTCATTTGATAATGGGATCACATCATTAGGAGAATGATGTGATGGACAAGACCCAAACTACAAACGTAGCATATGATCGTGTCAGTTTATTGCTACTGTTTTCTGCATGTCAAGTATGTGTTCCTATGACCATGAGATCATGCAACTCACGAACATCGGAGGAGTGCCTTGTGTGTATCAAACGTCACAACGTAACTGGGTGACTATAAAGGTGCTCTACAGGTATCTCCGAGGGTGTCTGTTGAGTTGGCATGGATCAAGACTGGGATTTGTTAGTCCGTGTGAACGGAGAGGTATCTCAGGGCCCACTCGGTAATACAACATCACAATAAGCCTTACAAGCAATGTGAGTAAGTGTTAGTTGCAGGATCTTGTATTACGGAATGAGTAAAGAGACTTGCCGATAACAAGGTTGAACTAGGTATGGGGATACCGACGATTGAATCTCGGGCAAGTAACATACCGAAGAACAAAGGGAACATCATACGGGATTAAATGAATCCTTGACACAGAGGTTCGACTGATAAAGATCTTCGTAGAATATGTAGGAACCAATATGGGCATCTAGGTCCCTCTATTGGTTATTGACCGTAGAGGTGTCTCGGTCATGTCTACATAGTTCTCGAACCCGCAGGGTCTGCACACTTAAGGTTTGGTGACGTTTCGGTAGTATAGAGTTATGTATGGTGGTGACCGAATGTTGTTCGGAGTCCTAGATGAGATCCTGGACGTCACGAGGAGCTCTGGAATGGTTTGGAGGTAAAGATTCATATATAGGAAGTCCTATTTTGGTCACCGGAAAAGTTTCGGGCTCATCGGTAGTGTATCGGGAGTGTCGATAGTGTACCGGGAGACCATCGGGAGGGGTATTTCGACCCAAGAGGCTCCATGGGCTGTGGGAGAGTGTTTACCAGCCCTTAGTTGGCTGGTGGAAGTCCCACACAAGGCCCATGCGTTTTGGGAAAAAAAGGCCTAAAGAGAAAAAGTGGAAAAAGGCAAAAATAGGGTGAATCCTAGTCCTACTAGGATTGGAGGTGGAGTCCAGCTCCTCCACCTGGTTTGGCTGACTCCTTGAAGGCTTGGCCCTTGTGCCAAGCCTCCTCCTCTCTTCCTCTTATATATACTGGAGGTTTTAGGGTTTTTGCACAGAATTTTCAGCCACGTGCTGCCCGTTCCTCCAATGCATAGTTTCTCCTCTAGATCGGTTTTCTGCAGCGCGTAGGCGAAGCCCTGCCGGAATAGCTCCACCACCATTGCCGGAGCGCCATCACGCTGCCTAAGAACTCTTCTTCCTCTCCGCTCCTTCTTGCTGGACCAAGACGGCAGAGATCGTCATCAAGCTGTACGTGTGCTGAACGTGGAGGTGCCGTCCGTTTGGCGCTGGATCGAAAGGATCGTGATCAAGTTCGTGGGACGGATCGTGATCAAGTTAGTGGGATGGATCGTGAGTGGATCGTGGGACGGATCATGATTGGATCATGGGACGCACGATGATTTGGATCGCGAAGACGTTCAACTACACCAACCGCGTTTCTTAACGCTTCCCGCTTAGCGATCTACAAGGGTACGTAGATCCACTCTCCCTCTCGTAGATGGTCATCACCATGGATAGATCTGCGTGTGCGTAGGAATTTTTTTGTTTCCCATGCAAATTTCCCCAACAAAAGTGTGAACTTGCATAACAGAAAGTTGGCAACCCAACTCGGTGGCACCGAAAGCAGTGTCGGCTGCACCGAAAGCAGTGTCGGCTGCACCGAAGTGTCTATGGTTTGGCTGAGTATGTCTAGTGTTTGGAATCGGTTGCACTGGGATAGGAAAGTTGGTTGCCCCAATTTTTCATGTTTGGCTAGAGACAAACTTTGGTGGGAGAGTTTGTGGATGTTTGTGGTGTCTATTACTTGTGCACGTATGAGCATATTGTTCACCAACAAAACCTTACCCCTTTTAATAGTATTGGCTTTCCTATGGACTCAAAGTGATTTCTCACAAATGTAAAATGTAGAGTCCTCTTGCTTGAAGCTTGGCCAACCTATTTCCTTGAATCTTGGGGTAATTCCACAATCTCCTCAATGCTTTTGCCATCCCTATCATTGAACTTGTCCTGAAATATACTTGGTGGAAACATTAGTTCAATGACTCATATGTTGCTATTAATTACCAAAACCACCAAGGGAGCAAATGTGCTTTCAATCTCCCCCTTTGTGGTAATTGATGACAACATATAGATCAAAGATTCGACAAAGATATAAGCAATGAATATAATCATCGCTTTGAGAAGTATGTGATAAGCAAGAGCTCCCCCTAAATTTGTGCATTATTTTAAATTTGCGTTTGAATGCAAATGCACAATCGATTAGGTACATGGGTCACTTCTTACATGTCACATACCACTTGGTAGTGTGCGAGAATAATTAGAATGAACATCATAGCACAACACAAGCAAGCAAAGATGAATGACCATCACATAAGCATTAAGATGATAGGAAATAGGAACATCACACATTAAAGCGTATGATCAAACAGCATCAAACGTGTATCATAAGCAACCAAAAGTGTATCACGGCAACCAAAAGCAATTGTTTTTTAAAACAAGCAACAAACACCAAACGCTCTCTCACTCGAAGCCTAAAGATCTATATACACTTCTCCCCCTTTGGCAACAAATTACTAAAAAGTTCAAAGGCATATATCTAAGTGTTCTTGGGCTGATCTCCTCCAATTGTTAATGAAGGAGTCGAGAGAACAACGTCGGCGAAGATCTCTACAGATGTCATGGATGGAGCTGGAGTAGCCACTGGAGGTACTGGAGCTGATGGAGTAGGAGTTGTGTTGACAGTAGCAGGAGTTGATGAAGAGGGCCTCAAGTCTGATGCAGGCACTGTAGCTGATCTAGCCTGAGTAGTGAACGGTGTGCTCGGCCTGAGAGGTGATCCATCCTCCTCCTCCTCCTCCTCCTCATCATCATCATTATAAGAAGTAGAAGAGACCCGAGGAATGTGCATTGAGTCAACTTCCTTCTGAAGCTCTATAACTGTCTTCGACAACTTGTCCACCTTATCACCAAGAGTCTTGATCCTTGTCTCAAAGATCCTCACGAGACTGTTCTGGTTGTCCAGAATCCCCTTGATATCCTTCTGCATGCCCTGAACTGCTGAGATCAAAATATCCATTTGCTCGTTTCTGGATCTGGGGGCTTGAGCACTAGCGGCTCAAACTGCTTCTGCCTCTGCCTATGCTGTAGTAGATGTGGGATGATCTGGGTCCATCACCACAACATTATCCTCGAGTTCTGGCTGTAGGGGCAGATGTGGATGATCTAGAGCAAATATCTGCTTCTCCAACTGAGAGTTGATAAGCATCTGGATGTAGGGTGCATAGCATAAGAGTGCTTTTGATCAGCAGCAACCCTCTTGATTGTCTCAACAATCAAATCCATAACTCTAATCCTAGTATGTCCGTCAAGGTGGATCAACATGTTAATGGAGTAGCCTTGGATCATCTTGTCATCTCCTGACTTGGGCATCAAGGTATGCCTCGGAATAGTGTTCATGGTACGGAGGCCTGCTTGTAGATAGTAGATGGATCCTAGCTTGTCAGATTGCACTTTGTCTGCGGGGATAGGAGTATACATATCCTTCATGGCATTGTGACTCGTCTTGGATTCTGAGTATACATCTAGATCACCATCCCGAGCTTCTGGAACTCCTAGAAGTGCAGCCCACTCCTCAATAGTGGATTCATACCTTGCTCCTTCAGTCATCCATACAATTCTACCATCTTCGTATAAATGTGCAGTGGATTAGAATTGCATGATCATCTCATCGTTCCATGCAATAAGCTCTCTACCAATGAACTCATCCAGACCAATGCAGTGGAAATTATCTTGGACACTTGGAAAGTAGTCCTCATTCTCCTTAATGAATTTCCAGTCAACATATATCATATCGCTAACAGCTGGGCTCTTGTCTAGCAGCACTGTCTCATAAAAGTCTTGTTGCTCTCTGGTGTAGAACCTGTAGTCAACAACAGTTTTCTTCATCTGGGCATAAGGACCTATAGCTCTCCAAGCTCTCAATCTTGTGTCTTTCCTCTTATTCATATCTTCAACAACTAAGTGGCTGACATCATGTACTAGAACATGTGGTCTGAGCTTCATTAATGTTGTCATGTCATCATCATCTTCAAATCTGGAGGCAGTTCCCTTGTTCTTCTCAGAAGCTGGAATATCTCTGGTAGTCCTCTTGGACTTCTATGCAGCAGCCTTCTTGGATGTAGGCTTGGTTCTCTTGGATATGCTAGACTTTGGCATAGCATCAGCCAAAAGTTTCTTGGCCTTCTTCTTGGGAGGAGCCTTCTCAACATGTTCTTCCTCCTCTTCCTCAGTAGTAGCACCAGCAGCAACCTCTGGATCGTCATACATGGAGGTAGGCCTGCCAATCACATGAATGATCCTTTTTCTAGCTCTCTTCTCCCCTGCCTTCTTAGGCATAGACTTCCTTAGGGGATCAATGGAAATTGTGGCTCTAGCACTCTCATGTGCTTTGATAGTTTCAGAGCTGGCATAGACCTTGCTGACAACTCTTCTGGAAGAAGTAGCTTCAGTTGTTGACTTCTTAGCAACCTTTTCTTGCTTCTTGTCAAGAATCTCCTCAGGAACAAAATCTGAATCTTCTTCATCAGAATTTAGCTTCTTCCTGGTCCTAGTGGCAGCCTTGGGCAACCCATGGGAGCTGGGGTGCCTGGATCTGAAAAAGAACTAGACTCTGGGCTTGTGCCTGAACTCATGTCAGCACCCTGCTTTGGCATATACTATCTGTCGTCAGCATCTGACATACTAACCCTGTCAATAGAGTATAGAAGAGCAGAGGTAGATGAGTCATCACAAAATGAGGCTAGTTTTTGAAAGTTTGAACAATAGGTTTTCAAAGTTTTGCATTCTGTCAAATGAATATCGGTACAACCGAAGCAAAATTTTCGGTGCCACCGAGACTGACTGTCCCTCTTAACAAAACCTTGGTACTCTTTTTGGTGAGACCGAAAAGAAGTACTCGGTTCCACCTAGACAGTTCTCAATAACACAGAAAGTCAAATCGGTGAGACCGATTTGTTCGCTTTGGTTCCACCGAGTTCCATCGGGCGGACGACAAAACCCTAGAAAATCTAATATTTGCTAGAATATTGAATTTTTGAGTGGATAGGAGTGTGTGAAAAGAGAGGCTTATAGATAAACTTCAATCCATTGCGCAAGAATCGGACGAGGAGCGTAAAAGAGGTTGAATCCGTACCCTAACTTGATGCGGATCCTCTATGGCGGCAACGAGGGAGATGATTTCATCGGCGGCGGCGATTCCCAGCGGCAGAGGAGTGTAGGGAGACAAGGGCGACGACCGGGGGTCTCGAAGGTGACAGCTTAGGGTTCTGAGGCGCGACGATTGAGATTGAATTGCAAAGCATCGGGGTCCACAGCTTATCTACCCACCACTCTTGGTGTCACCGATTCTAACTTTTCGGTGTCACCGAGTTCCTCAACAGCCAGCTGACAGGGAAACTCGATGCAACCGAGATAATGAAATCGGTGGTACCGAGATTGAAAACCAGATCAACCCTAGGCATTCAGTGAGACCGAGATTTTGTGGTTGGTTCCACCGAGATGCACTTGGGAGGTTTTAATGGTCAGTCCTTGTCGATACGGAACTCCGAGTGCTCCACACACAGAGGGATCGAAAAGCACTTGTTCAAATTTTGTGATGCAGCATGAATAGAGTATGAGGTGAGAAAGCATAGATAGCTAAAGAAGTGGTCCTAGGCATTCTTGTATAGCCAATTGGCAAATCATAAATCAAAAGCCAAATAGCAACAATTGGATATCCTCGAATGAGTAAATAAATATAGACCAACATGCTCACACAATAAGATGTCAAATGAAATCATGGCAAACATGCACAAACACTTTAGCATTTAACAAGCACTTGGGCGATGATGAAGTCATCTATATATGAGTATTTGACTTAGGAGCCAAGTAAGAGTACTTGATCATAGGTCGTACTCATCGTTTAAGCACAAGTGGGGTTACCACTTTTACATAAAGCATTTAATGTTGTCACATACTAAGAGATGCTTTGACTCAATTATTAGAGTAAAGCTCCCCCTTGATGTGACATTCCCCCATGAGAGGGATAAACTAACCTTGGGTTTTGTCGATGAAGACTTCATGTTGGTGAGGTAGTGGTGGATGCTCAAAGTTGATGAAGATCACCAAGAGTTGGGAGCATCCTTGTTGTTTCCTTACTCTTCTCACCTACATGGATTAGTCCCAACACATAAGAGACAAATACAAGGATATCTATGGACATGGAGTGCAAAGCATATGTGATGATGTCCATTGAATTGTTGAATACCTTGTCTCTTGCTTACCTTTGAGGGATGTGTGACTCCTTGAACTATTGCATAGGGTTGATGTTGATTGCAAATAGATCTTGCCAATAATGAATGTGAGTGAATTTCATTGGTAGAGTCACCCCTCAAGAACTTTATAGTTCTTATTCTCGGGGACCCACATCAAGTTGATGGGGATCCTTGGTGTTGAAGTAACACGTGTAGAAGTTGAGCTTTTAGTATCCTTGGGAACCCACTTCACCAAAGCTTGGGGTTCATCTTCATAAGAGTCAAAGTCCTCTTGGAGCTTGTTCTCGCGCTTGAGCTTGGTGTCTTGTGGTGGAAGGTCATCTTGCAACTTTGTTCCCTTGGGAAGAGTATTTTCATACTTTTCTTTTTGAGGAACTAACTTGGGATTGGGGTATTGACCTTATTCCCATTCAACTCCATTAGCGTTGAAGTAGCCAACACCACGATTCTTCCGGTATCCTCCATGCTTGCGTACAATCTCATCAAATTGTTTGTATCCTTCAAGACTCTTGCAGATACCTTTCTTTATAATTCCTTTCAATAAATCATTTTCTTTCTCAAGTGTAACTTGGCTAAGAGAATCATCATTAGTGGAATCAATAGAACTACTTGGAGCAACATCATTGGATTTAGCATTTTTATTGTTGCTACTAGATGAAGAACCTTTCTTGCCTTTGTTACTAGTTTGCTTAGATTTGACTTGTGGCATGAATGTAGACAAGAGTAGTCATGTGGAAAGATAAGATGAAGTCTTCTTTCGGAGATAGTCATTGTTAGCTTTAAGAAATTCATGTTCTTGCTCCAAATTGATCTTCTCGAAGCATAGCTTCTCATGAGTTCTTACAAGCTCTCTATGATCTTCAAGAGTAGATTCATGGGCTAACTTAAGAGTGTTAAGTTCTTTAGTTAGGTCTTCTATTTTCATCTTATCATCGTCAATTGACCTATCTTGACTATCATGAGAAATATCAAGTTCATTATGATCAACATCACTAGTTTTATCACATAGCAAGTCATCATTGTAAAGCAAATCATCTTCATCACTATCGAAATCAAGATATTCGGGGTGTGATACCTTGGGGCCTTCAGCCATGAAGCAACTTCCACTTACTTCATTTGGTGAATCAAATAGATCATAGGAGTTGGTTGTCACTAGAGAAATTCCGGCAACACCATCATATTGACTATAGTCGGAGTTGGAGTGATAGCTTCTCTCGGAGTGGTTGTCAGAGTCGGAGCCAGAAACCCATTTACCAACATGAGCTTGATGTTTCCTTCTTGAGTAGCTCTTGGTGTACTTGTTCTTCTTCTCCGAGTCCCTACTTATCCTTGAGGGTCTTCGTTCATAACGATCATCTCTACTCCTTCTCTCTCTTTGAGGTGATTCATCTCTCGAGCTTCATCTTCTTGGTGACTCTTCTCTTCGTTTGTAGGGAGCCAAGCACTCATTTGAGTAGTGTTCGGGAGTCCAACAATTGTAGCAGTTTTGGTCGAACGCTTCTCTTCATGTCTTGAGTTGGAGCTACGATCTTTGCCTCTATTCTTGTAGAACTTGTTGAATTTCTTGACCATGAGTCTTATATCTTCATTTGTAACAAGGTTGTCGCTTGAGGTAGCGGGAGCATCACTTGTGGCTTTGTAAGCACTGCTAGACTTGTGCTGAAGCTCTTCCTTGTCTTTGAGTGTCATTTCATGAGCAACAATTCTACCAATCACTTCCGTTGGTTTGAGATATTTGTAGTTGGGCATCATTTGGAGCAAGGTGCGCACGGTGTCAAATCTCTCATCCAAAGCTCGAAGTATCTTCTTGATGATGAACTTGTCGGTCATTTCTTCGCTTCCTAAGCTGGCAATCTCATTTGTGATGAGAGCTAGCCTAGAGTACATTTCAGCGACTCCTTCACCATCCTTCATCTTGAACTTATCAAGTTGACCTTGAAGAGCATCTAACTTGGATTCTCTCATGGACTCAGTTCCTTCGTGCAAATCAACCAAAGTATCCCAAATCTCTTTTGCCTGTTCAAGACGACTGATTTTGTTGAATTCTTCGGGGCATAGGCAGTTGAAGATAATGTCACATGCTTGAGCATTGAGTTGCAACATCTTCAATTCTTACATTTTCGCTTCACGATCCGGTTCTCTTCCATCACCAAAGAATTAACCTTGCAAGCCAACACGAACAACAACCCAAACAGCGGGATTATGACCAAGCAAATGCATTTTCATTTTATGCTTCCAACTAGCAAAATTAGTGCCATCAAAGTACGAACCTCTACGATGATAATTTCCCTCACTAGATGCCATACTTCTCCCAGGTTGTGAAACCAATGCAATGGAGACCAAAGCTCTGATACCACTTGTAGGATCGAAAGTAGGTCTAGAGGGGGGGGTGATTAGACTACTTGACCAAATAAAACTATGCTTTTTCCCAGTTTTAATTCTTTGCAAGTTTTAGCATTCATAACATATCAAGTACACCCTACACATGCAAGTCTAAGAGTATAGCAGGGGAAAGTAAAAACAAGCATGAGTAAAAGGATAGGGTAGGAGGATCAAACGCAATTGTAGACACGATGATTGTTCCCGTGGTTCTGATAGGTGGTGCTATAGTACATCCATGTTCATGGAGTATTCAACCCACGGAGGGTAATGGTCGCAAGAGTCAACAGAGGGCTCTACCCACGGAGGGTTCCATGAAGAAGCAACCTTGACTATACCATGACAGACTACGTCCATGGATAACTAGCCTTACTCGGGGTAGATCTTCACGAAGTAGGCGATCTCCTTGCCCTTACAAACTTCTTGGTTCACTCCACAACAGGAAGTAGGAGGCTCCCAAGCGACACCTAACCAATCTAGGAGGCACTACCCTCGAAAAGGTAATAGGCTTGGTAATGACGATGAACTCCTTGCTCTTGTGCTTCAAAATGATAGACTCCTCAACACACAATCACTCTCTCACGGATTTGGCATGGTGGAAGAGATGGGATTGGTGGAAAGCTACTTGGGGAGGCTAGAAATCAAGATCCATATGATTGGAGTGGAAGATCTTGGCCTCAACACAAGGGTAGGTGGTTCTCTCTCAAAAAATCTGATAGGATAGGTATGGAATAGTTCTGAGTGCTTCTCTTTCGAGTAGGTGGTGGTGAAGGGGTATATATAGGCATCCCCAAAAATCCAACCGTTACACACAAAATGACCAACTCGGTGACACCGATGTGTTAATCTCGGTGGTACCGAAGTGACCAAAAGGTGGCAACTTTTGAATCTTGGTGAGACCGATATAGGAAACTCGGTTGCACCGACAAGGTGACCAACAGTCATAATTGCCAAACTCGGTGACGCCGATTCAACATTCTTGGTCAGACCGAAATTGTGAACTTGCATAACAGAAAGTTGGCAACCCAACTCGGTGGCACCGAAAGTAGTGTCGGTTGCACCGAAGTAGCTAGGGTTTGGCTGAGTCTGTCTAAGGTTTGGAATCGTTGGCACCGGGATAGGAAATTTGGTTGCACCGATTTTGCATGTTTGGCTAGAGACAGACTTTGGTGGGAGATTTTGTGGATGTTTTTGGTGTCTATTACTTATGCACGTATGAGCATATTGTTCACCAACAAAACCTTACCCCCTTTTAATAGTATTGGCTTTCCTATGGACTCAAAGTGATTTCTCACAAATGTAAAATGTAGAGTCCTCTTGCTTGAAGCTTGGCCAACCTATTTCCTTGAATCTTGGGGTAATTCCACAATCTCCTCAATCCTTTTGCCATCCCTATCATTGAACTTGTCCTGAAATATACTTGGTGGAAACATTAGTTCAATGATTCATATGTTGTTATTAATTACCAAAACCACCAAGGGAGCAAATGTGCTTTCATCCACCATCATCGCCACCACGCCATTGTGCGGCCAGAGAACTCATCTACTACTCCGCCCTCACTCGCTGGATCGAGGAGGCGGAGAAGTCATCGAGTTGTATGTGTGCTAAATGTAAAGGTGCCGTCCGCTCGGCGCTAGATCGGGACGAATCATGATTGGATCGCGGGACGGATCGTGATTGGATCACGAAGAAGTTCGACTACATCAACCATGTTTCTTAACGCTTCTCGCTTAGCAATCTACAAGGGTATGTGGGTCTCCTCTCCTCTCGTAGCTATGCATCTCCATAGATAGATCTTGGGTGTTCGTCGAATTATTTTGTTTCTCATGCAACGTTCCCCAACAGTGGTATCCAAGCTAGGTCTATGCATAGATGATATGCATGAGTAGAACACAAGAGTTTGTGGGCGTTGATGTTCAGATTGCTTACTGAGGGAGTCCTGGATTAAGGGGGCCTCAGACGATCGGCCTATTTCTTATGGGCCGGATTCATGGGCCACTCGCTGAGTGTTGGATTGATCGAATGCCCCGTTGCCAAGGAGGAAGACTCAGGAGTCGTGGCATGTCTTCCAAGTTTGAGATAGTAGATAGGCATGTTTTTTCCCTTTGGTGTGCAATTGACCATGTGTAAACCTAGGGACTCTTGGCGTCTATATAAGCCGAAGGGTTTTATATTGTAGGGCAGAGAAACTCATATAGGGTTTTAGCTATCTGATCTCGAGGTAGATCAACTCTGTAACCTTCATACCATCAATATAATCGAGCAGGACGTAGGGTTTTACCTCCATAGGAGGGCTGGAACCTGGGTAAACATCGTATCCTTCGTCCCTTGTTACCATCGATCCTAGTCTCATAGCTCGGGACCCCTGATGACCCACAAGTATAGGGGATCTATCATAGTCCTTTCGATAAGTAAGAGTGTCAAACCCAACAAGGAGCAGAAGGAAATGATAGGCGGTTTCCAGTAAGGTATTCTCCGCAAGCACTAAAATTATCGGTAACAGATAGTTTTGTGATAAGATAATTCGTAACGAGTAACAAGTAATAAGTGTAGCAAAGGTGCAACAAGGTAGCCCAATCGTTTTTGTAGCAAAGGAAAGTCCTGGACAAACTCTTATATAAAGCAAAGTGCTCCCAAGGACACATGGGAATTTCTGTCAAGCTAGTTTTCATCATGCTCATGTGATTCACATTCGTTACTTTGATAATTTGATATGTGGATGTACCGGTGCTTGGGTGCTGCCCTTACTTGGACAAACCTCCCACTTATTATTAACCCCCCTCTCAAGCATCTGCAACTACGAAAGAAGAATTAAGATAAACCTAACCATAGCATGAAACATATGGATCCAAATCAGCCCCTTGCGAAGCAACTCACAAACTAGGGTTTAAACTTCCGTCACTCTAGCAACCCATCATGTACTTATTACTTCCCATTGCCTTCCCCTAGGCCCAAATAATGGTGAAGTGTTATGTAGTCGACGTTCATATAACACCACTAGAGGAGAGACAACATACATCGCATCAAAATATCGAACGAATACCAAATTCACATGATTACTTATAACAAGACTTATCCCATGTCCTCAGGAACAAACATAAATACTCACAAAGCATATTAATGTTCAAGATTAGAGGAGTATTAATTATCATTAAGGATCTGAACATATGATCTTCCACCAAGTAAACCAACTAGCATCAACTACAAGGAGTAATCAACACTATAGCAATCCACATGTACCAATCTGAGGTGTTGAGACAAAGATTGGATACAAGAGATGAACTAGGGTTTTGAGAGGAGATGGTGCTGGTGAAGATGTTGATGGAGATTGACCCCCTCTCGATGAGATGATCATTGGTGATGACGATGGCTTCGATTTCCCCCTCCGGGAGGGAAGTTTCCCTGTCAAAACAGCCCTGCCGGAGCTCTAGATTGGTTTTGTCCAAGTTCCACCTCGAGACGGCAGCGCTTCATCCCGAAAGCTCTCCTTTGATTTTTTTCCAGGTCAAAACCCAACATATAGGAGAAGATGGGCGTCGGAGGAGCCACAGGGGCCCCACAAGCTTGCTAGGCGCGACCAGGGGGGTGGCCGCGCCTAGCAGGCTTGTGGCCTGCAGGTGGCCCCCCTATGGTTGATTCTTGCCCCAGTATTTTTTATATATTCCAAAATAATACTCCGTAAAGTTTCAGGACTTTTGCAGTTGTGCAGAATAGCTATCTCAGATTTGCTCCTTTCCCAGTCCAGAATTCCAGTGGCCGGCATTCTCCCTCTTCATGTAAACCTTGTAAAATAAGAGAGAAAAGGCATAAGGATTGTACAAGCATAAATATCAATATAAAAGCATGATGAAAAATGGACGTATCAACTCCCCAAGCTTAGACCTCGCTTGCCCTCAAGCAAAGTCGAGACCGAAAAATGTGTCAACATGTTTGGAGATAGAGGTGTCGATAAAATAAATACGGACATGAGGGCATCATGAACATCTTTAGAACAACAATACTTATTGTATAATATCTCTTATGCTAGAGTAACAATTCATTCACAAGATAAAGTATGAACTAAGAACTCTATTGACAACCAAGAAACTATGATCCCAGTCATTGAAGCAATTGACAATTTATCATAACATCGGAAAGAGTCAATATAAGAGCTTTTAAAGAAAATCCACATACTCAATCATCTTTTAGTCTTTCACAATTGCTAACACTCACGCGGTACCCACGAGATCAAAGCTTCAATCAGACACAGAGAAATATAGGGGCTTATAGTTTTGCCTCCCAACTATTCACCTCAAGGGTGATGTCAACAATAATAACTCATGATCACCCACATCTGAGTGGATAGATCATTCCCCAACACATAATGATTGGCAAGAGAGATGAAATATAGGAAGTGGTGAAAACCACCATGACTCTTGCATAAAGGTAAGTACTAAAAAGTAAAAGTAACAGGTAGGCCCTTCGTAGAGGGAAGCAGAGGTTGTCATGCACTTTTTATTTTTGGATGCACAAACTCTTAGTGTAGAGGAATGCCGCGTTGTATTGCCCTTTGTGATAGCAACTTTTATTATGTAGTCTGTCGCTTTTATTTCTTTACTATCACAAGTTCATACAACACTTATTTCCCTTACAATAAAAGATCACACATATTTAGGAGCAATTTTTATTGCCTTTTGGCACCAATGACAACTTACTTGAAGGATCTTTTTCAATCCATAGGTAGGTATGGTGGACTCTCATGGCAAAACTGGGTTGAGGTGTTTGGATGCACAAGTAGTATCTCTACTTAGTGCGGAGGTTTTGGCTATTATTAGGTGGAAGCAAGCATTACATGTTAGAGGATCTAAAGCCATATAACTTCTATACGGAGGCAAGCAAACATAACCCATTATGTTGTCTTCCTTGTCCAACATCAACTTCTTGGCATGTAATATTTTAATGACTGGTCACAATCATAAAATATGTCCAAGATAATATATTTATACGCGAATCTCTCTTTCTTTATCACTTCCTTTCAATTGCACCAATGACCAATTACTATGTTTGTTAACTCCCAACAAATTTCAATCACCATACTTTTTATATGTGAAGTCATCACTCCCCATAAGATCACTATGTATACTCTTTGCTTTTGTTCTATTAATCTTTATTCATTACTTAAGAGCATAGTAATCTAGCAAATCCCTCTCATCAAAACTACTTTTTATTATATAACTCTCGGACTTGCTTACATAAGGGGAGCAAAAGCAAAAACTAAAAGGTAGATCATACTGACACTTTTACTCTACTAGATCAAAACAAAATAAAAAGGGTCGAACTAAGAAAAACAAGAAAAAAACAAAAAAGGAAAAAGGTGTGATGTGATATGATACCTGTAAATATCCCTAATATGCTCTTCGATAGTTATGGTATTGATAACATTGGTTTCAACATTAATGGGAGTACCTGAGATATAATATTTGATTCTTTGCCCGTTTACCACCTTCGGATTTGTGCCTTCGGCGTTGTTGATCTTGATGGCACCGGAGCGATGTACCTCCTCGACGATGTATGGTCCTTCCCATTTAGAGAGAAGTTTTCTTGCGAAAAATCTTAATCGAGAATTGTGTAGCAAGACATGATCACCTACATTGAATTCATGCTTTTGTATCTTTTATCATGCCATCTCTTAACTTTCTCATTAAACAACTTGGCATTCTCATAGGCTTGGGTTCTCCATTCATCAAGTGAGCTAATGTCAAATAACCTCTTCTCACCAGCATGTTTGAAATCATAGTTGAGCTCTTTAATTGCCCTATAAGCCTTATGCTCTAGCTCTAGAGGTAAGTGACATGCTTTACCATAAACCATTTTATACAGACACATGCCCATAGGATTCTTGTAAGCAGTTCTATAAGCCCATAATGCATCGTCAAGTTTCTTAGACCAATTCTTCCTAGATCTATTAACCGTCTTTGGCAAGATCAATTTAATTTCTCTATTGCTTAATTCTACTTGACCACTAGACTGAGGATGATAAGGAGATGCAATTCTATGATTAACATCATACTTAGCAAGCAATTTATGGAAAGCACCATGTATAAAATATGAACCACCACCAGTAATTAAATATCTGGGGACTCCAAATCTAGGGAAAATAACTTCTTTAAGCATCTTAATAGAGGTGTTATGATCAACACTATTAGGTGGAATAGCTTCTACCCACTTAATAACATAATCAACAGCAACTAATATATGAGTATACCCATTGGACGTTGGAAAAGGTCCCATATAATCAAAACCCCAAACATCAAATGGTTCAATAACAAGAGACTAATTCATAGGAATTTCCTAACATCTACTAATATTGCCAATTCTTTGACATTCATCACATGACAAGACAAACTTACGAGCATCCTTGAAGAGAGTAGGCCAATAAAAACCAGATTGTAATACCTTATGTGCAGTTCTATCTCCAGCGTGGTGTCCTCCATAGGCCTCGGAATGACACTTCTGTAGGATCGGTTCCTGTTCATGCTCTGGTACACAACGTCTAATAATACTAATACCATCTACTCCTTCTTTATAAAGGTGTGGGTCATCCCAGAAGTAATGTCTTAAATCATAGAAGAACTTTTTCTTTTGTTGGTATGTGAAACTAGGCGGTATGAATTTAGCAACAATGTAATTAGCATAATCAACATACCAAGGAGCATTACGAGAAGCATTTATGACAACTAATTGTTCACCAGGAAAGCTATCATCAATAGGTAGTGGGTCACCAAGAACATTCTCTAACCTAGACAAGTTATCTGCTATGGGGTTATCAGCACCCTTTCTATCAATAATATGCAAATCAAATTCTTGTAGTAGAAGAACCCACTTGATAAGTCTAGGTTTAGCATCTTTTTTCCACAAGATATTTAATAGCAGTATGATCAGTGTGAACAGTTACTTTAGAATCAACAATATAAGGTCTAAACTTATCACAAGCAAACACAACTGCTAAAAATTCCTTTTCAGTGGTAGCATAGTTTCTTTGAGCATTGTCTAGAGTTTTGCTGGAATAATGAATAACATTTAATTTCTTATCAACTCTTTGTCCTAGAACAACACCAATGGCATAATCACTAGCATCACACATAATTTCAAAGGGTAGGTTCCAATCAGGTGGTTGAACAACAGGTGCAGAAATCAAAGCATTCTTGAGAATTTCAAAGGCTTCTACACAATCATCATAAAAAACGAATGGAACATCTTTTTGCAAAAGATTAGCGAGAGGCCTATAAATCTTAGAGAAATATTTAATTAATCTCCTATAGAAACCAGCATGACCAAGGAAATTTCTTATACCTCTAGTATCCGTAGGACACAACATCTTTTCAATAGCATCAACTTTAGCATTATCAACTTCAATACCTCTTTCGGAAATTCTATGTCCCAAGAAAATGTCTTCATTCACCATAAAGTGGCACTTTTTCCAATTCAAGACAAGATTAGTTTCTTCACATCTCTGCAAAACTCGATCAAGATTGCTAAAACAATCATGAAAAGAAGTTACATAAACGGAAAAATCATCCATGAAAACCTCAACAATCCTTTCACAAAAGTCAGAGAATATAGCAGTCATGCATCTTTTAAAGGTAGCAGGTGCATTGCATAAACCAAAAGGCATACGTCTATAAGCAAAGGTACCAAAGGGCAGGTAAAGGTGGTCTTCTCTTGGTCCTATTTCGACACATGTATTTGAGAGAAACCAGAATAACCATCTAGAAAGCAGAAATGTGTGTGTTTGGATAATCTTTCTAGCATTTGATAAATGAAAGGTAGAGGGTAATGATATTTTCTAGTAGCTTTATTCAATTTCCTAAAATCAGTTACCATTCTATAACCTGTAACAATTCTCTTCGGGATCAATTCATTTTTATCGTTCGGAACTACGATAATACCTCCTTTCTTAGGGACACAATGAATGGGACTAACCCATCTACTATCAACAATAGGGTAAATGATACCTGCCACCAGAAGCTTTAATATTTCATTCCTTACCACTTCCTTCATTTGAGGATTCAACCGTCGTTGGTGATCAACAACTGGTTTAGCATCAGGCTCCATTTTAATTTTGTGCTGGCATAGAGTGGGACTAATGCCCTTAAGATCATCAAGAGTATATCCAATAGCAGCACGATGCTTCTTAAAAGTTTTCAATAATCTTTGTTCTTCATGCTCTTAAAGGTTAGCACTAATAATAACAAGATATATCTTCTTTTCATCAAGATAGGCATATTTCAGAGTATCTGGTAATTGTTTAAGCGCAAACACGGGATCAACCTTGGGTGGAGGAGGATCCCCAAGTATTTCAACAAGAAAGTTGTGTTTTAGAATAGGATGCTGATCAAACAAAATCCTATCTATTTCATTTCTTTCATTCATATACATGTCATTTTCATGGTCTAACAAATATTGCTCTAAAGGATCAGTAGGAGGAACAACAATAGAGGCAAGACAAATAATTTCATCCTTACTAGGCAATTCTTTATCATGGGGTTGCCTACGAAATTTAGAAAAATTGAACTCATGAGACGTGTTCCCAAAACTTATGCTAACCGTTTCCTTCTCACAATCTATCCTGGCATTAATGGTATTCAAGAAGGGTCTACCAAATATAATGGGACAAAGATCATCTTGTGGGGAGCCAAGAACAAGAAAATTAGTAGTATATTTTATTTTCCCACACAAGACTTCAACATCTCTAATAATCCCAACTGGTGATATAGTGTCTCTATTAGCAAGCTTAATTATAACATCAATTTCCTCTAACTCAGCTGGTGCGGTATCATTCATAATCTCTTTATATAAGGAAAAGGGAATTTCACTCGCACTAGCACCCATATCACATAAGCTAGGATAACAATGATCTCCTATTTTAAAAGAAACAATAGGCGTGCCAACAATGGGTCTATGTTTATCTTTAGCATGAGGTTTAGCAATTCTAGCAGCTTCATCACAAAATTCAATAACATGCCCATCAATATTATCAACCAAGAGATCCTTAACCATAACAATACTAGATTCAACTTTAATTTGCTCAGGGGGTGTAGGTGTTCTAGCACAGCTCTTACGAAGCACAGTTGAAGCTTTAGCATGATCCTTTATTCTAGCAGGGAAAGGTGGTTTCTCAATATAAGCAACGGGAATAATAGGATCAACATTATAAGTAATAGTTATCTCTTCAAATTTAATAGGTTCAACTACTTTCACTTCAATGGGAGGATGATATTTAAACCACTTCTCCTTGGCGAGATCAACATGAGCAGCAAAAGATTCACAAAAGAAGCTACTATCTCAGAGTCAAGTCCATATTTAGTGCTAAATTCACGAAAAGCATTGTGTCTATGAAAAATTTAACACAATCAAACTTAAGGTTCATACCTAGCTCCTTACCTTCGTCGAGTTCCCAATCTTTAGAGTTACGTTTAATTATTTCCAATAAATCCCATTTGAAGTTAATATCTTTCTTCATATGGGAACCTGCACAAGAAGTATCGAGCATGGATTGATCATTACGAGAAAGCCGAGCAAAAAAATTCTGAATAATAATTTCTCTCAAGAGCTCATGATTGGCGCATGAATATAACATTGACTTAAGCCTCCCCCAAGCTTGTGCGATTCTTTCTCCTTCATGAGGCCAAAAAAATATATATAATTCAGATCACGATGAACTAGATGCATAGGATAAAACTTCTGATGAAATTCCATCTTCAATCTGTTGTAGCTCCATGGTCCAATATCATCACATAGCCTATACCATGTTAATGCCTTCTTCTTCAAAGATAAAGGAAAGCCCTTCTTATTGACGTGATCCTCGGGTAGACCTGCAAGCTTAAATAATCCACAAACTTCATGCACATAGATTAGATGCAAATCAGGATGTAGTGTTCCATCTCCTGCATAAGGATTAGCGAGTAGTTTCTCTATCATACCCGAAGGAATTCCATAATAAATATTTTCAGTAGGTTCAGTAGGTTGAGGGACAACTCTTTGTGTTTCCGGTCGAGGTTTAGGTACCCTGAACAAGCCCCTCAAAGGATTACTTTCCATAGTGACAAGTGACTGTAAATTTCAGCACACTATATAAATTTTTCCTTACCAGGTTCCACTTACCAAAGGTGCTTCACTCCTCGGCAATGGTGCCATAAAAGAGTCTTGATGACCCACAAGTATAGGGGATCTATCATATTCCTTTCAATAAGTAAGAGTGTGGAATCCAACAAGGACCACAAGGAAATGATAAGCGGTTTCCAGTAAGGTATTCTCTGCAAGCACTGAAATTATCGGTAACACATAGTTTTGTGATAAGATAATTAGTAACAAGTAACAAGTAACAAGTGTAGAAAAGGCTTAGAAAGGTAGCCCAATCCTTTTCGTAGCAAAGGACAGGCCTGGACAAACTCTTATATAAAGCAAAGCACTCCCGAGGACACATGGGAATTTCTGTCAAGCTAGTTTTCACCATGCTCATTTGATTCACATTCGTTACTTTGATAATTTGATATGTGGGTGGACCGGTGCTTGGGTTCTGCCCTTAGTTGAACAAACCTCCCACTTATGATTAACCCCCCTTGCAACCATCCGCAACTATGAAACAAGAATTAAGGTAAACCAAACCATAACATGAAACATATGGATCCAAATCAGCCTCTTACGAAGCAACGCATAAACTAGGGTTTAGGCTTCTGTCACTCTAGCAACCCATCATCTACTTATTAATTCCCAATGCCTTCCCATAGGCCCAAATAATGGTGAAGTGTTATGTAGTAAACGTTCACATAACACCACTAGAGGAGAGACAACATACATCTCATCAAAATATCGAATGAATACCAAATTCAGATGATTACTTATAACAAGACTTATCCCATGTCCTCAGGATACCAATTAAACCAAATTCAGATGGTGAATTGTTAACGTAAATACTCACAAAGTATGTTCATGTTCAAGATCAGAGGAGTATTAATTATCATTAAGTATTTGAACATATGATCTTCCACCAAGTAAACCAACTAGCATCAACTACAAGGAGTAATTAACATTATTAGCAACCCACAGGTGCCAATCTGAGGTGTTGAGACAAAGATCGCATACAACAGATGAACTAGGGTTTGCAGAGGAGATGATGCTGGTGAAGATGTTGATGGAGATTGACCGCCTCTCGATGGGAGGATCATTGGTGATAACGATGGCTTTGATTTCCCCCTTCGGGAGGGAAGTTTCCCCGACAGAACATCCCCGTCAGAGCTCTAGATTGGTTTTGTCCAAGTTCCACCTCGAGATGGTGGCGCTTCGTCCCGAAAGCTCTCCTCAGATTTTTTTTCTAGGTCAAAACCCAATATATAGGAGAAGATGGGCGTCGGAGGAGCCACAGGGGCCCCACAAGCCTGCTAGGCGTGGCCAGGGGGGTTGCCATGCCTAGCAGGCTTGTGGCCTGCAGGTGGCCCCCTCTGGTTGATTCTTGTGCCGGTATTTTTTATATATTCCAAAATAATTCTCTGTAAATTATCAGGACTTTTGGAGTTGTGCAGAATAGGTATCATAGATTTGCTCCTTTCCCAGTCTAGAATTCTAGCTGCCGGCATTCTCCCTCTTCATGTAAACCTTGTAAAATAAGAGAGAAAGGCATAAGGATTGTACCATAACGTGTAATAACAACCCATAATGCAATAAATATCAATATAAAAGCATGATGCAAAATAGACGTATCAACCCCCTACCCGAGATCTGCCGGTTTTGACACCGATTGGTGGTTTCATTGAGAGTTCCGCTGTGATCGCCAAAGGAATCGATGGCTTGCCTTGTCACAAGTAATGAGATCTGCATCCAGGATGTCCCCATCCCTGGTCAGATCTTCACGGGCAATGACATCTTGTTGCGTGCCGACCCGACCGACCATCTTAGCCAGATCGGAACCTTTTTCCCCGATCAAGAAATCAGATTCGGAACCCTAGAGTTCGTCGCTGATTCACGGGGAGAGCTTGTCTTGATGGAGTCCTCAACTCTCATGTAGAAGCCTGCATTTCCCGATGCCTCAACACCAGGAGCATCGGGCCCCACCTCTAAGGTGGCCTTTACCCTTGGGCTGTCCAGAATGGCCAACCTAGTCGCTGTGCCCGAATCCGCCGCGACCAAACATAACCTGGATTTGCTGTCAAGCAACTCTAGAACCACGACGTTGTGGATCGACCCCGTGCGCTTCGGTGACACGCACTCCACCGACGTCTCATCCCTGAACGAGCTACTTGATTGGATTCAAACCATGGGCATGAACTACGACCATACCCCTGTCTGTGACCAGATCAGGCTTAAACCTGATGATAGGGAGATCCGCACCCCCGCAGTCACTCACTTAGTCGCCACCGTCGAGCGTCCGTCCGGAGGCTTGTCCCCCCAATGATCGGAGTTAAAGACGTTTCATATCCCAATTTCCAATCATGAAGATCTCTCTTGTAACCCAAACTCTGGAGTTTGCTCTAGAAATAGTTCGGGATTGATCCCCGATCTAGCGTGCAACCTGTCTAAATCAGTAGCGCGCAACTCGAACCCCGTGATTCCGGACTCGCATCGTGGCACAGAACCAATTTTTTTCCCACCCACCCCCAAGCCGAGCACTCGAGCATCATAGGAGATTCCAAGTCTTCGAACTTACGGTATGTTAAACAATTACTAGGAGTGTCGGTTCATCATTTTTGGGCTAGACTCCTCCTCGTTAGAGGCAGAGTACCAGGCTCTAGTGACTAGGAGATAATGACAACCTTCAGTCTCAATTGTCAGGACGAAGGGATCCTCAACGCCCTATCTTGTCGACACATTCACGACTTCACCGAGCTATCGGACCTGGTACAAAAGTACCGTGCCATGGAGAGAACCTGGCAAGCCGAACGGTTACTTTCACAACCAGTCTTTACCGAATACCCTAGAGGAGATTGAAAAAAGCGGATACCTCCAAAGCGGCTAGCCGAACACGAACCCGCCGAAAAAAGAAATAGACCCCCTACGGGGGTCTGAACTGTCCTTGATGAACTATTGGACAAGCCATGCCCTATACATTCTGTCTTGCTGAACACAAGCCTGACTCATAGCCTCATAGCTTATTGGGTCGCCAGGCAGGTCGCAAAAAGAAGAGAGGCCATCCTCGAGGCAACACCACCAAAAAAGCACTCCACAATGCCAACAAAATACAATGCTGAAGTCCTTACGATCTACGAAATGTTCCCCTCTAGGAACAGGTGGAAAAGTGCTCTTAGAGAACTCGAACAGGTCTACCATGTGGTCGCAACAAGTTCATGGGCAGACATACCCATCACCTTCGGAGATGCTGACCGACCTACCATCCATCCCGGCCGAACATCGGCCGCACTGGTCCTAAACCCCATCGTCGATGGTTTCAGGCTACAAAAGGTGCTAACGGATGGTGGCAGTGGTCTAAACCTCATCTACGAAGATACCCTCGGAAAAATGCACGACCGATCTCGCATCGAACATAGCAACACAACTTTCCGGGGATCATCCCTGGGAGAGATGCACGTTGTTCAAGACGTATTACCCTGTACGTAGTGTTCGACACACCCGAAAACTACCAATCTGAAGATCTTCTCTTCCATATAGCGCCCTTCCCTAGTGGCTACCACGCCCTGTTGGGGCGTGATGCCTTCACAATATTCCATGCTATACCACATTATGGGTATATGAAGCTCAAGATGCCAGGCCCAAATGGGGTAATTACAATCGCCAGCTATCCGAATATAGCCCTTCGAGCTGAGAACAAAACAACAACGCTCACCCTCGAGGCACTAGCTGAGACTTTTGCTACAGAGGAATTGATCGCACTTTGGTCAACAGTGGACAAGGACGATGTAATCCTTAGAAAAAGGCCCAAACCCACGTCCTTTATACCTACAAAATAAATTGTTAAATTTCAGGTACACCCAACGGACCCTAATAAGATAGCGTCCATCGGAGCTCAGCTGGACCCCATGGTCGACGAGGCGCTGCAAGCATTCTTACGAGAAAACTAGGACATCTTCGCCTGGCATCCTTCCGATATGCCAGGAATCCCACGATGGCTAGCAGAACATGGTCTGAATATAATCACAGGCTTCAAGCCCGTCAAACAGACTCTATGCCGCTTTTCCGATCCTAAATGACAAGCTATGGGTGAAGAATTAGCCAAATTGCTAGAGGCTAGATTCATATGAGAGATCAAGCACCCCGAATGGTTGGCAAACCTGGTGATGGTACCGAAGAAAGATAAATCCTGGTGGCCGTGCGTCGACTTTAAAGACCTAAACAAGCCTACCCTAAGGAGCCTTTCCCCTTACCACGCATAGACTAGATTATTGATGCCACAGCCGGACACGACTCGTTTTGGTTCCTCGATGCTTATTTCGGATACCATCAGATCAAAATGAAGGAATCCGATCAAGCTGCAACCACATTCATCACCCCCTATGGGCCATTCTGCTTCAACACAATGCCTTTCGGGCTAAAAACGATAGGGCTACATACTAGCGCATGATCCAAACTTGTCTCAAAAAATAGGTCGGTAAAACAGTTGAGGCATACATGGACGACGTGGTCATTAAAACCAAACACGTCAACCAGTTGATTGACGACCTAAGGCAAACCTTTGCTAGCTTACGTGAGTACAATATATGACTCAATTTGGAGAAATGTGTCTTCGGAGTTCCCATTGAAAGCACAACATGCTCCCTTGGTGATTTCAATAATTCATGACAACATACATTGTGTCTTGGACTAATACTTTTATCTAGTGTATTTCAGATAATAGTCCATGGAGAGTTGGGTTGGCAAAAGGATTGTGGAGATACCCCAAGATGCAAGGAAATAGGTTGGCCAAGCTTCAAGCAAGAGGACTCTACATTTTATATTTGTGAGAAATCACTTTGAGTCCATAGGAAAGCCAATACTATTAAAAGGGGGGGGGGTAAGGTTTTGTTGGTGAACACAATGCTCATACATGCACAAGTGATAGTCACCAAAAACACCCACAAACTCTCCCACCAAAGCTTGTCCAAAGCCAAATATTCAAAATCGGTGCAACCAACATTTCCATCCCGATGCCACCGATTCTCAACCTCAGACAAACTCAGCCAAACCCTAGCCACTTCGGAGCAACCGATTCCATACCGGTGCCACCGAGTTTAGGTTGCCATCTTTCTGTTACGCAAATTCACAATATCGGTATCACCAAGATTGTTGGATCGGCGTCACCAAGAATGACAATCTAACCGTTGGTCACCTTATCGGTGCAACCGAGTTTCCTATATCGGTCTCAACGAGATTCAAAAGTTGCCACCTTTTGGTCACTTCGGTACCACCGAGATTAACACATCGGTGTCACCAAGTTGGTCATTTTGTGTGTAATGGTTGGATTTTTGGGGATGCCTATATATACCCCTTCACCACGACCTACTCGAGAGGGAAGCACTCAGAACTATTCCATACTTGCCCCATCCAGTTTTTTGAGAGAGAACCACGTACCCTTGTGTTGAGGTCAAGATCTTCCACTCCAACCATATGGATCTTGATTTCTAGCCTCCCCAAGTTGCTTTCCACCAATCTCATCTCTTCCACCAAGAAAAATCTGTGAGAGAATGATTGTGTGTTGAGGAGTCTATCATCTTGAAGCACAAGAGCAAGGAGTTCATCATCATTACCGAGCCTGTTACCTTTTGGAGGGTGGTGCCTCCTATATTGGTTAGGTGTCGCTTGGGAGCCTCCTACTTCGTGTTGTGGAGTTGAACCAAGAAGTTTGTACGGGCAAGGAGAAAGCCTACGTCGTGAAGATCTACCCATAGTGAGGCTAGTCCTTCGTGGACGGAAGACGTTATGTCATAGTCAAGGTTGCTACTTCATGGACCCTTATGGGCGGAGCCCTGCGTGGACTCTCGCGACCGTTGCCCTCCATGGGTTGAAGATTCCATAAACATGGACGTACGATAGCACCATGTATCGGAACCACGGGAAAAATCCTTGCGTTTCCAATTGCGTTTGATCTCCATATCTCAACTCTTTACTTCTTGTGCAATGTCTTTACTTTCCGCTGCCATATTTGTTGACATGCATGTGTTGGATATATAGACTTGCTAGTCTTGCTAAAACTATTAAAATCTGCCAACCAATTAACTTGGGAAAAGGTTAGGTTTTAATTCCCTGCTAGTAGTCTATTCACCCCCCTCTAGACACTCTTCTAGAGTGTACTATCATGGTGGCATCCGAAGTACCCCTGAACGATATAATCAACAACAGGGACGCCACCGGCCGCATAGCCGAATGGGCCATCGAACAACTTCCTTTTGAAATTTCCTATAAGCCATGACGAGCTATCAAATCTCAGGTGTTGGCAAATTTCCTCGCCGAATGAACAGAGGCCGAGCTCCCCAGGGAATACAGTACATACTCCCATTGGACAATGCACTTCGACAGATCCAAAACATTGGCCGGACTCGGGGCTGGAGTTATTCTCACATCCCCCACAAGCGACAACGTCCGATATGTGTTGGAAATCATGTATGTCGATTCCAACAATTCAGTCGAATACGAAGGACTTTTGCACGGTCTTCGGATGGCAGCTTCAATGGGCATACACCAATTGGAGGTACGGGGAGACTCCAACTTGTCCATCTCTCAAATCAACGACAAATTCCATGCCAAAAACCTGAAGATGGTGGCATATAGAAACACCATCCTTAAAATATCCACACGGTTCGAGGGGTTGAAATTCCATCACGTTGCTAGAGACAACAACCAAGCCGCTGACATATTGGCCCGAAGGGGGCCAAACGCGACCCTATCCCGAAAAACACTTTCCTTGAATGACTCTTCAAGCCATCGGTGGTTTGGTAGGACGACAATAAGGGTGCCAGATCAATCAACGCGGAAGAGGTTGTCCCCCCTATAAATGAACCATATGACCAAATTATCGGTGGCTCTGTAATGGACGAAATGCCTTCGGCTCATGAGGTCATGGCAGTAATCGCACCATGGACCGAGCCTTTCCTCGCTTTTCTTCGCCAAGAACTCCCAGATGATCAGACAGAAGCAAGAAAGATAATTCGGCAATCCTAGGCTTATAAAGTCCACGAGGGTGAGTTATACAAGAAAAGAACCACCGGTGTACTCCAGTGGTGCATATTTGAGGAAGAAGGAAGGCTGCTCTTGGCTGAAGTCCGCGCAGGAATGGGCGGCCATCACGCCGCGGCAAGGGCCTTAGTAAGTAAGGCCTTTCGGGGTTGTTTTTCTGGCCGACCCCTCGAGCGGACGCCCAGTTAGTTGTCCAACATTGGATGGGATGTCAACTTTTTGCAAACCAAAGTCACATGCCCCCAACGACTCTTCGAACTATTCTGATTACCTGGCCCTTCGCGGTTTGGGGGCTGGATATGGTCGGACCACTTAAAGGGGGGACCAAGAGGAATAAGTATCTACTAGTCATGGTCGACAAGTTCACCAAATGGATCGAAGCAAAACCTATCAAATCAGCCAAGTCCGGACTAGTAATCAATTTTATATCCGGTGTGGTACACTGTTACGACATCCCACACTGTATAATAATGCACAATGGATACAACTTCACCACCAAAGAGGTAAAAGACTGGTGTGCAAAAATGGGCATCAAGCTCGATTACGCATCGGTGTATCACCCGCAGACCAATGGACAAGTCGAACGGGCCAACGACCTCATCATGAGTGGTATTAAACCACAACAGGTCCGATCTCTTCATTAGTCTGAGTGCCATTGGTTAGAGGAGCTTGACTCCATTCTAAGGGGACTGCGTACCACCCCGAATCAATCAACGGGATACACACTTTTCTTCATGGTCTACGGGGCAGAAGAAGTCCTACGCTGTGACATTATTCACGACGCACCAAGGGTGCGCATGTATGAAGAAAAGGAGGCTGAGTTAGATCGGCGGGACGACTTGGACGCCTTAGAAGGAGAGCGCGACATAGCTCGGGCTCGCTCTACTTTTTATCAACAGCAGGCCCGGCGTTACCAGAGCAGGGAGGTCAGGGCAAAAGCGTATAATGTGGGTGAACTCGTCTTATGGCTCCCGGAGAAGCAGAAGTATAAACTCAATCCCAAATGGGAGGGCCCCTTCATAATTGACAAAGTACTCGTAGGAGGGGCTCACAGTCTCTGAAATCTACCGGATAACCACCTCGAACCAATCCCATGGAACACAGCTCGTCTTCGGCGCTTCTACGGCTAGACCGGTGTCGTCATAGTTTTTACCCTCCTTTTTCTTTTCTTTCCTTTCATTTCCCTTACCTCCCACCTTGATTTTTGGTAGGTTCAAATTTTCTCTTCCCAAGTCTATGTTCGGCTAAATCGAGCTCGTGTTAAGTTTTTCGGCATACATCCTCAAATGTTAAATCCAAATAAAACACCTAGGGGCTTCTTCCCGAAGCCGATGATTATGTATTTTAAGCATCTACTCACATTTATTGTGTATGCATGTTTCCCTTCTCGATTTTAAGCCATTATATGCATCAGTTTGAGCTAAGATTTTTGCAAAGCTGGGTTGCCTCGCTCGTGTGTTTACGCTCTATGTTCCCAATTGTTCGGCTAGAGGGTAAAGAGAGCACCTCTACGATTGTTACGACCGGGTTATCCGGATATGTACCTCAGATGGGTGAAGCCAAAAGCTAGTTATCTATAGTAGAAAATTGGTCGGCTACGACGGAAGCAACAAATAGAATTATGGTTGTTATTACCATTACTTGGGCCTGTTTTCTCACAAAAGCCATTAGTCGCATACTAGCAGTATACGGCCTTACTATCTACGATTTATATAGCAGCCTGAAGGAAGGTACCGATAGAGGTACTACCTTCTTTGGAAGATGTTTCTTATGCTAAGCAGTAATATAACATATCTCCTTGTGCATTTTCTGTTTGTTTGCACCAAATGGCCGGATTGCCTAGTTCCTCGAAAGAATTCCCTCTTATCGAAGGATATTTTATAAGGAACACTCCCCAGCTCTTAGCCTGGGAGGTCGAAGACGATGGCGGTTAAGACAGAGTTTACAAAACAGCTGGAGGAATTTTTGACTTAAAATACATAGTTACATAAAATCACACATCTGGCTGTTGGTCAATATTGTCTATTAAGGCATCCAGGGCACAATCTTCCTATGAGAGACGAACGACGGGCATCACTTGGTCGTACACCAAATTAAGCGGCACTTCTTGCCCATCCGGCCTTGCGGGCCCAACCCGAGCAATATGCTCGGGGTTAAGGCCGGTATAACGGGTCTTGATCATCGCCCATGCCTCTTGTGCTCACTCTCGGCAGGACGATATCTTCCATAGCTCGAACCAACTCCGGGCTCCCTTGAACCGATCAGCTAGTTCGGCCATCCCCTCCGGAGGCTACTCGGCAAGCCATAATGCTTTTATCATCCTCCTCATAGTCTTCTGAGCCCGCTCATGAACGACGGATAGTTCCTTCAGAAGGCTCCCCTGGTAGGATCCGATCTCTTCTTCATGTCGTCCGGTTAGGAGACCTACACATGAGACGAGGCATGTCCATTACATTTCATGTATTAAAGGTACCCTTTGACGTTATAATCACACTTACCAAACATGCCCCTCTGTAACTTCTGGTTCTCTTCTTGGGTCTAGGCCAGTTGAGTCTTTAAACACTCAATTTCTTCGGCCTGCTGCTTGTTTTCCGCCTAGAGACGGTTCTTCTCCTCCAGATTTCGTTGTGCCGAAAGGCAGCCGGCCTCATACTGGGACTCAATGTACCTCTAGGATTCTCGGGCCGCATCTAAATACTTTTGCAACTGCCCTATAGACTCAGCTGCTACAAAGTACCCTCGCGTCAGCGCGGGACTATATAATAAGATCAACAAAATGGAGAGTACTCACCATGCTCCTCCCGGGTAAAATTCTTTACTTGTTCCAGCTCGGCCTTCACATCTTCCACCTGTGTTCGGCTCGCCTCCAATTCAATGGCCAATTCCTCATTCTGCTGCCTTGAGGCCTACATCATCAATAAAACAATATGCGGATCCTTAACTCGGCCATCCGACCAATTCAAGTCTTAGGGGCTACTGGGTTTACATGTGTGTTTGGATTCTTAAAACCAACCACTCACCTTTAGGATGGATGATATCAGTTTCATGGCTTCCCCAAGCCCAGTTCGGGCAGCTCCGATGTGCGCATCTGCCGAACATAGAGCATTAAACTCTTCTTTGGAAAACGCCAGGTGGTGCGGTGCTTCTCGACGCCACCGGTGGTTCATCGCACTCTCTACCTTGGATTTAGTGAACAATACCGCATCCTCGGAATCTTCAGGGACCGGATTGACCACAGGGTCCTCCGCGGTAGGTTCAACATGAGCAGAAGATCTTGAATCATGAGTATTGCCAGGCACCTCGGCAGCGTTCTCGATAGAAGATGGTTGTACTTGTTTCCTGAGTATTTCAGCATAAGATCTTCTATGAGATCCTAGCGATCATGATAACAATAGATTAGGCGGCCGAACAAAGTACCTCTTGGTTGAACGAGTGGTCGGGGTCGTCCCCACGGCCGACTCACATGAAGGATTCCTATTGATGTCCAATGTGAGCATTGATGTCATAGTCGATGTTCGTCTCGTGGACCGACGATGCCTGGGAGCAGAAGCCGACACATTTGGATCGACGGAGGATGCTTGCCTTTTACAGGAAGAATTTCTTCTTGCCTATATTAAGGGAAGGGAGTGATCCGGGGTGATCGGCTATGATAGCCACGTTGGAGCGATCAAGGCTCTCTTTGTAAAAGACCCCGTCTTCGAACTCGATTGATAGCTCCGGGTCATCATGGAATCCTAGATCGTCATCACAAGAATAGTTCTCTGGTTGGGGGTGCAGACAGTTGACTGTCTCGACAAAGCTCCTCCATTCTTGTTTGCATAGATTAAAAGCTTCAGTAAAAAAGGGTCAAATGAAAAACCCGAACTCATGTCACATAGTCGAAAGGCTTACCCATTCGATGGGGTTGTAACTTGAATATCCCTCCTTGACCAGTAGCCGAACAAAGTCTTCTTTTTCCCCTTTGAACAGGTCGGCAAGTGCGGTTGCCGATGCCGCTTGATTGGCAGGGCCCAGCCGTCGGGAGCGAGTGGTGTCACTTGTTCTGTTGTAACACCACAAATGGTGTATCCTTTGCTTAAGAGGATGAACGCATCGGGTGATGGCATCAACCATCACATCAATCATGGTCAGCTTGTGATGAGCTAGTAGCCTTACGTGGGCAGCTAAGCATTGCACTTCGGCACTGTCCTCTTGGGATGAACTCTTCGGTCGCTAGCTATACCTTTTCCACAAAGGGGCGTCAGAGTATTTGGGCAAACCCCTCCAAGATGGATCGAATAGGGGAACGTTCTAATATAGAACCATTCCGAGGACCATTCTTCGGATTCCTTCTTCGGTGTCCCCATTGGATACCCTGTTCTGGCTATACGACATACTTCGGCTCCTCCGAGTACGGGGGACGAGGTAGAAGTACTTCCTCCATAATCCAAAGTGTGCCTTGTAGCCCAAAAACATCTCGCAAAGGGCAACAAAGCCCAAGATATGCAGAATAGATCCGAGGGTAAGATGATGGAGCTGGATCCCATAGAACTCTTGTAATCCCCTCAGGAAAGGATGAATGGGGAACCCTAGACCCCGCAAGAGGAAGGGCATTAAGCATACCCGCTCTCCCTTGTGGGGATTAGGGAAGTTCTCTACGAAGTCTTTGTTGTCAAAAGAAATCAAACCGGCACAGGTAGCCGCCAGATCCAAGGAAGGAAGATACCCTTGGTTCTCAAGGTCGCACAATCGAAGGAGGGATACATAGCAACTTGCCCAATCCCCGGGTCGAGAGCCGTAAGGACGCAAGGAAGAGCTGGGGATGCTCGCCATGTTTTTGTGGTGATCTTTCGCTTGAAGTTTTTTCTGATGGGGAAGAAGAGGAAGATGTGGCCCAAACCACGATTCAGCTTGTTTAAATGGGTGGTACCTCCTTTGTGGGAAGGGAAGTCTTGTAAAAAGCTGCTAGACCGCTCGCCTCCCCTCGGCGCACAAGGATCGAGAAGCGCTGAAAGTTATTACAATGGTTCCCACAAGTTCTCGATGTTTGATATTTCACTAATGACGGGATGGTTGCCGAACAAGAAGGGATAGAGGGACTCGCCTCACAAGCCAAAGACCTCGACACGCAAGATTGTCCGTATAATATACCTCGGCATTGGAGGCCGGTCTGGGGGCTACCGAGGGACTCCTGGATTAAGTGGTCCTCGGACGGCCGACCTATTTCTTATGGGCCGGACTCATGGGCTTCTCACTGAGTGTTGGATTGATCAAAGGCCCCGTCGCCAGGGAGGAAGCCCCAGGAGTTGTGGCGTGTCTTACAAGTTTGAGATAGTAGATATGCATGTTTTTTCCTTCGGTGTACAACCGACCATGTGTAACCCTAGGGACCCTTGGCGTCTATATAAGCCGAAGGGTTTTAGATTGTAGGGCAGAGAAACTCATCTAGGGTCTTAGCTCTCTGAATTCGAGGTAGATCAACTCTGTAACCTTCATACCATCAATATAATCGAGCATGACGTAGGGTTTTACCCCCATAGGAGGGCCCGAACCTGGGTAAACATCGTCTCCTTCGTCCCTTGTTACCATCGATCCTAGTGTCACAGCTGGGGACCCCCTACCCGAGATCCGCCGGTTTTGACACCGACACTTACCTCCTTAGTCTTATCTTGATTCGGTGGTATTGTGGGATGAAGCAGCTCAGACCAATCTTACTAGTCCAGGTATGAGAGACTAGTTCCATCGACTGACATGCAACTTGTTGCATAAAGAGGGCTGGCGGGTGTCTGTCTCTCCCACTTTAGTTGAATCGGACTCGGCCGAGGCGTGATACGTCCATTTTGCATCATGTTTTTATATTGACGTTTATTGCATTATGGGCTATTATTACACATTATGGTACAATACTTATGCCTTTTCTCTCCTATTTTACAAGGTTTACATGAAGAGGGAGAATGCCGACAACTGGAATTCTAGACTGGAAAAGGAGCAAATATGACTGACCTATTCCGTACAAATTCAAAAGTCCTGAAAAGTTACGAAGAATTATTTTGGAATATATAAAAAATACCAGGCAAAAGAAATACCAGAGGGGACCCACCAGGAGGTCACAAGCCTGCTGGGCGCACCCTACCCCCCCGGCGCGCCCTTATGGCTCGTGGGCCCCCTGGCAGCCCTCCGGTGCCCATCTTCTACTATATGAAGGTTTTTGACCTGGAAAAATCATAAGAGAACTTTCGGGATGAAGCGCCACCGTCTCGAGGCGGAACTTGGGCAGAACCAATCTAGAGCTCCGACGGAGCTATTCTACCGAGGAAACTCCCCCCAGAGGGGGAAATCGAAGCCATCGTCATCACCAACGATCCTATCATCTAGAGGGGGTCAATATACATCAACATCTTCATCAGCAACATCTCCTCTCCAAACCCTAGTTCATCTCTTTTATCCGATCTTTGTCTCAAAACCTCAGATTGGTACCTGTGGGTTGCTAGTAGTGTTGATTACTCCTTGTAGTTGATGCTAGTTGTATTACTTGGTGGAAGATCATATGTTCAGATCCTTAATGATAATCAATACTTCTATGATTATGAACATGAATATGCTTTCTGAGTAGTTACGTTTGTTCCCAAGGACATGGGATATGTCTTGTTATAATTAATCATGTGAATTTGGTATTCATTCCATATTTTGATGAGATGTATGTTGTCTCTCCTCTAGTGGGTGTCATGTGAACGTCGACTACCTGACACTTCATCATTATTTGGGACTAGGGGAATGCATTGGGAAGTAATAAGTAGATGATGGGTTGCTAGAGTGACACACGCTTAAACCCTAGTTTACGCATTGCTTCGTAAGGGGCTGATTTGGATCCACATGTTCATGCTATGGTTAGATTTATCTTAATTCTTCTTTCGTAGTTGCGGATGCTTGCGAGGGAGGTTAATCATAAGTGGGAGGTTTTTCCAAGTAAGGGCAACACCAAAGCACTATTCCACGCACATATCAAATTATCAAAGTAACGAACGCGAATCAAATGAGCATGATGAAAACTACCTTGACAGAAATTCCCATGTGTCCTTGGGAGCACTTTGCTTTATATAAGAGTTTGTCCAGGATTGTCATTTGCTACAAAAAGGATTGGGACACCTTGATGCACCTTTGATACATTTATTACTTGCTACCCATTATGAATTATCTTATCACAAAACTATCTGTTATCGTTAATTTCAGTGCTTGCAGAGAATACCTTACTGAAAACCGCTTGTCATTTGCTTTTGCTCCTCTTTGGGTTCGACACTCTTACTTATCGAAAGGACTACGATAGATGCTCTACACTTGTGGGTCATCAAGAATCTTTTCTGGCGCCATTTCCGGAGAGTGAAGCGCCTTTGGTGAGTGGAATTCAGCAAGGAAAAATTTATGTAGTGTCCTGAAATTTACTGTCACTTGTTACTATGGAAAATAATACTTTGAGGGGCTTGTTCGGGGTATCTTCACCTCGACCAGAAGGACAAAGAGGTGCTCGTCAACCTACTGAAAATATTTATTATGAAATTCGCTCGGGTATGATAGAGAAAGTGCTAGCTAATCCTTATGCAGGAGATGGAACACTACACCCTGATTTGCATCTGATCTATGTGGATGAATTTTGTGGATTATCTAAGATTGCAGGTTTGCCTAAGGATGATGTCAAGAAGAAGGTCTTTCCTTTATCTTTGAAGGAGAATGGATTGACATGGTATAGGCTATGTGATGATATTGGATCGTGGAATTACAACCGATTGAAATTGGAATTTCATCAGAAGTTTTATCCTATGCATTTGGTTCATCGTGATCGGAATTATATCTATAATTTTTGGCCTCGTGAAGGAGAAAGTATCGCTCAAGATTGGGGGAGGCTCAAGTCAATGTTATATTCATGCCCCAATCATGAGCTCTCAAGTCAATGTTATATTTATGCTTTCTCGTAATGATAAATCCATGCTCGATACTTCTTGTATCGACTCCTACATGAAGAAAGATATTGAATTCAAATGGGATTTATTGGAAAGAATTAAGTGCAACTCTGAAGATTGAGAACTCGACGAAGGTAAGGAGTCAGGTATAAACCTTAAGTTTGATTGTGTTAAATCCTTTATAGACATCGATGCTTTTCGTGATTTTAGCACTAAATATGGACTTGACTCTAAGATAGTAGCTTCTTTCTGTGAATCATTTGTTGCTCATGTTGATCTCCCTAAGGAGAAGTGGTTTAAATATCATCCTCCCATTGAAGTGAAAGTAGTTGAACCTATTAAAGTTGAAGAAGAAACTATTACTTATAATGTTGATCTTGTTATTCCTGCTGCTTATATTGAGAAACCACCTTTCACTGTTAGAATAAAGGAATATGCTAAATCTTCAACTATGGTTCGTAAGAGCTATGTTAGAACACCTACACCCCCTGAACAAATTAAAGTTGCGGAGATCATTGTTATCATGGCCTATGTGATGTGGGTGCTAGTGTGAGTGTTATTCCCTTTACCTTATATCAAGAAATTATGAATGATATTGCACCAGCTGAATTAGAGGAAATTGATGTTACCATTAAGCTTGCTAATAGAGATACTATAGCACCAGTTTGGATTGTTAGAGATGTTGAAGTCTTGTGTGGGAAAATAAAATATCCTACTGATTTTCTTGTTCTTGGTTCCTCGCAAGATGATTTTTGTCCCATTATATTTGGTAGGCCTTTCTTGAATATTGTTAATGCTAAGATATATTGTGAGAAAGAAACTGTTACTGTGAGTTTTGGGGATGTGTCCCATGAGTTTAATTTCTCTAAATTTCGTAGACGATGCCATGATAAAGATTTGCCTAGTAAGGATGAAATTATTGGTCTTGCTTCTATTACTATGCCTCCTACTGATACCTTAGAACAATATTTGCTAGACCATGAAAATGATATGCATATGAATGAAAGGGATGAAATAGATAGGATTTTCTTTGATCAACATCCTATTTTGAAACACAACTTGCTGGTTGAAATACTTGGGGATCCTCCTCCACCCAAGGGTGATCCCATGTTTGAGCTTAAACAATTGCCGGATACTTTGAAATATGCTTATCTTGAAGAAAAGAAGATATATCCTATTATTATTAGTGCCAACCTTTCGGAGCATGAAGAAAAGAGATTATTTAAACTCTGAAGAAGCACCATGCTGCTATTGGATATACTCTTGATGATCTTAAGGGCATTAGTCCCACTCTATGTCAGCATAAAATTAATATGTAATCATATGCTAAACTAGTTGTTGATCACCAACGATGGTTAAATCATAAAATGAAAGAAGTGGTAAGAAATGAAATATTAAAGCTTTGGAGGCACTACTGGAATCAGCAAATTTGCCATCAGCTAGCGGACAGCAAAGAAGCTCTTTGCCATCTGTTTCCAGAAAACCGACGACAAAGAACTAGCTGACGGCAAAGAAGCTCTTTGCCATCAGCCACTTCTTTGCCGTCTGCTAGCGGACGACAAAGTAGGTTTGTCGTCAGCTAGCAGACGACAAAGAGGGAGGGGGGCCCACTGACGAGCCGCTTACAACTTAACCTAATGGCCCTCCTCTTTGCCATCCGCTAGTGGACGCCAAACCTCCTTTGCCGTCTGCTAGAGGACGACAAAGAGGTGACTTAACTAACGACAGTGCCCCACCCTGCCTCTCTCTCTGTTTCTCTCCCTCTCCTCCCCGCCGCCCACCGCACGCGCGCCGCCACCCCGTCGCCCCACCACCTTGCCGCCCCACCGGCCGACCGCCCCACCGCCCCCCGGCGCCACGATCGCCCCGGCGCCCCCGCCGCCACGCCCGGCCCCCCTGCGTCCTGCGCCCCATTGCCCCGGAGCCCTGTGGCCCCATCGCCACCGCCGCCCGCCGCCCGTCGCCCACGCCCGCCGCCCCACCGGCCCATCGCCCCGGCCAGTGCCCTGCGCCCCCTCTGCCCCTGCCATCCGCCGCTCCCAGGTGTGAGAGGGCCCCTGTCCCCGCCACCCGGTCGCCACCGCCGCCCCAGCGCTCCCCCGGCCCTCCCCGACGCTCCCCCACCCTCCCCGACACTCCCCCGCCCCTCCCCGGTGCTCCCTCAACCCTCCCTGATGCCTCCCTGCCCCGCCCTCTTTGGTAATCTCTTCCCCTCTCCTCTTTTTTTTTTTCTGTTTTTTGATTTTAGTTTAGGTTTAGATTATTAGGTTAGTGTTAATTAGGTTAGTGTTAGTTTAGGTTAGTGTTAGTTAGGTTAGTGTTAGTTTAGGTTTATTAGGTTAGTGTTAATTAGGTTAGTGTTAGTTTAGGTTTATTAGGTTCATGCAAAAATAATAATAAGAAGAAGAAGAAAAAGAAGAAGAAGAAGAGGAGGAGGAGGAGAAGAAGAGAAGAAGAAGAAGGAGAAGCAGAAGCAGCAGCAGAAGAAGAAGAAGAAGAGAAGAGCCCCCGATCCCCGAGTCTTCGTCCCAGGAGACTCCGGTCCCAGAGTCTTTGTCCCAGGAGACTCCAGTCCCAGAGTCTTCGTCCCAGGAGACTCCGATCCCAGAGTCTTCATCCCACGTGACTCCGGAGGCTAGTGGCCATGTTGATGGTGGCGAGGACAACTTTTTTGAGGATACCTATAGCGAGGGCGAGCTGGTTGAGGAGGGCAAGAAGGTCTACCAGCGTGGTTGTACAAAGCTCCCACCCATGCCGATGACCTACGATCAGAGGTGATTGATTGTGCCTAATGCGGAGAAGTAAGTGCATTTACTCTTTTGTAACCTTTTGCCTTCATGTTTCTTCAAATTAATATCTAATGTGTTGACCTTGTCATACTACAGGGGTTGGAGACACGACCCTGGTGTCCGTAGGCCCAACCAGGTCCTTGGTGTGCTTCTCAAGCACCACTTCCCGGGGAAGGTCCAGGTTCCCGATGAGGGTGAGGTTCCACAGGTAGCAGTGACCTGGGAGCTATATGTGGCTGCCCCGGCCCCGTTGGAGGAGATGGTCGACGGTGTCTTGTGCGAGACTGTGGCCAACATTGTGATCCATCGGTTTTGGGTAATTTCTCCTTTACAGAATTAAAAATCAACAACACCTCATGATTGTACTAATCAGTATTGTCTTGTTTGATTGCAGACCTTCTACAAGTGTCTTGAGGAACACGAGGCGGACGTGGCTATTGTTCTCGTAGCCGAGTGCAAGCACCTACTTCAGAACTTACGGCACGAGGCTCGGGTGCAGGCTATTCGAGACTACTATGCCTCAACTAACATTAAGAGGGACAAGAAGAAGTGCCACAAAAATTTCTGAGTAAGGAGAAGTACATGAAGGTAATTACCTATTCTTAAGGACTTGTACTTAGTTTCCTTGATTTTATTCATAGGCGTAGCGGTGAAATTTCTCCTGTCTAACTTAAGTGCCCCCGAGATGGTGTACGGATAGGATGGACTGTTGGGAGGCATTGGTGGATGAGTGGTGCTCTCCCAAATGGCTAGCCGACCACAACAAGGCCAAGGATAAGCGTGCCCAAATGAAAGGTGTGCCACACCATCAAGGGAGCTCCAACCTGTTTGAGTAAGGGGATCACTGGGTATGTGGTTTGCTTCACGCTTCATGCAATTTCATTCTTCATGCTAGCTTGAGCCCTTAGCAAATATTTTGTTCCTCTCTTTTAGGCGCGACAAAACAAGAAGGAGGTGCCACCGCTGTTCAACCTCTATGACATGGCCCATACAACCTCATATAAGAAGGCCAAGGAATTTCCGAGGATGACCTCGATCATCCACAGAGCTTCAACAACATCTCCTCCCACAACAAGCTCGTGAGGTACAGAGATGAGGGGAAGGCGAGGAAAGGGGAGGACTTCAACCCGAGCCAGAGTCCTTTTGATCTAGAGCTCGTGATGATATCTGGTGGCGGGAGGCCCCATGGCTCGATAGCCATTCACTACAGGAAACAGATACTTTGCCGTCCGCCATCCCGGACGGCAAAGGCATGAATCCCGGACGGCAAACCGTCTGGCTGAATGAGCCACGATAAAGGCCTCTTTGCCGTCCGCTGGCAGACAGCAAAGACCTTTGAATCTTTGCCGTCCGCCAGCGGACGGCAAAGGGCCTGGACGACACACGTGGCAACTTAGCTCCGTTAGGGGGCTTAACGGCGTGCTTTGCCGTCTGCTGGCAGACGGCAAAGACCTTAGGTCTTTGCCGTCCGCCAGCGAACGACAAAGAACCTTTTTTTTTGCTAGCCTAGGTGGGTTCTTTGCCGTTCGCTGGCGGACAACAAATACCTTAGGTTCTTTGCCGTCTGCCAGCTGACGACAAAGAACCCACCTAGGCCAGCCCCAATTTGCACGGGTAGCTGCCACGTGGCCACTTTGCCATCTGTTGGCAGACGACAAAGCCCTTTGCCGTCCGCCAGCAGACGGCAAAGTGGCCATATAGCCCCTATTTTTTCTTCTTAAAATCGTTCAATTTGACAGAATATTCATATATAGCCAACATATACATATCCAACATACATATCCAAAACATACATATCATTCAACAAGTTCCAACAAGCATACAAAATAAGTTCCAACAACATATACAAGTTTCGAACAACATATCCAACATACATATCGAAAACAAGTGTCCAGCATACATATCCAAAACAAGTTTCCAACATATCCAATAAACACAAAGGAAGCAGAAGTAGAAGAGTACACTCCATCAATGCAAGCTTCCTCATCTATAGTAAATCTGCAAAGTAGGAAAGATGAGAGTTAGAAGAAGAAGAAGACTAGGTAGAAGAAAAAGAAGAAAAAGAAGAAGAATTTATCTTCTCTTTCTTTTTCTCCTCTCCTCTCCTCTTCTCCAAGGTAGTAATGTCATTTTCTAGCTAACTAAGCATATCAAGTCATTTTGGAGGAAAAAATGCTAAGTATAGGTCATTTTATAGCTATCCTAGGTAGAATATATCATTTTGGAGCTAAGTAAGGTTATTATGTATTTTTGAGGAAAATAAGCTAAGTATAGGTCATTTTGGAGCTAAACCAAGGTTATTTTGCCATTTTTTTACCTAAGTGAGCATATTATGTCATAAATGAACTAGCTAAGCTAATTATAGATCATTGAATACGTAATAACAAAGTGTGAACGAAATTAGTTTATCATAAAAAAATTGAATACGTAATAACATATATATGTACATAATAATAATTGAATACCTCACATTACTAATATTAATCTTCATCGTCTATATATGCTCCGGGATCAATAAATGCATAATCATCATCACTATCAGTAATGACGTGCTCATCAACATCATCCATAAATGCATCAACATGTGGAAGGCCTCTATGTAATCGGTCAAGCTTTGTCAGGTCATCCACAACAGTAACCTCTTCTTCGTCCGTCTCTTCTTGTTCCTGCTCAGGGGTGAAGTCGGGTTCACTGTCGCCGTCAACCTTAATGTTTTGGGGTGAAGTAGAGCGGTTCTTGAAGCATTTTTTTGGAAACATGTGTTTGTTGGAAGAATTCTCCTTCATATGTGTCTGGGTTAATGTGAGGTTCATAATCATCTTCATTGAGGGAAGGTGGTCTAAAATGTGGCGGCACATCATAAACGACATCCCAACCTTTCAAATTTGGATCCGTTTGGTAGGCCCATAGTAGATAGAAAACTTGGGTCACCTATTGAGCCGTAATATAGACATCGGGAACATCCAAATGAGTGCTTTGATTGATTTCGACTAGCCCTATATGTTCATAACTCCTTCTAGTCTCCTTCGGCTGGAACCAGTAACATTTGAAGACTATGCCGTTTGGTGGGTTTTCACCAAAGAATGTAAGTTCATAAATTGCTTCAAGTCTTCCATAATACTCGACCCCTCCTTCGCCGACAGCGGAGACACAACAATTTGTAGTCTTTCGGTCGACCATAGATAGATCTTTGCCAAAAGTATGAAAGCGATACCCATTGATGTCGTATTTGTCAAATGAACGGACCTTAAAGTCAAAACCATTAGCGACTTGTCTCAATTCTGAGTCCATAGACTCTGCATTAGCCTACAAGTTTAATACCAAAGGATTGTTGCATTAGCCGCAAACTAGGCGAAGAAATGAAATCGTCTAATTAATGGAAATTACCGTTTGCTTGAACCAAGAGATGAAACCGGGATAGCCACCTGCATGCTTTGCCAGAAGCTCATACTCTTCGATGGAATCCTTTTGGTCTATCACATAGAGCCTCCTGGTCGACTCTAGCCTTAGGATTATCCTTTGACTTCCCCTCTATGCCGAACAATGTACCAAAAAGGGCCTCCATGACATTCTTTTCAGTGTGCATCACGTCGATGTTGTGTGGGCAAAGGAGGTCTTTGAAGTAAGGCATATCCCACAAACATATCTTGTGAGTCCAGGCGTGTTCCGTATTATACCCTTTGAAATACCCTGGACGATTTGGATCTGGCTCGAGAGCGTTTATCTGATCCAGGATCTGTTGGCCTGTCAACGCAGGTGGTGCAATGTTTTTGACAACTCTACCTTTGATGAAATTCTTCTTGTCTTTTCTGAACTTATGGTCAGGATCCAGGAACTGTCTATGCATGTTGAAGCAAGAAAACTTGTGACCCACCTCCAGCCAACGGAACTGAAGAGCTGCCTTGCGTGTGGGGCACGGAAACCTTCCATGCACACACCAGCCAACGAATAGCACATACGCCGGCAAGTCATGCATCGAGTACATGTACCACACATGCATTTTGAAGTTCTTTTTTGTAGCAGCGTCGTATGTCTTGATCTCATTATCCCAGGCTTCTTGCAATTCATCCTTACGCGGTTGCATGTACACATGCATATTCTTCCTCGGATATTTGGGCCCTGGAATTATCAGGGTCAGGAAAATGTTCTTTCTTTTCATAATCTCTCCGAGGGGAGGCTGAGTGGAATGACAAATACAGGCCAACAACTGTATTGTGCTGCCGTCATACCATACACATTGAAGCCATCCATGTTGATGGCAACTCAAGGATGCCTTGGTTCTGCCGCTTTATCCTTATGTAATGCATCGAAGTGCTTCCACGCAAAAGCGTCCGAAGTGTGTCCCAACATCGGATTCCCATCTGCATCCAGTTCTGTTCTTTTGTCCAATTTATACCACGTCATCTGTCTAGCCGTCTCTTCGACCATGAAAATCCGTTGAAGTCTTGGTATGATTAGCAGATACCGAAGAACATTAATGGGGATTTTGGTCTGACTCTTCTCACCCATACCGTTGTCTACCAGAACATACCTGGAAGCATTGCAAATGGGGCAATAGATCAAGCCCGCATACTGAAGCCTAAATAAGGCACATCCATTCTCATAGGCATCTATCTTCTCATAGGGCATCTTAAGCGCACGCTGGATTTTGTCTGACTGGTACAGGTTTGGTGGCAATACATGGCCTTTGGGTAGAAAGCGTCCAAATATCTTCATAATCGCGTAGTAGCATTCTCTCCCTAGGTTGAACCGAGCCTTTAGAGCCATTACTTGCGCAATGGCATCCAGCTGAAAGCTCAGTGTGCTCGTGGAGAGGACGTTTTGAAGACTCCAAGATTTCATAAAAGTCCTTTGCAGATTCCTCCATCTCATCGTCCGAATCCCGAGCATCATCAAAGTCTTGCACCATGTCTTCGATCCCGGTACCATGCTCGTCGGTGCGACGACGAAGCACCTCAGCTCTGACACGTTGGGCAGACTCACCATGAAATGTCTAGACCGTATAAGTAGGCATAAAACCCCACTTCTGCAGATGTTTGATCATTTCAAACTCTGACTTCTTCTTACATTTGTCGCAATCGACACAAGGGCACCAGGTTGTTTTCTGTCCATTTGCAAATGCGACTCTCACAAACTCCTTGGTTTTTGTTAACCATTCACGGGTCATGTCTTTCTGACTAGTGTGACCGGTGTACATCCACCCACAATCACTCATCCTGCCTAGCGACTGGACACACACAAAATATATACATAATTAAGCAAACCATATTCATCAGTTAATAGAGTTTGTCAGTTTCATTACGTTGATGCAACCCTAGACGCTAGTAGGTAAAGATAGGTCCTAATTCCACCCGAGTATGTGTAGATTGGGTTCGTTTTCCCATGCTCCGCTCCGGATCCGACGCACAATTTTGGTAGCACCTCCCCGTTGTTCTCCTGATACACGTCTCAGCAATAAGAAGAGAGGATGTGTACTCGGAGAACAACAGGGAGGCACTAACGAAATTGTGCATCGGATCCGAAGTAGAGCATACGGGAAAACGAACCCAATCTACACATACTCGGGCTGTCCATGGATAATTTGGACAATTCGAAAGAATCACGGTTATAAATATGCTAATGAATGCATATTTATAGATGTAACCCTTTCGAACGGGAGATGCATAGTGGTTACGCATACTGATGATTCAAGACACCTATAGCTAGCAAGTTTCATCGGCACGAAGACCGGAACAGAGGAAATGAAGGGTGCAGGAGGAGATGTAATTTGTGCTCACCCACGAATGCAGGGGCGAAGCTTGTCGAACGCACGGGGAGGTCGTCGAGCACCAAACCCTCGCAGCGATGAAACAACTGCACATTTAAATCCACCTGATCAACATAAATATGATGTTCTATATAAAAAAATCGAAAAATATATGACCTAGCTAACTCATAATTCACAAATATATGAGGTGGGGTCGCCGTGTCGGGCTTGTCATGTCGGGGTCGGGGTGTCGGGCTTGTCGTGTCGGGGTCGGGGTGCTGTGTCATGGTCGGGGGTGCCAGGTCGGGGTCGGGGTGTCGGGCTTGTCGTGTCAGGGTCGGGGTGCTGTTTTGTGGTTGGGGGTGCCATGTCGGGGTGTCGGGGTTACGTCGGCGCCGACGCACCCCTCCTCCTCCTCCTCTTCTTCTTCTCCTTCTTCTTTTTCTTCTCCTCCTCCGCCTCCTCCTTTTCTTCTTCTCCTTCCTCTTCTTCTTCTTCTTCTTCATCTCCTTCTCCTCCTCTTCTTCTTACTAAACTAAATTACTAACTAACTAACCTAACTATATTACTAAATTACTAACTAAACTAAACTATTAACTACAACTAAATAACTAAATAACTAACTAAACTAATTAACTACAACTAATAACTAACTAAATTACTAACTAGAATATTAAAAAAATAAAAGTAGAGAGGGGGAGGGGGCTCACCGGAGTGGGGTAGGTGGAGGCTGGCTGTGGGGCGTCGGGGGCAGGGGGCGCGGGCGGGCAGCGGGCGAGGCCGGCCTGCGGGCAGGTAGACACGGGTGGCCGGCGGGGCGGAGGGGCGCTGGCAGGGGCGGGGCGGCCGGCGGGCGGAGGGGGCGCTAGCGGGGGCGGGGGCGGGGTGTCCGGCGGTGGAGGGGCGCGGGCGGGGCAGCCGGCGGCGAAGGGTCGCGGGCGGGGGCGAGGCGGCCGACGGGCATAGGGGGCGCCGGCGGGGGTGGGGGCGGGGGCGGGGCGGCCGGCGGCGGAGGGGTGGGGGCGGGGGCGGGTCGGCCGGCGGCGGAGGGGCGCTGGCGGGTGCGAGGGCGGGGCGGACGGCGGCGGAGGGGTGGGGGCAGGGGCGGGCGGCCGACGGCGGAGGGGCGCTAGCGGGTGCGGGGGCGGGCGGCCGGCGGCAGAGGGGCATGAGTGGGGGCTAGGTGCCCTGCGGGCGGCCGGCGGGCGGCGGGGGGGGGGGGGGTAACGAGGGCGGGGCAGGGTGGGCGCGGGCGGCCGACGGGCGGGTGGGCGCGGCCGGCTGGCGGGGTAGCAATAGGGGCGCGACAGCGCGATAGGGGGAGGGGCGGGCGGGCATGCGGGCGTGGGGGGGGGGGAGACGATGGGGGCGACGGGCGCGGGGTGCGCCGTTAATGTTAGGTTAGGTATACTCTTTGCCGTCCGCTAGCGGACGACAAAGAGGTGGGGGGGTGGGCCATTGCAGTTGTGCCGTCAACTGGACCCCACCCCAGCTCTTTGTCGTCCGCTAGCGGACGGCAAAGAGCTGGCAGATGGCAAAGCACCTCTTTGCCGTCCGCCGTCTCTTTGCCGTCCGCTTCGAGCTAGCTCATGGCAAAGGCTCTCTTTGCCGTCCGCCAGCAGACGACAAAGAGCTGGCAGATGACAAATTGTCTGATTCCAGTAGTGATTGGGGATGGACTGATATGTTGTCCTAGAACTCTCCCGGAGATCAAGAAGCGCCAGACAAGCTCTGATCTTGAGATAAGGCCTCGTCCACGGCCAATGGATCTCTCCATCAAGGCTAGGGCCCAGGAGCTTCTGGCAGAAGGAGAGAGACATGGAGGAGAGGATGGCTAGGCTATTGGAGGAGGAGAGGAACCGGAACGACACGTCTTATCAGGCCCTATACGAGCTCCTCATGGTAAGTTTCTCCTGCATATTAGCCAAATCATGCACTTAATGTTCGTTTCATCATAACTAATATGACTGACTCATGAAAACAAAATGTGCAGACCGTGTGGCAGAACAATGGTCAGACCCCTCCGTCGATGCCCCATATTGCTATAGCACCCACAACGAGTTTCATTTGAATGGTCATTAGTTACTAGTATTCACATTTGAGTTGCATCATGCTAAGGAGACATTGCAAATGATCTTTGGTGTAATGTGCCTCCCGACAAGCATCGACCGATCCTTCTGCGTCTGCCGCAACCCCGACCGGTCCTTCTCCGTCTCACACTAGTGCAAACTAGATCAGTCCTTCACCTCCGTGATGATGGTAAGTTTTCCCAAGTGTTTTGCTTAACAAATGCATACTTAGCTTAAGAAATGACCTATTTAGCTCCAAAATGACCTATACTTAGCTTCTTAGTTCATTTATGACATACTAAGTATACTTAGGTAAAAAATGGCATGATAACCTTGGTTTAGCTCCAAAATGACATAGACTTAGCATATTTTCCTCCAAAATGACAAAATAACCTTACCTACCTCCAAAATAACCGATTATAACTAGGATAGCTCTAAAATGACCTACACTTGCCATTTTGTCCTCCAAAATGAGTAAATATGATTAGTTAGCTCAAAAATGGCATAACTACCTAGGTTAGCTAAAAATGACCTATACTTAGCTTCTTCAATTCATTTATGACATAATTAGCATACTTAGGTAAAAAATGGCATGATAACCTTGGTTTAGCTCCAAAATGACATAGACTTAGCTTATTTTCCTCAAAAATGAGATAATAACCTTATGAAGCTCCAAAATGACCTATTTACCTAGCTTAGCTCTAAAATGACCCACACTTAGCATTTTTACCAAGCTTATCTAAAAAATGGCATTTTTACCTACCTTAGTTAGAAGAAGAGATAAAGAAGAGGAGAGGAGAAAAAGAAAGAGAAGAAAAATTCTTCTTCTTCTTCGTCTTCTTCTTCTTCTTCTTCTTCTTCTTTTCTAGCTAGTCTTCTTCTTCTTCTTCTAACTTTCTTCTTTACCAATTTGCAGATTTGCTTTAGATGAGGAAGCTTGCATTGATGGAGTCTACTCTTCTCCTTGTGCTTCCTTTTTGTTTTGATTGTGTAAGATGAACTTATGAACTTTGTTGTTGGGAACTTGTTGGATATATGTTGTTGGATATGTGTTGGTAACTTGTTGATGGATATGTGTTGGTATGCTTGTTGAAAGTATTTTCAAATGTATATATATATACATATATGAAATTATGTGAAATTGAATGAATTTAAGAAAAAATAGGAAAAAACAGTGGCTATACAGGTTCTTTGCCGTCAGCTGGCAGACGGCAAAGAGCTTTGCGTCAGCCAGCAGACGGCAAAGCTGCCACGTGGCAGCTACCTGTGCAACCCGAGGTGGTACTGGGCTGGACTATGTCGTTTCTTTGCCGTCTGCTCGCAGACGGCAAAGAACTTTGCATCTTTGCAGTCAGCCAGCAGACGACAAAGAACTTTGCATCTTTGCCGTCCGCTAGAAGATGACAAAGAACTTTGCATCTTTGTCGTCTACCAGCGGACGACAAAGCACGCTGTTAACCCCTTAATAGACGTAATCTGCCACGTGTGCCATCCACGGTCTTTGCTGTCCACTGGCAGACGGCAAAGACCTAAGCATCTTTGTCGTCTGCTAGCAAACGACAAAGTGCCCTTTACCGGAGCTTATTCAGCCGGACGGTTGGCCGTCTGCTGGCAGATGACAAAGCCTTTGCCGTCCGCCATGCATGCCTTTGCCGTATGCTATGGTGGATGGCAAAGTTGCTGATTCCTGTAGTGAGGCAGGTATAATTTATCCTATTGCTCATAGTAGATGGGTTAGTCCTGTTCATTGTGTTCCTAAGAAGGGAGGTATTACCGTTGTTCCTAATGATAAAAATGAATTGACCCCGCAAAGAATTGTTGCAGGATATAGAATGGTAATTGATTTTAGGAAATTAAATAAAGCTAGTAGGAAAGATCATTACCCTCTACCTTTTATTGATCAAATGCTAGAAAGACTATCTAAACACACACACACTTCTGCTTTCTAGATGGTTACTCTGGTTTCTCTCAAATACCTGTGTCAAAAGAGGATCAATAAAAGGCAACTTTTACTTGCCCTTTCGGTACCTTTGCTTATAGACGTATGCCTTTTGGTTTATGCAGTGCATCTACTACCTTTCAAAGATGTATGACTGCTATATTCTCTGACTTTTGTGAAAAGATTGTTGAGGTTTTCATGGATGATTTCTTTCTTTACGGAACTTCTTTTGATGATTGCTTGAGCAACCTTGATCTAGTTTGGCAGAGACGTAAAGAAACTAATCTTGTCGTGAATTGGGAGAAGTGCCACTTTATGGTTAGTGAGGGCATTGTTTGGGACACAAAATCTCCAAAAGAGGTATTGAGGTGGATAAAGCTAAAGTAGATGCTATTGAAAAAATGTCGTGTCCCACGGATATCAAAGGTATAAGAAGTTTCCTTGGTCATGCTGGTTTCTATAGGAGATTTATTATAGACTTCTCTAAAATTTATCGGCCTCACACTAATCTCTTGCAAAAAGATGTTCCTTTTGTTGTTGATGATGATTGTGTAGAAGCATTTGAAATTTTTAAGAAAGCCTTGATTTCTGCACCTATTGTTCAACCACCTGATTGGAACCTACCCTTCGAAATTATGTGTGATGCTAGTGATTATGCCGTTGGTGCTGTTCTAGGACAAAGAGTTGATAAGAAATTAAATTTTATCCATTATGGTAGTGAAACTCTACACAATGCTCAAAGAAACTATGCTACCACTTAAAAGGAATTTTTAGCAGTTGTGTTTGCTTGTGAAACGTTCAGACCTTATATTGTTGATTCCAAAGTATTTTTTCACACTGATCATGCTGCTATTAAATATCTTGTGGAATAGAAAGATGCTAAACCAAGACTTATTAGATTGGTTCTTCTGCTACAAGAATTTGATTTGCATATTATTGATAGAAAGGGTGTTGAGAACCCCGTAGCAGATAACTTGTCTAGGTTAAAGAATGTTCTTGATGAACCACTACCTATTGATGATAGGTTTTCTGATGAAACAATTAACTATCATAAATGCTTCACTTAATGCTCCATCATATGCTAATTATGCTAATTACATTGTTGCTAAATTTACACCGCCTAGTTTCACATACCAACAAAATAAAAAGTTCTTCTATGATTTAAGACATTACTTTTGGGATGATCCACACCTTTATAAAGAAGGGGTAGATGGTGTTATTAGACGTTATGTGCCTGAGCATGAACATGAACATATCCTACACAAGTACCATTCCGAGGCATACGGAGGACACCATGCTGGAGATAGAACTGCACACAAGGTATTACAATCTGGTTTTTATTGGCCTACTCTCTTCAAGGATGCTCGTAATTTTATCTTGTCTTGTGACGAATCTCATAGAATCGGTAATATTAGAAGACGTCAGGAAATGCCTATGAATTACTCTCTTGTTATTGAAGCTTTTGATGTTTGGGGTTTTGATTATATGGGACCTTTTCCAAAATCCAACGGGTATACTCATATTCTAATTGCTGTTGATTATGTTACTAAGTGGGTAGAAGCTATTCCAACTAGTAGTGCTAATCATAACCCTTCTATTAAAATGCTTACATAAGTTATTTTCCCTAGATTTGGAGTCCCTAGATATTTAATGACGGATGGTGGTTCACACTTTATTCATGGTGCTTTCCGTAAATTGCTTGCTAAGTATGATGTTAGTCATAGATTTGCATCTCCTTATCATCCCGACTCTAGTGGTCAATTAGAATTAAGCAATAGAGAAATTAAATTGATCTTGCAAAAGACTTTTAATATATCTAGAAATAATTGCTCTAAGAAACTTGATGATGCATTATGGGCTTATATAACTGCTTACAAAAACCCTATGGGTATGTCTCCGTATAAAATGGTTTATGGTAAAGCAGGTCACTTACCTCTTGAACTAGAACATATAGCTTATTGGGCAATTAAAGAGCTCAACTATGATTTTAAACTTGGTGGTGAGAAGAGGTTATTTGACATTAGCTCACTTGATGAATGGAGAACCCAGGCCTATGAGAATGCCAAGTTTTTTAAAGAAAAGGTTAAGAGATGGCATGATAAAAGGATACAAAAGCGTGAATTCAATGTAGGTGACCATGTCTTGCTATACAATTCTCGTTTAAGATTTTTTGCAGGAAAACTTCTCTCTAAATGGGAAGGGCCTTACATTGTCGAGGAAGTATATCGTTCCGGTGCCATCAAGATCAATAACGCTGAAGGTGGTAAACGGGCAAAGAATTAAGCATTATATCTCAGGTACTCCCATAAATGTTGAAACCAATATTATCCATACCATAACTCCGGAGGAGTACATTAGGGAGACCTACCAGAACGTTTCAGAGTCCGAAAAGGAATAGGTATGTGGTACGGTAAGCAAACCGGCTCCAAAACTTTTCCTATAGCAATTTTTCTCCGTTTTGGAATATTTAATAAATTAGGAAAATTTAAAGTAGTCTAGAAAGTGCACGAGGAGGCGAAAATCTAGGAGGGCGCGACCTACCCCCTAGCCGCGCCCTTGTGGCTTGTGGACACCCCGTGCACCCTTTGGACTCCGTTTTCTTGTGATACACTCCTTTAGGCCGGTAAAAATTCATTATATTATCTCCCGGAGGTTTGGACCTTCGTATCATGACAATAGCCCCTGTTTCGTTTTGAGCTGTTTCTGCAACAGATTTAGAGCAAGATGTCATCACAAGAGTCCGATGGGGAGAGCTATGTATCACATTATCTTGCCAATCCCAAGCTCTATGGGTACCTAGATCCTTATTGATTATTCTCGGAGGAGGAACAAGAAGGCAAGTATGAGGAAGAAAGTTCGGATGAAGAAGAGATCCCTCTGCCTCAACCAGGAGATATGCACATGGAGTTCAGGAAATAGGGCCTCCCAAACACAAGGAGAAAACCCAAGGTTCTATTTATCCCTTCTCATTTTCTACAAGAGAGCAAGAAAGAATTATGTCAAAGGATATTGAAGCTCGAGCAGGAAGTTGACGATTTGAGGGAACGTAATTTTATGCTTAAAAGGAAACCGAACAAGCTTGAAGATCCAACTCCAACATCACCACCTTTGAAGAAAAACAAATAAACACATGGGTATGGGCATTCCCCTTGGCTTGTGTGAAGTTAGGGGGAGGTGCCCCGGTATCGTATCACCATCACATCTTTTACTTTTCTCATTTTTCCTAGTTTGATCCTTTTGGTTTTATATTGATCTAGTAGAATAAAGATTTTAGTATGATCTAGATTTGAGTTTTGCTTTATGTTCCCTATATGTAAGCAAGTCCGAGAGTTATATAATAAAAAGTAGTTTTGTGTTGAGGGCTTTGCTTGCTACTATGATCTTGAAGAAAAAGAAATAGAAAGAAGTATAGAATAAAAGCAAAAGGTGTATATGATGATCTTATGGGGAGTGATGACTTCACATATAAGAAGTAGGTCGATTGAAAGTTGTTGAGAGTTGACAAACATATGAATTGGTCATAGTTGTAATTAAAAGGAAGTAATAAATAAGGAGAGGTTCACATAAAAATATATTATCTTAGACATCTTTTATGATTGTGAGCACTCATTAAAATATTATATGCTAAGAAGTTGATGTTGGACAAGGAAGACAACATAATGGGTTATGTTTGCTTATTTCTGAAAAAGAAGTTATATGGTTATAGATCCTTTAACATGTAACACCTGTTTCCACCTCATATCAGCCAAAACTTCTGCACCAACTAGAGATACTTCTTGTGCATCCAAACACCCTCAACCCAGTTTTGCCATGAGAGTCCACCATACCTACCTATGGATTGAGTAAGATCCTTCAAGTAAGTTGTCATCGGTGCAAAAATCAATAAAATTGCTCCTAAATATGTATGATCTTTTATTGTAAAGGAAAATAAGCATTGTACGAACTTGTGATGGTAAAGAAATAAAAGCGACGGACTGCACAATAAAGGTTGCTATCACAAAGGGCAATACAACACGACGTTCCTTTGCATTAAGGGTTTGCACATCCAAAAAAAGCACATGACAACCTCTGCTTCCCTTTGTGAAGGTCCTATCTATTACTTTTACTTTCTAGTACTTACCTTTATGCAAGAGTCATGGTGATCTTCACCATTTCCTATATATTGCCTTTCTCTCTTGGCAAGCGTCATGTGTTGGGGGAATGATCTAGACACATATATCCACTCGGGTGTGGACGATCATGAGTTATTTTTGTTGACATTACCCTTGAGGTAAATAGTTTGGAGGCAAAACTATAAGCCCCTATCTTTCTCTGTGTCTAATTGAAGCTTTGACCTCATGAGTACCGCATGAGTGTTATCAATTATGGCAGACTAAAAGATGACTGAGTATGTGGATTTGCTTTACAAGCTCTTATATTGAATCTTTCCAATGTTATAATAAATTGCAATTGCTTCAGTGATTGAGAGCATAGTTTGTTGGTTCTCAATAGAGTTATTGGTTCATACCTTACCTTGTGAATTAATTGTTACTCTAGTATAAGAAATTATATATCAATAAATATTGCTGTTCTTACGATGATCATGATGCCATCATCTCTGTATTTTATTTTATCAACACCTCTAGCTCTAAACTTGTGGACATATTTATTGATCTCGGCTTTCACTTGAGGACAAGAGAGGTCTAAGCTGGGGGGAGTTGATACATCCATTTTGCTTCATGCTTTTATATTGATATTTATTGCATTATGGGTTGTTATTACACATTATGGTACAATACTTATGCCTTTTCTCTCCTATTTTACAAGGTTTACATGAAGAGGGAGAATGCTGGCAGTTAGAATTCTGGACTAAAAAGGAGCAAATATGATAGACCTATTCTGCACAACTCCAAAAGTCCTGAAAAGTTACGGAGAATTATTTTTGAATATAAAAAAAATACTGGGCGAAAGAAATACCAGAGGGGACCCACCAGGAGGTCACAAGCCTACTGGGCGCGGCGTACCCCCTGGCCACGCCCTTGTGGCTTGTGGGCCCCCTGGCAGCCCTCCGATGCCCATCTTCTGCTATGTGAAGGGTTTTGACCTGGAAAAATCATAAGAGAACTTTCGGGATGAAGCGCCGCCGTCTTGAGGTAGAACTTGGGCAAAATCAATCTAGAGCTCAGGCAGAGCTGTTCTGTGGGGGAAACTTCCCTCCCGGAGGCGGAAATCAAAGACACCGTCATCCCCAACGATCCTCTCATCGAGAGGGGGTCAATCTCCATCAACATCTTCATCAGCACCATCTCCTCTCCAAACCCTAGTTCATCTCTTGTATCCGATCTTTGTCTCAAAACCTCAGATTGGTACCTGTGGGTTGCTAGTAGTGTTGATTACTCCTTGTAGTTGATGCTAGTTGGTTTACTTGGTGGAAGATCATATGTTCAGATCCTTAATGATAATCAATACTCCTCTAATCTTGAACAAGAATATGCTTTGTGAGTAGTTACATTTGTTCCTCAGGACATGTGATAAGTCTTGTTATAAGTAATCATGTGAATTTGGTATTCGTTCAATATTTTGATGAGATGTATGTTGTATCTCATCTAGTGGTGTCATGTGAATGTCAACTATATGACACTTCATCATTATTTGGGCCAGGAGAAGGCATTGGGAAGTAATAAGTAGATGATGAGTTGCTAGAGTGACAGAAGCTTAAACCCTAGTTTATGCGTTGCTTCGTAAGGGGCTGATTTGGATCCACATGTTTCATGCGATGGTTAGATTTATCTTAATTCTTGTTTCATAGTTGCAGATGCTTGCGAGGGAGGTTAATAATAAGTGGGAGGTTTGTCCATGTAAGGGCAGCACCAAAGCACCGGTCCAACCACATATGAAATTATCAAAGTAACGAACGCGAATGAAATGAGCATGATGAAAACTAGCTTGACAGAAATTCCCATGTGTCCTCGGGAGCGCTTTGCTTTACATAAGAGTTTATCCATGCTTGTCCTTTGCTACAAAAAGGATTGTGCCACCTTGCTGCATCGTTGCTACATTTATTAATTGCTACCCGTTATGAATTATCTTATCACAAAACTATCTGTTACCGATAATTTCAGTGCTTGCAGAGAACACCTTACTGAAAACCGCTTGTCATTTTCTTCTGCTCCTCTTTGGGTTCAACACTCTTACTTATCGAAAGGACTACGATAGATCCCCTACACTTGTGGGTCATCAAGGCGGTCCTTGTAGAAGGTTAAAAGGCAACTTGATTATCACTATTGTGGCTTTGCGTAGGTAAGAACGATTCTTACTAGTTGCCCATAGCATCCACGTAAAACTTGTGTCGACATTCTGGGAATGGGGGTACCTAGACCTGCCTGCCTGTGGCCCAGGGCGTGGCCCACCACATCAGCCAAGCTTCGCCTGGTGAGACCACACTCAAGATAAGGTCCTCGTGAGCACCTGAACTCGTGAAGGAAGCACCACTAAGACCTGAGGAGACGTGCCTTTTCAGGCACCCTCCAGAGCGATGGAGATCTCTATGCAGTGCCTGGCCTCGGAAGGCCAGGGATGACACAAGGCAAGATAGGCGGGCGTCAGCACACCAGGTGGACAGATTCCCCTTTGGTGCAAAGGAGGGCGAGGACGGACGCGGGTTCCCAAAACGTCCCCCAAAGGTTTCCATTCTGGTGCAACGTGACCACAACCACGAGGACAACATGAAGGATGTCATTGCCGAGCCCACCTCTGCATCATCGAGAACTCCTTTGTAGGTGAAGACCACCTTCCGTCAGGATATGGATGTACTCCTGTCCCCCTTCGAATTTGGCCATCGTGGGATCCCTTCCCGCCATGGCGATAAGGGAAGAGGACTCGGGGCACTATAAATAGAGGATAGGTTGCACCGTAGAGAAGGACAACACAACAAATAGGCAACAGAAGAGAGACAACACCACCCGAGCACCCTCGCGAGGAAAAGCTCCACTATACTAGTTCATCCACAGACCTCCTCGTGAGACCATCCACCAAAGAGGGAGTAGGGTATTACGCTTTGCAGCGGCCCGAACCTGGATAAATCATCGTGTGCATCTGCTCCCTCGTTAATTTGCAAGTTCGTCGTAGACATCATTGAGTAGCAAGCTAGGTAGGCCGAGGCTGCGGGGGATCTTCGCACATGCGCCTGTGTTCCAAATTCTTGGGGTTTTGCAGAGCCTGAAATCCGAGATTTGGCGCGCCAGGTAGGGGGCATGTCTAAATCTTCCTGGAGCCTTGCTCTTCCATCGCTTCACCGCTCCGATGGCCAACACCCAACAAGCTTCCTCCGGCCACGACAGACCCGTCTTCACCAACCCCACCGCTGCTGACTGAGGCCCACACCCCAGCGGCATTACGCTGGGCAGTCAGTATCAAGCCGCCAGTGTCGTCTCCACCATCGTCGCCTCTCGTGCCGTCCAAGCACGCGATGGACGGGCGGCGCCCTCGGCACCGGTGTCGCGTTGCACCTACGTGGGAGACCTTGATGCGCATGATGCGCTGCTGATGGCCAGCGAGATGCTTGGCCACCGCCTGATGCATGGGGGCTTTGACGCATGGGACGACCACATTGCTAAGCTGGTCACCATCATGTGGAGGGGCATGGCCACTCGCCCCTCTACGCGGCCGCAGGTGTCAGGCGCCAGGGCTCGTTCGCCGTGCTTGTCACCCAGTCCGCCGGCGGAGCTTCCCCTCAGGCCCTGGACAAACCTGAGCAGGGCCCGCCGCATGCCGCGCTCCTTCTCCTTTGAATCCCAGTCACTGGTTTCAGTGCACGGCCCGGCCCCGACGATGGAGCCTACAGAAGGAACAATGGGGCGCCCCGTGCGCACACCGGCTCACGCCCGCGTGACCGTGTGGACCATCAATAGCCTGGGTTGACCAGGCAGGAGCGTGCCATCCTGCGCAGGGAGCACAAGGCGCAGGCGTCCGGACAAGCAAGCAACCACCACGAAGGCACATCGGATCACCAAGGAAACAACCCACGTCAGGAAACACGCGTCGCACCCAACGGCGGTAAGAGAGGTAAGAAACTTCGGGCTGAGGCTCGTCGCAGGAGGGTGTGCGGGCTGCGCGCATAGGGCGGCGTCTTGCCGCCGATCGGAGGGGCCGTCCCCGGTGCCCCGCCGGATGGCTCAAAAGGAGAACAGACCCCTTATGTAGAGCCCTACATACCAAACTACGTCATGCCTCCAGAAGGCGAGATGGATCAGGCGCCTGATACATCTCCAACGTATCTATAATTTATGAAGTATTCATGCCATGTTTGCAATAATTCTATATTATTTTGGTATGATTTTATTAGAACTAACCCGGACTGAGTATTTTCAGAAGAACTACTGTGGTGTTGTTTTTGTGCAGAAATAAAAATTCTCGGAACGAGCTAAAAATTTACGAAGAATATTTTTGGAAAAAATTACTAGAGCGAAGAGTCACCTGATAGGAAGGCCGAGGAGGCCACAAGCCCTAGGGGCACGGACACCCCCCCTGGCCGCGGCCACTAGGCTTGTGGGACCCTCGGGAGTCCACCGCCCTCCTCTCAACTCTATAAATCCTCAAATATTCCAAAACCTCCGAGAAATAACCTAGATCGGGATTTCCGCTGCCGCACACCTCCAGAGCGGCGAAAAACCAATCTTGGCCCTCTCCGGCACCCTGCCGGAGGGGGTCGCCATCATCGGAGGCCATCTTCATCGTCCCGGAGGGGCCATCAAGACCATGAAGGCCAAGGACTAGAGGGAGAACCTCCCCCTACAAAGGGGGGAGGCCATGGAGGAGGAAGCACAAGGGGGAGACCCACTCCCCCTCTCTCCCGGTGGTGCCAGAGTGCCACCGGGGAACCATCGCCATGGTGATCGTCTTCATCAACATAACCTTCTTCATCACCATCCTAATCTCCTTTTAGCGGTCCACTCTCCTGCACCCTACTGTAATCACCTACTTGAACATGGTGCTTTATGCTACATATTATGATCCAATGATGTGTTGCCATCCTATGATGTTTTGAGTAGATCATTTTTCTCCATTGGGTTGATTGATGATCTAGATTGGTTTGAGTTGCATGTTTTATTATTAGTGCTGTCCTATGGTGCCCTCCATGCCGCGCACATGTGAGGGATCCCCGCTGTAGGGTTTGCAATATGTTTACGATTCGCTTATGGTGGGTGGCGTAAGTAACAGAAGCATAGACCCGAGTAAGTAGGTTGTTTGCATATGGGAATAAAGAGGACTTGATGCTTTAATGCTATGGTTGGGTTTTGCCTTAATGATCTTTAGTAGTTGCGGATGCTTGCTAGAGTTCCAATCATAAGTGCATATGATCCAAGTAGAGAAAGTATGTTAGCTTATGCCTCTCCCTCATATAAAATTGCAATAATGATTTCCGATCTTGTTAACAATTGCCTAGGATAATTCCACACACCGACCCATCATTATTCCACACTTACTATTTGTCATATATTGTAATATTATGATAACAACAACTATTTTTTATTCTTGTTCTCCGATATCATGCAAAGCTATCCTCTTCATACCCACAACGTAGTCTCATTTCTCGTTTCTAGTTGGAAGCAAACGTTTGGTGTACATAGAGTCGTATCGATGGCAGATAGGATTTGAGAGAATATTGATCTTACTTTTATCTCCTTGTGGGTTCGACACTCCATACTTACCACTTCCACCTTTGGAAATTTCTATGATGATTCCTTGCACTTGGGGATTATCAAGCTCTTTTCTGGCACTATTGTCGGGGAGCAATAGCGTGGGGTTGATATTCTCGTGTATGCTTGTTTGCTTTCTTCACTATATAGATTTTATTTTCCCTTTTTGCTTTCTTTATTTGTGGGTGAAACAAACAAAAAAAATTAACAAAATTAAAAATACAAAAATAGTTACTTGCCCCTTTTGCCTAAGAAGTTTCTCAAAAAGAGAAGTGATTGGAAGGTTGTGCACTGGAGAAGTGAGGGTCGACCTTGAACACTTGTGTTCATGCTCATGGAAACAATGTAGAATTTTTCATGGAATCTTCTGAAAAATAATTATCACCTTGTATATATCCATTGTATTATAAAAATAATGCGCGAAGATTTGCTTTTAGGATGATTAGATTGCTTGTTTGGTGTGTGCAGTGCAAAAACATAAACTTTGCCCGCAGTGCATGAATTTAATTTTTTTACTGGAACGTCAAAAATTTCTAAATTTTTTACGCAGTACTGATATGAAATGTTTTTAATTGTTCGTAAATTTTCAGAAATTTTTGAGTTATATAAGTATACGAAGTTTCTAGATTACTACAGACTGTCCTGTTTTTGACAGATTCTGTTTTCTATGCATTGTTCTCTTATTTTGATGAATCTATGGCTTGTGTCGGGCGGTATGAACCATGGTGAAATGGTACTAGAGTATATATAATGCTAATATGTATTTGGAATGAGTTGACAATAGTACTTAAAGTAGTAATTTGCTTTATTATACTAACGGATCACATGAGGGTTTTGTTAAGTTTTGTGTGAATGAAGTGTTCGAAGACCGCTGAGGTATCGATATAAGAAGAATACAAAGAGACAAGAGTTCAATCTTGGGGACGAAAAAGGCACCCCAAGTAAATATTTCAAGGAGACTCAAGCACCTAAGATTGGGGATGCCCCGGAAGGCATCCCATCTTTATTCTTCAACAATTATCAGTATACCTTGGTTTTTGTTTTATTCACATGACATGTGTCTTTAATGTTTGTCTTTTACTTTATGCTCCCTTCTATTATGAGATAGTTCTTTATGGATTTGTAGAATTATCTTTGTTCTTCACTTAAATATTTTGAGTATGGACTTGTAGAATGCTCTTTGTGCTTCACTTAAACGTTTTGAGTATGGCTTTATAGAATGCTTCGTATGCTTCACTTATATTTTGAACTTGGATGTTGGTTAATCTATATTAATTAATAATGATCTATGAACTTCACTTATATCTTTTAGAGTATGAATATAATGATCATCGGAATTTGGCTTGGAAGAGTATCATTGAAATATCATGCCTAGCTAAAAAGGCATTAAAGAAAAGCGCTTGTTGGGAGACAACCCAACACTTTTACTTTATGTTTTGATGTGTTAACATGATTAAGCTACTGTAGTAATAATTTTTTATTACTTTCATTTCAATAAAGTGCCAAGTAAAGCCTTTGGGATAGTATGGATACTTGCTTGTTTGATTCTGTGAAAAAACAGAAAGTTTTTCGTCCAGTATTTGAATTGTCTGATTTTACTGGAGAGTCAAACAATTATGAATTTTTTATAAGCATTGATATGCAAATTCTGTGATATGTCCTAATTTTCCAGAATTTTTAGAGTCAGGGAAGTATGGTGATCATTCATATATTTACAGACTTCTGTTTTTGACAGATTCTGTTTTGCATGCATAGTTTGCTTGTTTCAAGTGTTCCTATAGCTTATATTGATTAATATAAATTATGGGAATGATATAATACAGTAGGTATCATGTGGGAACAATTATGAATCTTTCCTTGAAAGTACCTAAGTGAATGATTTATCTTTATTACCCTAACCCTTCTCACGAAGTTCTGTTAAGTTTTGTGTGATTGAAGTTTTCAAGTTTTGGGTGAGATACTGATATAAGGGGAATAAAAGAGTGACAAGAACCCCAAGATTGGGGATGCCCAAGGCACCCCAAGGTAATATTAAATGAACACTCAAGCGTCTAAGCTTGGGGATGCCCCGGAAGGCATCCCCTCTTTCGTCTTCAACACTATCGGTATATCTTACTTGGAGCTATATTTTTATTCGTCACATAATATGAGTTTTGCTTGGAGTGTAATTTTTTTATTCTCTATTAGGTGTTATTTATAATCTTGTTTATTGATAAAAAGTTCCAAGAATTGCCTTAGGATGCTTGCATTGCATGTTTTATGTGTGTTGTGTAAAAAAACAAAGACTTTTTCTGTAGTGCTTGAATTTTCATATTTTACTGGAACGTACAAAGTTTCTGAAATTCTTACAAAGTATTTCCATATGAATTCCTTAGCATGTCCTAAATTTTCATAATTTTTATAGTTCATAGGTACTCTGGTTTAATAAAGTACTACAGACTGTTCTGCTTGTACAGATTGCTATCATAGTTTTGCTATCTACTTATCCTATAGTTTCCATAGCCTATATTGGTAGATATAAATTGTGGAAATTATAGTATACAGTAACTAATGTTTGCAAATTATTGTGCAACTTGTCTTGGCAGTACATGAAGTGTTGATTTGTTCTAATGTGTACTAACCTATCTCATGAGTTCTTTTTGAGTTTTGTGTGGATGAAGTTTTTGAGAATAGGTGAAACCGGGATATGAGAGGATTGAACAAGATACAAAAGCTCAAACTTGGGAATTCCCAAGGCACACCAAGCAAATATTTCAAGAACTCTTAAATATCAAAGCTTGGGGATGCTATGCATCCTACCTCTCTTCATCAACAATTATCGGTTAGCCTATGTTGAGCCTAAATTTTTATTCGTTCACATGATGCATGCTATTCTTGGAGTGCAATCCTTATTTTGTTTGCTGTTTCAATAAAATCATTGGATCTGAAATTTTGAATAAGAGAGAGTCCTCACATGGATATTTATCTAATTAACTACACATTGATCTTCACTTATATCTTTTTGGAGTAGTTTGTCATTCACTCTCGTGCTTCACTTATATCCTACGATTAAATGGTTGAATGAATTGAATATCATAAATCTGAAATAAAAAATGCTTCATATACTTATCCCATGGGGATTAATGACTTCACACATAATAATTATAGGTAGTGAAATTTATTGAAAGTTAGCAAACACCGCATTGGTCACTTGAACAATTCATGAAAGAATACTAAAGGAAGAGAGATTTCACATATAAATATACTATCTTGGACATCTTCTATGATTGTGATTACCCATTAATTATTTTCAAACTTGATCAAATTAGTTGAAGTTGGACAAGGAAGATAACATGATGAGTTATGGTTGAGTATATTTGCATAGAAGTTATATTGTTATGGATCCTCCAACATGTGGTGCTTGCTTCCACCTCATACTAGCCAAAACTTCCGCACCAAGTAGAAATACTACTTGTGCACCCAAACACCCTTAAACCAGTTTTGCCATAAGAGTCCACTATACCTACCTATGGATTGAATAATATCCTCCAAGCAAGTTGTCATCGGTGCAAAAAGCAATAAAAATTTCTCCTAAATATGTAAGACTTTTTATTGTCAGGGAAAATAAGCGTTGTACGAATTTGTGATGACAAAGAAATAAAAGCGACGGCTGCATAATAAAGGTTGCTATCACAAAGGGCAATACAACGTGTCATTCCTTTGCATTAAGAGTTTGCGTATCCAAAAACAAAAAGCGCATGACCACCTCTGCTACCCTCTGCGAAGGGCCTATCTTTTATTTTCTAGTACTTAGTTTTATGCAAGAGTCATGGTGATCTTCACCACTTCCTATATTTTGCCCTATTCTCTTAGCAAGCGTCATGTGTTGGGGAATGATCTATACATATATATCCACACAAATATATTTGATCATGAATTATTATTGTTGACAATTGTCTATATGATAAATAAGTTGGGAGGCGAAACATTAAGCCCCTATCTTTTTCTGTGTTCGATGGATGCTATTTGTCCTAAAAATATGCTTTGAGTGCTGGCAATCATGGAAGACTATATGATAGTTGAGGTTGTGGAATTTTCTATATCAAAGCTCTTACATAGACCCTTCCTGAAAATAAGATGAATTGCAATTGTTTGATGACTAGGAATATGGTTTGTTAGTTTTCAAGAAGCATCCTGGTCTATACTTTAAACATGTGAATAGCTTGTTACTTGATCACGAGAAGTTTTATGAGATGAGCTACTATTGATGATACATATTGACGCTAGAAAAAGTGATTGGAGTTGTCATTGATCAAACTTTTGCACTTGCTAGCATTCACACTTCATAAATTATTTCTTTTATCATTTACCTACTCGAGGACGAGCATGAATTAAGCTTGGGTATGCCGATATGTCTCCAATGTATCCATAATTTATGAAGTATTCATGCCATGTTTGCAATAATTCTATATGATTTTGGTATGATTTTATTAGACCTAACCCGGACTGACGCTGTTTTTAGCAAAACTACCATGGTGTTGTTTTTGTGCAGAAATAAAAGTTCTCGGAACGAGCTGAAAATTTACGGAGAATATTTTTGGAAAATAAAAAAATACTGGAGCGAAGAGTCACTCGAGAGGAAGGCCGAGGAGGCCACAAGCCCCAGGGGTGCGGACACCCCCCTAGCCGCGACCACCAGGCTTGTGGGCCCCTCGGGAGTCCACCGACCTCCCTCTCAGCTCTATAAATCCTCAAATATTCCAAAACCTCCAAGAAATAACCTAGATCGGGAGTTCCGCCGCCGCACACCTCCAGAGCAACGAAAAACTAATCTTGTCCCTCTTGGGCACCCTGCCGGAGGGGGTCACCATCACCAGAGGCCATCTTCATCATCCCGGAGGGGCCATCAAGACCATGGAGGCCAAGGACAAGAGGGAGAACCTCCCCCTACAGAGGGGGAGGCCATGGAGGAGGAAGCACAAGGGGGAGACTCTCTCCCCCTCTCCCTCGGTGGTGCCGGAGTGCCATCGGGGGAACCATCGCCATGGTGATCGTCTTCATCAACATCACCTTCTTCATCACCATCCTCATATCCTTTTAGCGGTCCACTCTTCCGCCCCCCGCTGTAATCACCTACTTGAAAATGGTGCTTTATACTACATATTATGATCCAATGATGTGTTGCCATCCTATGATGTTTTGAGTAGATCATTTTTCTCCTTTGGGTTGATTGATGATCTAGATTGGTTTGAGTTGCATGTTTTATTATTGGTGCTGTCCTATGGTGCCCTCCGTGCCGCACACACGTGAGGGATCCCTGTTGTGGATTTATCACGGCAGATGTCTGGGTGAATGGACTTGGATTCGAGGCCATCGCTAACGTGATGGACTCAAAGGGGTTGATCGGGACGAAGGACACGAGTTTACCCAGGTTCGGCCCCTCAAGTCGAGGTAATAGCCTACGTCCTGCTTGTTCTTGTATTGCTTGTTGTATCGATTACAAGGGAGCTAAATCTAGACCTAGTTCTCTATCACCTCTAAGTCGCCCCGGGTCTACCTTTATATAGGAGGTCAAGACCACGGGTCTTTACAATTGTCTAACCGAGTCTCATTGTCGATCCGAGTCTTCCTCTATCTTCTTGTCCAAGCTGTCCTCGAGCGGCTTACACGCCCGGGTCTTCTCCGTCCAGGCCACCTTGCGGCCCACACCTTGAGACGCTTATCTTCCTGGGCCGTAGATTTTATGGCTCACCCTTGGGCCGGCTCACGAGCCATCAATGTGACCCGGAGCCTTAATGGCGGGTCATATTGCGGGGTTATATCCCCAACATTAGGCCCCAGGTTGAATTGAGCTTGCTCACTTCATCCCTTTCCTCTGCTCTTCAGCGAGTCGCCCGGTGATGACTCGGCATGACGTCACGTGGTCCCTGCAAGAAAGATCAGCTGACGTACCACCGAATATTTTATTAAATGGTCAACCCGAAAATCGAGGCGTCCGCCTCGGTCAAATGGTTTCTGTCGCCTAGATTTTCGCGCCCGCCTTGTCTTCTCTTTAAATAAGACCTGTTGCGGGTGGATACTTTCCTTCTCCCGCTCACCCTTCATCGTCTTCCTCTTGTTGTCTCTGCTCCAGCACTCCCTGCTCCGGCACCGTCTTCGCATCGTCATCAACCAGGCCGCTGCATCAATCTGTGTTGATCTAGAGCTTCTTCTGCGTCCGTCGCTCCATCATTGGTAAGCCCAAGCTCCTCCTTAGATCCATCGCCGTCGTAGTAGGGTTTGTGGAAGCTCCGTCGCCACCGCTCGGGCTCCGTCCGCACCATCGTTGGTGCACTGCCGACACCGTTTGATGCCTTTAACGCGCATCCTTGCCGTGCCGCCGTGTACGGGGAGGCCGTGCACAATGCACGGACCGTCGCAGCTCTGTTTTCTTTCTTCCGATTCGTCTGTTCTTCGCTAAGTCGATAATAAAAACCTTTTTTATGCTTTTGTAGATCCGTAATTGTAGCGGTAGTTTGTGAAACCTGTTTTCAGGACTTAGCCGATTTTCGCTCCTCCTTTCCTTGTTGAACCGCCATGCCTTTCCGGCTCTCATCAGCCAGATCATGGCACATTATTCGTAGAGCCCTTCAATTTGTAAGCCGTCACAGATATCAGCTTGCTCTTAACTCGCCGCGTATTTAATTTTGCATAGTCTTTAAGCCGCCAGTATGTCTCGCGCCTCCAACTCATGCAACTGGGTCGGGTCTTGCATCACGGAAGAATACTTAATGGATTTTGTTGGCGCGGGCACTCTTCCTTCCAAGGAGGTCCTTCATTGGTGGGTTCCGGGTGACGAAACATGGCCCTCTCCCAAAAAAGGAGAGGTAGTAGTTTTCTCTGACCATATCGAGCGAGGATTCGTGCCACCCGGCTCGAAATTCTTCCGTGATGTTCTCCACTTATACAAGATTCATCCTCAAGACTTGGCCCCCAATTCCGTTTCAAACCTATGAAACTTCCAAGTGCTCTGTGAAGTCTACCTGCAAATCAAGCCATCTGTGGGTTTGTTTCGAGAGTTCTTCTACGCCAACCGCCAAACCGAAATGAAAGGCGGTCCGAGTCTGGAGCTTGGCGGTATTTCCATTCAACGATGCAGAGACATCATCTTTCCGGCTGCGCAGATGCCGAGTCATCCGAAGGATTGGAACAAGACTTGGTTCTACTTTAAGGACACCTCTCCTAAGAATGAGCGCCCATTGCCGGGTTATCGTCCCTCCCGGCTAAGGACAGATTCAGAACTTCCTGGTCGGCTCTCAGCTTCGCAACATGCCAGGTATGAGCCGGCTCATGCCAAGATCACGGCACTCATGGCCAATGGTTTAACTGGATTGGATTTGATCCGCTGCTGGATTTCTTGGCGGATAATGCCCTTAAGCCATAGAAGTCGGCTTATGTGTGAATATGAAGGCAAGTATGACAGCTGCTTATGCTTCAGTCAATCAACCCTGACAGAGGATGACATCACCACTGTCATCCGGAGCCTTGTCCATGAAGCCTCCGGCTCATGCAGCGCCATTGGCCTGACGCCTTTTAGCGTCCACAATCCGGCTCCAGATATAAGTCAATTTCTTTCCATCCGTCTCTTGGATTTTTGTTTGTACCTTGCTGAACTATTACTCTTCTCCGATTTATTTTCGCAGGCCGACTCTGATTTCTGGAAGAAGGAATACGTCCCTCCTCCGAAGAAGCTCAAGTAGAAGGCTCAGGCCAAGAAGTCAAAGAGAGACACCCAGCGAGAGGAATGGTTTGACCCGCCACCATCATCTAGCTCAGAGGTAAAATTTTAGTTGTCTGTTTGATACTTTGCCTTCCTGTTTTACCAATGCTTGTTTTACTCATAGGATGACGTGGAGACCAGTTGTGCCAATGCCCCTGAGGTAAACTATGTTTCTTCCGGCTCAGAGTATTTTGTCCCCCGAAAGCCGCGACGGGTTATCAGAAAAGTTCCTCTTTCTCATCCTCTCGCTTATCTGGCTCCCGACTTTCTTTTGAAAAAGCAACAACAGGCTGAACGTTGCCAAACCCGGAGCGTCGGCTCCACTGAGCTTATGTCCGGCTTGCCGAACTCACCGGCTCCAAAGAAACACCCCGCAGAGGTATGTGCTCCTGTTTGATTCATTTCTCTTTATAACCTTGGTGCTGTCTCATCTTTCTTAAATTTCATCTCATAAAACACCCTCTTCCCAAGATCAACCCGTTGTAAGTGTTTTTCCACTATAACATCCGGTTCTTTGTAGGGTAGTAATATCCTTTGGATTCTGATCTTTCTATCTTGCAGTGCTCAAGCCAAGCGTCAGAAGACCAACAAGCCCTCCCCCGGCCCTGCTGCTCAAGAGCCGGAGCAAGAACAACCGGAGGGGCCATAACCGGATGTAGATCCGCCAATTGCCTCCGCTGAGCCGTCTACTGAAGATATCATCCCGAAGAGCCCTCTAAGGGGTCCTTCGAAACCGCCAAGTCTTGCCAAGACCACTGCAACTCCGGAAGTCGTGATCACTGGTTCTGCTCCTTAGTCTCCTCCTACTCACATGCTGACCAGGCATAAAGAGTCGGCTGAGGCCTCCAAGAAGTTGGACTTCGACTCTTCTTTTGAGAAAATGACGGTCGAAGAACTCCACGCCGGGTATACGAACCGACTTTCCACCAGCCGAGATCTAGAACTTCGGCTGGTCAACTTGATGAAGCTAAAATATGAGGTACTCCTCCTCTTGCTATAACCTTACTTAGCCCCCAAGGGCCGGTTCAATTCTAGCTTAAGAGTTGAATCGGGTCTTTTTTGATCCTTTGTAGAAAATCCAAATCCATTGCCCCCAAGTGCTGATTCAAACTTGATAAAGTTGAGTTGGAGCTTTAATGTAGATAGCCTGAAGAACCACTTGTAGCCCCCAAGGGCCGACTCAAACTTGATAACGTTGAGTCGAAGCTTTTAGTATAAGTCAATTTGAAGAGCCATATTGTAGCCCCCAAGTTCCGGATTAACTTTGATGAAGATGAGCCGGAACTATACTGATTTCTCGAAGATCAAAATTACATTAGCCCCCAAGTTTCAACCATATTGCTTGCAATCTGCTTGAGACTTGTATAACTTTGTCTTTAACCTTCATCATTTGATACGATTTCCATTCTGGCGACTTATTCTGCTTTTTGACATGTCATAGGAAGCCTTAAATGAAGCCGGGTCGCAGTTGATGGACCTGAAGACCAATCTGGCGGCTCAACAAGAAGCCCGCAGCGTCGCCGATGAAAAGTGTCGGCTTCTCTCTGAAGAGCTGGCCACAATCAAGGCCAATTTTGCTGCTCTTAAGGAGTCAGCTGAATCTGAGAAGACCGCTTTGACCCAACGGGCGGATGACGTCGACCAGCGGCTGATAGCTGTGGCGGATGAACTCCAAGGCTTGAAGCGTCACATAAGCAAGATGTCAGCCACCCTCTTTGGTAAGCTTCTGACAACTTTGTGTTTCAAATGGATTCATCTTTACTTAGACTAGTGACTCATCTAAATTGTCCGGTTTATACAGGTCCTAGGAGCCGGCAGTTGGCTTCTGATAGCCTGCTGCCGTTGAAGGCCATCTATACCTTAACTGAGCAGTTGTACTGTTGTGCAATCTGCACTATCATGGCCGTGCAATATAAGGATAAAATTCCGGCAACTCTCAGGGGTGTTTTAGAGCTCTTCTCCACCATGCCTAAGCAAATCGCCGAGCTCAAGAAATCAGCCGCCTGCCAAGGGGCCATTGCGGGCATCAGCCGGGCTTTGGCCTTTGTGCCGGGTCTAACAGCTGCCGAGATGATGGAGGGCTTCCCTTCAAGGAAAGATGACGGCTTAAAGTTTACTGACGCTGACTACAGCCGGTGCATGAAGGAGTCCCGGGTGTTAGCTTCTGTCTTGGCGGAGGAGGTTGATCTATCAACTTATCAAGCAGCCTATGACCCAGAGCAGAAGAGAGTTCGCGGTCCTTTGTACGAGTGCAAAGACTTGACGCCTGCTCGGAGTAAGGACCTCTTTGCTTCAGATCTTGACCCGTCACCTTATTTCGAAGGCTCTTTTGCGGATCTAATGAACTGCAATTGGGATTTGGACAACCTTCAGATCAGGGCCATAGAAGAGCCGGCGCAGGATGACCTGTCAGCTAATTAGCTTCCACTTGAAGAACTTTGTATTAGATTAACCCGCCGTGTGACGGCTGAAAAACTTGTCTGAAATTTTGATCTCCTATGGGAGTGTAATAGCTAGATGAAACTTGTCTGAAACTTGTCATGATGTTTATATAAGATGATTCGGCTTGTGGCCACCATTTGTCTCTGTATGCTTTGAATCATTTAGACTTGCCTTGTCATCATAGAGGACACTTGTAGACAAGATTAGGTAAGCTACACCCGGAGGTGGTGACTCCCTTTTTGGTAATTACGGCTAATCTGGTCAGCCGGAGATGGCATAATACCCGAAGGTAAGAAGCCGCCCTTGCCGCGGCTGATTTTCCTTAGCCGGATTTCTATAAGAACATCTAATAGGCGTTAGAAGCTGTACTCGAAGGTAAGAAGCCACCGTTCACCGCAGCTAATTTCCTTAGCTTTTTTTACATGGCCTTACGCCGGGTAATAGGCATTAGAAGCTGTACCTAGAGGTAAGAAGCCGCCGTTCGTGGGTCATGAGATGTTAGCTACCCGTCGGTAAAAACCTCTCATAACTGCGGCTAAACTGGTTAGCCGAAGATGGCATAAAGCCGGTTGATAGTGTGTTAGAAGCGGTACCCGTCGGTAAGAAGCCCCCCTCAGCAATTACGGCGTGACCCGCTAGTGGATAGGCGTTAGAAGCTGTACCCGGAGGTAAGAAGCCGCCCTCGCCACGACTCATTTTCCTGAGCTGTTTTTTTTGTTTTGTAGCATAAAGCCTGGTGCCGCGGCTCATTTTCCTAAGCCAGAATTTTGTAGCATAACGCCTGGTGCCGTGACTCATTTTCCTGAGCCAGTACTTTGTGGCATAACGCCTGGCTGATAGGCATCTACTGCCGTTTGCCAATCTCAGTTGATGCATTAACCGGAATACTGTGTAATATTTTTCCATATGAGGATGCGTGAAACAGCAGAGGCTTCTTTATTTATACATCTATGATATGTACAATGATAGTGTACAATGGTGGGTCTCGATACCCTTTAAGTGAAATAGGGTCGGAGATGCGCGATGTTCCATGGCCGACGGGTCTCCTGACCCGCCGTATCTGAATCGTTTCGAATATCAAGGAGATAATATGACCCGTTGTTGAGATTTCTACTGACCACAAAGGGTCCTTCCCATGGAGGTTACAACTTATGCATATTTGTCTGGTCTTCAATCAGCCGGAGCACCAAGTCGCCCTCCTGGAATGTCCGAGTCTTGACTCTGCGGCTGTGATAGCGGCGCAGGTCTTGTTGATAAATCGCCGATCGGGCCGCTGCCAACTCTCGTGCCTCTTCCAAAGCATCCAAACGCTTTCCTATTTTGATTCTCACGGATGAATTTGATGAGCGCGCTTTCCTATTTGGGATCCATTTGAGCTCCAATGATGAACTGCTTAGATGAGTCGCCCGGATTGAAATCTACTGCCTTGGTATCATCTGCTGAAAACTTGAGGGGCGGCTCAACCTCCATGGTTGCCTTTTTCACGGGGGTCATATCTTCCGGATCAACATTCTCCTTATAAAACTTAAGCTCTTCCTGGGTGCAACTGGACTCTGCATAAGCCGCATCTCCTTCTTCACACTCAATAGCCGTATTTCGGTTACCATGAACAGTGATGGTACCGTTTAAGCCAGGCATCTTGAGCTGTAAGTAAACATAACAGGGCCGATCCATGAACTTAGCATAAGCCGGCCGTCCAAACAAGGCATGATAAGGGCTCTTGATCTTAACCACCTCAAACCATAAGGACTCCACTCTATAGTTGTATTCATCGCCAAAAGCCACTTCCAAAGAAATCCTGCCCACCGGATGCGCCGACTTACCTGGCACCACACCATGAAAAACAGTGGACGAAGGTTTTAAGTCCTTGTCAAGCAACTTCATCCGCTGGAAGGTGTCATAATAAAGGATGTTTATGCTGCTGGCGCCATCCATGAGCACCTTGTTCAACATATATCCACCCACTTGGGGGGCTACAACCAAAGCTAGCCGCCCCGGGTCATCAACGCGTGGCGGGTGATCTTCATGGCTCCATGTTATGTCATATTCAGACCACTTTAGATACTATGGAAGAGCCGGCGTAACCATATTGACCGCCCGTTTTCGCAACTTCTGGTCCCGTCTATTGAGACTAGTCGTGAAGACGTGGTACTGCCCGGAGCTGAGCTGCTTCGGGTTACTCTGAAAACCGGACTGACTCTGCTGTTACTGCTGTTGTTGATTATTATTACGAGAGTGCGACTGCTGTCCCCTGTGAGTATCCTGACCCGGATGACCAGATGCTGAACCGCCAGAACCAAATCCGGCTCCTGACCCGCCATGTCCTGGGCTGCCTGGCGGGCCGCCACCGCGATGGTTAGGTTGTGTGACATACCACTTGAACTTTTGCATAAAATAACAACTCTCCCATGTATGATTTGCCGGCCTATCAGGCAAACTGTGAGTCGGACAAGGTCTCTTAAGCAACTCTTCCATGTTCGAGGAAAAATTATCCCTGCCCGAGGGCGGTCCAAACCTCCTGTTGCCCTTGGGATGGTTCTGCTAGGCATTTGTGTTGGCCACCAGCTCTGATACTGCTTTTGGATTCTTGCGCTTACTCTGGCTACCATTATTTACCACACCCTTGCGTTGGTTGCCCTTGTTGCCTTGAGTAGCCTTTTCCTCATCAGAACCCGGATCCTTCGTGCTGTCTGAGTCGGCGTATTTCGTGAGAGCCGTCATGAGCTCTCCCATGTCCTGGCACGTACGCTTGAGCCGGCCAAGTTTCTGATTTAGAGGAATAAAGTGGCAGTTCTTCTCCAAGACCAACACCGCTTGAGCCGCCGTGATCTACTCTGATGAGTGAATAATTGTCGAGATCTGTCGTACCCAATGATGAGCCGACTCACTCTCCTGTTGGATACAGTGATCAAGATCCAAAATAGTCATAGGCTGGTTGCACGTCCCTTGAAAGTTTTTAATGAATCGAGCCCTGAGCTCTGCCCATGAATTGATGGTATTAGGTGGTAACCCCTTTAGCCATGTACGAGCCGGGCCTTCAAGCATCATGACGAAATACTTGGCACAAACTGCCTCACTAACATCCAGCATCTCCATGGCTAGTTCATAGCTTTCCACCCAGGCCTCTGGGGGTAAATCAGCGGTGTAGTTTGGGACCTTGCGGGGACCTTTGAATTCCTTCGGCAACCGCTCGCTCCGGAGAGCCGGCGATAGACACGGCAGCCCTCCCGTCCTGGGGGCTACTCCTGCCCCTACGGAAACGGAAGGCCTAGGCTCTTGGTAAGCCGGCCTAGCTGGCGCCTCTTGCAAGTTTCCCGCATGGTTTACACATGTCTGTGTATCTCTTCGCGGTCGGTGACCCATTGAAATCTCTCTGTGATGGTTGCTGCTGGAACCTGCTGGTGACTCATAGCGCCGGCTAAAACTACGGCTAGGAAGAGGGGTTGAATGGACGCGGCTCGGGCTAGGAGCGTATCTCTCCTGCTGGGCCATGGCCGTCTGCAAGTACCCGATGGCGTTCCGCACATCCTCTGCAAAGGGTGCTTCATCCGGGATAGGGATCGTCTCAAGCTGGGTGGCAGCTGCTACCATATTCTCGGCCAGGTTAGAATAGTGACCCGCCGGCGTTGGAAAGCCCCCAGGTGAAGTTTGGTTATGTTGGGCCGGATGAGTCGTCGGTCGTTCCGTTGGGCGGCTCTCAGATGCGCCCGTGGCTCGCCCTGCGCCAGGGGTATTAAAGAGGTTCCTTGCTTCATAATGCTCCGGTAGACGGGACTGATGCCTCCTCCGGTGTACCGCCGCTGCTGACATTTGCTCCAGCCCTAGACCAAAAGCATCTGTCTTGATGCGTTTTGCCTCTTCTTCCATCTGGACCTGCAGCTCATCCATCCTTTGTCGTTCCTCTACCATCCGGCCCTTGATCCTTGCAATCTCTAGATTCCGAGCTGCTTGATTATCTGATGTGACTTTAGTGGCCATGAGAGCCGCGAGTTCATCCACCAGCTCCACAAGAACTTGAGCCGCCGCCGGCGGGTTATCACCCAAAGTGGCGGCTCCCACAGTTGCGTTACTTGCGGCTGGGGCTGGTCCCGCCATGAACACCACCGCATGAACCAGAGGTTTGATAACATCCGACTCAAAGCCATCCGACTCAGAGTATGCATCGTCGTAGCCCCCAAGGCCACCGTTGCGGAGCTGGTACACTGATTCTGTTTCTCCACTTGAAGATTCATCTTCTGAATAAACAAGGGTTTCCTGTGACCTGGATGCTTCCAGATCCATACCTTGAGTGAAGCCTACAAAGACATGCCTCTGACCCGGATCAGCACGGGCAGGCCGCACGTTACTTGCATATTGGAGACGCTGAGCCGGCTCGACGATGTTGGTGCAGACATCCGGCCCGGGTGTAGATCCATCAGCCCTTCTGATGAAAACGTGGATCCCACCGAACGGAACCCGGAATCCATACTCTACGGACTTGGCGTCAAGCCCCCATCCGGCATCGTCGATGTAGAACTGGCCGCGACGACTCTTGCTCATCCTTCCGACCACGTATCCTTTGAGCCCTGGGAGAGAGCCCTTTGAGAACTCTACACCACCAAGCGCAGGCAACACGGTGGGCGCCAACTGTCATGGATTTATCACGGCAGATGTCTAGGTGAACGGACTTGGATTCGAGGCCATCGCTAACGTGATGGACTCAAAGGGGTTGATCGGGACGAAGGACACGAGTTTACCCAGGTTCGGCCCCTCAAGTCGAGGTAATAGCCTACGTCCTTCTTGTTCTTGTATTGCTTGTTGTATCGATTACAAGGGAGCTAAAGCTTGACCTAGTTCTCGATCACCTCTAAGTCGCCCCGGGTCTGCCTTTATATAGGAGGTCAGGACCACGAGTCTTTACAATTGTCTAACCGAGTCTCATTGTCGATCCAAGTCTTCCTCTATCTTCTTGTCCAAGATGTCCCCGGGCGGCTTACATGCCCGGGTCTTCTCCGTCCGGGCCACCTTGCGGCCCACACCTTGAGCCGCTTATCTTCCTAGGCCGAAGATTTTATGGCTCACCCTTGGGCCGGCTCACGAGCCATCAATGTGACCCGGAGCCTTTATGCCGGGTCATATTGCGGGGTTATATCCCCAGTGCGGAGCGTAGGGGATCCCCGTTGTAGGGTTTGCAATATGTTTATGATTCGCTTATGGTGGGTGGCATGAGTGATAGAAGCACATACCCGAGTAAGTAGGTTATTTATGTATGGGAATAAAGAGGACTTGATGCTTTAATGCTATGGTTGGGTTTTACCTTAATGATCTTTAGTAGTTGCAGATGCTTGCTAGAGTTCCAATCATAAGTGCATATGATCCAAGTAGAGAAAGTATGTGAGCTTATGCCTCTCCCTCATATAAAATTGCAATAATGATTTCCGATCTTGTTAAGAGTTGCCTAGGATAATTCCGCGCACTGACCAATCATTATTGCACACTTTCTATTTGTAATATATTGTAATATTATGATAACAACAACTATTTTTATATTCTAGTTCTCCGATATCATGAAAATCTATCCTCTTCATACCCACAATGTAGTCTCATTTCTCATTTCTAGTTGGAAGCAAACGTTTGGTGTACACAGAGTCGAATCGGTGGCAGATAGGACTTGAGAGAATATTGATCTTACCTTTAGCTCCTTCTGGGTTCGACACTCCATACTTATCACTTCCACCTTTGGAAATTTCTACGATGATTCCTTGCACTTGGGGATTATCAGCGCGTGCCATAGGCGCTAACACCCCCGAGGAGTAGGGAGTACCCTAGGCGTCCTTCCCAAGCCGGGCCTGGGGGTTCCCATCGATGGAGCACCTAGTCTGGACAACAAGAGTAGGAGAAAGGGGGAGGAAGCCCTCGGGCCCGCGAGGCACGACGCAAGCCGTCGCCCTCGCGAGGAAGCAACACCGAGCCACGCCCCGGGGCATCAGGAGTAATGACCTGGGAGGAGGGGCAGCAAGACACAAGCAGCGCGGGCCACCCACGACAACTGGAGCGCCGACGTAGTCTTGGGAGGCTGGACCTCAGGAGGCCCTCAAAACCCTGTCCGACCGGTGCCCCAACACTTCACGAGGCGGTTTCATCGACAAAACACCTCTATGGCCGCGCCAGGTGCGTTGGGCTCATGTTTGGGCCACGGGAGCGCAATCCCGCGGCTACGCGGGGAACAATGCATTCAGGTTTGGGTCATAGAGGCGCGCAACCTAGCATAAATGCACGGTGGCTCTTGATGGAGTTGGGAGAAAGTGGGATGTGCGCCTGGGGGCTTGCCCAGCTATCTATGGCCGTGACACTCTCACGTAATAATGAGTGGGTTGTATACGCCCGGAGACCCCCGAGGACACGAAGGGGTTCCATCCCATGCCCAAGTTGAATCCCCATGCTCTGCGCTGGTGGACAACACTGCCGACTAATGGATATGCCCACACAACGTGGATTCCCTATGCTCCGCACTGGGGGAAGACGAAGATGAAGACTAGCCTAGGTGCCGGACGCGACAGTTGCTTGCTTCTTTTTGGTGTTTGAATTGCCACTTTCTACAATGAAGTTTGAGAATTTCGGAAGTATTTTTAAAAGAAAAAAGGGGCGGGGACTTTTCTCTCATCCTCCTCTCATTTTTGTCCATTCTTGGCATTCTCTTTCTTTGAACTAGTGTTTCGCAAGGGCCCGTGTGCTCCGGCCCTCCCTGAGGCACCTCGTAGCAGTATAGCAAGGCCCTGTCGCCTCAGGGACTTGCATCTCTTGCCAGTCAATCCCCACTCGGGGGCTCCGACCGCAGCGTTGCACTGCAGCATGGAGCCTCTGGAGGCTTCACAGCCTCCCGAGGAAGCAACCGGAAGGATGGTATGGGGGCTGCTTGCACGTCAAAGGGGGCTCCTGAGCAGTGCGCCTCAGGAGCCTTAGCGGTCATATAGCCACTCGCCCCTTGATGTTGTCCTGGTGATCCGGTTGGCATTCAGGGTGTCGAGGCCTAACCCCGTGATCACGTCCTGGTGATCCTGACGTTGCTTACGATGGTCAAGCAAATGTGCGGGACTGGGACCTATCGACGTAGAGCACTGCTTGAGTGTTAAGGGGGGTTTCACAGGCACCATGCCCCGAGGATCTCATTAATATCATTTCTCCATGCCCCCGTTTCGTCCGGGTGATCCAGATGCTCCAGTGGCGACCGAGGCCTCGCCCCCATTGGTCTTGTCCTGGTGATCCGAACACCCCAATGGTGGGTGAGGTCTGCTCGAGGTTGAGCCCCATAGACACAGAGTACAGAAAGGGCCCCCCAAACCGTTCCACAAACAAGGAATAAGCACCCCAGGCGGAATCACGGATTGCCTGGACGACCCGGCCGCACCACGTGACGCGCGAGATCATCACCGCCCTACAAGCTAAGTACACTATCGAACCAAGCAAGAACCTCCTAATCTAATGACAGCCCGGGGATGGGATAACGGTCGTGCACATTAATGTGAGGATGCAGGTATTGCGGGCCACTATGCGCGGCTACCGAGACCCCTGGGCCTGAGGCGCCAGGAGAAACGGTGCAAGGGGAGAGAACCTGCCATGACAAGCAGCAAGGCCACGAACCCGGGGAGTGGCGGCCCCGGGCTGCCCCTCAGGAGAGAGCGCCTCGTGAGGGACCTGCCGGCCGCCACCACCGGGCCTCATCGGCAACGGTGTCAAGCATCGAGAAAACATCACGGCAAGGAAGCAACCGACGACTTAAGAAAGGGAAGGACGGGGACAAAGGTAATGTGCAAAAGACTGACGCCCATAGGGTTCAAGTTTTTCTTAAAGCATTACAGGTACCACTAAATAAGACAGGGGAGGCCTAGGTGGATGAGTCGTTGTCGCCGTCTGAGTCACCGTCCGCCCTGACACCAAAGCCGCCCTCCCTGCCAGGGGCGGGCACCTAGATGAACCGCTCCACCAGGGAGTCCACGTGTGGGCCCAGCTCATCCTGGAGGGGCCTATGGAGCCGTTTGGCACCCATTCCACAATGCGCTGGAGGTCGAGCTCCGAGGTGGGGTAGCGCAAGTTGGAGAAGACGCACGCCAAGGCAAGCTCCAGGAGGCCACATGCGTCGGCCGCGCTATCCGCGTTCACGCGGGAGACGCCGGTCTCCAGCGTCTCCACCACCCAGCGGAACAAGTCGAGGTAGCCCCCGTCACCTTGTGTGCTGGGAAGAGCGAGGGCTTCCCTAACGAACTGGCTCACCGCGTAGGGCGCCTGATGGGCGATGTCGAGGTACTGCTTGGCGCGATGGGACTCCAGCATCTTGGTGTAATCCGCCTCGTCCTGCGTGGCCTGCACAGCATCAGCTGCCTCCTTGACCTGGGCCTGGAGAGACGCCAGCTCCGCCCTGGCCTTCGCTTCGCCCCTGAAGGCGGCTTTGAAGGCGGCCTCGGCGGTCGTCAGCTGGGCCCGTAGCGCGTCCACCTCTTCTTGGAGCTCACCGAGCTTGCGTTTCTTGGCCGCCAGTACCCTGGAAGGAGGAGATAATCAGGCCCGATGCATTGGGCATGTCAAGAAAGAAAGAAGGAGACAGTAGAGCACTCACTCGTCAACCATGGCCCAACGTCAGTGAACTTGCGTCAACCCCGAGGGCCCCCTGCCTCTGCCTCAGAAGAGGGCAAAGGATCTGACGGCCCTACACGCTTCCCCATGATGACAATGCTTCCTCCAGACACTATGGAGAGAGGGAGAAGCTACAAAGAGGAAGAGGGTTTTCTCTGGAGTTATGGGAGAAGACGGGCGCTTCGAGATGGTAAGGCCCCCCAAGGGAGGGCGGATTTATAAGCGTGGCCATGGCCACGAGGCATCGTGGGAGAGCAAGTAACGTGCCCCCCTCAGGCGTCCAAAGGCCGACTTGATTGACGCACAACCCTACTTCATGTCACCTCACCTACCATCGTCGGGTCACATCTGCGCAACCCGAGTGGTGGAGGCCCAAGGGAGCAACATCATTCAAGGAAGGGTTATTATGGCTGGCGTAGCGCACGACCGTCGCGTTAGTTTGACTTGGGACAGTTCTTGACGACCTCGGGGAACAAAGGCATCGGCGACCGGGCATGCAACGCGTGTCGAGCCTAGCCCGCGGGCGTGTTGGGCCCACGATGCTTCGGGCCGTCCTCGATGGCTTCGCCCAGAAGCCAGCTCGTGCGCGCCTTGGGCCCGGGGGCTACTGTCAGCGTTCTGGGAACGGGGGTACCCAGACCTACCTGCTTGCAGCCTAGGGCGTGGCCCACCATGTCAGCCAAGCTCGGCCTAGCGAGACCACACTCAAGACAAGGTCCTCATGAGGACCTGAAATTGTGAGGGAAGCACCACCAAGACCAGTGAAGACGGGCCTTCCCAAGCCCCCTCCGGAGCGGCGGAGATCTCTATGTAGCGCCTGGCCTCGGGAGGCTAGGGATGACGCAAGGCAGGACAGGCGGGCATTAGCGTTCTAGGCGGACAGTTTCCCCTTTGGTGCAAAGGAGGACGAGGACAGACGCGGGTTCCCAAAGCATCCCCCAAAGGTTTCCATTCCAGTGCAAAGTGACCACAACCACGAGTACAGTAGGAAGGATGTCATCGACGATCCCACCTCTGCATCATTGACAGCCCCTTTGCAGGCGAACACCACCTTTCGTCAGGATAAGGATGTACTCCTGTCCCCCTTCGAATTTGGCCATTGTGGGATCCCTTCCCGCCATGGCGATAAGGGAAGAGGACTCGGGGCACTATAAATAGAGGATAGGCTGCACTGTAGAGAAGGACAACACAAAAAAGAGGCAACAGAAGAGAGACAACACCACCCGAGCGCCCTCGCGAGGCAAAGCTTCACTATACTAGTTCATCCACAAACCTCCTCATGAGGCAATCCACCAAAGCATAAGTAGGGTATTATGCTTCGCAGCGGCCCGAACCTAGGTAAATCATCGTGTGCATCCGCTCCCTTGTCATGGTGTGAGTTCTTCGTAGAGATCATCGAGTAGCGAGCTAGGTAGGGCGAGGCTACAAGGGATCTTTGCACGCGCCCCTGTGTTCGAACTTCTTAGGGTTTTGCGGAGCCCGAACACATTTCAACAACAAAGAAGAGGACTTCTAATTTGTTTTTGCAGGGCATGTTGTGATGTGATATGGCCCAGACGTGATTTCATATATGTTGATGTATGAGATGATCATGTTTTGTAATAGTTATCCCGACTTGCATGTTCATGAGTATGACAACTAGCAGGAGTCATAGGGTTGTCTTTAATTTATTGTATGACCTGCGTGTCAATCACTAAATGCCATGTAATTGCTTTTACTTTATCGCTATGCATTAGCAATAGTTGTAGAAGCAATAGTTGGCACGACAACCACGTGACGACACGATGATGGAGATCATGATGATGGAGATCATGGTGTCATGCCGGTGACGATGGAGATCATGCTGGTGCCTTGGAGATGGAGACCAAAAGCACAAAATGATGATGGCCATATGATGTCACTTATATGATTTGCATGTGATGTTAATCCTTTTATGCATCTTATTTTGCTTAGAACGACGGTAGCATTATAAGATGATCCCTCACTAAAATTTAAAGATAAAATTGTGTTCTCCCCAAGTGTGCACCATTGCGAAGGATCGTCGTTTCGAAACACCACGGGATGATCGGTTGTGATAGAGTCTATGTTCGCATACAATGGGTGTAAGTCAGTTTTGCACATGTAGAACACCTGGGTTAAACGAGCCTAGCATGTACAGACATGGCCTCAGAATATAGGAGACCGAAAGGTCGAACATGAGTCATATAGTAGATATGATCAACATGGAGATGTTCACCATTGAAACCACCTCATCTCACGTGATGATCGGACTTGCGTTGGTGGACTTGGATCATGTCACACTTAGACAACCTTAGGTATGTTGATTTGAGTGGGAGTTCTTAGGTAGTATGATTAATTGAACTCATTATCATGAACATAGTCTAAGTTGTCTTTGCAAATTATGTTGTAGATCAATGGCTCACGCAGTAGCTCCCCTGAATTTTAATGCGTTCCTAGAGGAAGCTAAGATGAACGATGATGGAAGTAACTATGCGGATTGGGTCTGTAATCTAAGGATTATCCTCACGGCTTCACAAAAGGCTTATGTCCTTGATGCACCGCTTGGTGCGCCGCTCCTCTAGTGTCACCTGCAGAAGTTGTGAATGTCTGGCAGGCACGTTCTGATGACTACTCAGTAGTTCAGTGCACCACGTTGTATGTCTTAGAATCGACACTTCAAAAGCGTTTTGAACGCCATGGAGCATATGAGATGTTCTATGAGTTGTAGTTAGTATTTCAAGCAAATGCCTGGATTGAGAGGTATGAGACCTCTAATAAGGAGAATAGTTCTGTCAGTGAGCACTTACTCAGTATGTCTGGGTACTACAACTGTTTGACTGATTTGGGTGTTCAGCTTCCGCCCGAAACGATCACTAACAGAATTCTCCAATGACTACCACCTAACTACAAAGGCTTCGTGATGAACTATAATATGCAAAGGATGAACAAGTCAGTCTCTGAGCTATTCGCGATGCTGAAAGTTGCGGAAGTAGAAATCAAAAAGGAGCATCAAGTGTTGATGGTGAATAAAACCACTAGTTTCCAGAAAGGCAATGGAAACAAGGGAAAGAAGGGTGGCAAGCCAGTTACCACTCCCGTGAAGACACCTAAGGATGGACCCAAGCCTTAGACTGAGTGCTTCTATTGCAAGGGGATTGGCCACTGGAAACGGAATTGCCCCAAGTACCTGGTTGATAAGAAGGCTGGCAACATCAACAAAGGTATATTTGATATACATGTTATTGATGTGTACCTCACTAGCTCTCGTAGTAGTGACTGGGTATTTGATATCGGTTCAGTTGCTCATATTTGTAACTGGAAACAGGAACTAGGAATAAACAGAGGCTGGCGACTGGCGAGAGATGAAGTGATGATGCACGTCGGAAATGGTTCCAAGATTGATGTGATCGCTGTCGGCACGCTCGCTCTTCAATTACCATCGATATAATTTTCAAACCTAAATAATTGTTATTTGGTGCTCACATTGAGCATGAACATTATATCCGGATCTTGTCTATTGCGAGAGGGTTACTCATTTAAATCACGGAATAATGGTTGTTCTATTTACATGAGTAATATCTTTTATGGTCATGCACCCAATGTGAAGGGTTTATTCTTGTTGAATCTTGATAGTAGTGATACACAAATTACAACATTGATGCCAAAAGATGCAAAGTTAGTAATGATAGTACCACTTTCTTGTGGCACCGCCGCTTAGGTAATATTGATGTAAAACGCATGAGGAAGCTCCATGATGATGGACTTTTGGAATCGCTTGATACATGCAAACCATGCCTCTTATGCAAGATGACTAAGAGCCTATTCGAGATCCCTCCCAGTCAAAACTCTGGTCCGCGCCCTAGTGGAAATGAGGAGATGGGTTTTAGCCACTCCTCGAAATAACGTCAGCACTCCCTCCGCCCCAGGAGCCACAGTTGGGAGCCGAGAGGATCCGAACAGGTCCTAAAACACGGTTTTGTGATCCAATGGAGCGGTGAAGTGACTTGTTGGAAATCATACATAATAATGTATGCGGTCCATGAGTGTTGAGGCGCGTGGTGGATACCGTTATTTTCTTACCTTCACTAATGATTTGAATATATATGGGTATATTTACTTAATGAAGCACAAGTTTGAAATGTTTGGAAAGTTCAAGCAATTTCGGAGTGAAGTAGAGAATCATCATAACAAGAATAGAAATTTTTTGTGATCTGATCGTGGTGGAGAATATCTGAGTTATGAGTTTGGCATGCATTTAAAACAATGTGGAATTGCTTCACAGCTTACACCACCTGGAACACCACAACGTAATGGTGTGTCTGAGCATTGTGACCGTACTCTATTGGATATGGTACGATCTATGATGTCTCTCACCGATCTACCACTATCAATTTGGGGTTATGCATTAGAGATAGACACATTCACTTTAAATAGGGCACCATCAAAGTCCGTTGAGATGACACCGTATGAATTATGATTTGGCCAGAAACCTAAGGTGTTCTTTCTTAAAGTTTGGGGTTGCGACGCTTACGTGAAAAGCCTTCAACCTGATAAGCTCGAACCCAAAGCGGAAAAGTGCGTCTTCATAGGATACCCTAAGGAAACAGTTGGTATACCTTCTATCTCAGATCCGAGGGCATAGTGTTTGTTGCTAAAAATGGGTCCTTTCTCGAGAAAGAGTTTCTCTCGAAAGAATTGAGTGGGAGGAAAGTAGAACTTGATGAGGTTGTTGAACCGTCACTTTAGTTGGATAGTAGGACGACGCAGAAAGATGTTTCTACGGCGCCTGCACCAAGTGGAGAGGAAGCAAATGATGATGATCATGAAGATTTAGATCAAGTTAGTACCAAACCTTGTAGGTCGACAAGGACTCTTACTGGCACTGAGTGGTACGACAATCCTGTCTTGGAGGTCATGTTGTTGAAAAATAGTGAACCTACGAGCTATGCAGAAGCAATGGTGGGCCCGGATTCCAACAAATGGCTATAGGACATGAAATCCGAGATAGGATGCATTGTATGAGAACAAAGTGTGGACTTTGGAGGACTTACCATATGATCGTAAGTCCATACAGAATAAATGGATGTTTAAGGAAAAGACGGATGGGGACGATAATGTCACCTTCTATAAAGCTCGACTTGTTGCAAAAGGGTTTTCACAAGTTCAAGGAGTTGACTATGATGAAACTTTCTCTCCCGTAGCGATACTTAAGTCCGTCAGGATTATGTTAGCAATATATGCATTTTTTGGTTACGAGATCCGCCAGATAGATGTCACAACATCGTTCCTTAATGGTTTTCTTATGGAAGAGTTGTATATGATGCAACCAGAAGGTTTTGTCAATCGTAAATATGCCAACAAAGTGTGCAAGCTCCAGCGATCCATTTATGGCCTAGTGCTGGCATCTCGGAGTTGGAATCTTCACTTTGATGAGACGATCAAAGAGTTTGGGTTTACAAGTTTAAGGAGAAGCTTGTATTTACAATAAAGTGAGTGGGAGCTCTATAGCATTTCTAATATTATATGTGGATGACATATTGCTGACTGGAAACAATACATAACTTTTAGAAAGCGTGAAGATATATTTGAATAAAAGATTTTCAATGAAAGACCTCGGAGAAGCTGCTTACACATTAGGCATCAAGATCTATATAGATAGATCAAGATGCTTAATAGGAATTTCGCAAAGCACATATTTTGATAAGGTTCTGGAGAAGTTAAAAATGGATCAGTCCAAGAAGGGGTTCTTGCTTGTCTTATAAGGTGTGAAGTTGAGTAAGACTCAATGCCCGATGACAACTAATGATAGAGAAAAGATGAGTGTTATCCCCTATGCTTTGGCCATAGGATCTATCATGTATGCGATGTTGTGCACAAGACTAGATTTCAGCCTCGCCATAAGTATGGCATACCAGGAATGGAACACTAGACAACGGTCAAGAATATCCTTAAGTACTTGAAAAGGACTAAGGACATGTTTCTCGTTTATGGAGGTGATCAAGAGCTCTTCGTAAAGGGTTACGTCGATGTAAGCTTTGACACAGATCCGGATGACTCTATGTCTCAGACCATATATGTATTTGTTCTGAATGGTGGAGAGGTAAGCCCGTGAAGTTCCAAGAAAAGCGTGGTAGCAGATTCTACATGTGAAGCGGAGTACATAGCTGCTTCGGAAGCAACGAAGGAAGGTGTCTGGATGAAGCAGTTCATGATGGATCTTGGAGTTGTGCCTAGTTCACTGCACCCATTGACCATCTTCTGTGACAACACTGGCACCATTGCTCTAGCCAAGGAGCCCAGGTTTCACAAAAGGACCAGACACATAAAGCGTCATTTGAATTCCATCCGCGATTACATAAAGGAGGAAGAGATAAACAATTGCAAAGTACATACGGATCTAAATGTTGCAGACCCGTTGACTAAACCTCTTCCACGGGCAAAACATGATCAACACCAGAACTCTATAGATGTTAGATTCATTACATTGTAAATCACATGGTGATGTGAACTAGATTATTGACTCTAGTGCAAGTGGGATACTGTTGGAAATATGCCATGGAGGCAATAATAAAGTGGTTATTATTATATTTCTTTGTTCATGATAATCGTTTATTATCCATGCTAGAATTGTATTGATTGGAAACTCATATACATGTGTGGATATATAGACAAACACTATGTCTGTAGTGAGCCTCTACTAGACTATCTCTTTGATCAAAGATGGTCAAGGTTTCCTGACCATAAGCATGAGTTGTCATGTGATAATGAGATCACATCATTAGGAGAATGATGTGTTGGACAAGACCCAACCACAAGCATAGCATTTGACCATGTTAGTTTATTGCTACTGCTTTATCCATGTCAAGTAACTGTTCCTACGACCATGAGATCACGCAACTCCCTAACACCGAAGGAATGCCTTGTGTGTATCAAATGTCACAACGTAATTGGGTGGATATAAAGGGGCTCTACAGGTATCTCCAAGGGTGTCTGATGGGTTGAAGTGTATGGAGACTGGGATTTGTCACTCTGTATGACTCAGAGGTATCTCTAGGCCCACTCGGTAATACAACATCACAAGAAGCTTGCAAGCAAGGTGACTGAGGAGTTAGTCATAGGATATTGTATTACGGAACGAGTAAAGAGACTTTCCACTAACGAGATTGAACTAGGTATGGAGATACCGACGATCGTATCTCAAGCAAGTAACATACCGTTGGACAAAGGGAACTACATACATGATTGTATGAATGCTTGACATTGTGGTTCGACCGATTAAGACCTTCGTCAAATGTGTTGGAACCAATATGGGCATAAAGGTCCCGCTATTGGTTATTGATAGGGGAGTGTCTCGATCATGTCTACATGATTCTCGAACCCGTGGGGTCTCCACACTTGACGTTCGGTGACGATATAGTATTGTTGAGTTATATATGTTGGTGACTCAAGGTTGTTCGGAGTCCCGAATGAGATCCTGGATATCACGAGGAGTTTCGGAATGGTCCGGAGGTAAATATTTATATATAGGAAAGTGGTATTCGGGTTCCGGAAAAGTTTCGAGTGTTTTTGGTACTGTACCGGGACTGCCAAAAAGCTTTTGGGGGTCCAACGGGAGGGACCCACCCACCCCATGAAAGCACATTTGCTCCCTTGGTGGTTTTGGTAATTAATAACGAAATATAATTCATTGAACTAATGTTTCCACTAAGTATATTTCAGGAAATGTTCAATGATAGGATTGGCAAAAGGATATTGTGGAGAAACCCCAAGATGCAAGGAAATAGGTTGGCCAAGCTTCAAGCAAGAGGACTCTACATTTTATATTTGTGAGAAATCACTTTGAGTCATAGGAAAGCCAATACTATTAAAAGGGGGTAAGGTTTTGTTTGTGAACAATATGCTCAAACGTGCACAAGTGATAGTCGCCAAAAACATCCACAAACTCTCCGACCAAAGTCTATTCTATACCTAACACTCAAAATCGGTGCAACCAACTTTCCCACTTCGGTGCCACCGATTCCAGAACCTAGACAGACTGAAGCCAAACCCTAGATACTTCGGTGCAATCGATTCCATACCGGTGCCACCGAGTTTAGGTTGCCAACTTTCTATTATGCAAATTCACATTTTCGGTCCCACCGAGAATGTTGGATCGGCGTCACCGAGATTGGAAATCTGACCGTTGGTCACCTTATCGGTGCAACCGAGTTTCCTATATCGGCCTTACCAAGATTCAAAAGTTGCCACCTTTTGGTCACTTCAGTACCACCGAGATTAACACATCGGTGTCACCGAGTTGGTCATTTTGTGTGTAACTGTTGGATTTTTGGGGATGCCTATATATACCCCTTCACCACCACTTACTCGAGAGAGAAGCACTCAGAACTACTCCATACATATCTTATCAGATTTTCTAAGAGAGAACCACCTACCCTTGTGTTGAGGTCAAGATCTTCCACTCCAATCATATGGATCTTGATTTTTAGCCTCCCCAAGTTGCTTTCCACCAATCCCATCTCTTCTACCAAGCCAAATCTGTGTGAGAGAGATTGTGTGCTGAGGAGTCTATCATCTTGAAGCACAAGAGCAAGGAGTTCATCGTCATTACCGAGCCTATTACATTTTAGAGGGTGGTGCCTCCTAGATTGCTTAGGTGTCGCTTGGGAGCCTCCTACTTCGTGTTGTGGAGTGAGCCAAGAAGTTGGTAAGGGCAAGGAGATTGCCTACTTCGTGAAGATCTACCCATAGTGAGGCTAGTCTTTCGTGGACGTAAGCCGTATGGAATAGTCAAGGTTGCTACTTCGTGGACCCTTTTGGGTGGAACCCTCTGTGGACTCTCGCGACCGTTACCCTCCGTGGGTTGAAGACTGCATAAACGTGGATGTATGATAGCACCACCTATCGGAACCATGCGAAAAAACATTGTGTCTACAATTGCATTTGATCTTCCTACCCTATCCCTTCTATACATGCTTGTTGTTACTTTCCGTTGCTATATACTCTTAGACTTGCATGTGTAGGGTGTACTTGACTTGCCATGACATGCTAAAAACTGTCAACCCTAAAACTTGGTATAGGCAAAACTTTTAATTGGTCCAGTAGTCTAATCACCCCCCTCTAGACATACTTTTGATCCTAGAAGTGGTATCAGAGCTTTGGTCTCCATTGCTTAGGTCTCACAACCTAGGAGAAGTATGGCGTCTAATGAGGGAAGTTATCACCATAGAGCTCCATACTTTGATGGAATTATTTTTTCTATTTGGAAGCACAAAATGAAAATGCATATTCTTGGTCATAACCCTGCCGTTTGGGCTGTTGTTTGTGTTGGCTTGCAAGGTGAGTTCTTTGCGGATGGACGAGAACCGGATCGTGAAGTGACTGCGGATGAATTGAAGATGTTGCAACTCAATGCTCAAGCATGCGGCATTCTCTTCAACTGCTTATGCCTTGAATAATTCAACAAAATCATCCATCTTGAGAATGCAAAAGAGATTTGGGATACTTTGGTTGATATGCACGAAGGAACCGAGTCCGTGGGACAATCCAAGTTAGATGTTTTTCAAGGTCAGCTTGACAAGTTCAAGATGAAGGATGGTGAAGGAGTCGCAGAGATGTACTCTAGGCTAGCTCTCATCACCAATGGGATTGCCGGCTTAGGAAGCGAAGAACTGACCGACAAATTCATCATCAAGAAGGTACTTAGAGCTTTGGATGAGAGATACGACACCGTGTGCACATTAATCCAAATGATGCCAAAGTACAAAGATCTCAAGACTACGGAAGTCATTGGAAGGATTGTTGCCCATGAGATGACACTCAAAGATAAAGAAGAGCTTCATCACAAGTCTATCAGTGCTTACAAAGCCACAAGTGATGCTCCCGCAACTTCAAGCAACAACCTTGTCACCAATGAAGAGATAAGCCTCATGGTCAAGAAATTCAACAAGTTCTACAAGAATAGAGGCAACGAAAGAAACTCCAATTCAAGATATGAAGAGAAGCGTTTGTCAAGTCGTGACCGAAATTGCTACAATTGTGGGAAGCCCGGACACTACTCAAATGAGTGCACGACTCCCTACAAAAGAAGAGAAGAGTCACCTCGAAGACGAAGCTCAAGAAAGGAGTCACCACAAAGAGAGAGAACGAGTAGAGATGATCATTATGAATGAAGACAATAAGGAGAAGTAGAGATTCGGAGAAGAATGTCAGGACCCCGATCCTAAGACATATGAATCCAGCCTGTAACACATCACACCACTTTGCGAACTCACGCACGGTAAGCCACGACTGCCACATTACCTTGGCCGGGACCGTTTGCGCCTTTTGGCTCACGGATATGAACGTATCGCTAGCATTCACACATCAAAGAACCTGGGTCGACATGACTAGTTATAGACCCAAGTGGCACAACCGTACAGGGACATGCATACATAACCCAACAATGCAGGTGTCGGTCATAAGCGTGTGTAGACGAGTCATAGCAAGCTACAAGGACTCCATAATGCATTAAGACATAAATGTCATCACTACACGTAAACGAGTCGTAGCAGGCTACATGGACTCCATTACACTGCGAGACGTTTCCCCGAAGGGACAAACACAGCAGCAAAGAAGGATACATGCCGGTCAATCAATGTGTCCAGAGCAGTAGCAAGCTACCAAGGCTCGCTGGAAGCACAAAGAGGCATTTCCCCGTAGAGAAGGCTACTAAAGGCACACAACTAGGTGTCAAATCCCACGCATACAATGCATTTCAATCATACGCACACTATGCATGATATGTGTAGATACAACATGGCATCACAACAAAATTCTACAACATAACATTTATTTAGGAGGCTCCAAGGAGCCAACATAGTATAATGTTACAAGCATAAGTGGTCACATGACCCAACATTCAGAGCATACAGACATCAAGCGGAAGTTACATCTACAAAAGCGGCTAGAAGTGCCTGAAAGGCTACAACGACCCTACCATAGGAACCAGACCTCTGTCTGGGTTACTAAGCTAATCCGTCGATGTCAATGTCAGGAGAACATAACTGAACACAACGTCTAACTCTGCAAAAATATAAAAAAATCCACAGTGAGTACGAAGGTACTTAGCAAGTCTTACATCAGAACTATCTACATATGCATCATGTATCAATGAACAGGATTGTGGGGTTTACTGCAGATTGCCAGTTTTGACCTTTGGCTATCCTAGACTACGACAAAGTAACCAACGTATCACTACTCTCTCGTCTTCCTACGAGAGAGCACACATGAGTCCACATGTTCACCATCTCAATACACCACTATGGATCCTCTCTCATCTTCCTACGAGAAGCCATCCATAGCTCTCACACCTGTTCACTGCATTTTAGAGTATCCACTTAAGTTGTCTATGAACAATGCAAGATTCCAAGTAGTCCATATCCGCGGACGCGGATATTCGAATAGATAATTTACCCTGCAGGGGTGTACTTCGTCACACATGCTCTCGCCACTTATCGCCATGTGCACATAAAAGGCACCTCGGCAACCTTCAAGCGGAAGCCCAGCGAGGGAGTCGGCCACGGACGTTAACCTTCAACGACTCATGTCCAAGGTAGTCGCCTATCTGAGTTAGAACCCATAATGGAAGTCCGGCCTAGGTTTCCAACATGGCCTCAAACGTTGCTAGCAGGGCCCCAAGCCGATCCCGATTGGGACGTTCATCCACTTCGCAGGCCGTGCCACACCAATCAACATTTCGAACTACTGCGACTCCTGGACTAAGAACAGGGTAGGTTAATAGGCCGAGAGAGGTCGAGTTACCGGACCCCAATGTGCGGTAGTAGCTAGTCTTGGAACACAAACACGGAACTCAGCTCCTTTGAGCAGTTTCAATGAGACAACCCACCATGTACTCCTACATGGCCTCTCATCGCTACCTTTACCAAAACAGGTTCATCACTTAACTCTCATCACCAGGACACATTCATTTCACTCTGGTTCATCTCCCAGATGAATTAGACCTGACACAACTCTAAGCATAGCAAGCATAAAAGGGTTATAGCAAAACATGGCTCAAGCATCTACCAGGTATGCTAGGTTGCTTGGTTTAGCTATTTACTATGACAATGACAGGTCATGCAAAGGAGTGGGTTAATCTATCGCAACACAAGTAGCAGTTGAAAAGCGTTGTCCTAATGCATTGAAATGGGAGCAAGAGCGAGAGATGGGATTGTATCGAATATGCCCAAGGGGGTTTGCTTGCCTGTTTATCAGAAGAACTTAGCTGTTCTTCGATGTCGTCGATAACTACGTCTCGCAAGTCTATCGACAAGATCAAACAAGGTACAATTTAAACAAGGCAAATGCTGCACAATGATGCATGATAATAGCATGTCAATATGGTACTGGTTTGAGCTAATGCATCTACCATCATATTAAATGAAGATGGTTTGAACCCAAGGTCAAATTTAAATCCAAAAGTGAGGTGACCTATTGTGTTTTGAACAAAATGTCCAAGTTTGGCTATTTAGATTGTTATTAAATGTATGAAAATGCCACCATTAGATTCATTGGATTTTTCTAATAAATTTTCATATATAAATTATTTAATCTGACTTACAGATTATTTTCTATGAATTTTTGAAGTTTATATGATTTTCTGGAATTTTCCGAATTAATTTTATTCTAGAAATTCTTTTAATGCGTCATGCCAACGTCATCATGACGCCAACCAGTCAAAGGCCAGGCCAGGTCAAACCTGACAGTGTGGGGCCCTCGTGTCAGCGTCAGGGGCTAATCCCCGCACTGACCGGGGTTTGACCTGCCCACTGTCAGTGGCTGTGGGTTAATTAGGGGGGATTAGTGGCTAATCGGCCGGCCACGTCGGCACCGGCCGGAGGGTGGTCGCCGGCGACCATCCGAAGTGGCGGAGGTTCATCAAAAGTCGCTAGGGGGCTCAGATCGACGTGCGGAGAGCACTGGGGTGAAGCCCGTGCTCGACGGCGTTGAGTGGGCTGGTCAGAGGGGCTCGGGGTCGCCGGAGGGCTCACCAGAGAGCTCTTCCGCGGCGGCGCCCGTACGACCACAACGAGGGGGATACTAGAGAGCACGGGGAGACCAAGGGAGAGAGGGAGAAGGACGGCATGCTCACAGAGGGGGCTGCAGGGGGCTCAGCGGCTCGAGGACGTCCCGGCTATGGCGAAATCGGCGACGGAGCCCCGGCGGGTCCGAAGGTTGAAGATGACCACGACAGCTACTTCGAGGGGCTCCCGGGTACTTCTGGCGCCACAGGGAGAAACAGGGGGTCTCGGAGAGCTCAAGGGCATGGCAGAGGAGCGAGGGGTGGCCGGAGGCTACGGGCGGTGGCGAGCGGCACTCGGGCAGAGGAGGAGAAGAGAGAGCCAGGGGAAAAATGGAGAGGGGAGGGGCCCAGCGCGACCTTGGCGAGGTCATCCCGCTCGCCAGCGTGACGAGGGGGTGGCCAGGAGGGCAGGTGGTGTGGCGCCTCCGCCGCGGGCGCCGTCCTTTGCTTCTCCTCTGCCTTCTGGCAGGAGGAAGAAGACGAGGCTGCCCCTGGTGGGCTGGGCTGCTTCTGCCAGGGAGGCCCAGGTAAGCTTTTCTCCTTTTTCTTTTATTTCCTGTTTTGTTTTTATGACATTTGTGCTGGCTAAAAAAAATAGCTAGCCATTTTATAAAATCTTGAAAATTATTATATGACCTAGACATAAATGACTTATGCCACATAATTAATTTCAAAAGTATTTGACATATATTTCATATATAGAAGAATATATATCCAATGCAAATAGAGTTAATTTAATTCAAAAACCTAGTATAAAATATTTCTGTCATCCCAGAATATTGGTTGGCAATTTTATCTCAACCCAACATTTTACTAGAGAACCAGGAACATTTTCTTGGAATTGTTTGAAGCAATTTTTATAATGCTTATTTGACATAATTTTGAATTATGAGGCTTGATCATTCCTCATTTCATCTTCATTTAAAAATAAAAATGCATGCATGAATGCACTTGCAATCATAAAGAAACTAGGGCTATGACAACTCACCCCCACTAAACAAGAATCTCGTCTCGAGATTCAGGAGTAGTCAGGAAGAGTGCTGGGTACTCAAGCCGAAGACGATCTTCGCGCTCCCAGGTTGCTTCATCCTCCGAATGATGCGACCAATGAACCTTCAGAAACTTGATGCTGCTATGTCGAGTGCTGCGCTCGGTTTCATCAAGAATATGAACAAGATATTCTCGATATGAGAGATCATCTTGAAGATCAAGCGTTTCGTGGTCTACTTCGTGGATAGAATCCTTGAAGCAACGCTTGAGTTGAGAAACGTGGAACACATCATGAGCTTTGGAAAGCTGCGGGGGTAGTTCCAATTGGTAGGCAACCTCTCCTTGTTTAGCAAGAATGTGAAAAGGACCAATGTAACGAGGAGCCAAATTGCCTTTGATACCGAAACGATGGGTGCCCTTCAAAGGTGTCACCCAAAGGTAAGCCTTCTCGTCAACCTCATAACTTACATCCTTATGACGATGGTCATATTGGCTCTTCTGACGAGATTGGGCAGTTTTTAGATTCTCACGAATGATGCGAACTTGCTCTTCTGCGTCCTGGATCATATCCGGTCCAAAGAATTGTCTTTCACCAGTTTCTGACCAGTTTAATGGCGTTCAACATCTTCTTCCATATAGAACTTTGAAAGGAGCTTTGCCCAGACTGTACTGGAAGCTGTTGTTATAAGGAAATTCGGCAAATGGAAGACATTTCTCCCAGTTCATTCCGAATGAGATAACACAGGCTCTGAGCATATCCTCAAGAATTTGATTAACTCTTTCTACTTGACCACTTGACTGGGGGTGACAAGCGGTGCTAAAGGAGAGATGGGTTCCCATAGCATTCTGGAAACTTTCCCAAAATCGAGAAGTGAAAAGACTTCCATGATCAGAATTGATCTCCATAGGAACACCATGAAGAGAAACTATTCGAGAGATATACAAATCTGCTAATTGACTACCAGTTATACTTTCTCGAACTGGAAGGAAATGAGCTACTTTTGAAAGGCGATCGATAACCACGAAGATGGCATCATTCCCTTTCTTAGTCTTTGGAAAGCCGGTGATGAATTCAATACCGACCTTGTCCCATTTCCACTCGGGAATAGCCAAGGGCTTAAGGGTGCCAGCAGGCCTTTGATGCTCTGCTTTAACGCGACGACAAACATCGCAGTTAGCAATGAATTGAGGGATTTCTCTCTTCATCCAGGTCCACAAAAACCTCTGGCATAGGTCCTGATACATCTTAGTACTACCGGGATGAATCGTGAGAGGAGATTCATGAGCTTCCTTGATAATCAGTTCTCGAAGTTGTTTCTTTTTGGGAACCACCAAGCGGTCCTCAAATAAAACAACACCTTGATCATTTACCGAGAAAGAACGAGCAACTCCCTTGGAAATGTTGCTCTTGATACGAGATATTCCCGTATCCTACTTCTGGGCAGCTATGATCTCATCCTCAAGAGTTGGCTTCGCCACCAAGGTAGAAAGGAATCCTCTAGGAACAATGTGAAGATTTATCTTACAAAATTCCTCGTGGAGAAGTGGTTGACTTTGTAGCAACAAGAGGTTGTTACAATAGGATTTACGGCTTAGTGCATCAGCCATGACATTGGTTTTGCCTAGGGTGTAAGATATTCCTAAGTCGTAGTCCGTAATCAACTCAATTCACCGTCTTTGCCTGAGATTCAAATCTGGTTGGGTGAATATATATTTGAGACTCTAGTGATCACTAAATATTTCACAACGATTACCCAGAAGGTATTGTCGCCAAGTGACTAGTGCGTGGACTACTGCGGCAAGTTCCAGATCATGTGTTGGATAATTTTCCTCATGTGTACGCAACTGTCAGGATGCGTATGCAATCACATGACGATCTTGCATAAGAATGCAACCTAGACCTTGTCACGAAGCATCACAATAGATAACAAAGTCCTTTGTGAAATCCGGGGGTACAAGTACCGGGGCAGTAGTCAGTCGTCTTTTCAACTCCTGAAAACTTTCCTCACATTTTGGAGACCACTCAAACTTCTTATCTTTATTGAGGAGTTCAGTTAGAGGTTTGGCAACTTTGGAGAAGTTCTCAACGAAGCAGCAACAATAGCTTGCTAAGCCAAGGAAACTCCTAACTTTCTTCACCGATTCAGGTTGAGTCCAATCAAGGACAGCTTGAACTCTCTCGGGATTGATAGCAATACCTTTTGCAGAGATTACGTGACCCAGATAAGTCACTTCTGGCAACCAGAACTCACACCTGGAGAATTTGGCATAAAGGCAGTGCTCTCGAAGTTTCATCAATACCATCCTAAGATGCTCAGCATGTTCTTCTTTGTTCTTCAAGTATATGAGGATATCATTGAGGTAAACTATGAAAAATTTGTCCAAATACTCCATGAAGATCGAATTCATTAAGCGGGAGAAAGTGGCTGGGGCATTGGTTAGACCGAAGGACATGACGGTGTACTCGTATTGGCCATAACGAGTGACAAAAGCCATCTTTGGAATGTCCCCGTTCCTGATTTTGATTTGATGATAACATAATCTCAAATCCATCTTGGAAAAGACTGCGAATCCAGCAAGCAGATCATACAGATTGTTGATCCCGGGGAGCGGATATTTGTTCTTTATCGTGACCAGATTAACCGGCGGATAATCGACAACCATCCGGTCTGTACCATCCTTCTTCTTGACGAAGAGGACAGGGCAAGCCCATGGAGAAGAACTAGGACGGATGAAACCTTTCTTCAAAGATTCATCGAGTTGGGTCTTAAGCTCAGCTAGCTCTTCGGGAGACATCTTATAGGGCCTTCTAGAAATTGGAGTGGTTCCTGGAACAAGTTCTATGACAAACTCTACTTCTCTGTTAGGTGGAACACCTGGCAATTCTTATGGAAACACATCCGGGATGTCACGGACTAACGGAATGTTTTCAAGGTCTGGGAGAGGATTGGCGTTGAGGTAATAAATCATGCCTTCTGGAATGCGGGTTTGGATATTGACTATCTGGCCAGAAGGATGGGTAAGCTGAACAAACCTAGAGAAACAATCAATTTTGGCATGATGAGCTGTCATCCAGTCCATCCCCAAAATGATATTGATGTCTGAAGTTTTAAGGGCTATCAGAGAGGCAAGAAACACTAAACCATCAACAAGGATTTGGTTTCCATGGCTTACTGCATTAGTTTGCCATTTGGAGCCTCAACTTTGAATTACTAATGGAGAGGGCATAACCTCGAAAGCAATGTTATGCAAAGAGGCATAATGTTCAGAGATGAAGGAGTGGGATGCTCCTGAGTCAAACAAAACTGAGGCTGGATGAGAATTGACAAAAAGAGTCTTAAGCATGACATTAGCATCATCTTTAGCTTCTTCTGCAGTTACATGGTGCACACATCCACGAGTATAAACAACTGACCTGACATTTGACTTCTTGGTTGGTGGCTTGCAACGAACAACACCACTTGTCGAAGAAGGTGGAACATTTGCTTGCAAAGGGCAATTCTTCGAGTAATGTCTAGGCTGACTACACTTGAAGCATGCCCCATGAATGGGATATGGATCCGGGTTGAGCACTCGATTGATGAGGTTCTTCTAGGGAGCACATGGCATCGACAGACGAGGTGCCACATAGGATGGCCTCGGTGCATACCTCGGAGGAAGAGCGGCATTTGGGATCCATATCCTCCACTTCTGGGATGTAGACGTTGAAGATGATCCAACATCACGACTGTGCTTGCAAGATTCCTCGTAGGTCATCCTGCTCGTCTCTGCTTGGATTGCTTTGTTCACAAGAACTCGGAAGCTAACGAACTCATGCAGACTGAGGTCATGACGGAGCTTCGGGTTAAGGCCTTTCCTGAACCTTGCTTGCTTCTTGGCATCTGTGGATACCTTTTCCGGGGCATAGCGCGAGGCGTTCAAATTCACGGCTATAGGCATCCACATCCATCTTGCCTTGGGTCAGATCACATAACTCTTCTTGCTTACGATCTAGCAGGGCCTGTGGAATGTGATGCTCGCGAAAAGGCTCATATAATTCCTTCCATGATGTAGCTTGGCCTGCAGGTCGCATGGCCTTGAAATTCTCCCACCATAAACTAGCAGAACCTTCAAGATGATATGCGGCATACGTGACCTTGTCTCCTTCAGCCATGTTTGCATATAACACAGCTTGTTGTTGATACTTCGGAGCCAATCATCTGCATCTAGTGGCTCAATGGAATGATGGAAGGTGGGTGGTTGCAACTTGATGAAGTCTCTGATGGATACTGGCTCATTGTGACAATGCGCTGTATTCAACTCGATGTGCTCCAACAAATGGTTGGTGGCACACTTGTTCCTCTCAACTTCTAGTGACCTCCATCAACAAAGGCGGGTTGGGAGGTTCTTCTTCATACCTACCATATCCATGGTCCTGACTATGACCAACAGATCTTCGATTGACTGGCGACATCCTGAAGGAAACAACCAGGGTTCAGAATCAAGGGAGAATACTAACACTTAAAGAATCCTAGGTGAACTCGTACAACATAATGGATGTACGGGCATGAAATATGAAACCTGCATAAGATTTGGCCGGCATAACAGCTCAACATCATGGTTCAAGGCACAGAGAGAACATAGGCATCACTTCTCATAACTCTGACAGGACAAAACTTGTCAAACAACCATTCTGTGAGTCTGTGGTCTAGTAACTCGTCATCCTAGCAGTTAAGTAGAGGAGCCTAGTTCTTAATCCCCGTAGAAAAGAAGAGAGTGACCCAGAATAGAGTAACTGGAGGAAAGGGGTAAAAAGAGCCTTACGTTCCCTTCCACAATCAATTCCCTTATATAACTAAAGCATTTCTAGACTCAACATCGACCGGTTTGGCTTCGTAAACCGACATGCAGTTCAACTCTGATACCAACGTTGTCGGGACCCCGATCCTAAGACATATGAATCCAACCTGTAACACGTCACACCACTTTGCGGCCTCACGCATGGTAAGCCACGACTGCCACCTTACCTTGGCCGGGACTGTTTGGCCTTTTGGCTCACGGATATGAACGTGTCGCTAGCATTCACACATCAGAGATCCTGGGTTGACATGACTAGTTATAGACCCAAGTGGCACAACCGTACAGGGACATGCATACATAACCCAGCAATGCAGATGTCGGTCATCAGCGTGTATAGACGAGTCATACCAAGCTACAAGGACTCCATTATGCCGTGAGACATATATGTCATCACTGCATGTAGACGAGTCGTAGCAGGCTACAGAGACTCCATTACACTGCGAGACGTTTCCCCGAAGGGACAGACACAACAGCAAAGAAGGATACATGTCGGTCAATCAATGTGTCTGGAGCAGTAGCAAGCTACCAAGGCTCGGTGGAAGCACAAATAGGCATTTCCCCGTAAATTAGTCTACTAAAGGCACACAACTAGGTGTCAAATCCCACGCATACAATGCATTTCAATCATCCACATACTATGCACGATATGCGTAGATACAACATGGCATCACAACAAAATTCTACAACATAACATTTATTTAGGAGGCTCCAAGGAGCCAACATAGTATAATGTTACAAGCATAAGGGGCCACATGACCCAACATTCAGAGCATACAGACATCAAGCGGAAGTTACATGTCCGAGTACAGACATCTACAAAAGCGGCTAGAAGAGCCTGCAAAGCTACAACGACCCTACCATAGGAACTAGACCTCTGTCTGGGTTACTAAGCTAATCCGTCGATGTCAATGTCAGGAGAACATAACTGAACACAACGTCTAACTCTACAAAAATGTAAAAAAAGCAATAGTGAGTACGAAGGTACTCAGCAAGTCTTACATCAGAACTATCTACATATGCATCATGTATCAATGAACAGGATTGTGGGGTTTACTGTAGAATGCCAGCTTTGACCTTTGGCTATCCTAGACTACGACAAATTAACCAACGTATCACTACTTTCTCATCTCCCTACGAGAGAGCACACATGAGTCCACATGTTCACCATCTCAATACACCACTATGGATCCTCTCTCATCTTCCTACGAGAAGCCATCCATAGCACTCACACTTGTTCGGTGCATTTTAGAGTATCCACTTAAGTTGTCTATGAACAATGCAAGTTTCCAATTAGTCCATATCTACGAACGTGGCTATTTGAATAGATAATTTACCCTGCAGGGGTGTACTTCGTCACACATGCTCTCGCCACTTATCACCATGTGCACGTGAAAGGCACCTCGGCAATCTTCAAGCGGAAGCCCAATGAGGGAGTCGGCCACAGACGTTAACCTTCAACTACTCATGTCCAAGGCAGTCACCTATCTGAGTTGGAACCCATAATGGAAGTCCGGCCGAGGTTTCCAACATGGCCTCAAATGTTGCGAGCAGGGCCCCAAGCAAGTCCCGATTGGGCCATTCATCCACTTCGTAGGCCGTGCCACACCTATCAACGTTTTGAACTACTACGACTCCTGGACTAAGAACGGGGTAGGTTAATAGGTCAAGAGAGGTCGAGTTATCGGACCCTAGTGTGCAGTAGTAGCTAGTCTTGGAACACAAACATGGAACTCAGCTCCTAGGAGCGGTTTCAATGAGACAACCCACCATGTACTCCTACATGGCCTCTCATCTCTACCTTTACCAAAACAGGTTCATCACTTAACTCTCATCATCAGGACATATTCATTTCACTCTGGTTCATCTCCTAGATGAATCGGACCTGACACAACTCTAAGCATAGCAAGCATAATAGGGTTATAGCAAAACATGGCTCAAGCATTTTCCAGGTATGCTAGGTTGCTTGGTTTAGCTATTTACTGTGACAATGATAGGTCATGCAAAGGAGTGGGTTAATCTATCGCAACACAAGTAGCAGTTGAAAAGCTTTGTCCTAATGCATTGAAATGGGAGCAAGAGCGAGAGATGGGATTGTATCAAATATGCCCAAGGGGGGGTTGCTTACCTGTTTATCAGAAGAACTCAGCTGTTCTTCGATGTCGTCGATAACTACGTCTCGCAAGTCTATCGACAAGATCAAACAAGGTACAATTTAAAGAAGGCAAATGTTGCACAATGATGCATGATAATAGCATGTCAATATGGTACTGGTTTGAGCTAATGCATCTACCATCATATTAAATGAAGATGGTTTGAACCCAAGGTCAAATTTAAATCCAAAAGTGAGGTGACCTATTGTGTTTTGAACAAAATGTCCAAGTTTGGCTATTTAGATTGTTCTAACATGTATGTAAATGGCACCATTAGATTCATTGGATTTTTCTGATAAATTTTCATATATAAATTATTTTAGTCTGACTTATAAATTATTTTCTATGAATTTTTGAAGTTTATATGATTTTCTGGAATTTTCTGAATTAATTTTATTCTAGAAATTCTTTTAATGCGTCAGGCCCACGTCATCATGACGTCAGCCAGTCAAAGGCCAGGCCAGGTCAAACATAATAGTGTCGGTCCCTCGTGTTAGCGTCAGGGGCTAATCCCCGCGCTGACCGGGGTTTGACCCACTTCTTGGGCCCACTGTCAGTGGTTGTGGGTTAATTAGGGAGGGGGATTAGTGGCTAATCGGCCGACCACATCGGCACCGGCCGGAGGGTGGTCGCCGGCGACTATCCGACGCGGCAGAGGTTCACCGGAAGTCGCTAGGGGCTCGGATCGACACGCGGAGAGCACTGGGGTGAAGCCCGTGCTCAATGGTGTCGAGTGGGCTGGTCAGAGGGGCTCGGGGTCGCCGGAGGTCTCGCTGGAGAGCTCTTCCGTGGCGGCGCCCGTACGGCCATGATAAGGGGGGACGCTAGAGAGCACGCGGAGACCAGGGGAGAGAGGGAGAAGGACGGCGTGCTCATAGAGGGGGCTGCAGAGGGCTCAGCGGCTCGAGGACGTCCCGGCTGCGGCGAAATCAGTAACGGAGCTCCGACGGGTCTGGAGATTGAAGATGACCATGAAGGTTACTTTGAGGGGCTCCCGGGTTCTTCTGGTGCCTGGGGAGAAACAGGGGGTCTCGGCGGAGCTCAGGGGCACGCCAGAGGGGCAAGGGGTGGCCGGAGGCTGCGGGCAGTGGCGAGCGGCCCTTGGGCAGAGGAGGAGAAGAGAGAGCCAGGGGAAAAATGGAGAGGGGAGGGGGCCAGCGCGACCCTAGCGAGGTCATCCCGCTCGCCAGCGCGACGAGGGGGCGGCCAGGCAGGCAGGTGGCATGGTGCCATCGCCGCGGGCGCCGTCCTCTGCTTCTCCTCTGCCTTCTGGCAGGAGGAAGAAGATGAGACCGCCCCTGTTGGGCTAGGCTACTTCTGCCAGGGAGGCCCAGGTAAGCTTTTCTCCTTTTTCTTTTATTTCCTGTTTTGTTTTTATGACATTTGTGCTGGCTAAAACAAAAGCTAGCCATTTTATAAAATCCTGAAAATTATTAGACCTGGGCATAAATGACTTATGCCACATAATTAATTTCAAAATTATTTGACATATATTTCATATATAGAAGAATATATATCCAATGCAAATAGAGTTAATTTAATTCAAAAACCTAGTATAAAGTATTTCTGTGATCCCAAAATATTGCTTGGCAATTTGATCTCAACCCAATATTTTACTAGAGAACCAGGAACATTTTCTTGGAATTGTTTGAAGCAATTGTTATAATGCTTATTTGACAAAATTTTGAATTATGAGGCTTGATCATTCCTCATTTCATCTTCATTCAAAAATAAAAATGCATGCATGAATGCACTTGCAATCATAAAGAAACTAGGGCTGTGACAAAGAAGGACAAGTATACCAAGAGCTACACAAGAAAAAACATCAAGCTCATGTTGGTGAATGTGTTCCGGCTTCGACTCCGACAACAACTTTGGGAGAAGCTATCACTCCAATTCAGACTATAGTCAAGATGAAGGTGTTTCCAGAATTCCTCTAGTGACTACCAACTCCTACGATCTATTTGATTCACCAAACGAAGGGAGTGGAAGTTGCTTCATGGCTAAGGGCCCCAAGGTATCACACCCCGAGTATCTTGATTTTGATAGTGATGAAGATGATTTACTTTGTAATGATGACTTGCTTTGTGATAAAACTAGTGATATTGATCAAAATGAACTTGATAATTCTCATGCTAGTCAAGATAAGTCATTTGATGATAAGATGAAAATAGAACAACTAACTAAAGAACTAAACACTCTTAAGTTAGCTCATGAATCTGCTCTCGAAGATCATAGAGAGCTTGTGAGAACCCATGAGAAGCTACGCTTCGAGAAGCTCAACTTTGATCAAGAGCATGAGTTTCTCAAAGCTATCAATGGCGATCTCCGAAAGAAGACCTCATATTATCTAGCCAAATGAATACTCTTGTCTACCTTCATGCCTCAAGTTAAAACTAAGCAATCTAGTAACAAAGGTAAGAAAGGTTCTTCATCTAGTAGCAACAATATAAATGCTAAACCCAATGATGTTGCTTCTATTATTTCTATTGATTCCACTAATGATGATTCTCTTAGCCAGGTTACACGTGGAGCAAGAAAATGCTTTATTGAAAGGAATTATAGAAAAGGGTATCTACAAGAGTCTTGCCGGTTGTAAGCAATTTGAGGAAATTGTACGCAAGCATGGAGGATACTGGAAGAATCGTGGTGTTGGGTACTTCTTACGCAAATGGAGTTGAGTGGGAAGAAGGTCAGTATCCCAAGCCCAAGTTTGTTCCTCAAAAGGAGAAGTATGAAAATACTCTTCCCAAGGGGACAAACACTCAAGATGACCTTCCACCACAAGGCCACAAGCTCAAGGGAAAGAACAAGCTTCAAGAGGACATTGACTCATATGAAGATGAACCCCTAGCTTTGGTGGAGTGGGTTCCCAAGGATACTTCAAGCTCAACAACTACAAATGCCACTTCAATAGCAAGGATCCCCATCAACTTGATGTGGGTCCCCAAGAAAAAGAACTAGTAAGTTCTTGAGGGGTGACTCCGCCAATGAAATTCACTCACATTCATTATTGGCAAGGACTTTTTCCACTCAACATCAACTCAATGCAATAGTTCAAGGAGTCACACATTCCCTCAAAGGTAAGCAAGGGACAAGGTAATCAACAAATCAATGGACATCATAACACATGCTTTGCACTCCATGTCCATAGATATCCTTGTATTTGTCTCTTGTGTGTTGGGACTAACCCATGTAGGTGAGAGGAGTAAGGAAACAACAAGGATGCTCCTAACTCTTGGTGATCTTCACCAACATTGAGCATCCACAACTACCTCACCAACAAGAAGTCTTCATCGACAAAACCCAAGGTTAGTTTATCCCTCTTATGGGGGGATGTCACATTAAGGGGGAGCTTTACTTTAAGACTTGAGTCAAAGCATCTCTTAGTATGTGACAACATTAAATGCTTTATGAAAAAGTGGTAACCCCACTTGTGCTTAAACGATGAGTGTGGCCTATGATCAAGTACTCTTACTTGGCTCCTAAGTCAAATACTCATATATAGATGACTTCGTCATCGCCCAAGTGCTTGTTAGATGATACAGTGTTTGTGCATGGTTTTCATGATTTCTTTTGACATCTTATTGTGTGAGCATGTTGGTCTGCATTTATTTTCTCATTCGAGGACATCCAATTGTTGCTATTTGGCTTTTGATTTCTCTTTTGCCAATTCGATGGATGAGAATGCCTAGGACCAATCTTTAGCTATCTATGCTTTCTCACCTCATATTCCATTCATGCTGCATCACAAAATTTGAACAAGTGCTTTTCGATCCCTTTGTGTCTGGAGCACTCGGAGTTCCGTATTGACAAGGACTGACCATAAAACCTCCCAGTGCAACTCGGTGGAACCAATCCCAAAAACTCGGTCTCACCGAATGCCTAGGGTTGATCTGGTTTTCAATATCGGTAACACCGATTTCATATTCTCGGTTACACCAAGTTTCCCTGTCAGCTGATAGTTGTGAAACTCGGTGACACCGAAAACATAAAATCGGTATCACCGACAGTGAAGGGTATATATGCTGTGGACCCCCGACGCTTTGAAATTTCAATCTTCAACGTCGCGCCCCAGAACCCTAACCTGCCGCCTCAAGACCCTTGGTCATCGCCCTTGTCTTCCTGAGCTCCTCCGCCACCGAGAATTGCCACCATCGACAAATCAACCCCATCATCGCTGCCGTAGAGGATCCGCGCCAAGCTAGGGTACGGATCTGATCTCTAGTGTGCTCCCATTCTGATTCTTGCGCATTGGACTTAATTTTCTCTATAAGCCACCCCCTGATCATATATCCATCCAATCAAATCTGCAAAATCTCGAGTTAGGTGAATTTTTCTAGGGTTTTGCTGTGTGCCCGATACATCTCGATGGAACTGAAATGGAAATATCGGTCTCACCGAGATACTTTTCTGTGTGACTGAGAACTGACTTGGTGGAACCGAGTGGCTCTTTTCGATCCTACCGAAAAGGCTGCCAAGTTCCTGTTAAGGAGTTGGTCTGTCTCGGCCCCACCGAAAAATTCATTTCGGCTGTATTGATATGTATGTGACAGATTGCAAAACTTTTGAAAAACTCACTGCTCAAATTTCAAAAACAGCCTCATTTTGTGATGACTCATCTCCTTCTGCTCATCTATACTCTATTCACAGGGTCAGCATGTCAGGTTCAGAAGACAGTCAGAACAGGTCAGAACAGGGAGCAGACATGAGTTCAGGCACAAGCTCAGAGCCGAGTTCATTGTTAGATCCAGGCACCCCCAACTCTCATTGGTTGCCCAAGGCTACCACCAGAACCAGGAAGAAGTTGAACTCAGAAGAAGAAGATTCAAACTTTGTGCCTAAGGAGATACTTGCTAAGAAGCAAGAGAAGGCTGCCAAGAAGGCTACAACTGAAGCTACTTCCTCTCGAAGAATTGTCAGCAAGATATATGCTCCCACTTCTACCTTCAAGGCTCATGAGACTGCCATAGCAACAATGTCTGTTGAGATCCCCAAGAGGGCTATGCCTAAGAAGGCAGGGGAGAAAAAGTCCAGGAAGAGGATCATCCATGTGACTGGCAGATCTACCTCCATGTTTGAGGATCCAGAAGAAGCTGCTGCTGCCGAGGAAGAGGAGGTTGAGCTAGCTACAAAGGCTCCTCCCAAGAAGAAGGCAAAGAAACCGATGTATGATGCTATGCCTAAGACTAGCACATCCAAGAAGATTGCTGAGAAGCATAAGAGGACAACTAGGCAGATTCCAACTTCTGAGAAGAACAAAGGAACTGCTTCCAGAGTTGATGATGTGGATGACTTGACAACACTGATGAAACTCAGACCACACCTTCCAGTTCACAATGCCAGCTATCCACTAGCTGAGGACATGAAGAAGAGGAAGGACTCAGGATTGAGGGCATGGAGAGCTATAGATCCTTATGCCCAGAGGAAGAAAATAGCTGTGGACTACAAGTTCTATACCAAGGAGCAACATGACTTCTATGAGACTCTGCTCTTTGACAAGAGTCCTGCTGTCAGTGACATGTGTTACGTTGATTGGAAGTACATCAAGGAGAATGAGGACTACTTTCCAAGTGTCCAAGATAACTTCCACTGCATAGGTCTGGATGAGTTCGTTGGCAAAGAATTCACAGCATGGAATGACGAGATGATCATGCAGTTCTACTCCATTGCACACTTGTACGGAGATGGTAGAATTGTGTGGATGACTGAAGGTGCAAGATACGAATCAACAGTTGAAGAATGGGCTAATATCTTAGGAGTTCCTGAAGCACAGGATGGTGACCTGAATGTCTACTCATAATCCAAGGCTAGTCACAATGCTATGGCTAACATGTACAAGGAGATCCCTGCTGCCAATGTGAAGTCTCACAAGCTAGGATCAATCTATTTTCTCCAGGCTGGCCTCCGCACTATCAACACCATTCTGAGGCATACCATGATGCCCAAGTCCGAAGATGACAAGATGATCCGAGGCCACTCCATCAATATGTTGATCCACCTTGACACTCACACCAGGATCAGAGTCATGGACTTGATTGTAGAGACAATCAAGAGGGTTGCTGCTGATCAGAAGTGCTCATGCTGTTATGCACCCTACATCCAGATGCTCATAAACTCAAAACTGGAGAAGCACATATTTGCCCTAGATCACCCACATTTTCCCCTACAGCCAGATCTCGAGGACAATGTTGTGGTGATGGATACTGATCATACCACTTCAGCTGCAGCTCAGCAGAGGCAGAGGTAGCTAGAGCCACTAGTGCTCAAGTCCCACGATCCAGGAACGAGCAAATGGATCTATTGATTGCATCAGTTCAGGGCATGCAAAATGACATTAAGGGGATTCTAGACAACCAAAACAGTCTTGTTAGAATCTTTGAGACCAGAATCAAGACCCTTACTGATAAGGTGGACGGGCTGACGAAGATAGTCATAGAGCTTCAGCATGAAGTTGACTCCGTGAACATCCCTTGGGTCTCTTCTACTTCAGATGAGGATGATGATGATGATTAGGATGAATCACCTCTAGGGCCAGGCACTCAGTTCACCACTCAGGCCAGATCAGCCACTGTGCCAGCTCCTTTAGCTCCATCAGCTCCATCAGCATCTGCTCCATCAGTGACCACTCCAGCTCCATCCACAATGTCTTCAGAGATCTTCGCCGACGCTGTCATCTCGACTCCTTCATTAACAACCGGAGGAGATATGCCCAAGAATGTTTAGATATATGCCTTTGAACTTTTTGGTAACCTGTTGCAAAAGGGGGAGAAGTGTATATAGATCTTTAGGCTTCGAGCGAGAGAGCAATTTGGTTTTTATTGCTTTTCAAAACATTTGGTTCTTTTGGTTTGATGTGAGATACATGTGTGTTATGCTACTATGTTATGGGTGATGCTACTATTTCCTATCATCTTAATGCTCATGACATGATCATTCACCTTTGTTTGATTGTGTTGTGCATTGTTATTCATTCTAATTATTCTTGCACACCACCAAGTTGTATGTGACATGGAAGAAGTGCCCCATATACCTAATCGATTGTGCAATTGCATTCAAACGCAAATTCAAAATAATGCACAAATTTAGGGGGAGCTCTTGCTTATCACATACCTCTCAAAGCGACGATTAATTTCATTGATTTTATCATATGTCGAAGCTTTGATCTATATGTTGTCATCAATTACCAAAAAGGGGGAGATTGAAAGCACATTTGCTCCCTTGGTGGTTTTGGTAATTAATAACAACATATAAGTCATTGAACTAATGTTTCCACTAAGCATATTTCAGGAAATGTTCAATGATACGATTGGCAAAAGGAGATTGTGGACAAACCCCAAGATGCAAGGAAATAGGTTGGCCAAGCTTCAAGCAAGAGGACTCTACATTTTATATTTGTGAGAAATCACTTTGAGTCCTAGGAAATCCAATACTATTAAAAGGGGGTAAGGTTTTGTTGGTGAACAATATGCTCAAACGTGCACAAGTGATAGTCGCCAAAAACATCCACAAACTCTTCAACCAAAGTCTGTTCTATACCTAACACTCAAAATCGGTGCAACCAACATTCCCACTTCGATGCCACTGATTCCAGAACCTAGACAGACTCAAGCCAAACCCTAGCCACTTCGGTGCAACCGACTCCGTACCGGTGCCACCGAGTTTAGGTTGCCAACTTTCTGTTACGCAAATTCAGACTTTCAGTTCCACCGAGAATGTTGGATCGGCGTCACCGAGATTGGAAATCTGACCGCTGGTCACCTTATCAGTGCAACCGAGATTCCTATATCGGCCTTACTGAGATTCAAAAGTTGCCACCTTTTGGTCACTTCGGTACCACCGATATTAACACATCGGTGTCATTGAGTTGGTCATTTTGTGTGTAACGTCTGGATTTTTGGGGATGCCTATATATACCCCTTCACCACCACTTACTCGAGAGAGAAGCACTCAGAACTATTCCATACATATCCTATCAGATTTTCTGAGAGATAACCACCTACCCTTTTGTTGAGGTCAAGATCTTCCACTCCAATCATATGGATCTTGATATCTAGCCTCCCCAAGTTGCTTTCCACCAATCCCATCTCTTCTACCAAGCCAAACTTGTGTGAGAGAGATTGTCTACTGAGGAGTCTATCATCTTGAAGCACAAGAGCAAGGAGTTCATTGTCATTACCGAGCCTATTACCTTTTGGATGGTGGTGCCTCCTAGATTGGTTAGGTGTCGCTTGGGAGCCTCCTACTTCGTGTTGTGGAGTGAACCAAGAAGTTGGTAAGGGCAAGGAGATCGCCTACTTCGTGAAGATCTACCCATAGTGAGGCTAGTGCTTCGTGGACGGAAGTTGTATGGAATAGTCAAGGTTGCTACTTTGTGGACCCTTTTGGGTGGAGCCCTCCATGGACTCTCGCGACCGTTACCCTCCATGGGTTGAAGACTCCATAAACGTGGATGTACGATAGCACCACCTATCGGAACCACGGGAAAAACATCGTGTCTACAATTGCGTTTGATCTTCCTACCCTATCCCTTCTATACATGCTTGTTGTTACTTTCCGCTGCTATATACTACTAGACTTGCATATGTAGGGTGTACTTGATTTGCCATGAAATGCTAAAAACTGTCAACCCTAAAACTTGGTATAGGCAAAACTTTTAATTGGTCAAGTAGTCTAATCACCCCCCTCTAGACATAGTTTCGATCCTACACCCCGGGGCCCCACATGGTATGAAGAGTGAGGCACTCTAGTCCCTGATGGTCTGGGCGCCACATACGAAGAGGCCCATGCGCCCAAGTGCTAGGTGTGGAGGTGCCTTGAGAAGGAGGGACTTATCCCCTAGGGCGCCCACCTCCCTTATGGGAGGTGGACTCCTCCCCATGTGACCGTCCGGTGCTCCCTTGGCGGAGGGGCTAGGGTTGCACCCTACCTACCTCTTCCTCCTATAAATAGAGAGGTAGAGGGAGCGCAGCCGCACCCCAAGCCATAGGTGCAGCCCTCCCTCTCTTCCTAGATCTATTTCTCCTCCAAACGCAACTGCGACATCGCTTGGCGAAGCCCTGCTGAGATTGCTCCACCACCACCGCCACCACACCGTTGTGCCGCCAGAAAACTCATCTACCACTCCACCCTCGCTCGCTGGATCCAGGAAGCGGAAACGTCATCGAGTTGTACGTGTGCTGAATGCGTAGGTGTCGTCCGTTCGGCGCTAGATCGGGACGGATCGTGATTGGATTGCGAAGATGTTTGTCTACATCAACCGCATTTTTAATGCTTCCCTCTTAGCGATCTACAAGGGTATGTCGATCTACTCTCCGTTTGTAGCTATGCATCTCCATAGATAAATCTTGGGTTTTCATAGGAACTTTTTTGCTTCCCACGCAACGTTCCCTTACACAATCCCCTCTGATATGATCAATTAACTATAGATGGACGTGCCGAGAATGAAGAGGTAGAGCGTCGTCTCCTGCTATATCACACCACACCTCTTTCCACGCGTGTCTCCCGTGTGGGCGCACGATGTGGCGCTATGATCGTTTTCATGCATGCCACCACCCGTAACACTAGTTTATTTTCACGTTTTTTGTCCCACCTTTCACCATCCCCTCTCACGAGTTTATTTTTGCCTCACCTCTCACACAAAGGAAAAAATCTAAACGGATCAGAACATTCCATGTATGTGCAAGTTATTTAGTAATGTCTTTATATGAAATAATAAATCATGGCTAATCTCTAAAGACCAAATCTAAATTAATTAATCTGACCATAAGTCGTTCAATCACATTAATTACTATTTCCATACATCACCAAAATTACACAATCCCTCTGTTTTTTGATGCTTCGCTCCTTCCTCCCCCGAGTCCCTCTCAAGGAAGGAAATCAATAGGCAATCCCTCCTTCCAAGTGAAGCACGTCTTGACCAAGGTGATAAATCGTGTGGCAATTTCCTCCAATATGATCGATTAACTCCAGATGGACATGCCAAGAGTGAAGAAAGGGGCAGTCTGCGGTCGTTATGGTAGGTTCGTCCCACCTCCGTAACATTGGTTTATTTTTTCTGTTTTTTCGTCCCACGTCCCACCATTCCCTCTCACTGGTTTATTTTTGCCTCAGCTCGCACACAAAGAAAATAAATCTAAACGGACCAAAATATTCCATGTAGGTGCAAGTTATTTAGTAACGTCTTTATATGAAAGAATCAATCATGGACAATCTTTAAAGACCAAATATAAATTAATTAATCTTACCATAAGTCGCTCAATCACATTAATTACTATTTTCACACATCACCAAAATTACACAATCCCTCTGATTTTTGGGTGCTTCGCTATCTCCTCCCCTGAGTCCCTCTCAAGGAAGGAAATTAATAAGCAACCCCTCCTTCCAAGTGAAGCACGTATTGACACGGGAACTAAATCGGGTGACAATCCCCTCTGATATGATCGATTAACGGCAGATGGACGTGCTGAGAGTGAAGAAAGGGGTAGAGCGTCATATCCTATTAGATCAGACCACACCTCTTTCCACCCGTGTCTCCCATGTCGGTGAACGATGTGGCACTATGGTTGTTGTCGTGGTATTTCCACGACAGATGCCAGGGGGTGGCTTGGATCGTGGTTTGGGGTCGACTGGCACCGGTGGCGTCTAGGAACGGGTGGAGGTGCAAGACACATGACGTCGATCTGCCTAGATTCAGGGCCCTCCGGTGGAGGTAAAACCCCTACTCCTGCCGGAGTGACTATAGGTGGTCACAATACAGAGTGCTCCTCGAGCTGTTCATGAGGGAGAAGACGAAGTTCTAGTTGTCGGCCTAGCTACCTCTATGTGAGTGTGTGCGGGTGTGAATTCTACGTGTGAGTGTCCCCTCTCGCAAGGGACCGGGGGTCGGCTTTATATTCCAGCCATAGGATTACGATAAGGGGTAAAAAGGGGGCACGAGCCCTAGTTGCCAGCCTCTTGGGTCTGTCACGGGGCCCGCCGTCTGTCGCGTCTTGTCGGGCACGAGGCCCCCGACCGCATGCCACTGTGGCCAGCACGCTTTGCCTTCATGGAGTAGGTAGGCGCACACCTGCTATAGGGACGCCTCGCCCGATCAAGTCCGACGGTGACCGCGGTCCTATAGCCTCGCCTTGCTTGTGTCAGGGAGTCCCGTAGCCATGCATGCTCTGTCAAAACGCCCTCTAGCCATGCATGCCTCTCGTAGGGACTTGTCTTGTCATCGTACGGCGGTACGGGTGGATGGGAAGGGCGCTGACCAGCCGGTTGTCGCTGTGCCCGACTGAACAGGCCGGCTGTCGCCAGTCGGATGGTAGCGTGGTGGACGGATGGGCCGCCTGCCGCCTCCAAATGACTTGGAGTGGGATTCCCTCCGCTCTGGTATACCCAGGGGTCATATCCCCATGAGTCATTGTCATGCATGCCACCACCCGTAGCATTCATTTATTTTCGTGCCACCTCCCACCACCCCTCTCATTGGTTATCATGTTATATCTACGCCCACAAACATAGTTCATGCTCCTAGGAAACCTCCTTTGGTCCCACCCTCCTAATGTTTTTCGTTTGTTCTCCACCCCTTGGCCCCACCCTCTCAGCGTCAAAGTCATACATGGAAACAAACCCAAAGAATCCTAATATTAATATGGAAACAAACCCAAATAATCACCACCGTCGTAACCTTCCTCCACCCTCACAGTTTTAAAGTCATACATGGAAACAAACCCAAAGAATCCTAATATTAATATGGAAACAAACCCCAAAAACCAGTACCATCATAACCTTCCACCCACCCTTGCAGCCTGAGTATGTACTAAAATTAATTAGTCTTCCTCCCACCCTCATAAGTGCAAAAGTACTATACATGAGAAACAACACCATAGAATTTTAGCAATAATTAGCCTAATTATTACATACTAAACATCAGGCACAAGATAAGGAAAGCCCATCAACATTGATACCGCCTTCAAACATCCCCACCATATTTGGTAGGAGTACGTATAAAATATATTTCTATAACTGCCATGTCACAACCATCACGCCATGTTCAAATCAGTAAGAATAATTGCGAGGATGATGGAAAATTGCCTAAATCACATATAAAAATTGCAAACACATTTTTTTGCGTGGCTGCCTGAACTTCAATAAACGTGTCATGTACAATGGGGTATGTTTATTGTAGTGTTTTAACACTCATCTATTCAATTTATAGTGTTGGTTCAACACTAATATGTCTAATATATACAATTAGGCTCATCATGCACATGACAGTTGGAAAAACAACCCAGGGCGATCGTCCACCTGTACCATAACAGAAACTAATTAAATCAAGTTTGTCGAGGCCCTCATACATACTCCTCCGCTGCATCAAAATTTGAAGCAAATATAACAAGCAAAAGCATAACAATTTATGTTGAGTACGGGCAGCTATGCCTATGATGACCACAAAGGACGACACCTTCGATATTAACAGGCTGGGGACAGATTTATGATAGAGGAGGGTGCATAGACGCGTCTACGTGATTCAAGGGGAAAGAATGACCACTTGTCGTGGCCTTCTATATTAATGACGGGAGGAGGTGCAGGAAGTAGTAGATGCCTCGGTCGAGGAGCCCGCCACTAGTGGTGCTGATGCTGGTGTCGTAGCCCTTGTATGTCGCTCGCGAGTTGGCGTTCCACTCCTCACCATGGCTGGCTGGCTGCAGAAGCAATGACATGACCAGCGCAACAACTTTGATAGAGGTAATTTAGTGAGGTATGAAGATGGTGGCAAGAGATAAGTGTTACACGACCGGGATCCATCTTTACACCAAGTCAACATAGAGTATCCATATTTTATTAGGCTTTGTTTCCTCATAGCTAGCATCACAATCCATTGCAAACACAAGAAAGGTGTCGAGAGTTTTTACTATTTTTAAATTTGAAGCTACATTGAAGTACATTAGAAGATACATTCTTAGACCATACTATAATTTCATGTACTACTGACCAAGGCACTATCGATATAAAACTTGTCAAAAATATTGTGTCCCAAAATACAGAATGCAATACAATCTGGCCTATCTGCGTCATCATAGAAGTAGTATTTTGAAATTTTGCCAATCCACTACTCGAGCATTTGTACATAGCATCTACCATGCAATACTAATCCTTAAACGAAAAATTGGGTGAAGCGGGCATGACACATTTTCAACTGGGTTACATCCAACAGAAGCACAAACCTTAACTTAAACACCAATGAAGAACTGAAAAGTACCTCCTCCACTCTAGCCTTAGCCTCCATCTCGCTCTCATGCACAACCACTCGGTCCGCCCAATCTTGAATATCTATAGAAATGGAAACATTACTCCTCCAACACCACAACAATGACACAAATATCTCAAAACCACACGAATTCTAGCTCGACCGCACTCGGACCACTCCGCCCCAAATCACAGACATACGGCCCGTACCTGTGTGTCGGAGGGGTCGATCTTGAATGATTGCTCCGTGCCGATCCTGGCAAGGATGAGAGACCACCACTGTCGCATACGAATGTATGGAGCAACCAAATTGCATCGGATGGGTTTTGAATTTGCTCCCCCTCTTGAAACTGCCTAGGCAACCCGAAGGCGCCTCCTTCTCCCACCTCGCTGAAAGCACAACTTCTCCCTAGGTGGTTTTGGTAATTAATAACAACACATATTTCATTCTACTAATGTTTCCACCAAGTATATTTCAGGAAAAAAATTCAATGATGGGTTGGCTAAAGGATTGTGAGGAGATTCCCTAGATGTAAGGAATACCCATTGGCAACAAGTTTGAAGACTCTACATTTTACATTTTGTGAGAAATCACATTTGAGTCCATAGGAAAGCCAATACTATTAAAGGGGATGAGGTATCTATGATGCTCTGGTTGCTCAAGTGCTTATAGGTAGCCACCAAAAATACTCATCCATTCTCCCACAAAATATTCTATCTAAAGCACAAATATCCAAAATCGATGCCACCAAAAATTTCCATTTGGCCCCACCGAGTTTACCCTAGACAGACCTAGAGCCAAACCCTAACCATCTCTGTACTACCAAGTCCATTCTCGGTGCAATCAAAAATGGGTGGCAACCTCACTAATGTCGATCTATTTAAAATCATAATTTTCGAGTTTAGTAGATCGGTGCCACTGAGTTTGCTATATGCCTAGGCCAGCCAAAATCGGACTGTACAAGATTTTTATATCGGTCTCACCAAAAAGGCCAAAGTTGCCACATTTTGCACTAGCCGGTGCAACCAAGATTTCTCTCCGGTTTCAATGAGTTGGGCAATAATGTTGTAATAGTTGGATTTTTTGGGATGCCTATATATACCCCTCCACCACCTCGTACTCATAAAGGAAGCACTCAGAACATACAAACACTTGCCCCATCCATTTCTCTGAGAGAGACCCACCAACTCATATGTTGAGATCAAGATATTCCACTCCAACCATATGAATCTTGATTTCTAGCCTCCCTATCGGGGATATAACTCCGTGGTATGACTTGCCCTATTGGGCCGGGTCAATATGGTGGTGGCTCTGGAGTAAAGCTTAAGACGGGCTGCGCCATGAAGACAAGGCAGCGAGACGGTTGCTAAGTAAGCCGCTAGGCGGCCCAAGCACGAAGAAACTGACAGCTCAAGTCCCACAGGGCAGAAGACGTCGGGAGACTCCTTGCTTGATAGTCAAGGCGTGTTAAAGACATGTTAGGTTATGAGTCATGTCGTGGCTTGGACTCTATTGTAAGCCCTAGGGTCTCGACCTGTATATAAAGGCGAGTCCCTAGGGCAGAAAGACTTAAGTTAGACACCCCTGAAAGCGAGGTTAGCAACTCCGCATCCTTGTAATCAAGATCTCCATTAATATAGATACAAAGCAAGACATAGGCTATTACCTCCATTGGAGGGGCCGAACCTGGGTAAATCCGCCTCTCGTTCTCGTTCGATCCCTTTGAGTTGCCACCCAGCGGTGATGGCCTCACACCTAGGTCCTTGCACGAGGACATCTGCCGTGATAAAACCATGACAGTTGGTACCCATCATGGAGCTCTTGCCTGGTGGGGTTAGGTTCTCAAAGGGAGCTCTTCCGGGGTTCGGCAGCTACATGACAGGTCGTATGACCAGGATTCGCCGGAGCAAGATCTACATCGACAACTCAAGCTAGGGCCCCGAGACTGACTCAATTGAGTACGGGTACCGGGTCCCCTTCGGCAAGATCCACATCTTCACCGGCGAGATTGGTGCGGCGGTGCCTGAGTCGGATGTCTGCGCCAGCCTCGTCGAGCTGGCTCAATGTAGCCAACCCGACCAGCCTCAATCACATCCAAGTCATGAGACCAAGGTTTTTGGTAAGTTCCGTGAATCGCATCTTATGGCCACCTCCTCTGCAATAGGGATCGAGATGGCTCGAGACGTGTGGCGGGTTAGGTCTGTCACAAGGTGCTCTGAGGGCTAAGTATCGACATCGAGACGGTAACTAGCCTCCTCCAATCAAGTCTAAGCAGTTGATTCACGTCCAATATCATGTTTTCACCACGAGCACTTGTAAGCGTGACAACAAGATCAAGAGCAGGGCAGTCAACATGGCAGAGCTGACAATGTCCAGATACTTCAAGTTATCTGAGGATCCGATCACCTGGAGTAGGGAAGATCATCCTTCCCGGGTTGACAACCTTGTCGGGTTAGCTTTGGTGGTGGAGCCTCAAGTCAGCGATTACACTTTGACCAAGGTCCATATGGATGGGGGCAACAACATCAATATTCTGTACTACAAGACCTTTCGCCACATGAACCTATCTGAAAGCTCGTTATTCCCTCCACGATGGTGTTTCATGGGATCGTTCCTGGGAAGTCGGCTTATCTGATCGGGATGATCAAACTCGATGTCGCTTTTGGTAATGAATATGACTACAGGTGCGAGCCCTTGATGTTTGAGGTAGTCAAGGTAAATAGCCCATATCATGCCCTCTTTGGACGACCGACTTACACTAGCTTCATGGGCCGACCTTGTTACATTTATCTCGAACTCAAAATGCATGGACGTAAGGGTACTATCACCATGGACGGAAGCCGAAAGATAGCTCAGGAGTGTGAAGAAGGGGACACGACCTATGCCGAGTCGGCTTACACAGCTGAGGAGTTAAAATTACACACCGCCAATGTTGATCCGGATGATATGAGCCCTCTCAAGAAACCCAATACCGAGTCAGAATCTCCACTCAAATTCAAGCCGTCCGAAGATACTAAGTAGATAGATTTCATGCGGGGCGGCTCATCCAAGCAGTTTACTATAGGGACCACCTTGGACCCTAAATAGGAAAGTGCGCTCATCGAGTTCATCCATGAGAATTGAGACATCTTTGCATGGAAGACTTCTCACATGCTTGGAGTCCCGAGAGAACTCGCTGAGCACCACCTTAATGTGCATCCTAAGATGAAACCAGTATGCCAGTATCTCCAACGGTTCAATGAGGATAGGCGCAAGGCTGTTGGGGGAGAGGTAGCCCGACTCCTAGCTGCTGGGTTTATCATTCAAGTTTTTCATCCTGAATGGCTGGCTAACCCAGTGCTGGTTTTGAAGAAGAATGGCACTTAGTGCATGTGTGTTAACTATACAGATCTCAATAAATCTTGCCCTAAGGATCATTTTTCTCTCCCACGTATCGATCAAATCATTGATTCTACGACTGGTTGTGAATGGCTATGTTTCCAGGATGCTTACTCTAGCTATCATCACATCAAGATGGCTGTTGAGGACCAGGAGAAGACATACTTTATTACTCCTTCTAATGCTTTCTGCAATGTCTCCATGCCGTTTAGGCTTAAGAGTGCTGGGGCGACTTATCAACGATGCGTTCCAAATTGTCTTCAACCTTAGATTGGGCAAAATGTTCATGCCTATGTTGATGAAATTGTAGTAAAATATCATAAGAAGGAAACACTCTTGGAAGATATCAAGGAGACATTTGGAAATCTTCGAGTATACCAGATGAAACTTAACCCGACCAAGTGCATTTTGGTGTCCCCGCATGCAAGCCATTGGGTTTTCTGGTGTCTGAGCATGGCATCGAAGCTAACCCAGACAATATCGAAGCAGTAACTTTGCTGGCCCCGAGCAAACATCGACCAGGTTCAACGCCTGGCGGTTCGCATCCCAGCCCTAACTCATTTCATAAGTCGCATAGGGGAGAAAGCTATCCCTATTTATCAGGTTTTACAGAAAACATGCGACTTTAAATGGATGGATGATGCCAATGAAACTTTTGAGGCACTCAAGAAACAACTGGTTAACCCACCCATCTTGGCGAGTCGTACCAAAAAAGAGCCAATGCTCCTATACATCACCGCTAATTCCAAAGTGGTGAGTGTAGTAGTGGTTGTGGAACGGAAAGAAGAAGGCAAGGAGTATCCGATTAAACATCCGGTTTATTTTGTCAGTGAAGTCTTAACTTTGTCTAAGCAACGTTATCCACATTGGCAAAAACTTTTGTACTGGATTTTTATGGCAAGCCGAAAGCTAACATTATTACCAGGAACATCCGATCATGGTGGTTAGTTCAGCGCCCCTTGGTGATATCATACAAAACCGGGAGGCTACTGGACGAATTGCCAAGTGGGCAATTGAGTTTGGCGATCATCACCTAAAATACGTGCCTCGAACTGCTATTAAGTCCCAAGCACTAGTGGATTTCATCAATGAGTGGACAAAATTGCAGATTCTGGAGAATAGTCCAGATAATACCTACTGGACTATACATTTTGATGGATCTAGGCAGGTGGAGGGCTCGGGGGCTGGAGTCATATTGTCTTCCCCTTGAGGTGACAAGTTTTGTTATGTATGACGACTTATGTTCCCTTGTACTAACAATGCAGACGAATACGAGGCTCTCCTTCATGGACTTAGGATAGTGAAGGAGATGAATCTAAGCCTCGTCAGGTGCTTTGCCGACTCAGATTTGGTGGCCCAACAAGTTTCATGGACTTGGGATTCTAAAGACCGCCTGATGGCGGCTTATCGACGAGTAGTATCGGATGTGGCGGGTCATTTTCAAGGCTATTAAGTCGAATATATAGACCACAGGCTCAATGCAGCAGTCGGCGCCTTATCACAACTTGGCTCATAGAGGAAGCCGGTACCCCCCAATGTCTTCCTAGATGTCCTTCGTAATCCTTTTGTTAAATTGCTGTTTGAGGAGGATATTGCTATTCCTGACCTAGAGGCGCAATTGGTGGTGGCTCTCCATGCTACGGACTAGATAATCCCTTATCTGGCATATCTGACTTGAGGTGAGCTCCCGGCTGGTGAAACCGTAGCCCGACAAATAATTCGCCGGTCTAAGTCTATGACTATTATCAATGGCGAGTTACATCGGCGAAGTAGCACGGGTGTTTTCCAGTGCTGTGTTTCCCCTGAGAAAGGTGAGGAGATCCTTAATGAGATCCATGCTGGCGACTGTGGGTAGCGTGCCAGCTCGAGATCCCTGGTGGCAAAAGCTTTCTAGCACGCATTTTATTGATTGACGACTCATGCAGACACAGAAGAAATTGTGCGCAAGTGCGACAAGTGCCAGAAATTTGGCCGACAGGCTCATGTGCCGGCTCAAAAATTACGCATGATTCCAGTTACTTGGCTATTCGCAGTTTGGGGGCTTGACATGGTTGGTCCGTTTAAACCATATTCTGACAAGAAGACCCATCTCTTGGTGGCAGTTGATAAGTTTACCAAGTGGGTTGAAGCGGAGCCAGTCAGTAGTTGTGATGCAAAGACTGCACTCAAATTCTTAAAAAGTTGATTTTTCGGTTTGGCTACCCTCATAGCATTATCACTGATAATGGTACCAATTTATCTAAGGGAGCCATGGAGCAGTTTTGTCAGCGGGAGCATATCCGGCTTGACTTGGCAGCAGTGGCGCATCCACAGTCCAACAGACAAGTTGAACGAGCTAATCAGGAGATCCTTAGAGGAATTAAACCCCGGCTTATGGTACCACTTGAGCGCACCCCGGGTTTTTGGGTTGAAGAACTTCCTACCGTACTTTGGAGTATTCGCATAACGCCAAACAGATCCATTGGATATACACCTTTCTTTTTGGTGTATGGGGCCGAGGCGGTTCTACCAAGTGATATTCGCCATGACTCGGCTCGAGTTACTACTTATGTTGAGGCGGACAATGAGCTAGCATGACAAGACTCCTTGGATGCCTTGGAGTAAGAATGTGATTTGGCAGCGTCCAGATCCGCCATCTATCAACAAGACATACATCGCTATCATAGCCGTAGAGTCCGAAGCCGAACTTTTCAAGAAGGTGACTTGGTAGAACTACTAGGATAGTGATGGACTCAAAATTTGATGTGCTCTCAATATGAGACGATACGCCAACTTCAGAGGCGACGGATCCCTTATATGTTAGGGAATCAACTCTACCGGGTCATCCTTGGGCGGGTTAATACGCTCATTGTCACTGGTATATGAAGCATGGTAGTTCATAAGATCAATCCCTTCATCTATTAAAGTTGCTAAATGACGTGTCTCTGTGATGCACTTCACATAGTCCGTTTGAGTGAATACGGAGCCATCAAGTTTGAACTTGGGGTAGCCGCCTTTTAGCAGCTCCACATCTAATTCAGGCAAGTATGTCTTCGCTCGAGCCAGCGCCATGTTCGCACCTCCTCGAGTAGTTGATTTCCGGGTCTTGGTCACCCATTGGGGGACGGTAGAAAGCTGCTTCAACATGTCCTTGGAATTTATTGGAGGATACTTTAGATTTTTCACTGCCCTGATGGAATATACAAATCCGGTGAACAATTTCTCTATATATGTGAAAATGGCTTTCAGCTTCACGATAGGGGGGCGATACAAGATTATGGTTTGTTCGCCCTAAAAGAAAAGAGAGAGAGAGATAGTAAGCCGCCATTCAATCACAAGCCGGTACGCTATACAAAGGAGCAGAACACATACCAAAGATTGCCGTCAGCATTTCATTGAGTTGTTTCACAAGAGTGGCATACTTTTCCTGCAATGGCTCAAGTTTCTTATCTGCTTTTTCCGCACGTGTTACAAGAGCATCCTTGTCAGCTTCAAACAACTTTGTGGCTTGTTCCAGATGCTCATTGGCTTGGCGTGCAGAATCCTCAAAATGAGCCGCCATGAGCTTAGTGTCAGTGTTTAGCTTTATCTCTTCTGTGAGTCGTTTTTGCAGATTCACAACAATTGATTTAGCATCCTCAACATATTCCTAGAAGATGTGCAAATAAAACATCAGCAAGTATTGTCATAACAACTTTAAACCACACTCTGCGAGTAAGTTTTTCAATCAAGTCCCAAGCAAACTTCAAGCAATGTCCTTGACACTTAGGGTCTAATGCATATCTATTTTCTCAAAAACTAATATGATGAAGACCCGACTCATCTCAACCAGATGTGTCGGCCCTTGGGGGCTACAGGTCAAATTCGTCAAAGTATTAAGATGAGACCCGAGTCATCTCAAGCAGATGAGCCGGCCCTTGGGGTCTACAAGACAAATTATTCAAATTATTAAGATGAGACCAGACTCATCTCAAGCAGATGGGCCGGTCCTTGGGGGCTACATGTTGAATTCTTCAAAGTATTAAGTGAAGACCTGACTCATCTCATAAAGATGAGCCGGTTCTTGAGCGCTATAGCTACATATCAAATATTTCACAACCTAGTTTATCATAGTAAATTGGTTCTTGGAGGCTAATGATAGTACAAAGATAGCGGTAAAACAAGGAGTTTACCTCATACTTCTCCTTCATGGCATTTATGATGCTCACTTCAACTGCCCGATTCTCAGACATCCAGGTCAAGAATTGCTGGTGTATATCTTCAATACCAAGCACGAAAAACTCTAGAACTTCTGGAGTTTTTTCCCTTTGCCTAAGTCAACGAGTTCACCCTGAGCCGCTATCTTGGCCAAGGAAGTGGATGCAACGGAAACTTGATAATTTTCCTTCACAATGATAACATCTGGATGGTTTGTTCTTGCCGACGTCTTGGGTCTTCCAAATGAGCCGCCGGATTAGAAGAGCAAATAGGGCTTGGTTGCCTGATAGACGGCTCGTCTGATGCGCCTTGAGCTTCAGTTTGTATGTCCATGAAAACCGGCTCATCCGGTCTAGGCATCTCAATGTCGTCTGCGACTTCAACACTCAGATCCGTGCCTTTCTTTGTGGAGGGTCAGTTCTTGTTCTCGCTAGTGAGGAGGCTGACATGTTGCTGTTTATAGTGCCAGAAGATGACCAACCAGCCTTCTTTGACAAAGTGGCCTTCGCCCTATAGTTGCAAAGATCAAATATTGTGCTAAGGAAAGTATAGCTCAAGGTTTGGAAACAACATAAGCAAATGAGTGCAAATTTAGAGACTTACCCATGGTTGATAGTAAAAGTGGGAAGTTGCGTTGCCGTCAAGTCATCCGAAGATGAAGGGGAAGCCTGATAAGGCAAATTCGAAGGAATAAGAGGTTGTTTAAACAAGTCGTCTCTAGGATGAGAATTGGTTGGACTATGAGGCACCTCAAAGAGCGGTTTATGAGCCGACGGTGCATCAGCCAAGCCATGGTCTAAGTCGTCCGAATCAACCCGGAGCTTACGTTTTGAAGAGAAAACAAATTGTGTCTTCTTTAAAAGGAAATCGGAAGCCAAGTAAGCGTTTGGATGTGTCAATTTAACCTTCCGAATGACTTGCCTTGGTTTTCTAGGAACAACGTTTCTGAATTGGAAGATATAGGAGTTACCTCAATTTTGTCGGTTTGGCTAGATTCTGAGTCATCCTGATAACAAGGCACATCAGCAAGCTCAAAAAATAGGTGACCGAGAGAATCGGGCTCTACCTAGGATTCCTCTTCAGAAGATGACACAGGGGTCGGATTATCTATTTTACTTGATGAATAAACATGGGCTTGAGGTGTGACCTTCCAGAAAAGACATTTCTCCTACAAAAGCATGTGGTAAGAAATGGCGGGTGAAAGTAAATTAATAAAAGACAACGAAAATAGTCAATACGAGAGGAGGCGAGTTGAGGAGATAAAATGAACCCAAGCCAGTAACACTGCATTGTTCCTTTGGGTTAGAAAAGAACCTCTTGTTTTCCTTGTTAAGAGCGTCGTCGGCGAGATCCTCATGAGAAAAATGCTAAGGATTAGATGAGTCGCCTGAGTAATCACACATCAAGCCATCCCTTACACTAACAAGCCGAATCCGCCACTTTAGCCAGCAACAGATTAGGTCAATTCCAGTTATGGTCAGAGCTCTCAATTTTGCATGAAGAGGAGCTGATGGAGCCATCTCTTCATCTGTTGGCCAACCTGGAAATTTTACTTTGCTGCTGAGTCTCTTCAATCTGAAACCCGTGAGGGGATTTTCTCCCTCTGGTGTGGTGTTCTTGCAATAATACCAGGTCTTGTTCCACCCTTTGGGATGACTTGCCAATTTTGATTCAGGAAAGCCATCGTTCTTTCTTTTTTGAATCGTGACCCCACCAAGTTCGCAGGCAGAACCATTCTTTACTTTGGTTTGGCGGTTGATATAGAAAAATTCCCTGAAAAGGGTCACAGACGGCTCAACTTGGAGATATACCTCACATAACACTTGAAATTAACATATGTTGGTCATGGAGTTTGGGATGATGTCATGTGGCCCGAGCTAGAAGAAGTGTAGAAGATCTCTAAATTTTTTTGAGCCAGGAGGACGGAAGCCTCTACGCAGATGATCAGTAAATACAACGACCTCACCCTGTTGTGGTTGTGGGAACGGCTCCTCTTCGGGAGCCTGCCATCTTATGACTTTTCGAGCCGGCAAAAAACCTTGATCCACAAGATTGTCTAAAGTAAGCTTGGATTCTCTGGACTTGGCCCAGTTACAGGCTTTGGAACTCTTTGGGTCCATGGAAAGTCAGGAAGCAACTAAAAGGCAATGAAGAAAATGAGCTGGCACGGATCTTAAGGCACCTATACTAATTTGTAGATTTAAGCCAGCAAGATCAAGGAAGGCCGAAAACATACTTCAGCAAACACTTAGCAAAATATATCGGTTCATAAAACAGCTTCCTATGAAATATTTCTTTCGGACGGATAAATGAAGAAAACAAGGAAATGTGTGTTCTTACTGGTGGAAAGACCGAAACTATTACATTCAAAGGTCACCTTTGGCAGCCCATTTTTAGATCTACTTTCGGGGAAAACAAGACGAAGACCATACTAGAAGCTATGGGATACTAAAGAAAATGTCGAGTGCATAGATCTACAGGCTACGTATCGAATGAACACGATGAACTCGGTATGAACGCTCGATGAATCAAACCCTAATGGGAAGAGGTGTGTACCAGATCTTGTTGCGGCAGAAATGGAGATGGCCGCACCCACTTTGATGATTTCGAAGAGATTTGGGATGTCGAAGAAGGAACTGAGGGCCCCGATGAGGCTTAAGGAGCTCCGGCGATGTTCGGTCGAGGAAGGAGCAGAAGGAAGAAGACGATAGAAAGTTACTGCAAAGGCTTAGTGGGCTTATTTATGAGAAGGAAATGGAACGACGCGGTGAAAAGACGAAACGGCTGCAGTAAATTTGTGGCTAGGAGTATGCCTCGTTTTTTTGCTTTAGCCTAGATTTGACACGGTTTTCCAAAGATTGGTCATGATTACTCTGAAGGACAACGGTAAGCAAGAGTGACATCACTAATAGACAAACATTGGAAAATAACAAGTCTGGAAGTACTATGAGCCGGCATTTTGGGATTCATGAAGAATAGGTGTATGAAGATGGCGAGCCGCCAAGAGAAAACAAGAGAAATTGACATGAATGAATTCAAATCAATCTAGGGCCTAATGTCAGGGATATAACTCCATGTATGACTCACCCTAATGTGCTAGGTCAATATGCTGGCGGCTCTAGAGTAAAGCTTAAGATGGGCCGACCATGAAGACAAGGTAGCGAGATGGTTGCTGAGTAAGCCACCAGGTTGCCCAAGCATGAAGAAACTGGTGGATTAAGTCCCACAGGACATAATACGTTGGGAGACTCCTTGCTTGAGAGACAAGGCATGTTATAGACATGTTAGGTTATGAGTCATGTCATGGCTTGGACTCTGTTGTAAGCCCTAGGCTCTTGACCATTATATAAAGGTGAGTCCCTAGGGCAGAAAGACTTAAGTTAGACACCCTCAAAAGCTAGGTTAGCGATTTTGCATCCTTGTAATCGAGATATCCATTAATATAGACACAAAGCAAGATGTAGGCTATTACCTCCATTGGAGGGGCCGAACTAGGGTAAACCCGCCTCTCATTCTCATTTGATCCCTTTGAGTCACCACCTAGTGGCGATGGCCTCACACCCAAGTCCTTGCACGAGGACATATGCTGTGCCAAAACCATGACACTCCCCAAGTTGCTTTCCACCCAATCAATCTCTTCTACCCAAGCCAACTCTATGAGAGAGTGATTGAGTGTTGAGGAGACTATATTTTGAAGCACAAGAGCAAGGAGTTCATCATACTGACCACATCTATTACCTTTTGGAGGGTGGTCCCTCCTAGATTGGTTAGGTGTCGTTTGGGAGCCTCCTACTTCACACTATGGAGTTGAACCATGAAGTTTGTATGGGCAAGGATATCGCTTACTTTGTGAAGCTCTACCCTGAGTAAGGATAGTCCTTCGTGGATGTAGGCCATGATGGAATAAACAAGGTTGCTTCTCCATGAACCCTTGTGGGTGGAGCCCTCCATGGACTCTCACGTCCATTACCCTCTGTGGTTTGAAGTCTCCATCAACATGGACGACACCACTTATCGGAACTATGGCAAAAATCTCTATGTCAATCTTGCGTTTGATCTTCCTATCCCTACCCTCTATTTACATGTGTTTGTCTTTACTTTCTACTAGTATACTCTTAGACATGCATGTGTAGGGTGTTCTTGATTTGCAAAAATTACTAAATCTTGCAAACAACTAAAATTGGGAAAAGGCTAAGTTTTTATTTGGTCGAGTAGTCTAATCACCCCCTCTAGACATCCTTTCGATGCTACAAGTAGTATCAGAGATTTGGTCTCCATTACATTGGTTTCACAACCTAGGAGAGTATGGCGTCTAGTGAGGGAAACTATCACCGTAGAGGTCAACATTTTGATGGTACAAACTTTGCTAGTTGGAAGCATAAGATTAAAAATGCATAGTCTTGGTCATAACCCTACCGTTTGGGCTGTTGTTCATGTTGGCTTGCAAGGTGAATTCTTTGGTGTTGGAAAGGATCCGGACCGTGAAGCGTCCGCGGAAGAATTGAAGGTGTTGCAATGCAATGCTAAAGCATGCAACATTCTATTCAACTACCTATGCCCCGAAGAGTTCAACAAGATTAGCCGTCTTCATAATGCAAAGGAAATTTGGGATACTTTGGTTGATATGCACAAAGGTACACAATCCGTCATGGAATCTAAGTTGGATGTGCTACAAAGCCAACTTGATAAGTTCAAGATGAAGCATGGTGAAAGAGTCGTGGAAATGTACTCTAGGCTTGCTCTCATCACCAATGAGATTGCCGGCTTAGGAAGCAAAGAGATGACCGAAAAATTCATCATCAAGAAGATACTTAGAGCCTTGGATGGAAAGTACGACACCATATGCATAGTGATCCAAATGATGCCAAACTACAAAGATCTCAAGGCAACGGAAGTCATTGGAATGATTGTTTCCCGTGAGATTTCACTCAAAGACAAAGAAGAGCTTCATAAAAAATCAAGCGGAGCATACAAAGCTTCAAGCAACACTCCCTCTACCTCGGCATACAACCTTGTTACCCATGAAGATATAAGCCTCATGGTCAAGAAATTCAACAAGTTCTACAAGAGTAGATGCAAAGAGAGAAGCTCCAACTCAATATATGAAGAGAAGCTTTCATCTAGTCGTGACCAGAATTGTTACAATTGTGGAAAGCCTGGACACTACTAAAATGAGTGCACGAACCCCCCACAAAACAAGAGAAGAGTCACCTAGAAAAAGAAGCTGAAGGGATGAGTAACCTCGTAGAGAGATAATGAGTATAGAAGATCGCTATGACGGAAGACCCTCTAGATGGAGCAAGGACTCAGAGAAGAAGGACAAGTACACCAAGAGATACACAATAATAATACATCAATATCATGTTGGTGAATGGCTTTCCGGCTCCGAATCCCACAATGAATCCGAGAAAGCTACCACTCTAACTCCTACTATAGTCAAGATGAAGGTGTTGCTGGTCTAGCACTCATATCCTCCAATTCATATGACATATTTGATTCACCAAATGAAGGAAGTGGAATTTTATTCATGGATAAAGGCCCAAAGGTATCACACCTAGAATATTTTGACTTTAATAGTGATGAGGATGACTTACTTGGAGATGATGATTTGCTCTTTGATAAAACTGGTGATGCTAGTCGAAATGAACTTGATAATAATTATGCTAGTCAAGATAAGTCGTGTGATGATGATAAGAAGGATATTAAGTGTATAAATAAAGAACTAAACACTCTTACGTTAGCTCATGAATCTACTTTAGAAGATCATAGAGAGCTTGTAAGAACTCATGAGAAACTACGCTTCGAGAAGTTAAATTTAGAGAAAGAACATGAGATTCTTAAAGCTATCAATGACGATCTTTGAAATAAGAGTTCTTCTTATCTAGATAAAAAATTACTCTTGTCTACTCTTGATACACAAGTTAAACCTAATCAAACTAGTAACAAAGGGAAGAAAGGTTCTTCATCTAGTACCAACAATAAAAATGTTGAATCAAATGATTTTGCTTCTAGTAGTTCTATTGATTCCACTAATGATTCTCTTAGCCAAGTTACACTTGAGAAAGAAAATTGATTTATTGAAAGGAATTATAGAGAAAGGAATTAAGCAATTTGAGGAGATTGTACGTAGGCAAGGAGGACACCGGAGGAAGCACAACATTGGCTACAACAATGCCATTGGAGTTGAATGAGAATAAGATCAATACCCCAAGACGAAGTTTGTTCCCCAAAAGGAGAAGTATGACCTTACTCTCCCCAAGGGAACACATAGTCAAGATTAGCTTCCACCATAAGACCACAAGCTCAAGGGTAAGGACAAGCTTCAAGAGGACATTGAATCATTCAAAGAAGAAACCCAAGCCATGGTCAAGTGGGTTCCCAAGGCCACCACTAGCTCTACTTGGTCAAATGTTATCACAACTCCAAGGATACCCATCAAGTTGATGTGGGTCCCAAAGAAGAAGAACTAGAGAAGTTCTTGAGGAGTGACTCCACCAAACAAATCCACTCACATTCATCATTAGCAAGAACTAATGCAATCAACTCCAACCTTGTGCAATAGTTCAAGGAGTCACATATTCCCTCGAAGGTAAGCAAGGAACAAGGTAATTAAAGAATCAATGGATATCATCATGTATGCATTGTACTCCATGTTAATAGATATCCTTGTGTTTGTTCCTTGTGTGGGACTAACCCATGTAAGTGAGAAGAGTAAGAGACATCAATGATTGCTCCCAACTCAAGATGATCTTCATCAACCAGGAGCATCCACTACCACATCACCCACATGAAGTCTTGAACGACAAAACTCAAGGTTAGTTTGTCCCTCTTAGGGGGGATGTCACATCAAGGGGGAGCTTAACTCGAAGACTTGAGTCAAAGCATCTCTTAAGATGTGAACACATTAAAAGATTTATGTAAAGGTGGTAAACCCACTTGTGCTTAAAGGATGAGTATGAACTATGATCAAGTATTCTTACTTGGCTCCTAAGTTAACATACTCTATATAGATGAATTCATCATTGCCAAAGTGCTTGGTAGATACTAGAGTGGTTGTGCATGTTTGTCGTGTTTTATTTGACATCTTATTGTGTGAGCATGTTGGTATGAATATTTTACTCATTAGAGGACATCCAATTGTTGTTATTTGGCTTTCATTTTATTTGGCCAATTGGATGTACTAGAATGCCTAGGTACCCTCTCTAGCTATCTATGCTTTCTTGTCTCAATTTTTGTTCATGCTTCACAAAAAATTTGAGCAAGCACTTTTCGGACCCTCTGTGTGAGGAGCACTTGGTTTCTTCTCGACAAGAGCTAACTTCCAAAACATCCTTGTGTCACTCGGTGTAACCAACTTCTCAAACTCGGTTCCACTGAAACACTCGGGTTGATCTGGTTTTAAGAACCTCGGTACAACCGATTCGAAAATCTCGGCCTCGCCGAGCTTCACTGTCTCCTGATAGTTAAGAAACTCTATGGCACCGATATTCTCGAACCAGTGTCACCAACAATGAGGGGATATATATATATATATATATATATATATATATATCCGCGGACCCGATTTTTGAAATACTTCTTCAAACGTCGTCCTCCGCAAACCCTCACTGCCGATCATGTGTCTTTGGATGCTGCCCTCAACTCTTGTGCGCCCTCGCGACCGGGAATCCTTGTTGTAGACCACAGTGCACTCCGTCATTGTTGCCGTAGGATATCTTCACTAAGTTAGGATATAGATCTTGCCCCTCTTGCTCTCCCTATCCGATTCTTGCGCATTAGGTCTCGTTTATCTTCATGCCACAGTTTTCTCAACCTCTGCCCATGAGAAATCCCGTAAAGATTATGAGAACAAATTTTTTAGGTTTAATCTTCCTCCCTGTGTGTCTCGGTATCACCGGGTTGAGGTGAATCGGCCTCATCGATTTGTCGATTAGCGTTACTCAGAACACTCTTGGTGAAACCGAGTTGCTCGTTTCTATGAAACCGAATTGAGTTGCCAAGTCTCTGTTAATGAGAGTGTATGTCTCAGTGGCTTCGAAATTATTAACTCGATGGAACCGCAACCCACTTAGCAGAAAAAGAAATTTAAAGTTTTGAGTAAAAATTTGCAAAATCATCTGTATTTTGTGATGCTTATCCCTTCTGCTCTACTATATCTATTGACAGGATCAACATGTCAGGCTGAGAGGATAGTGACAATGATTTCACGAAACCAAGTGTAGATCTCAGTGTAGGCACTAGAGGCTAGTTCATCTTCAGAGGATTCAGGCACACCCAGCTCCTATGGCTTACCCAAGGCTGCCACCAGGGCATGGACGAAATTGAATTCTGATGAAGCGGACATAGATTTTATGCCAGAGGAAGTCATAGCTAAGAAGCAACAGGATAAGAAGGAGAAAGCTGCTGGTGAGGCCACTTCTGCCAAGAGATGAGCGAGAAAGGGGTATGCCAGCTCAGAGGTTGTGAGAGCTCCAGAGACTGCCAAGCAAGGGTTGAAACTGTTCCTTGAGAACACACCCTCCAAGCTCACTAATAAACCTGCCAAGAAGAGGGTGAGGAAAACCACCATCTATGTGACTCGAAGACAACCTCCATGGTGAGGACTGATAGTCCCCAAGTGCAAGGAATCATCATAGAAATTTCCAAAGGTGGAAGTGATAAGTATGGATTGTCGAACCCACAAGGAGCTAAAGGTAAGATCTATATTCTCTCAACTCTTATCTTCCACTGATACGACTCTATGTACACCGAACGTTTGCTTCCAACTAGAAACGAGAAATAAAACTACGTTGTGGGTATGAAGAGGATAGCTTTGCATGATATCGGAGAACTAAAATATAAATATAGGTGTTGTTATCATAATATTACAATATATTACAAATAGCGAGTGTGGAATAATGATGGGTCGGTGTGCGGAATTATCCTAGGCAATTGTTAACAAGATCGGAAATCATCATTGCAATTTTCTACGAGGGAGAGGCATAAGCTAACATACTTTCTCTAGTTGGGTCATATGCACTTATGATTGGAACTCTAGCAAGCATCCGCAACTACTAAAGGTCATTAAGGTAAAACCCAACCATAGCATTAAAGCATCAAGTCCCCTTTATCCCATACGCAACAACCCCCTTACTCTGGTTTATGCTTCGGTCACTCAAGCAACCCACTATAAGCGAATCATGAACGTATTGCAACACCCAATAGCGGGAATCCTTCACATGTGCGTGGCACGGAAGGCACCATAGGACAGCACCAAAATAAACATATAACTCAAACCAATCTAGATCATCAATCAACACAAAGGACAAAAGAAATCTACTCAAAACATCATAGGATGGCAACACATCATTGGATCATAATATGTGGCATAAAGCACCATGTTCAAGTAGGTGATTACAGCGGGGTGCAGGAGAGTGGACCGCTAAAAGGAGATGAGGATGGTGATGAAGAAGGTGATGTTGATGAAAATGATCACCACGCCGATGGTTCACCCGGTGGCACTCCGACACCATTGGGAGAGAGGGAGAGAGGGTCTCCCCCTTGTGCTTCCTCCTCCATGGTCTCCCCCTCTATGGGGAGAGGTTCTCCCTCTGGTCCTTGGCCTCCATGGTGTTGATGGCCCCTCCAGGACGATGAAGATGGCCTCCGGTGATGGTGACCCCCTCCGGCAGGGTGTCAAAGAGGGCCAAGATTGGTTTTTTGTGCCTCTAGAGGTGTGCGGCAGTGGAACTCCCGATCTAGGTTTCTTTTCGGTGGTTTCTGGATTTATAGGAATTTTTGGCGTCGATCTCGCCTCAAGGGGGGACACAAGGGGGTCACAAGCCTGCTAGGCATGGCCACCCCCTGGGCGTGCCTGGCAGGCTTGTCGCCTCCTCGTGGCTCTTGTGGCCCAGCTCCAATTCTTTGGGGTCACTTTTGGTCCACACAAAATCATACTAATTTTTTAGCCCATTCCGAGAACTTTTATTTCTGCACAAAAAACGACACCATGGTAGTTCTGCTGAAAACAGCGTTAGTCTGGGTTAGTTCTAATAAAATCATACCAAAATCATATAGAATTATTGTAAACATGGCATGAATACTTCATAAATTATAGATATGTTGGAGACGTATTGGCCTCCCCAAGCTTAATTCCTGCTCGTCCTCGAGTAGGTAAATGATAAAAGAAATAATTTATGAAGTGTGAATGCTAGCAAGTGCACAAGTTTGATCAATGATAATTCCAATCAATTTTTCTATCATCATTATATATCATAAAATGTATCTCATCTCATAAAATCTCTCATGATGAAGTAACAAGCTATTCACATGTTAAAGTATAGACCATAAAGTTTCTTGAAAACTAACAACTATGCCTTCAGTCACCAAACAATTGCAATTCATCCTATTTTCAGGAAGGGTCTATTTAATCAATTTTATTTAGCAAATTCCACATACTCAGCTATCATATAGTCTTCCATGATTGCTTACTCTCAAAGAATACTTTTAGATCAAATGACACCCATCAAACACATAGAAAGATAGGGGCTTAGAGTTTCACCTCCCAACTTATTTATCATATAGATAATTGTCAACAATAATAATGCATGATCAAATATATTTGGATGGCCATATATGCTTGGATCTTTCCCCACTACATGATGCTTTCCAAGAGAAAAAGGCAAAATATAGGAAGTGGTGAAGATCACCATGACTCTTGTATAAAGGTAAGTACTAGAAAGTAAAAGGTAGGACCTTCATAGAGGTTGTCATGCGCTTTTTGTATTTGGATGTGCAAACTCTTAATACAAAGGAACGTCATGTTGTATTGCCCTTTGTGATAGCAACCTTTATTATGCAGTCCATCGCTTTTATTTCTTTACCATCACAAATTTGTACAACACTTTTTCCCTTACAATCAAAGATCTTACATATTTAGGAGCAATTTCTATTGCTTTTTTTTGCACCGACGACAACTTACTTGAAGGATCTTATTCAATCCATAGGTAGGTATAGTCGACACTCATGGCAAAACTAGTTTAATGGTGTTTGGATGCACACATAGTATTTCTACTTAGTGCAGAAGTTTTGGCTAATATGAGGTGGAAGCAATAACCACATGTTGGAGGATAAAAAACAATATAACTTCTATACAAATATACCCAAGCATAACTCATTACGTTGTCTTCCTTGTCCAACTTCAACTAATTTGCTCAAGTTTGAAAATAATTAATGGGTATTCACAATCATAGAATATGTCCAAGATAGTATATTTATATGTGCAATCTCTCTTCCTTCAATATTCTTTCATGAATTGTTCAAGTGACCAATGTGGTGTTTGCTAACTTTCAATAAATTTCACCACCTATACTTATTATGTGTGAAGTCATTACTCCCCATGGGATAAGTATACTAAGCATTTTTAATTTCAGATTTATGATATTCAATTTATTCAACCATTTACTCATAGGATATAAGTGAAGCACGAGAGTGAATGGCAAACTACTCCCAAAAGATATAAGTGAAGATCAATGCGTAGTTAATTAGTTAAATAGCCATGTGAGGACTCTCTCTTATTAAAAATTTCAGATCCAAAGATTTTATTGAAACCGAAAACAATATAAAATGGCACTCCAAGAATAGCACGGATCATGTGAACGAATAAAAATTTAGGCTCAACATAGGCTAACCGATAATTGTTGATGAAGAGAGGTGGGATGCATAGCATACCTAATCTTAGATAATTGAGAGTTATTGAAATATTTTATTGGTGTGCCTTGGGCATCCCAAGCTTGAGCTTTTGTATCTTTTTCAATCCTCTCATATCCCGGTTTCACCTATTCTCAAAAACTTCATCCACACAAAACTCAAAAAGAACTCGTGAGATATGTTAGTATATATAACAACAAATCAACGCTTCATGTACTAACAAGACAAGTTTCACAATAATTTTCAAATATTAGGTACTGTATACTATCATTTCCACAATTTTTATCAACCAATATAGGCTATGGAACCTATAGGATAAGTAGATAACAAAACTATGACACCAATCTGTCCAAACAGAACAGTCTGTAGCAATTTATTATAACATTGTACCTATGTAAGTCAAAAAATTCTGAAACGTTAGGAAATGGTAAGTAATTTATGTGACAACACTGTGTAAAAATTTCAGAAACTTTCCATGTTCCAGTAAAATATGAAAATTCAAACACTACAGAAAAAGTTTTTGTTTTTTACAAAGCACACATAAAACATGCAATGCAAGCATCCTAAGGCAATTCTTGGAATTGAAAAACAAGATTATAAATAACACCTAAGAGAGAAAAATAAAATAAAATAACGATCCAAGAAAAACTCATATTATGTGACGACTAAAAATATAGCTCCAAGTAAGATATACCGAAAATGTTGAGGCCGAAAGAGGGGATGCCTTCCAGGCTATCCCCAAGCTTAGACGCTTGAGTGTTCCTTGAATATTACCATGGGGGTTCCTTGGGAATCCCCAATCTTGGTTTCTTTTCACTCCTTATTTCCTGCATATCAGTATCTCACCAAAAACTTGAAAACTTCAATCACACAAAACTTAACAAACTTCGTGAGAAGGGTTAGTGTAATAAAGATAAATCATTCACTTAGGTACTGTCAAGACAAGATTCATAATTTTTCCCACATGATACCTACTGTATTATATCATTCCCATAATTTATATTACTCAATATAAGCTATAGGAGCACTTGAAACAAGCAAACTATGCATGCAAAACAGAAGCTGTCAAAAATAGAACAGTCTGTAAAGATCTGAATTATGATCAATCTTCCCTAACTCTAAACATTTTAAAAGATTTGTAAGTATCACGGAATTTCCATAGCAATGTCGTGTAAAAAATTCAGAATTTTTTGAATCTCCAGTAAAATCATATAATTCATATACTGGATGCAAATCTTTCTATTTTTGCACCGAATCAAACAAGCAAGTATCCACACTATCCCAAAGGCTTTACTTGGCACTTTAGTGAAATAAAAGGCACAAAACATTATTAATACAGTAGATTAATCATGTGAACACATCAAAACAGAAATTAAAAGTGTTGGGTTGTCTCCCAACAAGCGCTTTTCTTTACTGCCTTTTTAGCTAGACATGATATTTCAATGATACTATTCCAAGCCAAATTCTGATGATCATTATATTTATAATCTAAAAGATATAAGTGAAGCTAATAGAGCATTCTACAATTAATATATATTAACCAATATCCAAGCTCAAAATATATAAGCAAAGAACATGAAACATTCTATAAAGCCATACTCAAAAGATTTAAGTGAAACACATGAAGCATTTTACAAAGCCATACTCAAAAGATTTAAGTGAAATGCATGAAGCTTTGTACAAATCAATGAAGGACTAAATCATACTATAAGGAAGCATAAAGGAAAAGACAAACACTAAAGACACCTATTATGCGAACAAAACAAAAACCGAGGTATACCAATAATTGTTGAAGAATAAAGATGGGATGCCTTCCGAGGCATCCCCAAGCTTGGATGCTTGAGTCTCCTTTAAATATTTACTTGGGGTGCCTTGGGCATCCCCAATCTTGAACTCTTGTCTCTCCGTATTTTTCTTATATCGATACCTCCTCGATCTTCGAACACTTCATTCACACAAAACTAAACAAAACCCTCGTGAGATCCGTTAGTATAATAAAGCAAAATACTATCTTAAGTACTGTTGTGAACTCATTCCAAATTCATACTAGCATTATATCTACTGTAGTCAAACTTCACCATGGTTCATACCCCCAGATACAAGCCATAGATTCATCAAAATAAGAGAAGAATGCATAGAAAACAGAATCTGTTAAAAACAGGACGGTCTGTAGTAATCTGGAAACTTATTATACTTATGTAACTCAAACAGTTCTGAAAAATTTGGGAACAATTACAAAACATTCATAGCAGTACTGTGTTAAAATTTCAGAAACTTTTGATGTTCCAGAAAAAATATAAATTCACGCACTACAGAAAAAGTTTCTGTTTTTGCACTGCACACACCAAACAAGCAATCTAATCATCCTAAAAGCAAATCTTGGCACGTTATTTTTATAATACAATGGATATATACAAGGGAATAATTATTTTAGAGAAGATTACATGAAAAATTCTACATTGTTTCAATGACAATGAACACAAGTGTTTAAGTTCGACCCTCACTTCTCCAATGCACAACCTTCCAATCACTTCTCTTTTTGAAAAACTTGTTAGGCATAAGAGGCAAGTAACTCTTTTTGAATTTTTAATTTTTTTAATTGTTTTTTTGTTTCACCCACAACTAAAGAAAGAAAAAAGGGAAAACAAAATCAATATATTGAAGAAAGCTAACAAGCACACACGAGAATATCAACCCCATGCTATTGCCCCCGGCAAGGGCGCCAGAAAAGAGCTTGATAGTCCCCAAGTGCAAGGTATCATCATAGCAATTGAAGTGATAAGTATGGAGTGTAGAACGCACAAGGAGCTAAAGTTAAGATCAATATGTCAGTGTAGAGAACAGGGGGTGTTCGCTACCCCTGGACACGCACCGGCAAGTCGCAGCCTCCAAGTGGGAAGGGCATGGCAGAGAAGAAATCTACTTATATGACATATCCAGGACATAGGTTTCCGGCAAGGATTGCTTGTCGGGAACAGGTTTACACATCACCAGCAAGCTCAAGGCTGGCAATATCAAGATAGAGTTTTCGGGAAGCAAACCTTCCTGGGAGAATACATCCAGGCAGGGCACCAAGAAGACCCGATGTTGGCCTCCCGGCAAGGCTTGCCGGGGACTGCTAGATGCAAGCACAAGGAAGTCAAGAAAGCATTCAAGCCAACAATCAGGACTGAAGACTGAAGGCTAGGACCCCAGCAAGATCTTGCCGGGATGGCCTATGGAGCCCCGACAATAATTGCACCCGGCAAGGCCCCGCCATCCTGCCAGCGTAGAGACCAGCTGTCACCCCACCTAGGTACGTGTCAAGGCGCCAGGGATGGAGAGGCTAAGTGGTGCTGATGGGACGAGCTCATGTCCCGTCCCGTTGAAGGTCAGGGACGCCTAACAGAGCATTAAATGCATTTGTCCCACTCCATCAGAGTTAGGTACGATAACACTGTAGCACTTTACACCTCATGTATGCGTTGTACGCCACTGTTGGTGAACCCTTCGAGAGTATAAAAGGAGTCCCAAGGCACAGCTTCAGGGAGATCTTGGCTGGCCGATTCTGCTTGAGTAGCAGCTGTGTACTATAGCGCTCCCAGAACCTGAGCTAAAACTCATCCAATACAACCAAGCAGGAGTAGGGTTTTATGCATCTTTGTGGCCTGAACCTGGGTAAAATCCCGCATGTTAACCATCAGATCTGCTCTCTATGTGAGCCTTCTCCCCTGCCGAATTGTAAAGGGATCCTTCCGATCCCATAGGTTTCGTTTCTCTGACAAATATTCTCTCAAGTCCTATCTGCCACCGATATGACTCTACGTACACCGAACGTTTGCTTCCAACTAGAATCGAGAAATAAAACTACATTGTGGGTATGAAGAGGATAATTTTGCATGATATCGGAAACTAAAATATAAATATAGGTGATGTTATCATAATATTACAATATATCACAAATAGTGAGTGTGGAATAATGATGGGTCGGTGTGCGGAATTATCCTAGGCAATTGTTAACAAGATTGTTAATCATCATTGCAATTTAATATGAGGGAGAGGCATAAGCTAACGTACTTTCTCTACTTGGATTGTAACATCCCAAATTTTGGAATGTTATAATAAATATTAGAATGATTGTTTGTTTGATAGAGTGATTGAAATTGAGTGAAAATTTGAAACTTTTTGAAAACTTTTGAATGAGAGGGAATGACATGACTTTCCCATATGCTTTTGGAATTCAAATTCCTACATTTCAAATCAGTGAGAGAAGATGACATGACTTCTTCAATACAAAAAGATTTGAAGAGTGAATTTGAAAGCATTTGAAATTTTCTGATATGGAATTCATTTCATATTTGGTTCCATTTTAAATTTGAAAGAATTCAAATACCCTTGACAAGATCTTGAGAGGAGTAACATGACACTCCACACCAGGGTTATTTTTGTGAAGTATTTGAACCATAAAACCCAAGGGGTTATTTGAAAATTTATTGCCAAAGAACTAAAATCAATTTAGGCATTTTCTAAGAATAATGTTTTTAAAGTATTCATTTTGGTCGTGGAAAAATGTTAATTAAATAGCATTTATTCCCCTGATCTATCTGATATATATATCTTCAATTGTTGGAAATGTTTTGAATGCCTTAATGAGATTTCAATTCTCTGGAAATTAGAAAAGGAAACGAATTTAAAGTTTTAATAAAAACCGACCGCCCACTCGCCTTAACTCCCCAAGATCGCTCCGAACCGGCCATCGACGCGTCGCCCTTCCTCTCTCTCTCTCTCTCTCTCTCTGACCGCGGGCCCCACTACCCGACCGAAACGCCGTCGCGGTCGCCTCTTTCCTTCTTCCTCCTCCTTTCCTTTCTTTCTCCCTGACGAGATCAATCCACCCCGGATCTCCCTCTCCTTTTCTTTCCCCGTGCACCTCGAGGCCCCTATATAAACCCTCGACCCCTCCCGCACCTGTTCCCCCCTAATCCCTTTGCCCGACGCCTCTCCTCGCCGCCATTGCTCACCGGAGCCCGAGCGCACCACCATCGCCATTACCGCGCCCTGCTCCACCTCACTTCCCCCCGAACCCCTCCGAGCCCACCAACCAATTCGCCTCGCTCGCCCGCACCTCCGCGTGCATTCACCCATGCTCCAGAGTGTCACACCCAAGATGCGGTCCTATCCTTATTTTGGCACGAGGGCCTCGATAGGGATAGAAGTGCATCTCGATGCGTTCGCAAGAATGGATATCATTACAAGTACATGTACAGAAGAGATGAGTATATGGAATTAGCTTACACTCGCCACAAGCTACATCAGAGTCACATAAATACAATGAGATCTCAAACATCATACATAAGAGCAGGGTCCGACTACGGACGAAATCAAACGATAAAATGACATCCACCCTTGCTATCCCAGGCTGCCGCCTGGAGCCCATCCAAGATTGATGATGAAGAAGAAGAAGAACTCCAAGTCAAATCAAGCAACGCGCTCACGTCAAATCATCGCATTACGTGTACCTGCAACTGTTGTTGTAGTAATGTGTGAGCCACATGGACTCAGCAATCTCATTTCCAAGGGTATCAAGACTATTAAAGCTTAATAGGTAAGGCATGGTTAAGTGGTGAGGCTACAGCAAGCGACTAAGCATTTATTTGAGTGGCTAACTTACGAATACAAAAATTAAAGAATGGTGGTCTACGCATAACAGACGTGAACTAGTAATGATCACTGACTAATCCTGAACACCTACTTACATCAAACATAACCCCACCGTGTTCTCTTTCGGATAAGGACTCACGAGAAGAGACAGTCACGGTTACGCACACAGTTGGTGTATTTTATTAGAGTTTACTTCAAGTTTGCTATGACCGGGTGTTAAACAAAATATCCAAGTTTGCCACATAACCGCGGGCACGGCTTCTTGAAAACATTTAACCCTGCAGGGGTGCTCCAACTCATCCATCATAAATTAACCACACGTAGTGGGAATAACCTCAACCACGGATCTCGTAATCTTCCTAGGCATTTCCAAAGGAAATCCAACACCTCGAGATAGCCCAAAGACTAATCAGAATTCCTCACTCAAGACGTTCGAGAAAGGTAAAACAAATCTAGCAAGGCCGCCCGACGTGTCGACGAACCCGATCGGAGCCATGTATCTCGTTCTCAGGACACGACGGATTGTTCAAACTTCCGGTAGGCCAAACACAGAGTTGCCCCTGGTAGCCACCGGCGATTGACAGGTTGGACCAACACTCATGCGGAGCATTGGCCCGGGTTGTTGATTAATTATCCACGGGGTAATTACTCCCTATGCAGGTTCACTAGTTATTAGGAAAATGTAGTACCAATGTTGGGCCTTGCCAGACAAGTTTTATTCTAACCCGAAAATCAAGGGGGTCCCCATAGCAACCCCGAGCATGTTAGGAGCGCTCCTTTATGGAACATAACACCAGTTCACAAGTAACTAGGGGCGGCAAGAGTGGAACAAAACACTGAGCAAAAGGCCAAGCCTTCCACCCTTTACCAAGTGTATAGGTGCATTAAATTAAATAGCAGCAATATTGTGATATACCAAAAGAATGACCATGTGGGCACATGGTAGAAATTGCACCTGCAGCTAGAACGCTATAAGAAGGGCTGAGCAAGCGGTAACATAGCCAAACAATGGTTTGCTGGGATGTGGAGAGGTTAGACGCTTATCATGGCAAAATATAACAGATTCCAGACTTAGAAATATTTTGGACCCACAAAATGGCAGATTTTATAGCAAGTTGACAACAACAAAATAACACCCAAACATGCATATCTATGACAAGCAAAATGTCCATGGGCTAGGACACATATCAAAGAGAAACTTTCATGTTGAAAATTAATTCGTATCATGCACGGATTAAATCCTACGAAAATGACAAAAGGGCATCATGACATAAATGACATGCACACAAAATGCTCAAATGGCAAAACTAAATGCACAGATAATTCACATGGAATTTTCTACCTCGAAAACATATATAATATGCATAGGTCATGTTAGAAAATTAATCACAATTAATTATCCAAGTAATAGGCCTAATCATCATTTAGCAATCCATTAATGCAAAAATAAATGCAACCAATATTCCAACAATTTAATCATGCATGAAAATGCGGTGCGAATGAGATGAACATTTTTAATATGAGATTCTATTAATTTCGATGCATGGTTAATTAGTTATGAAAATGCAATTAATGCAAATATGCAAAATGACATGTTAAATAATTTTAGGTATGGGTGAAAATGACATATTAGTAATCTATGTATTATTCTAAGCACTTTACATGTTGAAAGTATTTGTAAACGGTGCACGGATAGATATATATGAGCACTTAAATATATGCCATGGATCTGAAATGAATAAAACAAAAAAAGAAAAGAAAAAAAACTGTGGAGGGGAGCTGGGCTCACCCTAGTGGGCCTAGCCCATTCGGTGCACAGGGGGGCTAGGGAAGCTAGGCCTAGAGGGAGCCGGCCCACGCATGGGGCGAGGCGGGTCAACGGCTCGGCGCTCGCGCTCGTCTCCTCCCGATCGGAGACAGGCAGCGGCGGGGGCTCGCATGGCGGCGGCGGCGCACAGGCGGCGGGGCAGGTGAGCCGGGCGGCAGGGGCGGCTAGGACCGAGCGGTTTCGGCCGAGGCTGCCCGGATTCGGCACGGAGGGAGACCGGCGGCGGCTAGCGGATCTCGGCGGCAGTGGCTGACCTGCGGCAGAAGAGGAAGCCATGGGGGTGAGAGGAGGAGAGGGAGAAGGAGGAAAGGGAGAGGAGAGAGGAGGAGGAGGATCCCGCGGCGGCTCCAGCCAGGGGTCGGCGATTGCGGCTCCGGCTAGGGCGTGGGAGGAGCAGCCATCGAAGCTGCGCCACCATGGGAGCTCGGGGGAGCTCGGGAAGCTCGGGCCCCGATGGGCTTGAGCGGGCCCAGATGGGCTTCAGCGGGCCAGCGGCTGGAGGAGGGAGAGGGGCTGGGGTTATGCACGCGGAACGAGGTGGAGCTAGGGTTAGGGGTCCTATTTATAGGTTTAGGGCTAGGGTTTACGATCGCAATCCGTTTTGGACCGTCGGGTGTCGATCCGACGTCCGGAAGCGGAGGCTCGGGGTTACGATGACTGTGCAGAGGGCTACGGGGAGATGAGAGGGAAGCGGTGCTGCGCAACACGAAGATTTAAAACAGCGATAAACGTCCGACGATAACCGATGACCTCTCTGCTGCGACTGGCCGACGGGGTATCGAACAACCTCGGATCGCGACGAAAATCGACAGGCGGTCTACCTATGCTCTAACGAGACCGCACGACAAGTTTCAACTCGATCCGAGAATATTTTTGCGTGCGCTTAAAAACGGTTTTATTTAAAAGATGCCGCGGGCGCGTGCGTGTGTGGCTGGACTTGATACGGGCAACGGCAAGAACGGAAAGAACCGACACTACGAACGGATGCAAGTTTTTGAAAACGGGTGACGATGCAATGCAGATGATGCAAATGATGCAATGATGAATGCAACAACGAGATGAACACATGACGAGAACGGAAAAGAAAGGGGAATCTTCTGGAATCTTCTGGAACGTCGGTCCCGGGCTGTCACAACTCTCCTCCACTACACGAGGATCTCGTCCCGAGATCTTGAATGGAAAGGGGGAAGAGAAAGAGCAAAAGGTAAAACTTAGTTGCTTCTTTGACAAATGAGTGAAACCAATGAATTTGAAGGAAGCAAAGGGAAGAAGAATGAGGAATAGCAAGAATTCACAGAAAATTTCGGCAGCACTTCGGTAGGAAAGAGAGGAAAATTTTGATATGATGGAAATAAAAATTGAAAGAAAGGCACCAACTTCGGTTGGAATAGAATCAAAACTTCAGAAGATGGAAGGATCATGAAAAGATTTCACAGCACTCCGGTTGAATGAATAAGCAAAGAAAGAACATGATCTTGATATACAAGATGATGGATTGAGGAGAGCAACATTACAAGACCTTCGGAACAAAAGAATAGAAGCTAGATCCTTGGGAAGAAGAGAGCTGAGAAGAAATGACAACTTCCAACACAAATGGATTTGAGAAGCATATTTAGGAAGAATAGATTGATGGAGTTGTTGGAATACCAACAACGAAAAGAAAAGCTTGTTATGGGCTTATGGAAAACATCTCAAACTTATGAGGTGACAACCTGCCACAACAGAAACAATAGATTGATTGAGAGCAACAAGATATGCAAAGCTTCTTTTGCCAAGAAGAGGAGGAGAAAACTTGGATTATTTGTGACACCATGATAGCAACAATCCTTATAGAATGCTTAAGGTGAAATCCAACCCAAGATAACTCCGAGAAAACAAGATGGGTTTACTTATCTTATTCTTGACAATTTACCTTCGAGACTCCTCATAACCAAGAATTTAATAACACCATCTCAAAAGAAAATGGAGAAGTAATTGAACTTAGAAATCCAAGATAAAGAACACTTGAGCACCTCCAACAAGAATCTTGAAGAACACTTGAAAATGAAAGGATTCTTGATGATACCACCATGAAGAACCTCCGGGAGAAGTCTGAAACGAAAGGATGATAGAAAGAATTGAAGGATGCAAAAGAATAAGATTGAGGCCTTCCAATGATTAAGATGATGCTTCGGGACAAGATACTTGATCAAAACTAGGAACTCCGGAAAGAAATGATGAATTTGATATCATGAACATCTCCGGAAGAAGGATTGGAATCACTTGATGAAAACAAGAATAAGAATTATGATATGAATATCCTTCATCAAGTTAAATTGATGACAAGCAACAGATTTAACACACCACTAATTCTTCTTGAAAAAGAATGAAGAGATAGAGATATATCACAAACTTGAAGAAGACTTGCACGAGAACATCGGAAGAATTCAAAACAAAAGAGGATAATGCAAATGGATGAAATAACATGAGAACGAAGAGAGCATGATCCACCTAATAGAAAACTTGAACGAAGCACCGAAAGAGTTAGACACTAAAGAGGACACATGAGAATGAAGAGATCAAGATTTGCCTAATAGAAACTGAAAAAGGCACCGGAATAATTGAGATACGAACGAAGGAACAACAATTGAGAAGAATTTGAGAGTGAAAGCTGAAAGCTGAGAACGAAGAAATCTTCTGAAATGATGCCTTCGGAGGATCAAGAAATGATAACCATTCTGAAAGCACCGGATAGATATGGGAGAATAACACATGATCAAAACAATTGAGATGATAGCAACAGCCTGAACCCAAGAATCTTTGAGATAATGAGCAAAGATTAAGAGAAACACTCCTTTGGTCTTCAAGCTAAGAACGATGACGAGAAACAACACCACGAGTTACCAAGATACTCCGGAAGAATGAATATTGAAAGGTTGAGCCAACAATGAAAATGATTTAGAAGCGATCTTCAAGAAGGCATATGACTGATGAAATCATTCTTACATCATATTCAAAACAACTTGAGGACATCTCCGGAAAGATTAGAAGATTCAGATAGGATCCTTGGAAAAGACATGTGGGTTATGGGCCCACTGAAAAGAAACCACCATTGAAACAATTGATTAAAAGAGAGATTGCACCTATGCAAATTGAGAACTTGATGATATGAGACCCTTGCAAATCATTTAAGAGGACAAGAATGAAAATGAATGTCTTCTGAGATATCTTCAACACTCCGTATAGAATCGAGAGGGATGAATACAGAAGGGAAGCTTGGATAAGAATTCCAACATGGGAGAGAAAAAGAGAATGAAAAAAATGATATGATGAATACCAAGAGCTTGAGTTGAATCCACCAGAAAAGAAAGAAGATGAATACTGATAAATGATAATTTGAGCACTGAGCATCTTCATGAAGAATCACCGGAGAAGAATAACAATGAGGACAAGGAATAAGAGGATATATCTTGAAACTGAAACTCTTGAGAATCTTCACAAGAATCACCGGCTACAAGATAGAAGAAAAGATAGCGGAAGCAATACATGAATAGAAAAGACACTTGGATGAGAATTTAATCATTGAAGAAAAGGGCGGGAGGGCGGGAAAAACAAAGAAAACTAGGACAGATGACACCACTCCGGGAAAGAATAAGACAATTGATCTTGCAATATTGGAGATGATAGAATTATCTTGAAGAGAAGCACACCGGTAGGAAAATAATTGATATGATAACTTGATTGGGCAAAGAATTAGCATTCCCACAGAAAATACGAGAACACTACTTAGCAAGATATGAAATCATCACTTGACATCGAAGCAACTCGAATTACCATATACAAAACAAAACAAAGGATGAGGCTTACGAAACAAGCCAGAACAAATACATACCCACTATGCACTTGTTGGAAAGATAATTCTAGGTAACTACTTGAATTCCCACCTAAGAACTTCCGAAAACTTTCTTGTTTATGCGATTCGGGTTGCGGAATCAGGAACCTGCCCGAGGCAATCAGCTGCAACTGCATCCGCAACCTTCCACACCATAATTCAAGAAATTTCCGCAAAGTCGTCTAATCTTGAATCCTCGAACTCACAATGATACTAAACCATGGTGGTACCCCGGACGCCTCCCCAGTACTGGGTGACTCCGACCTTATCTCACCACGATAAGTAATCAAGCAATTTCGAACATTCTCCGTCCTGAGATACTAAGAAAACTGAATGATAACGATGTGTCAAGAATTCCTCGGAGCTCAACTCCCCGGAAGAAATCAAGTCAGATAGGAGGCACCAAGACAGAACCCTGTCACATCGGCATCATATAGTTTCATAAATACCCGCGTGATCCTAAAAAATTTTAGAGCGAGAAGAGGAGTAGAATCAAAATTCCTAAGTCGAATACCTCACCAGAGCATAGAAGAGGAGTAAAAAGAATCCTACTCTCCGATATAACTAGACTCAAAATAGTTTTTTACTAGACTCGACTCAGCCAAGTTTGATCAATCAAGGCAGCTCCTAGGTCGGTACTGGCTCTGATACCAACTTGTCACGCCCAAGATGTGGTCTTATCCTTATTTTGGCATGAGGGCCTCGACAGGGATAGAAGCACATCTCGATGCGTTCGCAAGAATGGATATCATTACAAGTACATGCACATAAGAGATGAGTATATGGAATTGGCTTACACTCGCCACAAGCTACATCGGAGTCACATCAATACAATAACATCTCAAACATCATACATAAGAGCAGGGTCCGACTACGGACGAAATCAAACGATAAAATGACATCCACCCGTGCTATCCTAGGCTGCCGCCTGGAACCCATCCAAGATTGATGAAGAAGAAGAAGAAGAACTCCAAGTCAAATCAAGTAACGCGCTCACGTCAAATCATCGCATTACGTGTACCTGCAACTGTTGTTGTAGTAATGTGTGAGCCACAGGGACTCAGCAATCTCATTTCCAAGGGTATCAAGACTATTAAAGCTTAGTAGGTAAGGCATGGTTAAGTGGTGAGGCTGCAGCAAGCGACTAAGCATTTATTTGAGTGGCTAACTTACGAATACAGAAATTAAAGTATGGTGTTCTATGCATAACAGACGTGAACTAGTAATGATCACTAACTGATCCTGAACACCTACTTACATCAAACATAACCCCACCATGTTCTCTTTCGGATAAGGACTCACGAGAAGAGACAGTCACGGTTACGCACAGAGTTGGTGTATTTTATTAGAGTTTACTTCAAGTTTGCTATGACCGGGTGTTAAAAAAAAAATCCAAGTTTGCCACATAACCGCGGGCACGGCTTCTTGAAAAGATTTAACCCTGCAGGGGTGCTCCAACTCATCCATCATAAATTAACCACACGCAGTGGGAATAACCTCAACCACGGATCTCGTGATCTTCCTAGGCAATTCCAAAGGAAATCCAACACCTCGAGATAGCCCGAAGAATAATCAGAATTCCTCACTCAAGACGTTCGAGAAAGGTAAAACAAATCCAGCAAGGCCGCCCGACGTGTCGACGAACCCGATCGGAGCCGCGTATCTCGTTCTCAGGACATGATGGACTGTCCAAACTTCCGGTAGGCCAAACACAGAGTTGCCCCTGGTAGCCACCGGTGGTTGACAAGTTGGAGCAACACTCATGCGGAGCACTGGCCCGGGTTGTTGATTAATTATCCACGTGGTAATTACTCCCTATGCAAGTTCACTAGTTATTAGGTAAATGTAGTACCAATGTTGGGCCTTGCCAGACAAGTTTTATTCTAACCCGAAAATCAAGGGGGTCCCCATAACAACCCCGAGCATGTTAGGAGCACTCATTTATGGAACATAACACCGGTTCACAAGTAACTAGGGGCGGCAAGAGTGGAACAAAACACTAAGCAAAAGGCCAAGCCTTCCACCCTTCACCAAGTGTATAGGTGCATTAAATGAAATAGCAGCAATATTGTGATATACCAAAATAATAACCATGTGGGCACATGGTAGCAATTGCACCTGCAGGTAGAATGCTATAAGAAGGGCTGAGCAAGCGGTAACATAGCCAAACAATGGTTTGCTGGGATGTGGAGAGGTTAGAGGCTTATCATGGCAATGTTGGGAGGCTTATCAAACAAGTGGTAGGTAGCGAGACATAATAGTAAAAGATGGTACAACTAGCATGGCAATCATAGTAGTGGTATCCAGGGAAATGTGTCATCTTGCCTGAGATCCCGCTCGGAAGAAGAATGAGTCCGTGAAGAAGACGAACCAACGTAGTCGAACGAATCATCACACTCCGAACGCTTTCGGAACTCTATCGAGAAGAAGCAATCTGAAACAAACAATCAACACAGGATACATCATCACATAAGCATGACACGATGCACAACAAATATGATGCATGCCCGGTTTAATATGCAATGCATGACAATTCACAACAATCAAACACTACACATTAAGTGAAGCTCAATATGCAACGAGTTGCATATTGACGATACTCCACATTCAAATTATTTAGTTCACTCCCTTTAGGTACACGACAATATTAAATGTTGTTATACATGGTAAGAGGTGAAGCATAAGTAAACTAACTATCTAGGCATCTTAAATGAGGTCGGAAACAACTTATAGCACTTCCGAAATGACCCCATATGTTAATTTCGAAATTGGTCCAGATCTGAACTAAACGTATTTTATATTTTTTTAAACAGCATAATAAAGCTTGCCATGTTATTCTACTCATCATTCTAGTCGATTTACATATATAGAACATCTCAAATGGAGCTACGGTCTAAAAGATATGAGCAACACAAGATGCACATGTCATGTATGAAAATGCATGGAAAATGCAATCACAAACATCTCAAATCATGAATGCAACAAGTTATTATGAAACTACATGAGATTCTAAGCAAGTTTCATATATGGAATGTCCAAAACGGAGCTACGGTTCAACCACAATCAACCAAACAAGTTTTAGGTGAAATCTGCCAAAAACAGTAAGATAGCATTTTGAACATATGAAAACAAAAAGTTACAATAATATAAAATGCACAAACTAATCATGTGGCAATAGCATACAACATCCACTTCATTTCATTTTCACAAATCATATTCAAAACATGCATGGATCACTAGGTAGGAAGCTCTCAAAGTAGCTACTTGAAAACAGTTTCAGACTTAGTGAAAATAGCAGTTTTAGACAGTGCCGTTTTTATCACGAAGGCATATTGACAGCCGTAAAACTATATGCTACAAATCATGAAATGGCATGAAACTTAACAGCATGATAGAGGGCAATATCAACAACAAATAACTCCATTACACCTACCACAAAAGAGTTCTAGATCACTAGAAAATCACATGGCAAGACATCAACAAAATATAACAGATTCCAGACTTAGAAATGTTTTGGACCCACAAAATGGCAGATTTTATAGCAAGTTGACAACAACAAAATAACACCCAAACATGCATATCTATGACAAGCAAAATGTCCATGGGCTAGGACACATATCAAAGAGCAACTTTCATGATGAAAATTAATTCATATCATGCACGGATTAAATCCTACGAAAATGACAAAAGGGCATCACGGCATAAATGACATGCACAAAAAATGCTCAAATGGCAAAACTAAATGCACAGATAATTCACATGGAATTTTCTACCCCGAAAACATATATAATATGCATAGGTCATGTTAGAAAATTAATCACAATTAATTATCCAAGTAATAGGCCTAATCATCATTTAGTAATCCATTAATGCAAAAATAAATGCAACCAACATTCCAACAATTTAGTCATGCATGAAAACGCGGTGCAAATGAGATGAACATTTTTAATATGAGATTCTATTAATTTCGATGCACGGTTAATTAGTTATGAAAATGCAATTAATGCAAATATGCAAAATGACATGCTAAATAATTTTAGGTATGGGTGAAAATGACATATTAGTAATCTGTGTATTATTCTAAGCACTTTGCACGTTGAAAGTATTTGCAAACGGTGCACGGGTAAATATATATGAGCACTTAAATATATGCCATGGATCTGAAATGAATAAAACAAAAAAAGAAAAGAAAAAACAGCGGAGGGGAGCTGGGCTCACCCTAGTGGGCCTAGCCCATTCGGTGCATAGGGGGGGCTAGGGCAGTTGGGCCTGGAGGGAGCCGACCCACGCGGGGGGCGAGGCGGGTCAACGGCTCAGCGCTCGTGCTCGTCTCCTCCCGATCGGAGACAGGCAGCGGCGGCGGCTCGCATGGCGGCGGCGGCGCACAGGCGGCGGGGCAGGCGAGGCAGGGCGGCGGGGGTGGCCTGGACTGAGCGGATCCAGCCGGGGCTGCCCGGATGAGGCGCGGAGGGAGGCCGTCGGCGGCTAGCGGATCTCGGCGGCGGCGGCTGACCTGTGGCAGAAGAGGAAGCCATGGGGGTGAGAGGAGGAGAGGGAGAAGGAGGAAAGGGAGAGGAGAGAGGAGGAGGAGGATCCCGCGGTGGCTCCGGCCAGGGGGCGGCGATTGCGGCTCTGGCCAGGGCGCGGGAGGAGCGGCCATGGAAGCTGCGCCACCATGGGAGCTCGGGGGAGCTCGAGGAGCTCGGGAAGCTCAGGCCCGGATGGGCTTGAGCAGGCCTAGATGGGCTTCAGCGGGCCGACGGATGGAGGAGGGAGAGGGGCTGGGGTTATGCACGCGGAACGAGGTGGAGCTAGGGTTAGGGGTCTTATTTATAGGTTTAGGGCTAGGGTTTACGGTCGCAGTCCGTTTCGGACCGTCGGGTGCCGATCCGACGTCCGGAAGCGGAGGCTCGCGGTTACGGTGACTGTGCAGAGGGATAGGGGGATATGAGAGGGAAGTGGTGCGGCGCGGCACGAAGATTTAAAACAGTGAGAAACGTCCGACGATAACCGATGACCTCTCTGCTATGACTGGCCGACGGGGTATCGAATGAACTCGGATCGCGACGAAAATCGACATGCAGTCTACCTATGCTCTAACGAGACCGCACAACAAGTTTCAGCTCGAGCCGAGAATATTTTTGCACACGCTTAAAAACAGTTTTATTTAAAAGATGATGCGGGCACGTGCGTGTGTGGTTGTTCGTGAGACGGGGAACGACAAGAACGGAAAGAACCGGCACTACGAACGGATGCAAGTTTTCGAAAACAGGTGACAATGCAATGCAGATGATGCGAATGATGCCATGATCAATGCGACAACTAGACGAACACATTACTAGAACAGAAAAGAAAGGGGAATCTTCTGGAATCTTCTGGAACGTCGGTCCCGGGCTGTCACACAGAGCCACCGGAGCGATTTCCTCGACGACCACCCGAAGACCTCCTCCGCTCACGAGCTCACCACCATCGACACCGTCATCCCCGAGCCGTTTCAGTGCCACCACATGAATCGCCATCTTCGCCTAGGTCAACCAGTGCCCTCGCCAAGGTCGGAGGACCACCGGAGCGCCGTCCCCGTCGACCTTGCCGCCTCGGACATTGCCGGAGTCTTGTCTGAGCTCCCCACCCCCTCTGTAAGTCAACGGCGACGCCATCCACCGTCCGATTTAGATCCAACGTACCATAATAGATCACTTAAGTGGCGAAACATTTTCTTCTAAGGCCTGGCCATTCGCTCGTTAGCACCCTCGCGCACACGACTCTCGGCCAATCACAGCATGCCACGTCACCCACTGTCCGTTAGTTAGATTTTTTCTTTTTCTGTTTTCTGTTTTTAAAACAGAATAGTTTTGTTTTTGTTTTCTTTATATCTTTTATTTTTTAATTTATTTTAAATTTATTCTGTTTGCATCTTGTCACAAATGTTATCTAGTTTCTGTAGATATCAAGTTTGACCATATTTGAAAATTTTAAAATTGAATTCAAACAGATTTGATTTAAATCTTAATTTATGAATATCTTGAGTTTAAAAATAGATTTTAAGTTGATTCTTTTTGCTACTTGTCACTAGTGACTTTATTTAACAGTAGGTATAATTTTAGAATTTTTAGAATATCTTAAATTAGTATTTTTAACAAAATAGATTCTGTTTTAGTTCTTTTAGGATTATTTCTATTTCTTTTGTTTCAAATTGTTTTAATTTATTTTCTTTTATATTAGTTGAGAGGTTTTACTTTGTTTTCTGTTAGTTAGTAGTAGTATTTCACCCAAATTTATTTTTATGTCATTTCTTATTTTTATAGCATGAAATCAATTTTAGTTTCATAATAACTTGCAAATTGATTTCATTGCTAGTTGGATTTCCTATTTGAAAGTATTTTCATAAATTGTGTTATAAAGTTTCACTTTCTGTTAACTTTATGTTAGATCATAAACAATTTGTATTAAAGTTCAAATTGTTTGTGTTAATTCAAGGTTAACATTGTTGATGTCATAAGATGAGTTTTGATAAAAGCTTTTGATTAGTTCTTAAGTTGTTCTTCAAAAGTAATTCCTTTTGCTAGTAAAATATTTACTAAAATAATTTTTTTATATTTTACTTTGTTTTTGTGTTTTACTTTTGAAAATAGGATTTACTCGTAGAGAAAACCAACCTTAGTTGTATTGCTAAAACTTTTGTTGTTTTGAGTTTTGTCTTAAGTATTTCCTTCATCACAACCTTTTGGTGTTTACTCTTGTGTTATTCTTGTGTGTTAGAATTGATTGCTAGTATGATTGCTTATATGAACGCAATGTTTGACTATATAGATTTTCCCTCGGAGAATGATGAATAGTTCTATCAAGTTATTTCTGAGAGCGATATTATTCTTCATCAATAGTACAGGCAAGTTCACTTTGACCATCTATTTCATACCTATGTTTTATTGCGTGTAGTTATATCCTTCAACAAATCCCTCCAGTAGTGTTATTGAAAATTCTTGTAGTCAAGTAGAATGCATGAGGTAGGAACCCACCACTTGCTACTAAAGCCCCGGGAACGTTAGTTATTTTAATGCTATGCTAAAGTAGACGGGGTTTGGTATGAGTGTTCGTGAGTGGTGTGAGAAGGAGGACGCTACGTCAAGACGACAACTTCATGAAGTCATCTTCAAGTCATGCATCTTCAAGACCTCAAGACTTCGAGACTCGAGAAACAAGTTTTCATACACACTACTGGGTGAAGGATGGTTGATTGGGCATCCCTGGAGTAACCAGTGGATGGCCGGGATGCATGGAGAAGCGCCATGACATCTTGTGGAAAGCTTCACCTAGACTCAAAGAGACGGATGAATACTTCATGCCCGGAAGCTTACCTGTGTAGCCACAAGTCATTATGGGCTCTGGCTTGGTTGATCTTTGTTGTGACTCTGGCTGGGCAGTGCTATGAGATGTAGTCGACGTTAGAAATGGATGGGCACTGACAGTAGTCAGGGAAACACTCTGAAAGACCATGTTTCGTTCATCCTGTTCTCAAACACCCAGCAGTGCGAGGACTTACCAGGAGGGAATGAATCTTGTGGGTAAAGTACACAACACTCTGCAGAGTTAAACCTAATCGATTAGCCGTGTCCCGGGTTACGGACAACTTGAGCTTCTAGACTAGTATCTATCTCTGAACTCTCAACACTGGACTGATAATTAATTGTGGGAAACTTATGATACTTGTGGGCATTAAGACATCGGTTGGCGGAACCATGTCATGTTAGGTAACTCTGTAGTGAAAACTCCTGATATTCCTTTGTTGTAGGGAAAGAAAATAAAATCAGCTTTTATGCAAAAACTCAGACCCAGAGCCACAAAGCCTTACTGCATATAGAATAGTTTTTATCTTCTGTTCTACTATAGTGATCTTGCCGGTACATTCAATGTACTGACCTACACGGCTGCAATGTCTCATGTTGCAGATACTCTTCTTCGGCGAGTAAGAGTACGATTCAGGGTTACGGTCTACACTCAACCTGCCGTTGGTGTTTATTGGGACTCCACTCCCGTTGACTGTTTCCGCTGAGATTTTAAGGTATATATCAGTTTACGTTAATTACATGTGATTGCACTTTGATATATACATTTATGTACTGTGTGTGCCAGCATACTGATCCAGGGATGGCATAGAACACACAGAGGCTTGACCTTTCTAGGTCGGGTCGCTACATGGATAATATGCACCTATGATTGGAACTCTAGCAAGCATCCGCAACCACTAAAGATCATTAAGGTAAAACCCAACCATAGCATTAAAGCATCAAGTCCCCTTTATCCCATACGCAACAACCCCTTTACTTGGGTTTATGCTTCTGTCACTCAAGCAACCAACTATAAGTGAATCATGAACGTATTGCAACACCCTACAGCGGGAATCCTTCACATGTGCGCGGCACGGAAGGCACCATAGGAGAGCACCAAAATAAACATACAACTCAAACCAATCTAGATCATCAATCAACACAAAGGACAAAATAAATCTACTCAAAACATCATTGGATGGCAACACATCATTGGATCATAATATGTGGCATAAAACACTATGTTCAAGTAGGTGATTATAGCGGGGTGCAGGAGAGTGGATCACGAAAAGGAGATGAGGATGGTGATGAAGAAGGTGATGTTGATGAAGACGATCACCGCAGCGATGGTTCCCTCGGTGGCACTCCGGCACCACCGGGAGAGAGGGGGAGAGGGTCTCCCCTTGTGATTCCTCCTCCATGGTCTCCCCCTCTATGGGGAGAGGTTCTCCCTCTGGTACTTAGCCTCCATGGTGTTGATGGCCCCTCCAGGACGATGAAGATGGCCTTCGGTGATGGTGACCCCTCCGATAGGGTTCCGGAGAGGGCCAAGATATTTTTTTCGTGGCTCTGGAGGTGTGCGGCAGCGGAACTCCCGATCTAGGTTTCTTTTCGGTGGTTTCTGGATTTATAGGAATGTTTGGCATCGATCTCGCGTCAAGGGGGGCCATGAGGGAGTCATAAGCCTGCTAGGCGCGGCCACCCCTCTGGCTGCACCTGGCAGGCTTGTCGCCTCCTCGTGGCTCTTGTGGACTAGCTCCAATGCTTCGGGGGGTCTCTTTTGGTCCACAAAAAATCATACTAAATTTTCAGCCCATTCCGAGAACTTTTATTTCTGCACAAAAAAACGACACCATGGTAGTTCTACTAAAAACAACGTCAGTCCGGGTTAGTTCTAATAAAATCATACCAAAATCATATCAAATTATTGTAAACATGGAATGAATACTTCATAAATTATATATATGTTGGATACGTATCAAGGACACCAGAGCAAAGTGAGGAGGAAGGAGAGGAAGATCGAGCTGAAAATCCTCCTTCCAAGAAGAAGAAGTTGTTGACTGATGCTATACCTAGTCAGGCTCCATCAAAGGCTAAGCCAACTACTCCCAATAAACCAGCAGCACCCAAGAGGACAACCATGGATATTCTAGTTGCTGAGAAGAACAAGAGTTCCACATCCAGAGTTGTTGCTGCTGAGGAAGAGGAGATGACAGTGTTGAAGAAGCTGATACCTCACCTGCCAGAGCATAATGATGCTCACCTAGTTGTAGAGGATATGAAGAAAAGGAGAGATCAAGGGATGAGAAGGGGAGAGCAGTTGACCCATATGCCTCGGGGAGGAAGACTGCTATTGATTATAGATTCCACACCAAAGAACATCAAGACTTCTATGAGACAGTCCTATTGGACAAGAGCCCTGCAATCAATGACATGAAATATGTTGACTAGACATATATCAAGGAGAATGAGGATTACTTCTGGCATGTGTTGGAAAACTTCAAGGCCGTTGATATTGATGCATTTGTTGGGAGGGAGTTCACTGCTTCGAACGATGAAATGATTATGCAGTTTTACTCTACAACACACTTCTACCCAAATGGACGGATCATTTGGATGACTGGGGGAGTTAGATACTAGTCTAGAGTGGATGAGTGGGCTACCATCCTAGGATCGTCAAAGGTAGAAGACAGAGATATTGATGTTTATGTTGAGGCCAACATGAATCACAACCCCATGGCAATATGTACAATCCTATCCCCACTGCATATGTGAAGACACATAAGTTTGGCTCTATCTATTATTTGCAAGAAGGATTACCCACCACTAACAGTATGATGAGGCATACCTTGATGCCTAAGTCTAGAGATGACAAGATGATCAGGGGGTACTCCATCAACATACTGCATCATATAGATGCCCACACCAGATTCAGGGTTATGGATTTGATTGTTGAGACAATCAAGACGACAGCTGCTGACCACAAACGATCTCGTGGATATGCACCTTACATTTAGATGCTCATCAACTCCAAGCTGGAGAAGAATCTATATGCACTTGACCGTCCTCATATGCCACTACAGCCTGAACTTGAGGATAATGTTGTGCTGATGGATCCTTCCCATCCCACTTCAGCTACTGCACAGGCAGAGGCAGAGGCAGTCAGAGCCACTAGTACTCCAATGCCCAAGATGAAGAGTGATCTAATGGCACTTCTTTTCAACACCATCCAAGGGATGGAAACAAACATCAATGAGATCCTGTAGAACCAGAAGAGCTTAGAGTGAATCGTATAAACATAGTTGCATGACCTAGATGTCAAGGTAACTGGGTTGACCACCATTGTCAACCAGTTGAAGCATGAAGTGGATTCAGTGCCCATTCCCATATCTAGCGATGATGAAGACACTCCTCCTCTCTGGACCAACACTCACTTCAGGACAAAGGCTAGATCTGATGTCGTGACAGTTACAGAGGCGGCGCCTTCTTCATCAGCTCCAGCTCCAGTTCCTTCAGCTTCTGCAGCTCCAGTGTCTACACCTCCGCCTTTGCACACATCAGCTGAAGTCTTCGCGGACGTAGTTCTCTTAACTCCTTAATCAGCTACCGGAGGAGGTCATGCCCAGAGCGACGCTTAGTTCTATGCTTTGAACTTTTTGGTAACTTGCTGCCAATGGGTGAGAAGTTGTATAGATCATAGGGATTCGAGAGAGAGAGAGCGTGTTGTTTTTTGATTGTTGTCTGCACTTTCAAAACTTTTGGTTTATCACTCGTCTATGTCATATTTTGTTGGTGTTTGATCATATACTCTTTGTGTGATGCTACTACTTCCTATCTTTGAGATGTTTATATGATGATAATTCACTTACGTTTGGTGTGATGTGCTTTGGAATTCGTTCATATTATTCTCGCACACCGACATGGAAGAGTACCCCCATGAACCTAATCACTTGTGCATTTGCATTCAAACACAAATTTAAAATAATGCAAAAATTTAGGGGGAGCTATTCCTTACCACATGCCTCTCAAAGCGACGATGATATTCATTAATTATATTATTTGTCGAAGCTTTGATCTATATGTTGTCATCAATTACCCAAAATGGGGAGATTGAAAGTAGAACTTCTCCCTAGGTTGTTCTGTAGGATCAAAAGTAGGTCTAGAGGGGGGGTGATTAGACTACTTGACAAATAAAAACCAAACCTTTTCCCAATTTTAGTTCTAGGCAAGTTTTACCTATAGTTGCAAATCAAGTTCACCCTACACATGCATGTCTATGAGTATAGCAGCGAAAAGTAAAGACAAGCATATGTAATGAGAGGATAGGGATAGTAAGATCAAACGCAATTGGAGACACAAAGAGTTTTCCCGTGGTTCCGATAGGTGGCGCTATCATACGTCCTCGTTTATGGAGACTTCAACTCACAGAGGGTAACGGTCGCGAGAGTCCACGGAGGGCTCCACCCACGAAGGGTCCACTAAGTAGCAACCTTGTCTATTCCATGATGGCCTACATCCACGGAGGACTAGCCTTACTCGGGTTAAATCTTCATGAAGTAGGTGATCTCCTTGCCCTTACAAACTCCTTGGTTCAACTCCACAACATGAAGAAGGAGGCTCCCAAGCGACACCTGACCAATCTAGGAGCCACCACCCTCCAAAAGTTAATAGGTGTGGTAGTATGATGAACTCCTTGCTCTTGTGCTTAGATAGTCTCCTCAACACTCAATCACTCCCTCACAGATTTGGCATGGGTAGAAGAGGTTGATTGGATGGAAAGCAACTTGGGGAGGCTATAAAGCATGATCCATATGGTTGGAGTGGATCATCTTGATCTCAACACATGAGTAGGTGGCTCTCTCTAAGAAAAATGGATATGGAAAGTGGTTGTATGTTCTAAGTGCTTCCTCTATGAGTGAGAGGTGGTGGAGGCGTATATATAGGCATCTCCAAAAATCCATCCATTACATAATTATTTCACAACTCGATGAAACCAAAGTGAAAACTCGGTTCCACCGACTAGTGCAAAATGTGGCAACTTTGGCCTTTTCGATGAGACCGATATATAAATCTCGGTGGTACCAATATGGGTGACCTAGGCAATTACCAAGACTCGGTGCACTGATTCTTATAACTCGAAGGTTCTGATTTTAAGAAATAGGATAACAGAATGTTGGTCACTGGTTTCAGTCGCACCGAATGGAAAGTTGGTAGTATCGAGTGGCTAGGGTTTGGCTTAGGTTCTATATAGGGCAAAACTCGGTGGGACCGAATGGCATAGTTGGTGTCACCGATTTTTGACTTTTATCTTTGGAGATAATATATTAGTGGGAGAATGGGTGATTATTTTTGGTGTCTAATCTGTAAGCACTTGAGCAAACAGATCATCATAATTCGTCATCCCCTTTTAATAGTACTGGCTTTCCTATGGACTCAAAAGTGATTTCTCACAAAATATGAAATGTAGAGTCTTCAAGCATGAAGCATGGCCAATCATATTCCTTCCTTTCCTTGGGGAGGTTCTCCAAACAATCCTTTAGCCATCCCATCATTGAATTTTTTTCCTAAGATACACTTGGTGGAAACATTAGACCAATGAAATATATGTTGTTATTAATTACCAAAACCACCTAGGGAGAATTTGTGATTTCAATCTCCCCCTTTTTGGTAATTGATGAGAACATATAGATCAAAGCTTCGATAAAATATATAATCAATTAATAGCATCTTTGCTTCGAGTGGTATGTGATCAACAAGAGCTCCCCCTAAATTTGTGTAGTATTTTAAATTTATGTTTGAATGCAAATGCACAATCGTTTAGGATCATGGGTCGCTCTTCCATCTCACATACAACTTGGTGGTGAGCAAGAATTAATATGAGTGAATTACAAAAGCACAATCACACCAAACAATAGTGAATGATCATCATATGGACATCTCAAGGATAGCAACTAGTAGCATCACACAAATAGTATGTGATCAAACACCGATGGAGTTTAAACCGTAACTCATGAGAATAAGTTTTTGAAAACAAAAACAAAGATAGTCAACAAAAGGAAACTCTCTCTCTCTCTATCAAAGACTATGATCTATATTACTTCTTTAAAGCACAATATGCTCCCTTGGTGGTTTTGATAATTCATGACAGCATACATTATCTCTTGGACTAATACTTTCAACTAGTGTATTTCAAATAAAGTTCATAGAGAAGGTTAGCTAAGGAGTGTGGAGAGTATCCCCAAGAAGAAGAAGGAGAAGGATTTGGATTGGAAAAGGCTTTAAGCAAGAGGACTCTACATTTGTTAGAAATCATTTTGAGTCCATAGGAAGAGCTAATAGTTGACGATTTTTGGTCCCAATGCTTACAAGAGTCTCGGTGGAAACTCTTATGGTATAGTTATAGTTGATGATTTTTCCTTATTTACGTGGGTATTCTTTCCTGATGATAAGTTGCAGGTACAAAAGATCTTCAAGAACTTTGCACGCAAAACGCAAAATAAATTTGATGTGAAGATCAAGAAGGTTCAAAGCGATACCAGATCGGAGTTCAAGAACACCCATGTGGATACCTTTCTTGACGAAGAAGGCATTTCATATGAGTTCTCCGCTACGTACATGCCTCAACAAAATGGTGTTGTTGAGAGGAAGAACCGAACCCTCATTGAGATGGCAAGAACGATGCTTGATGAATACAAGATGCCAAGACACTTTTGGTCAGAAGCCGTGGAAACAGCATGTCGGGCCCCAAACCAACTCTACCTGCACAAGCTTCTCGGTAAAACGGCATACGAGCTGCTCACCGGTAACAAACCCCAAGTTGGATACTTTCGGGTATTCGTCTCTAAGTGCTATATTCTTGATAAGCATCGTCGTGCTAAATTTGGTCCCAAATCTCATGAAGGTTTCCTACTCAGTTACGGGTCGAACTCTCACACCTACCGTGTGTACAACAACTTCACTCGGAAAGTTGAAGAGACGGTAGATGTGAAGTTTGATGAGTCACATGGTTCACAAGTCAAACAATTTCCAAATGATGTAGGAGATAAGGATCCTTCGGAAGCCATCCAAGATTTGCCTATCAGCAAGATTCATCCCAAGGAGGTGAAGGAAAGTACTTCATCAACCCAAGTGGAATCTCCAACTTCGGATCAAGGCTACCGACAAAACGACATGGAAGCATTTACAAGCGATACATGGCAAGATGAAGAGGAGGAGGAAGTACACCATGAAGATCCACCACAACCTCCTTGACCACCACCTCAAGGAGATGACAACTTCGACAACGACGAAGATGAATGAGATGATGAAGAGGAAGCTCCACCATCCAACAAGCCAAAGCTACCCAGAGTTCGAGCACAAGTGACCAAGAACCATCCCCTAAACCAAATATTTGGTGATATACAAACAAGGAGGATCACTCACTCTAAAACTTTCTTAGCTAACTTTTGTGAGCATTCTTGTTTCATCTCTAGCATTGAACCCTTGAAGGTTGAACAAGCTCTTGAAGACGCAGATTGGGAGAATGCTATGCATGAATAGCTTCACAACTTCGAGAGGAATGAAGGGTGTACACTCGTGGAGAAGCCCAAGGAGGAGAAAAACATCATCGGTACAAAATGGGTGTTTCAGAATAAGCAAGATTAATACGGTCAAGTTGTACACAACAAGACACATCTCATAGCCCAAGAATATACGCAAGTTGAAGGTATGGACTACGGTGAGACCTATGCCCCCGTTGCTCAACTCGAAGCTATTCGAATTCTTCTTGCTTGTTCCAATCACCATGACATCACTCTTTACCAAATCGATATCAAAAGTGCCTTTTTAAATGGAGAAATAGAGGAGTAAGTCAATGTTAAAGAACCTCCCCGAACTGTAAATCCTAGGAAACCTAACCATGTTTACAAACTTTGCAAAGCTTTATATGGTCTTAAGCAAGCTCCTCGTGCTTGGTATATATTACTAATGAAGTTTCTTATTGAAAAATGTTTCCAAATTGGTAAAATAGACGCAACCTTATTCACAAAGAGAGCTAACGGTGAATTATTTGTGTGCCAAATTTATCTGGATGATATTATCTTTGTATCTACTAACCCACAATTTAGTGAGAAATTTGGAAGGTTGATGTCAGAGAAGTATGAGATGTCGACGATGTGTGAGCTAAAATCCTTCCTTGGTCAACAAATCAAGCAAACGAGAGAAGGTACATCCATATCTCAAACCAAGTACACCAAGGACTTGATCAAAAATTTCAACATGCAAGAGTGCAAAGGTATGAAAACTCCTATGCCCACTTGTGGACATGTTGATATCACTAAGGAGGACGAACCGGTTGATCAAAAAGTTTATCGATCAATGATTGGTTCAATTCTATATCTATGTGCCTCCCGTCCTGATATTATTCTTAGTGTGTGTGGACGTGTGCCCGATATCAAGATGCACCTATATAATGTTATCTTAATGGTGTGAAACGCATTGTGAGATACTTGATACATACACCAAACTTTGGCATTTGGTATCCCAAGGGATCTTCTTTTAATCTTGTTGGCTACTCCGACTCGGACTATGCCGGTGAAAAGGTTGATAGAAAATCCACCTTGGGTACGTGTCAATTTCTTGGTCGATCTCTTGTGTCTTGGTCCTCCAAGAAACAAAACTCGGTATCTCTATCTACCACCGAAACTGAATATATTGCTGACGGATCATGTTGTGCGCAATTTCTATGGATGACACACAAACGCTTAAGGATTATGGAATCTATGTGAAAAAAATTCCATTACTTTGTGACAATGAAAGTGCTATTAAGATAGGTCATAACCCCGTGCAACATTGTCGAACCAAGCATATTCAAGTTCAACATCATTTCATTCATGATCATGTTGCCAAAGGAGACATTAATCTTAAGCATGTTCATACCAAGAAGCAATTGGCCTATATATTTACTAAGCCACTTGATGAAAAAGTGTTTTGTCACTGAAGGAGTGAGTTGAACATCATTGATGCTTCAAACTTGAGCTAAGCTCACTCGGATGCATGCAAGGGGATGAGCCTTCTTAACCATTCCATGTTATGTTTGTCATGTATATCATGTATCTTCGAATTCTATGCTCCCTTGTCTTGCATATAACCCTTTTGTAGGTACTTGGAAGAACAACACTCGACAAGATTGCCAACCACTCATATCTTAAGCAATCTTGTCATGACAAAGTATCCACAACCTCTCCTTGATGATGAAAGGAAGAATACAACAAAACATATCCTTGACATATATTTGATGTGATCACAATTTGTTATTCTCAACAGATATCAAGTCATTTGGATATATCATGTTCTTCCTTGCGTGACTAACCTATGTAGGTGAATAGTGAGCGAAAACAAAAAGGATTGCTCCCAATTTAAGATGAACTTCATCAGCTTTGAGAATCATCATCAAGTTCACCTACAAGCTACGTCATCAACATCACTCAAATGCATGTACTCATATCCTTAATATAGCTTTAATCCAAGTCATGAGATAAAGCAACTCAAGTGATATGAAGACATTAAAATGCTTAAACGAAAAATGGTAACCCCATTTTGAGCTTAACGATGAGTATGACCTATGATCAAGTATTCTTGCTTGACTCCTTAAGTCAATATACTCTAATATAGGTGACCTAGTCACCGCCCATCATCTAGTCATAAGAATTGAATGGAGAACCCCTTCTTGTGTTGCTCTTTGACATTTGCAGTCAACTCTAGCCTCGATAAAAATTCATTGCAAAATGTTTCTAAAAATTCATGGAAAATCATTGAGACATGTTTGAGACTTTCTAAAAAATTGCCTTTGACAAAGTTGCCAAGTTTCTGTTTTCCAACTCGGGGCCTCCGATAAAATTTTCTCGGTCTTACCGAGATTGCAGTCCTACTGCAGAAACACATATCAGTGCCACTGAATACTTTTGCCTCAGAGCCACCGATCTCTATGCACTTTCTCTACTCTGCTTTTATGATAAGCTCAATGATTTCAATGATGTAGGCGGAGAAACTTCAAGAGATATAATCTCAAATAATCAAGGATACCTACATCAAAGGAGGAGAAATTCTTAAAGGTTTTTCAGATCTTAAGGGGGAGAAAACCTGTTTTCAAGGGACCCTTGTCTCAACACTCTTAATGACCCTAAATCTCTAGGATCCCTTCCCATTCAATGATTCCTTTTATCTATCCCTTGTCTGACCTTTTTGGAAATTAATGCCAAAGGGGGAGAAATATCAAAGCTTCAAAGCTTATACTCATACCAAAGGGGGAGATACAATACTAAATGGAAGAATATCTAAGCATTCATGCTTCAAGGGGAGAGATGATCATGAAAAGAAGAAGTGTAATCTTATCATATAAAGGGGGAGAAATATCAAGGATCCCTTATCACACAAACACTTCTTAAGGAGAAGATAGAAGAATGAATTTGAAATTTAATTCACATATGCTTTAGATTTTTCTCAACCCTACCCACTCTCAATATCTACGTATTATGATTCAGGGAGAGAGGAAAACTTTCAGAATCGGTATCACAATTGGTTTCTAGGGGAGAAAACTCTAAAGTTATTTGGAGACATATCATTCTCAAGAAATCATTTCTTATATGTCCTCCATATCTTAGTACTCTTGATTCCACTTGCATTTGCACTGTCAAATGCACTTGTGTTTCCTAACATTGTTTTCTCAAGTGTGTTCCTACTGTTAAATGCTCAAGGACCTCAAGGTAAATATATGCATCATATTCTTGTTCAAGACGATCTCTTGCTTATTGCACATATTGTTTGCAACACTGAGTCTTGAACATGAATTCATTTCATTCTCATATATTTGATGCATATTGCCAAGATATACATGACTTCTCATGTCCTTCCTACCATGTGTGTGTTCATGCATTCAAAAGCAACTTTCCTTAAAATTGATTGCACACATCTAGAGGAGCTTATATTAGTCATGTATCCTTCAAAGTCTTCATATATTTCTACATATCTTAAATTGAAGATTTGATTGTATGTTTTCATCAATTACCAAAAAGGGGGAGATTGAATGCACAATATGCTCCCTTGGTGGTTTTGATAATACATGACAACATACATTGTCTCTTGGACTAATACTTTGTGTATTTCAGATAAAGTCCACAGAGAAGGTTGGCTAAGGAGTGTGGAGAGTATCCCCAAGAAGAATAAGGAGAAGGATTTGGATTGGCAAAAGCTTTAAGCAAGAGGACTCTACATTTTACATTGTCAGAAATCATTTTGGATCCATAGGAAAAGTCAATACTATTAAAAGGGGGTAAGGTACTGTTGGTGAACAAGATGCTCAAATGTGCACAAGTGATAGTCACCAAAAACACCCACAATCTCTCCCACATATTCTGTCTAAGCCATTCATGCAAATCAGTGCAACCAACAAACTCCACTCGGTCCCACTGATTCCCAAAGTCAGACAGAGTCCTGCCAAACCCTAGCACATCGGTGCAACCGATCCCACTTTGGTGCCACCGAGTTCAGCTTGCCAACTTTCTATTACCATGATTCACAAAATCGGAAGCTCCGATTTTTTGGATCGGTGGCACCGAGATTTAGATTCTGACCGTTGGACACCTGATCGGTACCACCGAGATTTCTATATCGGTGTCACCGAGATTCGAAAGTTGCTACCTTTGGAGCAACTCGGTACCACCTATATGCACACATCGGTGTCACCGAGTTGGTCATTTTAGGTGTAATGGTCGGATTTTTGGAGATGCCTATATATACCCCTCCACCACCACTCACTCGCAAGAGAAGCACTCTGAACATATCCCCACTTATCCTATCAGATTTTCTAATAGAGAACCACCTACTCATGTGTTGAGATCATTCCATTCCATTCCAACCATATGAATCTTCATCTCTAGCCTCCCCAAGTTGCTTTCCATCCAATCAATCTCTTCCACCAAAGCCAAATCTATGAGAGAGTGATTGAGTGTTGAGGAGTCTATCATCTTGAAGCACAATAGCAAGGAGTTCATCGACATTATCGAGCCTATTACCTTTTGGAGGGTGGTGCCTCCTGGATTGGTTAGGTGTCACTTGGGAGCCTCCTACTTCGTGTTGTGGAGTGAACCAAGAAATTTGAAAGGGCAAGGAGATCACCTACTTCATGAAGATCTACGCCGATTTAGGCTAGTCCTCCGTGGATGTAGGCCATCATGGTATACTCAAGGTTGCTTCGTCGTGGAACCCTCCATGGGTAGAGCCCTCCATGGACTCTCGCGACCGTTACCCTTCGTGGTTTGAAGACTCCAGAAATGTGGACGTATGATAACACCACCTATCGGAACCACAGGCAAAATCGTTGTGTCCTTCATGTGTTTGATCTCCCTATCTCAACTCCTTACTTCCATGTGCAATGTCTTTACTTTTTGCTACTATACTTGATGACTTGCATATATAGGGTGTTCTAGACTTGCTAAAGTTGCTAAAATCTTCCAACACTTAACTTTGGATATTGTGTAGATTTTAATTTGTGCTAGTAGTCTATTCACCCCCCTCTAGACATACTCTTCTAGTGATCCCACACTTCTCCCCCTTTGGCAACAAGTTACCAAAACGTTCAAAGAATATAGAACTAAACGTTGTTGTGGGCCTCATCTCCTATGATAGCTTTCAAAGGAGTCGAGAGAAGAGCATCCACAAATGCTTCACCTGAAGTCTCTGATGTGGGCGAGTAGACACTGGAGGTGCAGGATGAACTAATGGAGTTGTCGCATGTGCTGATGAAGTAGGCCTCAACTCTGGAGCTGGCACAATGGGTGTCCTGGCCTGAGTCTTGAATTGAGTGTGGGTCCGAGAGGAGGGCTATTCTCATTATCATTTGTGGAATGAGGGATAGGAACTGCACCCTGTTCCTTCTTGATCTCAGTCACAGTCTTCGTCATCTCATCCACATTGTTGTTCAAAGTAGTAAACTTATCTTACACAATACTCTCAAGGCTTCCTTGGTTTAGCAAGATTTCTTTAATGTCCTTCTTCATCCCTGATAAGGTATGCCATTTGCTCACTCTTTGTCTTGGGAACCTGAGCACTAGTGGTTCTAGCTCCTTCTACCTCTGGCTGTGTAGTAGATGAAGTGGCATGACTGGGGTACATCACCACAACATTGTATTCAAAATCTGGCTAAAGGGGCATGTGAGGACGATCAAGTGCATATACATTCTTCTCCAGCTTGGAGTTGACGAGCGTCTGAATGTATGGTGCATACCCACATGATCGTTTCTGATCAGCAGCTATCCTCTTGATTGTCTCTACAATCAAATCCATCACTCAGAATCTGGTGTGGGTGTTTATATGGTGCAGCATGTTTATGGAGTACCCCCTGGTCATCTTATCATCTCCTGACTTGGGCATCAAGGTATACCTCAAGATAGTGTTGGTGGTGCGTAATCCTGCTTGCAAATGATAGACAGAGCCAAGCTTATGTGAATGCACATGAGTGACAGGGATTTCCTTATACATGTTGGCCATTGAGTTGTGACTCGTCTTGGCCCTAGTGTAAACGTTAAGATCTCCTTCCTCTACCTGTGGGGCTCCTAAGATGGTACCCCACTCAACCACTATAGACTGATATCTAACGCCCTCAGTCATCCATATGATACGGCCATCTGGATAGAAATGAGTTGTGGAGTAGAACTGCATGATCATCTCGTCATTCTAGGAAGTGAAGTCTCTTCCAACAAAGTTCTCAATGTCAATGCATCTAAAGTTGTCCTGTGCATTGGGAAAAGTAGTCCTCATGTTCCTCAATGTAGGACTAGTCAACATATCTCATGTCACTGACTATTGGGTTGTTGTCTAATAGGACAGTCTCTTAGAAATCTTGATGTTCCTTAGTGTAGAACCTATCATCAACAACAATCTTCCTTCTGGAGGCATATGGGTCATTTGCTCTCCATCTCATCAGCCATGTATCTCTCCTCTTCTTCATGTCCTCAGTAATTGGATGAGCATCATTATTTTCTGGCATATGTGGCCTCAACTTCCTCAAAACTATCACATTTCTTCCCGCATCATCTCTGGAAGTATAAACCTTGTTCTTTGCATCAAGAGGAATGTCTCTGGTGGTTCCCTTAGGCTTGGGTGCTGCAGGCTTCTTGGAGCTGCTTGCTTGCTCTTGGATGGAGCTAGGCTAGGCATATCATCTACAAGAAACTTCTCCTTCTTGGAAGGAGGATCTTTGGCAGATGTCTCTTCCTCCTCTTCCTCTTCCTCAGCCTCAACTGGGTCCTCAAACATAGAGGTAGGTCTGCCAATGACACGAACAATCCTCTTCCTTGCTCTCTTCTTCTCCCCTACCTTCTTAGGCATAGATCTACTAGAAGTCTCAACAGATAGAGATGTGTTTGCTCTGGCACTCTTAGGTGCTCTCATAGCCTCAGGATTGGCATACTCTTTCCTCACTACTCTCTTAGCAGAAGTGGCCTTAGTGGCATATTTCTTAGCAGCCTTCTCCTTTTTGTCTTGTTGCTTATTGGCAAGGAATTCATTAGTAACAAAAGTTGTGCCCTCTTCATCAGAGTTTCACTTCCTTCTTTCCCTAGTTGCAGCCTTGAGAAACCCATGAGAGATTGGGGTGCCTGGATCCTCTGAAGATGAGGAACTAGATTCTGGACTAGTCCCTGAACTCATGTCAACAACCCTCTCTCTGAAATCATTCTGACTGTCATTTGATCCTAACATGCTGACCCTATGAATAGTATATAGAGGAGTAGAAGGGATAAGCATCACAAAAGTTCAGAAGGTTTTTCCAAATTTGAACTCATAGTCTTAAGTTTAACTTTCTGCAAAGAGGATTTCAGTTCCATCGAGTCAATAATTTTGGAGCCACCAAGACAAACAAATTCATTAACAAAAACTTGGCAGCGAGCAAGTCGGTTTCACCGAGATTGTTCTCTGTAGCCCCAAAACACAAATCAGTAAGACCGATTTATCTGACTCGGTGACACCAAGATTCATTTGGCAGACAGTTAAACCTAAAAGATTTTTGTTCCTTAATCTAATGGACATTTAATCTGGATAGGGGCATTGCAAAACATGGATTGTAGATGAACCTAACCTATTGTGCGAGAATCTGATATGGGAGCGCAAAGAGGGTCTGAAACCTTACCCTAGTTTGGTGAAGGTTCTGCTACGATGACGATGGTGGTGGAGATTACCGTCAACAGCAGAGGAATCCTGCGATGAGGGCATGCGGTAGACAAGGGCGATATTCGGAGACATGAGCTTTCCAATAAGGGGGCATGTGAGGCGATGATTGAGCAGTAAATTAAAAAAGTCGGGTTCGCTGAGTATATATGTTCCATGGCTGTCAGTGACACCGAGTTGAACATTTCAATACCACCGAGTTTCTGAACTGTCAGGTGACAGTGAAACTCAATGATGCCAAAAATCTCAGATTTGTGGTATCGAGATACTAAAAGCAGATCAAACCTAGGCCTCGATGGAACTGAATTTTTGAAGTTTGTTACAGCGAGTTGCACTTGGGAGGTTTTGGAAGTCGACTCTTGTCAAAACGGAACTCTGAGTGCTCCTCAAACAGAGGGTTCGAAAAGTGCTTGCTCAAATTTTGTGATGAAGCATGCATAGAATTTGAGATGATAAATCATTGATAGCTAGAGGAAGGTACTTAGGCATTCTTGAATATCCAACTGGGCAAAGAAAAACGAAAGCCAAGTAACAACAATTGGATATCCTTGAATGAGAAAATATATGCATACCAACATGTTCACACAATAAAATGTCAAATGAAATATGGCAAACATGCAAAACCACTCTAGTATCTACCAAGAACTTTGGCGATGACAGAGTCATCTATATACGAGTATATTGACTTAGGAGCCAAGTAAGGATACTTGATCATAGGTCATACTCATCGTTTAAGTAAAAGTATGGTTACCACTTTTACATAAAGCTTTTAATACGTTCACATATTGTTAGATGCTTCGACTCAAGTCTTATAGTAAATCTCCCCCTTGATATGACATCCCCCCTACGAGGGATAAACTAACCTTAGGTTTTGTCGTAGAAGACTTCATGTAGGTGTTGTAGTAGTGGATGCTCATAGTTGATGAAGATCATCTTGAGGTGGGGACAATCCTTGTTGTTTCTTACTCTTCCCACCTACATGGGTTAGTCCCGCACAAGAGACAAATACAAGGATATCTATGGACATGGATTGCAATGCATACATGATGATGTCCATGGATTCATTAATTACCTTGTCCCTTGCTTACCTTTCAGGGAATGTGTGACTCCTTGAACTATTGCATGAAGTTGACGTTGATTGCAAATAGTTCTTGCCAAATATGAATATGAGTGAATTTTGTTGGTGGAGTCACCCCTCAAGAACTTCTCTAGTTCTTCTTCTTAGGGACCCACATCAACTTGATGGGGATCCTTGGAGTTGAAGTAGCACTTGTTGAGGTAGATCTTTTAATAGCTTCGGAAACCAACTTGACCATGGCTTGGGACGCATCTTGATATATGGCAATCTCTCCTTGAAGCTTGTCCTTGCCCTTGAGCTTGTGGTCTTGTGGTGGAAGGTCATATTGATCTTTTGTTCCCTTGGGGAGAGTATGTTCATATTTCTCCTTTTAGAGAACAAACTTCGGCTTGGGGTATTGACCTTCTTCCCTTTCAACTCCATTGGCGTTGAAGTAGCCAATTCCATGGTTCTTTCGATATCTTCCATGCTTGCGTATAATTTCCTCAAATTGCTTACATCTGGCAAGACTTTTGTAGACATCTTTTTATATAATCCCTTTCAATAGATCGTTTTCTTGCCCAAGTGTAACTTTGCTAAGACAATCATTAGTGGAATCAATAGAACTACTAGAACCAATATCATTAGATATATCATTTTTATTGCTACTAGTTGAAGAACCTTTCTTGCCTTTGTTACTAGTTTGCTTAGGTTTAACTTGTGGAGTGAATGTAGACAAGAGTAGTCATTTGGCTAGATATGAGGAAGTCTTCTTTTGAAGATCATCATTGTTAGCTTTAAGAAATTCATGTTCTTGCTCCAAATTGAGCTTCTCGAAGCGTAGCTTCTCGAAGCGTAGCTTCTCATGAGTTCTTAAAAGCTCTCTATGATCTTCTAGATTAGATTGATGGGCTAACTTAAGCTTGTTTAATTCTTTAGTTAGTCACTCGATTTCCTTCTTATCATCATCACATGATTCCTCTTGAATAGCATGATTATTTTCAAGTTCATTTTGACTAATATCACTAGTTTTGTCAAATAGCAAGTCATCATATCCAAGTAAGTCATCCTCGTCACTATTAATGTTAATGCATTCTGGTTGTGATACCTTGGGGCCTTTGGCCATGAAGCAACTTCCACTCCCTTCATTTGGTGAATCAAATATGTCATAGGAGTTGGAGGAAATGAGTGCAAGTCCTGCAACACCTTCATCTTGACTATAGTCGGAGTTGGAGTGATAGCTTCTCTCGGAGTGGTTGTCGGATTTGGAGCCGGAAACCCATTCACCAACATGATCTTGATGTCTTCTTCTTGTGTAGCTCTTGGTGTACTTATCCTTCTTCTTCGAGTCTTTACTTCTCCAGGAGGGTCTTCGTTCATAACGATCATCTCTACTCCTTCTCTCTCTTTGAGGTGACTCATATCTTGAGCTCTTTCTCCTAGGTGACTCTTCTCTTCTTAATTTGGGGGGGGGGCATGCACTCATTGGAGTAGTGTCCAGGCCTTCCATAGTTATAAAAATTCCGGTCATGACTAGATGAACACTTCTCTTCATATATTGCGTTGGAGCTTCTTTCTTTGCCTCTACTCTTGTAGAACTTCTTGAATTTCTTGACCATGAGGCTTATCTCTTCATTGGTTACAAGGTTGTCACTTGATGTAGTGGGAGTGTCACTTGAAGCTTTGTAAGCACCACTTGAGTTGTTGTGAAGTTCTTCCTTACCTTTTAGAGGCATCTCATGAATGACAATCCTTCCAATGAGTTCCGTGGGCTTGAGATCTTTGTAGTTTGGCATCATTTGGATCAATGTGCATGCGGAGTCGTACTTCCCATCCAAGGCTCTAAGTATATTCTTGATGATGAATTTGTCAGCCATTGTCGGGGTATACAAACAAGGGTATTTATTTCCCCTGACTTGTGCACGAACGGTGAGACTCCGGTCCAATGGCCTGAGCCTGCCGGGGTAAGCTGCTACGACAACCAAAAAAGCATCCAAGACCAATACTTCGGTAGAAGCAACCTGCACAGGCCAAGTAACGCCGACAAGATCAATGCAATGACCCAGGACGGTCCCAAAGCATGCCAAGCACATCCTCGGTGCCTTTCGGGGACAGAGACGCGTACACCTTCAGGAAGACCCGGCAAGCCATCCCCCGGCAAACGCGAGCCGATCGGCCACCGCTCCACCGCATCGCAGTGCCAGTCACTTGTCGATGCGGTGTCGAGCTCCCATGTGGCTGAGTGGCTCTCGCTAAGCACATGGCAGCATGCTGGAAGCCAGATTATGCCCCCTTAACACCCGTCCAGAGGAGTGTCAAGACGTCGTGCAATAGTTAGCTAGAGCGGAGGTAGAAGCCTACTAGGGATGCATCCCCGCACGCGACCTAGGATGCATTTATGGAATTTTGTCTAAGTGCCAGAGTTAGGTATGATAGCACTGTTAGCTATCTAATCATCAGACAATGTCTATTTTGCCATTGTGGTTGCCCCTTGAGCTATAAAAGGTGGCCCAAGGGAACCTAGCTAAAGATTCGGACCTTTGGACACTTGTACTCATGTAGCAGCTCACCCGAAGGCAACCCTTGCCGGGTTTGATCATTGTGTGTTCTTCATGTTCCTCTGATCGATCCACCAAAGTATGAGTAGAGTTTTACGCTTCACAGCGGCCCGAACCTGGGTAAAACACCAGTGTCCTGATCGTCGTGTTGTCTCACCACATCCGCTCTTTGTGCGTGTGACCTCGCCCCTACTGAACCGAAAAGGGGCTTACGGCCCCATAGGTGATCGAGTGCATCGTGCCTCGACATGTTTGGCACACTAGGTAGGGGGCGTCATTTGTGCGAATCCGAGATTGTGAGTGGGGCATTAATCATCGTCATCATCCCCTCCGCCGGGAGCATCGAGGGAAAAGAGCAATAACGCTCCCTAAGCTTCTTCCCCTCTGGATCCCATCGCATGTTGCCGTTGTAACGATGGTGGCGGAAAAGATGGGAGACGTCGGCACTACGGTTGATGCGCCCGACGTAGGTAGCATAGCTGCGGTGTAGACCATGGCCGACAAGGAGGCAAACTGAGGAGCGACATCGTTCCTATCGCGGTCATCGAGCAAGCTCACCTAATACCAGGAAGGCGCGGCTCGATTCGATAGGCAAAGAAAAGGGTATACGGCCATGCCTCCCTCTCCTCTCCTCCCTCGCCTATGATAAGTTCTGTATAGTTGTGGTGCCACCAATGTCGATAAGCTTGCGTGTGGCTCGGTCCTGCATTTATCCTGATAAGGATAAATCTTGAGCCGAATGCTGGAGCGAATCCATCGGTTGGCACCCCCGGCAAGCAAACCATGGCAAGGTCTCGTTCACCAATGCTCCCAATGTGTTGGTCGTTGCGGGACCTTTGGGCATGAATGAAAGGAGGGAAGGATCGACCGTTCATGTCTACTCTCCCGTTTTTCATTAGTTACAAATGTTTACATTAACCTGGCAGGCTTGGGCCACGGATTATACTTGTGACTAACGGATCCCCAAGTTTCTCCATTTCGTCCCTCCTTGTTTTCCCTTCCTGTCAGGACAGCGGTGGGTACACGCACATGTACACACCGAGGAGCATGAAGAGGAGAAGCGCCAGTGGATGGAAGCAGGGACAATGAACATGAATAAACACACGCCAGGGTGGAAGAGAAGCCCTGACGAAAGCTAAGTTGACATAACTATCAGCTTTTATTAGAGCTTACAGTCGTATGTCCCCCCCAGCAACCGAGGTTTCATATGGTAAGTCTTGTGCACGATGGAACCTTACCATCTCTTTTGTTCACGCCCTTGTTTTGTTTCAAACCTGCTCAACCAAACATGCGGCAGCGTCAAAGATCGCCAAGGAAAAACCCACCGGCAGCGTGTCCTTGCCAGCATAATTCCAAGGACCTAGTCCTCAAAGAAATCGCGGCAGCACGTTGTTGGGAGGTAACCATAGGACGTAAAGAAAGTAACCATGCGAATACGAGAAGGAAACCAAAGGGGGATAGCATACGTTTACATAAAGACACTAGTTCAGCAAACACCAAAGCAAAGATAGTGCATGGTCTAATACGAGGATACATATTGTGTCTTAGGTACAGGGCAGCACAGCTAGAGGAGCGACTCAAGGCTAACTCTGGAGACTTCCCTAGGTCCTTGGGACCGAGAGGACCCTGTTAGCAAAGAGATCGGCTTTGTTTCCGGCAACAGAGGCGTCGGCGCCTGGCGGCGGCTTCTTGAAACCATCAGAGAGGTTGAGATCTGGGTGGAAGAAGGCAAGATTGCTCAGGACCATGAAGAGGGTGTCGCGAGCTAGCTTCCGGGATTTGTTGGCGAAGCATATGACCATGTTCTCCTCGTACACCTTTAGCCGCTCGATCAATCCTTCAAAGAAGAGTGTTAGCTTGACGCTTGGGACTTCGTGCTTGCCGATGGAAAACGCCCAACTCTTCATGTTCCTGTGCGCAATTTGCGCAGTGAGGTGCTCGGCAATGTCAGTCATGCTTCTGATCTAGAGATCGCACTGCTAAATCTAGTTCTCCAGTTTGTCTTCTACATATTTTTGGAGGGTCTTCACATTGGACATGTCTGTCCTCGGTAGCTTCTCATGGGCACCGGCAGATTCAGTGTCACTCTTCAAAGAGGCGAGCCTGGATTTCATGTTGGAGATGGTGCCATTGGCGATATCAAGGTCTTGGCTCTTGGTGGAAAGCTATGATTGTGCCTCGTCTAAAGTAATTTGTGCCTACTTCACTTCCTCCTTGAGGGCCTCGATCTTATTGCTACTCCTGGCAAGGTCCTCCGTCAGCTTGCTCAGTTGGGTCTCAAAACTGGTCTTGGCGGCAGATGCGACAGCAAGCTCATCGAACACTTTCTTCAACTGAGCAAAGGACATCGAGGAGAGCATGTCGAGAGCAGCCTTGTGGTTGTTGTCCAGCTCTTTGGTGCGTTGCTGAACACGGGCCTCTAGCTCCTCGTCCTTGCCATGGAGACTAGCTTCGAGATCCTCTTCCTGGGAGGAGATCTTCGTCTCCCTGGTGTCCAGAAGCATTTCTCGCTCCACCAGTTGAGCCTCCCGGGCGACAATCTCCTCCTCGGCCATGGACATTGTCTCATGCTTCCTCTTAAGGGAATGTGACTACTGATTGTACCACTCTCGCAGCTCATTCCCTTTGTCCCTCAGTTATTGGTCCATGAGCTTAGCCAGGTCACGTTGTTCCTTGGCTGCCTGCCATTTGAAGCTATACCTCCTCTGCACATCCTTGAGCCCTGTCACCATGGATTCCAAGAAAGCTAGGTCCTTGGCGTTGTCAGCAGAATCATCAACCTCTTCAACCCTCTAAAATAGCAGCGTCAATACCCACCTGATTTCCTCATCAATATGTGCGCCCGCTGAGAAGGATGGACCAGGAATTGTGGGACCCAGTCGAGCAGTGACCAGCGCCAATTTGTTCAGGGGAGTCTATAGGACCGAGGCTAGAGGATATCTCGGAGGGGAGGGCCCCATGGACTAAAGAAGAGTCTTCTCCTCAATGACTGCATCTGGGCCAGATGTGCTGTCGGGGGCTACTTCCGTTCTTTCTGAGGATTCCTAAAATTCCTTGGCAGCCAACCTGTGGCCCTCCACGGCAGCAATCTTTGTCGCTTCCTCCGTAGAATCTTTCCCGATATCGGCCACCTCTTCCAGCAACTCAGTCTCTTCGAATAGCAGAGCTGCAGACAAGAGCAATAAACAGAAAAATGGAAGTCAGAAATCAATAAGGCATGCAAGGAATGAGAACATGGATAGTGAAAACGCACCCAAGTGGGATACCTAATGGAGGTTGCTATCGAGGGACATCACCTTCCCCGGCAACAACAGTTGCTGGCGTGTGGTCTATCACCACCCATTTGGTGATGACCTCAACACGGGCGAACTCTTCGGTGGAGGCCCTTGCCGGCGATTCCTTCCCACGAGCGATGGTCGATGAGAGATCTTGGAGGGAAGGTTCCTCCTGGCGAGCCTCTCCTTGATAGTTCTCTCCCATCTCCTTATCAGGTGTAGGGAGATGCCCTTCCTCATCCCTGCCCATGGACAAGGTCTGCACTTGGATTTTGCGAAGAGGGCTGGACCGGGGGATAGGCGCGAGATTCTCCTCCACATCTCCTACCGGGATCTTACCTGCCACTCAATCTGGTCCTACCATAGATTTGGCCCGTTTGGCTCGATGCGCAAGGTTCTCCCCATCCTCATCCCTGTCAGATTCAGTTATACAAGATCCATCAAGAAAATCAAGGACAGAAAACTTTGACAAGGCTTGTGATTGAATAACTCACTCCGAGGTGATGATCATGGAGCCCAGCTCGTACGACACAGACGACAGAGTTGATATGCTCCTTTTCAGAGTTGGAGGAGCAGGGCTTGGCGAAGGGACCGGGAACTCCGGCAGGGGCGAGCTTGGCGGAGAAGTCGGGCTTGATGGGGGGCTGGGGGTCCACCCCTTAACTCTCTATCGCTTGGTGGGAGAAGTCTTAGCATGGGAGAGGCGGAGGAACTGGCGGCATGCTGCTTCGCGCCTGCCTCCCTTGGTGGATGTCTTCTTCACCTTCGAGGTGCTCCGTGAAGACGCAGGGGCCATTATCCCTTGGTTGACACGTTCGCAGAGGCAGCGTCCTGGCTCTGGAGTTTCTTCGCCTCCTTCGCCTCTTCCTCCACCTCCAGATCCTCCACCTCCTTCGCCTCGACCCTCTTTTGGGTTCCTGCCATAGTGGCTTAGGATGCCCCGGCAGAGTTGAACCCGACAGCCTCCTCCAAAGCAAGTTTTTCACTCTCCTCTTCAAAAGAGTCGTCATCCTCAGATTCCTCCTCTCCCTCTTCTTCGGAGGTCGTTCCCTTGACGGCTCTTGCCTTCTTGTCCTCCGCAATCCGAGCAACAATGATTGCCTTCTCCACCATTTTGGTTGGCACGGTCAGATTGTCCTCCGCCCTGGAATCCCTTTCTTCCAGGCTAGAGACTCACTCCATCTCATCATCCAGGGCACGCAGCTAATCAGGCTTGACTCCGGAGGCGTTGCAGTCGGGCACCCACTGTACAATCTGTTTCTAGGCGAAATTGAGGTGCAAGGGGACGACTCCTACCGGCAAATGGAACGGCCCAAGGCGGCCAAATAGTTGATCGCACAACCAACCATGGCTTTAAAATGTTAGGTTGTTGGAGGGGCGTGGGTACAATCGCATCCAGTCGGCAGGACCATTGTACTCCCATGCAAACATGTCCCTCTTCTATAGCGGCATAGTGCAGTGCCGGAGGAAGTCGGCTCCCACATGTTCGATGGTCAACCTAGCAGCTTTGAGATGGATGATCCTGTTTAGTGTCGAGCGGAGCTTGTCATCGGTGAGGCCCGGTTTGCTCCAGTCGCTTCCGCGCATGACGCATTCAGTCTGTGCCGAGCAGAACTCGGGGGCTTTGTCATCCTTGAAACAACACCAATTGCCCCTCCACTCTTCCCACTTTCCATGATACTGGCCAAGGAGGTAATCCCAATCTTTCCTCTTGCCCCGAGGAATCCAGCTTATGTTCCCCGAGCGATGGGATTTATCTTCTATCCGGGGGATGAAGAAGTGCCTGAACAAGTCCACATTGGGGGCAACTCCAACAAAGTTCTCACACAAATGGGCTAAGGTCGACATGCATGCCATTGCATTGGACGTGATATCTAGGAGGTGAAATCCATACATTGCCATCACGGCACAGAAGAAATCAGAGAAGGGGGGAGAGAGGCCACAGAGAAAGTATGCACAGAAGAAGTGGTACGAATCTGATGGTGTCGTCTCTTTGGGGTTGTCTGCCAGAACCGCAAGCGCTCCATGCCCCACTCGAGTCAAGCGATTGTAGCACCCAGACAATCTGAGCACATGCTCAACGATTGAGCTATTCTCCTTCATCTTGCAGGCAAAGAATCTTGTTGGAAATCTCATATCTCGCAACACGGGCATGAGCCTGAGATCCTAATTTCAGCTCTTAGAACATCTCATATGTTCCGTGACGTCCAAAATGTTTTGGAGCCTCAATTCTAAGCCGTAATGCATGACACACTAAACTATCAAGTAGTCATCAGAATGTGCATGTCAGATGTTCACAGCATCTACAAACAACGCTAGGGGGGTTGGCGCACCGAGCGGTGCATTAAGGACATAAGCCTTCAATGCAGCAATGAGGACAATCCTCAGATCACGGACCCAGTCCGCAATATTGCTACCATCATCTTTCAACTCTATTTCTCTAGGAACATATAAAATTCAAGGGAGCTACAGCGTGAGCTAGTAATCTACAACATAGTTTGCAAAGACACTACTGACTATGTTCATGACAATGAGTTCAATTAATCATATTACTTAAGAACTCCCACTCAAATTGACATCCCTCCAGTCATTCGAGTGCTACATGATCCAAATTCACCAACTCAAGTCCGATCATCACGTGAGTTGAGGTGGTTTCAATGGTGAACATCATCATGTTGATCATATCTACTATATGACTCATGCTCGACCTTTCGGTCTCTTGTGTTCCGAGGCCATGTCTGTACATGCTAGGCTTGTCAAGTTTAACCTGAGTGTTCTGCATGTGCAACACTGGCTTGCACCCATTGTATGTGAACGTAGAGTCTATCACACCCGATCATCACGTGGTGTCTCAACACGACGAACTTTCACAACGGTGCACACTCAGGGAGAACACAATTCATCTTGAAATTTAAGTGAGCGATCACCTTATAATTCTACCGTCATCCTAAGCAAAATAAGGTGCATAAAAGTATTAACATCACATGCAAATCATAAGTGACATGATATGGCCATGAACTTGTGCTTTTGATCTCCATCTTGAAAGCACCGGCATGATCTCCATCATCACCGGCAAGACACCATGATCTCCATCATCTTGACCTCCATCAACATGTCGCCATCGGGGTTGTCGCGCCCAACATGCTTCTACTACTATTGATACCATTTAGCGATAAAGTAAAGCATTACATAGAGCTTAATGATTGACACGCAGGTCATACAATAATTAAAGACAACCCTATGGCTCCTGCCGGTTGCCGTACTCATCGACATGCAAGTCGTGATAATCTATACATCACATGATCATCTCATACATCACATATATCACATCATGTAATTGGCCATATCACATCACAACATACCCTGCAAAAACAAGTTAGACGTCCTCTAATTGTTGTTGCATGTTTTACGTGGCTGCTACGGGTATCTAGCAAGAACAATTCTCATCTATGCAAAAACCACAACGATGATACACTAGTTGCTTTCCAACCTTCTCAAGGACCGCCTTTGTCGAATCCGATCCAACTAAAGTGAGAGAAACTGGCACCCGCAAGCCATCTATGCAACAAGTTGCGGTTGAGGGAACCGGTCTCTCGTAAGCGTACGAGTAATGTTGGTCTGGGCCGCTTCATCTCACAATACCGCTGAACCAAAACACAACCAAGGGAGGAAGCAATCTAAGCATCAACGCCCACAAACTCTTTGTGTTCTACTCGAGATCTCATCTACACATAGACCTAGCTCATGATGCCACTGTTGGGGAACATCGCATGGGAAACAAATAATTTCCTACGCACACGCAAGATCTATCCATGGTGATGACCATCTACGAGAGGGAGAGTGGATCTACGTACCCTTGTAGATCGCTAAGCAGGAAGCGTTAAGAAACGCGGTTGGTGTAGTCGAACGTCTTCGCGATCCAAATCGCCGAGCATCCCGCGATCTCATGACGATCCGTCCCGCGCTCCAATCATGATCCGTCCCACAAACTCATCATGATCCGTCCCGCGATCTCATTATAATCCATCCCATGAAATCATCACGATCCGTCCCGCGAACTCATCATGGTCCGTCTCGCGATCTTGATCACGGTCCTTCCGATCTAGCGCCGAACGGACGGCACCTCCGCGTTCAGCATACGTACATCTCGATGACGATCTCTGCCTTCTTGATCCAGCAAGAGGGAGAAGACAGGTAGAAGATTTCTCCGGCAGCGTGATGGCGCTCCGGAGATGGTGGTGGAGCTATTCCGGCAGGGCTTCGCCTAAGCACTGCAAAAATCCGATCTAGAGGAGAAACTATGCACTAGAGGAACGAGCAGCATGTGGCTAAAATCTTGTGCCAAAACCCTAAAATACTCTAGTATATATAGGAGGAGAGGAGGAGGAGGCTTGTCTGCCAAAGAGGCAGCCCTTGGGTCGGCCGAACCTAGTGGGATTGGAGGATTCCTCCAACAATCCTAGTAGGACTAGGACTCCTCCTTATTTTTGCCTTTTTCCACCTTTTTCTCTTTGGGCATTTCTTCCCAGCCCCATGGGCCTTGTGTGGAACTTCCACCAGCCCACAAAGGCTGGTATTTACTCTCCCACAGCCCATGTAGCCTCTTGGGTCGAAATACCCCTCCCGATGGTCTCCCGATACACTACCGGCACTCCCGGTACACTACCGATGAGCCCGAAACTTTTCCGGCGACCAAAATAGGACTTACTATATATCAATCCTTACCTCCGGACCATTCCAGAGCTCCTCGTGACGTCCGGGATCTCATCCGGGACTCTGAACAACCTTCGGTCACCACCATGCATAACTCTATACTACCGAAACGTCATCGAACCTTAAGTATGCAGACCCTGCGGGTTCGAGAACTATGCAGACATGACCGAGACACATCTACGGTCAATAACCAATAGAGGGACCTAGATGTCCATATTGGTTCCTACATATTCTACGAAGATCTTTATCGGTCGAACCTCTATGTCAAGGATTCAGTTAATCCCGTATGATGCTCCCTTTGTTCTTCGGTATGTTACTTGCCCGAGATTCGATCGTCGGTATCTCCATACCTAGTTCAACCTCGTTTCTGGCAAGTCTCTTTACTTGTTCCGTAATACAAGATCCCATGACTAACACTTAGTCACATTGCTTTCAAGGCTTGTTGTGATGTTGTATTACCGAGTGGGCCCTGAGATACCTCTCCGTCACACGGAGTAACAAATCCCAGTCTTGATCCATGCCAACTCAATAGCAACCCTCGGAGATACCTGTAGAGTACCTTTATAGTGACCCAGTTACGTTGCAACGTTTGATACACACAAGGCACTCCTCCGGTGTCAGTGAGTTGCATGATCTCATGGTCATAGGAACATATACTTGACATGCAGAAAACAGTAGCAATAAACTGACACGATCATTTGCTACGTTTGTAGTTTGGGTCTTGTCCATCACACCATCCTCCTAATGATGTGATCCCATTATCAAATGATATCTCATGTCCATGGCTAGGAAACCTTAACCATCTTTGATCAATGAGCTAGTCTATTAGAGGCATACTAGGGACATGGTTTTGTCTATGTATCCACACATGCATCTAAGTCTCCGATCAATACAATTATAGCATGAATAGTAAACGATTATCATGAACAAGGAAATATGATAATAACTAATTTATTATTGCCTCTAGAGCATATTTCCAACAGTCTCCCACTTGCACTAGAGTCAATAATCTAGTTCACATCACCATATGATACGCATTGTTATGAATCTAACACCCAATGAGTTTTGGGGCTCGATCATGCTTTGCATGTGAGAGAGGTCTTATAGTCAACGGGTCTTCGACATTCAGATCCGAGTGTACTTTGCAAATCTCTATATCAAACCGTAAGCACTGCTACCACACTCCACTTGGTACTCTTCCAAATGGCTGCTCCACTATACGTATCCAGATTGCTACTACGAGTCATCCGGATTGGTGTTAAAGCTTGCATCGACGTAACTCTTTATGACGAACTCTTTATCACCTCAATAATCGAGAAACATCTCCTTAGTCTTTTAGTCACTAAGGATAATCTTGACCGCTATCCAGTGATCCACTCCTGGATCACTTTTGTACCCGTTGACTGACTCATGGCAAGGCACACACCAGGTGCGGTACACAGCATGGCATAATATAGAGCCTATGGCTAATGCATAGGGGACGACGTTCATCCTTTCTCTGTCTTCTACCGTTGTCTAGCTTTGAGTCTCACTCAACTTCACACCTTACAAATCAGGCGCGAACTCTTTCTCTGACTGATCCATTTTGAACTCTTTCAAAATATTTTCAAGGTATGTACTCATTGAAAGTCTCATCTAGCATCTTGATCTATCTCTATAGATCTTGATGTTTAACAATTAGGTAGGTTTATCCAGGTCTTCCTTTGAAAAACTCTTTTCAAACAACCGTTTATGCTTTCCAGAAATTCTACATTATTTCCGAATAGCAATATGTCATCCACATATACTTATCAGAAACTCTATAGTGCTCCCACCCACTTTATTGCAAATACAAGTTTCTCATAAACTTTGTATAGAATTAAAAACTTTGATCACCTTATCAAAGTGTATACTCCAACTCCGAGATGCTTGCTTTAGTCCATAGAAGGATCACTAAAGCTTGCTCACCTTTTAGCATCCTTAGAAATGACAAAACCTTCTGGTTGTATCTCATACAACCTTTCCTTAAGGAAGGAAACAATGTTTTGGCATCCATCTGCCAGATTTCATAATTGAAAAATGCAGCAACTGCTAACATAATTCCAACAGACTTTAGCATCGCTACGAGTGAGAAAGTCTCATCATAGTCAACTCCTTGAACTTGCCGGGAACTTCTTTGCGACAAGTCGAGCTTTATAAATGGTGACATTCACCATCAATGTCTGTCTTCATTTTAAGCATCCATTTGTACTCAACGACCTGCCGTCCAATGAGCAAGGCTACCAAAGTCTATACTTAGTTTTCATACATGGATCCTTTCTCGGATTTCATGGCCTCTAACCATTTGTCGGAATCCAGGCCCATCATCGCTTCTCCATAGTTCGTAGGTTCACCGTTGTCCAACAACATGACCTCTAAGATAGGGTTGCCGCACCACTCAGGAGCAGTACACGTCCTTGTCGACCTACGAAGTTCGATAGTAACTTGATCTGAAGCTTCATGATCATCATCATTAACTTCCTCTTCAACTAATGTAGGCTTCACAGAAACAACTTCCTGCGCTGCGCTACTCTCTGGTTGAAACAGAGGTTCAATAACCTCATCAAGTTCTATCTTCCTCCCACTCAATTCTTTCAAGAGAAACTTTTCCTTGAGAATGGACCCAGTTTTAGCAATAAATATTTTATGCTTGGATCTGAGACAGAAGATTCAACCAACTGTTCTTAGGGTATTCTATGAAGATGCATTTGTCCGCTGTGGGGTCGAGCTCATTAGGTGAAAACATTTTCCACACAAGTGTCGCAGCCCCAAACATTAATAAATGCCAGCTTAGGTTCCTATCAAACCCTAATTCACACGGTGTCATCTCAACGGATTTAGATGGTGCCTTATTTAAAGTGAAAGTAGTTGTCTCTAATGCATAACCCCAAAATTATAGTAACAAAACGATAATAGACATCATAGCACGCACCATATCCAATAGAGCAGGACTATGACGTTCGGACACACCATCACACTATGGTGTTCCAGGTGGCGTGAGTTGTGAAACAACTTTCACATTGTCTAAAGTTGTATGCCAAACTCGTAACTCAGATATTCACCTCCACGATCATATCACAAACATTTTTATCTTCTTGTCACGATGATCTTAAACTTCACTCTGAATTTGCTTGAACCTTTCAAACGATTCAGACTTTTGTTTCATTAAGTAAATATACACTATATCTACTCAAATCATCAGTGAAGGTAAGAAAATAATGATATCCACCGCACGCTACAAGACTCATTGGATTGCATACATCAACATGTATCATTTCCAATAAATAACTTGCCCGCTTCATCAAAACAAAAAACGGGGTCCTTAGTCATCTTGACCAAGAGGCATGGTTCGCATGTCTCAACCGATTCAAAATCGAATGAGTCCAAAGATCCATCAGCATGGAGTTTCTTCATGCGTTTTTACCAATATGACATTTAGAGGCAGTGCCACAAGTATGTGGTAATATTATTATTTACTTTGTATCTTTTTGGCATCAATGTTATGAACATGTGTATTACTACGATCAAGTTCCAACAAACCATTCTTACTGGGTGCATGACCATTGAAGGTATTATTCATGTAAATAGAATAACCATTATTCTCTAACTTAAATGAATAACCGTGTTGCAATGAACATGATCTAATCACGTTCATGCTCAACGCAAAAACACCAAATAACATTTATTTAGGTTCGTCACTAATCTCGAAGGTAGAGAGAGCATGCGATGTTGATCATATCAACCTTGGAAACATTTCCAACACACATCGTCACCTCACACTTAGCTAGTATCCGTTTATTCCGTAGCTTTTACTTCGAGTTACTAACATTTAGCAACCGAACCAGTATCCAATACCCAGGTGCTACTAGGAGTACTAGCAAGGTACACATCAATAACACGTATATCAAATATACTTCTGTCGACTTTGCCAGCCTTCTTATCTACCAAGTATCTAGGGTTGTTCCGCTTCAGCGACCGTTCTTCTCATAATCGAAGCACTTAGTCTCGGGTTTGGGTTAGACTTTGGGTTGCTTTACTGGAGCTGCAACTGACTTACTATCCATGAAGTTTCCCTCCTTGCTCTTTCCCTTCTCGAAACTAGTGGTTTTGACTCACCATCAACACTTGACGCTCCTTCTCGATTTCTACCTTCGCGGTGTCAAACATCGCGAACAGCTCAGGGATCATTATTTCTATCCCTGGCGTTTTATAGTTCATCACCAAGTTCTAGTAGCTTAGTGACAGTGACTTGGAGAACTATATCAATCACTATCCTATCTGGAAGATCAACTCCCACTCAATTCAAGCGATTGTAGCACCCAGACAATCTGAGCACATGCTCAACGATTGAGCTATTCTCCTTCATCTTGCAGGCAAAGAATCTTGTTGGAGATCTCATATCTCGCAACACGGGCATGAGCCTGAGATCCTAATTTCAGCTCCTAGAACATCTCATATGTTCCATGACGTTCAAAACGTTTTGGAGCCTCAATTCTAAGCTATAATGCATGACGCACTAAACTATCAAGTAGTCATCAGTAGGTGCCTGTCAGACGTTCACAACATCTACAAACAACGCTAGGGGGGTTGGCGCACCGAGCGGTGCATTAAGGACATAAGCCTTCTATGCAGCAACGAGGACAATCCTCAGATTACGGACCCAGTCCGCAATATTGATACCATCATCTTTCAACTCGATTTCTCTAGGAACATATAAAATTCAAGGGAGCTATAGCATGAGCTAGTAATCTACAATATAGTTTGCAAAGACACTACTGACTATGTTCATGATAATGAGTTCAATTAATCATATTACTTAAGAACTCCCACTCAAATTGACATCCCTCCAGTCATTCGAGTGCTACATGATCCAAATTCACCAACTCAAGTCCAATCATCACGTGAGTTGAGGTGGTTTCAATGGTGAACATCATCATGTTGATCATATCTACTATATGACTCATGCTCGACCTTTCGGTCTCTTGTGTTCCGAGGCCATGTCTATACATGTCAGGCTCGTCAAGTTTAACCCGAGTGTTCTGCATGTGCAACACTCGCTTGCACCCGTTTTATGTGAACGTAGAGTCTATCACACCCGATCATCACGTGGTGTCTCAACATGACGAACTTTCGCAATGGTGCACACTCAGGGAGAACACAATTCATCTCGAAATTTAAGTGAGGCATCACCTTATAATGCTACCGTCGTCCTAAGAAAAACAAGGTGCATAAAAGGATTAACATCACAGGCAAATCATAAGTGACATGATATGGCCATGAACTTGTGCTTTTGATCTCCATCTTGAAAGCACCGGCATGATCTCCATCGTCACCGGCAAGACACCATGATCTCCATCATCTTGATCTCCATCAACATGTCACCATCGGGGTTGTCACGCCCAACATGCTTCTAGTACTATTGCTACCGTTTAGCGATAAAGTAAAGCATTAAATAGCGCTTAATGATTGACACACAGGTCATACAATAATTAAAGACAACCCTATGGCTCCTACCGGTTGCCGTACTCATCAATATGCAAGTCGTGATAATCTATACATCACATGATCATCTCATACATCACATATATCACATCATGTAATTGGCCATATCACATCACAACATACCCTGCAAAAACAAGTTAGACGTCCTCTAATTGTTGTTGCATGTTTTACGTGGCTGCTACAGGTATCTAGCAAGAACAATTCTCATCTACGCAAAAACCACAACGGTGATACACTATTTGCTTTTCAACCTTCTCAAGGACCGCCTTTGTCGAATCCGATCCAACTAAAGTGAGAGAAACTGGCACCCGCAAGCCATCCATGCAACAAGTTGCGGTCGAGGGAACCGGTCTCTCGTAAGCGTATGAGTAATCCTGGTCTGGGCCACTTCATCTCACAATACCACTGAACCAAAATCCGACCAAGGGAGGAAGCAATCTAAGCATGAACGCCCACAAACCTTTTGTGTTCTACTCGAGATCTCATCTACACATAGACCTAGATCATGATGCCACTATTGGGTAACGTTACATGGGAAACAAAAAATTTCCTACGCACACGCAAGATCTATCCATGGTAATGAGCATCTACGAGAGGGAGAGCTGATCTACGTACCCTTGTAGATCGCTAAGCAGGAAGCATTAAAAAACGCGGTTGGTGTAGTCGAACGTCTTCGCGATCCAAATCGTCGAGCGTCTCGCGATCTCATCACGATCCGTCCCGTGATCCAATCACAATCCACCCCGCGAACTCATCACGATCCGTCCCACGATCTCATCACGATCTGTCCCGCGAGCTCATCACGATCCGTCCCGCGAACTCATCATGATCCATCTCGCGATCTTGATAACGGTCCTTCAGATCTACCGTCGAACGGACGGCACCTCCGCGTTCAGCACACGTACAGCTCGTTGACGATCTCCGCCTTCTTGATCCAGCAAGAGGGAGCAGAGAGGTAGAAGATTTCTTTGGCAGCATGACGGTGCTCCAGAGATGGTGGTGGAGCTATTCCGGCAGGGCTTCGCCTAAGCACTGCAGAAATCCGATCTAGAGGAGAAACTATGCACTAGAGGAACGAGCAGCACGTGGCTAAAAATCTTGTGCCAAAACCCTAAAATCCTCTAGTATATATAGCAGGAGAGGAGGAGGAGGATTGGCTTCCAAATAGGCAGACCTTGGGTCGGCCGAAGCTAGTGGTATTGGAGGATTCCTCCTCCAATCCTAGTAGGACTAGGACTCCTCCTTATTTTTGCCTTTTTTGCCTTTTTCCACCTTTTTCTCTTTGGGTTTTTCTTCCCAGATGCATGGGCCTTGTGTGGAACTTCCACCAGCCCACAAAGGGCTGGTATTTACTCTCCCACAGCCCATGTAGCCTCTTGGGTCGAAATACCCCTCCCGATGGTCTCCCGGTACACTACAGGCACTCCCGGTACACTACCGATGAGCCCGAAACTTTTCCGGCGACCAAAATGGGACTTCCTATATATCAATCTTTACCTACGGACCATTCCAGAGCTCCTCGTGATGTCCGGGATATCATTCGGGACTTCGAACAACCTTCGGTCACCACCATGCATAACTCTATACTACCGAAACGTCACCGAACCTTAAGTGTGCAGACCCTACGGGTTCAAGAACTATGCAGACATGACCGAGACACCTCTACAGTCAATAACCAATAGCGGGACCTGGATGCCCATATTGGTTCCTACATATTCTACTAAGATCGTTATCGGTTGAACCTCTATGTCAAGGATTCAGTTAATCCCGTATGATGCTCCCTTTGTTCTTCGGTATGTTACTTGCCCGAGATTCGGTCGTCGGTATCTCCATACCTAGTTCAACCTCGTTTCTGGCAAGTCTCTTTACTCATTCCGTAATGCAAGATCCCGTGACTAACACTTAAGTCACATTGCTTGCAAGGCTTGTTGTGATGTTGTATTACCGAGTGGGCCCTGAGATACCTCTCCATCACACGGAGTAACAAATCCCAGTCATGATCCATGCCAACTCAACAGACACCCTCGGAGATACCTATAGAGTACCTTTATAGTGACCCAGTTATGTTGCGACGTTTGATACACACAAGGAACTCCTCCGGTGTCAGTGAGTTGCATGATCTCATGGTCATAGGAACATATACTTGACATGCAGAAAACAGTAGCAATAAACTGACACGATCATTTGCTACGTTTGTAGTTTGGGTCTTGTCCATCACACCAATCTCCTAATGATGTGATCCCATTATCAAATGACATCTCATGTCCATGGCTAGGAAACCTTAACCATCTTTGATCAATGAGCTAGTCTATTAGAGGCATACTAGGGACATGGTTTTGTCTATGTATCCACACATGCATCTAAGTCTCCGATCAATACAATTATAGCATGGATAATAAACGATTACATGAACAAGGAAATATGATAATAAGTAATTTATTATTGCCACTAGGGCATATTTCCAACACTGTTTGGGGTCTAACCCAACGTGCCAAGCGACACATATGGCTCGGAGCCGGGGGCTTCTGTCAGGGTATACAAATAGGGGTGTTTATTTCCCCTAACTTGTGCACGACTGGTAAGCCTCTGGTCCAATGTCCTGAGCCTGTCGGGGAAAGCTACTACCACAACTAAACAAGCATCCAAGACCAAGACTCTGGCAAAAGCAACCTGCAGGGCCAAGCAACGCCAGCAAGATGAATGCAACGACCCAGGACGGGCCCGGAGAGCACCAAGCACATCCCCGGTACCTTCCGGGGACAGAGGCGCATACACGTTCAGGAAGACCCGGCAAGCCGTCCCCCGACAAGCGCAAGCCAATCAACCACCGCTCCACCGCATCGTAATGCCAGTCACTTGTCGACGCGGTGTCAAGCTCCGAGGTAGCTGAGTGTCTCTTGCTAAGCACATGGTGACACGCTGGAAGCCAGATTATGACTACTTGACACCCGTCTAGAGGCGTGTGAAGATGTGGTGCAATAGTTAGCTAGAGCAGTGGTAGAAGCTTGTCAAGGATGCATCCCCACACGCCACCTAGATTGCATTTATGGCATTTTGTCCTAAGTGCCAGAGTTATGTATGATAACATTGTTAGCTATCTAATCATTAGACAATGTCTGTTTTTCCATTGTGGTTGCCTCTTGAGCTATAAAAGGAGGCCCAAGGCAACCTAGCTAAAGATTCAAACCTTTGGACACTTTTACTGATGTAGCAGCTCACCCGAAGGCACCCCTTGTCGGGTTTGAGTGTTGTGTGTTCTTTGTGTTCCTCTAATCGTTAGGAGTAGGGTTTTACACTTCACAACGGCCCAAACCTGGATAAAACACCAGTGTCCCGATCGCCATGTTGTCTCACCACCTCCACTCTTTTGCATGTGACCTCGTCCCTACCGAACCACAAAGGGGACCGTATAGGTGATCATGTGCATCGTGCCCCGACAGTCATCTCTTCGCTTCCTAAGCCGACAATCTCATTGGTGACGAGAGCAAGCCTAGAGTACATTTCCATGACTCCTTCGTCATCCTTCATCTTGAACTTTTCAAGTTGAATTTGTAGCACATCCAACTTAGATTCCTTGACATATTAAGTACCTTTGTGCTTATAAACCAAAGTATCCCAATTTTCCTTTGCATTCTCAAGACGGTTAATCTTGTTGAATTCTTCAGGGCATAGGCAGTTGAATAGGATGTCACATGCTTGAGCATTGTATTGCAACATCTTCAATTATTCTATGGTCGCTTCAAGATCCGATTCCTTTCCATCACCAACGAATTCACCTTGCAAGCCAACATGAACAACATCCCATACGACGGGGTTACGTCCAAGAATATGCATTTTCATGTTATGCTTCCAACTAGCAAAGTTTGTACCATCAAAATATGGACCTGTATGGTAATAATTTCCCTCACTAGACGCCATACTCTAGTAGGTTGTGAAACCAATGCAATGGAGACCAAAGATCTGATACTCTAGTATATCGAAAGTAGGTCTATAGGGGGTGACTAGACTACTTGACAAATAAAAACCTAACGTTTTTCCCAATTTTGGTTATACGCAAGTTTTAGCAATAGTTGCAAATAAAGTTCACCCTACACATGCATGTCTACGAGTATAGCAGCGGATAGTAAAGACAATCATATGTAATGAGATGATGGGGATAGGAAGATCAAACGCAATTGGAGACATGAAGATTTTTCCCATGTTCCCATAGATGGTGGTATCGTGCGTACACGTTTATTTAGACTTCAACCCACGGAGGGTAATGATACGTATCCAATGTATCTATAATTTTTATTGGTCCATGCTATTATATTATCATTCTAGGATACTTTTTGAGTAATTATTTACAAATTTATATTATTTTTAGCACTAACCTATTGACCTAGTGCCCAGTGCCAGTTCCTATTTTTTGTGTTTTTTGTTTCAGATAAATTCCATATCAAACGAAGTCCAAACGCGATAAAAATTTACGGAATTTTTTTTTGGAATATATGTGAATTTTGGGAGCCAGAATCAATGTAAGACGATGCCCGAGGGCCCCACCACACAACAGGGTGCAGCTTGGGGGTGCGCACCCTGATGGTTAGTAGCCAGCCCTTAAGTCGGTTGAGGCTCTCCTTCCGCCACAAAAAAGTTATTTTTGCGATAAAAATCCCCTCAAAATTTCATCCTGATCGGGGTTATGGATCTCCGAATATTTAAGAAATGGTGATGGGGTCAGAAAACAGTCACGAAAACATGAGAGAAACAAAGAGAGAGAGATCCAATATCGGAGGGGCTTTTGCCCTCCGGGAGCCAATGTGGCCATGTAACTCTCATCTAGGTAGGAGGCCAAGGAAGCAGGAGGAGGAGGGGGTTTCTCCCCCCTCTCTCCCGGTGGCGCCGAAGCGCCGCCGGGGCATCCATCATGACGACGATCTACACCAACAACTTCGCAGCCGCCACCCTGAACTCTCTCCCCCTCTATGCAGCGGTGTAAAACCTCTTTCCCCCGCTGTAATATCTACATAAACATGGTTCTTAATGCTATATATCATTATCCAATGATGTCTGGCTATCCTATGATGTTTGAGTAGATTTCTTTTTTCCTATGGGTTGATTGATGATCGTGATTGGTTTGAGTTGTATGTTCTATTTTGGTGTAATCCTAAGGTGCCTTCCATGAGGCGCACACATGAAGGAACCTGATGGAGGGTTTGCAATATGTTTATGATTCGCTTATAGTAAGTGCCTAGAGTGACAAAAGCTTACACCCGAGTAAGGGGATTGTTTACGTATGGGATAAAGGGGACTTGATGTGTTAATGCTACGGTTGGGTTTACCTTAATGAATATCTAGTAGTTGAGGATGCTTGCTAGAATTCCAATCAATAGTGAATATGATCCAAGTATGGAAAGTATGTTAGCGTATGCCTCTCCCTCATATAAAACTGCAACAATGATACCGTTCTAGTTATCGATTGCCTAGGGACAAATCTTTCTTTTGCGTTACACAAAAAGCTTTCTACTAAATAATTTAATGTATTGTTCTTTTATTAAAAAAACACCTAAATTTTATTTCCATGTTCTTTATAACCTTGCAAAACTATCTATTACACCTACTAAGTACTTCTAGTTTCTTTCCCGCAAAGTAGTTTCATACTAGTTCTAGTTCAAGTAAGCGTCAGCGTGCATAGAGTTGTATCAGCAGTCGATAGAACTTGAGAGAGTATTAATTCTACCTTTATCTCCTCATTGAGTTCGACACTCTTACTTATCAAAAAAGGCTACGAACAATCCCCTACAGTTGTGGGTTATCAAGACCTTTTTCTAGCACCTTTGTCGGGGAGCAATAGCGTAGTTGTTGATATTCTCGTGTGTGCTTGTTTGCTTTATCACTAAGTAATTTTTATTTTCTGTTATTAGTTGTTTTATTTTATGTTATTAGTTGTTTCCTATCTTTAGATATGGGTAGGAAACTCAAAATAGCAAAAAAATAGATGTACTGGCTGCTCCAAAAGTTGAGGAACCACTAGTGTTCTGTATATCAAAACTTATTACTTGGATCATCTTCAATCCCTGTGCTCGTGCTAAAAACCTAACTAGCTTAATTTTGGGAAAACCATTAAATGATAATGCTCATTATGTGTGACACCTCTTATCTCAAAAAGGGAAACTCTTGTGGCATCAAATTAATAGTTTGTGTTGCTATGCTTGGAATTTATGCAAAATACATGACTTTACTTGTTGTTCTGAAGAAAGAGAAAAACACCTTACCAACCAATGTGTGTTTAATGATAATGAAATATTACCTTCTTATGCCAAGGATTCCTATTATTATTATGATGTTGAACAAATTGAAGAATTTGTTGCTTTTAAGGGTCCTTATGAAGTTGTTACTTTGATTGAAAAGTATGATGCTACTCTTTAAAAATTGAAAACATTGTCGTACATAAATATTGCTATGCAAACTATGCTTCTAATTCTCATGTTAAAGAATTTATTGAAAGAATGACTGCTGCCTTGGAAGAGACTAATATTTTGTAGGAATCTAGGGAAGAAGAAATTGCTGAAATTGTGAGCTTAATAGATGCAAATGATGAGGAGGAGAGCAAAGAACAAAAGGAGGAATAGCGGATTAGCTACCCATGCCCACCTTCTAATGAGGGTAAATATTCAAATCATACATTGTTTAATTCCCTTCCCAGATGCCGAAGGATGAATGCTATGGTGATTGCTATGATCCCTTGGATTCGTTTGAAATATCCCTTTTTGATGAAATTAATGCTTGATGTGCTAGTGGCCATGATGCTAATATGAATTATGCTTATGGATATGAAATTGCTATAGTTCATTATGTTAAGCATGCAATTGTTGGTATTTCACTCACACATGATAGTCCTATTATCTTTTTGAATTCTCCCAACTACACTATATCGGAGAAGTTTGCACTTGTTAAGGATTATATCGATGGGTTGCATCTTACTATCACACATGATGATTTCGATTAATATAATATGCATGTTCTTGCTGCTCCTACTTGAAATTATTATGAGAGAGGAACCAAATCTTCACCTCTCTATGTTTGCAATACGATAAAATTGCAAGAAACTACATATATATGCTATGTATTGGCCTTTACTTTGTGTGAATGAATTGTTCTTATATGACATGCCAATGCAGAGGAAGAGAGTTAGACTTTGTTGTCACATGATATATATCACTTTGTGCTAACTATTTAATTACAAATCATTGTTAATTAAAATTGGCTTTCATATACCTTGGGATCCGGGTGGATCAATTACCTGAGCACTATATGCCTAGCTTAATGGCTTCAAAGAAAACGCTTCTAGGGAGACAACCCAGAAGTTTTAGAGAGACATTTATTTCTGTTATGTGATTTTAAAATAATTAAAAACAATAAAATGAAGTGGGGAAGTTAAAACTTTTTCAAAAAGAGAAGTGAAAGTGAGAAAGACGAGCATCATTTAAGTTGGGGCTAGCCTAGAACTTTGTTCATGCCCATGGAAACTTTGTGAATCTTGATTACGGAACTTTCCAACAAAAATAATTATCCCCTTATACAAATACATTGTATTATAAAAATAATGTGCTAAGAATTACCTTTAGGATGTTTATATTGCTTGTTTGATATGTGATGTGCAAAAACAGAAAGTTTGGATGTAGTGTTTGATTTTTCATATTTTACTAGAACGTCAAAAGCTTCTAAAAATTTTACGAGTACTTTTATACAAATGTTCTACCATCTACTAATTATTCAGAATTGTTTGGGTTACAGAAGTATGGTATTCATCTATATCTTTATCGACTGTCCTGTTTTTCACACATTGTTGTTATAGTTGCTTTGTGTGCTTATGTTTGAATTCTTGTTAATCCCCATTGACGTGGGAGCCATAGAATTGTGATAGCATACAGTGGGTGATGTTCGATTATAATTATGCAATAATGTTATGGCAAGAGATGATGGTATTTGATGCTATATGTACTAACCTTTCTAATGAAAGTTCTGTTATGTTTTGTGTGGATGAAGTGTTCGAAGATCGAGGAGGTATTGATATGCGAAGAATAAGGAGAGGCAAGAGGTTAAGCTTGGGGGTTCGCAAGGCATCCCAAGTAAATATTCAAGGAGACTGAAGCGTCTAGGCTTGGGGATGCCCCAGAAGGCATCCCATCTTTCTTGTTCAACAATTATCGGTATTTTTGGTTTTTGTTTTGTTCACATGATATGCAAAACTTCTTGGAGCATCGTGTGCCTTTTATTTTCCTTTTGGCAATGTGCCATCCTAGTTTGGTAAAGTCCATGGTCAATTTATAGAATGCTCTTTGCACTTCACTTATGTCTTTTGAGTATGGCTTTATAGAATGCTTCATGTGCTTCACTTATATGAGTTGAAGTTGGATGCCTGTTTGTCTACATATAGAAAACCGTTATTTGTAGAATGCTCTTTTGCTTCACTTATATTCATTAGAGCATGGTCTTTTGTAGAAAGAATTAAACTCTCATTCTTCACCTATATTTGTTTGAGAGTTAAGAAACAGTGATGGTAATTTGCATGGGTTATAAGACTAGTCCAAAAATAATAGGTATTCAAGGAGTGATAATCAAAACCTTCATGTATCACATTAAAGAGAAATTGCAGGTTAATTATATTGATGTGGTAATACGAAAGAGTGTGAGTGCATAATTGTTGATTCATAGAACTGTCGATATTAAGACGTGTTAACTTCTTGTTTGTCTAAATATTTAAAAGGCATGGTGAGGATGTGTGAGCATTACTATTCCTCGTTAAAATCCTAGTGTTGTTTCGGGTCGGAGGCGCGCGATGGTTAACTCCTCCCAACCACCTCCCTCAGGGCATGCGAGTAGTACATTGATTTTTGATAAAACTAATAAAACTTTTCAATAAGTATATGAGTTCTTTATGACTAATGTGAAACCATGGACATACGCAATCTCACCTCATCATATTTTGCTAGCCTCTTCGATACCGTGCATTGCCCACTCTCACCTCGAGGATGGGTCAAACTTTCGCCGGTGCATCCAAACCCCATGACATGATACACTTTGTTGCAAAAGCCTCATTATATCTTCCTAAAAACAACCACCATGCCTACCTAACATGGCATTTCCATAGCCATTCTGAGATACATTGCCATGCAACTTCCATGGTCACTTCATATGACTTGTATTTCCGTTGTCATATTGCTTTGTATGATCATAAGATAGCTAGCATGATATTCACATGGCTTGTCCGTTTTTGATATATTTTGCTACGCTACATCATTGCAAATCCTAGTACACTTCCAGAGGCATTCTTATAGAGTCATATCAGTTTTTCATATCAAGTTGTAAGTAAATAAAAGTGTGATGATCATCATCATTAGAGCATTGTCTCAGCGAGGAAAGGATGATGGAGACTATGATTCCCCCACAAGTCGGGATGAGACTCCGGACGAAAAATGAAAAATGGGGGAGGCCAAATGATCCCACCACAAAAAATGGGGGAGGCGAAAAAATAGAAAAAAGCCCGCCATAAAGAAACAAATAAATGAGAGAAAAAGAGAGGAGGGACTTTGCTACTATCCTTTACCACACTTGTGCCTCAACGTGACACCATGTTCTTCATATAGAGAGACTCTTTTTTTGTCACTTCCATATGCTAGTGGGAATTTTTCATTATAGAACTTGGCTTGTATATTATGATGACGGGCATACTCAAATGCCTGAGGTCTTCATGAGCAAGCATCCACACCCACTTAGCTTCGGTCGAGCTTTCATACACTTATAACTCTAGTGCATCCGTTGCATGGCAATCCCTACTCCTCACATTGATATCTATTGATGGGCATCTCCATAGCCCGTTGATACGCCGAATTGATGCGAGACTTTCTTCTCCACTTTTACCCTTTTGAAACCAACCACCACATTCTATTCCACCTATATGCTATGCCCATGGTTCACGCTCATGTATTGCGTGAAGAATAAAAAGTTGATGCATACTGAAAAGTAAGATCCAATTGCCTGACTTGGACACCATGGTGCCTAACAATTGTATTAATGTTGTGAAGACGGGCCATGCCTTGCTAATATAATAGGATGAACAAGGGTAAACATTCTTTGAGGACCGTATACTTTGAAAGATTGATGATTTTGTTGCTTGTGCTTATAAGTATTACTATGTTAATGTTTGTTAATTCATCATTTCTCAATGAGCATGCATACAAAATATTATATATTGGGTAGCATGTCACATCAAAAATTATGTTTCTATCATTTACCTACTCGAGGACGAGCAGGAATTAAGCTTGGGGATGCTTGATACATCTCCAATGTATCTATAATTTTTTATTGTTCCATGCTATTATATTATCATTTAAAGATACTTTTTGAGTAATCATTTTTCAATTTATATTATTTTTGAGCACTAACCTATTGACCTAGTGTCCAATGTCAGTTCCTCTTTTTTGTGTGTTTTTTGTTTCGCATAAATTCCATATCAAACGAAGTCCAAACGCAAATTTACGAATATTGTTTTTGGAATATATGTGAATTTTGGGAGTCGGAATCAATGCAACACGATACACGGTGGGCCCCACCACACAACATGGCGCAACCTGGGGGGCCGTGATGGCTGGTGGCCAGCCCTTAATTTGGTTGAGGCTCTCCAGATGTTTAAGAAATGGTGAACGGGTTAGAAAAGAGTCGCGAAAACAGGAGAAACAAAGAGGGAGATCCAATCTCGGAGGGGCTGCTGCCCTCTGGGAGCCATGGTGGCCATGGACCAGAGGGGAAACCCTCCTCCTACCTAGGAAGAAGGCCAATGAAGAAGAAGGAGGAGGGGGGCTCTCTTCCCCTCTCTCTAGGTGGCGCCGGAGCGCCATCGGGGCATCCATCGTGACGGCGATCTACACTAACAACTTCGCCGCCGTCACCACCAACTCTCTCCCCCTCTATGCAACGGTGTAAAGCCTCTCTTTCCCGTTGTAATCTCTATTTAAACATGGTGCTTAATGCTAAATATTATTATCCAATGATGTGTGGCTATCCTATGATGTTTGAGTAGATTTATTTTGACCTATGGGTTGATTGATGATCATGATTGGTTTGAGTTGTATGTTCTATTTTGGTGTAGTCCTAAGGTGCCTTCCGTGAGGCGCACACATGAAGGAATCCCGCTGGAGGGTTTGCAATATGTTTATGATTCTCTTATAGTGAGTGGCTAGAGTGACATGAGCTTACACCCGAGTAAGGGTATTGTGTACGTATGGGATAAAGGGAACTTGATGTGTTAACGCTATGGTTGGGTTTACCTTAATGAATTTCTAGTAGTTACGGATGCTTGCTAGAATTCTAGTCATAAGTGCATATGATCAAAGTGTGCAAAGTATGTTAGCATATGCCTCTCCCTCGTATAAAACTGCAGCAATGATACCGGTCTAGTTATCGATTGCCTAGGGACAAATATCTCTCTTGTGTTACACAAAAATCTTTCTACTAAATAATTTACTTTATTATTCTTTAATTAAAAAAACACCTAACTTCTATTTCCACATTGTTTATAACCTTGCAAACCTATCTATTACACCTACTAAGTACTTCTAGTTTCTTTCCCACAAAGTAGTTTCATATTTGTTCTAGTTAAAGTAAGTGTTAGCGTGCGTAGAGTTGTATCGGTGGTCGATAGAACTTGAGAGAATTTTAATTCTACGTTTAGCTTCTCATTGGGTTCGACACTCTTACTTATCAAAAAAGGCTACAAACGACCCCCTACACTTGTGGGTTATCAGGTAACGGTCGCGAGTGTCCATGGAGGGCTCCACCCACGAAGGGTCCACAAAGTAGAAACATTGTCTATTCCATGATGGCCTACGTCCACGGAGGACTAGCCTTAATCGGGGTAGATCTCCATGGAGGTAGGCGATCTCCTTGACCTTACAAACTTCTTGATTCAACTCCACAACATGAAGAAGGATGCTCCCAAGAGACACCTAAACAATCTAGGAGGCACCACCCTCCAAAAGGTAATAGATGTGGTAGTATGATGAACTCCTTGCTCTTGTGATTCAAAAGATAGTCTCCTCAACACTTAATCACTCTCTCATAGATTTGGCATGGGTAGAAGAGATTGATTGTATGTAAAGAAACTTGGGGAGGCTAGAAATCCACATTCATATGGTTGGAGTGGATGATCTTGATCTCAACACATGAGTAGGTGGCTCTCTCTCAAATAAAATGGATATGTCAAGTGGTTGTATGTTCTGAGTGCTTCCCCTACGAGTGACAGGTGGTGGAGATTTATATATAGGCATCTCCAAAAATCCAATCATTACAACATTATTGTGCAACTCGGTGAAACCGAAGTGAAAACTCGATTGCACCGACTAGTACAAAGTGTGGCAACTTTGGCCTTTCCGGTGAAACCGATATATAAATCTTTTTGGTAACGATATGGGTCGCCTAGGCAGTAACCAAAACTCGGTGTCACTGATTCTTAAAACTCAGATGTTCCGATTTTAAGAAATAGGATAACAAAATTTTGGTCACTGGTTTCGGTTGCACCGAATGGAAAGGTTGTAGTACCAAGATGCTAGGGTTTGCGTTAGGTTCTGTCTAGGGCAAAACTTGGTGGGATCGAATGGGAAAGTTGGTGTCACCTATTTTTTTACTTTTGGCTTTGGACAGAAGATTTTTGTGGGAGAATGGGTGAGTATTTTTGGTGGCTAATCTCTAAGTACTTGAGCAACCAGATCATCATAATTCCTCATCCCCTTTTAATAGTAATAGCTTTCCTATGGACTCAAAAGTGATTTCTCACAAAATATGAAATGTAGTCTTCAAGCTTGAAGCATGACCAATCATATTCCTTCCTTTCCTTAGGGAGGTTCTCCATACATTCCTTTCGCCATCCCTTCATTGAACTTTTTCATGAGATACACTTGGTGGAGACATTAGTCCAATGAAATATATGTTGTTATTAATTACAAAAACCACCTAGGGAGAAGTTGTGCTTTCAGGTTTTGGTAATTAATAACAACATATATGTCACTGGACTAATGTTTCCACCAGGTATATTTCAGGAAAAGTTCAATGATAGGTTGGATAAAGGATTGTTTGGAGATTCCCTAGATGCAATAATGCCCATTGGTAACAAGCTTCAAGACTCTAAATTTTACATTTTGTGAGAAATCACTTTTGAGTCCATAGGAAAGCCAATACTATTAAAAGGGGATGAGGTATCTATGGTGATCTGGTTGCTCAAGTCCTTAGAGGTAGCCACCAAAAATACTGATCTATTCTCCCACAAAATATTTTGTGCAAACCACAAATATTCAAAATCGGTGCCACCAACAATTTCCATTAGGCCCCACCGAGTTTACCCTAGACAGGCCTAGAGCCAAACCCTAACCATCTCGGTACTACCAAGTTCATTCTCGGTGCAACCAGAAACGGGTGGCAACCTCACTGATGTCGATCTATTTAAAATCAAAAATTTTGAGTTTAGTAGATCGGTGCCACCAACTTTGCCATCTGCCTAGGCCAACCAAAATTGGACCGTCCGATATTTCTATATCGGTCTCACTGAAAATGCCAAAGTTGCCACATTTTGCACTAGTCGGTGCAACCGAGATTTCTCTTCGGTTTCACTGAGTTGGGCAATAATGTGTAATAGTTAGATTTTTTGGGGTACCTATATATACCCCTCCACTACCTCTCACTTGTACAGGAAGTAGTCAGAACATACAAACACTTGCCCCAACCATTTTTCTGAGAGAGAGCCACCTACTCATGTGTTTAGATCAAGATATTCCACTCCAACCATATGAATCTTGATTTCTAGCCTCCCCAAGTTGCTTTCCACCGAATCAATATCTTCTACCCAAGCCAAATCTGTGAGAGAGTGATTGAGTGTTGAGGAGATTATCTTTTGAATCACAAGAGCAAGAAGTTCATCATACTTACCACATCTATTACCTTTTGGAGGTTGGTGCCTCCTAGATTGGTTAGGTGTCGCTTGGGATCCTCCTACTTCATGTTGTGGAGTTGAACCAAGAAGCTTGTAAGGGCAAGGAGATCACCTACTTCGTGAAGATCTACCCCGAGTAAGGCTAGTCTTCCATGGACGTAGGCCATGATGGAATAGACAATGTTGCTTCTTCGTGGACCCTTTGTGGGTGGAACCCTTCATGGACTCTCGCGGCCGTTACCCTCCATGGGTTGAAGTCTCCATCAATGTGGATGTACGATAGCACCACCTATTGGAACCACGCCAAAAATCTCCGTGTAAATCTTGCATTTGATCTTCCTATCCCTAGCCTCTATTTACATGTGCTTGTCTTTACTTTTAGCTTCTATACTCTTAGGGGATTTTTATTTATGTGCCCCTGGTTCGTTAGTTTTACTCATTCATCCCCACGCTCTTAAATTTTGCTCACTTTTCCCCACTCCCTTGCCCGAAACCCTCAGAACTGGTCATAGCGGACGTTGCCGTCGGGTCAATGGCTTGACCGTTAACTCTGATGAGTGGGGCCGCATATGGCCGAGTCCAGATTTTTACCGTTACGTGCTAACGAGTGGGGCTGCAAAACTGACACCCCTCACTGTAACCTGAATCAGATCGAGTCGCTTCCTTGCCGCCCCCTCCACCGCCGTCATGCCGCCTCTGCCGCCGTTGTGCCGCCTCCACCGCATCTACCCTCTCTCCCCATCTAGGATTAGGAAGCAATGTTGGGGAAGCACCCCATCCGGCCCATCGACTGTGGAGAGGATTGGGTCGAATCAGAGGTGGATAATTCATGGATTCCACCTGGGTAAGCATCGTTTTCCTCTCAAATTGATTAGGATATCCATAAATTAGGCTGTAATTGACCACCGTTGGCGTGAATCAGTGCAGTTTTTCTGAAAATTTACGGCCTAACTGTGCCCTTTATTTGATCGAATAGGGTTGATCCTGCACTTGCTTTTCGGCTGGCGGTTAGAATGGAAACTAGCGAGCTGCGTGGAACTAAACCATATTTGATTTCTAGATTTTTCAATCCAAAAGTGGTAGAAACCAGCGTTTTGTTCAAAGATTTCTACGAGGCACTCTGTTGTGAGTATCCGTGGAGCCCTGCCGATGTTGTTAAATTGAGATATTTTGATAGTACCGAGCAGAGATTTGTCCCATTAACTTGTGATGGGCATCTGGGATTGCTTTTTAGTTTGAATGCTGACAGCCATTTCGGTAAAATCCATATCTATGTGCTTCAGGAACGCAAGGGGAAGGGTGTTCAGACATCATCTATCTCTGCTAATAGAGAGCGTCCTCGCACTCCTTGTAGGTCGAGACCAAGTAAACCTAGTGGTTCTGAAAGCCACAACATGTTGGATGCCGCTAATTCTGCCACTTCTCCTCTCCCTTCTGCACCTGATGTAGAAGTAGATGCAGAGCCTGACAAGGAAGTGCCTCAACATGATGATGATGAGGCTCTATTCCCTAAACTGGTAGATAGAGTCAGTCAACAGGCAATGGAAGAGGAATATCCATAGGAGCTGAGCAGTCGTGCTAGATTTGATGACACTGATGATGAAGAGAGGGAGGAGAACATCGACTCCTTAGTTTTACAAGAATATGATGGTGAGGACATGCCAAAAATTGAGTGGAACAGGGAGAATCCTTAGCTTACTCCAGGAACAGTATTTGAATCGATGGTGGACTATCGTAATGCAGTGACTACATATTGCATTCTCATTGAAAACTCCTATGAGGTTGATAGGCATGAGCCACAAAGATTCACTGTTCATTGCCCTTGTGATAGGTGTAGGTGGAGGTTGCATGCATCCACTATGCTAAAGAGCAAATTGGTTCAGGTATTACAACTGAATCTTTTTTCAGATTATTTATCCATTCTTAATTGTATTTGACATCATTTCTCATTTTGTTTCAGATAAAAAAACCACATGGGCACACTTGCCCACCTGGAGGGGGGAGGACAAATCAAAGCTTGCAAAGACTAGGTGGGTGGCAAATGCAATCTTGGATTGGGTGAGGGAAACACCAACAATTGGTCCAATAGCACTCCATGGGAAGCTATTTGAGAAGTACAAGATTAATATACCTTACATGAAGATTTTCTATGCTAAGGAAAGGGATCTTGATAGGATTAATGGTCCATGGAATGAGAGTTTCAGTTGATTTACACCTTCAAAGCTGAAGTGGAGACGGCTAGTCTAGGGAGTGTTGTAGAGATTGACAAGCATATAGTTCAGTACAAATTAAAAAGGAAGACAGTTGAGAAGGAGTGTTTCAAGAGGGCTTTTGTTTGTTTCAAGGCTTCTTGGCAGGGGTTTCTAAATGGTTGTAGGCCCTATTTGGCTGTTGATGCAACTGCTTTGAATGGAAGATGGAGAGGCCAGCTAGCAGCATCTTCTGCAGTTGATGGACACAACTGGCTATTCCCAGTTACATTTTGTGTGTTGGAGGCAGAGTCCATGGAGAGTTGGGTCTGGTTTCTGCAGCAGTTGCGCAACATTATAGGTACTCCCTTAGGTTTAGTTATACACACAGATGCTTGCAAGGGTTTAGAGAGTGCAGTAGAAATTGTATTCCCTGGAGTGGAACATAGGGAATGTATGTGACACCTAGCGCAGAATTTTAAAAAGAAATTCACAGGGAAAGTTTATGATGAGAACCTATGGCCAGCATCATACACATGCAGCTTGAGGAAGCATGAGCACCATTTGAGAGTGTTGTATGCTCACAATCCTTTGGTGAAGGAGTACATGGATGAACATCATGGAAAGTTGTGGTCAAGATCCAAATTCAATGAAATCTACAAAGTAGACTATGTGACCAATAACCTCACTGAGTGTTTTAATGCAAAGTTCAAGTCAGTGAAAGGGCTTTTGTTGTGGCAAGCATTTGATAAGATCAGGCAGATGATCATGATAAAGATGGCTCTTTGTAAAAGAATTGCAAGAACACAATATGTTGACCATCTTATGCTCCCATCTCTGATTAAGTCATTGCATGCCAAGGCAAGAGGACTAAGGATGAAATGCATTTGACCGTCGACATATGAGGCTGAGGTGACATACACTGACAGTAAAAATAGGGAATGGAGATATCCAGTGAACCTTGCAACTAAGGAATGCAGTTGGAGGCAATGGCAGATCCGCGGGAAGCCGTGCATACATGCCCTACATCTCATGACTGTTATTGGAGGTGAAGATGGTGAAGTTGATCAGTATTTCTCTGAATATTTCTCTGTTGCCAAATTTAGGGTTGCTTATGCTAAAAATGTGCCAGCACTCTTGGGAAAAGACCAATGGAACATAGTAGACCCAGGGTTCAAACTCCATTCTCCTCTACTGACGAGACCACCAGGAAGACCAAGGAAAAACAAGATAAGAGATGGTGAAGAGGGTCGTGTAAAGAAAAACAGCATAAGTGCAAAAGATGTGGTATCCTAGGGCATATTGCTAGGCGTTGTACCAATCCAGTTGATGAGAAGAGGAATAATGGGCAGCAGCAAATGCAGAGGAGAATGCAGCAGCGGAGGAGAATGTAGCTGAAGTAGCAACTTGGTATGTGTGCAACCTTTCCTTTTTTTGCATTTGTTCTCTTTTTTATCGACGGCTAAGCTTATTTCTGTTTGACACGGCTCAAGGATAATTAGAGGCATATGACAAAAAAGACTAGAGAGGAAGAAACTTCAGTTGAACCATCATCTGATGCAGAATTTGAAACCATGGCTATTGAAGGTTTTGAAGCTATAAGAGAGGAGGAAGTTATTTTGTCTGAAGTTCCTTTAATGATTAGTGAACCCATAGATGACCGTCAGCTGGTCATCACTTGCTCGGTCAGTCAAAGCTCAACAAAACCGCCACAACCAGAAGTGAAGATCAAAAACAACAAGACAAAGCTTTCAAAAGCACAAAATATCCCAGCTAGGGAAACTAGGAGCAATATGGTTAACCCATCCTGAAACACTAGGAGCAAGGCAAAGATTAGAATTTGAACTTGAATGCAAGTGATAAACTTTGAACTTTAAGGATTTGTAATAAGGATTCTGTCTTAAATTTGAACTACTGTGAAAACTTGCAAGGTGTAATAATTCTATTTGTAATTTGATGTGAAATTTGAGGTAGAATGCAAAAATGAGGCAAAATTTGAATTTTAGGTAAACTTTAAATTTGAACCAACACTTGAAGTGCATTGCCCTGTGGTGTGAGTTGCAAAGTTTGCTGAACTATTATAAACGTTAGGTGATCAATCCGATCTCTTTTGCCTGGCAAAACTTGTAGTCATGAGAAATGTGCTCCAAATGAGCTCCCAAGCTAGGGTAAACAACCCCATTTGTAACCAAGTTTTGGACCTACTCTAAATTAACCAAGTTTTGAAAAATATGCTTTAATATAAAAAACTATTAAAAACACGTTTAAAATATGAAAATGGAAAACTAAGTTCAGATCCTTCTTATTCACTTTGAAATAAAACTTTGGTGATTTTTTGGATTTTTAAAAAAAAATCAAAACAGAAGGTAACCCTACCTCCTCTCCTTGAACTCTATGAAATGGTGTATGTGATAGCACATAAGTGTGAAGGTTTTTTCATGAAAATGACCATAGACCAGGTTTATGATTTTTGGTTGGTAACATGTCACATAAGACAACATTGTGCACATGTTTTATATTTTTTTTGATTTTTTTAAATTAATGGTGCTCATTTGACCTTGATCGTGCCAGATAGGGTTTTTTTTGAAAATGTCCGTATACCAAGTTTAGTAGTTTTCCTCGTTATTGTGTCTTATAAAATGACGAACGGTGAAAGTTTCATATTTTTCGATTTTTTCTAAATTAGTTATGCTCAGTCAAAGCCTTGGAAACCCCGTTGACCAGCTCAAAACCCCTCTAAACCCCGCGTGGTTTCGCCTAACCCTAGCTCCGAACGTCAGCCGTCCGATCATACCCTAGCACCAAGCGACAGCCCGCAGATGTGGTCTTCTAGAAGGAATTCGGTGGGCAGGCTGCGTGCAGGCTCTGCGCCGTTGGATCACATGGACAGCTCCGCATCGTTGGATCGTGGGGCGATCTGTGAGAGGCAATCCGTGAGAGTTGTTGGTTGTGCTCGCCCACCCTTGCCTCCCCTTTCTTCTGCTGCTTATTCTGCAGCGACAAGAGGAGCCACTCCTTTGCTTTTTTCTTCTCCGGCAACGATAGGAGCCACTCCTCTGCTTCTTCTTCTCCGGTGACTTTGGGCGATATGTCGAGCTCCACTTCAACCTCCCGCCCCTCGTGGACCCAGTATGGTCCACTTCCCATGGAGCGATGTCCTGATTGTCCATGCAGCGCGCCATTGATACGGCTGACTTCGAAGGAGGTCAAGAATGGCAACTATGGGCGCGAGTTCGTGAAATGCGAGAGCAAGCCAGAGGGGCAGGTTAGATCTCATGATTTTTCTTTGATTTCATTTTTTATTTGCTTTTAATTCTTTTTCCTTGGATCTGGGATTTAGTGTTTATGTTATCGTTTCAGATCGTGAAGAAATGCACACATTTTTAATGGATGGATGACTATGTTAAGCGGATTCAATTCAATGGGGCCCCAACCCGGGAGCTCAATCTGCCGTCAGCACCAACGAATTTCGTCTTTGAAAGTGCTGCTCTGACGGATGGGGACGCAGACCTCAAAGGGGAATTAAAGAAGATGAACAAGAACTTGAAGCAGATGATTCAATTGAACAAGCAAGCGAATCTGATAGCTTTAGGATTTTATTTTTGTATAGTTGCTCTAGGATTTGGTTACTTGCTGGTCATCACTCGTTAGAGATGTTATTAGGGTGGTGTAATGAGCTCTAGGATTTGGTTAAATTTGTGGATCATGTGCTCTAGGATGTGCTTAAATTTGTGGATCATGTGCTCTATGCTCTGTGATGCTTAATTTGTGGATCATGTCCGTTTCGTCAGTTTTGTACACTTTCAATTTCTTCAGTTTCATCAGACAACACCGACCACAGAAGGAAAAAAAACATAGTTCTACGGCCCAAATTGAAACTAAGCTATGGTTGGGCCGTTGCTTTGCGTTGAGTGTCGAAGGCCCACAAAGATAAAAGAGGCCTACAAAATAGTGCACGCGCTGGCTCTGTTTTTTGACCCCTATTTTTTTGCTTGATTATTGCCATGGTAAATACATTTATTGCCATGCCGAACAAAAATAGTGCATGATGGTAAATCGATTTATTGTTAGCAGTACAACTTTTGTCCCATGGCATTTTCGTACAGATAATTAACATGGCAAACTTAATAATAACTTTTTCCATGTCATTGTTAGTGTAGATACCATGACAAATTCTTTATTGAACTTGCCCATGTCAAATTTATTTGTACATATTGTGGAAATTTCCTTCTGTATATAGCCAACGGCACAACACTTTGATTTTATGACATGCGGGTATTATAAACATGTTTTTGTTTCAAGAAAAATATTGTATACACGAGTTTTTGTTTTTGTTTTGTTTTATACACGATTTTTTTTGTAGAACATGGCAAATTTATTATTAAGAGCATGTTATATTTAATTATGTAGATCATGATATCCATCAGAAATCATGTCTAAAATAAAGTCCGGTGGCACCATTAGCCACCATATCCATCTACAGAGCATGTCTAGGGCTCGGCTACGGCAACATATCCATCTAGAGAGCATGTCTAGGGCTCAGCTATGGTACCATATCCATCTACCGACATCTCAAGTAGCAAGCATACATCCATACCATAGAAAGTAGCAAGCATATATAGCATAGTTCTTACATAAAACATAAACCCTAAAACATAGGGTGCATAAAAGAGTTCTCGGCACAACCAATGACATATAACATAAAAATATATAAAAAAACCTAATGGGCAAGACAAGCTTCACGAGACCGGCCGGGCCTTCACCACCATCTTCACTGCGCCTTCTCTTCAGTGCTCCTCCTCCATGCCATCCTCGTCGGGGTAGTAGGGGAGGCTGTGCATACCATCGTGGGTGGGGAAGATGCAGTCAAAGTTTGTGAAGATGTTGTAGGTTGTGAATGCGATGAATTCGCATCCACACCAAAACACCTTGCCGAGGAGGTAATACGCATCAAATCTATTGATGAAGTTGACAATGAGCCCTATCGGCCGAGTGTATGAGTTTGGATGCACTTCTTCCAGTCGGAACATCACCGGTGAGCCCGTCGGAAGGTGTGCGAAGCCCGCACCGAGGAACCACTTGGAAAAATCCCTTGCACCCCTCCTGCATGAGAACGCCCACACGCGGAGCGTCATCTCCACGACGACGTCGGTCGGATACCGTCTCTCCGACACGGTCGGTGGGAGCTTGAAGGTGGGGACGTTGTACTGCATCCTCGCCTCGCTTTGAGAGTGCTCTGGGTTTGGGTGAATAAGAGAAGGGGTGGCGCAAATGGATGTGTGGAGAATAGGTGGAGGGGTGGGTGGTTTAAATAGGGAAAGGGGAAGGGAACGGGAGTCTCACCTACCTCGCTTTGGATTTGCTATGTTCAAACGAGCCGCGTCGATCGATATGCCACTTGAATTGCCAACAGGTTTTAATCGTTGAATAGATGCGAGTGGATCGAAAAGTGTGAAACAATGCTCTACATCGAGGAGACACGTGTGGGAGATGAGACAAACCATCGGCAGAGACCGTACCTGCGTTCGTGGAGGCTCGCATGAAAAAGAGGCCGGTCAGTGTCCATGGTGGCTCGCGTGCAGAAAGAGGTCGGTCAGCGCATCGTGGCGGCGGGCAGCGGCGCATGCAGGTAGGCTAGCTACATGCATGCATAGCAGGCTAGCTGGACATGTCATGCATGCATAACATGCTTCTGTCATTGCGGTGCGCACAGGGCCCAATAGTCTAACCACGGCCCAACGGGCGAATAGCGGCATCATTCGACGCGACCCCACTTGTCAGGTCCAACGGGCTTGTCTAAAAAAATCAGGTCCAACGGACGACATAGTCCAGTGTAGCCCCACTCGTTAGAGTTAACGGTAAAGCTTTTGACCTGACGGCAACGTCCATTGTGACCAGTTATGAGTGTTTCTGGCAAGGGAGTGGGGGAAATTGAGCAAAAGTTAAGAGCGCGGGGATGAATGAGTAGAGCTAAGGAACCAGGGGCACAGATGTAAAAAACCATACTCTTAGACATGCATGTGTAGGGTGTGCTTGATTTGCAACGATTACTAAAACTTTCCAACAACTAACATTGGGAAAAGGCTAAGTAGTCTAATCACCCCCCCCCTCTAGACATACTTTCGATCCTACACTCGCGGCACCGGCCGCCATGCCTGACATCCTCCCCGCCGCTCCTACCGCACCTGGGGAATCCATCCTCACCTCGGATCCCTCTTCATTGGTCCCTACGCGTTGCTGGGAGGTGGGTTGGACAGATATCATAGAGGAAGCTAACCGGGAAGCTGGAGTCGCCGTTGTCCGCCACACCCTTGCATCGTCGTTCCTTCCCAAGGATCGAGCGACTGGAGTTGTTGGCTCAGTGATGTCTACTACGCAACCTTCTTCTTGTAGACTCGTGTTGGGCCTCCAAGCGCACACTTTTGTAGGACAGTGGCAATTTTCCCTCAAGGTGATGACCTAAGATTTATCAATCCGTGGGAGGTGTAGGATGAAGATGGTCTCTCTCAAACAACCCTGCAATCAAATACAAGAAATCTCTTGTGTCCCCAACACACCCAATACGATGGCAAATTGTTGTTGGAAATATGCCCTAGAGGCAATAAATAAAGTGTTTATTATTATATTTCCTTGTTCATGATAATCATTTATTATCCATGCTATAATTGTATTAATTGGAAACACATTACATGTGTGGGTAAATAGACAACACTTTGTCCCTAGTATGCCTCTAGTGAACTAGCTCGTTCATCAAAGATGGTCAAGGTTTCCTAGCCATTGACATGTGATGTCATTTGATAATGGGATCACATCATTAGGACAATGATATGATGGACAAGACCCAAACTACAAACGTAGCATATGATCGTGTCAGTTTATTGCTACTGTTTTCTGCATTGTCAAGTATGTGTTCCTATGACCATGAGATCACACAACTCACGAACATCGGAGGAGTGCCTTGTGTGTATCAAACGTCGCAACATAACTGGATGACTATAAAGGTGCTCTACAGGTATCTCCGAGGGTGTCTGTCGAGTTGGCATGGATCAAGACTGGGATTTGTTACTCCGTGTGACGGAGAGGTATCTCAGGGTCCACTCGGTAATACAACATCACAATGAGCCTTGCAAGCAATGTGTCTAAGTGTTAGTCACAGGATCTTGTATTACAAAATGAGTAAAGAGACTTGCTAGTAACGAGATTGAACTAGGTATGAAGATATCGACGATCGAATCTCGGGCAAGTAACATACCGAAGAACAAAGGGAACATCATACGGGATTAACTGAATCCTTGACATAGAGGTTCGACCGATAAAGATCTTCGTAGAATATGTAGGAACCAATATGGTCATCTAGGTACCGCTATTGTTTATTGACCGTAGAGGTGTCTCGGTCATGTCTACATAGTTCTCGAACCCGCAGGGTCTGCACACTTAAGGTTTGATGACGTTTCGGTAGTATAGAGTTATGTATGGTGGTGACCGAAGGTTGTTCGGAGTCGCGGATGAGATCCCGGACGTCACGAGGAGCTCCGGAATGGTCCGGAGGTAAATATTCATATATAGGAAGTCCTGTTTTGGTCACCGGAAAAGTTTCGGGCTCATCGGTAGTGTACCTGGAGTGCCGGTAGTGTACCGGGAGACCATCGGGAGGGGTATTTCGACCCAAGAGGATCCATGGGCTGTGGGAGAGTTTTTAACAGCCCTTAGTGGGCTGGTGGAAGTCCCACACAAGGCCCATGCGGTTTGGGAAAAAAGGTCCAAAGAGAAAAGGTGGGAAAAGGCAAAAATAGGGTGAATCCTTGTCCTACTAGGATTGGAGGTGGAGTCCACCTCCTCCACCTGGTTCGGCCGACTCCTTGGAGGCTTGGCCCTTGTGCCAAGCCTCCTCCTCTCTTACTCTTATATATATTGCAGGTTTTAGGGTTTTTGCACAGAATTTTCAGCCACATGTTGCCCGTTCCTCCAGTGCATAGTTTCTCCTCTAGATCGGATTTCTGCAGTGCTTAGGCGAAGCCCTGCCGGAATAGCTCCACCACCATCGCTGGAGCGCCGTCACACTGACGGAGAACTCTTCTTCGTCTCCACTCCTTCTTGCTGGATCAAGACGGCGGAGATTGTCATCAAGCTGTACGTGTGCTGAACGCGGAGGTGTCGTCCGTTCGGCGCTGAATCGGAAGGATCGTGATCAAGTTCGTGGGACAGATCGTGATCAAGTTTGTTGGACGAATCGTGATCAAGTTAGCGGGATGGATCGTGATTGGATCACGGGATGGATCGTGATTGGATCGCGGGACGCTCAGCGATTTGGATCGCGAAGACGTTCGACTACACCAACCGCGTTTCTTAATGCTTCCCGCTAAGCGATCTACAAGGGTACGTATATCCACTCTCCCTCTCGTAGATGCTCATCACCATGGATAGATCCGCATGTGCGTAGGAAAAAATTTGCTTCCCATGTGACGTTCCCCAACAGTGGTATCAGAGCTAGGTCTATGTGTAGATGAGATCTCGATTAGAACACAAAAGGTTTGTGGGCGTTGATGCTTAGATTGCTTCCTCCCTTGGTCGTATTTTGGTTCAGTGGTATTGTCAGATGAAGCGGCCTGGACCAACATTACTCATACGCTTACGAGAGACCGGGTCCCTCGATCGCAACTTGTTGCATAGATGTCTTGCGGGTGCCAGTTTCTCTCACTTTAGTTGGATCGGATTCGACAAAGACGGTCCTTGAGAAGGTTGAAAAGAAACTAGTGTATCACCATTGTGGTTTTTGCGTAGATGAGAATTGTTCTTGCTATATACCCGTAGCAGCCACGTAAAACATGCAAAAACAATTAGAGGACGTCTAACTTGTTTTTGCAGGGTATGTTGTGATGTGATATGGCCAATTAAATGATGTGATATATGTGATGTATGAGATGATCATGTGATGTATGGATTATCACGACTTGCATGTCGATGAGTATGGCAACCGGCAGGAGCCTAGGGTTGTCTTTAATTATTGTATGACCTGCATGTCAATCTTTAAGCGCTATGTAATGCTTTACTTTATCGCTAAACAGTAGCAATAGTAGTAGAAGCATGTTGGGCGCGACAACCCCGATGGCGACATGTTGATGGAGATCAAGATGATGGAGATCATGGTGTCTTGCCGGTGACGATGGAGATCATGTCGGTTCTTTCAAGATGGAGATCAAAAGCACAAGTTCATGGCCATATCATGTCACTTATGATTTGCATGTGATGTTAATCCTTTTATGCACCTTGTTTTTCTTCGGACGACGGTAGCATTATAACGTGATACCTCACTTAATTTCAAGATAAATTGTGTTCTCCCCGAGTGTGCACCGTTGCGAAAGTTCGTCGTGTTGAGACACCACATGATGATTGGGTGTGATAGACTCTACGTTCACATACAACGGGTGCAAGCCAGTGTTGCACGTGCAGAACACTCGGGTTAAAGGTGACGAGCCTAGCATGTACAGACATGGCCTCGGAACACAAGAGACTGAAAGGTCGAACATGAGTCATATAGTAGATATGATCAACATAATGATGTTCACCATTAAAGCCACCTCAACTCACATGATGATTGGACTTGAGTTGGTGGATTTGGATCATGTGACACTCAGATGTCGATTTGAGTGGGAGCTTTATTAATTCGATTAACTAAACTCATTATCTTGAACAATAGTCTAAGTAAACTTTGCATATTTATGTTGTAGATCAATGGCTCGCATAGTAGCACCCCTGAATTTTAATGCGTTCCTAGAGAAAGCTAAGTTTAAAGATGATGGAAGTAACTTTGTTGACTGGGCCCGTAATCTGAGGATTATCCTCACGGCTTCCCAGAAATCATATGTCCTTGATGCACCGCTTGGTGACCAACCAGAAGACATGACCTCCGAAGACGTTAAGAACGCTTGGGAGGCACGTACTGGAGATTACTCAATAGTTCAGTGTGCAATATTGTATGGCTTAGAACCGGGACTTCAAAGACGTTTTGAACGTCATGGAGCATATGAGATGTTCCATAAGTTGAAGTTTATCTTTCAGAAGAACGCTCGGATCGAGAGGTATGAAACCTCTGATAAGTTCCATGCTTGCAAGATGGAGGAGAACGGGTCTATCAGTGAACATATACTCAGAATGTCTGGGTATTCAACTCGTCTAGCGGAATTGGGAATTGCCCTTCTGCCAGAGGCGATCACTGACAGAGTTCTTCAATCACTGCCACCTAGTTACAAGAGCTTTGTCATGAACTATAACATGCACGGGGTGAACAAGTCAGTCGCCGAGCTGTTTGCGATGTTAAAAGTCGCTGAGTGTGAAATCCAGAAAGAACATCAAGTGTTGATGGTCAATAAAACCACTAGTTTCAAGAAAAATGGCAAGGTCAAGGGCAAGGGCAAGAAGGGTAAAACCAAGAAGGATGGCAAAGCGGTTGCTACTCCTGTAAAGAAGCCCAAGCATGGACCCAAGCCAGAAATTGATTGCTTTCATTGCAAGGGAACTGGTCAGTGGAAGCAGAACTGCCCCAAGTACCTGGCTAACAAGAAGGCGGCCAACGACAAACAAGGTATATATGATATACATGTTATTGATGTGTACCTTACTAGCTCTCGTAGTAGTGCCTGGGTATTTGATACCGGTTTAGTTGCTCACATTTGCAACTCAAAGCAAGAACTACGGAATAAACGAAGGCTGGCAAAGGACGAAGTGACGATGCGCGTGGGAAATGGTTCCAAGGTTGATGTTTTCGCCGTTGGCATGCTCTCTCTTTGATTACCATCGGGATTAGTGATGAACCTAAATAATTGTTATTTAGTGCCTGCATTAAGCATGAACATTATATCTGGATCTTGCTTATTGCGAGACGGATACTCATTTAAATCAGAGAATAAAGGTTGTTCTATTTATATGAGTAATATCTTTTATGGTCATGCACCCAATGTTAGGGGTTTATTCATATTGAATCTTGATAGTGATGACACACATGTTCATAACATTGATGCCAAAAGATGTAGAGTTGATAATTATTGTACCACTTTCTTGTGGCACTGCCGTTTAGGTCATATTGGTGTAAAATGCATGAGGAAGCTCCATGCTGATGGACTTTTGGAGTCACTTGATTTTGAATCACTTGACACATGCGAACCGTACCTCATGGGCAAGATGACTAAAACGCCGTTCTCTGGGACAATGGAACGGGCAAGTGACTTATTGGAAATCATACATACTGATGTGTGCGGTCCAATGAATGTTACAGCGCATGGTGGATATCGTTATTTTCTCACCTTCACTGATGACTTAAGTAGATATGGGTATATTTACTTAATGAAACACAAGTCTGAAATGTTTGAAAAGTTCAAGCAATTTCAGAGTGAAGTTGAGAATCATCATAACAAGAAGATTAACTTCCTGCGATCTGATCGAAGAGGTGAATATCTGAGTTATGAGTTTGGCAGTCACTTAAGACAGTGTGGAATTGTTTCACAATTGACACCGCCCGGAACACCACAGCGTAATGGTGTGTCTGAATGTCGTAATCGAACCTTATTAGATATGGTGCATTCTATGATGTCTCCTGCTGATTTGCCACTATTGTTTTGGGGTTATGCATTAGAGACAACTGCATTCACTTTAAATAGGGCACCATCGAAATCCGTTGAGACGACGCCATATGAACTGTGGTTTGGCAAGAGGCCAAAATTGTCATTTCTTAAAGTTTGGGGATGTGATGCTTATGTCAAAAAGCTTCAGCCTGAAAAGCTGGAACCCAACGCGAAGAAATGCGTCTTCATAGGATACCCGAAAGAGACAGTCGGGTATACCTTCTATCTCAGATCCGAAGGCAAAGTGTTTGTCACTAAGAACGGAACATTTTTGGAGAAAGAGTTTCTCTCGAAAGAATTGAGTGGGAGGAAAATAGAGCTTGATGAGGTTATTGAACCTTTACTTCAACTAGAAAGTAGCGCAGCGCAGAAAGATGTTTCTGTGGAACCTACGACGGTAGAGGAAGAAGTTAATGATGATGATCATGAAGCTTCGGATCAAACTACTATTGAACCTCGTAGGTCGACAAGGCCGCGAACTACTCTTGAGTGGTACGGCAACCCTGTCTTGGAGGTCATGTTGTTGGACAACAATGAACCTACGAGCTATGGAGGAGCAGTGATGGGCCCGAATTCCGTGAAATGGTTAGAGGCCATGAAATCTGAGATGGGATCCATGTATGAAAACAAAGTATGGACTTTGGAAGTATTACCTGAAGGGCGAAAGGCCATTCAGAACAAATGGATCTTTAAGAAGAAGACAGACGCGGACGGTAATGTCACTGTCTATAAAGCTTGAATTGTGGCAAAGGGTTTTTCACAAGTTCAAGGAGTTGACTATGATGAGACTTTCTCACCCGTAGCGATGCTTAAGTCTGTCAGAATCATGTTGGCAATAGCTGCTTATTTCAACTATGAAATTTGGCAGATGGATGTCAAAACGGCGTTCCACAATGGTTTCCTTACGGAAGAGTTGTATATGATGCAACCCGAAGGTTTTGTCAGTACAGAGAATGTTGACAAAGTTTGCAAACTCCAACGATCCATTTATGGACTAGTGCAAGCATCTCGGAGTTGGAATAAGCGCTTTGATGAGGTGATCAAAGCGTTTGAGTTTATACAAATTTATGGAGAAGCTTGTATTTACAAGAAAGTGAGTCGGAGCTCTATAGCGTTTCTAGTATTATATGTGGATGACATATTTTTGATTGGAAACAATATAGCAATGCTGGAAAGCATGAAGGAATATTTGAACAAGAGTTTTTCAATGAAGGACCTAGGAGAAGCTGCTTTCATATTAGGCATTAAGATCTATAGAGATAGATCGAGACGCTTAATAGAACTTTCATAGAGCACGTACCTTGATAAAGTTTTGAAGAAGTTCAAAATGGATTAGTCCAAGAAGGGGTTCTTGCCTGTGTTACAAGGTGTGAAGTTGAGTAAGACTCAATGCCCAGTGACTGCAGAAGATAGAGAAAAGATGAGTGTCATCCCCTATGCTTCAGCCATAGGCTCTATCATTTATGCAATGTTGTGCACAAGACCGGATGTCAGCCTTGCCATAAGTATGGCCGGAAGGTTTCAAAGTGATCCTGGAATGGAACACTGGGCAGCGGTCAAGAATATCCTTAAGTACTTGAAAAGGACTAAGGAAATGTTTCTCGTTTATGGAGGTGACGAAGAGCTCGTCGTAAAGGGTTACGTCGATGCAAGCTTTGACACTGATCCGGATGACTCTAAGTCACAAACCAGATACGCATTTATTCTTAACGGGGGAGCGGTAAGCTGGTGCAGTTCCAAGCAAAGCATGGTAGCCGATTCTACATGTGAAGCGGAGTACATCGCAGCCTCAGAGGCGGCAAAGGAAGGTGTCTGGATGAAGCAATTCATGACAGATCTTGGAGTAGTGCCCGGTGCACTGAATCCAATGAACCTGTTCTGTGACAACACTAGTGGCATTGCTCTACATGTGAAGCGGAGTACATCGCAGCCTCAAAGGCGGCAAAGGAAGGTGTCTGGATGAAGCAATTCATGACAGATCTTGGAGTAGTGCCCGGTGCACTGAATCCAATGAACCTGTTCTGTGACAACACTAGTGGCATTGCTCTGTCCAAGGAAACAAGGTTTCACAAGAGGACCAGACACATGAAGTGACGCTTCAACTCCATCCGCGATTACATCAAGGAGAAGGACATAAATATTTGCAAAGTGCACACGAATCTGAATGTTGCAGACCCGTTAACTAAACTTCTTCCAAGGGCTAAACATGATCAACACCAGAACTGCATGGGTGTTCGATTCATTACAATGTAAATCACATAGTGATGTGAGCTAGATTATTGACTCTAGTGTAAGTGGGAGACTGTTGGAAATATGCCCTAGAGGCAATAAATAAAGTGTTTATTATTATATTTCCTTGTTCATGATAATCGTTTATTATCCATGCTATAATTGTATTAATTGGAAACACATTACATGTGTGGGTAAATAGACAACACTTTGTCCCTAGTATGCCTCTAGTGAACTAGCTCGTTCATCAAAGATGGTCAAGGTTTCCTAGCCATTGACATGTGATGTCATTTGATAACGGGATCACATCATTAGGAGAATGATGTGATATACAAGACCCAAACTACAAACGTAGCATATGATCGTGTCAGTTTATTGCTATTGTTTTCTGCATGTCAAGTATGTGTTCCTATGACCATGAGATCATGCAACTCACGAACATCGGAGGAGTGCCTTGTGTGTATCAAACGTTGCAACGTAACTGGGTGAGTATAAAGGTGCTCTACAGGTATCTCCGAGGATGTCTGTTGAGTTGACATGGATCAAGACTGGGATTTGTTACTCCGTGTGATGGAGAGGTATCTCAGGGCCCACTCGGTAATACAACATCAGAATGAGCCTTGCAAGCAATGTGTCTAATTTTTAGTCATGGGATCTTGTATTACGGAACGAGTAAAGAGACTTGCTAGTAACGAGATTGAACTAGGTATGGAGATACCAACGATCGAATCTCGGGTAAGTAACATACCGAAGAACAAAGGGAACATCATACGGGATTAATTGAATCCTTGACATAGAGGTTCGACCGATAAAGATCTTCGTAGAATATGTAGGAACCAATATGGGCATCCAGGTCCCGCTATTGGTTATTGACCGTAGAGGTGTCTCGGTGTAGCGACCCGACCTGAAAGGTCGAATCTCCGGTGTTTCTGTACCATCCCAAGATCATGCTGGTACACACGCGGTACATCAATGTATATATCAAAGGGAAATCACACGGCATTTATTAATTGTAAATATCATATCGAGTTCTTTATTACAATAAAGATTACAATAAAGTGGCTAAAGGCCAACTCATGAGAATATCTAAATCTTGCGGAAGCATCGAAGGTAGATGAGTCCATCTGACTCCAAGGGCATCTCACCGAGCATAGAGCGTATCCTCACTCTTGGTCGAAAAAGTACTCTGCAACATGATACGTTGCAGCCGTGTAGGTCAGCATATGGAATATGCCGGCAAAGTCACAAGAGAGGGGTGAAAAGATAATCATCTAATCTACATGCATATATGGCAGGTGGGGTGGTAAGTTTTTGCGTAAATCCAAATTTTCCTACATCAAGAGAGGGCTAAGCAAAATTATTACTAAGTTGGTTGATTAATGAGATGGTTCCTCCAACCAATTCTCACACCCAAGTTATTAATACCCACATCATCATCTTAATTGTGTTGAGAGTTCCGGAAGTTTCAGTTCCTTTGGCTCAAGTCGTCCATGACCGTGGACACGGCTAATCGATTAGGTTTGAGTACTCTGCAGAGTTTTGCACACGGTCCCCACAAGATTTGGTCGCCTCCGTTTGATTTCTCGCACTTCAGGGTGTTTGAGAAACGGATGACCAAAACATGGTCTTCCAAAGGGTTTCCCTGCGACTCTGTCGGTGCCCATCCTTTCCTACCGGTCTTCCAAAGGGGTCCTCCGGCGAGGCCAAGGCGATGAGGTCGTCGAGGCATCGCTCCGGTGGTCGAGGAGGTTGTCGAAGGAGTCCAGGCGACTGCGGCTGGCGTCCGGCGTCGATTGGTGGAGACGGTGGGGTGAGGGGACTAGGGATTCGACGTCCAGGAGCTCGAGAAGGGTTCGGTCGGGACAGGGACTCCGGCGAGGTGAGGGGCAGCGATTCGGTGAGGTGAGGAGGGGGGTTTCGGTGTGGAATGGAGAGAGGAGGGTGGCCGCTCTTATATAGGGGCGAGGCAGGGCGAGGGGAAGGAAGGAGAGGGAGATCCGCGACGGCGAGATCACCGGCGAGGGCGGCGCGCGCGCGAGGTGGAAGGCGACCGCGCCGATCCAGCGAACGGTCAGGTGGGTCCCGCTTTCGGTGAGAGGGGAGGGGTTTGCGGGGCGTCGGTCGGCCGGCTCGTAATAACTTCGCGAGTAAATGCCCGTGGGCCGGCCCGTTAAATATAAATATGTTTCCCTTTTTTAAATCCAGGGCAGTAAAACCTCTTTAAAAGCATTCAAAACATTTCCAAATATAGGCAACATATATATCAAAATGGTCAGGAGAATTAATGTTATTCAATGAACATTTTTCCTCTGTCAGTTGAATACTTTGAAAAAATAATTATTTTCAGAAATTGCATATTTGTTTTTAAAACCTTTTGCAAATATTTTTCAAAAGACCCCCTGGTTCTTATTGTTCAAATATATCACCAAGATGACCCTAGTGTGGAGTGTCATGTTACTCCCCTCTTGTTTTGAACTTTTTCCAAGGTTTTCAAATAGGTGAAAGCAACACATTGAAAATAGAAAGGGACTTTCATAAAGTCAGAAGAAGCATTTCAACTATTTCATACATTCAAGCAATGATGATGATGGATGAATAGCTATATTCCATAACATTCCAAAATGAAATTTTGGGATGTTACACTCGGTCATGTCTACATAGTTCTTGAACCCGCAAGGTCTGCACACTTAAGGTTTGGTGACGTTTCGGTAGTATAGAGTTATGTATGGTGGTGACTGAAGGTTTTTTGGAGTCCCGGATGAGATCCCGGACGTCACAAGCATCTCCGGAATGGTCCGGAGGTAAATATTCATATATATGAAGTCCTGTTTTGGTTGCCGGAAAAGTTTTGGGCTCGTCGATAGTGTACCGGGAGTGTCGGTAGTGTACCGGGAGACCATCGGGAGGGGTATTTCGACCCAAGAGGCTCCATGGGCTGTGGGAGAGTGTTTACCAGCCCTTAGTGAGCTGGTGGAAGTCCCACACAAGGCCCATGCGGTTTGGGAAAAAAGTCCCAAAGAGAAAAAGTGGAAAAAGGCAAAAATACGGTGAATCCTAGTCCTACTAGGATTGGAGGTGCAGTCCACCTCCTTCACCAGGTTCGGCTGACTCCTTGGAGGCTTGGCCCTTGTGCCAAGCCTCCTCCTCTCTTACTCTTATATATACTAGAGGTTTTAGGGTTTTTGCACAGAATTTTTAGCCACATGCTGCCCGTTCCTCCAGTGCATAGTTTCTCCTCTAGATCGGATTTCTGCAGTGCTTAGGCGAAGCCCTACCGGAATAGCTCCACCGCCATCGCCGGAGCACCGTCATGCTGCCAAAGAACTCTTCTTCCTCTCCGCTCCTTCTTGCTGGATCAAGACGGCGGAGATCGTCATCAAGCTGTACGTATTCTGAACGCGGAGGTGTCTTCCGTTCGGTGCTAGATCGGAAGGATCGTGATCAAGTTTGTGGGACGGATCGTGATCAAGTTCGTGGGACGGATCGTGATCAAGTTCGCAGGATGGATCGTGATTGGATCGCGGGATGGATCGTGATTGGATCGCGAGACGCTCGGCAATTTGGATCGCGAAGACGTTCGACTACACCAACCGCGTTTCTTAACGCTTCCCGCTTAGCGATCTACAAGGGTATGCAGATCCACTCTCCCTCTCGTAGATGCTCATCACCATGGATAGATCTGCATGTGCGTAGGAAATTTTTTGTTTCCCATGCAACGTTCCCCAACAATTGTATAGGTGCACTAGTTCAGCGAAGAGATGGTGATACAAGTGCAATATGGATGGTAGATATAGGTTTTTGTAATCTGAAAATATAAGAACAGCAAGTTACTAATGATAAAAGTGAGCACAAATGGTATTGCAATGCTTAGAAACAAGGCCTAGGGTTCATAATTTACTAGTGCAATTTCTCTCAACAATAATGACAGAGTTGAATCATATGTAAATACATCTCGTGTGACAAAGAGTTCACTCCAAAGTCACAAATAGATGAGAACTAAGGAAGAAATTGTTGTAGGGTACGAAACCACCTCCAAGTTATCTTTTCTGATCAATCTTATGAGCTATCCCTATAAGTGTCACGAACAGCCCTAGAGTTCGTACTAAAATAACACATTAAGACACACATCAACCAAAACCCTAATGTCACCTAGATACTCCAATGTCACCACAAGTACCCATGGGCTTGATTATACGATATGCATCACACAATTTCAGATTCATCATGTTCAATCCAAGACAAAGAACTTCAAAGAGTGCCCCAAAGTTTCTACCGGAAAGTCAAGATAAAAACGTGTGCCAACCCATATGCATAGATTCCCGAGGTCACATAACACGCAAGTTGATCACCAAAACATACATCAAGTGGATCAATAGAGCATCCCATTGTCACAATGGATATCCCATCGCAAGACATACGTCAAGTGTTCTCAAATCCTTAAAGTCTCAATCCGATAAGAAAACCTCAAAGGGAAAACTCAATTCATCACAACAAGATAGAGAGGAGAAAACTCCATATGATTCATCTATATCAATAACACGATAAGAAAACTCCTCATGGTACATCAAGATCGTGCCATCTCAAGAACACGAGAGAGAGAGAGAGATCAAACACATAGCTACTGGTACATACCCTCAGCCCCAAGGGTAAACTACTCCCTCCTCGTCATGTAGACCGTGGGATGATGAAGATGGCCTCCGGTGATGGTTTCCTCTCTGACAGGGTGCCGGAACGGGCTCCCGGTTCGTTTTTCGTGGCTTTGGAGGCTTGCGGTGGCGGAACTCCTGATCTAGGTTTATTTTCGGAGGTTTCTATATTTATAGGAATTTTTGGTGTCGATCTCACGTCAAGGGTGATCACGAGGCAGTGACAAGCCTTCTAGGCGCGGCCAGGGGGGTGGCCGCGCCTGGCAGGCTTGTGACCTCCTCGTGGCTCTTCTGCCCAACTCCAATGCTTCGGGGGTCTCTTTTGGTCCAAAAAAATCATACTAATTTTTCAGCCCATTTCGAGAACTTTTATTTCTGCACAAAAAACGACACCATGGTAGTTCTGCTGAAAACAACGTCAGTCCGGGTTAGTTTTAATGAAACCGTACCAACATCATATAGAATTATTGTAAACATGGAATGAATACTTCATAAATTATAGATACGTTGGATACGTATCACTCAGCCCCCAGGGCTAGGGGTGGGGGCTCTGTTGTCTTGGTGCGGTCCAGCCCTCGTCATAGGTTGTCGAGCTATGCTACGAGACCGAGGTGGATGAGGGTGGGGCTATCTACAGCAAAGACCGAGGTGGCAAGGATGAGATCGAGGTGGGATCAAACTAGAAGGGGTGGGGTTTAAAGATGTGAAGGTCAGCCCAAAGGCCAGAGCTAGCGGCGGAGATGCAGGGGCCGCCGTCACGTCAGAGAAGAGGGGGCCAGCGTGCGGTGGGGAGAGAATGAGCGTCCGTGAGGGGACAAAGTGCGTGGGGATAAATTAGGAGGGTGAAAACAAATATATATTTTTGGCAAATAAAAAATATGTGTTATTCTAACTTTTTTCTTTTACTATATGTTATAGATGTTTATATAATGCAGTATAAAATATTTTTTATATTTTATATGTTTCACTATGTTCATTTAGAGATAAAAGGTGATGGATTTGGATGGTGTTTCAAAAATATGAACTGACATGCGCATTCATGTAACGACGACGAACTGGACTGAAACACCATGCTAAGAGGTGCATATAGCTAACCCTCTTTTTATGTATGTTATACATGGTAATACAAAAGGCGCATTTTTATATTATTGTTTCTTCAGAATATGCAAGAAGTAGATATGAATTTTGGAGAGGTTCAAAAAGAGTCCATCAACAAGGGTTCCGAAGCCACGTCCCTGGAAGGGGCCAAAAATCCACCCAATTTTTTATAACATAACGACATGGTACCGGTGATATCTCATAAAAAAACCAATAAGGATGCCAATTTAAATGTTACCTCACCACGTATTTTTTCTGTGTTACTATCAATCTTTCCTTCATCATATTGCCTTTTGTATTCAACTAATATGTCTCATTTTTTATACTCATCTGGCTTGTTTATTTATCAAACCGACGGACTATGTTTGTACCTCTAGAGATATTGCAGTCGGCGAATCAATCATGTCTGCCCCCCAGAAAACCAAGTCCGTGAACATTGGGGATGCCTTGTTATCAAATGCCAATTTAGAATGCCTTATGAAAGAGGATATGTTTTTGTTATTAACTTACATTGTAAGTGAAGTGGAATCCATCTTTTATGAATTGTGTCGGTGTTATATTTGTATCTACATGTAAAATTTAACATGCATTATTATATGATTATAGCAAAATATTTCAAGAGCCCGTGGCAACGCACGGGCACTCTACTAGTAGTAGTTGTAGGCAACTGATCATCACCGCTAGGACACATCATAATGTTTGTTGGAAACATAGAAAAAAATTGATAAGAAACTTCAGAATATTGTAGGTAACTAATTTATAAATTTAGGCAACTCAGTAGCAATGGTAGGCAACTAATTACTGATAGCAAGCAATTGGGCATCAATCGTAGGCAATTTCATAGTATTTTTATTTTTAGGCAACTGAGACTCAACCATAGGCAACTGAAGATCAATGGTAAGCAACTGAGCTGCCACGATAGGCAAGTTGAGATAATGTTAGCAAAATTCATTGATACACATAGTATGCTTGCATGTAGCACTAAAGGTTGTGACTAATTCTTCAAAACTAAAACCAACATGGATATAATTTGATGATTTTTTTCAAAAGCAACTTTGATGCTAGATAAAGAAATTTTAGTGCTAAACATAATCAACTTCACTCCACTGAAATTAACTCATTAGCAATAATAAGCAATTAACTAGTAATAGACAACAACTTTGAAACGGAGGTAGATAACATCACATCACCTTCATAAGAAGCTTTCCTTCTACTAGAGGCAATTTTATAGTACTGAAAATAGACAACTACGCTATATTTTATGCCCTAGTTATTTTGTCTAACATTCTACGAACTTACTCATTGGTATATCTAAATTGCCTAATGTTCATGCTCGTATGTCGTTGTTTCTAAATTGCCTGTAACAAAATAAAGACATCTACCATTGATGATCTTATGTCTGCTATTCCTAGTTATGGTTGGAAACTTTTTGGTTAATCGAGGTAACTTTAGAGTGTTTGTAGGTAATTTAAAAACAATGATAAAGAAACTTCACAATATGCAAGTAACTACCAAGCAGGCAATCGGGCATCGATTGTAGGCAAATTATATTATTTGTAGAGAATTGACCATCAAAAATAGATAACTGATCAGCCATGATAAACAAGTTGGGATGATGTTAGCAAAATTCACATGTACACATAGTGCAGTGAAGTTGCCTTGTATTGAGCACTATAGGTGCCTTATGTTTTGTGTGAATTTTCTTTTTTTACACAAACCAACTTAATGCTAGTACTAACAGGTCAAAAATAGGAAGTTGCTTCCCTATAGCACTATAGTTACCTCCATCGCACCCAAAGTTGCCCTTGAAAAAAGTTTGACGAAAGCTACCCAAATGGGATCTAGTTTTGAAGAACTCATCGTGAGAAACTCAATGGTGAAAACGAAACTCGATTTTGACACTTGAATCAAAAGTTATAGCTTTTAAGACTTTTGAACCCCCAAATAAATGCACGTGGGGACCTGATCTAGACTGATTTCTTCATAAACATAACAGGATCATGTGGGCACGGGCAGTGGCGTACCCAGGAATTGAAGTTAGCTGAGGCAAACATTTAGTGTCTAAAATTTTTCAATACAAATGCAACTCCATTCAACCAAATGCATAGCATTCAACAACAAAAGAACAAAAATGCTCTTAAAAACTAGTAAGCAGCTAAAATGGTCTCTTGTCGTTTGAAATGCTCACTTATGCCAAAATATGTTCCCACAATTCCAATTTCCAAACGAGACCTACAAAATTATGAATGCATTAGCACAAGTGTGATGGGAGTTGTATATTTTGATATGGCTATATGATGGTAACTAGGCAAGACAACTTCGATTCACACGTGAAAGTGCTTTGAAAGGCACCAGCTCCCAATGGTGAAATTCTTGCTAAAAGCACAACTACGTGTTGGCACTCAATCAATTAGTAGGGCCAGCATGTCACTCGGCTCCTTGGCTCACTTTGGTGGCAATTTCTCCTTAGGTGCATGCCTCAGCAACACAAATGAAGGTTTTAGTCGTTATAGGACTTGACCAAACATCTCACGGTAGTATACCCTTAAGATGTAATTGCATAATGAACACAGGGTTGTGGAGGTAGATGACCTCGATGGCTCTTCAAGGCATGAAAATGAACCATAATCTCTTTATCACTAATTTTAGCAAATACCCCGCGCTCAATAAAGCTAACCCTCAAATCATTAAGCCAATCATCACTCGTCTTGTTTCGAACGAAAATCTGTATTTATAATATTAATGGCTGAGAACACCCTCTCAACTAATATAGTTGCCACTGGTTATGTCAATCCAAGTCTGATGAGCCAATAAACCAATGGAAATACCAGATATTGTCTACTTTGAACCAACTTGAGATCTAGAGAAGTCAACCTATTGCAAGCCAAAAAATCAATACTTCTTTTCATTACATCAATATATATGTTGAGTTGATCAGTCAATAAGTAAATATTTGCAAGCTCAACTAGCTTATCATGATCAAAGTTGCTAAATGACTCTAGGATCAAGGAAAGCAATGCACTTCAACACATGTGTAGAAGTTTCCCTAAATCGATTATTCATCTCAACTATGTTTCTATCCAACACCTCATTGAATATAGTTACCTTGTAATGATGGAGACAAGTGACCATTCTACGAGATATTTTTGGGTAACCCCTTGCTAAAATATTCACTTCTTCAGCACAACCAACTTGGATAACTGAAGTTACTGCTAGTTATGTCAATGATCAGAAGTGCAAGGACATTATTTCTCAACTAGCCATGCCCCTTGCATCTTATCCAAACTAGAACTTACTTAACTAATGGAGTATTAAGATACAAAGGACAGATTGTCATTGGCTCTAACTCCATTTTAAGGAACTCTCTTATTTCCTCCTTCAACGCCTATGAACTTAGGGGTCGACACTCGGGAGAGAGAGAGACACTTACAAAAGAATCAAACTCATTTTCACCTCGCCTGGATTAAGAAATTCAGTCAAAGCATTTATTAAGGAACACCTTGTGTGCTAACTGAATAAGCCTGGACATGTATAGTACCCTAGATTTCTGCGACCCATGCATGTACCTGAATTTACCTCGGCACACATAAGCATGTATTTTATAGAGGGCCTTCCAACACATGAAAGCAAGGACCTCATACTAGTTATTGTGGACAGGTTCACCAAATATGCTCATTTCATTTCTATGAAACATCCCATTACTATCAAAAGTGTGTCAAGAGAATTCATTAACAATGTATTCAAATTACATGGACTCTCTCTAGTGTTTCTCACTAACATGGATAGAATTGTCACCAGCACACGTGTCGTGAGTTGTTCAAAGGAATGTGTATAAAGTTGCACATGAGCACATCTTACCACCCCCAATATGATGGTCAAACTGAAAGGGTGAACCAATGCCCGGAAAATTATTTAAGATGCATGGATTTTGCCCAACCAACTAAGTGGCACAAGTGGCTAGCTCATGTTGAGTGGTGGTACAACACTAGCTTTCACGCTTCCCTAAAAATGCCACCATTTCACGCATTATATACTAGAAACTCCCCTTTAATTGCTGAGCAAATGCTGCCCCTCCCTAAAGATGACACTACCAAAGAGCAAGACATCACAATTACAATTGCTAAGCAAATCGAAGACAACCTGCTCAAGGCACAAGAGAGGATGAAGTACTTTGCTGATGAAACGAGAACTGACAGACAATTGAACATTGGTGATATGGTTTACATAAAACTACAGCCATACAAGCACACATCTCTCAGTACCCATAGGCACCTCAAGTTACATCCAAAATACTATGGGCCTTTCAGGATAATACAAAAAAATTGGGGTAAGTTTCTTACAAGTTGCTATTCCCAAAGAACTACAAGCTACACCCTACCTTTCCCATCAACCATCTCAAGAAATACTTGATCCTTCGGGAAGTCACTAACCCTAACCTACCACTGCATGATGGTACTGGCCAGATGTTGGTCCAACCTGAAGCATTGCTGCAAAGGAAGCTCATACCCAGAGTTCATGGCAACATCAGTGTGCCAGTAGTTCAATGGCTCATCAAATAGGTCAACTTGTTGGTTCAGCAAGCAACATGGGAGGACTCAAGTTTTATCTAGTGGATTTTTCCAGAGTTCCAGCCTTAATGACATGTATGAAGTCAAGGAGGGAGAACTATCAAGACCTGAACCAAATGAACCTAAAGATTTGCAACACTTATATTGTTCACCATCTATTTTTCATTGTTGGATTCACCCTTGATCGACCGTTGAACATCTTGTGGTTGTCCTTGTAATGTACCGCTTCACAACGATAAACTCCTCCAGACCATAGATTGATAATCCAATGGCAGACGAGCATGCGGGAGTCCTTGTCGCCTTTTCCAACAAAGGTCAACTTACTTTATTGCTTTTCTCATTTTCTTGTTACTTTTCCTAGCTATTTAAGCCCCCCATTTGGGATTGGGATATGCATATTCTTGTAATAGGGGTTGTCCCAAGCCGCCGTGTTCTTGCTAGCCTAGAACCCTAGATACATTACTTCTAGGTCGAACAATTGGACCTCTTGAAGTGAGCTAATCGATGTGGTTTTCAGTTCCAATTTTGAGTATTCTCTTAGATTGATGTTTACAGCCTGCCACATTTACTTAACTCTGTAGTAGATTAGATGTGATCATTCATAGCTAGCAACAAAAAGTGCTTCACCTTCAAAGGAGTAGGAGATTTCCATGAATCTCTAGCTCTTTACTTGACTTCATTGCATGACAAAGTGACTTAGCAGAAAACTAGTTACCACTGCCTCTGTTCTTTATATAGTGGGTGCTCCGTCCCGACTACAATAACTGTGTTGGCATAATTTAGACTTTGTTACCCTCCATCCAGCCTCCCCACATTGTGGAACTTTGCTAGGAAAACAAAGTAAGATGAATAGCTGAAGGACACATTTGAAGCACAACCATTTGATGTGAATCCAACGGTTCGGATAATAATGTGATGCACAAAGATGTTTTTTTTTCAAAACAGAGGCAAAAGATTTGCCTCAGTGATTAATTAAGAAGAAGAGAGTTGCCCAATTAATCAATGGAAAACCGAGCGAAAACCAATAGAAAGAAACCACATGCGGACTACTCCCAAAATCTAAAATCACATGATCGCAAAATCAAGCCTACATGCATTCCCAACATGAAACATACCCAAACCCACACACACCTACATTAAAAAAAATCCCCAACAAGAATACCTCGGATGGAGATAAATGACCCCACCACCACAATGATAAGCTAAACCATGAGGACGACCCAAAAGATCGAGGAGAAATCATTAAGAAGCCTCAGACGCCTTCCCTATGGCATCACTCTTCTTGTTTTTATTTTGAGAGATTTCTCCACCTTCTTGATCTTGTCTTTCTTAACCTTCCCGTCCAGGATACATGCAATCGCCTTACCAGACCCGGGGCTAGCCGCTTCAAAGCGAGAGAGCAAGTTGCAAAGCTCTTTTGCAAAGAGAGCATTGGAACAAGGTGCCAACGCCTCTTCCCCAACATCTCCACCTGGGGGCACCACCCGCCCAAGGGCCATAGGAAAGTGTTGGATATGTGCCCTACAGGCAATCATGTGATTATTTTATTTCCTATGTATTCATGAGTATTTTGTATTGTCCTTGAACATCATTAGTGATATGTATCAATAAGTATGTGACTTATTTGTGAGACTGCATATTGTCTGATGATTGTTCTAGTAGTCCCTAGTTGTTAAGGTTATCCGGTCACATATCCTTTACTAGTATATGATTCAGTTGATGACTATGTTTCACAAGTCATGTGCATAGAGATGCTAAACTGGTAGTATGGACCCGGGGATTGAGATCACCGAGTCGGATAGACCCACTTTGAGACATAACGAGATATTGGCATCTGTTAGTATCAAGTATTGTTAGCATTCTGGGAACAGGGGTACCTAGACCTACGTGCCTATGGCCCACTTCATCATCCAGGCACGGCCTGGTGCGGCTCCACTCAAGACAAGGCCCTCGCGAGGACCCCAGGCTCACGAGGAAGAATGACACCAAGACCAGCAAGGATGGGTCTCCTCTGGCCCCCTCCAGAGTAGCGGAGATCTTTATGCAGAACTCGGCCTTGGGAGTCAAAGATGATGCAGGGAAGGACAGGCGGGCACCAATGCGCCATGCGGTGCGGTTTCCCCTTTGGTTCAAAGGGATCAAGGACGTACGCGGGTTCCCGAAGCGCCTCCCAAAGCTTTCCATTCCAGTTCAACAAGACCACGACCACGAGCCCCGCAGGACGGATGTCATTGCTAAGCCCACCTTTGCATCACCGACAGCTACTTTGCAGGCGAAGTCCACCTTTGGACAGGGCGGGGATGTACTCCTGTCCCCCTTCAAATTTGGCCATTGTGGGATCCCTTCCCTCCATTTTGATAAACGAAGAGGGCCCGGGCCAGTGCTATATATAGAGGCTGGGCTGCATCATAGAAGAGGGGGAGGACGATTGAAGGGAACCACTTACAAGGCAAGGCAGAGAGCCAAAAACAGCACTAGAGCATCCTCGTGAGGCTCGAAACCACTCTACTAGTTCATCCACCACACCTCCCTGAGAGGCAATCCACTAAAGCAGGAGTAGGGTATTACGCTTCCCAGCGGCCCGAACCTGGGTAAACCACCGTGTTCATCTTCTTCCTCGTCATCGTGCGATTTCGCCATAGTAACCATAGAGTAGCAAGCTAAGTAGGGCGAAGCCGCGGAGGATCTTCACACATGCCCCTGTGTTCAAACCTTGAGAGTTTTGCAGAGCCCGAAATCTGACATTTGGCACGCCAGGTAGGGGGCGTGGAGAAGTTTTCCTCAAGTCTCGCCCCGCCTCTACAAGCCGCACTCATGGCAAAAGGACGTTGAGCCCATGGTAAGCGGCAAACTGCCTGCATGGCGCCGGCGGTGCCGGCGAGCCTCGACACCCCTTGTCGTCCAGCCTCCCCAGCGGCGGGTGCCATGGTTGGCCAGGCCCTCAACGGGCACCGAGGGTTGCCATCTTCGCAAGCCACACACCATGCCCTCGCCGCCCCGGCCCTTCCCCGTGTTCGGTCTACGTCGCCACCCTTCTAGGACTGCCATGACCCGACGCACAGACATGTCGCGCTCTCGTGGCGCTCGAGCTATAGTGCCACCACGATGCACGAGATTGCCGCAACGACTGGGTCAGGCATTCCCCCAGGCGTGTCACCACCCCCGATGAGACCCAGGTGTACCTCGGCGAGGCTCATGCCCGTGAACTCTCTCAACCGGCAGGACCAGCGCTCGGGCCGCTCGGGCGCGTTCGGGGCATCTGTGATAACCCATGCTCTCCCGGGGCCTAGCTTGGGGCGTCGGGGGCACGGGAGCTGGCAGCAGGCAGCGTCAGAGACCAGTGGGGGTGTTGCCCACACGAGAGGGGTGTCCCGTTGTGCCCATTGTCTCACCCGCCGGAACCAGGGAGGAGGACCAGAGGCTCGACCGCGCCGGTGCCCAGGGGCTCAAGCAACTCTACAACGACCATGTTGACGAGCGCTCGGGCCGTGAAGGAAGCAACACCGATGAAAGCACATTTTCTCCCTTGGTGGTTTTGGTAATTAATAACAACGTATAAGTCATTGAACTAATGTTTCCACCAAGTATATTTCAGGAAAACTTCATTGACGGGAATGGCAAAAGTATTGTGGAATTACCCCCATATTCAAGGAAATAGGTTGGCCAAACTTCAAGCATGAGGACTCTACATTTTACATTTGTGAGAAATCACTTTGAGTCTATAGAAAAGCCAATACTATTAAAAGGGCGCAATGTTTTGATGGTGAACAATATGCTCAAACGTGCACAAATGACATTCACTAAAACATCCACACACTCTCCCACCAAAGTCTGTCCTAAACCAAATATGCCAAATTGGTGCAACCAACATTCCTATCCTGGTGCCACCTAGTTACAAACCCTAGACAGACCCGACCAAACCTAACAATTCGGTGCAGCCGACATTGCACTCGGTGCCACTGACTTGGGTTGCCAACTTCCTGTTACGCAAGTTCTCATTTTCGGTCCGACTGAGAATGGTGAATCGTCGTCACCGAGTTTGATAAATCTGACCGTTGGTCACCTTGTCGGTGCAACTGAGTTTTATATATCGGTCCATCCGATATTCAAAAGTTGCCACTTTTTGTCACTTCTGTACCAACGAGATTTACACATCGGTGTCACCATGTCTAACTTATTGCATGTAATGGTTGGATTTTTGGGAAGCCTATATATACCCCTTCACCACCACCCACTCGATAGAGAAGCACTCAGAACTATTCCATACCTATCCTACACAGTTTTCTGAGAGAGAACCACCTACCCTTGTGTTGAGGTCAAGATCTTCCACTCCAACCATATGGATCTTGATTTCTAGCCTCCCCAAAGTTTCTTTCCACCAATCTCATCTCTTCTACCAAGCCAAACATGTGAGAGAGAGATTGTGTGTTGAGGAGTCTATCATATTGAAGCACAAGAGCAAGGAGTTCATTGTCATTACCGAGCCTATTACCTTTTGGAGGGTGGTGCCTCCTAGATTGGTTAGGTTTTGCTTGGGAGCCTCCTACTTCGTGTTGTGGAGTGAACCAAGAAGTTTGTAAGGGCAAGGAGATCGCCTACTTCGTGAAGATCTACCCATAATGAGGCTAGTCCTGCATGGACGGAAGCCGCATGGAATAGTTGAGGTTGCTTCTTCGTGGAACCCTCCGTGGCTAGAGCCCTCCATGGACTCTCGCGACCGTTACCCTCCATGGGTTGAAGACTCCATGAACATGGACGTACGATAGCACCACCTATCAGAACCACGGGAAAAATCATCGTGTCATCACTTGTGTTTGCATTCCTAACCCTCTCTTTACTTACATGTGCAATGTCTTTACTTTCCGGTGTTATAATCTTAGACATGCATGTGTAGGGTGTTACTTGATATGCTATGAAAGCTAAAACTTGCCAAGAATTAAAATTGGGGAAAAGGCAAAACTTTTATTTGGTCAAGTAGTCTAATCACCCCCCCCCCTCTAGATGTACTTTCGATCCTACAAGTGGTGTCATAGATTTGGTCTCCATATCATTGGTTTCACAACCTAGGAGAAGTATGGCATCTAGTGACGGAAATTATCACCGTAGAGGTTCATACTTTGATGGCACTAATTTTGCTAGTTGGAAGCATAAAATGAAAATGCATTTGCTTGGTCATAATCCTGCCATTTTGGTTGTTATTCGTGTTGGCTTGCAAGGTGAATTATCTGCCGATGGAAAGGAACCATATCGTGAAGCATCTGCGGATGAATTGAAGATGTTGCAACTCAATGCTCAAGCATGTGACATTATCTTCAACTGTCTATGTCCTGAAGAATTCAACAAAATTAGCCGTCTTGAACAAGCAAAAGAGATTTGGGATACTTTGGTTGATATGCACAAAGGAACTGAGTCCGTGAGAGAATCCAAGTTATATGTTCTTCAAGGTGAACTTGACAAGTTCAAGATGAAGGATGGTGAAGGAGTCGCTGAAATGTACTCTAGGCTAGATAACATCACCAATGAGATTGCCGGCTTAGGAAGCGAAGAAATGACTGACAAGTTCATCATCAAGATACTTCGAGCTTTGGATGAGAAATATGACACCGTGTGCACATTGATCCAAATGATGCCCAACTACAAAGATCTCAAACCAACGGAAGTGATTGGTAGAATTATTTCTCATGAGATGACACTCAAAGACAAGGAAGACCTTCATCACAAGTCTAGCAGTGCTTACAAAGTCACAAGTGATGCTCCCGCTACCTCAAGTGACAACCTTGTCACAAATGAAGAGATAAGCCTCATGGTCAAGAAATTCAACAATTTCTACAAGAATAGAAGCAAAGATCACAGATCTAACTCAAGATATGAAGAGAACGTTCGTCAAGTCGTGATCGAAACTGCTGCAATTGTGGGAAGCCCGGACACTACTCAAATGAGTGCTCAGCTCCCTACAAACAAAGAGAAGAGTCACCAAGAAGACGAAGCTCAAGAGATGAATCACCTCGAAGAGAGAGAAGGAGTAGAGATTATCGTTATGAATGAAGAGCCTCAATGAGAAGTAGAGACTCGGAGAAGAAGGACAAGCACACCAAGAGCTACTCAAGAAGGAAGCATCAAGCTCATGTTGGTGAATGAGTTTTCGGCTCCGACTCTGACAACCACTCCGAGAGAAGCTATCACTCCAACTCTGACTATAATCAAGATGATGGCGTTGCCGGAATTGCACTAGTGACAACCAACTCCTATGACTTATTTGATTCACCAAATGAAGGAGGTGGAAGTTGCTTCATGGCTAAAGGCCCCAAGGTATCACACCCCAAATATCTTGATTTTGATAGTGATGAAGATGACTTGCTTTATGATGATGACTTGCTATGTGATAAAACTAGTGATGTTAATCATAATGAACTTGATATTTCTCATGCTAGTCAAGATAAGTCAATTGACAATGATAAGATGAAAATAGAAGAACTAACTAAAGAACTCAACACTCTTAAGTTAGCTCATGAATCTACTCTTGAAGATCATAGAGAGCTTGTAAGAACTCATGAGAAGCTAGGCTTCGAGAAGCTCAATTTGGAGCAAGAACATGAATTTCGTAAAGCTATCAATTACGATCTCCGAAAGAAGACTTCATCTTATATTGCCAAATGACTACTCTTGTCTACATTCATGCCACAAGTCAAATCTAAGCAAACCAGTAACAAAGGAAAGAAAGGTTCTTCATCTAGTAGCAACAATAAAAATGATAAACCTAATGATGTTGCTCCTAGTAGTTCTATTGATTACATTAATGATGATTCTCTTAGCCAAGTTATACTTGAGAAATAAAATGCTTAATTGAAAGGAATTATAGAGAAATGTACCTACAAGAGTCTTGAAGGGTACAAACAATTTGATGAGATTGTACGCAAGCACGGAGGATGCCGGAAGAATTGCGGTGTTGGCTACTTCAACGCTAATGGAGTTGAATGGGAAGAAGGTCAATATCCCAATACCAAGTTTGTTCCTCAAAAGGAGAAGTATGAAAATACTCTTCCCAAGGGGACAAACACTCAATATGACCTTCCACCACAAGACACCAAGCTCAAGGGCAAGAACAAGCTCCAAGAGGACTTTGACTCTTATGAAGATGAATCCCAATCTTTGGTGAAGTGGGTTCCCAAGGCTACTACAAGCTCAACTTCTACAAGTACTACTTCAACACCAAGGATCCCCATCAACTTGATGTGGATTCCCAAGAAGAAGAACTAGAGAGTTCTTGAGGGGTGACTCCGCCAATGAAATTCACTCATATTCATTATTGGCAAGATCTATTTGCAATAAACATCAACCCTATGCAATAGATCAAGGAGTCACACATTCCCTCAAAGGTAAGCAAGGGACAAGATAATCAACAAATCAATGGGCATCATCACACATGCTTTGCACTCCATGTCCATAGATATCCTCGTATTTGTCTCTTGTGTGTTGGGACTAGCCCATGTAGGTGACAAGAGTAAGGAAACAACAAGGATGCTCCCAACTATTTGTGATCTTCATCAACCTTGAGCATCCACCACTACCTCACCAACATGAAGTCTTCATCGACAAAACCCAAGATTAGTTTATCCCTCTTATGGGGGGATGTCACATCAAGGGGGAGCTTTACTCTAAGACTTGAGTCAAAGCATCTCTTAGTATGCGACAAACATTAAATGCTTTATGATAAAGTGGTAACCCCACTTGTGCTTAAACGATGAGTATGACCTATGATCAAGTATTCTTACTTGGCTCCTAAGTCAAATACTCATGTATAGATGACTAGTCATCGCCCAAGTGCTTGTTAGATGCTAGAGTATATGTGCATGTTTGCCATGATTTCATTTGACATCTTATTGTGTGAGCATGTTGGTCCCCAAAGCTATGCCTAAGAAGGCAGGGGTGAAGAAGTTCAGGAAGAGGATTGTCCATGTTATTGGCAGGTCTACCTCTATGTTTGAGGATCCAAAGGAGGCTGCTGGTGATGCTGAGGAGGAGGAGGAGGAGGAGGAAGAGCATGCTGAGATAGTACCTCCCAAGAAGAAAGCCAAGAAGCTCATGGTTGATGCTATGCCAAAGACTGGCACCTCCAAGAGCACCAGGCCTACATCTAAGAAGACTGTTGCACAGAAGTCCAAGAGGACTACCAGGGACATTCCTGCTTCAGAGAAGAACAAAGGGACTGCCTCCAGAATGGAAGATGATGAGGACTTGACTACCTTGATGAAGCTCAGACCACATCTTCCAGTGCATGATGCCAACCACCTAGTAGCTGAAGACATGAAGAAGCAGAAAGACTCGGTCTTGAGAGCCTAGAGAGCCATAGATCCCTATGCTCAGAGGAGGAAGACTGTTGTTGACTACAGGTTTTACACCAGAGAACAACAGGATTTCTATGAGACCATTCTGCTTGACAAGAGCCCTACTGTTAGCAACATGAGGTATGTTGATTGGAAGTTTATCAAAGATAATGTGAAGTACTTCCCAAGTGTCCAAGACAACTTCCATTGCATTGGTCTAGACAAATTCATTGGCAGAGAGCTTACTTCATGGAACAACGAGATGACCGAAGGTGCTAGATATGAATCCACTGTAGAGGAATGGGATGCTCTACTGGAAGTTCCAGAAGATGAAGAAGGAGATTTGGATGTATACTCTAAACCCAAGGCAAGTCAAAATGCCATGAAATACATGTATACTCCTATCCCCGCAGACAAGGTGCAATCGCACAAGCTTGGATCTATCTATTATCTGCAAGGAAGCCTCCGGACTATCAACACTATTCTCAGGCATACCTTGATGCCCAAGTCTGGAGATGACAAGATGATCAGAGGCTACTCCATCAATATGCTTATCCACCTTGATAGGAACACCAAGATCAGAGTAATGGATCTGGTTGTAGAGACAATCAAGAGGGTTACTGCTGACCAGAAGCGTTCATGCTGCTATGCACCCTACATCCAATTGCTTATCAACTCTCAGTTGGAGAAGTACATTTTTGCTCTTGATCATCCACACCTGCCACTACAGCCAGAGTTCGAAGATAACGTTGTGGTGATGCACCCAGATCATCCCACATTTGCTACAGCACAAGCAGAGGCAGAAGCTGTTCGAGCCGCTAGTGCTCAAGTCCCTAGATCCAGGAACGAGCAAATAGATCTTCTGATCACAGCCGTCCAGGGCATGCAAAAGGATATCAAAGGGATTCTGGAGAACCAGAACAGCCTTATGAGGATCTTTGAGTGGAGGATCAAAGTGCTTGGTGACAAAGTGGACAACGTTACAAAGATAGTTATTGAGCTCCAGAAGCAAAGTTGACTCTGTGCACATTCCTCGGGTCTCCACTACCTCTTCTGATGATGATGATGTTGATGAGGAAGGATCACCTCTTAGGCCGGGCACCTAGTTCTTCACTCAGACTAGATCAACTACAGTGCCTGCTCCAGAATCGAGGCCCTCTTCATCAGCACCAGCTACTGTCAGCACTGCTCTTGCTCCATCAGCTCCAGTTCCACCAGTGTCTACTCTAGCTCCATCCACGACATCTGTAGAGATCTTCTCCGACGTTGTGCTCTCGACTCCTTCATCGACAACCGGAGGAGACCAGCCCAAGAACGCTTAGATAGATACCTTTGAACTTTTTGGTAACTTGTTGCCAAAGGCGGAGAAGTGTATATAGATCATTAGGCTTCGAGAGAGAGAGAGAGAGAGCGTTGCTTCCTTCATGGCTCGGGCACGTTTGGGACGTGCGTGACAGCCTGCGCTCTCCCGGGGCCTGGCCCGGGGCATCGGGGGCGCGGGAGCTGTTCGCATGCGCAGGCAAAGACCGGTGGGGGTGCTGCCCACACGAGAGGGGTGTCCCGTCATGCCTCATGGCTCACCCGCAGAAACCAGGGAGGACGACCAGAGGCTCGACCGCGCCGACGCCCAGGGGCTCAAGCAACTCTACAATGACCATGTTGACGAGTGCTCGGGCCGTGAAGGAAGCAACACCGGTGAAAGCATATTTGCTCCCTTGGTGGTTTTGGTAATTAATAACAACATATAAGTCATTGAACTAATGTTTCCACCAAGTATATTTCAGGAAAAGTTCATTGATGGGAATGGCAAAAGGATTGTGGAATTACCCCCAGATTCAAGGAAATAGGTTGGCCAAACTTCAAGCATGAGGACTCTACATTTCACATTTGTGAGAAATCACTTTGAGTCTATAGGAAAGACAATACTATTAAAAGGGGGTAAAGTTTTGATGGTGAACAATATGCTCAAACGTGCACAAGTGACATTCACCAAAACATCCACACACTCTCCCACCAAAGTCTGTCCTAAACCAAATGTGCCAAATTAGTGCAACCAACATTCCTATCCCGGTACCATCGAGTTCCAAACCCTAGACAGACCCAGCAAAACCCTAACAATTAGGTGCAGCTGACACTGCACTCAGTGCCACCGAGTTGGGTTGCCAACTTCCTATTACGCAAGTTCTCATTTTCGGTCCGACCGAGAATGGTGAATCAGCGTCACCGAGTTTGGTAAATCTGACCATTAGTCACCTTGTCGGTGCAACCAAGTTTTATATATCGGTCCATCCGAGATTCAAAAGTTTCCACTTTTTGTCACTTTGGTACCACTGAGATTTACACATTGGTGTCACCGAGTCTGACTTATTGTGTGTAATGGTTGGATTTTTGGGAAGCCTATATATACCCCTTCACCACCACCCACTCGACAGAGAAGCACTCAGAACTATTCCATACCAATCCTACTCAGTTTTCTGAGAGAGAACCACCTACCCTTGTGTTGAGGTCAAGATCTTCCACTCCAACCATATGGATCTTGATTTCTAGCCTCCCCCATGTTGCTTTCCACCAATCCCATCTCTTCTACCAAGACAAACCTATGAGAGAGAGATTGTGTGTTGAGGAGTATATCATCTTGAAGCACAAGAGCAAGGAGTTCATTGTCATTACCAAGCCTATTACCTTTTGGAGGGTGGTGCCTCCTAGATTAGTTAGGTGTAGCTTGGGAACCTCTTACTTCATGTTGTGGAGTGAACCAAGAAGTTTGTAAGGACAAGGAGATCGCCTAGTTCGTGAAGATCTACCCATAGTGAGGCTAGTCCTTCATGGACGGAAGCCACATGGAATAGTCGAGGTTGCTTCTTCATGGAACCCTCCGTGGGTAGAGCCCTCCATGGACTCTCGCGACCGTTACCCTCCATGGGTTGAAGACTACATGAACGTGGACGTACAATAGCACCACCTATCGAAACCACGGGAAAAATCATTGTGTCATCACTTGTGTTTGCTTTCCTAACCCTCTCTTTACTTACATGTGCAATGTCTTTACTTTCCGCTGCTATACTCTTAGACATGCATGTGTAGGGTGTTACTTGATATGCTATGAAAGCTAAAACTTGCCAAGAATTAAAATTGGGAAAAAGGCAAAATTTTATTTGGTCAAGTAGTCTAATCACCCCCCCCCCCTCTAGACCTACTTTCGATCCTACAGTCGGCTACCATGGTTACAAGATGCATGTATGCGACTTCGCAAGCGGCTCTCACGCGGGCTGGTATGCGCAGCCTCGCAATGGCGGCTCGAGGGATTGGCCTTGTGAGGATGCCCGGCACAGGCACCTTCGGGAGTCGCACCCACTGGTAGGGAGCTTCCTTGAGCAGGCATCTGGGTCTGGGGACCAAAGGTTGCTATCCTAGGAACGGAGGGTGGAACATGCGCCAACGTCCCCGGGTCAGGTGACCCCATCTTGGAGACAGAGGGTGGAACACACGCCCATGTCTTTGGGCCAGATGGTCCCAACCTGGACACGAATGGTGGAACACACAGCACTGTCTCCAGGGCGCACAACGCCCGCTTGGAGACGAAGGGTGGAACATATGCCCATGTCTCTTGGTCGGGTTTTGTTCGATCACCACTGGGCGGTCCTATACTCGCCCATGTCCCCAGGCCCAGCTCGCCCAACCTAGGGGCAGGGCCTCGGGAACCTGCATGAGGACCCGGGGCACCCCGGCAAGGCATGCTGGGGCACCACCCGAGGTGCCGAACTCGTGTGTAAAGAAAAGGCCTCGCATGGCCCGACCCGCAGCGCGGGGGGGTGTGCCTTCACTACGACAATGGCACCCGGTCACGGGCTCTGGGGTGTGGGGGGTTCCCCCTACGCCCGAGGGCCCGTTCCGAACCGACCCTACTGTCACACCCTGTGTTTGTAGCACATTATTTTGTTTGGGTTTATAAATTTTGGAGCCAACTAAAACTTTTTCAAACTGCTTGTGTTGATTTGCTATGTTGTTTGCTTGCTTGATGATTGTGTTATTTGGCACTACTAGGTTCTATTCCACTTCATATTCATCTTCCTTGTTCCAAACCTCTTGCCTAATGATCATGCCATGTGAATAGTGCCAAAAACTATTTTTATAAAATTTTGTTTCAACCAAAAATGATTTATTTGAATTAAGTTTCCAAAACCCCCTGAAATGAGGTTTGCACTGCAAATCCTCAAATTAGGTGGATTCTTCTTTTCCAAAAGCTTTATTTCAAACCCACTATCTATAAGACTTCCCAAAACCACAAAATATTATTTTAAGGATTATTTACACATTTTATTTAAAGGCCTTTTCTTAAGACCAGAAATGGATTTTCTTAGGGAAAATTTATTTAAATACTTCGAAAATATTTGAGAAAATTTAGAGAAACTCAGTGGACATATATTTCCCATATATATGAATTTCAACACAAGGGCATGATCAGATCATAGGAAAATCCCCTCAAAACCCTTTCTATTCAAATCAAGCTTTTGGAATATTTCTATAAGAAATATTCTCAATAAATTCTAGCAAGTCAACACTATCATAGGTGATGATCTTGCAAAGTTTCATCTCAATCCAAGTTGGTTTGGTTCATCAAACCATCCCAAAACCATTCCTATCCAGAATCAAATTTGAGAAACTTTACATTATGAAGTGTCTCCCCTTGGCCTCAAACTTTGTGGGCATGCTCTAATGGCCAAATAGTGATGATACACTAAGTGGTGCATCAAGGGTAAAAGCCTAACATCAATGGATCTGCATAAATCTGATTCTACTAATTTCTAGGGTTCATCAAATCTCCATTGTCAACTTTTCCCACTTGAGCTAAAACTTGGTGAATCCACTCATTTCTACCTAGCCTTTGACCCTGGTAAGTATCTCAGTAAGGTGGTAGAGTTTTCTTGCCTAAATCATTACCAAACACCTTCCGGTGAATTGGTAAAACCATCATCTCCCCACCTTATCCTTTTACCCTTGGCCCCAACTTTTTACCACAGCCTCTGGTAACTGCCTTGCACCTCTAGTAAAAGTCCCAAGCCATCTGGCCATGGTGAGGTGGGGTAAAACCCCTATTTTCACCTCTGGACAACATCTTTTTCTATCTTTCCCTTTCCCTTTCTTTTCTCCCTCGCCCTGCTTAGCCTCTAAGGCATCCAAAGAGCATCTACAGGCCTTCCAAAAGCTAGTGGAAAAGGTGGGGCACCCCAAAGCGCGCAGGCAATGGCAATGCCGGCCATACGCATGCTCTGGAGCACACTACAGTGCGCTCCCGCACTGTAGCCGCCACCCAATGGCCGGCCTCAACCACCTTGGGCCTAGACCGACCCTAGGAACGCCCCTGGCTCGCCCTCTCTCTTGTGGCCTCTGGCCTCGGCCACGAGCTCGCCGGCGCACCAGCATTTGGTGGACTTGCCCCCGCCTATAAAAGGGCCTCCCGAGCCCCTCTCTCCCCTCTGGACCCCTCTTCTCTCCCCAGAAACCTCCCTGAGCCCACCTGAGAGCCCCCAACGTCTCTATGCTCGGGATCGAACCGAGGGCCGCCGCGGCCATCTCCCCGTCGATCTCTGGGTACGAAGCCTCTCCGTCCCCCATTTCTCTCCTGTTGGTCCTCCCTGTTGGAAATATGCCCTCGAGGTAATAATAAAAAGGTTATTATTGTATTTCCTAGTTCATGATAATTTTCTATTATTCATGCTATAATTGTGTTAACCGGCAACCATAATACATGTGTGAATACATAGACCACAACATGTCCCTAGTAAGCCTCTAGTTGGCTAGCTCGTTGATGAATAGATGGTCACGGTTTCATGGCCATGGACATTGGATGTCATTGATAACGGGATCACATCATTAGGAGAATGATGTGATGGACAAGACCCAATCCTAAGCATAGCACAAGATCGTGTAGTTCGTTTGCTGAAGCTTTTCAATGTCAAGTATCGTTTCCTTAGACCATGAGATTGTGCAACTCCTGGATGCCGTAGGAATGCTTTGGGTGTGCCAAACGTGACAACGTAACTGGGTGGCTACAAAGGTGCACTACGGGTATCTCCGAAGGTGTCTGTTGGGTTGGCACGAATCGAGACTGGGATTTGTCACTCCGTGTGACGGAGAGGTATCTCTGGGCCCACTCGGTAAGACATCATCATAATGAGCTCAATGTGACTAAGGAGTTAGCCATGAGATGATGCATTACGGCACGAGTAAAGAGACTTGTCGGTAACGAGATTGAACAAGGTATAGAGATACCGACGATCGAATCTCGGGCAAGTATCATACCGATAGACAAAGGGAATTGTATACGGGATTGATTGAATCCCCGACATCGTGGTTCATCCGATGAGATCATCGTGGAGCATGTGCGAGCCAACATGGGTATCCATATCCCGCTGTTGGTTATTGACCAGAGAGGTGTCTCGGTCATGTCTACGTGTCTCCCGAACCCGTAGGGTCTACACACTTAAGGTTCGATGACGCTAGGGTTATAGGGAAATGGTATATGTGATTACCGAAGGTTGTTCAGAGTCCTGGATGAGATCTCGGACGTCACGAGGAGCTCCGGAATGGTCCGGAGGTAAAGATTGATATATAGGAAGTCCAGTTTTGGTCATCGGAAAGTTTTCGGGCTCATCGGTAGTGTACCGGGAGTGCCGGGAGGGTGCCGAAGGACCCCCGGGAGGGGTGTGATGATGATAGGACTTCTTGGGCCCTTAGAGGAGGTGTGCCAGCCCTTTTTGGGCTGGCCAAGACCTTCTAGAAAGGCCCATGCGGCTGGAGATAAGGAGATAGGTCAAAGGAGTTTGAAAAAGAGGAGATCCACCTCCCTTGTGGGAGGTGGACTCTTGCCCTAGGGTCGGTCGAACCTCTCCTCTTTGGAGGAGAGGCCAAGGCAGCCCTCCCTCTCCCTCCTCCTATATATACTTGAGGTTTTGGCCTGTTGGGAACAATATTTGATCTCTCTCCCACGGCGCAGCCCTACCTCTCTTCTTCCTCCTCCGCAACGCTTAGGCGAAGCCCTACCGGAATACCTTGCTACTCCACCACCACCACACTGTCGTGCTGCTTTTGGAGCCCTTCCCCAACCTCTCCCTCCTCCTTTCTGGATCAAGGTGCGGGAGACGTCACCGGGTTGTACGTGTGTTGAACGCGGAGGCGCCGTTACTCGGCGCTAAGATCGGAATCCACCGCGATCTGAATCATTGCGAGTACGACTCCACCAACCGCGTTCTTGTAACGCTTCCGCTCAGCGATCTTCAAAGGTATGAAGATGCAATCTCTCCCCACTCGTTGCTGGTTTCTCCATGGATAGATCTTGGTAATCGTAGGAAAATTTTTGATTTACTACTACGTCTCCCAACAGTGGCATCATGAGCCAGGTTTATGCGTAGAATCTATGCACGAGTAGAACACAAAGCAGTTGTGGGCGTCGATCTTGTTAATTTTCTTACCACTACTAGTCTTATCTTGATTCGGCGGTATTGTGGGATGAAGCGGCCCGGACCGACTTTACACGTACGCTTACGTGAGACTGGTTCGACCGCCTGACATGCACTTGTTGCATAAGGTGGCTAGCGGGTGTCTATCTCTCCCACCTTAGTCAGATTGGATTAAATGAAAAGGGTCCTTCTGAAGGGTAAATAGCAATTGGCATATCACGTTGTGGTTTTGGCGTAGGTAAGAAACGTTCTTGCTAGTAACCTATAGCAGCCACGTAAAAACTTGCAACTACAAATTAGAGGACGTCTAACTTGTTTTTGCAGCATATGCCTTGTTATGTGATATGGCCAAAGAATGTGATGTGATGCATTGTGATGTATGAGATTGATCATGTTCTTGTAATAGGATTCACGACTTACATGTCGATGAGTATGACAACCGGCAGGAGCCATAGGAGTTGTCTTATTTTATTGTATGACCTGTGTGTCAATCATAAACGCCATGTAATTACTTTACTTCATTGCAAAACGTTAGCCATAGTAGAAGTAATAGTTGGCAAGACAACTTCATGAAGACACAATGATGGAGATCATGATGATGGAGATCATGGTGTCGTGCCGGTGACAGTGATGATCATGGTGCCCCGAAGATGGAGATCAAAGGAGCAAGATGATATTGGCCATATCATGTCACTATATTGATTGCATGTGATGTTTATCATGTTTACATCTTATTTGCTTAGAACGACGATAGTAAATAAGATGATCTCTCAATAAAATTTCAAGAGAAGTGTTCACCCTAACTATGCACCATTGCTAAGGATCGTCGTTCCGAAGCACCACGTGATGATTGGGTGTGATAGGTTCTAACGTTCGCATACAACGGGTGTAAGCCAGATTTACACACGCGGAACACTTAGGTTGACTTGACCAGCCTAGCATGTACAGACATGGCCTCGGAACACGGAAGACCGAAAGGTCGAACATGAGTCGTATAGAAGATACGATCAACATGGAGATGTTCACCATGGATGACTAGTCAGTCTCACGTGATGATCGGACACGGGCTAGTTGACATGGATCATGTGTCACTTAGATGACTAGAGAGATGTCTATCTAAGTGGGAGTTCATTAAATAATTTGATTATGTGAACTTAATTATCATGAACTTAGTCTAAAATTATCTTTACAATGTATATTGTAAATCCAATGGCCAACGCGAATTTCACCCTCAATTTCAATGCGTTCCTAGAGAAAACCAAGCTAAAATATGATGGAAGCAACTATGCGGACTGGGTGCGTGGCTTGAGGATCATCCTCATAGCTTCCAAGAAATTGTATGTCCTTGATGCACCACTAGGTGACCCACCCATTCTCCCAATAGAGCAAGACATTGCGAACGTTTGGCATTCTCGCTGCGATGATTACTCCCTTGTTTAGTGTGGCATGCTTTACCGTTTAGAACCGGGGCTCCAAAAGCGTTTTGAGCAACACGGAGCATATGAGATGTTCCAAGAGCTGAAACTGGTTTTCCAAGATCATGCCCGGGTCGAGAGATGTGACGTCTCCGACAAGTTCTTCAGCTGTAAGATGGGGGAGAATAGTTCTGTCAGTGAGCACATCCTCAAGATGTCTGGGCTACACAACCGCTTGACTCAGCTGGGAGTTAATCTCTCGGATGACTCAGTCATTGACAGAATCGTCCAGTCGCTTCCACCTAGCTACAAGAGCTTTGTGATGAACTACAACATGCAAGGTATGGAGAAGTCCATTCCTGAGTTGTACTCGATGCTGAAATCAGCAGAGGTTGAGATCAAAAAGGAGCATCAAGTGTTGATGATGAATAAGACCACTAGTTTCAAGAAAGGCAAGGGTAAGAAGAACTTCAAGAAGGATAGCAAAGCTGTTGCCGTGCCCGGTAAGCAAGTTGCCGGGAAGAAGAAGAACAAGCATCGACCCAAGCCTGAGACTGAGTGCTTTTATTGCAAGGGTACTGGTCACTAGAAGCGGAACTGCCCCAAGTACTTAGCGGATAAGAAGTACGGCAACATTAAAGGTATATGTGATATACTTGTTATTGATGTGTCCCTAACCAGCGCTCGTAGTAGCTCCTGGGTATTTGATACCAGTGCAGTTGCTCAGATTTGTAACTCCAAGCAGGAGCTACGGAATAAGCAGAGGCTGGCAAAGGACGAGGTGACGATGCGCGTCGGGAATGGTTCCAAGGTCGATGTGATCGCCGTTGGCACGCTACCTCTACATCTACATTCAGGATTAGTGTTAAACCTTAATAATTGTTATTTAGTACCAGCTTTGAGCATGAACATTGTATCTGGATCTCGCTTGATGCGAGATGACTACTCATTTAAATCTGAGAATAATGGTTGTTCTATTTATATGAGAGAAATGTTTTATGGTCATGCCCCGCTGGTCAATGGTTTATGTTTGATGAATCTCGGACGTGATGTTACACATGTCCATAGTGTGAGTACCAAAAAGTGTAAGGTTGATAACGATAGTCCCACTTACATGTGGCATTGCCGCCTTGGTCATATTGGTGTCAAACCCATGAAGAAGCTCCATACTGATGGACTTTTGGAGTCTCTTGATTTCGAATCATTTGACACGTGCGAACCATGCCTCATGGGCAAGATGACCAAGACTCTGTTCTCCGGAACAATGGAGCGAGCAACTGACTTGTTAGAAATAATACATACCGATGTATGTGGTCCAATGAGTGTCGAGGCTCGTGGTGGCTACCGTTATGTTCTCACCCTCACTGATGACTTGAGTAGATATGGGTATATCTACTTAATGAAACATAAGTCTGAAACTTTTGAAAGGTTCAAGGAATTTTAGAGTGGGGTAGAGAATCAACGTGACAGGAAAATAAAGTGCCTACGATCTGATCGTGGCGGAGAATATTTAAGTCACGAGTTTGGCACGCACCTAAGGAAATGTGGAATTGTTTCACAACTCATGCCGCCTAGCACACCTCAGCGAAATGGTGTGTCTGAACATCGTAATCGCACTCTATTAGATATGGTACGATCTATGATGTCTCTTATCGACTTACCGCTATCATTTTGGGGATATGCATTAGAGACTGCCGCATTCACTTTAAATAGGGCACCGTCAAAATCCGTTGAGATGACACCGTATGAATTATGGTTTGGAAAGAAACATAAGCTGTTGTTTCTAAAAGATTGGGGATGCGATGCTTATGTGAAGAAACTTCAACCTGAGAAGCTCAAACCCAAAGCGGAAAAGTGCGTCTTCATAGGATATCCCAAAGAGACTATTGGGTATACCTTCTACCTATGATCCAAGGGCAAAGTCTTTGTTGCCAAGAATGGATCCTTTCTCGAGAAAGAGTTTCTCTCGAAAGAAGTAAGTGGGAGGAAAATAGAACTTGATGAGGTAATTGTACCTCCACTCGAACCGGAGAGTAGCGCAGCACAGGAAGTTGTTTCTGTGGAGCCTACACCGGCTGGAGAGGAAGTTAATGATGATGATCATGAAACTTCAGATCAAGTTACTGTTAAATGTCGAAGGTCCACTAGGACACGTTTCGCACCAGTGTGGTATGGCAACCCTGTCCTGGAGATCATGTTGTTGGACAACGGTGAACCTTCGAACTATGAAGAAGTAATGGCAGGCCCCGATTCCAACAAATGGCTTGAGGCCCTGAAATCCGAGATAGGATCCATGTATGAGAACAAAGTATGGACTTTGGTGGACTTGCCTGATGATAAGCGAGCCGTTGAAAATAAATGGATCTTTAAGGAGAAGACTGACGCAGATGGTAATGTAACCGTCTATAAGGCTCGTCTTGTCGCTAAGGGTTATCGACAAGTTCAAGGAATTGACTACGATGAGACTTTCTCACCCGTAGCGATGTTGAAGTCTGTCCGAATCATGTTAGCAATTGCCGCATTTTATGATTATGAGATCTGGCAAATGGACGTCAAAACGGCATTCCTTAATGGATTTCTCAAGGAAGAACTGTATATGATGCAGCCGAAAGGTTTTGTCGATCCTAAAGATGCTAACAAAGTATGCAAGCTCCAGCGCTCCATCTATGGGATGGTGCAAGCATCTCGGAATTGGAACATTCGCTTTAATGAAGTGATTAAAGCGTTTGGGTTTGTACAGGTTTATGGAGAACCTTGTACTTACAAGAAAGTGAATGGGAGCTCTGTAGCATTTCTCATATTATATGCGGATGACATACTTATAATGGGAAATGATATAGAACTCTTGGAAAGTATAAAGGCCTACTTGAATAAGTGTTTTTCAATGAAGGACCTTGGAGAAGCTGCTTACATATTAGGTATTAAGATCTATAGAGATAGATCGAGATGCCTCATAGGTCTTTCACAAAGCACATACCTTGACAAGATATTGAAGAAATTCAATATGGATCAGTCCAAGAAGGGGATCTTGCATGTGTTACAAGGTGTGAGATTAAGTACGACTCAACGCCCGACCATGGCAAAGGATAGAGAAGAGATGAGTGTCATCCCCTATGCTTCAGCCATAGCCTCTATTATGTATGCCATGCTGTGTACCAGACCTGATGTGAACCTTGCCATAAGTTTGGTAGGGAGGTACCAAAGTGATCCCGGAGCGGAACACTGGACAGCGGTCAAGAATATCCTGAAGTACCTGAAAAGGACAAAGGACATGTTTCTCTTATATGGAGGTGCCGAAGAGCTCGTCGTAAAGGGTTACGTTGATGCTAGCTTCGACACAGATCCGGACGACTCCAAGTCGCAAACCGGATACGTGTATGTTTTGAATGGAGGGGCAGTCAGCTGGTGCAACAGCAAGCAAAGCGTCGTGGCGGCATCTACATGTGAAGTGGAGTACATAGCTGCTTCGGAAGCAGCAAAGGAAGGAGTCTGGATGAAGGAGTTCATCACCGACCTAGGAGTAATTCCAAGTGCGTCGGGCCTGATGACTCTATTCTGTGACAACACTGGAGCTATTGCCCTTGCGAAGGAGCCCAGGTTTCACAAGAAGACAAGACACATCAAGCGCCGCTTCAACTCCATCTGTGATTACATTCAGGAGGGAGATATAGATATTTGTAAAGTGCATACGGATCTGAATGTCACAGATCTGTTGACTAAACCTCTCTCACGAGCAAAACATGATCAACACCAAATTGCCATGGGTGTTCGATTCATCACAATGTAACTAGATTATTGACTCTAGTGCAAGTGGGAGACTATTGGAAATACTCCCTAGAGGCAATAATAAAATGTTTATTATTGTATTTCCTAGTTCATGATAATTGTCTATTGTTCATGCTATAATTGTGTTAACCGGAAACCGTAATACATGTGTGAATACATAGACCACAACATGTCCCTAGTAAGCCTCTAGTTGGTAGCTCGTTGATCAATAGATGGTCATGGTTTCATGGCCATGGACATTGGATGTCATTGATAACGGGATCACATCATTAGGAGAATGATGTGATGGACAAGACCCAATCCTAAGCATAGCACAAGATCGTGTAGTTCGTTTGCTGAAGCTTTTCAATGTCAAGTATCGTTTCCTTAGACCATGAGATTGTGCAACTCCTGGATGCCGTAGGAATGCTTTGGGTGTGCCAAACATCACAACGTAACTGGGTGGCTACAAAGGTGCACTACAGGTATCTCTGAAGGTGTCTGTTGGGTTGGCACGAATCGAGACTGGGATTTGTCACTCCGTGTGACAGAGAGGTATCTCTGGGCCCACTCGGTAAGACATCATCATAATGAGCTCAATGTGACTAAGGATTTATCCACGGGATGATGTGCTATGGAATGAGTAAAGATACTTGCCGGTAACGAGATTGAACAAGGTATAGAGATACCGACGATCCAATCTCGGGCAAGTATCATACCGATAAACAAAGGGAATTGTATACGGGATTGATTGAATCCCCGACATCGTGGTTCATCCAATGAGATCATCGTGGAGCATGTGGGAGCCAACATGGATATCCAGATCCCGCTGTTGGTTATTGACCGGAGAGGTGTCTCGGTCATGTCTACGTGTCTCCCGAACTCGTAGGGTCTACACAGTTAAGGTTCGATGATGCTAGGGTTATAGGGAAATGGTATATGTGATTACTAAAGGTTGTTCAGAGTCCCGGATGAGACCCCGGACATCACGAGGAGCTCCGGAATGGTACGGAGGTAAAGATTGATATATAGGAAGTCCAGTTTTGGTCGCAGGAAAGTTTTCGGGCTCATCGGTAGTGTACCGGGAGTGCCGGGAGGGTGCCGAAGGACCCCCGGGAGGGGTGTGACGACATAGGACTTCATGGGACCTTAGAGGAGGTGTGCCAGCCCTTTTTGGGCTGGCCAAGACCTTCTAGAAAGGCCCATGTGGCTAGAGATAAGGAGATAGGTCAAAGGAGTTTGAAAAAGAGGAGATCCACCTCCCTTGTGGGAGGTGGACTCTTCCCCTAGGGTCGGCCAAACCTCTCCTCTTTGGAGGAGAGGCCAAGGAAGCCCTCCCTCTCCCTCCTCCTATATATACTTGAGGTTTTGGCCTTTTGGAAACAAGATTTGATCTCTCTCCCACGGCGCAGCCCTACCTCTCTTCTTCCTCCTCCGCAGCGCTTAGGCGAAGCCCTGCCGGAATACCTTGCTACTCCACCACCACCACACCCTCGTGCTGCCGTTGGAGCCCTTCCCCAACCTCTCCCTCCTCCTTGCTGGATCAAGGTGCAGGAGACGTCACCGGGCTGTACGTGTGTTCAACGCGGAGGCGCCGTTGTTCGGCGCTAAGATCGGAATCCACTGCGATCTGAATCGCTGCGAGTACGACTCCACCAACCGCGTTCTTGTAACGCTTCCGCTTAGCAATCTTCAAAGGTATGAAGATGCAATCTCTCCCCACTTGTTTCTAGTTTCTCCATGGATAGATCTTGGTGATCGTAGGAAAAAATTTGATTTACTACTACGTCTCCCAACACTCCCTTGCCCCTCTGATGCGATCCCCGAGCCCGGGTACTCGCCGCCGGCAGCTCCGACCACCTCCGGCCGCCCTTTGACCTCCCTTGGAATGGCGACTCTTCCCCAAGCCCATTCCCACCATCACCCATCATTGTCGTGCCCCGTGCCACCACCGGTGAGTAGCTCCCCTCCCTGTCCCAAGGTGGGAGAAGGACCCAAAAGGTGGGGCCCACCTATCTGCCTCTCCTCCCCTCTTCTGCACCCTCTCTCTCTCTTCCCCGTGGTCGCTGACGGCCGGGCCCCGCGCGTCAGGTTTAAACCTGGCCACGTGCGAGGCCGGCTGGCTAGCCAGCTGGGCCGGCCTAGCCACTCGCCGCTTCTGGCCTGGGTCCTCGTGCCCTTTTTCTTTTTCCTTTTTTTGTGGGATTTTGCAAAAATCCCATAGGGCCCAAATTAAATCATATGAAACTATCTTTTTGCACCTAAATTCTTAGAATATTCCATAGAATATATTAGTGCCATTTGTAAAAATGTTTGAAAAACTTTTTAGTACTGTTTTTAATTAAAAACCCTATTTGGCATTTCCTGCCTCTGTTTATTAATTTTTAAAAATATTTTCCATAGTAAAATATTGAACAAACATTTTTAATATAGTCCTTAGTATTTATCAGAATAGATTAGCATTTTTAGTAGTAGCTTGAGTGCTCTGTTTTTGTGTGTTGATTATTTTTATTGTTATTTTATCGCGACGATAGAATGCGCTGTTGACGAAGAAGTTGGACCCGAAGACTTAAAAGACCCCGGAGACTTTGTTGAGCCAAGAAAGCCACCCTTTGACCATGATGAGAAACCATTTTTATTGCATGTCATATGGCACTTTACTTTCATCATATTTGATCTTGTGATGTGGTGTTCCCCTTTCGGTGGGATGCCTCCGGTACTTCTCCATTGACACTTGCATCGTACATGACCCTACCACCTTATGAGGATTGTGCGGGTGGGTGTATTTAGGATGCCAGTAGATGCTACGCAAGTGGGATAGGGATCTATGCATAGTGATGGGAATAAAGAAATTATTTAAAGACTTTTTTGAAAACCCCGCCGGGTGCCACTAATGCCCGAGGGAGATGTTGATGAGATGGGTGACCACTTGAGAAAGAAGTGGTGTGCCGGAACAAGATGAGGATGTGTTTTCAAAAACGGAGGGTTTTAGATTTTTCGACCGTCCCAACCTTACATGCGCAACCACAATACCCCTTATGGGACGGGTCTTTGTAGATTACTATGGTTGGTACTAGCAAGGAGCCCGCATTACTAGTGGCAAGAGTGAAGTGGTCACTCTTGAGACGGTGTCATCCCAGAGAGGAAGGTCATGTGTTGTGTTTACAGGCACCGGGCACACCGTTGCGTGCCCTCATGGATGATACGAGTGATGTATATCATGAGGGATGGCACCAATGAGTGGACTCTTTGTTTAGTATCACCATGGGAAAGGCATTCTTGGGGTCCTTACCTCGGGTATGTTATATACCGCGAGTCATGGATGACACGGAAGTTCCCCGAGTCTTGTGGGTAAAGTGTGCAACCTCTGCAGAGTGTAAAACTATTCGAATAGCCGTGTCCACGGTCAAGGACAGTTGGGTGGTGGTGCTTATGCCGCGTTCGAATGTTTTCGCAAAAACTTGGTGTGAGTATGGGTGTGAAGGTGACAAGAGGTCAGATGAGCTAAGACCGATGACTTAACGTGATGAGTGAACATGGGATGTTCAATCAATACTTACGATGATATCTGCAATTTGTTCACATGAATACCTGCTAGTTGTTGACGCATGCTCACTAGTTACTTGATCATGACATTTGCATACAAAATTAGCTTTCCGCAAATTTACCTATTTAGTGATATATCATGCATCATTGTTACCTTGTTCCACAACTTGGGTTGCTTGCGAGTACATTCAAAGTATTCATTGGCTTGCCACTGGTTATTTAATTGGCCAGGCACGTAAGAACTGGAGTATGTTGAAGAGTTCGTTGGAGACGAACATGCGAACTAGGACGCTTCCCAGTCAGAATGCTTGTAGGTTAAGGCTGATGGCATGGGTTCACGCTTTCGACCAAGATTTCCGCTGCTTGTTCTATTTTAAGTGATTGGCCCGTGTGGCCCTATCTATGTAAGACTTGACCTTGATGGTCCTTATTGTGTAAGACGCTAAATGTGGATGTAAGACTCTTGTTATTCGGCTTCTATGTGTTCAGTGAGCATTGATCTCTGGGATCACTGTACACGTGCATTCGATGATCACGACTTATGAGTCGGGGTCCCCATAGAGCTGGTATCAGAGCCATCCTGACTGTAGGAAGCCCTTATTTAGCATGGATGTTAGAGAGGATAAAAGTCGTTTTCAAAACCACACCTAGCATTGGAACTTAGGAATTCTGCACTATTTACCTCTCCTATTCTTCACACAACACCTTGCTAACTCTCCTCCTTTCAAACCTTTGTAGATGGCCATCGTACCCGAAGCCTTCTTGACATCTGGCTTTCCCTTACTCCTTGGGGATAGCCTGGAGAAGTGCTAGTTTTGCCAACCACCCATTTTCCTCTACCACGAGCACTGGGTCGATGCCGTCATGAAGGAGTACCATGTAGATGTGGTCGTGAAGGCAAATGACTCCCCGACCAGTTGGTTCTTTAAGGACCACAGATGGAGACTATGAAGCTTGTGGTCATGACAGCTGCACGCAAGGCCCTCTTGCACCTTCAAAACATCATTCCAGAAATGGCTGACGAACCAGCTACTCGCTACCTTCCTTTTAGGAAGGATGATCTTGGCGAGAGTTGGACACTGGTTTCGACCCCGGAGGATGGCACCCCACTCAGGTTCCAGACCTACTTCAGCCTCTCCGCTTATAGCCCGGTTCACCACCTAGTTAAGGAGTCCGTGAAGCTCCGTGAGGAACTTCACCACGCCCGAGAGTTGCTTCGACAAGCCAAGACAAAGCCAGACAACATCAAGAAGGATGGAGCCCCTGAGGGACGACCATCTATCGCCTATCGAGGAGGAGTACCCCCAGCTAGTGATGCACCCACCCGTCATCATCGCATGAGTGCGAAGGAGTACTGTGAGCTCTTCACCGACACGCCAGCAAAGCGTCGTCGGGATGGACCTCCTCGTTCCCCCACCCCTTCGACCGGGAACAATGCCCGTTCAGATGATGAACCGGAGGAAGACCCAAAGGAGCGTGACTACAAGACCGAGCACTCCACCACCTGAGTCCAAGAACCCCTGGGGTAGGATCAGTCATGTACCCCTCATGCGAAGTCGAGTCCGTGTAATGGTTCATATGAAACCATGTGTGCTTGTTGTTTGTTTTGTTGTTTGTGTTCTGATGCAAGTCGCGCTTTTGCCTTAGGCAACATGTAAGCGACTCCATCGTCTATCTTAATATATGTTGGTCTTTCGACCTTTGTTTTAACACACTTGCACTTCACCGACCCCCTTAGGTGCGTTTTTCTGTATTGCTTATCCTCTTGTCAATCCTAGTTGTTTGACTTGGCTGCTCAAAACAGGATGGTGACTGCTACCCACAATAGCTCCTTCACCAACCCTTAAGCCGGCAACTCAAGCCAGCAACAGGGAGCTGGTGGGGCTACTCACGCTGGAGGACACCAGGAGCAGCCACAAGGTGACATTCCCCCGCCACCACCTCCGCTGGAGAACATCACCATAGCTTAGTTTCTCCAGGTTCTCCAGGAGGAGCGCCAAGCTAACAATGCTGCTATCCAACAGGTGGCTCAGGCCCTTGTGAACAACCAACAACAAGGCAAGAACGGCAATGGACGCTCCATGCTGTCTGAGTTCATGAGGAACTCGCCCCCAACCTTGACCGAGACTGCTGAACCATTGGATGCTAATGATTGGAAAAGCACCATCGAGGACCTCCTTGCACTGGTCAATTGCAATGAGGATCGTAAGAAGGTGCTTTATGCCTCTCACTGCCTCAAAGGTATCGCCCGAGCTTGGTAGGATGGATTCAAGGTCATGCAAGGGGAACATGTGATCACGTGGAATGACTTTAAGGAAGGATTACGCACTACCCATATTCCTTTTGGGATCATGCCTATCAAGAAGAGAGAATTCCGAGCATGAAGCAAGGAATTGGCTCTGTCAAGGAGTACCTGCAGAAGTTCAACCTGCTGTCAAGGTATGCACCTGAAGATGTCAGCACGGAGGCTGCCAAGAAGGAGCGCTTCATGGAAGGACTCCAACAGGTCCTGCAGTATCAGCTCATCATCTGCGACTGTCGCACTTTCTTCGACTTGGTGAACAAGGCCCTCATGCTGGAAGACAAGCGATGTGCCATCGATGACACTCGCAAGTGCAAGATGATCAACAAGGGTAGCCCCAGCAACCAGAAGCCTCGCCCTGGCAGTCAGCCCCAGCCAAGCCAACCTATCAGCCGCAGTAGGCTAGACCTCCTACACCTCATCCGAGCTACCAGCCTCAGCAGTATGCCAATCCCAGGCCGGCCTACAACAACCCCAATAACAACAATGGTGGTAGAAACTTCAACAACAACCCTGGGCAAGCCACTTGCTTTGGATGTGGTCAGTCTGGACAAATCTCTAAGCTTTGCCCCAACAGGAAGCCAGATGCACCGCGCCCCAATGCGCCAAACCAAGGTCAAGCCCGTGGAGCACCACCAAGGAACCCAGCTCCCCGCAACCATCCCAACAATGGCAAGAGTCATGTGAATCACATCACCGCAGAGGAAGCCCAGGAAGACCCGAACGTCATACTGGGTACGTTCCTCATCAACTCAACCCCAGCAACAGTATTGTTTGATTGTGGAGCTTCGCATTCTTTTGTCACCCAAAAGTTTGCACTAGAGAGTGGCATGAAACCTACACCCCTAGGTAGTCGTATGTTGATACAAACCCCCGGTTGAGTTATGAAGTCTGGGATAGGGTGTAAGGGAGTGAAGATTGACATCAACGGGGTAGACTTCCTAGCAGACCTTATAGTTTTGGATTCACCCGGCTTGGACGTCATCCTTGGCATGAATTGGTTGACCAAGCACCAAGGCATGTGAGACTATGCCAAGAGAATTGTCACTATCACCAACAGCCAAGGAGTGGAAGTCAAGTATGTGCCCAACCCTGCCTCCACTCAAGCACCTCGGGCTAACTGCCTATCAGGAGTTGAGTTGGATCAAGTGCCAGTGGTATGTGAGTACCCGGATGTGTTTCCTAATGAGCTGCCCGGAATGCCTCCTGACCGCGACATTGAGTTCATCATTGAGCTTATGCCTGGATCAAGGCCCATCTATAAGAAGGCCTATAGGATGGGATCCGAAGAGTTGGCTGAGTTGAAGAAGCAACTGGTAGAGCAGCTTAGAAAAGGATTCATTCGCCCAAGTGCCTCTCCTTGGGGATCACCTGTCTTATTCGTGTCAAAGAGGGACGGAACTATCAGACTTTGTGTCGATTACCGTTCTCTCAATGAAGTCACAATAAAGAACAAGTATCCACTCCCCAAGATTGAAGACTTGTTTGATCAGTTGAATGGAGCCAAGGTGTTTTCCAAGATTGACCTTAGGTCTGGGTACTATCAGCTAAAGATCAGACCCCAGGACATTCCGAAGACGACATTTGTAACCCAGTATGTCCTGTATGAGTACACGGTCATGTCATTCGGGTTAACCAGTGCCCCTGCCTACTTCATGTACCTCATGAATAAAGTCTTCATGGAGTATTTGGACAAGTTCGTTGTCGTCTTCATTGATGACATACTTTGTCTTCTCCAAGTCTGAAGAAGAACATGAGGAACACTTGAGATTGGTCCTAGAGAAGCTTTGAGAGCACCAGCTTTATGCCAAGTTTAGCCAGTGTGAATTCTGGATGCATGAAGTTGGATTCTTGGGTCATGTGTTGACTGCAGAAGGATTATCAGTGGATCCTACCAAGATTGAAGCCGTGACTGAGTGGCAAACCCCAACCACCATGAAGGAAGTCAGGAGCTTCCTTGGACTCGCGGGTTATTACCGCAAGTTCGTGGAAGGGTTCTCAAGCATTGCCCGACCCATGACCCAGCTTTTGAAGAAGGACAAGAAGTTCGAATGGACAGCTAAGTGCGAGGAAAGCTTCTAGGAGCTCAAGAAGAGATTGACCACAGCCCCAGTTTTGGCCACCCCCGATATTCACAAGGAGTTTGTGATTTATTGTGATGCATCAAGAACCGGGCTTGGAGGTGTTCTGATGCAAGAAGGCAGAGTTGTAGCATATCTATCAAGACAGCTACGAACCCATCAAGAGAATTACGCCACTCATGATCTTGAGTTAGCCGTCGTGGTTCATGCCTTCAAGACATGGCAACATTACCTTCTGGGGAAGCGATGTGAGATATTCACGGACCACAAGAGTTTGAAGTATATCTTCACTCAAAGGGAGTTGAACATGAGGCAGCGAAGATGGTTGGAATTGATCTAGGATTACGACCTCAGTGTTCAATACCACCCCGGAAAGGCCAATTTGGTAGCAGATGCCTTGAGCAAAAAGACTTGTTCCTTGAATGCTATGATTAAGGAAAGGCTACTCGCCTTGTATGAAGAACTTGAGAGCTTTGGCTTGGAACTGGTTGCACCAGGATTCCTTGCCAACCTCGAAGCAAAGCCTACCTTTATGGATGATATCAGGGATGCCCAGAAGGGACACGAGAGCATTGAAGGCATCAAGAGGAAGATCAAGGCAGGCAAGGCCCCAGGATTCTCGATGGACGAACAAGGAGTTGTATGGTTCGGGACTCGCATTTGCGTACCCAACAAGGAAGATCTCAAGAACCTGATCTTGCAAGAAGCTCATGACACTCCATACTCCATCCATCCTGGAGGAACCAAGATGTATCAAGACCTCAAGGCAAGATTTTGGTGGCATGGCATGAAACAGGAGATAGGCACGTTCGTTGCTAAGTGTGACATATGCCAGAGGGTCAAGGCTGAGCATCAGCGACCCGCTGGGCTATTGCAACCTCTCAAAGTGCTTGAATGGAAGTGGGATAAAGTCGGGATGGATTTCATCACCGGTTTGCCAAGGTCAAGCAAGGGACATGATTCCATTTGGGTCATTGTCGACCACCTGACCAAGGTAGCCCACTTCATTCCCGTCAAAACCACCTACGATGGAAGCCAGCTCGTGAACCTCTACATCAACCGGATTATGAGCCTTCACGGAGTTCCAAAGGAGATTGTGTCTGATCGACGAACCCAATTCACCTCAAGATTCTGGAAGAAGTTCCAAGAGGCTATGGAACCAAGCTCTCCTTCAGCACTGCTTTTCACCCCCAGACCGATGGGCAAACGGAACAAGTAAATCAGATACTCGAAGATATGCTCCGTGCTTGTGTTTTGGCATATGGAGCCAAGTGGGAAGATTGCCTACCGTTCACCGAGTTCTCCTACAACAACAGCTATCAGTCGATTTGTAGCAACCCGACTCAAAACAAGTCAAGCCTCTGTGTGTTAGTGCTATCCCTGGATTAGTATGCTGGCTCACATAGTACATCAATGTATACATCAAAGTGCAATCACATGTAAATAACGTAAAACTAATATATACCTCTTAAATCACAGCATAAACAATCAATAGGAGTGGAGTCCCAATAAACACCAACGGCAGGTTGAGTGTAGACTGTAACCCTAAATCGTACTCTTACTCATCATAGAAAAGTAATTGCAACATAAGACGTTGCAGCCGTGTAGGTCAGTACATTGAATGTACCGGCAACATCACCATAGAGAGAATGAATAAGGCTATTCTATATGCTAAAGGCTTTGTGGCCCTGTGTGTGAGTTTTTGCAGAAAAGCTGGTTTTCTTTTCCCTACAACAAAGGAGTCAAGCGGAAAATCACTACAAAGGTTGGTTGTTAATGAGATGCTTCCACCAACCAATTATCATATCCCAAAAATATTAATAGACCCACTCATCATAAAATTTATTAATTGTGTTGAGAATGGTTGATAGTATCATCTCCGGTGCTAATGTTGTCTGTAATCAGGGACACGGCTAATCGATTAGTTTGACACTCTGCAGAGGTTTGTACACTTTACCCGCAAGAATCGATCCCTCCCGTTATGTCCTCGCACTGCCTGGTGTTTGAGAACGGGACGATCTAAACATGGTCTTCCATAGTGATCCTCTGATAGAAAGTCAGTGCCCATCCAAATCCTATCGTTCTTCTACATCTCGTAGCAACTGATCTACCGGAGTCACCACTAGGGTCAACCAAGCCAGAGCCCATATTGACTTGAGGTTGCAAACGTAAGTTTTTTGGCCTTGAAGTATCCATCCATATCTTTGAGCCTGGGTGGCATTTCGTTGGGATGATCATAGGTAGATACCAGGATTCCCGGGCATAACCATGATAGATATCAGGCTGCCAAAATGCATGTCCAATCCACCCAGAGGTATATTGAGTCCTTGAAGTCTAGAAGTCTTGATCATCATGTAGGTCTTGAAATAATTAATTAACCTCACAACACTCCTAAATCTCACAACCAACCCCGTCTACTAAAGCATAGCAATTGTAAGTAACGTCCCTTCCCGGGCAAGTGGTAACAAGATGTTGGGTTTCTCCTACCTCATGATACTACTACAAGTTCAAGCTCAATATCCTACTGGAAGTAGATGGAAAGATTGATTCTAATGCGAATAAAACATAGGTAATGCAAGATGATCAAAGTGAACTTGCATGTACTGTTGATGAAGATAATATCGCTCTTAGAAATAACTTGATAGAACTATTCGTCACTCTCCGATGAAAATCTATATAATCAAACATTGCATTCATATAAGCAATCATACTAACAATCAAAAAGGAACACAAAACCAGAACACAAAAGGGTTGTGATGAAGGAAATACTTAAGACAAAAGTTCAAATAACAAAACTTCATCAAATCAACTATGTGTAGTTTTCCCTACAAATAACCCATTTTCAAAAGTAACAAAACAAAATAAAGTAAAATATAACAAAGTTATTTTAGCAAATATTTTACTAGCAAAAAGAATTACTTTTGAAGAACAACTAAGAACTAAGAAAAACAATACTCTAAACAACATAAGTTTTTGCCTAATAAACTTAACAATAAGAAAAACAATAAAATACTAAAATAAGAGAAAACAAAAATATTTAGTAACTAAGTTAGCATAAAGTAAAACTTATCAAACAATTTATGAAAATAATTTCAAATACGAAATCCAACTAGCAATGAAATCAATTTGCAAGTTATTATGAAACTAGAATTGATTTCATGCTACAAAAATAATAATTGACATAAAAATAACTTGGTTGAAATACTAATGTTTACTAACATAAAACAATATAAAACTTGTCAACTAAAATACAAGAAAATAAATTAAAAACAATTAAGACTAAAGAAATAGAAATAAACCTAAAAAAGAGCTAAAACAGAATCTGTTTTGCTTGAAACCCTAATTTCAATTATTCTAAAAATTCTCAAATTCTACCTACTGAACAATAAGATTACTAGTGACTAGTAGCTAAAAGAATCAACTCAAAATCAATTTTTAAATTCAAGATATTCAAATTCTAGTGATTTGAGCAAATTCAACAAAATTCAAATTTAAAATTTTCAAATATGCTCAAATTTTATATCTTAGAAAACTAGAATAAATGTTTGACACAATGCAAAAAGAATCAAATTAAAAAATAAAAGATATAAATAAAACAAAAACAGAACTATTTTGTTTTTAAAACAGAAAACAGAAAAAGAAAACCTAAACTAACAAACGGGGGTGCTACATGGCGCTTTATGGCCGATTGAGGCTGTGCGTTCGGGGTTCTAACTAGTGTACGCTCGCTAAATAAAAGGAAATGGTTTGGTTAAATAAGAACGACGGTTAGGGAGGGAGAGAGAGCTCATAGGGGGGTCAGGGTGCTCCGGCAAAGCTCCGGCGAGGCAGAGGCGGCGAGGTCAACGGGGACGACGCTTCGGTGGTCCTCTAGTGACGGCGAAGTGCCCAAGCAAAGCAGACAAGAGCGGCGATGACGTTTGTGTCCTTGGCGTGGCTCGGGGACGACGATGTCGAGCTCCTCGAGCTCGTGGACTTCAGTGGTGGCTGGAGCTTCGGCGAGCGATTGTGGGAGAGGAGAGGCGTCGGGCAGGGGGGCTTCGGGCGGAACGGGGTGCCGTGCTCCCGGCTTTTATAGCCCTAGGTCTAGGGGTGCTCGGAGGAAGGGGCATCGACAAGATCCTGTTGGATCTGAGGATATCGCCGACGAATGAAAGAGAGGGCGAGGGAAGGAAGAAGAAGGCCGCAGGATGGATTCGGGCGGCTGGTGGGGCCCGCTGCCAAAGAGAGAAAGGAGATTGCGCGGGATCGGTTGGCCGATCCGATGCGATTCAGATCTGGCAAACAGATCCTGGGTCGGTTCCTTTCCTTATGGGCCTCGATACATTTCCTTTTTTTAACTTCCTTTTTATAAAACAAAACAGAAAAGGAAACTAAAAAGAAAAAATCTAAAATATTTATATAGACATATTATAGATCAAAATTTGCAGAAAAATAAATCCTAAAACATGAACATATTTTCAGAGGCAGAATAGAATCTCACAAAATCAACAAAATCAAAGAGAGTTTCTGGTTCAAATAAAATGCAAATAAAATATTTTCAAAATACGAATATGATTTCAAATTCATTTCTCTCCACTTATATATTTAAGGGAATCATTTTACCCTATTTTCCATATGGTTTATTAATGGAGAAAAATAAATTTTAAAACCACTTTCAAAAATGGCTCTGAAGCCCTTTTGTGAAATATTTCAAAATTAGTTTTTTGAGTTTTATAAATTCAAATATGATTCAAATGGCCCCTGGTTTGGAGTGTCATATTACTCCTCTCAATTGTCAAGGGTATTTGAATTCTTTCAAAATTTAAAATGGAACCAAGTATTAAATGGATTCCAAACAGAATAATTTTGAGATTTTAAGATCCATTTTTTAAAATTCCTTGCTTACGAAGAAGTCATGGTATCTTATCTCACTGATTTCATATGGAATTGAATTTGAATTCAAAAGCACATGGGAAAGTCATTTTCTTCCCTCTCATTCAAAAGTTTCAAATTTTCACTCAAATTCAATCACTCAATCAGACAAACAATCATTCATCTATTTATTATAACATTCCAAAATTTGGGATGTTACAAACGTACCACACTTAAAATAAATCTCGTCCTCGAGATTCAAAGAGGCTAGAAAGAAAAGGTTAGGGTTTGGGGGTCTTCTAGCAAATCCATTGACCTGGAAAAGTGTGGGTGCTACCACACTTAAAATGAGAGTTACTAGTCCCTCAAAAATCATAATAATCCTCTGGGGTCCTTGGCAATGTTTGTCTCTTCACATTCTTCATAGTGACTTCTTTGGTGATGATCTTCCGTTATAACGTTTCCATCAGAATCCAGTGTTTCCTTGCTCAATACAAAGTTCTCCCGTTACTAGATCTTCTTAATGGACAAGTCTCGTGATCATTCTAAATAACTTATCGAAGATCTCATGGTGGCCTACCATTAGTGGTTTTCCTACAGTGAAATAGGTCTTGGCTACATTCCTCACCGTAAAATTCCTATGTGTGGCAACAAATGCCATGTACAAGGGGTTTTCATCATACCATTCTAAGGCTTAAACAAAAGATTCAAAGAACGTCGTCTCTTTACTATGGGTAAGTCACTCAGATTTACCATTCCGAATAGCAAGAGCGAATGATAAGAGTAAGTCGTCGTGGTGATCAATCCATTCCGCACCCAAATCATTACTACGTATAAGGTTCAGCGAATCTCGTATTCTAACACTTGGGCTCCCTCACAAGCGTTGCAGAAATTTCTCTTGTCAATGAAGGAAGTTCAGATAAATCCATTGATTCTACAAGCTAAACAAAATACCTATTGTTTCTTCACATCTCTCAAGCTTTCGGATACTCCTAAGGAAAATGTTTGCTGATCAGTCGTAGCTTCTTCCAAGTTTCTTCCTTGATAAAGGTAGGGCTTGATCCTTATCAATCCTGAGGTATGTGGTTCTATGGGTTCATAGCTTTAACTCACCCTTGAGGTTACTAGTGTTTCATATTCCAGCATTACCTTCAGTTCACTCCACCATACCCTTGAGGCAATAAATCACAGACTTGTTCCACTCTGTGTAATTCATTTTCCTTTCCATTGGTATGTTTAACCTTGAGTATTGTTTCATCATAATCATTCCTTTTCCCAATATTCCAACTTGAGAAGTACTTTATCACAAATGTTGTCATCCACATAGTTTGATATGGTACAACATTACCTTTAACCATTTTCATTTGAATCCAGGCTCCTTGGCAATATTGCACTTTCTTATTCCATGGATCCTGTGGTTTTAACGGTTACTACCACACTTAAAATGAAATGTACATATGCCTGCATAGACCATATTTTCTCATATCCTCGAAAATGGTCAGAGATCTTTATTCATAGAGTAACAACTCATATATACCAACATGGAAAAATTGGGACACAATAAATTTCATTGATTTATGAAGTTATTACAATCTCAGAGACTTCCGTTACAAAATTTAACTCCATAATCTCACAAAAACAAGAGTGTTTCATGTTACACATATTGCCATCTCAAAACTTACTACTCCATTCTTGATTTTTTTTCTCCTTTGGACATTCACTAGCATAATGTCCTACATCCTTGCAACAAAACAGATGACTACTAACAAGTCTTGGGGCTTCTTGATGTTGGTATTTGCTCCTTGGGTTCTTGGTTCCTTTACTGGGCACATATTGGCGTAGTGACCCATATCTTTACACTTAAAACATCTGATATGACTCAGGTCCTTCTGTTCTGGGGTTGTCTCTTCCTGATACGCTTTCTCTTCTTCCTAGACCCTTGCATGCATATCATAGCTTCTAATTCCTGAGGATCATACCCAAACATTTCTGCCAGGAATTCTTCCAGATATTCCTTTGGACAATCATGTGAGATATGTCCTTCTTCTCCACATGAATAACATGACTTGGTGTAGTTCTCTATTGAGGTATCTCCAAATGGTACATCTTTTGTCATCATTGGCACGGGCATACTCATCACAGGTTCCTCAAAGTTTTCCCTGAGGGCCTCTTTCTGTTGCTTTACAACTTGTCGTACCTTAGGATAAATGTAGCATTCAGCTGGGTAGTGGGTGGTTCCTTCACACAAGAAACAAGTCACCTGACTAGTTGGGCACTCCTTAGCTGGGTGATTTTATTCACAATGACGGCATCCATCCTTGTGTTCTTCCTGGGTGTGTCCTATTTATCCACAGATCTTGCATGCACAAGTCTTCTTCATAGCGCTATCATAGTGCTTCCGGATGAGACGGGATCTTAACAGAGTTTTCTTGAATTCCTCCTAGGTTTTTGTTCCATTACATCCTTGTATGGCTTGATGCATTTTCCACCAAGTTGTAGCACTTTGGGTAAGGTACTGAAGAGCGTATTGAACCTCATACTTCTTTGTAATTGAGTTGCTCCTGAAGTGGTCCTCCATGTTTTGAATCCATATTTCTGCCTCCAGCGGGGTCATTGGTACAGAGAATTCAAGTCCAGCTTCTTTCACCATCTATTGGGTCCAAGGGTTATAGGATGATATACTGGGAAAATAGAGGGAGATACACACAATACAAACAATAGTTTTGAAAATATGTTTTATTTGTGGCCGTCAAAAAAATGCACACAAATGACAGCTCACACATCATCGTATCTAACATGAGTATGTAACATGGGTTTGGTCTTCTAGGGGGCATAAAATCTTTGAAACTCTTCATGGTCTTCAATTTCTTACATCCTTATAGTCTTCATTTTTTTGTAGCTCTTTCCATAGTGAAATACATCTTTGTTTGAGTTGGTCATCAGTTGTCCGATATCTTATCCTGGTTGAAGTGACAATTAGTTGATTCCTCCGAGTGGTCAAAGGGACAAGGGTATTATGTAACTATTTGATAAAACTCAGAAGGGATGAGAAGTAAAAGTTTTTGTTTGAGAATAATGTTTGAGGTATATCTTGTCCTATGGGGTTTCTAGTTGTCTAGGGTCACGTCCTACAGTCAACATGTGCTTTGATACCATCTCTGTAGCAACCCGACTCAAAACAAGTCAAGCCTCTGTGTGTTAGTGCCATCCCTGGATCAGTATGCTGGCACACATAGTACATCAATGTATATATCAGAGTGCAATCACATGTAAATAACGTAAAACTGATATATACCTCTTAAATCACAGCGGAAATAGTCAACGGGAGTGGAGTCCCAATAAACACCAACGGCAGGTTGAGTGTAGACCATAACCCTGAATCGTAGTCTTACTCGTCGTAGAAAAGTACCTGCAACATAAGACGTTGCACTCGGGTAGGTTAGTACATTGAATGTACCGGCAAGATCACCATAGAGAGAATGAATAAGGCTATTCTATATGCAAAAGGCTTTGCGGCCATGTGTCTGAGTTTTTGCAGAAAAGCTGGTTTTATTTTCCCTACAACAAAGGAGTCAAGCGGAAAATCACTACAAAAGTTGGTTGTTAATGAGATGGTTCCACCAACCAATTCTCATATCCCAAAATTATTAATAGGCCCACTCATCATAAAATTTATTAATTGTGTTGAGAATGGCTGATAGTATCATCTTCGATGCTCATGTTGTCCGTAACCGGGGACACGGCTAATCGATTAGTTTGACACTCTGCAAAGGTTTGTACAGTTTACCCGCGAGAATCAATCCCTCCCGTTATGTCCTCGCACTGCCTGGTGTTTGAGAACGAGACGATCGAAACATGGTCTTCCATAGTGAACCTCCGATAGAAAGTCAGTGCCCATCCAAATCCTACCGTTCTTCTACATCTCGTAGCAAATGACCTACCGGAGCCACCACTAGGGTCAACCAAGCCAGAGCCCATATTGACTTGTCGTTGCACACGTAAGCTTTCAGGCCTTGAAGTATCCATCCATTGCTTTGAGCCTGGGTGGCATTCCATTGGGATGATCACAGGTAGATACCAGGATTCTCGGGCATAACCATGATAGATATCAGGCTGCCAAAATGCATGTCCAATCCACCCAGAGGTATATTGAGCCCTTGAAGTCTTGAAGTCTTGATCATCATGCAGGTCTTGAAATAATTAATTAACCTCACAACACTCCTGAATCTCACAACCAACCCCGTCTACTAAAGCATAGCAATTGTAAGTAACGTCCCTTCTCGGGCAAGTGGTAACAGGATGTTGGGTTTCTCCTACCTCATGATACTACTACAAGTTCAAGCTCAATATCCTACTGGAAGTAGATGGAAATATTGATTCTAATGCGAATAAAACATAGGTAATGCAAGATGATCAAAGTGAACTTGCATGTACTGTTGATGAAGAATAATATCGCTCTTAGGAATAACTTGATAGAACTATTCGTCACTCTCCGATGAAAATCTATATAATCAAACATTGCATTCATATAAGCAATCATACTAACAATCAAAAAGTAATACAAAACCAAAACACAAAAGGGTTGTGATGAAGGAAATACTTCAGACAAAAGTTCAAATAACAAAACTTCATCAAATCAACCGTGTGTAGTTTTCCCTACAAATAACCTATTTTCAAAAGTAACAAAACAAAACAGAACAAAGTAAAATATAACAAAATTATTTTAGTAAATATTTTACTAGCAAAAAGAATTACTTTTGAAGAACAACTAAGAACTAAGAAAAACAATACTCTAAACAACATAAGTTTTTGCCTAATAAACTTAACAAAAAGAAAAACAATAAAATACTAAAATAAGAGAAAACCAAAATATGTAGTAACTAAGTTAGCAGATAGTAAAACTTATAAAATAATTTATGAAAATAATTTCAAATAGGAAATCCAACTAGAAATGAAATCAATTTGCAAGTTATTATGAAACTAGAATTGATTTCATGCTACAAAAATTATAATTGACACAAGAATAACTTGGTTGAAATACTAATGTTTACTAACATAAAACAATATAAAACTTGTAAACTAAAATAAAAGAAAATAAATTAAAAACAATTAAGACTAAAGAAATAGAAATAAACCTAAAAAGAGATAAAACAGAATCTGTTTTGCTTGACACCCTATTTTTAATTATTCTAAAAATCCTCAAATTCTACCTACTGATAAACAAGATCACTAGTGACCAGTAGCAAAAAGAATCAACTCAAAATCTATTTTTAAATTCAAGATATTCAAATTCTAGTGATTTGAGAAAATTCAACAGAATTCAAATTTAAGTTTTTCAAATATGGTAAAATTTTATATATTCATAAACTAGAATAAATTTGTGACACAATTGAAAAAGAATAAAATTAAAACAGTTAAAAAAGTAAAAGATATAAAGAAAACAAAAACAGAACTATTTTGTGTTCAAAACAGAAAACAGAAAAAGAAAACCTAAACTAACGAACGGGGGTGCTACGTGGCGCTTTCTGGTTGGTTGAGGCTGTGCGCGCGGGGTGCTAACTAGTGAACACTCGCTAAATAAAAGAAAACGGTTCGGTTAAATAAAATGTTCTAATCTAGATCGTTGATCTAGATCCGACGGTCAGCGAGGGAGAGAGAACTCACAAGGGGGGTCGGGGTACTCCGGCGAAGCTCCGGCGAGGCAGTGGCGGCGAGGTCAACGGGGACGATGCTCCGGTGGTCCTCTGGTGACTGCGAAGTGCCCAGGCAAAGCAGACGAGAGCGGCGATGACGTTTGTGGCCTTGGCATGGCTCGGGGACGACGATGTCGAGCTCCTCGAGCTCGTGGACTTCGGTGGTGGCTAGAGCTCTGGCAAGCAATAGTGGGAGAGGAGAGGTGTTAGGCAGGGGGGCTTCGGGCAGAACGGGGTGTGGTGCTCCCGGATTTTATAGCCCTGGGTCCAGGGGAGCTCGGAGGGAAGGGATCGACGAGATCCCGTCGGATCCGAGGTTGTCACGAGCGAAGAAAAGAGGGGGCGAGGGAAGGAAGGAGAAGGTCGCGGGATGGATTCGGGCAGCCAGTGGAGCCCGCTATCAGAGAGAGAAAGGAGATCGCGCGAGATCGGTTGGCCGATCCGATGCGATTCGGATCGGGCAAAGAGATCCTGGGCCGGTTCCTTTCCTTATGGGCCGCGGTACGTTTCCTTTTTTCTGAAACTTCCTTTTTATAAAACAAAACAGATAAGGAAACTAAAAAGAAAAACATCTAAAATATTTGCAGAAAAATAAATCCTAAAACATGAATATATTTTCAGAGGCAAAATAGAATCTCACAAAATCAACAAAATCAAAAAGAGTTGTTGGTTCAAATAAAATGCAAATAAAATATTTTCAAAATACCAAAATGATTTCAAATTCATTTCTCTCCACTTTTATATTTAAGGGAATCATTTTACCCTATTTTCCATATGGTGTATTAATGGAGAAAAATAAATTTTAAAACCAATTTCAAAAATGGCTTTGAAGCCCTTTTGTGAAATATTTCAAAAATAGTTGTTTGAGTTTTATAAATTCAAATATGATTCAAATGGCCCCTGGTTTGGAGTGTCATATTACTCCTCTCAATTGTCAAGGGTATTTGAATTCTTTCAAATTTTAAAATGGAACCAAGTATTAAATGGATTCCAAAAAGAATAATTCTGAGATTTTCAAATCCATTTTTTTTAAATTCCTTGTTTACAAAGAAGTCATGTTATCTTCTTTCACTGATTTGATATGGAATTGAATTTGAATTCAAAAGCACATGGGAAAGTCATTTTATTCCCTCTCATTCAAAAGTTTCAAAAAGTTTCAAATTTTCACTCAAATTCAATCACTCAATCAGACAAAGAATCATTCATCTATTTATTATAACATTCCAAAATTTGGGATGTTACACGAGTCTTCAGATGGCACCATTTGAGGTGTTGTATGGATGCAAGTGTTGTACTCCCCTCAACTGGTCAGAGACCGGAGAAGGATTGGTTTTTGGACCAGATATCCTCCGTGAAGCCGAAGAGCAAGTTCAACTCGTCCGAGAACGTCTGGAGGCCGCCAAATCAAGACAGAAGAGCCACGCCGACTCTCACCGCCGAGAGGTGAACTTCTGTGTCGGTGACCATGTCTACCTCTGGGTCACGCCTCTCAAGGGAACCAAGAGTTTCCACGTCAAAGGAAAGCTCACACCAAGATATATCGGCCCCTTCAAGATCACCGCAATGCAAGGAGAAGTTGCCTACCAGCTGGAACTACCTCCCGAACTGTCAGATGTGCACAATGTCTTCCACGTGTCTCAACTCCGGAAGTGCCTCCAAGTTCCCAACCGCCCCGATCCCTACAAGGACATCGACCATCAAGCCATCAATCTTAAGCTAGACCTCACTTATCATGAGAGGCCCATTCGCATTTTGGATGAAGCGGAGCATTGCACCCGAAGCCGCACCATCAAGTACTTCAAAGTCCAGTGGAGCAACCACACTGAAGCTGAAGCAACCTAGGAGCATGAAGATTACTTAGATCGGAGTTCCCGCATCTTTTTAGCGCTTAGCCTAGGAATCTCGGGGACAAGATTCTTGTAAGGGGGGAAGGTCTGTCACACCCTGTGTTTGTAGCACATTGTTATGTTTGGGTTCATAAAATTTGGAGCCAACTAAAACTTTTTCAAAGTGCTTGTGCTTGTTTGCTATGTTGTTTGCTTGATTGATGATTGTGTTATTTGGCACTACTAGGTTCTATTCCACTTCATATTCATCTTCCTTGTTCCAAACCTCTTGCCTAATGATCATGCCATGTGAATAGTGCCCAAAACTATTTTTATCAAATTTTGTTTCAACCAAAGATGATTTATTTAAATTAAGTTTCCAAAACCCCCTGAAATGTGGTTTGCACTGCAAATCCTCAAATTAGGTGGATTCTTCTTTTCCAAAAGCTTTATTTCAAACCCACTATATATAAGACTTCCCAAAACCACAAAATATTATTTTTAAGTATTATTTTCACATTTTATTTAAAGGCCTTTTCTTAAGGCAGAAATGGATTTTCTTAGGGAAAAATTATTTAAATACTTTGAAAATATTTGACAAAATGTAGAGAAACTCAGTGGACATATATTTCCCATATATATGAGTTTCAACACAAGGGAAAGATCAGATCATAGGCAAATCCCTCAAAACCCTTTCTGTTCAAATCAAGCTTTTGGAATATTTCTATAAGGATTGTGTTGAAGAGTTCGTTGGAGAACAGGATTATGTTGAAGAGTTTGTTGGAGACGAACATGCGAACTAGGACGCTTCCTAGTCAGAATGCCTGTAGGTTAAGGCAGATGGCATGGGTTCACGCTTTCGACCAAGATTTCCGCTGCTTTTTCTATTTTAAGTGATTGGCCCGTGTGGCCCTGTCTATCTAAGACTTGACCTTCATGGTCCTTATTGTGTAAGACGCTAAATGTGGATGTAAGACTCTTGTTATTCAGCTTTTGTGTGTTCAGTGACCATTGATCTCTGGGATCACTGTACACGTGCATTCGGTGACCACGACTTATGAGTCGGGGTCCCCACACCTACTTTGCCACACCAAGCCTGGGGGTGGAGGGGCTTCATGCCTGCGAGGCATGGAGCTCCTTGAGCACCCCCGGGACCAACCCGTGACACTCTCACGTAATAATGAATGGGTTGCATACACCCGAAGCCCCCCAAGGACGCAAAGGGGTTCCTTCCCATGCAATGTGGAAGCCAAAGCTCCGCGCTGGCGGACAACTCAACACTGTCCATCACTGGCTATGCCCATGCAACGTGGATGCCCTATGATCAGCGCTGGGGGAAGACGAAGACTAGCCTAGGTGTCGGACACGGCGTTTTGCTTGCTCCTTTTGTGTTCGGATTGCCACTGTTTGGAATGAAGTTTGAAGAGTTTGGAACTCTATATTTAAAAGAAAAAGGGGTAGGGACTTTTCTCTTGTTGCTCTCTTTTTTTACCGATCTTAAGTTCTCCTTTTTCTGGATCGGTGTTTCGCAAGAGGCCGTGCACTGCGGCCCTCCCTGGGGCACCTCGGAGCTGGATAGCAAGGCCTTGTCGCCTCAGGGACTTGCGTCCTTTCGCAACCGACCCTTTCTCGGGGGCTCCGACCGCAGCACAACACCATGGCCTGGAGCCTCAGGAGGCCCCAATGCCTCCTAAGGCAGGACCCGATAGGGTGTAATGGCGATTGCTCGAGCATCAAAGGGGGCTCCTGAGCAATGCGCCTCAGGAGCCTTACCGGTCACATAGCCACTCGCCACTCGATGTCGTCCTTGGTGATCCAGTCGGCATCGAGGGTGTCGGGGCCTCACCTCATTGTTGCGTCCTAGTGATCTGGTCATACACTATGGTGGTAGGGAAATGTGGGGGATTGGGACCTGCCAACGTAGAGTTGCTTGAGCATCAAAGGGGGTTCCTGAGGAACGCGCCTCGGGAGCATTACCGGTCATATAGCCACTCGCACCTTGATGTCTTCCTTGGTGATCCGGTCGGCATCGAGGGAGTCAGGGCCTCGCCTCGTAGTTGTGTCCTAGTGATCCAGTCCTCCACTACGGTGGTAGGGAAATGTGTAGGACTCGGGCCTGCAGATGCAGAGTGCCGAAAGGGCACCCAACCTTTCGCACTCATAAGAAAGAGAAGCCCTCAGGGCACCCAGGCCTCCCCCAGGCGCCACTGCAAAATGTCTCTAACACAGAAGGCCATCGCGAGCGCGCCAATCTGATTGGCAGGAACCCCGGGCAAGAGGAAGCACGGCGCAACACACCCCATCATTCGGAAGCACATTCAAGGGTATACTCGAAAATACATTAAGGTTGCCATTGGGCCACATGCATAACCTTGCCAGGAAAACAAGGAGGTTTCTCAAGGGGACATGTAGTCATTGCCACTCTCGTCATCGCCACCGTCGGCGGCCTCATGCTTCCCGGAACCAGCCTGGCCCTCGGCCTCGTCGGAAGAAAGCTCCGCTATCAGGTCTTACACATGGTCCTTGACCCGCTCGGCGAGGGCGACGCGGGTCATTTAGGGCACGGGACCAAGCATCACGCCAAAATTGAAGTGCGGATTGAGGCGAAGGAGGTGGCTAAAGATGTTCGAAGCCGCCCGCGCGAGGAGATCGTGATGTTTCTCCTCCACAAGCGTGCGGATCTTCTCTACAGCCCCCCTCAAGGCACTCCATGGCCCTAGAAAAGAAGCCCAGGTACCCAACGTCGTATAGAACCAAGGGGCTCGAGACGCTCACGTCGTAGATGTCGCTTAAGGCCCGGTTGGCCCTCCCCTCGAGGGACTAGAACATCTCGGAACGCATGTGTTGGAGGCCGCGAGCACGATCTGCCTCGTTTGAAGCCTTCTCCGCCAGGGAAGCAACGCCCTTTACTTGTTTATAAAGAAAAGCTAGCTCAGACTCGGCAGCGGCTTGGGTGTCCATCGCCGCTCGCCTGCGTCCGTCCTCTTGGTCTAACCATTTCTTGAGGACATCAACCTCGCCTTTCAAGTGGTCACGTTGCTTGCAGAAGCGGGACTCTTGGAGCTTCAGCTTCACGCTATAGTCCTGGAGAAGGGAGCGCCAAACCTTTGCCACCTTGTTGTCGACCTCCTCCTGGAACCTCGCCTCACGGGAGGCAAGGGACTCCTCGGCAAGCGACGCCTGGCACTCCATCACCTCTAGCCTCTCCTGCTCTAAGCTCTGCTCCAGCGCCTTCATTGCCAACATGTCCAAGGGCATGCGGGGGTTCGCACCAGCAGGGAGGAACTCGGGAGCCGGGCCATCAAGTGTGGCCTTCTGCGCATGGATCTGCCTTTCAAGGGTGGAATTGAAGGCTTGAAGCTCTCCGAGGCGTTCCTCCGAGGCCCTACACGGCAGTCGGCTTCCTGAGCTTCAGCAAGGGCGCGCTCGCAGGCCTCCACCGCCGCAGCAAGGGACTCCCCAGTCTTTGCACGGGCACGCTCGCTCTGCACACGCCTGAAGTTCACGAAGACTTCAAGACAATGTCATTCCTGTGCAAGGCATTGTCGTCCCCTCTCCAAGCGGGCATCATTGTTGGTGAGCTCCACCCCAGACATCCTAGTGCTTCCGCCGCACTTTGGACCTAACCCCACCGCACGACGCTCCAGTCACTCACGGGCTCAAGTGCCCAGCCGGAGTCTCCACCTTCCTCAGGATGGACGGGGGAGGTATGCGAACAACCTCCCAGACCGGATGTGTTCCCCAGGGCTGGGGGCTCCCTCGTAACTGCCCCGAAAGGATGATGCCCCTCCTGGGGCCCCACGTCATCAAGCGAAGGGGTCCCAAGGTCACTGCATGGTCTATCTCCAGGTAAGGACACCAACGAGGGGCGCTGCCCCATCCTGGGGAGCTAAAGACCGCGGGCAAATAATATCGCAGGGGGCTCAAGCTCGAGGCCCCCTGACGGACAAGCAGGCTCGGCCTCGGGTGACCCGGCGACCAGGGGCCCATGGCCGATGGAAGGCGAGTTTGCAAGAAGCCCGACGGACGTGGAAGAAGACGGCGTCGACTCGGCTCCTCCTTCATTGTGGGGGAGAGCAAAACACAAGCTCAGAAGGAGGGCGCAGAAGGGAAGGTCGAAGGGATTCAGGCACTTGCTCATCCATGGCAATCCACTTCTTCTTCACCGATGCCCAAGGCGTCGAGGAGCGGCCGCCCCTGGGCGCCTTCCTCTTCCCTCCGGAGCGGAGGCCGGGGTACGACGAGTCAACAACCGGCACCTCACACTCAGGAGCGTAGGTGGTGACCCTTATCATTGCCAGGGTGCCACCCTCGATCCCGGGCTGACCTGAGGCGGGAACCAAGGAAGCAGGCGGCGATGGGTGCCCCATCTCGACCACTAGAAGAGCATTGTCCTTAGGACCCCCGAGAAGGGGACACCCTGAGGACGCGACTCATCAGGAGGAAGGAACCCCCACTCGTCGGAACATGGCATCTTCAGGACACGGGCTTCCCAGTCCTTGTAGTTATACAAGGGGAGGCCGCCCTGAGGGAGCTCATCGGGGTCACCACCGGTCAGGCGGCGGAGCAGCTCGTGCAACACGTCAGGAGAAAGAGACGGGACCTGGATCCTCATGGGATCGCGAGGACCTATGAAGGCCCACATTGGGCAGGAATGGCGCTGAAGGGGGGTGATTTGACGGCGTACAAACTCCCGCACCACCATCTCCATCATCACGCCCGCCTCCTTGAGCCTCGCCAGCCTGGCTAGAACCCGCGCGCGTCGCGGGTCGGCATGCTCCTCGCGCATCCACCCGTGGTGCGGCACCACGGGGGACAGCGGGCGTTGAAACAGGGGGTCAGCCTCAGCTGCATTGACATACACCCACTACCGCTAGAACCCTTCTGCCTCTAGAGAGAGTCCGGCATCAAGGGCCCCTCCTGCCGGTGTGTCACCTGCTCTTAGGGATACGCACCCAGAGCACTGATCCCCCAAGACCAACTCGAGGGAGAAGAAGTGGCGCAACAGGGCCACAAAGGGGAAGACACCCAGGAAGGCCTCGCACAGGAACGCGAAGGCCGAGAGGAGGACAAGGAAGCCAGGCTCAAGGTGGAGCGCGTGGATCCGATAATGCGATAACACGGCAGAGAGGAAGTCCGAGAACGGCGGCAGCAAGCCCGAAAGAAGGGCATGAATACAGAGGGGAATGGTGGAGGCCGTAAGCTCGCCCCGGGGCAGCGAGCCCTACCAGATCTTGGTCGCCCCCCATTCGTTGGAGCCGGCGGCAGCCACCAGCCAAACCTTCTCCAACCCCTCCAGGTTCACCATCGAAGACCGGCCGAACGCGGGCATAGGCGCCGACGCGTTGGTCTGCGCCCTCAGGCCCTCGCCCTCTCCCTTCTTGGAAGCCATGGCAAGGGGGCGGGGCAGCGCAGGCAAGGATTTGGCAGAAAGGGCGAGAGTCACATAAGAGGGGAAAATAGACGGCAAGATCGACGGGGAGCAAAGGTGGCTTGGTGGCATCCATCAGGCAATTTAACAAGACCTGACGATGGTTGAGCTCGCGTGGAGAAAAGGGGAGCCATGGCCACTCAAAATCTGTCCTGGCCCACAGGAAATCGGGGCCCGTGGCGCTTCGAGCCACCTTCGACGGCTTCGCCTAGAAGCCAACTCGGGCACGCCTTGGGCCCGGGGACTACTGTTGCCGTTCTCGGAACGAGGGTACCCAGAACTGCCTGCCTACGGCCCAAGGCATGGCCCACTTCGCCAGCCAGGCATGTCCTGGCACGGCTCCACTCAAGACAAGGCCCTCACGATGACCCCAGGCTCGCGAGGAAGAACGACACGAAGACCGTGTAACACCCTGGTTTTCGCTCCTATTTTTTTCCTTTACGGGATTTGACTCTCATCCCTTTTTTTGGTGTTATCAGATTTCTCTACCTCTTCGGTGTGTGAAGATGGTCATATAGCCTTGCCTTACCTAGCCAACCAGAGATTCTCTCCAGTCCAACCTTGCCACCCAAGATCCTTGCTTAGGGTTTTGCTGTCGAAACCCTACCTTCCGAGTTGCCGGAAGGGAAACCCTAATCCCTTCAATTTCAAAGGAACCCCAATGTCCTTTGATATTATGACTCCCAAACTTCTCCCAGTGATCATCCTGTCTTTATAAACCCTGGATATGCAAAAAAAATCCAAGTCATTTGCAATATTTTTCATTTATAATTAATTCCTTTTTCTACCAGTTAAAAGAATTAAATCCAGGGAAATATCTATCCATCTCCAGAGTTCATGAAAACTTGTGGAGATATTCTTTGTGATCATATTGAGATCCCATAAAAATATTGGCCATAATTAAATAAGGAAAATTGTCTTTTCCTATTTGATGCTAATATTGCATTTTGGGTGCTTTCTAATGGAACTAACTTTTTGGTAGCCAATAAAAATCCCAAATAATTTGGGGAGCTTCTCCTATCAATATCTTCCCCATTTCCATCCATATACCAAGTTCCATAGTTCAAATTTTGGGCACCACATCAATTTGCAAATTCTGTCCAGTTGGGCAAGTTGCAAAGGAAGTGCTCTATTACTTTACCTATTTGAGCTGAAACTTTTCATCGTGGTTAAAATTGATAAATCACTCATGGATACCCAAAAATAAGCTCAATACATCTATTCATTTTGCCCCAGAAATTTTCCCAAGTTTCTATCCGTTTGGAAGCACTGAGAAGGAAGTACCATTTGGGTGTACCAAAATGGTGTGAAACCTTTACAGTATCTTCATATGTTCAAATAACTTTTATCCACAAAATTTGAGCCAAATCTAGGTAGCCAATTTCTCCCAGCAAACTCATCCCTATTTCTAGCCAGACTGCAATGTTCTAAAGGAAGTACTAGCTATCCCTGCCCATTTGTGGTGAAACTTTTCTATGATAGTAACCTTAGTGAGTGATCACACTCACCCAAAGATTGGACCAAATGGAGTAGTGATCTGTGTACACTTCAGATCAAACAGTCTGCTGTCAGAAACTTATTTTGCATGTTTCTCCCACCCCATAGTCTTCCAGTTGACTCTAGCATCATATATCATCCATCTGAGAAGTGGGGAAGATGTTTGACAAGCTCACTCAGGAAGAAGACTTCGGGAGCACGCGATGTGCGTGGTGACCACGAGGCAGACAAGTCAAACAGCGCGCTCTGGAAACCGCGGCGCTATGCTCGTCGGCTTCCTCCTATCCCTTGCCACCTACCCTTGTCCAGGAGCTTCCTTTCGTCGTCTCCCTCGCTCTAGACCCCTCTCCCCCTCCAGTTTCTTCCTCGCCGCGCCGCGACGAGCTCCGCTTCTGTTCTGCCCGTGACCGCCGTTGTCCTTTTCCGTTTCGAGCTCTCCCGAAGCCACCTCTTGCTTCTCATCGCCCCCTGGAGGCCCTTCTGACGCCGCCGTCTCTTGCCGCGTGTCATGGAGTGCCAGTACGGCGATAAGGCCGCCACGGTGGCCGTGCTGATCCGGTTGCTCCGGCCGGCTATAAAAGCCGCGGCCTCGAGCCTCCCCGGGCAACCCCGAGCACCTGAAACCTCCTCCTATCCCTCCCATCATCCTCCCCCGCCTCTCAACCAATCTCGCAGAGCTTTGGTCCCCTCCCATGGCCGCCATGGCCGCCGCTTCCCCTCGCCTAAATTCCCTCGCCTCCGGCACCCATTGCCCCACCTGTCCACCCTATCCAATCAACACCACCAGATCAACTCCCTCCCCGACTACATTTTGCTCCGGGGAAGACCCTAGCCTCGGCCCCGAGCTCACCGCCGCCGCCGACCGCCTCCACCCGCGCCCGCTGCTAGATACCACCCCCACCATCGCAACCACCACCCACGGGCACGACAAGGAGCGCCGCTTCCATCTCCCCCCTCGCCGCGGGCCCTCGGCCACTGGAGCCGCGGCAACGCCGGCGGCCGACCGCCCTCTGTGTTCCGATCGGGAGGTAGGAGAAAAGGAGGTGGGAGGAGAGAGAGAGGGACCCGACAGGTGGGCCCCAGTCCCACTTGTCGGCGAGAGAAGACCGGTCCACGTGGATAAGTGGAGGCCCTTTCCCTGGACTACGCTTCCCCCTGAGCGAAAGTGTATTACCAGAAATGCGCTTTCTGTTTAAACCCCGCCGGCCAAATCTCCTACTTAGTGGACGTTCGTCAGTTAGCAGCAGAAATGAACACATATTATCTGTTTCTCTGCCTAACAAACGAACGGCCATAACTTTTCACTCGTAACTCCGATTCTGGTGATTCCAACGCTCACATCTTCAGTTCGTTGAGCCCATTCTTTTGGTATCATTTTCACAAGGTGGTTACACCGCGTAAATGACCATTTTGCCCTTGCCCTTTTATCAGTCCCCTTCGAAGGAGAACAGTTTCCGGCGACCCTTTCCGTGGACTCTCCGCACTTCTTCTCGTAGTATTCTTTGATTCCAGGCAAGCCGACCATCTGATATACGCTCTAAAGCATTGCTCTGTGTTATTCTTGCATGTTTAATTAATGATTATGCGTGTGATAGAAATAAGTAAGCTTTTGTTAGATTGCACTTATTGTTTACATTACTGGCATAGTTGTTATGTAGTTTACTTAAGTGCATAATTGTTGCCACTTCAACTTGTTGTGATATATAACCATACAAGCTAAGTGATGACTAAAGCTAAACTTAGTTGGTTGATCTAGAGTCACATGTTCGGGCTTACTCGTGCAACCACATTTGTCGGTATGGGACGACCCTGACCGGGCATGACTGCATAATCTTTCATCGGTACCTCCAAAGAGGGAGGGTTATGCACACACGCTACCCTGATCAGGTAGGCGGTGATAACCCTATGAGCCCAGTCGATAGTTGAGTTTTGTGTGCGGTCCCCGTTTGGGACAATAGGTCCCGTTTGGGTCTACATAGTTTGGCCACGACGGTGGCAGGTGTCATGAGGACACAGAGGACACCCAAGGCTGACCTCTGGTGGAGGAAGAGTGCTGGTGGTATGATGAAAGAGTCACGGGTCAGGCAGGTTTCATTGGAGCAATGTTGGTCCACCCGAATGGGATCACGAGGCCACGTGCTTCATGGTGTGGGTAAAGTGCGCAACCTCTGTAGAGTGTCAAATCTATTCGAATAGTCATGTCCACGGTATTGGAAAGCCCTTCCAGACCTCAGTAGTTGGTCAACCGTAATGATGATAGAAGTGATGGAAGAACTCGTCTTGTGCAGACACCAGATTATGTCAGGAATATGGTATGCTAGCCATGGGATGGCTATGAGATGAGTGGTCGGATGACCACATGATGGTATGTTAGCCATGGGATGGCTATGAGATGAGTGGTCGGGCCCTTGCCTCCGGTGTGAAACACTCGCACCGGGCAACGACCCGTGAGCCTTGAAACCCCTAGGTAAACCAGATACCCTTACCCTGCTTGCTAGCCATGGCATTTCTCTTCTTACTCTAGTTTCCTTTGGGAAACGCCTATAAATTATATCTATCCTCGACAACCTTAGGAACGTTAACCAAGCCACGTGGGCTATGGTCCTGCGGCGAGCGTGATGTTCCCTACGGAAGTAGTAGAAGCTTGACACCAGTGCTACTAGGAGCATTGTGTGGTTTCGCTTCTAACTCTTAGAGGTGCATCGAGTGCGTTAGGCTAGTTACTCTAGTGGATCCTTGGCCACATGTGTAAGATCCGCAACATTTGAGCTTTATTTTCTTTTTGGTTTTTCGCGCTTGTTGTTTCTCTTGTCGATTATGTTTCTCTTCGCTCCGTCTGGATCCATCCGCAAGAGTTGTCTAAGAAGATCAGCATGCAACTGGGATAATACCCAATAATCCCAACAAAAGTCAAGCCATGTCAACTGCCTAATATTCAGAACCGCAACCTTGTATCTGTCAAGAATGAAGAATGGGTCAGAAGCAGAATCCGTGTGCAACAAACAAGGCCAGAATATACCTGAGAGAGAGTTTGCCTCAAAACAGAGCACACCTAAGGAGCAGTCAGATGAGCTATCAAGAATAACCACCAGTAGGGCCAAATGATTCCGTCCTCGACACAAGGATTATTTCAGTTAGTGGGGGAACCTTGAGTCTTTTCTCAGTGGACCCAAGAATCATTTATCACCCACCAAGGACATATTTCAAGAATGTGAAGGCGCCGAGAGCAACAACTAAACCATGGTGTGATGATATGAATTTCAAAGCATATCTTGGAATTCACTAATGCAAATACCAAATTTTCTGGGCACCGTGAACAAGGTTTGTAAGGAATATGGATAAGTTCACGGTTGTCCGAATCAAGGAGCACCTAACATGCTTGGAAGCTTAGCTGAACCAAATGGAATTATATGTCAATCGCTTATTATCGGCAACACCTAGTTGAATGCAAAGGGCGTTCCAGATTAATTGTCAACACAAAGCCTGCATCAGTTCTACAACCTTTACAGCAGCAACGATCAAACCCGCAGAAGGACAAGCGATGTGCATGACCAATGGAATATCTTCAGTCAAGTATGGCCTATATCAAGTTTTGGCTCCGCTATGGGTACAATTCCGGATACTTCAGAAGGAAGCCTGAATCGGCCATAGATCCGACTGTGTACACAAGGCTTCTGGTATAAGGAACCCAGCCTTCCCCCAAGCTACTGAAAAGAGCTTACAATACCAGACTACTAATCTTCCTCGGTACACCACTCGATGAGAGATCCTTCTGGGGTATGGCACTCCCATCGTCCACAGCGTGCTGCCGCAGAAGACTCGTAGCATAAGGCACCTGACCTTCCTCAGCAAGCCACACATGAAGGAAAACTCTCGAGGCATGATACCCAACCTTCTTCAGCATGCTACTCCGGTAGAAGCTTCGAGCATAAGGAATTCGGCATTCTTCAACACACCATCGTGCCACAAAAAGCGTGTTAGAAGCAAGAACTAGTCTGGACACACATCTGCCGTAGAACTCAGTGGTTATGAAAAGATTTATCCTACACCTGCATATGTTGTGAGCATGCAGTCTAGTGGATCAGTTCATGCGATCCACTCGTACACGGGAATGACTGTGTTCAGAGATACAGTGGCCTCGTACTTCAAGGAAGGATATGAGCACATCAACCCCTGCGAGATATGCAAGAGTAAGTTGTGAGAACAAGCCCGACAAATTGGGAAAACAATCAAGGAGCTGTGTTGGCGGGTCACTAGAGGTCCACCAAAGGAATCCTTAAGAACAAAGAAGTTGTGGAGAGCACAACCTTTGTGACGGTCAACAGGATACAGCTTCACAGACAGAGAGGTATTACCAAAATTTGTTAGACTCTTTCATATACGACCACAACAATGTAGTCAGCATGTCATACTCATCCTAAATACGGGCCATTAACCAAGATAAGAGGCTATACTCCGAAATATACATCGGATGCTGGCAATACTGTGTTCAGCTCAATGGTCATGGCACGGACTACAGAAGTTATACATGACAGAGCCACCTTCACTGGCGATAGAATTTGGAACAAGGCATTCGGATAGAATGGCTCAAAGCACGCCAGCAACAACAGCTCATAGACATCATGACATCATTGTAATAAGACATTATTGGCTATGATTACTTGGTGATTATGCCTAACATTTCAGTTGGAGATATAGCAGCAACAACTTGGTCGAGTTGTTCCTTGAACTGTGGATCACCTAAGGACAAGGTCGGAATGCCGAAGAAAGAAAGAAACATCAGAATGGAACCCACAGCCAGACTGAACATTCTGACACGGCAAAAGAAAGCTACTCTCACCCACTCAAGGCCATACGAGTATGCAGGCCTTGTACCAAGAAAGGAGGTCTTGCCCATGACAATCAAGGAAAGAGAAGTATTCAAGAAAGCTATGTGCAGATACAACACATGATCCATCACAAGAGGCCTGGTTTTCGCTCCTTTTTTTTCCTTTACGAGATTTGACTCCCGTCCTTTTTTCTCGGTGTTATGGATTTCTCTAGCTCTTGTGTATGTGAAGATGGTCATATAGCCTTGCCTTCCCTAGACAACCAGAGATTCTCTCCAGTCCAACCTTGCCACCCAAGATCCTTGTTTAGGGTTTTGTTGTCGAAACCCTACCTTCTGAGTTGCCGGAAGGGAAACCCTAATCCCTTCAATTTCAAAGGAACCCCAATGTCCTTTGATTTTCTGACTCCCAAACTTCTCCTAGTGATCATCCTATCTTTATAAACCCTGGATATGCAAAAATATTGCCAAGTCATTTGCAATATTTTTCATTTATAATTAATTCCTTTTTCTACCAGTTATAGGAATTAAATCCAGGGAAATAGCTATCCATCTCCAGAGTTCATGAGAACTTGTGGAGATAATCTTTGTTATCATATTGAGCTCCCATAAAAAATATTGGCCATAATTAAATAAGGAAAATTCTATTTTCCTATTTAATGCCAAGATTGCATTTTGGGTGCTTTCTAAAGGAACTACCATTTTGGTAGCCAGGAAAATCCCAAATAATTTTTTGAGCTTGTCCTATCCATATATTCCCCATTTCCATCCACATGCCAAGTTCCATAGTTAAAATTTTGGGCACCACATCAATTTGCAAATTCTGTCCAGTTGGGCAAGTTGCAAAGGAAGTGCTCTATTCCTTTACCTATTTGAGGTGAAACTTTTCATGGTAGTTAAAATTGATAAATAACTCATGGATACCCAAAAATAAGCTCAATCCATATATCCATTTTGCCCCAGAAATTTTCCCAAGTTTCTGTCCATTTGGAAGCACTGAGAAGGAAGTACCATTTTATTGTACCCAAATGGTATGAAACTTTTATAGTAGCTTCATATATTCAAATAACTTCTCTCCACCAAATTTGAGACAAATCTAGGTAGCCAATTTCTCCCAGCAAACTCATCCCTATTTCTAGCAAGACTGCAATGTTCTAAAGGAAGTACTAGCTATCCCTGCCCATTTGTGGTGAAACTTTGCTATGATGGTCAACTTAGTGAGTCATCACACTCACCCAAAGATTGGACCAAATGGAGTAGTGATCTGTGTATACTTTAGATCAAACAGTCTGCTGTCAGAATCTTATTTTCCATGTTTCTCCCACCCCAGAGTCTTCCAGTTGACTCTAGCATCATATCTCATCCATTTGAGTAGTGAGGAAGTTGTTTGAGAAGCTCACTTAGGCAGAAGACTTCGGGAGCACGCTATGTGCGTGGTGACCACGGGGCAGACAAGCCAAACAGCGCGCCCGGCGCTGTGCTCGTCGGCTTCATCCTCTCCCTTGCCACCTACCCTTGTCCAGGAGCTTCCTTTTGTCGTCGCCCTCGCTCTAGACCCCTCTCCCCCTCCAGTTTCTTCCTCGTCGTGCTTCGACGAGCTCTGCTTCTGTTCCTCCCATGACCGCCGTTGTCCTCTTCCGTTTTGAGCTCTCCCAAAGCCACCTCTTGCTTCTCATCGCCCCCTAGAGGCCCTGCCGACGCCGCCATCTCTTGCCGCATGTGACGGAGCGCCAGTACGGAGATAAGGCCGCCACGGCGGCCGTGCTGATCCGGTTGCTCCGGCCGGCTATAAAAGTCGTGGCCTCGAGCCTCCCTGGGCAACCCCGAGCACCTGCAACCTCCTCCTCTCCCTCCCATCATCCTCCCTCGCCTCTCAACCAAGCTCGCAGAGCTTTGGTCCCCTCCCATGGCCACCATGGCCGCCGCTTCCCCCTCGCCTAAATTCCCTCGCCTCCGGGACCCATTGCCCCACCTGTCCACCCTATCGAATCACCACCACCATCTCAAAGCCCTTCCCGCCTCCATTTTGCTCCGGGGTAGACCCTAGCCTAGGCCCCGAGCTCACTGCCACCGCCGACCGCCTCCACCCGCGCCCGCCGCTAGATACCACCCCTACCATCGCAACCACCACCCACGGGCACGGCAAGGAGCGCCGCTTCCATCTCCCCCCTCGCCATGGGCCCTCGGCCATTGGAGCCGTGGCAACGCCGGCGGCCGGCCGCCCTGTGTGTTCCGGTCGGGAGGTAGGAGAAGAGGAGGAGGTAGGAGAGAGATTGGGACCCGACAGGTGGGCCCCGGTCCCACTTGTCGGCGAGAGAAAGCCGGTCCACGTGCATAAGTGGAGGCGCTTTCCCTATAGTACGTTTCCCCCTGAACGAAAGCATATTTCGGAAATGCGCTTTCTATTTAAACCTCGCCGGCCAAATCTCCTTATTAGTGGACGTTCGTCAGTTAGCAGCAGAAATGAACACATTTTATCTGTTTCTCTGCCTAACAAACGAACGGCCATAACTTTTCACTCGTAACTCCAATTCTGGTGATTCCAACGCTCACATCTTCAGTTTGTTGAGCCCGTTCTTTTGATATCATTTTCACAAGGTGGTTACACAGTGGAAATGACCATTTTTCCCTTGCCCTTCTATCAATCCCCTCCGAAGGAGAAAAGTTTACGGTGACCCTTTCTGCAGACTCTCCGCACTTCTTCCCAGAGTATTCTTTGATCCCAGGCAAGCTGACCATCTGATATATGCTCTAAAGCATTGCAGTGTTATTCTTGCATGTTTAATTAATGATTATGCGTGTGATATATAACCATACCTGCTAAGTGATGACTAAAGCTAAACTTAGTTGGTTCATCTAGGGTCACCTGTCCGGGCTTACTCGTGCAACCACATTTGTCGGTATGGGACGGCCCTGGCCGGGTCTGACTGCGTGATCTTTCACCGGTACCTCCAAAGAGGGAGGATTATGCACGCGGGCTACCCTGATCAGGTAGGCAGTGATAACCCTGTAAGCACAGTTGATAGTTGAGTTTTGCACGTGGTCCCCATTGGGACAGCAGGCCCCGTTTGGGTCTACATAGTTTGGCCACGACGGTGGCAAGTGTCATGAGGACACAGGGGCCACCCAAGGCTGACCTCCGGGAGGGGAAGAGTGTCGTTGGTACGATGAAAGAGTCACGGGTCAGGCAGGTTTTGTTGGAGCAACGCTGGTCCACCCAAGTGGGATCACGAGGGCAGGTGCTTCATGGTGTGGGTAAAGTGCGCAACCTCTGCAGAGTGTCAAATCTATTCGAATAGCCGCGTCCATGGTATTGGACAGCCCGTCCAGACCTCAGTAGGTGGTCAACCGTAATGATGATAGAAATGATGGAAGAACTCGTCTTGTGCAGACATCAGATTATGTCAGGAATATGGTATGCTAGCCATGGGATGGCTATGAAATGAGTGGTCGGGTGACCACATGATGGTATGTTAGCCATGGGATGGCAATGAAATGAGTGGTCGGATGACCACATGATGGTATGTTAGCCATGGGATGGCTATGAGATGAGTGGGCGGATGACCACATGAATCAGAATTGATTTGGATCGGATTCGGATTAGATCGTGAGAATATTCGGAGTATAAATTATTGGCTTATCTTGCTTTACCCTACCTTATTTTATTTGGTAGTTATCTTACTAGATGATCCTGTTACAATATGATAATTAAGATTGCTAGATAGGTTTGCTATGTCATGATGATTAATAATGCTCTAACAACAAACGCATGCTTGAATGCCATAGATTGCTTTGCTTGGTGTATATGTTAGTTTGGTTTGCTTGCAGGTACATTCAAAAGTACTCAGTGGCCTTCAATGTGGCCAGGTTCATATAAGGATTCGTCACCCATCGACGGGGAGCCGGAGCGTTCGCACGCTAGAAGAGTAACCTAGCCAGATCCCTGTGGATTGGAGCTGCACCAAGACCATGTTGCCCTAGATTGAGCCTTTCTGCTGCCATCACCCTTGTAAGACTTATCTATCCATTAATAGAAATGCATGTGTTCATGATACTTTATGTAAACACGCATGCCAGAGTGATTTCCTGGGCTGGTATGCGCGGCGACCGTCTGACTACAGTGGTAATCAGGCGGGGCGCCACAGACTAGCAAGGATGGGCCTCCTCAGGTCCCCTCCTGAGCAGCGGAGATATCTATGCAGAACCCGTCCTCAGGAGACAAAGATGACGCAGGGAAGGATAGGCGGGCACCAACATGCCAGGCGGTGCAGTTTCCCCTTTGGTTCAAAGGGAGCAAGGACGTACGCGGGTTCCCGAAGCGCCTCTCAAAGCTTTCCATTCGAATGCAACAAGACCACAACCACGAGCCCCGCAGGACGGATGTCATCGCCGAGCCCACCTCTGCATCACCGACAACTACTTTGCAGGCGAAGACCACCTTTTGACACGGCACGGATGTACTCCTATCCCCCTTCAAATTTGACCGTTGTGGGATCCCTTCCCGCCATTGTGATAAGGGAAGAGGACCCGAGCCACTCCTATATATAGAGGCTAGGCCGCATCATAGAACAGGGGAGGACGATTGAAGGGAACCACTCACAAGGCAAGGCGTAGAGCTAAGATCGCCACTAGAGCATCCTCGCAAGGCTTGAAACCACTGTACTAGTTCATCCACCACACCTCCCCGAGAGGCAATCCACCAAAGCAGGAGTAGGGTATTATGCTTCCCAGCGGCGCGAACCTGGGTAAACCACCGTGTTCATCTTCTTCCTCGTCATCATGTGAGTTCACCGTAGTAACCATTGAGTAGCGAGCTAAGTAGGGTGAAGTTGCAGAGGACCTTCGCACACGCCCCTGTATTCGAACCTTGAGGGTTTTGCGGAGCCCGAAATCCAACAAGTACAATGTAGTATATCCCATGTCCTAGACCTGAGGTCCTTGCATGTTCTCGGGGTGAGGATCAACTCACTTAGGGTCTATCAAATGCTACTCTGTAACTGGGTAATTATAAAGGTAGGTTTCGGGTGAGTCGTGAGACATGTTGCGAGACATGTTGGACCAAGATAGGATTTGACCCTCCGTAAGGAGAGATATTCTCTTGGACCTCTCAAGTGATCAGATTCAGAGAGCATGGCCATGCAACATGGTTTAAGTGTTAACCTAGTTCGGGAATTTGCATCAAGGTTTTGATAAGAGATATCGAGCCACCACAAGGGTGACAAGTACTCGCCTTGAGCTCGACAACCTATATCATGAGGCAAAAGGAATATTGTATATGACACATTGTTGAGGTTCATCTAATGACGTTGCACATACATGGGAGTGGGCATGTTTTACCAGGAGCTGCTACCGACTATCGACTCAGGTCGTGTCCATGTGTACATGAACCAATACGGTCACACATTTAAGGGATTGCAACCCATTCAAATTGGATCTGAATCATAAATGGCACTAGACTTGTCGTGAGCCTCAGGTGTTGAGCCCACCTCTGAGGTCTATATAAAGGGGAGTGGGCACACATTTCAGGGGTTATCCTTCTTCATTCCCTCGAAAGCCACCGCCACTCCCCACGCCGCCATGTTGTGTGATCAGACCTAGCAGTCCGCCGCCCGCCGCTGCTCCCGTGCGTGTGGATACCTTGGATGCATCGCATCTACGGTGCTTGGAAAAACCATTCGAGGGATCCATGAGGAGCTATTCATGGGAGATCACTACTCGTGGGAGATTGGCTATAGGAGGAGTAGACGACTCGGCTGATCGACTACACACATGACCAACTCTATTTCCGCTGTGGTGACTATGCGTCTAGTGGTAAACCCGATCCCGTGATCTGTTTCCAGCAACATGTTCTTGGGTGCATGGTAGAAAAGTTTATTTGGCGCTTCTATAGTGTACCGCGTCTTCCAATGATGGTATCAGAGCCTCCACTATGTGGTGATAGATTCGGTGATTTGCATATGAGATATGTATATCGGTTCAGGTGCGGGTCGATGATATCGGTTGTGCACGTTGACATGGCTTGAGACTGCGTCGGTATTTCCCCAAAGAGGAAGGCATGATGCAGCACAGCGACGGTAAGTATTTCCCTCACTTATGAAACCAAGGTATCAATCCGTAGAGAAAGATCACGCAACCACGTAAACAACACCTGCACACAAACAACAAATACTTGCAACCCGACGCGAAAGAGAGGTTGTCACGCTCTCTACGATAATAAGATAGATTAGGTAATGATACATAGGAGAGATAGATCTCTCAAGAACACAAAATAAAAGAGTAAATATGCAGCAATATATTTTTGGGTTTTTGGTTTTGTAGATCTGAAAACAAAGATTGAAAAAACATAGATCGGAAAGCAATATGATGGAAAAGTAGACCCGGGGGCTGTAGGATTCACTAGTGGCTTCTCTCATGAGTATAGCGCACGGTGGGTGAACAAATTACTGTTGGGCAATTGATAGAAAATCGAATAGTCATGACGATATCCAAGGCAATGATCATTGTAGGCATCACGTCCAAGATAAGTAGATCGACTCCTGCCAGCATCTACCACTATTACTCCACACATCGACCGCTATCCAAAATGCATCTAGTGTATTAATTCATGGAAAAACGGAGAAGAACGATGACATGATATAGACAAGATCTATTCATGTAGGAATAGACCCCATCTTGTTGTCCTTAATAGCAATGATACATGTGTGTCTTGCTGCCCCTTCTATCACTGGGAAAGAACACGGCAAGATCGAACCCATCACAAAGCACCTCTTCCCATGGCAAGAAAAATCGATCTAGTTGACCTAACTAAAGCAAAGATTCGAAGAATAAATACAAGGCTATAAGCAATCATGCATATAAGAGATCAAAGAAAACTCAAATAATATTCATGGATAGAAATTGGTCATGAACTCAAATTTCATCGGATCCCAAAAAACACACCACAAAAGTTTACATCAAATAGATCTCCAAGAGACCATTGCATTGAGAATCATAAGAGAGAGAGAGAGAGGAAGCCATCTAGCTACTGCCTATGGACATGTAGGTCTATGGTGGACTACTCACGCATCATCGGAGAGGCACCTATGATGAAGATGAACCCCTACGTGATGGTGTCTAGATTCGATCTAGAGGTTCTGGAACTTGCGGCAGCTAGAATTGTGTTTCATCGACTCCCCTAGGGTTTTTGGAATATTTGGGAATTTATAGGCATCATAGGCGGTGGAGAGGGGTCCTAAGGAGGGCACAACCCACCAGGGCATAGGCAGGCCCCCTTGGCGCGACCTGGTGGATTGTGGTCTCCTCGGCCCACTTCTCCGGCACTTCTTTGATCCACCGGGTGTCTTTTGGTCCAGAAAAATCTCCAAAAAGTTTTGTCGTGATTGGACTCCGTTTGATATTGATTTTCTGCAAAGTAGAAAAACAAGCAAAAAAGAACAACTAGCACTTTGGCACTATGTCAATAGGTTAGTCCCAAAAAATGATATAAAGTGGTAATAAAATGATGATAAAACATCCAAGAATGATAATATAACAGCATGGAACAAGAAAAATTATAGATACATTGGAGACGTATCACACGTTGGTATTGAAGGTTGGTTTCGTGATCGTGATGCAGAGGTCGTGACGCGAATTACCCCTACCGATCGATTTCTGCCATCGGGGTAGACACTGGAACGTAAATCCAGATGCAGCACGCAAAGATCAATGAGATTGATCGAGCTGGAACAAAGATCGACACCGTGGAAATATGATTTCCACAGTGCTGAAATCTATTGGAGCAGTCTGAGTAAAATGGGCATAACTTTTGCATATGAACTACGTTTTCCCTCCACGACTTGTCAAACCGAAGGGAACAAAAAGATGCATTTGACCTTCAACAGCTTGGCCTCTTTTGGCAGACTTTTCGAGGTCAAAATCCTCTTGGAAAATAGAGTTTCTGATTTTATTTTTGGTGGTAGAACATCTTACTTGTTTTTGCAGGGAATGCTTGTGATTTGGTATAGCCCATGAATGTTGCTTGTCAATTATTATATCATGACCTGCGTGTCGTGAGTGTGGCAACCAGGTGGAGCCATATGGTTGTCCCATTATTGTATTAATAACCTATGTGTCAACATGAGATGTCTTGTAATGTAATTTACTCTCATAGCTATTAGTTTGTAATAGCATAGTATCTTATGTAACACTTGGCGGTTGACATCATGCTATGGAGATGGAGATCACCACAAGGGCAACCATGCATGGAGATGGAGATTGCCATGGGCATGCAGTGCATGTGGAGATGCAGATCACCATGCGTTGATGGAATGGGCTATGCCATATCACACATATATAAACTGCATGTGAAAGTTTATCCCTTTTATGTGCCTTTCTTTTGCATGATAGATGTTTTAAGTAGGGTGATCCCTCAAATAATGTCAAATGAAATTGCCTCCCCAATTTCTGCACCATCACATGTTAAGTATTTTTTAGCGGTGAGCCTATAAATTTAGGGTGCTACTAATTCTCCTTAACGTGGTGTGTTTGTGTCTGACACTTACGAGCGAAGCATTGGTTAACTAGTCGTGGCTACCAAAATAGTTTTGGGCCTCGAGGCATAAGAGTTGGCATGGCATGAGATGTCCCCAACTAACAAGAGTCGTATAGAGATACGATTAGCAAGTGTTGCTTACTGGGTGATCTAGTCTTCTAGCTATGATGCAAAAGCTCACTAGTTGACATGTGGATCTTGCATCTTGAACGATAAGAATCAACGGAGGGATGTTGATTTTAGTGGGAGTAATGCTCTTATTAAAATGTTTAATTTGAATTACTATTTATGAATACATGTCTTAGTGTTTTGCATATTTCTGTTGTAGATCAATGGCACCACCTACTCGACCTAGTTTTTCATTGAAATCAATCCTGGAAAAGGATAACTGAATGGAATAAACTTTACCATCTGGTATAGAATCTAAGAATTGTTCTCGGGCATGATAAAAAGGAACATGTTCTACAGGAACCCCTTTCAAAGTAACCTGTCGAGAATGCTAATGCCACGGGCAGGAATGCCCAGCAGAAACTCATTGATGAATCAAACGAGATCACTTGTCTCATTATGACTTGTATGAAGCCCGATTTGCAACAACATTTTGAAAACGTTAAGGCTTCGATATGATCGAGAACCTTAAGAGCATGTTTCAGATGCAGGGAAGGACTGAAAGCTTCAACATTTGGTGATCCTTGATGGATTGTAAGCTGAAAGAGGGTGATCCACTGACCGCGCATGTGATTAAGATGATCAAATGCATGCAAGCTTTGGATCGGTTAGGCTTCCCACTTGGAGATGAATTGTCCACGGATACAATTCGGGGTTCTCTTCCGGCCAGCTACGGGACGTTCATCTCGAACTACCATATGCACGGTCTGGAAAAGAAGCTCACTGAATTGCATGGGATGCTAAAAGTGGCAGAGCAGGATATCAAGAAAGGCACGCATCAAGTGTTGATGGTGCGGAACACAACAAAGTTCAAGAAGATCTGGTCCAAGAAAAAGACTAAGGCAAAGGGCAAGGAGGCAACTCCTACTATCGCTGTTGCACCCAAGTCCGGACCAGACATGGGGACCATTTGCTTTCACTGCAAGGAAATCGGTCACTCGAAGAGGAAGTGCAGCAAGTGGCTTGCCAAGATAGGCAAGAAGAGTGGAAATGTGACTTCTTCTTCAGGTACACTTGTTGTATATGTTATAGACATTTTTCTTGCTGATATTTCTAGTAGCTCTAGGGTATATGATACCGGATTGGTTGTCACATATGCAACTCGATGCAGGGGCTAAGAAGAACTAGGAATGTTGAAAGAGGAGAAGTTGACATACGCGTCGGGAATAAAGCAAGAGTTGTTGCATTAGCCGGCGGCACCATGCAACTTAATTTACCTTCAAGATTCGTAATGGAACTTGATAATTGTTATTATGTTCCTGCATTAAGTCGAAACATTATTTCAGCCCCATGTTTGATGAGGCAAGGTTATGAATTCAGTATTAAGGGCAATGGTCGTTCTATTTACTTGAATAAAATGTTTTATGGCTTTGCACCTATTGTGAACGGGTTATTTATATTAGATATTGAAGGTTAATCGGTCAATAACATAAATGTCAAGAGGTATAAGCCTAACAAGATAAATCTGACTCGCATCTGGCAGTGCCGACTTGGACACATTAGTTAAAAGCGCATGAAGAAGCTCCATGATGGTGGAATTCTAACTTCATTTTTTTTGAATCATTTGAGACATGCGAGTCGTGCCTACTCGGCAATATGACTAAGAGTCCTTTTGCAAAGATGTCGGGACCCCGATCCTAAGCCATATGAATCCAAACTGTAACATATCACATCACTCTGCGGCCTCACTCAAGGTAAACTCCACGGCTGCAACCTTACCTTAGCTGGAACCGTTTGCGTCTTTTGTCTCACGTATGTGAACATGTCGCTGGCAAACAAACGATAGAGAACCCAGGCCGACATGACTAGTCATAGAACCCAAGTGGCACATCTGTACGGAAACAGGTATACGTAACCCAACAATGCAGGTGTCGGCCTCAAGCGTGTGTAGACGAGTCATAGCAAGCTACAAGGACTCCATTACGCCATGGGACATAAATTCCATCGCTGCAGTTAGACAAGTCGTAGCAGGCTATAGGGACTCCATTACACTGCGAGACATTTCCCCGAAGGGACAGACACAGCAGCAAAGAAGGATACATGTCGGTCAATCAATGTGTCCGGAGCAATAGCAAGCTACCAAGGCTCGATGGAAGCACAAAGAGGCAGTTTCCCGTAAAGGGTACTACTAAAGGCACATGACTAGGTGTCGGATCCCATACATACAGTTGCATGTCACACCTACGCACGACATGCCCCGATATGCATAGATACAACTATGGCATCACAACATAACCATACATCAACACAACTTTTATTTAAGAGGCTCAGAAGAGCCTTACATAATATGTTCTTACAGATAGGGGTCACATGACCCGACACTCAAGTCATACAAGCAAGTTCATACAAACCAAACGGAAGCATAAAGCTGTCTGAGTACAGACAGTTGAAAGGGTAAAAAGGCACATGGCCGGACTATCTACAGCCTGCCACAGGGCATAAGGTCGTAGCTGGGACACCAGCTATTCGGCATCGTCGACATCTAGAAAGAACCCACCTGATGGGTCCTGAGTCTCATCTACAACATTTATTAAGCAAACGTGAGTACACACGTACTCAGCAAGTCTTTAAAACAGACCTAGACTATTCATGCTCATGTATCAACAAGGGGAGTTGTCGTGGGAACGAGCCTGACTGTAGATGGTAGGGGTACGAAAGGAGAGGGCAGAGTCCTAGCTATGGCGAGGGTGTACCCAAAGATGTATGAGTTCAGGCTCCTCTCATGGAGGTAACAGCCCTATGTCTCAGTGATCGGGAGCTTTATGTTGAGTGGAGTATCAATATTACAATGGTCGTGAACCCTTTTGCCAGAGGGGAGGGGTGGCTTATATAGAGTTCGCTGCCCCTCATAACTGCCCCGCATCCAAGGGACTGGTCGTGGGATTAAAGTCTGCCATTACAGGTAACGTACGTAATAAAAGCTATTAATGACCATTGAACCAGCGTCTGCCCGTTGGGCTCTTGATGATGGCTCCTGGTCTTCTGGCGTCGAGTGAAAGTGAGGTCTTCCGAGTGATACGGAACTGCCGAATGAGAGCGAGAGTCTCCGAGTGGATTACTGTCGAGTGACTTTGGACGTCTCCAGGGATCCACTCAGAAGTTCATGCTTGATCTTCAAGTACTCCCATGTGGTGTCCTTAGGTAGGGTATGTAGGCCGTGCCTAGGAGCCTACCCTAGGTACATATCCTCGTCATTAGCCCCCGAATGGATCAGGGTTTGAGTGGTGGAAAGAGGTATCTTCGAGGGCCTTGACCTAGTGCATCAGATCCTGCGAATGATATTTGGGGTTTCCATGAAACTTGTGTCGATTGAACTCTGAGCATTAGCATTCATTCAGGGTCAACACGCAAAATCTTCCGAATGATATTTGGGGCTTCAACGAAACTTGTGTCGATTGAATTCTTCTCCGCTCGCCCGGATCCATTCAGCCTTAAAGGTGTCCGAGTGGATGTTCAGCATTTGTTTTGGTCCGAGTGAGTTAGTAGTATCTTGGGAGGCGACGGGTCGATCTGACAGACCCAGATTTTCCGGGATACAAAAATTTGGGAAGCGCGCGTGCTCACGCGAAGATGACGCCACGATCGGGGCAAGTGGGGGCGCGACGCCTCGATTTTCGTGCCGGTCGTATCACCATATATCGAGTGCTGTCAGCGGTTGGTATGTGCGGTAACCTCATGGGTCCACTAGTCAGTGAGACACTCGGCAGTGTATAAAGCTGTCTTCATTGTGGTTTGCACAGTACCTCCGCCAGTTCTTTCTCTCTTTTCCTCCGCTTCCTCCGCTCCCAGCGCCCAACTCCGATCTCCCTCGACGAGAGCCGCCATGACGAAGATGAAGAATCCGACGAAGAAGTTGGAGCGAGCGAAGAAGGGGGCAGCGAAGCTCGAGGGCAAGAAGCCCACGACCGCCCGGTTCACCACGCTGGCGGGCTGGATGCAGGGGGAATTTCTCCCCTCTGTTGTCACCCGCGAAGATATGGAGGGCCTCATCTCCGACGGCTAATGGCGGACGGTGCCTGGAGGCTTCCGGGGGAGGAGCGCGAGCCGGAGCCGCGCGATGGGAGCGGGTCCTCCTTCTCTCCCATGTCGAGCGAGGTTTTTCTGTGCCGCCCCACCCGTTCTTTAGGGGATTTCTAAAAAAATTCGGCGCCCAACTGCACCACCTCTCGCCCAACACCATAGCCTATCTGTCTGCATTCGTCACTCTGTGCGAATGTTTCCTGGGCTACACTCCCCATTGGGGATTGTTCAAACACCTCTTCATGGTCAGATCCCACACTATGAAGAAAGCCCTCCCCGCCGATGGGAAGACCCACGTGCTTCAGCTGTGCGGAGGGTTAGGAGTTCAGAAAAGAGCTCATAGCTCCTTCCCCGCCATGACCTTTCCTAGGTCTGTAAGGGGTTGGCAGTCAACCTGGTCTACTGCAAGG